>CM057346.1:539769527-541050036 GCA_030015575.1 Agapanthus africanus
GGGGAAAAGTCGATCAGCGACACTCCGTGCTGGGGAAAAGTCAACCCGACACTCCGCGCCGGGGAAAAGTCGATCGGGGACACTCCGTGCCGGGGAAAAGTCAACCAGCGACACTCTCCGCCGGGAAAAGTCGATCAGCGACACTCCGTGCCGGGGAATAGTCAACCCGACACTCCGCGCTGGGGAAAAGTCGATCAGCGACACTCCGTGTCGGGAAAAAGTCAACCCGACACTCCGTACCGGGGAAAAGTCGATCAGCGACACTCCATGCCGGGGAAAAGTCAAACAGCGACACTCCGTGCCGGGGAAACGTCAAGCAGACACTCCGTGCCGGGGACACGTCAGCAAGCGACACTCCGCGCCGGGGAAAAGTCGATCAGTGACACTCCGTGCCAGGGAAAAGTCAACCCGACACTCCACGCCGGGAAAAAGTCGATCAAAGACACTCCGTGCCGAGGAAAGTCAACCCGACACTCCGTGCCGGGAAAAAATCAACCAGCGACACTCCGCGCTGGGGAAAAGTCGATCAGCGACACTCCGTGCCGGGGAAAAGTCAACCCGACACTCCGCGCCGGGGAAAACTCGATCAGCGACACTCCATGCCGGGGAAAAGTCAACCCGACACTTCGCGCCGGGGAAAAGTCGATCAGCGACACTCCGTGCCGAGGAAAAGTCAACCCGACACTCCGCGCCGGGGAAAAGTCGATCAGTGACACTCCGTGCCCGGGAAAAGTCAACCAGCGACACTCCGCACCGGGGAAAAGTCGATCAGCGACACTCCGTGCCGAGGAAAAGTCAACCCGACACTCCGCGTCGGGGAAAAGTCGATCAGCGACACTCCGTGCCGGGGAAAAGTCAACCCGACACTCCGCACCGGGGAAAAGTCGATCAGCGACACTCCATGCCGGGGAAAAGTCAAACAGCGACACTCCGTGCCGGGGAAACGTCAAGCAGACACTCCGTGCCGCGGACACGTCAGCAAGCGACACTCTGCATCGGGGAAACGTCTAACATAGACACTCCGCATCAGGGAAACGTCCAACACAGACACTCCGTCTCGGGGACACGTCAACCAGCCGATACTCCGCCTCAGGGAAACATCAAGCAGACACTCCGTGCCGGGGGCACATCGACAACAGACACTCCGCCTCGGGGAAACGTCGACCAGCGACACTCCGTGCCGGGGACACGTCTACCAAATCGCTTCGGATCAGAGCATCGACCGTCCATGTCGTAAAAAGGGCAGTGCATCCCAAAAAGTGGGAACCAAAGCAAGTCGCCTCCACGTGAAAGAAGATCCATCAATTTCATGCACACGCCCCACATATGCTGTGTGCATTTATTGATGGGGGCAATTTGTTGGGGTAAAAATTTACACCCCGGTTGACCGAGTCAAAGTCAAGGTCAACCCCCAAGCTAGGTGGGCCCAAGTCCAGGTCAAGCGGGTCCATGCCCAAATTGAGCCCGCAGCCAGCCTCCCACATGCCAACAACAAAATCATGTAATAAATAATTTTTATGTAATTTTTTATACATGAATGCATGCAAAATGGGCATAAAGCCAATATTTTGTAAGCCCATGGCTTATGTGCAAAAATGAAATGGCACATGAGCCATGTGATGGGCAAAATGCCATTTTTGTAAAGCCCAAAGGGCTATATGTAAATATGTAAGCCTATAAAAGGCAACATGATGATGAATAAAATATACACATTTCATTCCCCCAAAAAAACCTAGGGTTTTTTTTGTGCCTGCTGCTCCTTCTCCAAGGTTCTAAACCTTCTCATTTCTTTTGAATTAAATCAAGAGTTTTACCCTTTCTTTTCCAAAACCAAGTAGTTTTCCACCACAAAACACACAAAGGGGAACTCCGATCTCTCATCAGATCTCAAAAAGGAGTGATTTTTAAAATCTCCTACTTCTTGATCTTCGAGATCCGGCCAAACAACAGGAGGAAGAAGAAGAACCCCTTCATCAGCTTCAAAACATCCTAGGAGTTTTAACTCCATATATATATATATATATATATATATATATATATATATATATAACAACAAATATTTCCTTCCTGAAGCATAGCTTCTGTTTCTTAGGCTAAAAGCCTCCTTTTCTCGCCGGCGCACAAGCGCAGAGCGCCCGCGTGACGACACGTGGCGCGCTTGCGCTCAAGCGCTCGGCGCTCGAGCGTAAACCACCCACGTGCCGACACGTGGCGCGTTTGCACTACAGCGCCCTGCGCTTAAGCGCAAAGCGCCCACGTGGCGCGCTTGCGCTCAAGCGCAAACGCTCGAGCGCAAGTCGTCCTGGTGCCGACACGTGGCTCGCTGGCGCTCAAGCGCAAGTGCTCGAGCGCAAGTCGCCCCCGTGCCGACACATGGCGCACTTGCGCTCAAGCGCAAGCACTCAGGCGCAAGTCGCCCTCGTGCCGACACGTGGCGCGCTTGCGCTCTAGCGCCCAGTGCTCAAGCGCAGGTCGCTCCCGTGCCGACACGTGGCGCACTTGCGCTCGAGCGTCAGGCGCTGAAGCGCAAAGCGCCCACGTGCCGACACGTGGCGCGCTTGCGCTCAAGCGCCCAGCGCTCAAGCGCAGAGCGCCCACGTGCCGACATGTGGCCCTCTAGCGCCTGAGCGCACAGCACCTAGGCGCACAGCGTCCAAGGTGCTGCACCCACGCATCCCTTGGATTCCTTTTCCCCCTCTTTTTATGTACATACATATACATATACATATGTATACATATTCACACACACACGCGCGCTCCACAACACTGTCCCTGTTAGAAAAAATTTCTAACGGGGCGCTGCCCCGCACCCCGCAAGGGGGCTGCTAGCCCCCTTGACCCCCAGCCCGCTATCCGGGTAGCGAGACCCCGTAAAAACTCCACGTGGCTCCCGATATATCCAAAAAAAACCCTTTTAAAACACAACACACGCACACCGCACATTGAGTTCGCGTGACCAGTTTAATTTGTTAATCGGAGGTTCCCTCGCCCCAAAGGCGAGGGGTGATTAACGGCAGCTTAGTCCGCGGCTGCCGGAGATTCGGATTCCCACAATCATTAAACCCCTGCCTAGGGTAGGCCGGGAAAATCTGTAGTACTCCTGACAAGCGCGCGTGTATTCCCATCTCAATAGGGTGGCGAAAAACACCCTACAGTAACCACTCCTTGTGCCTAAGACCAGACCTCAGGGCTGTGATGATCGTCTCGTCCCGATGTTCTGGGACCTCGAGAAGGGCGTTGTAGAAGCGAGTGACGTATGCTTTGAACGTCTCCTTATCCCTGGTCTTGATCGTGAAGAAATGGTCAACTGTGCGTTTTTGCCGCCTGTTCCCGACAAAGTGGCCGAGGAATTGGGTGGCCAGCTCGTCGAAAGTTGAGATCGAGCATGGCTCGAGTCCTCGGAACCAGTCTCGTCCAGAGCGGATGAGAGTGGCCGGGAAAGCTCGGCATTGGGCGGCATCGGAGTTATCTTGGAAGCTCATTCCCGCGGTGAACGCATCCAAATGGTCCTTCGGGTCAGAATTACTGTCGAAGAGAGAGACCTTTAGGGGCTTGTTGCGGGAGAATACGTGGACGGCGAGCAGCTCCTTGGTGAATGGCTTGGTGAGTAAGTCGGCGACGTACTTAGTCCCGTCGCTCGAGCGGTGACCTTCCCGATGCATACCTTCGATCTTCTTCTCGAGGACGTCGAGTCGGGCGTGGTATCCCGACGATTCGGCACATTCTGATTCCCGGCCTCTGCTGTTGGAGACCTGCGTCTGAGCGCGGCCCCGGTTCCTCTCAATGAAGTTCCTTAGATCCCCCGGCGAGGTAGTCTTCGAGTCGCCATGGCAAGTCCCGTCCACGCGACCCCGTTGAGGGAGGGGGTGTCGGTCATGCCTGGGAACAGGCGAGCTGACCGACATTTGCTCGGGAGGGAAAGGGTCGCGAAGAGGCTCGGGGCGAGGCGCTCTGGTGACGGACCTCAGTGTTGAACTGTGGGGCGCCCAGCGGGTCGCAGAATGTATTGGCCCGGGAGATCTGAGGCTGTGGGAGGTAGCGAGGCGATGGTCGGCAGTGCCGACGCGAGCGGAGTCTTCTCTCCCCCTGTAGGGGTCCCGGTCCCGAGGCGAGGGAGCGGAGACCTGGGGATCTTACCTTGTCGTTTGTACACGGATGAGCGCTTCCACGACAGACGCGAGTCGGTCTATCCGGCCGGCAAGAGCGTTGATGGCATTTGGTGGAGGAGGTTCATCCGCGCCTCCGTTGAGGGGGAGGAGGCGGCTAGTGCTTGGATCATCATGATGATCGCTCGCCATTGGATTGAGATCGGAAGATGAACTTTTGTTTTTGTGGAATCAATGATTTCCCACAGACGGTGCCAGCTGACGTGACCTGGATCACGCCAAGATGTTACCTTCCGTTGATCTGCTGACGGCGGCGATGGACGGCTGAGATTGGATCTGGAAGCAGGCTCCTGAAGCATGTGGATCTCAATGGGTTTGAGGTTGTTGTTGGCGAGCTACCTGCAAGGAAGTCCTGGGGTGGTTGTACCACCGAGGACCCTCCGACGGTAAGTTAGAGAGAAAATCCGAGCAGAGTAATGGCTTAGTGGAGTAAAAATGGCTTACTTGAACCGTCTGAAGAAGAGGTTTATAGCGGTGGCAGCAGGCAGGCAGGCGCGAGAATCACGTCGGCCGTTACACTCCCGACGTCACGCCCGCGTGATGAGCGGGATCTCCCATTAATGGAGAGGCAGGCTCGTTAATGGGGGATCATAATGGCGTGGAACGTGGGATGTGGCCGGCGGATATCTCGCGCGTGGCGAGATTCACGGGATGGCGGTTGCGCCTGTGAACGGTGTCGTTGGTCGGTCGATGAGACCGAGGAAGATGACCTCGGCAAGAGAGCTCGCGGACGAGCGGGAGAGCCGAGGTATCTTGGTTCTGCGGTAGCCCAGAGACGAGCTGGGAGGCTGAGGAGGCCAATCGTGCAGGGGGCTCGGAGGTGAGCCAGTGCTTGTTTGTGGGACGGGTATAGGAGTGGCCTAGTCGGCCATTGTAGGTCCTTTCTTGTGAGCTTTGGGACACGTCATCTGCCACGTATCAAGATCTGGGAGATCACCGATATTGAGCATCATCACATATCAATAGCATATATGTGAAGTTGGTCATTAAGTGCCATTTTTGTGCTTGTGAAAAGTCGCTAGGATAAAACTTTGCCAGTCTGAGCGGAGATTCTCTAATGAAAGCAGAGAATGAATCTTTTAGATTAAGACATGCTACACAACGTAGAAGACCACTGGTCATCTCTGTAAACCGTTTGTTAAGTTCTGAAAGCTGCATATCATTAAGAGTGAAAAATAACTCTACATGATAATGATGTAAAATTGAAACTTCTAACCAATTACGTCTTGATCAACCAAGAGGAATATCGATATTATTCATATGTGGAACATCAATATCATGCATTTCACAAAATAAAGTGACGTTATGAAGATGAGAATCCCATCATGTGTCTCTCATTTTTTGTAAACGGGGTTGCTTCCAAACATCAACCAAGTTCATGGCATTCACTATATCTTGATCTTTTCTTTGCAATGCTTGTGATAGATCGTTTGTAACTCCCAAAATAGCTCTCACTAGATGCAAACCGAATGCGAAATCAAAAGAACTCATTGAATCCGACAACATACTTGCTTCAGCTCTTTGCTCAGGCTTTGATAGGTGCAATTTATTGCACATTTTTCTAACTCATTTGTAACAACCCTAAACTTTATGTACAGAATTTTTCCAAAATACAGAAAGGAACATCTAAGCCTGAGCACAAGTTATAAATTTAATTTTCTTTTGAACAGGAAGAAAACACTTGTAGCTCATTGGTAAAACTTTGCACTGCTGTGACGTAGCCCCTGTGATCGAATCCTCCCAACCATAGATATTTTTAATTGATTTTTCTTTTAATCTTTTAGAAGCCCAAAGGTTTGCACGTGCACAACACTTAAAATGAAAAGTCACGCAGAAAACAAACACATGGAAAATGATATACTAACAGACCTTGACACGTGGCATAAATCCCACACCCCCATCCCACAAATCGACCGGCCAAGATTCTATTTGGACCGTCGCCGCCGCCCCCGCCCCCCGTCGGGAATGGTCCAAATTTTTGCCCCTGGCACCTTTTGGCCTACCCCCATATTGTTTGTTTACTCTGAAAACATTCAGAGAGTGATAATTTCTTTCTTTAATTCATTTTTAATGTAAATTTTAATTTTATTCTTCATTACCCTAAACCCTAATTTTCCCTATAAACACCACACTCCATTTCACCCCTCCTCATTCAGAATTTCATTACAAAAACCTTCTAAAATTTCCAAGTCCCAAGTTGTACAAATGGAGTTAGCAAGAGGCGAAGTTCCGGCGAAGTTTCGGGAAGATTCCGGCGACGAAACGACGCCCCGACGGTTTCGAGAGCTTCCTCCTTCTCCCCTCTTTCTTTATAGCCAGTAAGTTCCCTCTCCCCTTCTCTTTTTCTATTCTGAAACTTCTCTTTTTCAAAACTCGTCGGAAGCGGAGTTATTTCAACTTCCGATTCGTTTTTCTTTAAAAACTTCATTTTTCTTAAATAATAAAATATCATATTCTCTCATAATGATCAACAAACATAAATAAATATATTAGAATAAGTTTCATCTCAAAATAATTCATGTTGCAAATTTTATTTCACTTTTACAGTAAAATACCATCATATTACATACAACTTATAACTATTCAATTTAACCGTATTACCTTTAGATAACTCACGAGTTAATGATCTATCTCATCACAACACATATTCTTGACATAGCATGATGAATTTTGGGACTCTGGTTTATGGGAAAATACGACTTTACGAATAAATATCTTGAACATTCAAAACCGTTTTCTTTAAAAAGTGTGTTAATTAAATTTCTTATAATTGTGCCTCTACAACCCATTTTGGGGAACTCCAATCAGGATGGTGTGGGTTATCGCACATCCTCGGGCCTAGTAAAACGAGATGCAGACCTCCATAAGGAGCATTCGACCTCGATGGAATTTTGATGCAATTTTTAAGAAAATGAGATTTATACAAAATAAATAAAATTATTTTTATTAAATATATATATTTATAACTATTATCAAAATATCTATTCTAAAATATATTATAAATATTCCATGTTTTCTAAATCAAAGGAATCACAATTTCATGAAACTACCATTACAATTCAATACAAATTCCAGTATTTCATTAAAATACCATATACAATGAAAACTAGGTTCTACTCACTAAAAAATTTCACTTTTATAAAATATACATCTATGAAAACCCTAAATACGATAATTAAATACTTGAGGTGTATTTTGAAATTATATCAAAACTATTTTTACATAAAACCCCCTCAAGTTATATTAAATTACAATAAGGACCCTAGTAAATATAGGTTTAAGCGAGATTGGTACTCTTGAGGCTCGGGAAGCCGGAGAATATGGGTGCTTGCCTATCTAAGGTAGACAATCTAACAACGGTGTTATCAATAGGGTAATTGTCTTCGGAAAAGACACAAATCTTGCCGTCCATGTGCAGCAGTTACCGATAACATCAAAATTAAGTCAGGACTTCAATTTTGTTTAAAAGTCTAAAGGTCTGACTCAGTTTGAGTCATGGTCATTATGCAATCAATCTGACTTGAATATGATTCAAGTATAAACTGCAATCCAACATGAATCTGTCTATACCAGAATTCAATCTATATCAATCTGTCTCGACCGAACCGAACCATGAATATACTCTGTTTACATAACTATCCATTTATATCCATTCTATTTACTGATATTATGGTTTCGACAAGTCTTCCATTTACTGCAAAACAATACAATACAATCAGTACAATCAATACAATAAACATTACGGGTTTATAAAGGGGTAGACTGGTACGGAATATGTTAAAGGTGGCACGAGGTGGTCACTAAAAGACGTAATTACATCCATACCATTGTTCTGTGGTTTTATCGATGGAGCCTTGTACTACGGGTTACCAAAGTCCACGGTGTAAGTTGGACTTCTCTCGTATACACTGGCATATTCTGTACTAAGCTACAACAACTACGTTAGTATAATAAATATAACATTATCTACTTTACATGTTCTATTCTCTGTCTATTCTTCTCTTTCTTTCTTTGTGTCTTACCGAGCGATTGTTCGCTGACGACATTTCTATTTCTCTTCTTCTTTGGATTGTTGTCAGGAGAACCCGACTCTGAAGAGTTCGAGACCAGCCGAAGCACTTGAAGCAGACCCCTGAGCAGTACACCGAAGACCCCGAGCTATAGTCACTTGTACATATTTTCTTTTCAGTTCATGCCATTGTTTAGGCATTGCTTTCCATCTTTATATTTATATTTCCAGTTGTATCTATAAAAGAATGTTTAATAAATAAAGTTGATGTTCATTTATATTGATGTCTCTTGTGTATATTTTACTTTATATTGCTTAGATATGCTTAGCGTATTTATTTCGGAGTAAATACGTAGCGGGCCTCGCCGCACCCCCTTCCCCGTACACCGGGAAGCGGTGTGTGACATCATTTATCATATTATTTTCATATATTATACTGTTCCGGGTATCTTTTGTGAATTATTACAGATAACAGGGTTTAGATGCAAAGGACGGAAAATTTTCCTAAAAGAAGGAATCGTGCGTACAATGAAGACTTAAGTGAATTGCTCAAAAAATCAAAAGATAATTTGCAAATTTGGAGCAAATTTGGAACAAATTTGGGAATATTATTACAAATCAACAAAGGCTGCAACAAATAGAGGTGCATTGATCATCACAACAACAAATCAGTTAGAGAAACCAAACCAAATCAAAAACAACAAATCAACCGCCTGATTGTATGCCAAATTTGGGAACAATTCGGAGATCTACGCAACTACAGAGATACAACGAGATATTCAAGATTTTATGTGCTCAAAAATTATCTAAATTGACAATAAAACCACAGAAAAAATCTAGAGCCACGAAACCAAAAAACGGCAGCGGATCAGCGGTCGATTTTGGGCCGTTCGATAAGATTTTTTATGGCACGATCGTCTTTCCACATGGATTAATATGATATGTAGAGTTTCATCTTTTGAAAATTCTAAAGGCACACAACAATATCCAACAGAGTAATTAGATTAAATTATCATGATTGTTAGAAAGTAAATTCTTTTGTGTATTCTATTACTTGTTCTCCAATTTTACTTAGCCCTATATAAGCACTTGTACAGGCTTAGGGTTTGAAATCTCTCTCATCTCTTTCATAGCCTTCAAGTTAGGGTTTTCAAGGAAAAGAGATCGAATCTATTATAAGCACTCTTGATTATGAATAAGGTTTATTTTTCTTTTTTAAACATGAGCAACTAATTATTTTCTAGGGTTTTGTTTGTATTTATTTTATGGTTAGGTAATCTTTTAGCTCTTCTTTTCTATACTTTTATGATGAATGTCTTATGATTTAGTTATCATCTTTATAGTTTTTCATCTAATAAACTAATTTCATAATGAAAGTTAACTCCTAAAATAAGATTAAAGAAGGGTAATAACACCAATAATCTAATTAGGTAAAGGAAAGTTCGACAAACTAGAAACTTAATTAGGAAATGTAAGAAAATAATTTAATCATAAGATATTCAACCTAGGTAATTAAAAGGGATCTAGATCAATCGATAAGACATTAATTGTAGACTCATGACCTACATATTTTTTGTGAAAGATTAAAACTAGGTTACTTCTAATTAACTAAAAATAGGGTTTTAATATGATCTAGATGATATTATAATTTTGATAGGCCATGTCTATAATTTAAATATAATTTATGCTTAGTTATAATTAATGGAAATATATTAGAACTAGATTAGAAAAAAGATGAATTTTTTAACCCAACCATAGAAATACAGTAAATAAAAACCCTAAATTTCTCTCTGTTTTGAAAACCAACTTTTTTTTTATTTTACATTTAAATCTTTAGATGTTAAAAACAACTCATGTTTAACTTAATTTAAAAGTAGTTAACACATCTCTCTGTGTGAACGACCCTCAAGTACAACTGCAATAAGCTGTATACTTGCGGTTAAAATTGGAGGACTAATAAAATCCACAACAGGCTTCAATCCATCTTCCATAACGCTTTTGATTACATCAATCACCGACGAGAACAAAGTGATTTGCTTAAGTAATGAAGCATAATGTGATCCTCATCTTGTATCACCGGGTCGTTTAAGACCAAGTTCTTGATTTTTTCTCCGACCAGCCGTAATTTCATCATTACTTAATGCTTCTACAAGCTTGATGGCTCGTTGTTCTCGAAGCATATCTCGTCGTTTGCATGATGCACGGGCAACATTATATATTCCGGAAACAATATTGAAAAATACACCTATTTGAAGATGATTTGAGCCACCGCAACAGATGTTAACTGAAGTTGATGCGCAAAGCAGTGCACATAATGAGCCGAAGGGTTATCTACTAAATTAGGCTTTTTAGCCCACTTAGCTCATCGCACATGTTGCTAGCACCATCATATCCTTGTCCACGCACTCTACACAAAGTCAGTCCATAATTCATCAGTAGAGTTTCAACTGCAAGTTTAAGCGTAGCCGCTCTTGTATCAGCAATGTGGACAATACCAAAAAATGCTCTATCATACAACCTTGACGATTAACATAACGAATTGCAAGGGCGACTTGTTCTTTTACATAAACATCCGAGCTTCGTCTATCAAAACAGAGAAAAAAGTATCGCCGAGATTATTGATTATGACATTAGCAGCCTCCTCCGCTAATAGCATTAGCTATGTCCTACGGAATATTTGGGGCAATCATTTTATTTATGGCAGGCACATTTTGCAACACATACCATCGATTTCTTTATTATGATCAACAAGAAACCGTAGAAGTTCCAAATAGTTTTCTCAATTGTGTGATTCTTCAAATTCATCATGCCGCCAAAACGCCAAGCCTTGTTGCTGTGAGAATCGAATGCAATCCACTGATGCCTTTAGACAAGTTTTTGTAGTCGTTTTTGTTACATTCAGATCTTTTATTGAGAAAAGTCTCAAGATGTTGTTTTTCCTTCATTAAATCTTCACGCTTTCGATGTGCTTGATTATGCAAGATGCTTTGGTTTCCAACATGAATTTCCAATCGATTATTCGTTTTCTAAATCTGCCATCCTTTTCCAAAAGTCTCAACATGAATTTCCAATCGATTATTCGTTTCCAACATTTTTTTTTACACTATATTCAAGCCAACCACGACATTTCTTAAACCAAACGGGATTAAAACGTCTATTATCGTTGCCCATCTTTTCCTTTGGGAACTCCGTAGTTAGGAGGCTGAAAGGGCCATCTTAACAAATGAGCTGTTCGTATCAGATGACTATAAGTATAGTCAGGTATACAGATTCTTTCTCCAGGATCGACGGAAAGTTTAGAAAGATCTATCTCTATCTCTGTACAACGTTCTCCCTCTCTCCCTCTCCCTCTCTCTCTCTCTCTCTCTCTGGAATTCCCTAAACATCAAAATAACATTCTCTCTCGTACAACACTCAAAATAGAATTCCCTAAACATCAAAATAACATTGTTTGATAATTAAGTTTAAATAAGAAGTTTCTGAACAGATAGATAGATATTATTAGAATAAATCAATTATTTCGTCCAGTTTTTATTCTATTGATGTCTAAATTTAAATTGTTAAAGATTAATACTAACAACATTTATCATATATAATAGATAAATGATTAAAAAACACAACTGATTTATTATGAAATATGAATTACTTGGCTAGTTACTTGCTTTCCATTGGAGGAAAAAACTTCTTCATCCTTTCTCGTCTATAATCTTTATGAGAGTAAGAGCAAATAAAATTCTGCAAAAACCATAGACAATAATCTCGATTAGACCTTTCACAAGTTTAATACTAATCGAAATAATTGATGTAAATGCAATTAAAAAGATAACAACAGAACGTATAAACTAATAAACAACAATTGAAATAAGTAAATACGATCTTGCTGGTCAACACCAAAATATGCATCAGCTATCATGGCTGTGCGTGTCATGGGACCCCCTGGGTAGCCAGAGGTACTCGGCTGTCTAAAAAAAACATCAACAAAAAATCATATATTATCAATTTATTCTGAGAAAACAACAAATACCCAAAATCTTACATAAATTTGAGTCCATAAAACTTCAGATTAGCAATTGTTATAAGTTGAGAAGATTTTAGACCTTGAATAGTTGAACCGCTGTTGAAACTTGAGAAAGGAAACAAAAAGAGGCAGCCTTGACTCGGTAGTCATCAAAAATTGCTAACCATGCATGTGCAAAAATATTATTTTTGTTGCACGTGAAACGTTTTTTGAGGAGGCTATGAATTTTCGATGAATCTTCCAATTAATTTCCTTAGAACTTCTAAGAGTTGCTTCCAATTAATGTCTGCATGAAGATTATGTAATTCAAGAAACTTTATTTGCTATGGATCTATAGTAGTGTAATTTTTTATTTTCATATGTTTTATGACTAGGTTAAATATGATGAAGCATGATTATATCTCTCCCAATGTTCAAAATAGCGATAGCGTGTTGCGTAGCGTTCTATTACTAAATAGCGAAAACACAAAAAGCGTTACGCATAGCGTAAGCTAAATGAATTATTAATTATTACTATAATCATCTCATTTACAATAAATTATATTATTATAAAGATATAAAATTGGCTTGGGAAAATAGAAAAATAAGTAATATAACAATATTTTTTACAGTAGTAGTTTCTCTGCTCCTCGAAATTCTAAAAAAAAAATATTTTCAAAATTTTCAATACTTGAATTCATATATATGATTCATACTAGATTAAACCTATCAAAAATCAATTAAATAATCTATGTTTGAGAATCATGTCTACTAAATATGATTTCAAATTAAGAGATTATAACTTTAATGAAACTGTGTTCGTATAGTTTAGGATTAGATACTGAAATCTTAAGAAGTTCAATAGAAAATTTTATATGAAAATAATGTATACATAGCGTGGCGTATACTATTTGTTAAAAAACGTAAGCTATTTGAAGAAAAAACGTAAGCTACTTTGTATTTGAATTTTTTTCCAAAGTTACGTTGCGAATATACTAAGGTATGCTATGTAGCATAAAATAGCGAGCTACGTAGCGGGTTATTTTAAACATGATTCTCTCCTAACATGGAACACTTGGCATGTAGTGTTAATCGCAATTAATTTTTAGGGAAACTTGTTTACATGCATAGTTTCTAAGTTCTAACTTGATATTATTGTTAAATCCAAAAAATTCCAAAATTGTAGAAAACCCCCTAAATATATATTATTGAATTCCTTAATTTAAAATACAACCTTGATTTGGATATATGTTTATGTATGTATCGCTAATAATACTCATTTAAGTTTTCAAAAATATGTGTTATGATTTGGCAAATAAAGTTATATTTTGATAAAATAATGTCATGATTTGAGGAACACCTGAACAAGGTTATGGTTAAATCATTGGTGTTAGGATTTGATAATTGGTGTTAGGGTTTTCTCTAAATTCAACCCTCCAAAACTTTCGTATTTCTAAATATGACCCAACTTCATATTTCTAAATAAGACCCTCAAATCCTTAAAGTTGTCTAAAAAAGACCCATATCAATTAAATAGTGATTAATTAGCCTAAATAAGCTGCTAAATACATAATCTATCCTTAACAATCTAATCAACCCTCAATCCATCCTTGTTCGGTGTATTTGGTACTCTGTGGGAAAAAATAATCGTTTGTTATTTATGAAAACGGTTCTAAACTGAGGACCACCGGAATCATAATTATGGATGGGTGCAATTTTAATGAAAGGTTGGATATTAGAATTTGAAAAGAAAAAAAAATGATGTTGGTAGAGTATGGATAAAGAAGATAAGGATAAAATGGTCATTTTAAATGGAATTATGATGGAAAATTAATCATGGGATCAATTTAGACAGCTAAAAGAATTTGAGGGTCTTATTTAGAAATGTGAAGTTTTGGAGGTCTTACTGAGAAATAAGAAAGTTTTATGGGTTGCATATAGAAAAACCCCTAAGTTGCCAAAGTTAGTATGCCTAAACATGGGGTATGTTCGGCAAAAGAAATATTTCAATATAATTATATTACATATGGACTTGAAACATATTTTTTTTTGAGTATTGGGTTTTTAAAAAAATGAACATTTAATGTACTTGAAAATAAGCCAGCTCTCAATATTGACTCAGAAAACAATTATCCCTTAATTTTAAAGATCGGATCAAAATAAAAGGATTTCATAAACATCTCAACACGCAATCATTGCTCATCATGTCTGTTTTTCTTCTTTTCATTCTAATCTAAAAGATTTTTGTATTTACAAAATGAACTTCCACATGTACTGTAATAATAGCAGTTCTTTTCTGTACTGTTTCCGTATTCCGTTGTAATAAAAATTTCATTTATATTTCTCCAATATTTGCCCTATTATTTTTCCCTATTTTCTAAACCCTAAATATCTTATTCTTAATTTTAAATCCAAACCCTAAAACCCCGGCCAACCTATCTCTCTCTCTTTTCTTCTTATCCAAACCCTAGCCCAGCGGCCCAACGCCCAGTCCCCTAACCCCATAACCCAAACTCGAACCCGAGTCCTAACTCCCTTCCTCTTCTCTCTCTTCCCACGTTCTTCTCCTTCCTCATGTAACTGCCCGTTCCTTCCAGACCCGCTCCTCGCCAACGGCCGCGATCTCGTCCACGTCCCCAATGTTCGCCCGAGACCTCCTCCTTCGAATCCTCTCCCTCTGAAACGAGCTCCCCTCTCTCACATCTCCATCCCCCTCTCTCCTTTTCATAAAATCCCACAGTCTCTCTCTCTCTCATCTTCTCTTCCTCTTCCAACCTCACTACCTGACCCTTCATCACCGACGAGCTCGAGCTCACTGCCACCACCAACACCTCGTACTCCACTCCGGCAACCTTCACCAACTACCACAACCGAATCCATCTCCTCACTGAAACTCATCACCACCGGCACCTCTGCACACCACCGAGTACCACCGGCTCTCCGCAGCCACTGCCTATGCTCCTGTAGTGACTATCTCGGACGACACCGAGCCCCTCAACCTCTTTCCATCACCCTTTTCATCTCCAAGACGAGCCCCCTATTCTTCCTTCTTTCACAAACAGGACCTGAGCCCCCTCGCTATCACCGTCGAGCCGCCGCCACCGAACCCCCGGGCCATTTTGTTGCCGTTGCTCCATGCCCAGACCATCATGGCCGCTACCGTGCCGCCGCCGAACCCGAAACTTGTATGATTTTCATGTACTTTATCATACAACATATTGAAAGAGTGAAGAGAACATAATTATTTTAGAATTTTATAAATTTTGTGATTTTCATATATTATACAAAGAGTGAAGAGAACATAATTCTTTTAGAATTTTATAAATTTTGTGATTTTCATATGTTATACAAAGGAAAATATTGAAAAAACCTAAGAAAAAAAAATTCAATTTTTATGCTTCATATATCAACCAAAATAATTTTAAAAACGCAGAAAAAAGAAAATTTTGAAAATTTCATGATTTAAAATTATAAAACCGAAAAAAATAAAAGGAAATTTAAGGCTTTTTAAGATTTAGCGCTTTTCGCATGCTATGAAAGGTAAAATATCGAGAAACCGGAAAAGAAATTTTTTGAAGGGATCTTTAAGTGCTATATCAAGCAAAATGTAGAAAAATCAGATAAAACAAAAAATATCGAGTTTTAAAATTTTTTCATAATTTCCGTATTGCAAAATATTGGAAATTTGAAGAATTTTTTTTGAATTTTTGAAAAGTCGCTGCTTTCTTGTGCTAATGAAAAATATTAATAATACAAAAGAAGCAGAAAATTTTGATATTCTTGAAAATATCACGATTTTCGTGTGCCGGCAAGCAAAATATTGAAAATCTGAATTAAAAAAGAAAATTTTGAGATCTTTAAAATCACACAATTTTCATGTGGTACGTTGCAAATTATTGTAAATTTGAAGAAAATAAATAATTTTCGGATTTTTGTAAATTCCGCTATTATCATGTGCTATAGAATGCAAAATATTTAAAAATCCGAACAAGATAGAAAAATTTGAGATTTGTAAAAAATTAGTGCAAGACGAATAATATTATAGCAAATAAAATATTGGAGAAATTTTGAGATTATTAAACTTCACCACATTCATGTATCATACAACGTGCAAAATGTAGAAAATTTGAAGGAAACAAAAAAAATTATGGGATTTTTGGACTTTACATGATTATTGTGTGTTATGATAATCAAAATATTGAAAAACCAAATATTTTTTTAACAGATTTTAATAAGGATCACGATTTTTGTATGTTAACAGTAAGAAAAATATTTAAAATATAAAGAAAATACCCAAGTACTTGAAAGTTAATCTTTCATATATTTTTCATATGAAGATCATAAATAAAAGGTATTACAACTTATAAATAATACAAAAATAAACTTTGGAATTAATATGATTATTCTTGACTTTGGATTTTATGCCCATGCAACACGCGGGAGCCATTGCTAGTATAAACATATACAAATAGGCTAAGGACAAAGTGTCGGATGAACAAAAATAAGAGAATAAGAAATAAATGAGTTTATTTCAAAATTGTATATAAATGATCCATACACGAGTAATACGATATTCTTAGAAAAATATCTTTCTAATATATATCTACACACACACTTTTACAACTATTTAATGCCTTGCCTAAATTTATTAGAAATATATTTTTTTTAGCGATTCAAGCAATTATTACATTTACAAGCTACTGAAACATCTTTAACTAGAATTACAGTTTCATACAAGCATTAATCTTAAAATTTGAGAAATAAAAGAATAATAAGGGATCATATTTGGCATTTCATTTGAAAATGATTTTTGAGTTCATGCTTCTTCCATGTAAACATGCAATGATTAAATCAATTTATAGTTTTCATCCTTCTGTTCCAAATTTGAAGAGTTGTCTGAAACTAAATTAGGAATGTCATGGGTGTGAAATCTTCATTAGCACTAAGTTGGATATTGAATCATTTATAAGATATTTCTTCAATTTTGTTATGTTGATAATCAGCATTGGTTAAACACATAATTTTACCGACATCCATGATAGAATTGTCTTGAAAGAAAATGAAGAAAAAATTTAAATTGTTTTTATAGAATTTAGATAAAACTTGAAAATTAATCTGCAGTGAAATTTATTTATGATTCTGGTCATGGTTTTCTATTTTTTTGGACAATTACATGGATGGGGCACTTGCTCCTCTTCTATATTTTTAAATAAAGGGCCAAATAAATAATTGCCATTCGAAGAGAGAGAGAAGGATAAAAACAAACAAAGGTAAGAACATAGTTTGTACTCTCCTATCAACAAGAGATTGAATACATTATGGGTTACTTCACAATTCAAATAATTGGTCAAAAATACTACAAAATCCTTCCAAAATAATCTCGACCGTCCGATGATCCAATCGACAATCTCCTCCGTCCATTCTCCCACGGGGTCAATTTCACATCCTATTCCAACAACGACCGAATATTCCCCTCTCAAACTGAAGATTCCCTCCCGTTCTCTTCATAAATAGTTGAATGCTTTTCCCTCTCTCTTTACTCATTCTCCTCGAATTATAAAATCTCTCACAAAAACTAGAAACCAAAAATGAGCCAAGCATTGAACCAGGACTACAAGATCGGACCGGAGCTGGGCCGTGGCCGGTTCGGCACGGTGTACCGCTGCAGCTCGACAGCCACCGGCGAACTCTTCGCTCTAAAATCCGTCGATAAATCGTTGATTACGGATCCAATCGACCTCGCCTCCGTCCTCGTAGAGCCCAAGCTAACACGCCTCGCTTCGACTGTTGACAAGGTCAATATTGTAAACTTACATGCGGTATACGAGGACCCCACCTCACTACACCTAGTTCTTGATTTATGCACCGGCGGCGACCTCCTCGATCTGATATCCGCGCGGGGCCCGCTCCCGGAGCCGGAAGCGGCCGCCATTCTCACCTCGCTTATGCAGGTGGGCAGCTCAATTAATATTTTGATTCAATGTTAGACCCAGGATAACAAATATCATTCCTATTCAAAATTAGCATACATTAATTGCTTGCATTATGCAGGCCCTCGCCGGTTGTCACTTAAACGGTCTCGTCCACCGCGACGTGAAACTCGACAACATCCTCTTCGACGGTTCAGGCCAGGCCAAGCTATCCGACTTCGGGTCGGCCGGCAGGAAAGACGACGGTTTGTTCCATCTGGTGGGGACCGCAGAGTATGTGGCCCCGGAGGTCATTCGGGGAGGTCCGTACGGGGAGAAGGTGGATGTGTGGAGCGCAGGTGTGGTGCTGTACGCGATGCTAGGCGGGGTTTTGCCGTTCGTAGGGGACGGAGTCGAGGAGGTGTTTGAGAAGGTGTTGAGAGGGAATGTACGGTTGGCGACGAGGAATTTCGGAGGGGTGTCGGGAGAGGCGAAGGATCTGATGAGGAAGATGATGTGTAAGGATGCCGGAAGGAGGTTGTCGGCCGAGGAGGTGTTAAGGCATCCTTGGATTACGAACGGCCGCCGGGCGAATTTCAGCTATCGCTAAAATAATTCCGGATATTTTATATTGTTATGATTTTTTGTATAAAGGATGTATATAGTTCAAACAAAAGAGAGAGAGAAGAAAATACTATATAATTCGCCCTTGTCATTGATTATAGAGGTGAAGTTTTTTTTATTATTATAAAAATACTTAATTTTTCGTTTCAATTTTATCCTACGTGCATGATCTATTTATGTATGAGTTTTCTGCTTCATGCATAATGTATTGCTGGAAAAAAAAAAGTTGATTATTTCTAGGAATTAAACAATGCATCTTACTCTTGTAGAAATATTTCATGAAATTGTACTATTTTTAGGGTGTATATGTCAGCTGTTTATATTGAACTTAATCTTTACGATATTCCTACAAGTTTGAACAACTTATATGGGAAAAAAGAATTCTATCAATGTCATTACCTTTTTATTTTTTATATATAGATGACCACATGACATCCTATTAGTGAGCTTCAAATTTGATCTTATATTTCACTCACCACCCATTTAAACTTGAATTGTGCCATTAAAAAGTGGATCTTGTAAATGTATTTGTACCACAACTTCGAGGTTATGATGAGAATTGAAGAAATTATTTTCCCCTGCATGCCAAAGGCCTTTTGGGCCGAAAATCTTGGTTTTTGCACGATGGTATTTTTAATTTAAATTAAGCTTGGTTTAATATGCGTCCAGTGAAAATCAAATGTGGATTCCTATTATATATATACCTTGTTAAATGTCCCATCCACCGCGCCGCATTTTCAAAGTTATGATAAGAGTTGAAGAATTTATTTTTATATTCTAAGAGGATTATAATTTGCTAGCTTCTTATAAAGCTCTTTAGAGGTGCCTTCATATATTTTTACAACAATGCAAAACTTTGTAAATAACCTTCATATATTCAGGGGGAAAAACCTGCATATACTAAAAGCGAAAATAAGAATTTTTAAAAAAATGTATCAAATCTGTTAGTAAAACTTCCAACTCTCTATTCTCTATGCACCCTAGACGTGTTAAAATAATGTGGCGCGAGCCTAAGCCCAATTTAAAATATATTTAAGTTTGAATAAAGGTTGTAATATATAGCGAGAAAATAAGAGCAAGGACTTATTCAAATTCGACGATAGCGTATCGTGACCTCAAATCTATAGTTTTGAGAGCAATATTATTATTAATTACTTAAATCATAATTAATACACTAGCTCATAAGAAACGCTACAAGATTTTCCCACGAATTTTCCTCTCCAAACCCTAATATTTTAATCAAATTCTTATTCTTGAGAAATTAGGTCAAGTTATGGTATATATTTTAACTATATTTTAAGAGGCTAAATCATGGACCATTGACTTGGAGCATGGACCATTGGCATAGTCTAAATTAGCTTGCTTTAAACTTTAAAATAAAGCGCAAAGGACATAGAAATGGGACAATTAAAAAGATTTATCAGTAGATTACTTCTGTTTTTGAACGAATAAGGTTAATTTACTTAAATTGTGGGCTGAGATTGTAAAGAAAATCGTAATTGTTGAACGAGGGCTATAGCATATTCTACGAATATTCCATCCATTAATTTCAAGGTCCAAAACGACAACTTATACATTGAACATAGTTTGATAAATGTTTGTGCTTAACATATCTAGTGATTCTTTTTTCAGAGGTAAAACTTTAGCATGTTTTATGATTTAAGAGGTATCTGAATCTATGTATTGTTTAACAAAAAGATGAGATGCAGCCCACCTCACTTCAGAAACATAATTTAACAATAGATAGTGTATTCCGTAATGGGGTGAAACTTCAAAGGATTTTGATGATAGGTGTAATAATCGATATCCGTTGTGCGAAGTATTTTATGTTTTAGTAAAAATTTCTTTTAATAATTCTCTAAATATTTTTCCTAGTAACCGTATTTCTAATAAAATATTTTCCTAACTGATTATTTCTAAATTCATATTCTCAAATCCAACTTCTTTTAAATTTCTATTTTAAATTAAACCATAACCCTATTTTTCCTATCCTATTTTCTATTATTCCAAATCCTAACCTAAAGCCCGACCCGACCCGATCCCATCTCCCCCTCTCTTTTCTCTCTTTCTCTCTCCTCTCTTTTCATTTTCTCCTCCTCTCTCCTCTCGATCTCAGCTCTCTCCTCCTACGCAACAGCTCCTCCTAGACCGTTCCTTCGCCGCAACCACCTCGAGATCCTGGCCACCATATCCTCACCACTCTAACCTCCCTCTCTCTATCTCTTCACCTCGTTCCCTCTTCCTCGCACTTTCTCTCTCTTTATCCTCCCCGAGGCACTTCGTCGCCGGTAAGCACCCTCCACTAGACCTCACTATCGTCCTTCTCCTTCATCAAACCCGGGCTCCCATTACCGTGACCACCTCGCTCCACCTCCAAGCAATCCGGCCATGCCTCTGAACTGCCGACGATCTCCGCAACCCCGCCGCCACCATCGTTGACATCAATCCCCCTGAATTCATCACCACGGCTGCCACCAAGTCCTCCGTTCCCCCCATCTGCAGCCTAACTATCATGTCCCGCTTCCCAAAATACGGAACGGGAGGTGACAAGACCAGCCATACTCCTACGGTCGAGAAAATATCCTGCCGTAGTCACACTTCGGCTTCTAGCACTACGTGGTACTCAGTAATCATAGCACAGGTAATGAGAAATGCAGTCACTAATTCTATCAAAACAAATATAAAACTAACCAGATAAAGTCAAAGGAAAAAATAGTGCCGGCGTCGCCGATTTAGATGTCCGCAGTATTCTCGAGATAAGGTAAGTCCAGATCCGAGCTAAATCTACTTCTCACTCTGATCCTGCATATTTAGGTCATCTGAGCGACACAATATCAATATATATGAATATGTAATATGTGCAATAATGATAAACATAAAGCAGTAAGTATAGAGCAATGACGCGGGCATGCAATAACCGGTACATGTAACGATGAGAAAGTGTATCAAATCAGTAATCAATGCAATGTCCATGTCGCTAAAGCTATCAGTCTCTAAGTCTCAATGGCCAAGTCACTAAACCTATCGTCAGTCCAAATGTGAGCGTCAAGAACCGCAGAAGTATCCCCAACCCAAGGGTAGGCCCCAAGGGTAAGGGAATACGGGCCCGAATCACGCTCGCTAATAATCAGAAACACCATCCATACGACTTCCAAAATCACTACATATGCCGGTACTGGGACTCCTGAGATTCCGTTGATCTAACTCACACTCAAACTATCCCACACCCCGCGGTTTATATCAAACACCGATCATAAATCCAAATACCAGTCGCGCCATAACAAGTCTACGCGAGTACTGGAGACAGAGTTTCTGTAATACCCAGTTCTTTTTGTACATCACTATCCGTAATTCTCCATCTCTCTATTATTTTTCTATTTCCCTTTTTCCCTAAAGCAAAGCCCAAAACAAAACCAAAACAAAATATATATAGATATACTAAAACCTCCTCAGCCCAGCCCAAGAAAATTGAGCCCAAGAAAATTACACCAAAGAATTAAATCCTTAGCCGGCCCAGCCCATTCCCACGCCCGCACCTAACAAACCCGACCCGACCCGCTTCATAACCCTTCCTTCCTCCCCACGGAAATATTTCCCGCTCGTTTTTCCTTCAGCTCCCACGTCGCGCGCCCACGTCGCCTCGCCGCCCAACGTCTCCGCGCTCGTTGCCCACGACCGCGCCCTATGAGCTCCTCAACCTCACCTCGTCTCTAACTCTCTTTCTCCTCACCCTTATCCTCACTTTCTTCTCTCCTCACTCCATCGTTCACCCAAACCCCCTGCCTCAGCGCCGCCGCCGACGAGAACGACGACGACGACAATCTCCTCGTCTTTCCTCCCTCGCTCTTCTCCCCAAAACTCAAACCCTTACACTGCCTCACCCCCTCGCCTGCACACCGAACCCATCGCCGAGCTCGAGCCCCTGCACGCCTTCTCATGGCCGACGACCCCGGGCGTCCCCGACTCTTTTCCCTCCAACCGCCTTTACCCCTCTCTACAAACCACCCAGAGCCCATCCTCCAGCGCCACACCCCTTCACCTGCATGCCGGGACCCATCGAGCCCCGAGCTACTCCTTCTACCGCCAACGAGCTCTTTGACGTCGTCACCACCAAGCAACGTCTCTCTCTCTCCCTCAGCAACCTGAGCCCAACCACATCACTCATCTTTCTACCCCAGCAGCATCTCTCTCTCTCTCTCTCTCTCTCTCTCTCTCTCTCTGTGTGACACAATAACATCACCATCTCTCCCTCTCGGCTCTTCTTCGAAAGGGCCCAAAACCGAACCTAACCCAATCCCTAGCCGCCGCAGTCGAGCCCCGGCATTTCGTCGAACACCTACGTTGATCGCTGTTGCCGCCATTTGCGTCACCGACGCCGTCATCGAATCTGTGGCCCCGATACCTTAAGACGCCATCGTCATCAATATGCTACCCGTCGCAGCGCCAGCACACGCCCGTCGCACCCACCGAGCCATCGAGTGCGAGGGCTCAAGCTCGAGCCGAGGCCGCGAACCCCAACCGTACCGTTCGTCGCGCGTTCGTGCCGTTGCCACTGCCGTGCGTCGCCAAAACGTTTCCAGACAAGTACCCTACTTGCTACATGCTAGTTATTACTGTTACATTTCCGAAACCTATTGATTCCGTGTTTAAAACTCGTGAAAATTTATATGACATAAGTGCTTGATGCAAAACCCGAATGAAAACTCTCCATGAAATTGACGGAACTTGATTACATATGCTGGCCCATGTGGCAATGAACATTGTGGTGAAATTTTACTGAAAAATATGATTGTTAATGGCCTAAATGATCACCTCCAATTACACCCGTTAAAACTGAGAATTTCCCGCACCTGGAACTTGTTAAAATCATAATTAATTGGATACACATTGAAATGACGCGTTCGAGGGCTCAAATCGAAGCCGACTCGACGACCTGGAACCCTATAAATTTTTTTAATTGTTTTTGTATTAAAAATATGGCGAGAACTGGCTCGGAGAGCGGCTCTGGCTGTTGATTTCTATCTCGTAATGCTTACTGCTTTGCTGCCTGAACTTGTATGTTGCGGAACCATATACTTTATTGAAGGTGAAACTGTTGGATAAATAACGCAAGTGATTTCACCCCTTTTTATTGTCGTTTAATATTTAAACTGCAATTTAATAGAACAGGACGTATAGCAGTCCCAAACAGAAACAAAACTGACACCCTGGTGTTGAACAGTGCACAACTTATGACGTAGAGACGAAATTGAGAATCCGTCTAGTGTGTTGGAAACCCTATTGAAAACCCTAAATTTCATTCAACTGTAGTGTTGCTAAATTCTGATCCCAACAGGGATTAAAATGCGTTACGAAACGGACTTCCGATTCTGAAACCGGATTTCCAGCAGTGGACGCTTAAAATGAAATGGCCATATCTAGTGATCCTGAAACCCGATTAACATGAAACCAATTTTAATGGATAGATAATTAAACATATTGTTTACCCCCTTTTTATTGTCTCGCTAAATTTTGCATTTATGATTTATGATAAATTATGCAAGTGGTAGGACACCGACTGATGATATCTTAATCATGCCTTAATTACTGTATGCTCATCACATTACATACATGTCATTGCATTAGTAACCTAGTGATCATGTGCATTACCCAGTGTTAGATTTTAGTGTTTGATTGTGGCAAGTACATCAGTGTTTACGCATGAAGGGATAAGTGAAAGTGACACGTACTTGCACACAATCAGTGGACCCTATTGATTTATTGCATTGTCGACGTCTGTGGGACGTGTATAAGTGTGACTATAATTGGTATGGGATAATTATGGAAGCACTTGTATGGGTGTCACAGGTAAGGCACCAAACACTGTCCATTTATCTTGGGTATCAGTCGAGACATGCTTGATGGAGATCATGTCTTCAGTTCTCGCGCAGACTTATCATGGACCGACCGGTATTTGAGTTTATGGTTGGCGTTTGATGTAGACTTGTAGGGTTCCTAGGCACCCTAATGAGGTCTCACAAGGCATCAACCATGCCAATTTCAAAAAATCTAGGTGCCGAGAAACCCTAATACGGACCGTTGGCTAGAAATCTAGGCGAAAAACAATCTAGTTAACAACTTAACTAATGGGATATCGGAAATACAACCTTTGTAGATCCGGTGCTCCACCTCCATAGCTCCGCAACGAAGTCGTCTCCGCTGTCCAAAAGGAATCCGGGCTCTAGAGTCGGCTTCGTCGGAGAAAAAGCGAGCTAGGTCGTCGATGTCCATGCCGAAGATGATCTACGTCGAGACATCGCTAAATCAAGCTCCACCTTCACCAAGCCCTAAAAACTTGTGAAGGAAACACACTCTACTACTTGGCAAGAGGTAGAGCATGAAGAAATAGGAAGTGGGTAGACTTTAGATTTGGATTTCTCACTCATATTCATCAATCACCATTGATGTAGTCAAGCTTTTCTTCTTGAAGAATGAAGAAGAAGAAGAGCAAGAAGATGATAAGTGTTATGATAAGAATTAAAGAATAAATAAAAATCCATTCTTATCATAATTCTCACCATGGTTAGGTGTAGAGAATTAACTTGAGTTAATTGAATTGGTTAGGGTTAAGCATGAGACAAAATGGTGACTAAGTCAAAAGTTCATGAAGCTTCATGAAAGAAAACAAAAGAAAGCCACCATTCTATTTTATGCAATTTATTTTCCAAAAATAAAAACAAATGAATAAATGAATAATCAAATAAAAACCCTAACCATTTCTTTAACCAAGGTTTAATTCTTTACACAAACCCTAATTTGCATGTATCATCAAATATGATACAAACAAGTGCACAAAATCATATCGCATATGCAATGCGCACAACCGAGCGAGAAAATCCATTTAAAGTGAACCGATACTAGTTAATGCAAAGTAATATATCAAATATATAATTATGCATTAAATCATTAAATCAACACTTGATTTAACGATCCGGTCATGACGCACATAACCGACTGGTATCATTAGTAACATCTTATCGAATCAACACTTGATCCGATAACCCGGCTATATCGCATATAACCGATCAATGTCATATCGCGAGAATCGAATACAGTATCACATACTCGTATTATTCTCGGTCCCGCACATATCTCATATGCGCTCCTATTTCGTTTCGCTTGAGCCAGGAAACCTCTGTATAGGACTCTAAAGACTCGTCAATACGCCGGCAGCAGGTGATGATCATATCAAACACCCACAAGCCGCAAGCGGTCTGCTAAACGTAACGGCCACCCGGGTATTGAGCGATCAGAAGATCGACGAGCAAGCCCGCTCACACTCCAGTGAATCCAACCAGTAACACTACCGTACAGTCCGGTCTGATCGTCTGATATGTCGCATATCTCACCTAGGGGTGGTAAACGTCAGACCCCAATAGCTCGATAAGTCGTGTCGATATGAGGTCTATAACTGTTCGAGAAACTACTGGTAACACTTACCAGTAAATCTCAGCAACCCTGGCCAGGGATTTCCTGTTAACCAATCGAACACAGCGCAACATCAACCCCCTATACCGGGAGAGACGAATCCCCTCCTATCGCTCATTGCCTCCATGTGACTCGGGACTGTACCCAAAAATCACCGTTTTGCACGCCCTCTTGGACGTGGTAAGATGGAAATCAAAGCACAGTGGGAACCACACAAGACTCTATGACGATCTCGGGTCAACAGACTACTCTGTACCAGTGTCACCAGAGAACTGCCATCTGACGTGAGGTATAATACCATCTGGGAGTTCTCGGCGAGTCCGTCCAGTGTACCCAGTCTCTACTGAGCACCCGTATATCATCTCTGATGTCAAACACCAATGGATATGGGATCATCCATCGCCCATCTGTATGGGTCGAGAAGGTATACGCTAGTGTACTCTGGTATATCGATGCCCCGTCTCGATACACCCTCGACTAGGGACTTTGAAGGATGTACTTATGGACTACCATGTCCCCACTAGTATGATCCGCATCATAGTCCAGGTAGTCAAGCACACATCCTAAGGGCTTTACCAACATGTAACAGAGAGACAATCAGTATACACGTTAAGGTAAAGTTCAACCAGATAGCATACTATCATGTCGATCAAGAAAGTCATCCCTATATATGTCCCAGCATCCACTACAATATACATCCTATGTACAGTAATGGCCTCTAGGGCATACATATAACTAACAATCTCCCACTTGCACTAGGGCCATCTGTAGCAGTGGTTGTAGTATCTCATACTCAACCATCCCATAAAAATCTCTCTCTGGGAACAGGCCTTTGTGAGTGGATCCGCTGTGTTGTCCTCTGAATCTACTCTCCTAACCTCGATCACCTTGGAGATCAACTATCTCCATGATCAGGTGACACTGCCTTAGAATATGTCTGGATCACTGATGGGACCGGCGTTCCTCGGCATAAGCCATAACTCCATTGTCACACAATGGGAGGAACATAGTTCATCTCATGAACCTATATACACCCAAACAGCCTCTTTGGTAGCATCTTAAGTAGCGATGTATCCTGCCTTTATCGTCTAGTATGTCACGGTATCTAGCTTGGAACTCTTCCAACATACCGTCCCTCGATTGAGGGTAAAGACAATGCCTGCGACTGACATTCAGTCGTCTTTATCACCCTGGAACACTTCCAGTGATTCTCCCCAGGATCGATTGATACCATCTCACTACAACTAGTGAGAATCCTAACATCCAATTAAATCTATCTCATAGATCCAAAATCCAGGATTTAGTAGGTATCACTTTGATCCTATATGGAGAATCCTAGTGATAAGCGGAGATTGATCGAGCGTAGCATAGGAAACTCCTTCCCTATCAAGAGTATGTCATCCACGTACTCTACGAGGATCGTCACCATACTTCCTACTACCTTTTTGTTTATACAAGGTTCATCTACCATTTTGATGATGTCAAACTCTTTGACTAATTCATCAAAACAGATGTTCCAACTCCGCGATGCCTGCTTTAATCCTATAAAGCATCTTGCACACGTTTCCGCTGCTCCCACTGTCTACGAAGCCCTCTGGCTGTGTACTTATAGACGCACTCTTCTAAAACAACACTTAGAAAAGCAGTCATGACACCCAACCACCAGATATCGTAGTCATGGTATGTAGTCGTGACAAGTAGGATCTGGATGGACTTAAGCACAGCTCCTTAGAAAAGGTTTCATCATTATCCACGCCTGGTTGATGACGAAAACCTTTAACAAGTCTAGCTTTGAAAGTCTCAACTTTTCTATCTACACCAAGTAATCTTCTCAAGATATACTTGCTCCTGATGGGGATTTAACCCTTCAGATATAGCAACTAAAGTCCATACTTTGTTGGTGTATAAGGATTCCATCTCAGATCACTAAGCATCCAGCCATTCTTACAGAGTCTTACTCCTGATGGCCAGCTCGAAACTAGTTGGGTCATCATCTCATGATGCAGTCCTCGCTCCCACTGTCATAGAGAAACTGAAGTATCTCTCAGGTGGGTGAGGAACCCTACTAGATCGGCAGAGAGGCTGAGGTTCGTTGGAATCTACTGAATCCTTTGGTTCTACCAAATCATCTGCTGTTGTTTGTATAGCTGGAACCTTTCCAGTTGTACACAACAGATCTTGCCTCGAGCTTGTCCGGATTTTGCTTTTCAGACATAGGCTGGACAACCCCAAATCTCAACTAACTTGAGAGATGGGCTCTTCCCTTATCATATCAAATATGAAGTGGTAGGCAACTGATTTGATTTGAGCCCTATTCAATAGGTATGCAGCTTCTCAAGTGCATAACTCCCAAAAGGAAATAGGTAACTCAGTAGTACTCATCATAGAGCACACCTTATCATATAGGGTGTTATTGCTCCGCCCCGATATACCATCGTGCTATGGTGTATACGTAGGAGTAATGCCGAGAGAGAATCTCATTCTCCTTTAGAATAGTCCAGGATTTCCGTGCTCAAGTATTCTCCTCCTTGATCTCATCATAGGACATAATACTTATACCCGTATTTTGGTTCTCTACTTCTAACTTATATTCTGTGAATATCTCAAAAGGTTCGGACTTGTGTTTCAACAGGAACAAAGGTCTGAAACTCGAAAGATCATCAGAGAATGTAATGAAGT
The DNA here is from genome assembly GCA_030015575.1 of Agapanthus africanus. Lineage (NCBI taxonomy): Eukaryota > Viridiplantae > Streptophyta > Magnoliopsida > Asparagales > Amaryllidaceae > Agapanthus > Agapanthus africanus. The sequence goes on from CM057346.1 coordinate 539,798,379, forward strand.
ATAAAGCACCAGTCCTGGCATGTGTAGACAGGAGACCTTACATACATCATCATGTATCAGTCCCAAGAGTTTACTAACTCTTTATCTGTTTCCAATAAACAGAGCTGGTGTCATTATATCTTTGTGACATGACTGGCAAGTTTCATAAGATGTAGATTTAAACTGATTTAAATATGCATCTTCATGTAACTTCAGCTAGTCGGGTCGCATTGATATGACCTAGTCTACAATGCCTCAAGAAGGATTCGTTCATTTCTGAACTCTTCCTCTTGTGTGTGTTCCGTATACTAAGAACTGTAGTTTGATTTAGAACATCAACGCTTTTAGATAACGTGCCTGAACCGATCAACTTTTGATATAGGAAATGTTCAAAACATTATCCATCAATACAAAATTATATCCTTTCTTTTCTAACAAAGAGAGTGATACGATTTGGTATATCAGGTTCGGTATCTAATAACATTCGTTCAGAATCAATGTATTGTAATACAGGGTGACAGTGACCAACAGACTTGGCTGCAACTCTTGCCCCGTTTTCTGCCTCATGAAACTTATCACCCGTTCTCAGTTCTCTACCTATCTGTAGCCCTATGTAACAGATTACATATCTGGGATCCTGATCTGGTATCACATACCCAGGATGTAGAGAATACTGAGAAACAGTTCTGTATAATGAACACACCCGAAGATGATGCATCATCATGCACTCTCCTCGTTTGGGCGGCACGGGAATTCTGGTAATCCCCAATTTCCTGCTCTGTCTTATAACAATTATAAGGTGGAGCGGGACCAACGTTCCCCAGCTCAGTATAACAAGCGGGTTCGGTCAATAATCCGTATTATTATCTTGATTAAGGCGTGATATGGTCGCTACCAGGAGAGAGAGAGAAGAAAACACTCAGCGTGCGCTCTTGCAAGAATAGATTGGTTATTATTTTATCTAATCAGGATGGCTCCCACTGCTTTTTATCAAATCTTCCTTCAAACCCTAAAAGGAAAGACTAGCCGGGATTAATTACACACTACAAGTTCGCCAATCTTTCAGCCAGGCCAGTGTCGGTACTTTGAGGGAGGTCCCCCGTGCTTTCGCACGAACCTAATTAATGTAAACCTCGTTTTCCCAGAGGCGTAACCCCGTTGACACCTTTCTAGACACCTACTTGATCGGCTAATTGTAATGTATAAAACTCTCCCAGGAGTAACTCTTACTCGCAGCGGGTATCGGGATCCAACTATCTCATAGAAGGTATGCAATCTCATTGCAAATTTCAACACTTGAAATTCCCGATAATCTTTTACCCCTAGTGTTCTATGACCTTGACGAATGCCAAACAACCCATAGTCCACTAGTCAAGTTCAACCCGTACATTACTTGATCGAATTAAACCCACCCGCACGACCCTTGACGAATGCCAAACAACGCCGTACGAATACCCTAATCCAATCTGCATCATATGCATAAGCAGATAAATACTAGTTCGCTACCGCACACTACGCCTTGACGAATGCCAAACTACCGCAGCACGAATACTAACTAGTACTTATCTGTAATGACGGAGGGCTACGACAGGTTTTTCTGAAAACCTATTGCGTAATGAACTTGATATCGTTGTAGAATCAAATGATTTTAAAAATGGAGTGTTTTTGAAGTTTTTCTAGTTTTGCTAAAGGAGTCATTCCCGGTGAAGGGATCGTCGGTCCTTTCCTCGTCGAATGAGGTGCGGGATATATCATATATATCACTGTGCAAAGCAAAAACTCTTAAAAGCAATCAAAAGACAAACCGAATGTGTAGCATCTGCCAGTTATTGCTAAAGGAGTCACTCCCGGTGAAGGGATCTCGGTCCTTTCCTCATCGAATAAGGTGCAGGATATATCACATATACCGCTATGCAAAGCAAAAACTGTAGCTACCTGTTTTATTTTGAAATTCGATTCTACAACATCTTAGGTTTCTTTTATTTTCATTAATCACATTAATGAAGTCCCATCAATTATGTACCTAAACATCACAGATAAATACGACGTACACTTATGCCATCCGCATTCGCCTCGATGTCCCCTCGTGCACCGTTAGGTTAGGTAACTAACGGCAGAGCGGGGCAGGGCTAGCGCGGGTGTAAAACATAAGTAACGCCTATATAATATATCATATATACTATATACTGTATCTATTACAGAACATCACATGATCACATCACAGATATCGCAGCAGAAGAATCATATGAAATATTGGATATACTAGGACGCCCGTGTTTTCAATACGAGCCAGTATAAAACACGGATTCCACGGTCGTGATGAATAGCCAAACCCACACCCCTAGACCCCTACGAGAGCGGCAAGCAACCCTACCAATTCTGGAGTTAGGAGACCCGGACTCGACTCCTCGAGTTGGTCTCCCACTGGACTCCAGAACCCGGTTACTTGTGCTCCCCTTCTTGGGTCTATCCTAGTGCGGAAAAGTAAATAATATACAAAGGGTGACAACTTCCGCAACCTGGAAGTGTCCCAAATAAAAGAATATTACATACAAGTTTTTACATGAATGAAAATGAAAAACACTCATCTCACATAAAACCCCCCGGCTATTCAAACACGACGATCCAATATAACATATCCAGCAACACATAACATCACATGTCATCAACGTAAGTAAATATGCGCATCCCAATTGTCGTTGACATATAGCAACGAAACCGGCGATATCACATATTACACTTACGGTCACAGAAAAGAAAGTGTAAAACTACAATAGTTGGAATCCGCAACCACCTCAGACATCGCATGCTTGACCAAATGAATTACTTAGACATCGCATGCCTAACAATTATAAACCCCGCATTTTAGTCTCAAAAATCGAAAACACTTTTCAATACCAAGTCGGGCAATTCAACAAGATTCCCGACATCCTGATCGAATGCTCGTCGCAAACTTCAGTAGACGGCCGCACCCCCGTTACCGTCGACGAAGTGCACCAAGGCGGAACACCGCTACCGCGAGCACCCGAACGGATGCTTTCGGCGACGGGGTTCTCCTACAGTCACTTGGTCGGGGCTATGGAGTGAGGCTGTCTATTAAGTTTACCCGGCGAGTATCCGCGTACGCTACGTGATTGCGACGGACTTTTGATCACATCAAAATTCCGTGGCAACCGATCAAGTGAGACTAAATTGCTATGTTTATAACATTCATTCAGTTATCTCATAACTTCTTCTGAATTCCAATTATTGTCTCCCATTCCAGATAATTAGAAAATGTTAAACTTTCCGATTGAACATTCGAACACCCAAGTTTTCCCGATACAGATCAACACATGAAATAAGTCTAACAATATTCAGTTCGTGCCTCAGTACCGACGGTCCAGCCGTAGAAGGGTCAAGCCAACGCCTCACATGTGGCACGCCGTACTGCCCCAAACCCGAAGGTTCAAAGGGCAGTTCAAGACGGTCACATAATCGAGTTAAGGTTTGTTGTCTTCTAGAGGGACCATCGCGTTACTTGCACTACTTAGAACGTCGTTAAACTACGGAAAAATCCAACACTTGGAAATTTCCCGACAGGGGAAAAATTGGGTATTTATATCCGGTCGAACTTTTTAACATATTCTAAAATTTATCCGGAAGCCACACAGACAAAATTTGATACTCCGATCGAAACACCGAATCCCCAAAAACACAGCAGAAAAATTCAACTCTTGAATCAATTTAAAAATTCCCAGAAAACTCAGCATAATTTATCAGGAATTACTGTGCAAAACATAAGGGCTGACGTCACCATAAGGCCGCGGAACCGCCGCAGAAGCCAGGCTTCTGCCGCGGTTCCGCCGCACAAATCACTGTTCACCAGAAACTTTTTGCACCGTAATTCTTATTTTTCCCTGCTGAATTTTTTAGCAATTTTTAATTTGGAAAAATCCCAGTTTTTGAAAAAAGGACAGAGAGCAAATTTGGGTTTGGGTTTTCGGGTCGTTCGGACTTCAAACTCCGTCTAGACTTCGTCTAAGGCTCTAGCTAGGCTCTGATACCACTGTAGGGTTCCTAGGCACCCTAATGAGGTCTCACAAGGCATCAACCATGCCAATTTCAAAAAATCTAGGTGCCGAGAAACCCTAATACGGACCGTTGGCTAGAAATCTAGGCGAAAAACAATCTAGTTAACAACTTAACTAATGGGATATCGGAAATACAACCTTTGTAGATCCGGTGCTCCACCTCCATAGCTCCGCAACGAAGTCGTCTCCGCTGTCCAAAAGGAATCCGGGCTCTAGAGTCGGCTTCGTCGGAGAAAAAGCGAGCTAGGTCGTCGATGTCCATGCCGAAGATGATCTACGTCGAGGCATCGCTAAATCAAACTCCACCTTCACCAAGCCCTAAAAACTTATGAAGGAAACACACTCTACTACTTGGCAAGAGGTAGAGGATGAAGAAATAGGAAGTGGGTAGACTTTAGATTTGGATTTCTCACTCATATTCATCAATCACCATTGATGTAGTCAAGCTTTTCTTCTTGAAGAATGAAGAAGAAGAAGAGCAAGAAGATGATAAGTGTTATGATAAGAATTAAAGAATAAATAAAAATCCATTCTTATCATAATTCTCACCATGGTTAGGTGTAGAGAATTAACTTGAGTTAATTGAATTGGTTAGGGTTAAGCATGAGACAAAATGGTGACTAAGTCAAAAGTTCATGAAGCTTCATGAAAGAAAACAAAAGAAAGCCACCATTCTATTTTATGCAATTTATTTTCCAAAAATAAAAACAAATGAATAAATGAATAATCAAATAAAAACCCTAACCATTTCTTTAACCAAGGTTTAATTCTTTACACAAACCCTAATTTGCATGTATCATCAAATATGATACAAACAAGTGCACAAAATCATATCGCATATGCAATGCGCACAACCGAGCGAGAAAATCCATTTAAAGTGAACCGATACTAGTTAATGCAAAGTAATATATCAAATATATAATTATGCATTAAATCATTAAATCAACACTTGATTTAACGATCCGGTCATGACGCACATAACCGACTGGTATCATTAGTAACATCTTATCGAATCAACACTTGATCCGATAACCCGGCTATATCGCATATAACCGATCAATGTCACATCGCGAGAATCGAATACAGTATCACATACTCGTATTATTCTCGGTCCCGCACATATCTCATATGCGCTCCTATTTCGTTTCGCTTGAGCCAGGAAACCTCTGTGTAGGACTCTAAAGACTCGTCAATACGCCGGCAGCAGGTGATGATCATATCAAACACCCACAAGCCGCAAGCGGTCTGCTAAACGTAACGGCCACCCGGGTATTGAGCGATCAGAAGATCGACGAGCAAGCCCGCTCACACTCCAGTGAATCCAACCAGTAACACTACCGTACAGTCCGGTCTGATCGTCTGATATGTCGCATATCTCACCTAGGGGTGGTAAACGTCAGACCCCAATAGCTCGATAAGTCGTGTCGATATGAGGTCTATAACTGTTCGAGAAACTACTGGTAACACTTACCAGTAAATCTCAGCAACCCTAGCCAGGGATTTCCTGTTAACCAATCGAACACAGCGCAACATCAACCCCCTATACCGGGAGAGACGAATCCCCTCCTATCGCTCATTGCCTCCATGTGACTCGGGACTGTACCCAAAAACCACCGTTTTGCACGCCCTCTTGGACGTGGTAAGATGGAAATCAAAGCACAGTGGGAACCACACAAGACTCTATGACGATCTCGGGTCAACAGACTACTCTGTACCAGTGTCACCAGAGAACTGCCATCTGACGTGAGGTATAATACCATCTGGGAGTTCTCGGCGAGTCCGTCCAGTGTACCCAGTCTCTACTGAGCACCCGTATATCATCTCTGATGTCAAACACCAATGGATATGGGATCATCCATCGCCCATCTGTATAGGTCGAGAAGGTATACGCTAGTCTACTCTGGTATATCGATGCCCCGTCTCGATACACCCTCGACTAGGGACTTTGAAGGATGTACTTATGGACTACCATGTCCCCACTAGTATGATCCGCATCATAGTCCAGGTAGTCAAGCACACATCCTAAGGGCTTTACCAGCATGTAACAGAGAGACAATCAGTATACATGTTAAGGTAAAGTTCAACCAGATAGCATACTATCATGTCGAGCAAGAAAGTCATCCCTATATATGTCCCAGCATCCACTACAATATACATCCTATGTACAGTAATGGCCTCTAGGGCATACATATAACTAACAAGACCACGGGGTGTGGGGTAGTTTAAGTGTGAGTTCAACAGAATCTCAGGAGTCCTATGCCGGCACATATGGAGATATATGGAGATATATAGGGATATCACTGATTATTAGCGAGCGACTCGGGCCCGTGTTCCCTTGTCTTTGGGTCCTACCCTTGGGTGGGGGATACTCACGAGTGGTTGACTCTCACACTTGGACTGACGATAGGCTTAGTGACCTGTACAGTGAGACTTAGAGACTGATAGGGATAGTGACATTGACATGCATTGCTTACTGATTCAACACACCTGACATACTATTTCACTGCTTTACTGTTCACCTGCTCTGTTAGACACCCGCATTGGCTACTTCATGTTCACATCTTTACTCTCTTGATTTACTGTTACATATTCATTATTATTGTACGAGTTACCATTTGTATCCATATATATATTGCTATCGTGTCGCTCTGACGACCTGAGTATGCATGCTCAGAGTGTGAGGTGGATCTAGCCTGGACCAGGACCTGACTTATCTCGAGGACATCGCGGACATCTTGACCAGCGACTCAGAGCTATACTTCATTTATCTCCACCTGGTTAGTTCTTTTGATTTAGTTACTGCATTCCTCATTACCTGTGTAGTGTTTACTGATTACCACATAAAGCTAGAAGCCGGAGTGTGACTACGGAGAGATATTTCCTCGACCGTAGGAGCATGGCTGGCCTTGTCAACCTCTCGTATTCCGTATTTTGGGAAGCGGGGCGTGACATGGTTTTGTTGGTATCAGAGCCAGGTTTTGCTTCAATTGGGATTGCAGTTTCCGTGTAGTACTTGACAATCTAAGACATCCTTCGGTCTAGATTGTAAACTTGTTATTCTTGATATTGGTTCACAGAAGTGTACGCTGTTATACATATTGATCCATTCGCTAAAGTTTTGGGTGACTTAGTAGAGTTACGTGGCTGTAATTATGAACTGCTGCATAGTTACAATACTGTACTCTATTGGGTAACTTGGAGTTCTACATTTGATTTCCGCTCGATTGAGTTTCATCCCACCCGATATTCTTGTTTCATTGTCTATTCTATATCTTGTTCTGATTTTTACTCCTTGTACCTTATGTCGTCCTAAGATTGTTGTTTCAGGACCATGTCTTCCAACGACTCTTCTTCGATTCCCACTTCCCAGAATCAGACCGTAGAGATTCTGAATGTACTGAAAAGTCTGAAGGAAGCCCAGGAGCGAACAAAAGACCTGTTAGCTGAAGGATTAAGAAGGCAGATGACTCTGGCACCAGCGGAAGACTCCAATCGTAAAGGGATCCCTGTTAGACAAGGAAAAGAGGTGAAGATGAAGCGCCCACTTGTTCCCCAGCAACGGAAGCAGCGGAAGACCCAATGTTGTGGGTACTGTAAGAAGCCAGGACACCTTCAGAGAGACTGTCGCCGCGCCAAAGGGCAATGCCTGATTTGCGGATCCAGCGAACACCTTATCAATGGTTGCCTAAAAAGGAAGAAGCTATAAGGAGGAGGTTCGTCCACACTCTCCACTCCCGCTAAGTGATGGTTACTACATAGTTCGAGTCTCGAGGAATAGTACGGACCCAGCGCAGGATTCAACTCGCTTGACGAGGATGCAGCGGTCTAGAAATCAAAGAAGAATTATCACGTTTTCTGCTTTCAAAAAAAAATGTTGCCACTCTTTTGTAAATATTTCCTTTCGTTTAAAATCTTGTATCCGTTGAACTTTTAGTTGACTGTAATAAAAATTCTGAGTTATGATGTATGTAACGTCCCCTTGCCACTTATTCTCCTTATACTATTCATTGCATCAGCATACTAAAATTTGATTTTTCAGTCCTTACCTACCGCATATTTTCCTTGTACTCCGTATCCTTGATTTTCTTGATATGTTCCACTGTCTAATCACAACCCTTTCTTTCTGGCCATGGCCCACCCTGGAGCAGTGCCGCATCTAGATGAAGACACACAGTCATGCGTTTCCTTAGACCGCATGCTGGTGAGTTCGGATGACAAAATCAACGGCCCCCAGGTTATTTTCAGAAATAGCGATTCCGAGGACGAGGGAGCCACAGCCCCAGAAGTTGACATGATTCGGTGATTCCGACGAGGAGGAAGGAGACCTCGAAGAAGACCCAATAGAGGAAGATTCCGAGGGGGACCCGATAGGAGAAAATCCAGGAGAAGAAAATCTTGAGAAGAATCCGGCGGCAGGAAATCACGTGGAAGAAGATCCAGAAGAGGCGAAACACGAGGACGCGTACCACGTTGAAGAATCTCCAGTCGAGAAAGAAGGCCCAGAAGAATAAGACCCTGCGGCAGGAGAACCTCCAGTGGCGATCCCGGCAAGGCGCTATGGAAATAGACGCCCCTATCTGAGTGCACGAACCTACCGTAACCTACTGAACTTCCACAACCGCGACTGACGTGATTTAGCCTTGTCTCCTCTGGCGAAATAAATCTGTGTACAGCCTAGGGCCACTCCTTATCTTTCGTGTGTACCTCGTTTGAAATTTTCGGGAATAGAATAAAATTTCTGAGTTCGCTAATCTTTTGACTGTTAGTTCACCTGATGCTTTGACTGTTTCCCATATACATTTCTTTTTCCCCTGAAATTCATTACTGTCCTTCACTCCTGCACCTTGTGTTGTTTTGACCCCCGCTTAGATTAAAAAGTGCCGCACCTCGATCTTTTGAATGGGCCTTACTCTATCATAATCCCTACCCTGGTTAGCCCCTATACATTTTTGTGCTATCTCCTATTACCCTAACTATATTTAGGGACATCGTTATTCGAAAATTTAGCTTTCATTATTTTGTATGTATCAAAAAGTGCGTGTAATTAACTACTTCCGTTTTTTGCATGTTGAATGCACTACTAATCTTCCCATTTTTCGATAGCGCAACCATATGTTGTACATATTATTTTATGCTATGTTTCTTATTTTCACCATGTGGATTTTCTAAGTTACTTTAAAATTTATTTTTCTTTTTGATTGATACATTATACTAGAATGTTTTCACCTATCGACAAATCCTTCACTATTTTATTTTTTGTTGCTTTATTTTCCCGGGTATTGTGATTATAGTTGCTATTATAAATGGTTATGCCTGATGCTATTATCTTAGCTGCGCTATTTCGATATACGTATGTATGCATATATTTAGGGTTTCGATTTTATCTAGCATGCCTCGAATATTATTATTTGTTATTGCTATTTTTATTCTCTTGTACATATAGTTTGCCCTTATAGTTGAGTCTGCCTTGTACTTATTTAGACCTGCCCTTTAGTTACGTTAGTTTTTATACATTTATAGACCTTCAATTTTTACCTACCTATTCTAAGTAAATCACTATGTGTTAGTATTCGATGTGGTAGCTTTTCGCTTATTATTTTATAGCTTATCGTTTATTTAAATTTCGAGAACGAAATTTTTGTAAGGGTGGTATGATGTAATACCCAGTTCTTTTTGTACATCACTATCCGTATTCTTCATAATATATTATTTACAAAATTTATTTATTTTATTTATAATTATTTTATTTCCTTTAAACCCCAAACCCTTATCCCAATCCCTTCTATTGTTGTGTCTCAGCCCACTCTCTCCATCTCTCTATTATTTTTCTATTTCCCTTTTTCCCTGAAGCCAAGCCCAAAACAAAAACAAAACAATACACACACACACACACACACACACACACACAAAAACCTCCTCAGCCCAGCCCAAGAAAATTGAGCCCAAGAAAATTACACCAAAGAGTTAAATCCTTAGCCGGCCCAGCCCATTCCCACGCCCGCACCCAACAAACCCGACCCAACCCGCTTCATAACCCTTCCTTCCTCCCCACGGAAATATTTCCTGCTCGTTTTCCCTTCAGCTCCCACGTCGCGCGCCCACGTCGCCTCGCCGCCCCACGTCTCCGCGCTCGTCGCCCACGACCGCGCGCCCCACGAGCTCCTCAACCTCACCTCGTCTCTAACTCTCTTTCTCCTCACCCTCATCCTCACTTTCTTCTCTCCTCACTCCATCGTTCACCCAAACCCCCTGCCTCAGCGCCGCCGCCGACGAGAACGACGACGAAAATCTCCTCGTCTTTCCTCCCTCGCTCTTCTCCCCAAAACTCAAACCCTTACACTGCCTCACCCTTCGCCTGCACACCGAACCCATCGCCAAGCTCGAGCCCCTGCACGCCTTCTCGTGGCCGACGACCCCCGGCGCCCCCAACTTTTTTCCCTCCAACCGCCTTCACCCCTCTCTACAAACCACCCAGAGCCCCTCCTCTAGCGCCACACCCCTTCACCTGCACGCCGGGACCCATCGAGCCCCGAGCTACTCCTATTGCCGACGAGCTCTTTGACGTCGTCACCACCAAGCAACGTCTCTCTCTCTCCCTCAGCAACCTGAGCCCAACCACATCACTCATCTTTCTACCCCAGCAGCATCTCTCACTCTCTCTCTCTCTGCCACAACAGCATCACCATCTCTCTCTCTCGGCTCTTCTTCGAAAAAGGCCCAAAACCGAACTTAACCCAATCCCTAGCCGCCGCAGTCGAGCCCCGGCATTTTGTCGAACACCTACGTTGATAGCTGTTGCCGCGATTTGGGTCACCGACGCCGTCATCGAATCTGTGGCCCCGATACCTTAAGACGCCATCGTCATCAACACGCTACCCGTCACAGCGCCAGCATACGCCCGTCGCACCCACCGAGCCATCGAGTGCGAGGGCTCAAGCTCGAGCCGAGGCCGCGAACCCCAACCGTACCGTTCGTCGCGCGTTCGTGCCATTGCCGCTGCCGTGCGTCGCCAAAACGTCTTCAGGCAAGTACCCTACTTTCTACATGCTAGTTATTACTGTTACATTTCCGAAATCTATTGATTCCGTGTTTAAAACTCGTGAAAATTTATATGACATAAGTGCTTGATGCAAAACCCGAATGAAAAATCTCCATGAAATTGACGGAACTTGATTACATATGCTGGCCCGTATGGCAATGAATATTGTGGTGAAATTTTACTGAAAAATATGATTGTTACTGGCCTAAACGATCACCCCCAATTACACCCATTAAAACTGAGAATTTCCCGCACCTGGAACTTGTTAAAATCATAATTAATTGGATACACATTGAAATGACGCGTTCGAAGGCTAAAAATCGAAGCCGACTAGACGACATGGAACCCTATAAAAGTTCTTAATTGTTTTTGTATTGAAAATATGGTGAGAACTGGCTCGGAGAGCGGCTCTGGACTGCAGTCCAGAGCAGCTTTGGCTGTTGATTTCTATCTCGTAATGCTTACTGCTTTGCTGCCTGAACTTGTATGTTGCGGAACCATATGCTTTATTGAAGGTGAAACTGTTGGCTAAATAACTCAAGTGATTTCACCCCTTTTTATTGTCATTTAATATTTAAACTGCAATTTAAAAGAACAGGACGTATAGCAGTCCCAAACAGAAACAGAACTGACACCCTGGTGTTGAACAGTGTACAACTTATGACGTATAGAAGCAATTGAGAATCCGTCTGGTGAGTTGGAAACCCTATTGAAAACCCTAAATTTCATTCAACTGTAGTGTTGCTAAATTCTGATCCCAACTGAGATTAAAATGCGTTACGAAACGGACTTCCGATTCTGAAACAGGATTTCCAGTAGCGAACGCTTAAAATGAAATGGCCATATCTAGTAATCCTGAAACCCGATTAACGTGAAACCAATTTTGATGGATAGATAATTAAACATATTCTTTACTCCCTTTTTATTGTCTCGCTAAATTTTGCATTTATGATTTATGATAAATTATGCAAGTGGTAGGACACCGACTGATGATATCTTAATCATGCCTTAATTACTGTATGCTCATCACATTACATATATGTCATTGCATTGGTAACCTAGTGATCATGTGCATTACCCAGTATTAGGTTTTAGTGTTTGATTGTGGCAAGTACGTCAGTGTTTACGCATGAATGGATAAGTGAAAGTGATATGTACTTGCACACAATCAGTGGACCCTATTGATTTAATGCATTGTCGACGTCTGTGGGACGTGTATAAGTGTGACTATAATTGGTATGGGACAATTATGGAAGCACTTATATGGGTGTCACAGGTAAGGCACCAAACACTGTCCATTTATCTTGGGTATCAGTCGGGACATGCTTGATGGAGATCCTGTCTTTAGTTCTCGCGCAGACTTGTCATGGACCGACCGGTATTTGAGTTTATGGTTGGCGTTTGATGTAGACCATGGGGTGTGGGGTAGTTTGAGTGTGAGTTCAATAGAATCTCGGGAGTCCCATGCCGGCACATATGGAGGTATATGGAGATATATAGGGATATCACTGATTATTAGCGAGAGACTCGGGCCCGTGTTCCCTTGTCCTTGGGTCCTACCCTTGGATGGGGGATGCTCACGAGTGGTTGACTCTCACACTTGGACTGACGATAGGCTTAGTGACCTGTACAGTGAGACCTAGAGACTGATAGGGATAGTGACATTGACATGCATTGCTTACTGATTCAACACACCTGACATACTATTTTACTGCTTTACTGTTCACCTGCTCTGTTAGACACCCGCATTGGCTACTTCATGTTCACATCTTTACTCTCTTGATTTACTGTTACATATTCATTATTATTGTACGAGTTACCATTTGTATCCATATATATATATATATTGCTATCGTGTCGCTCTGACGAACTGAGTATGCATGCTCAAAGTGTGAAGTGGATCTAGCCTGGACCAGGACCTGACTTACCTCGAGGACATCGCGGACATCTTGACCAGCGACTCAGAGCTATACTTCATTGATCTCCACCCGGTTAGTTCTTTTGATTTAGTTACTCCATTCCTCATTACCTGTGTAGTGTTTACTGATTACCACGTAAAGCTAGAAGCCGAAGTGTGACTACGGAGAGATATTTCCTCGATCGTAGGAGCATGGCTGGCCTTGTCAACCCCTCGTATTCCGTATTTTGGGAAGCGGGGCGTGACAGTTTCCATCAAGCATGTCTCAACCGGTATCCAATATAAATGGACAGTGCTCGATGTCATACCTATGACACTAATATAAGTGCTTCTATAACCGTCCCATACCAGTTATAGTTACACTCATATATGTCCCATAGGCGTCGACAATTGTCACGCCCCGCTTCCCGGTGTACGAGGAGGTGACGCGGTGAGACCCGCTACGTATTTACTCCGAAGTAAACACGCTAAACGTATCTAAGCAATATAAAGTAAAATATACACAAGAGTCATGAATATAATGAACATCAATTTTATTTATTAAACATTGTTTTACAAGTACAACTAAAAATGTAAATACAAGTCTGAAATGCAATGCCTAAACAGTGGCATAACTGAAATGAAAATATGTACAAGTAAAGTAAATGCTCAGGATCTTCTGTGAACTACTCCAAGTGCTCCTGGCTAGTCTCAAGGTCTAGTGCGTCCGATCCACCTGACAACATTCCAAAAAAGAAGAGAAATAGAAATGCCGTCAGCGAACAATCGCTCGGTAAGTCCCAAAGATGGGTAGAGAAAGAATAGATAGAAAGAGAGTTTAACTTGTAATGTTTAATTATAATATTAACGCAATTGTTTGTAGCTTACTACAGAATATGCTAGTGTATACGAGAGGAGTCCAACTTACACCGTAGACTTTGGTAACCCGTAGTACAAGGCTCTATCGAAAATACCACGGAACAACGATATGGATGTAATTACGTCTTAAGTGACCACCTTGTGCCACCTTTAACATGTTCCGTACCAGTCTACCCTTTTATAAACCCCGTAATGTTTATTGTATTGATTGTATTGATTGTAATGATTGTACTGGTTGCATTGTATTGTCTTTTATTAAATGGAAGACTTGCCAAAACCATGATATCAGTAAACAAAATGGATATAAATGGAGAGTCATGTAGACGGAGTATATCCATGGTTCGGTTCAGACAATATATATTGATATAGATTGAATAGACGGATTCATGAATTCATGTTGTATTGTAGTTTATACTTGAATCATATTCAAGGCAGATTGAGACTCAGTCTGAGTCAAACTCTTTGAAAAGAAATTGAAATTCTGAATAAGTTTTGATGTTATCGGTAACTGCTGTATATGGACGGCAGGATTTGTGTCTTTTTCCAAAACAATTACCATATTGATAACACCGTTTGTTAGATTATCTAGCTTAGATAGGCAAACACCCACATTCTCCGGCTCGCTGAGGCTCAAGAGAATTGGTCCCGCTTAAACCTATATTTATCAGAGTTCTTATTGTAATTTAGTATAACTTGAGAGGGTTTTATGTAAAATTAATTTTGATATAATTTCAAAATACATCTCAAGCATTTAATTATCGTCTTTAGGGTTTACATAGATGTATATTTTATAAAAGTGAAATTTCTAGTGAGTAGAACCTAGTTTTCATAGTATATGGTATTTTATTGAAATATTGGAATTGTTTTGTATTTGGAGTAGTTTCATGTAATGATGATTCCTTTGATTTAGAAAACTTAGAATATTTGTATAATATATTTAAAATAGATATTTTGATAATAGTTATATATATATATATATTTAAAAAAATTATTTATTTTTGTAGAAATCTCATTTTCTAAAGAAAAATGGATTAAAATTCCATCGAGATCGAATGCTCCTTTCGGAGGTCTACATCTCACTCTACTAGACCCGAGAATGTGCTCTAATCCGCACCATCCCGAATGAGATCCCCAAAAGTGGTTGTAGAGGCGTAATTGTAAGGAATTGATTAACACACTTTTTAAAGAAATGGTTTTTTTTGCAAGTTTGATGGTATTTATTTGTAATGTCGTATTGTCCCATAACTATATTCCCAAAATTTTATCGTGCTATGTCAAAAATGTGTGTTGTGATGAGGTAGGTTATTATCTCGTGAGTTATCTAAAGGTAATACAAGTATTATGTTGATTTGTGTCGAAAATAAAATATGTGGTATTTTATTGTAATAATACGATAAAAGTTGCAAAAAAGATTCTTTTGAGATGAAACTTGTTTTAATGTGTTTTTTAATATTTGTTAAATATTATATGAGAGTATGGTATTTTATTGTTTAAGAAAAGTAGAATTTTAAAGAAAAACCGAATCGGAAGTCGGATTAATTCCGCTTCCGTCGGGTTTTAGAAATGAAAGATTTTAGAATAGAAGATGAGAGTAGGAGAGGGGACTTACTGGCTATTGAGAAAGAAGAGAGGTAGAAGAAAACTAGGGAAGTGTCGGGGCGTCGTTTCATCGCCGGAATCTTCTCGAAACTTCGCCAGAACTTCACCCTTTGCTAACTCCACTTGGACACTATAAGGACTTGAGAATTTTTGAGAGTTTTGGCAGGGAATTTCTAAGTGAGGAGAGGTGAAATGGAGTGTGGTATTTATTGGGAAAATTAGGGTTTAGAGGGTTAAAGATTGCATTAAAAATATGCATTAAAAATTGGATTAAAGGTGATTTAATATTCTCTGGATGAATGCAGAGAAAATAAACAATATGAGAGAAGTGGGGTAGGCTAATGGGTGCTCGGGTGAAAAGATGGGGAGCATCCTCTATGGACGGTGGGATTTGTGCCACGTGTTGGTGTCGTTTGGTTTTCCCCTGTGCATGTGTTTGATTACTCTGTAACTTATCATATTATGTGTAGTGCATATGCAAACCCTTGGGCTTTTAAAAAATTAAAAGAAAATTAATTAAAAAGATAATGTAGCTGGGGGGATTCAATCACAGGGGCTACGTTACAGTAGTGTAAGGCTTTACCAATGAGCTACAAGTTGTTTCTTGCTGTTCGAAAGCAAAACAAGTTTATAACTTGTGCTCAGGATTAGGTACTCCTTTCTGTATTTTGAAAAAATTCGTACAGAAAGTTTAGGATTGTTACAACAATATAATAAATAATTGGTTCCGCTGATTGTGTACAAGTACGTGTCACTTCACTTATTCAATCACGTTTTTACACTAACGTACTTGCCACAATCCAATCACTAACATTTATCACTTGGTAATATAATACGGTCACTAGGTTATCGATGCAAAAGAACACTATTTAAAAGGGGATGACGGTCATGCAACATAATGGGTATACAGTAAATGCACTGCTAAAAACATATGAGCAACCGTTATCGGTTGGATTAGAAAAAAACATATAAAATCACACGTGCATAATTTGGTGAAACAATATAGAAGGCGTAAACAGAGTATTAACTTATATGTATGGTAAAATTGGTTTTGAGTCAATCGGGTATTAGGTTTACGAATTATGGTCATTTCATATTAAGTGTTCTTTGCTGGAAATCCAATTTCTGAACTGGAAGTCCGTTTCGTAACACGTTTTACTCCCTATTGGGAGCATAATTAGGCAACACTACAGTATATAATATTTATATTTATCTGTTATGTTTCCAACTCATCAGACGGATTAACAATAGTCATCTTGGTTTAGGAGTTATGATCAAATTACTGATGAAAGGTGCAACCTGAATTGACAGAAAACTGCCGTACAAGTCATCCGTTTAAAATATAATTTAAATACCAAATGATACTGGAATTTTGTGAAACTGGTACCATTGGAAAGCTAGAAATTTTTTCTATGCAGCGGTAATTGTATCTGCACACTATCACAATTAAACATTAAGGTTTCAGGTGTATAAAAGCATGTAAGGGTATGTTCCTGCTCAGGACTGCAGTTCAAGGTCAGGTAAGTTCTTTGTTTTCGATGTTCAGAGGATATATCTAACAGTAAACCCATACGTCGTGTTAAATATTATGCAGTACCCATCTCAACGAAACCAGGAACGCTACGAGTGGATTTTTCTGGAATTAATTATGAACTTAACGGTGTCAATTATTCGGTAAAACGCAAGTTTCGACATAAACATTAGGGCATCACTTTAAGTGTGTAATTGCGTTCTTTGCTATGAAACTTTTAATGTGTCGCTATCTATCACTAAACAAACATAAGCATCAGTGGTATCGCCATCTAGGCATAAAAATGAGGATTGACCTAAAGAGAGCCTCATTAGTCTGTTTCGATACTCTACTTGGGGGTATCGAATTCGTGGTCAAACAATATCTGACTGGTGCCAATTTTCAATATGTTGTTCATCATCATGTATAAAATTCATTGGTTATACGTTCAGCAAACATTAATGGATGATTTACACTAAAGTTTCAATTTCGGTTTAGTTAATATTAAAAGCGTTGTATTTATACACAAAGGGTCCTAACTATAGCATGAAAACAAGTGAATGGGTTCACTTGCCTTGGTCGCTAATATAGAAGCGACGAACGTGCAGATTATTCGTCTCGACACACGAGACAACGATAAACGTCACGGAACCGGCACGGCGTGACGCGAGGCTTGAGCGCGATAGGGGCTGTGACGAACGTGTGCGATATTGCGACAACGACTGCGTAGACGACACGGTTTAGATTTTGATGGCGGCAGCCGAAATAGTGGGGATCGCGATAAATGCACGTGTTCGACGAAATGTTGGGCCTCGATTTGGCTTGGAACTTAGGCTCGGCTGGGGTACGACGCGACACTATTGGGCACGGGGCAGCGGCAAGGCAACGCCGGTCCAGGGGTATTCGTCTACGGTTGCTATGCTGTGATGGTGTCCAGAGTTAGGTTCTGTCAAGGAGCCGACGGCTTATGAGAAGGTGAGCAAGCGATGATGGTGATGGTGTTGTCGAGATGAAGAGGATTCGTCGACGTTGCAGAGGAGAGAAGGAGGTGTTGGTGGGGTCTATGACGATGCCAGGGAGGTGGTTGCGGTGGCCGGAGATGCAGAGGGCAGTAGGGTCGAGGAGGAAAGGAAGGTACAGTTGGAGACGGTTGTTGGAGAAGTCGAGGAGGGTGGTATTAGCATCGGGAGTGCTAAGCCGGCAGGGGTGCTGAAAGGAGGGCGGCAGCGGCGATGCAGGGGGTGACGACGACGGCGGTGCTTGGTGGGTGCGCGCGGGAGGAGAGGAAGGTGGCAGTAGGGCTTACAGGAGAAGGAAGGAGATGCAGGGCTTAGCGATGGAGGGGCTAAGAAGAAGTCAGTGGTGCTCGTCGGGCTCTGGTGGGTGGTCGTCGTGGATGCATAGGCGCCGGTGGCGGTTGCAAGGTGGTCGTTGATGCAGTGGAGCTGGCGAGAGGAGGAAGCTTGGCTGGCGGTTGTGGTTGGTGGTATCCTTAGAGGGAAGAGCTCGGGTTTGTGAGGATGCCGGCGGTGAAGTGTTGGAGATGGGGCTGCTGGCGATGGGGGTTTGCAGGCGTGGGGTCGAGGCCGATGGTGGGTTTTGAGGGCGTGCGAACGAGAGTGATGAAGACGGAGATGTAGAGAGGGATGAAGAGAGGGGGGTGAGACAGGCGAGGGGATCGTGAGGGTAGTTGTTGGCAAGCGGAGCGGCGCCGACGATGGCTGGGTCGTGGGCGAGCGCGAGAAGAGGGGAGTTGCGAGGGAGATGGAGGATTTGTGGAGGGGATCTCGAGGGTAGTTGAGGGAGTGGGTCACGTCATCGTGGCCATTGGGGAGTGGATCTCGCGGGAGTGGGGGCTCGTTGCGAGGAGGAGGGAAAGAGAGCGGGAAAGAAAAGGGAGGGAGAAGAAGGGAAGAAGGGGACGTGGGTGTAGGGAGTCAGGTCAAGTAGGGTGTGTCGGGTCGGGTAGGGTAAGGAACAGGCTGGGGTTTTGGCAGATTAGGAAAATAATAATTAAAAAATATTTATAAAAAGTGATAAATAATAGAAAAATCTGGAAAAATATAACAAATGAATACACGAAAAATATACATGGAACTGAGGATTTACATCATATCCCTCTTACAAAAATTTCGTCCTCGAAATTTAAAATAAACGAGGAGTTTTAAAATACCATGTGAAAAGCAACAAAATCAAATACTACTATATAGCGGTTTATGCAAAAGAAACTAGATGAAAATCAAATATCTATATATATAAGAAATAGCGCAGCTAAAAAAATAGTCATAAGTAAGAACAAAGGCATAACAATTAATAGTAATAAACTATATATACAATAAAAGAAGAATAGAATGACCATAAATAACAATGGTGAAAGATTGGCTCATAAGCCTTAAACTTCGAAACTACATTAGTAAAACTATAAATCAGGCAGTTATAAAATAGCTTAAGAATACTCATACGGAAAAATACAAGAGAAAATAAAATAAAATAGTATATGCAATGTAAGTTTGTACTATTGAAAATGTGAAGAATAGTAGGACATTTAAAATAAGTAAAACAAAAGTAGTTAATAATACGCAATTTTGAAAAACACAAAAATAGAAAAACTAAATTTCGAATAACAAACGTCACTGAAAGTAATTACAGTAATAGGAAATAATACATAGTAATGTATAAGAGACTAACCAGGACATAGATTGCGGTATGATACAGCCTAATTGAAAAAGAGTCGGGAATGCGACGCTAGTCTATAGTCCACCAAACTGGGGGTCGGGTTACTACAAAGTTCAAGGTTGGGATAGAACTCAAGAAGGAAAAAAATTATTATAGGAAGGAACAATCAATGTGTAATGACTCTGTTTTTAATGACAGAAATTTGTTTAAAATTAAAGTACTAAATGGAGTGTTTGCAAGCCTAAGTATGCTATAAGTATTTAATTTGAGTTTGAACAGCAAGAAAGCACTTGTAGCTCATTGGTAAAACCTTACACTGCTGTGATGTAGCCCCTGTGTTTAAATCCCCACAACCACATATTATTTTTAATGATTTTTCTTTTAAACTTTTTAGAAGCCCAAAAGTTTACACGTGCAATTCACGTAAAAATGAAAAGTCACTAAAATCAAACATGTGGAAATTGTTATTTGAACAGCCAGGAACACGTGTCACCAATCCAAGCACCCCACCCCCTACATCGACCGGCAAGATGAGCTCTGGGACCGGCACCGTCGGGCCCCCCCGTCGCAAATGCCCCCATTTTTTTTACCCTAACACCCTTTGGCCACCCCCATTACTCTTCTGCTGTTTGATTTCTCTATAAATTTACAGAGAAATTAAATTCACCCATTTAATTCATTTTAATGAATTTTTAATCCTCGTTTTTAATTCCCTAAACACTAATTCTTTCCTATAAATACCACCCTACACCCTAGCTTTCTCTATTCTTAAAACTATCATCAAAACTCTCAAATTTTTCCAAATCAATTTAGTTGTACAAGTGGAGTTAGCCCAAGGACATCTTCCGGCGATGACTCGGGACAATTCCGGCGACACCGCGACTCCACGAAACTCTCAAACTTTTCCTCAACCTCCCCTTTCTCATCTAATCCAGTAAGTCCCCTTTCCTCTTCCCTCTTATTTACTTAAAAAATTCTTTTTTCAAAACCCATCGGAAGCGGAGTTATTCCGACTTCCGATTCTAATTTTTTTTAAAACACAACTTTTCTTAATAACCAAACATCCATATTGTTACATCTTATTTAGTAATCTTAAATCAAACATTTAGAATAAGTTTCAATTCAAAATAAAATGTTATACAACTTTTATTTCAATTTTACGGTTAAATACCACAAAGTTTACTTACGGCATCATTTCATCATATTTGCTCATATTACCTTTAGAAAACTCATGAGATAATGACCTACCTTATCACAACACTCATCATGACATAGCACGACGGATTTTGGAACAATATTTTATGGGATAAATACAATTTTATAATAAGATACCTTAAACTAATAAAACAGTATTCTTTAAGATTGTTTTAATTAAATTCCTTACAATTAAATCTCTACAACCCATTTTGGGGAAGCCGATCAGAATGGTGCGGGTTATCGCACATTCTTGGAACTAGGAGAGCGAGATGCAGACCTCCTCACGAAGCATCCGATCTCAATGGAATTTTTAATATAATTTTTAAGAAAAACGTGAATTTCTATTTAATAAATAAAATTTATTTTTAATAATTATATATATAATATTATCAAACTATCTATTTTAAATATATAATAAATTCCATGTTTTCTAAATAAAAGAAAAGAATCACAAGTTTCAAGAAAATACCATTATCAATCCATACAATTCCAATTTACACAAAAATACCATATATTATTAAAGCTAGGTATTTATTCACTAGAATACCTCACTTTTAAAATCTACATCCATGAAAACATAAATACGATAAATAAATGCTTGAGCTTTATTTGGAAAGTTTATTAAAACTATTTTTCATAAAACCCCTCAAGTTTATTAATTTACAATAAGAACCCTAGTAAATATAGGTTTAAGCGGGACCAATTCTCTTGAGGCTCAGGGAGCCGGAGAAAATGGATGCTTGCCTATTTAAGGTAGGAAATTAAAACGAGGTTATCAATGATAATTGGCTTGGAAAAAGTCACAAATCCTGCCGTCCATGTGCAGCAGTTACCGAAAACTCCAAAACCTAATTCAGGAATCAAATTCTGTTTAAGTGTCTGACTCAGACAGAGTCTCAGTCTAATCTGAATACAATTCCAATCTACATACAATTCAAATATAACTCCAATATATCATGGATCCATATATACTGGAACTTGAATATGAATACCAGAATACTATCAAATATCAACATGACTCGACTGCACCGAACCATGGATATATATTGACTTGATTACATGACTATCCGTTTACATCCTTATCCGTTCACATGAACAACTGATATTATAGTTTCGGCAAGTCTTACATCTATAAAACAACATAATATACATTACGTTTTTTTTAAAGGGGTAGACTGGTACGGAATGTGTTAAAAGTAGCACGAGACGGTCGCTTTAATACACCTAACCTGAATATCCATTATCGTTGTCCCGTGGATTTTGACGAGGCCTTGTACTCCATAGAGTATAGTTCACGGGGTAAGTTGGACTCCTCTCATATACACTGACACATTCTGGACCAAACTATAAATAACTACGTTAATATAACAAACAGACATATACCAGTTATATTCTCTTATCTGTCTATTCTATTTCTATATCTCTTTGGAACTTACCGAGCGATTTTCGCTGACGACATTCCTTTTCTATTCTTTCTTTAGAATATTGTCAGGAGCACCCGACTCTTTGGAGATCGAGCCCAGCCAGGAAGACTTGGAGCAGTTTATTGAGGACCCCGAGCTCTAGTCATTTGTCAGTTCATGTCATTATTTAGGCATTGCTTTCCACATTGTATTTACTTTTCAGTTGTATTGTAAAGAATATTTAATAAATAAAAAGCTGATGTTCATTTACATCTCATGTCTTTCTTGTGTACTTTTATATTATATTGTTTATTTACACTTAACGTGTTTACTTTTGAGTAAATACGTCGCATGCCTCGTCGCGTCTCCTTAACCGTACACCGGGAAGCGGGGCATGACAGGTTTTGTTGGTGGCCTATACAGGTCAGTTCTGCATGAAGTCATACCATGTAGGGTCAGTTCTGCATGGAAACTTAAGCAATATATCATAAGAATCAGCAACTAAAACATTCTTTACATTTCCTATTCCTTGAATCTATCATAACCCTATTTTTTTCTTTCAAGGTTATGGATTCTCCGAACAATACGAGCACGAATGCTAATGGCAACACCACACCACCTCCTCTACTATTTACACCTACCATAGCAGCTCCTATTAACGAGCAGACAGTATTGCTTAAGACAATTAAGAGCCTCTTGGAGGGACGGCAGCAGCATACTACTATACTTCTACACTACCTAGAAGCTGAGACATCTGGAGTGAAGCAATTCCGGGCACTGCATCTGAAGCAATTCTCTTGGAAAGAGAGCCCGTGGAAGCGAAGAATGGCCTCGGTCGATCGAAGATGATCTGGCAGTAGCACAAGTGCCAAACATTGCTTGGGTAAGGGTTGCGAAGCTGCAACTTACCGATAACGCCCGAGTATGGTGGACGGCGGAAGAAAGCCGTCTTACCCAGCCGATCGAATGGAACGCGAAATATTTCCCCGAGATGTTCGACGCGAAATATTTCCCCGAGACTGCCCGATTTGACATGGAGTAGCAATTCATCCACTTGCAACAAGGTTCGATGTGGACCAAATCTGTGGATGAGTATGACGCTGAATTCACCATGTTGAGCAGGTAAGATATGTCTTAAATATTCGAATTTCTATTATCACATACTACACAGCTAACACAAAACCATAACAGGTTCGCGGCACATCTCATACCGACTGCTGAGATCAGGGCCAGACGATTTCAGTAAAGGTTGGACCAGGAGATCCAAGCTGCTTTAGCTACAGGGGATTTCCCAACCTATAACCTAGCTTTGAAAGCTGCCCGAAGATATAAGGCAGTGGTGAAGAAGAAGGGAAGACCTCAATCTGCTAGGGTGAAGCGCCCTGCTACTCAGATAGCAGGAGGAGCCTCTTCTTGGACACCGTTTGTACCCAGGAGACTGGGAGTACCATTCAACTGGCCCAGTCCAGATTTTTGATTTTATTGCAAAAGGAATGGATACCTGGTGAAAGATTGTAGGCATGCTAATCACCTCTGCTTAGTCTGTGGCTCATCCACACATGATATTGAGTCTTGTCCTCACAGACTCAATCAGAATATTGCACCCAGACCAGCAATCACCTATCCGCAACGGCCAGCTATCCAGGCACCTGCTCCTCGTCTTGCTCTCCTAGCTCCACCTCCTTGTGGACCTACTTCACCTCCTCCTCGTCAGTTCCAACATGCACAAAGGAACCTACCTCAAGGACAGAGGAATGCTCCCTCAACAAGGAGGAATGTATCAAGGCGACATGCTTTCACAATGACTGTGGAAAAAGTTGAAGCCACTGGCCAAGTCATCACTGGTAACTCTTTTCTTTCAAACTTTCTTTCGATCTTTATACATATCAAAATATTTTTTCCTATACCTAGACATATTCCACATAACTTAGGTACAATCTTAGTAGCCTCACTTCCTGCACTAGCACTCTTCGATACTGAAGCATCCCATTGCTTTATGTCGCAACGGTTCGTCTGAACTCATGCGGTTCCAGTTAAAACGCTCGTATCCAGCTGGAATGTCAGTTCAGGAAACGGCGTTCTAAAGACAACAATGAGATACGACCTGTGTCCAGTGGTCGTCCGCGGCAGAGGATTTTATGCTGACTTCAAGGTGCTGGACATACCGAACTTCGATGTAGTTTTGGGTATGGATTGACTAGGAACTTTCTACGCTACCATCGACTGTCGTCAAAGCAGGGTAGTGTTTGAGATTCCAGACCATCCGGTCTTGTATTTCAAAAGTGGAGACTGTACTCTGGAACCTAGCACCTACAAGGCTAAGCTAAGGAAGGCAGTGATTGCAATAACACAAGCTAAAGAATCGAAGCCAGAGGTAGTTCGAGAGTTCGAAGATGTATTTCCTGAAGATATATCAGTTTTTCCTCCCGATCGAGCTCTTGAATTCAGTATTGACTTAGTACCTGGTGCACAACCGGTGACAAAGCTCCATATCGCGTAAGTCCAGAAGGTTTGAAAGAGATCCGTACTCAGCTGAACGAACTTCTGCAGAAAGGATGGATTCTTCCTAGTACTTCAAGTTAGGGATCTCCAGTTTTGCTTGTGAAGAAGAAAAAAGGTTCATACAGATTGTGCATTGATTATAGAGCTTTGAACGAAGTCACGATAAAAAACAAGTATCCACTACCACGAATCGACGATCTGTTCGATCATTTAAGTGGGTCTTGCGTTTTCTTAAAGTTAGATCTTCGTTCGGGTTATCATCTGCTGAAGGTCAAAGAATCTGATATTCTGAAGACGACATTCAGGTCTCTCTATGGTCATTATGAGTTTCTCGTGATACTATTTGGAGTGACCAATGCACCAGCCATATTTATGAACCTGATGAATCAAGTTTTTCGAGAGAACCTAGACAGGTTCGTTATCATATTCATCGACGACATCCTGGTATATTCGAAAAATCGGAAAGAGCACGCTGAACATTTAAGGATTATCCTGAAGAATTTGCGACAGCATCAACTCTATGCTAAGTACAGCAAGTGTGAGTTTTGACTAGATCTGTCACGCCCAGCTTCCCAGAGTACGCAAGATTGGGCACGTGACATAGCCAACCATGCTACCTGTGGGTAGGACGTATCCATCCACAGTCACATTACGGTTGTAGAGATATCAAGAACAATAAAATAAACTAATCTAATACATGTCCAAATCCATAATAACAGAATCAATAAACAATAAGTGCGGAAGCAAATGATCCAATACAATAAATAAACAGTACGTCCCATAATGCGGGCTCACATCTGGAAATGAAATGAAATAAATAAACTAAACCCTAAGGGACTCACAGTTCAGCCTGCTGGCTAAAGTGCTCCTGCTCGGTCGTCGACAGTGGTAAGGAATCTGGGCCATGCAAAACCCAGACGTCAGCGCGTCATGTCAACCAAATAATATAATATAAACATGGTAATAAGCAATGCAGGTATGAACATGAATAAAGCAGTACTAAGAAATAACAGAGCAGGGTAATGTGCAGTGGTGACTAAACTGTCCTATCAGGTTTCTACTCTATAGTCTTTGAAATCAATTGATGAATCGTCGATGTAACTCAATAGTATCCCGTGCGTGCCCGGGACCACGGTCAAGGTCCTCGGGGCTGAATCCGAGACGTGCCGCTAAGCAGTAAAAGGTAGCAAGATGGGCGAGTGATGTCAGCATCACCACTCCGGGGCTGGCCAAGCCCGTAAGACTGATCAGAACAAGTATCGAACTGTTGAGTTACAAGTCGGTTTCACCTTTGATTTCCCCATACCCCCAAGCTATGTATGTCAGGTCAGGTATTCAGTAGTCAAGGACTAATGCCAACACATAATCAGGTAAAAGTAGGTCTGTCTGGATAGACAGCAGGAATGGTCAGGTTCGTCGGCATTAGGCATGAAATCAGGTAACAGGTCAGATCACGTTTCAACAGGTTGAGTCGATATGTACAGGGTGTCATGTCCGGTGTATCAGTACATGTGTCAGGTGCATCAAGATCGGTCAATATATAATGCAATCAAATGTATGCTGATAACAGGTATAGTAACGAATAAGGAACAACAACAGGAACAGCAAATAACAATATTATTCCATGTAAACACAGTGATGCTTTGTATTCTCTTATTAACAGGTTCAAGCACCCTTGGGGTGCAATAATCACAGTGTAGCGCAATGTTAATAACAACAGGCAATAAAGATATAAGTGTGCGACTATTATCCTCTAAATAGTAAAATGATTAGCAGGTAGTTGTTATTAAGGTTACGGTGGCAAAATACGATTTAAGTGGCAATGTTATAATGTACATCATATTTCGTCCAATGAGACAAGTAGCAATACTTAGTTAATATAGCAAGTTTGTGAGTCAAACATTTAATTAGTTTAACGTAGCATGTAGCAAGAAATCTTGCCTCGACGGTTTCGCAAACCGGAAAGCACGGATGCGACGTCGGCAGAAAACACGAGACGGGTGCACGGACTTCGGATCGAGTCCCAACAGAGAACAATGGGATCACACGGACCAGGGTACTTCGCTGGAGCGTCGGGTTCAAACGACGGCACGGTCGGCAACCGGCAAAAGTCAAAAGTAACGAAGTTAGCAAACGCGATAATCATGAGCAATCGACCAGCGAGGGGTTTCGCACAAAAGGAAGGACAAGGAAAGCTTACAGGGAGACACCAGGGGTAACCCCGGCGGGCTCGACGGCGCTGGAACGCCGGCGAGGCAGCGACGGCGGCTGAGAAGGCCTGAACAGCCTCTGGTTCGCTGGAGAGGGTGGTGCGACGAGTAGAGCAGGGTGGTGGTCGGCTCTGGTGAACGAGGGGGAAAGGAGGTGGCGCGGGTGACGTCGACGAGGGTCGACGGCGCGGTTCCCGGCGACCCGGGATTGGTGCGAGGGTCGGGCTCGGGTCTGGTGGTGGTCCGGCGAGGGGAGGAGGAAGGCGACGACGAGGTAGGGACGAGGAGGAAGAGAGGGAGTCGCGGGCGTCGTCGGTGACTGGAGGCAGCGTCGACGACGAGACCTTCGGTGGTTGGTGGCGTCGTCGGGGTTGGGTGCAGGCGCGGAAGAGAGCGGAGGAAGGAGGAAGAGGGTGCGGTAAGGCTGAGGAGGTGTTGACGGCGACGGCGAGGTCGCGGTGGGGGTTGGCGGCGCACGCACGAGGAGCTAGGGTTAGGGCTTGGAGTTCTCGTGACGGGGAAGAGAAGGAGGCGGCTGCATGAAGGAAAATATATAGAGATAGGGAGAGAGAGATTGGAGAGAGAAAGAGTGAAAGATTTTTAAGAGAGAGAAAGAAAGAGAATAGAGAGAGAGACAGAGAGAGATAGAGAGAGAGAAAAGGAGGCGGGGCCAACGGAAGCAACCTGATTGGTTGAAGCAAAATCCAAAGGAAAAATTTGAAAGATTTTAAAGGATTTAACGGTTAAAAGATTATAATCGTATATATTTTAATTTTATGATATTTAATTAAATGGGCCTTTTTGGCGCTAAATGAAACATTTTCAAATAGCGCCCGGGTTGCGCCCAAATGCTCCAAATTCAAATTATAGGATTTTAAGCGAGTTCCAAATTTCGAAAAGAGGTGTTTAATGATTAAAATGCATGCCCCCAAGTCGGACACTTGCACGCGCGCGTAGTCGTCCAAACTTGCCCGTTTAGCCGAACGGGACGGAATCTCGACACGCGGACGCTACCACGCGACTAGTGGCGACGAGTAGGCCAACATGGATACTTTTAATTTCATTTTAGGAGTTAAAATTTGTTATGTGCCAAAATGACTTAACCGGTTAAAATTTGCAAAAAGACTCCAAACAATCAGGATAACTGGAATGAGCAATGTATAACACTCAACTAGCAAAAGAAATAGTATTATTGGGCTCGGGTGTTACAAGATCAAGTCGGATTTCTCAGGCATACAGTTTCAGGCGAAAGAATCCCTGTGGATCCAGCTAAAATATCATCAGTAAGAGAATGGCCGACACCAAAGACAGTGAAGGTCATTCGAAATTTCTTGGGATTAGCCGGATACCATCGAAGATTTATTTAAGGCTTTTCGAAGATTGCAACACCCCTGACCAAGTTCACACGTAAAGACGAAGAATTCGTATGGTCAGAAACATGCGAACAAGTTTTCATAGAACTCAAGTCAAGATTGACATCAGTACCTATTCTCGTCATACCGGACCAATCTGGAGGTTTCGTAGTGCATTGCGATGCATCCGGTAAGGGATTAGGATGTTTTCTACATCAGCACGGTAAAGTTGTAGATTATGCATCAAGACAGTTGAAGATTCATCAGTGCAATTATCCAACGCACGACTTAGAGTTCGCAGCTGTTATATTTGCACTGAAGATTTGGCGTCATTACCTTCTTGGAGAACGGGTAGATATATACTGTATTACCCAGCCCTTTTTATACCAATTTTGTATTTTGTACTTTAGAATTCTATTTATTTTAATTATAATTTCATTTATTTTATTTAGAAATTTAATTCTTCAAAACCTTATTTTTCTTTTACCAATAAAACCCAAACTTATATTTCTTCAGCCCATTTATAAGCCCGGGCCCTCTCCATTATTATTTCTTCCATTCATTAAGATTTAAACCCAGCCCAACTCCCCTTATTCTTCTATTTGAAAGCTAAACCCTAAAACCCAACACCATTTTCCCTTTACTATTAAATCTTCCCCCAGCCCAATGTTCTTTTAAATTTAAATTCAATCTCTTTTATTTTCTGGCCCGAGCCCAGCCCCATTATCCTCAGCCCACTTCTTTAATTCAAATTAAACCCCGGCCTGGCCCAATCTCCTCACCCGCACCCGACCCGGCCCGCTTTGTCTCCCATCTTCCTCTAACAGCTCTCTCCCCATTCACGCGCGCGACCTACTTCCTCCGCCGAAGATTACGCTCGCGAGCGTTACCCCACGATGCGCCCTCGCGGTCCACTCAACGCACAACCCTCGCCTCACCGATCGCATTCACATCCCCATCTCTTTCTCTCTGACCCCATCACTTTCTTCTCCTTCCTCCTTTTCCCGCTACCCATCACCGGCCACCTTCCTCCATCACCATCGCCTCGTCTCCACCCAGGAACACCACCACCGAGCTCCACCCTTCTCCATCCAAATCACCCACCTCACCGACGAGTCTACCAAGCTGCTCCTTTTCCCTCAAACCCCGTCACCCGTGCACTTCGTGCTCCTACTATCGCCGGCGTCGCTGCCCCTGGGCTCACCCCGGCCGATCTCCCCTGCACCCATTAACTGACCCCTGCACTCCGTTTTTCCCTCACTCGATTCCCTCGTCGACGGCAGCCACCACCATTCCCGAGCTGCACCCTCTCACCTGAACCCGTCACATCTCGTCGACACCTGAGCCGACCCCCGCCTCACCGCCGTTCAACCACGCCGTCACCTCATCATCATCGTCGTTGTCGTCATCGTCATCTCTCCCTCACTCTCTCTCACACTCTCTCCCTCTCTGTTTACACTCTATCTCTCTCTCTCTGCCTTCCCCTCTCTCTCTGTCTGTCTCTCTCTCTCTAACTCCTCTCTTTCTCTGAATCTCATCTCTCTCTCTCATCCCTCTCTCTCTCGGTTCTCTTTCTCTCTCAGTCACTCTCTCTCTTTATCTCATTTCTCTCTCTCTCTGTTTCTCACTCTCTCTCCCTCTGTCTCTCTCTCTACATTTCACTCTCCAATTTCTCTCTCTAACTCCTTCTCCTCTGTTAATTCCCCCCTCTTCAAAACCACACAAAACCATTTTTTTTCTTTACAAACACTCACTGCGGCCATTGCCGGAGCTACACCGTCGACCGTCGTCGACCCAAGTACACTCGCAGAGGATCATCAAGCACCCCTCAACCTCCAGTAACCGTGCAACGACTCCGGACAACTCCAACGCAAAATCCGCATCTCGATCCAAGCTCACGCAAATCCGTTTCACGGCGTACATCACGCGTTCATGACGCCGCTGCTACCGTGCGACCCCGAGGCATTCCCAGACAAGTATTTTACCTGCTTACATGCTATTTACCTAAATTACGATCTTTAATTACATATATCATAAAGTTGCAAGTTTAGATCAATTCTGTGCCATACCTGTTCGACGCGTGTTCCCAAAGAAAATACTTTTCTAAATTGACGGAACTGGATTAATTACTTTGGCCCTTGCTGTGATGAATACCTTGTGCAAGTTTCTCTGAAAAATATGACCGTTAACGGCTAAAACAACTACCCCCAAGTTTAATCGTAAAACTGTACTTTTATTGTACCTGAAAACCGTTAAATTCACCATAAATCATATACACACTGGAATGGTGCGTTCGAGGGCTCAAATAAAATCCAACTCGACGAACTTTAACCCTATACTGGTTCCCTGGTATTCCTGTACTTAAATTGTGATGATATTTGGATCGGAGTGCGACTCTGGACTGCAGTCCAGAGCGACTCCAGTCGTTGCCTGCTGTTCCGTATTGGGTACCACAAGATCTCCTTAACTCATAGATTGCGGAACTCTGCTTCTTATTATAGGTAAGTCCGTTAGCTAGACAACACAATTGATTTCATTCTGTTTCGTTACCGTTTGATATTTAATCTGTAATTTAATAGATCGGGATGCATAACAGTCCCAGCAGAATCAGAACTGACATATTAGTATTGAATAGTGTATATCTCCTGACGTGCAGATGCGATCGAAGATCCGTCTATTGCGTTAAAAACTTTACTGAAAACCCTAGATTTCATCCAACTGTAGCGTCGCTAAAATCTGATCCCAACTGGGATCAAAATGCGTTGCGAAATGGACTTCTGATTCTGAAACCGGATTTCCAGCCGCGAGCGCTTAAAATGAAATGGTTATAATTAATGATCCTGGAACCCGATTGGATTGAAACCAAATTAGATGGATAGCTAACTGAACATACTAATTATCACCTGTTTATCGTTTCGCTAAACTATACACGTACGTTTCATGATAAATCGTGCAAGTGAAAGAATACTACTTTATGACACCTTAATCATGCTTCATATACTGTTTACGCATCATATCATACCCATATCATTGCATTGATAACATAGTGATATCGTGCATTTACCCAGTGTTGGATTTTAGTGATGATTGTGGCAAGTACGTCAGTGTTCGTGTATCCGTGAATAAGTGAAAGGGATTCGTACTTGAACACAATCAGTGACCCTATTATTCTATTGTATTGCCGACGTCTGTGGGATGCGTGTACGTGTGACTATAAGTGGTATGGGACACTTATGGAAGCGCTTGTACAGGTGTCGCAGATAAGTCACCAGACACTGCCATTTATCTTAGGTATTAGTCGGGATGTGCTTGATGGAGGTCCTGCCTCCAGCTCTTGCGCAGACTTGTCACAGACCGATTGGTATTTAGGGTTATGGTTGGCGTTTGATGTAGACCACGGGGTGTGGGGTAGTTTAAGTGTGAGTTCAACAGAATCCCGGGAGTCCCTTGCCGGCTTATATATTTAGGGAGATATATGGAGATTTACAGGGTATGTGATATTCACCGTGATATACATGTTACATGTTGGGCCCGTGGTCCCTTGCCCTTGGGTTCTACCCTTGGGTGGAGGACACTCGCGAGTGGTTGACTCTCACACTTGGACTGACGATAGGCTTAGTGACCTGTACAGTGAGACTTAGAGACTGATAGGGATACTGGCATTTATATACCTTATATACTGTGTTGACATACGTGACATATCGTTCTACTGCTTTACTGTTCCGCTGCATTGATTACTGCACATTCATATTCATGCTGTCATTGATTTACTGTTTCACATATCTATTACCACTGTTAGAATTGTCATATGATTTTACATATGTTATATTGCTATTGTGTCGCTCTGACGACCTGAGTATGCATGCTCAGTGTGAGGAGAAGATTTAGCCTGGATCAGGATTAGACGTATATTACAGACATCTCGATTTGGTATCCAGAGTTATATCTATATTTGTTCCCCCTCAGGTCAGTTCTTTACATTGTTTCCTTCAGTTACTGCATCTCCCTTTACCTGCGCATTATTTACTGTTTACCATGAAAAACTAGAAGCCGAAGTGTGACTACGGCAGGACATTTCCTTGACCGGAGGAGCATGGCTGGCCTTGTCTACCCCTCGTATTCCGTATTTTGGGAAGCGGGGCGTGACATGGTTTAGTTGGTATCAGAGCCAGGTTTTGCATCGATTGGGATTGCAGTTTTCCGTGTATAGTTTGGCAATCTAAGACATCCCTCGGTTTAGATTGTAAACTTGTCATTCTTGATCCATATTCACATCGTGTGTTCAGCTATCCATTCGCTATGGTTTACTTAAAGTCATACAGTTGATTCCCCACTTGTAATAAATTCATCACCTCTGATATTCTTGAATCTTTGTCCTATCCATATTATATTTTGATTCGTTTAACGTGTGACTTATATCATTCTCAAAAAAATTGTTGTCTCAGGATCATGTCTTCCAACAACTCTTCATCTATCTCCGCTCCCCAGAATCAGACTATTGAGATTCTGAGTGTACTGCAAGGTCTAAAGGAAGCCCAGGAGCGAACAAACAACTTGTTGACTGAAGGACTGAGAAGAAAGATGAATCAGGCACCAGCGGGAGTCTCAAATCATGAAGGGATCCCCGTTAGACGAGGAAAAGAGAAGAAGATGAAACGCCAATTTGTTTCCCCGCGACAGAAGCAACAGAAGACCCCATGTTGTGGGTATTGTAAGAGGCCAGGGCATCTTCAGAGGGATTGTCGCCGCGCCCAAGGGAAATGTCTGATTTGTGGATCCAGCGAACATCTTATCAACGGTTGCCCAGAAAGAAAAGAACTACAAGGAGGAAACTCGTCCACACTCCCCACTTCTGCCAAGTGAGGATTATCGCGTAATTCAAACTTCGACGATAAGGCGAACCTAACGCAGGATTCAACTCACGCGACGGGAATTCAACGTTATAGTAGTCGAAGAAGGATTTTTCATGTTATCTACTTTCAGTAATAATGTTGTCATCTTTTATGAATATTTCTTTCCGTTTGAAATCTTGTATCCGCTGAACTTTTGATTGAATGCAATAAAACTTTGAATCGTAATATATGTATCATTCTCTTGTCATTTCTCTTGTTCATACCGTTCATTAGCAAAATATTTTAATCTCGATTTTTCCAATTCCTGCCGCCGCATACCTTCCCATATTTCGTACACTTAGCCATTTTCCTGATGTATTCTATTGTCTAATCATGACTCTTTTCTTTCAGGCCATGGCCCACCCTGGAGCAGCGCCGCATTTAGATGAGGATACACAGTCATGCGTTTCCGTAGATCGCACACTGATGAGTTCTGATGATGAGGTCAACGGTCCCCATGTCAACTTCGGAAACAACGACTCAGAGGACGAAGGAGTTGACGCCCCAGAGTTTGACATGATAGCTGATTCCGACGAAGAAGAAGGAGATCCTGAAGAGAACCCTATAGAGGAAGACCCGATAGAGGAAGATCCCGATGAAGACCCGATAGAAGAAAATCCAGTTGAGGAAAATCCCGTGGAAGAAAATCCAGAAGAAGAGAATCACATGGAATCGGACCTCGATGAAGAAGCTCCATCCGAGGAAGAAGGACCAGAAGATCAAGACCCTGCTGTGGAAGAACTTCCAATGGCGATGTCCGCGAGGCGATATGGAAATGGACACCCCTACCTAGTGCGTGAGCCTACCGCAACCTACTGAATCTCCACAACTGCGACTGACGGAATTTCTTTTGATGTTGTCTTTCTGGCCAAATAAAATGTGTATAGTTTAGGGCCACTTTTCGCCTTTGGGAATGCCTTGTCTCAAATTTTCTTGAATGAAATAAATCTTCTGAATTCGTAAACCTCTTGATTATTGGTTCGCTTGATACTTGTTTATTGCCCACATCCATTTATTTTTCTGCTGAGTTCCCTGACTATCCACCCCTACTCATTGTATAGTTTCCACCCTCGTTTCGATTAGAAAGTACCACACCCTGATCATTGGAATGAGCCACCATTCATCCTTCGTCTGTGCCTCGATTTTGATCCTTCTGGGAGGAGAAGTTCATAGTGAAATCCTCGAGTTAGCTAACCCTTCAAATTCTTGATTCATATGATGTACCGAAAGTTATCCTCCCCATACTGTTTCCCTTGTAGTCCTTTGTGGCTCACCCTTACTTCTTGTGTTGACCCGATCCCAATTTCCTTGATCTTCAGCCTAAAGCCGTCACACTTCGACCTTTTGTATCAGCCACATTCCATTGTAATCCCTACCCTACCTAGGCCTAGACATACTTGTGTTTTCCCTGTTACCCCAACTAGATTTAGGGGCACTATTATTCGAAAATGCAGTTTTAAGTATTTTGTATTTATCAAAGAGTACGTGTTATGGATTACTCTGTTTTATGTATTTTAAGTGCATTATTATTATTCTCATTTTCAGTAGCGCGACCTTACACCGCGCACATTTTGTTCCATGTTTCTTATTTTCACTATATGAGTTTTCTAAGCTATTTTGAAACTATTTGACCGATGCATTATCCTAAGATGTTTTAACCTACCTACTAATCCTTCACTATTTTATTGTCGTTAGTTTATCTTCGAGTATTGTGTTTATAGTTACTATTATCAATGTTTGTGCCTTATACTTACTATTTCCGATGTACTACTCTTGATATATTTACATGTGCATATAATTGAGTTTCGATTTTATCGAGTACGTCTCGAATATCATTGTTCATTATTGTTGTTATTTCTATTCTTATATACATATAGGTTGCCTTTGTAGTTGTTCCAGTCTTATACTTATTTAAACCTATACCTTCGAATGTTGTTCTTCCATATATAAACTTTCAAATTCCATTATCTGCCTATTTCAAGTAAAGCATTACGTGTTAGTTTACAATATAATTGCTTTTGCCTATGTTTGTATAAATTATTGTTTATTTTAAATTTCGAGGACGAAATTTTTGTAAGGGGGGTATGATGTAATACCCAGCCTCTTTTATACCAATTTTGTATTTTGTACTTTAGAATTCTATTTATTTTAATTATAATTTCATTTATTTTATTTAGAAATTTAATTCTTCAAAACCCTATTTTTCTTTTACCAATAAAACCCAAACCTATATTTCTTCAGCCCATTTATAAGCCCGGGCCCTCTCCATTATTATTTCTTCCATTCATTAAGATTTAAACCCAGCCCAACTCCCCTAATTCTTCTATTTGAAAGCTAAACCCTAAAACCCAACACCATTTTCCCTTTACTATTAAATCTTCCCCCAGCCCAATGTTCTTTTAAATTTAAATTCAATCTCTTTTATTTTCTGGCCCGAGCCCAGCCCCATTATCCTCAGCCCACTTCTTTAATTCAAATTAAACCCCGGCCTGGCCCAATCTCCTCACCCGCACCCGACCCGGCCTGCTTTGTCTCCCATCTTCCTCTAACGGCTCTCTCCCCATTCACGCGCGCGACCCACTTCCTCCGCCGACGATTACGCTCGCGAGCGTTACCCCACGATGCGCCCTCACGGTCCACTCAATGCACAACCCTCGCCTCACCGATCGCATTCACATCCCCATCTCTTTCTCTCTGACCCCATCACTTTCTCCTCCTTCCTCCTTTTCCCGCTACCCATCACCGGCCACCTTCCTCCATCACCATCGCCTCGTCTCCATGCAGGAACACCACCACCGAGCTCCACCCTTCTCCAGCCAAATCACCCACCTCACCGACGAGTCTACCAAGTTGCTCCTTTTCCCTCAAACCCCGTCACCCGTGCACCTCGTGCTCCTACCATCGCCGGCGTCGCTGCCCCTGGGCTCACCCCGGCCGATCTGTTGGAGATAGTGCCCTCAGAGTCAATTATTGGATCACAGGCACGTGATTGCGATGATTGAGGGAGGACCTATCCCGGTAGGACAGTCTTACTCAAGATGATAGTATGCTATCTGGTTTATCTTTATCATCGTGTACTGCTTTAGGTGATCTAACAGGTCGCTATTACACGTTGATAGAGCCCCTAGGATTCTTGCTTGACGACCAGCAGTATGATGGCGATCATATACGTGGGAGCTGGTAGTCTATAAGCACATCCTTAAAAGGTCCCTAGTCGTAGGAGTTTCGAGACAGGGCATCGATACTCCATTAGTAGACTAGTGTATACAGTCGAGACCCCGACGAGGGGCAGTGGCCGGTCTCACAAGCCACTGGTGTCAGTTGGTTCACCTAAGATGTATACAGGTGCTCATTGGGTTATGAGTACACCGGACAGGACTCGCCGGGAACCTGCTAGTTGGGATTATACCATACGTCAGATAGCAGTTCCCAGGTGACATGTGTACAGGTTAGTTCATCGACCTGAGATCGTCATTTGTCTCGTGTGAGTTCCCACTGTGCTTTGATTACTACCCTACCACGGCTCAAAGGAGTCATGCAAACAGGTTTTAGTTGGGTACAGTCCCGAGCCACATGGAGGCAGTGAGCGGATCTGCAGGGGTTCATCTCTCCCGGTATTGGGGGTGAGGTCGCGCTATGTCTAGGAGAGCCATTACGCAAAGCCCTCGGCCGAGGCAGGAGATTTACTGGTAGGTATTCCAGTAGTATCTCAGGGCGTTCTGGGCTACACTCCGACACGACTTGTACCGCTTTTGGGGGTCTGACTTTTACCAACCCCCTAGGCCCGCCATACGATACTCATAGACGAACGGACCGGACTGTACGGATATTGTCACTGACAGGCTCA
The DNA here is from genome assembly GCA_030015575.1 of Agapanthus africanus. NCBI lineage: Eukaryota > Viridiplantae > Streptophyta > Magnoliopsida > Asparagales > Amaryllidaceae > Agapanthus > Agapanthus africanus. Next base: position 539,835,434 of record CM057346.1, read on the forward strand.
GTAGGGTGTCAGGATGAGTTCGCTCATCGACGTCCCTTTTGGTCAATAGCTGGTGGCCCGTCACGTATTGGCTAATACCTCTGACGTGCTAGTGGTTAAATCCAAAGCCATAGTATTGATGAGTCTTTAGAGTCCACCACACTTTCAGTTACTCAAGCTTTCGGGCGAAACGCTGTAGAGGCCGTATGGAGATATGGCAGGGTCCGATCAGATACGTGCGGTATTGCACGGATCAGGATCGGACGGTTTGTACTAGCGGCCGTATGGATATATGGCAGGGTTCGATCAGATACGTGCGGTATTGCACGGATCTGGATCGAACGGATATTACTAGCCGGCTTTGGTTTAAGCCGGATCCTAGTATAGTACAGTGTAGATTTTGTCTCTTTGCATTTGTATCCGGTCAGAATACAGATGCGGGTGTGTATGCACAGTATTGGGGTTTTCCTGTAATTTATTACGGGACCAGTTTTCTGGAGTTGCCAGTTTGCATTCCGTTCCGGCCGGTTTTCCTTTGTTCTTTCCCGGCCGGACATTTCCGATGGAGGGTGTTATTTGCAAGTTTGCAAATAACATTTTGTGGAGGGGTTTCTTGCAAATGGTTTGATTATGAAAGCATCTTTTTTATTCCTCTCTTTTCTATCATCATTTCTTGTAAAAGGTGATTAGGATTGATTTGTGTTTTGATGGGAGATTGTGATGATGGTGTTTTGGATATGGTCACCTTTCTCTTTCTCCTACACTCACCTCCCTTCTTGTTATGGTTTGCATTTTCATTCCTCCACCATTCTCACAAGATGAGAGGGGGTTCACTTGAGAGAAAAGAATGAGAGAGTTCATTTTCATCTTCTTCTTGCTAGAAAATTGAAAGCACCAATTTTCTTTACCTCTTCCTCCATCCATCAATGGCAACTACATAAACTCCAAGAGACAAAGTTTCTACACTACATTCTACAGCATATCTTGGGCATGTCGACTTGCCGGCTTTATGCCCGAGTTGCCTCGGTATTGAGGCGGGAGCCCGTAAAAGACGCAGGCGATGTGGTGCCCTTCCGGCGAAGAGGCGACGATATGGAGACAAGACTTTCCGCGGGAGATCGGGACGATGACGAGAAGACCGGAGGACTCGGATCACTTGGTATACTTCTCTTCCCATCTCTTGTTTGCTAGTATAGGTTAATGGTTAACGATCCGGGTTTTATTGTCCGCGGTAGCGCCAGTTTCCAAGTAAGGAAAATTTTTGATTCCGCATTTTGGCCTCGGTAAGACGGCCGGGGCGCTGCCGTGGCGCAACATGGTATCAGAGCCATGCCATTAACCTTGCCTAGCTTGTTCTAGTGTGTTTTACATTTCCGATCGAACAAAATCCCGAAAACCACATTTCGTGTGCATCAGTTTTCTGTCGATTTTTTCCGAGCTCTAAAAATTTTTCAGGTTGCATAAAACTAATGTACTGGAAATTCTAAGACTGCTGTAAAAATTCGACGCAGTCAGTCGATTACTGAAGCGCGGAACCGCGGCCAAACCCCCCCTTGGGCCGCGGTTCCGCCGCACTTTGGTGTCCTCACTGTGTCCAATTTTTCCAGTGGACTTATGGGCTGATTTTGGGGGTTTTGGGATATTAAATTTGGGCCCAGAATTTCTGTGAGTGCTACAGTATTACTTGGGGGCCCACTTGTTAATTTTTGATCGATTGGATATTTTAAACACATTATTTCACAGTATTTACATTATATCTGCGACCGTGAATATCACTTGATCGGTAAATCCTGTCTAACTGCTATAGCCCGGTTAGACGGATTTGCGAACGTGATTTTCACGTTGATTTTCTGTGTTTATGCTGTGATGTTGCGGATCGGTCGTGGGGGATAGCCTGAATGCAATGCTAGTGCAGTTTTGTTTTATATGTACATTTGTTATTGCGGGGCGAGCGTCCGACATGTGGACTGCCGTCACTGCCTGTTTGTATTATTCTTTTGGGGCACGACCTGGTTGCGGTCGATGTACCCGTTGTATGTATATTTTACTTTCTGTACTAGGATTGCCCCGCGGTGGGGTGCACGGATAGCCGGGTTCTGGAGGGCAACAAGCCCGCATCTCATGGCATTGGGACGGAGGGGGCTTCACTCCAGGATTGGCGGGCTATTCGCCGCACTCGTATGGGGTACAGGTTGACCCAGGAGGGGTGCCCAAGTTACCGGATTCCGTGAAGTGCTGGGTGGTCCATTCACGGTGCTGAAGGGGGCTGCCTCGCTTCAGGTTTTGGCGGGTGACTTGCCGCGCCCGTAGGGGTCTAGGATTTCATTGCACAGGCTATCCACACGACCAGGGGAACGTCGGGTTTCAGCAGCGGCTCTGTGAAACCCGGGGCTTCCAGATATCTGTATTGTTCTGTGATGCTGTACATTTCTGTGATGTTGCATTTTATCACGCCTTGAGCGAATATAATATATTGGTATATATATTAGTAGATGTTGTATATGTTTTTCATCCGCGCTAGTCCAGTCCCCGCTCTGCCGTTAGTTAGCTAACCTAACGGGTGATGACGGGACCCAGTGGCGAATGCGGATGGCATATACGTACATCAGTATATTTTCGTTCTTTGTGGTGTGATCAATTGATGGGACTGCGTTGATTCGGATCAATGCAAGATAAACAAACTTATTTTGATGTTGTTGGAACACTTTTTCAAAAAGCTGTTATTGCAAGGACGTTCACTTTTGTTTTGCATCGTGGTATTCATTTGGAATATCCTGCTCCTCAGTCGACGAGGCAAGGGCCGAGATCCCTTCACCGGGAGTGACCCCTTGGACAGAAGTTTGCGTCAGGGCATTAACTTCACTATAGCCGATTACTTTTGCTTTGCATCGTGGTATTCAGTTGGAACATCCTGCACCTCATTCTACGAGGAAAGAGCCGAGATCCCTTCACCGGGAGTGACCTCTTTAGCAAAGTTTTTCGTCACTATAATTTTTATAAAAGTCTATGCAGTTCCTTCAACGATATCAAGTTCATTACGTTATAGGTTTTTCGCCAAAAACCAGTCGTAGCCCTCCGTCATTTCAGATTAGTATTACTTAGTATTCGTGCTGCGTATGTCGTGCTTAGCCGAGGCGTAGTGTTCGGTAGCTATGTAGTGCTTTTCTGTTGCATGGATATGAGATTGGTTAGGACAGTCGTGCGGTCATTTTGGCTCAGTCAAGGATTCGTGCGGGTGGGTCTAATGCAATCAAGATAATGACGGGTTGAACTTGACTAGGATCCTTTGATATGTTGGCTCAGTCAAGGTCACTTGGGTCCTAGGGGTAAAAACACACATCGGGAGTTTCAAAAGAACTGAAACTTGCCAGGCATGCGCATACCTTCTGGAGTGTGGTGACTTGAGTGGATTCCGTCAAGTTATCATGCGATGATAGTTGGATCCCGATTCCCACTGATGAGTTGGTTTACTCCTCGGGTGATCCCGACTAATTCTTCTTTCAGGTTTGGGGAAGAATTTGAGGTTACAGTGGGAGGTTTCCAGATTAGATAAAGTGATAACCATTCTGATCTAAGTTAGAGTGCACGCTGAGTGTTTCTTTTCTCTCTCTCTCTGGCAGCGACCATTGACCCGACCCTAAGACTATGACTCAGTGACCAAGTTGACCGAACCTTCTTAACACAGGCTTTTGGATTGTCAGAGTTGCAAACCTCATTGCCACTCCTACTTTTACCCTTTTCTCCAGGACACCCTGTATTACTACGAACGTCCACTTCCATTGGACAAAACCATCGTATGGTTATATACGAACTCGAAGGACTTCGAGGATGGTTTCTGGTTCTGGAGAAAACGAATAGGATTATTCAGTTGTCTTTTCTTTTCACCTTCTCTCATTGTGAGTATTCCTTGGTTTAGGAGATAGTACACCTATTATGCAAATTGGATAGTCTTCTTCCAAACCTTAGGCTGGTGCCGAACGGTGGGGAATGAAGAAAACCAATTAGCATAACGATGGTGTGCAGAAGGTATTAAGTTAAGACAAAGAAAGGGATTAGTAAGAGGGCAAAGTAAATTGCGACTGATATTCACAACCAAACCAAGTATTTCTTCGCCAATCCTAAATCACCTTTGTATTTCTCCAGGACACTCCGTATCACTACGAAGATCCACAGTTTATTGGATACTCCATCGTATGGTTATATACGAACTCGAAAGGAACTTGTTCCAGTTCGGGGATGGATTCTGGTTCAGGAGAAATAGGAATAAGGTTTATTCGGTTGTCTTTTATCTTCACCTTCTCTCGCTTTGCGAGTGCTCCTAGGATTATGACAGTACACCCTTTATGCTTATTGGATAGTCTTCTTCCAAACCATAGGCTGGTGCCGAACGGTAGGGAAGGAAGAAAACCATTTGGCCTAAGGGGTGTGCAGAAGGTAATGACTAAAGACATATAAAGGGATTTGGAGAGGTGGCAAAGAATTATACGGTTATAGTTGTGAATCTGGATAATGGTAGAGGCATTACTAGGAATACCAGGATACCCCATCGAAACATTTCAATGTTTCAGTTCAGCTGTGTACTGTTAAAAGAAAACTGATTTCCCGATTGGACACTTGCTCCAGGGTATGTATTTACCAGGTTTGATTCTCACATCTGTATGGTTTTACAGATGATGAGTGGGAGTAAGTTATTGGGAATAGGGTAATCATCCTCATTATATCGGGATTCGTTGTAATCGGTGATATTTGAGGAGATCATCTGGGCTGTTTGCCGGTCGGCAAATATTTGGTTTTGAATATCCGCTGTTGTGCACCAATTTCAAATTGCTATATCTGTACGTCTATTTTCATAGAGTGAGATATACCTTTTGATATTATGTCGATGACATTTACCTATATCAATGGATGGTTAGGTAAGGAGTATTAAACAGCGGTGTAATTCTTCTTAACCATAGTACAGTTTTCAACCTACGACACACAGTGAATGAGTTGTTAGACTCAGGGACTTATACAGAGTATTGTATATTGTCCAGTGTCCGTTAGGACAGTGGGGTTGGTCCTCATACTATATTCTGTTTACTTTTAACTACTCTAATTCTTAGACATGTGTTTCGTAGAAACACAGGGTCTGAGTTTTGAGGAGTTATTGGTATAAGAATAGAGTAGAGAACCAGGTATTGCAAGTATCGGGATTCTTCAAGGTGATCGAAGATGTAGATACTTGTGTATGGTGTTCAGTTGATAGTAATGATTAAGAGAACTAGCTTCTCTTTCAGGTTACTCATAATTGGAAACATTCCTAAGTTGAGTAACGCTGATCGGCCTCCTTCCATTTAGTTGACATGCACTGGAGATAGCTGCATGATTTGAATCTGGTTCATTTAAATCAGTGCCTCTGGTTCTATATTGGATATAGAACGGTTCATATCTTAACGATATTAAGGTACGGGGAGTTGTCCGGCTTATGATTAAAACCAGATACTGGACAACTCAAGGCACGTTTCTGTAATGGCTGTTTGTGGGTTGACCCAGGCTATGACGAGGGTTGACTTTCTACCATCTGGAAGATCAATAGTGATATTGTTCTTAACTCGCCACATTTTAAAAGGAAATGGTTATTTTTCAGAAAACAGTAGTGGGAGTATGGTAGAACTGGAAGCGATTCCAGAACCGCAAATGATTACTGAAGATTTGATAAGGAACCTAAAGATTCAATCTGATTTGACATTCCTTTAGCCACTCCGCAGATATGGTGGGTAACCTCAGGCACCCGAGAGGTACTTCGGTATGCTCAAGGACGGTGGCAGGGAGGTTCTTGTTTACCCAGACTTGCCATTGCTGTTGTTCCAGACTGTGAAACCCGGCATGAGGATGAGTATAGCGTCATTCTAAACTGGCTTTAGAAGTGTACGTCTATATGACTCTGCCAGAAGGTTGTCGTAGTCAGTGGGAGCAGCGGAAGCATTGGTGGACAGTTGGCTTATGTCTTTTTACAGACTGAAGCAGATATAGCGGAGATAGATCATCTATTTCTGATATGAAGTCATAGGTTTGACTTCATCAGAACAGGGGATGGATCTGTTAAGAAGGTAGTAGGGTGTGATGTCCTGGTATTTGATGACATACACAGAGTAGGAATTGATATTCCTATACTACGATCGGTTATATTTTGGTTGTCACACAGTGGTTTCTCCATACAGGACTTGGATATTATATCAGACATTCTGGTTACTAGATCTATGGTTTTAGATCTAGATTTGGGTGGTTTCCTAATCTGGGTACCTTGACAGCATTCTATAAGTATTTAGAATGGACGACTCCTGGCATGGTAGTGTACCTGCAGGTGATGGAGTCACCCTCTCTAAAGATGTCTTACAGACTAAAGGGGAGAGGGATACGCATGATTGACAGATCACTTGCTTAGGCAATTGAGTCAATCATGAGATGTCAAGTACCACACCAGATGTTGTTCTTACAGTAGGTGCAATAAGTTAATATTAATCCAATCCTGGAGAAACAGTCGGAAGCAGTTTTAGAACATGAGTTGATGTTCTAGGGATGTGATAACGACAGCCTCTTTTAGGAGACGGTTGTCACTCCAGGCTTCCAAGGTGACATGGATGGCAGAGTGGCTGTCCGAGTTATAGTTTCTCCTTCTGACGAGGGGCAGTATTTTGGACAGGTGGTCCAAGGCGATACTGAGGGAGGCCTGGCGCTGGGTACTGATTAAGTTCAGTTATCGATACAGTCTAAGAAGTTTGGATTTGGAGTTCATTCATGAGCTAGGTCCCATCAGATATCCAGACATACTCTAAGACAGGTATTGCTCATTTCGGGAGATGGTTTTCTCTGCGAACTTGAGATATAGAGAGACATAGAAAGAAACATCACAGCGGATCCACTCACTGAGGCTATTCCTCGAACGCAATAGTTTCGCAAACATGCTTTGTGAGACTGACTAGTAGAGGAGTTGGGTGCTCGGTATCACACGGGCTGTGAGTATGCGACATCGCAATAATTAGCCTTGAGTGCAAGTGGGAGATTGTTGGAGATAGTGCCCTCAGAGTCAATTATTGGATCACAGGCACGTGATTGCGATGATTGAGGGATGACCTATCCCGGTAGGACAGTTTTACTCAAGATGATAGTATGCTATCTGGTTTATCTTTATCATCGTGTACTGCTTTAGGTGACCTAACAGGTCGCTATTACACGTTGATAGAGCCCTTAGGATTCTTGCTTGACGACCAGCAGTATGATGGCGATCATATACGTGGGAGCTGGTAGTCTATAAGCACATCCTTAAAAGGTCCCTAGTCGTAGGAGTTTCGAGACAGGGCATCGATACTCCATTAGTAGACTAGTGTATACAGTCGAGACCCCAACGAGGGGCAGTGGCCGGTCTCACAAGCCACTGGTGTCAGTTGGTTCACCTAAGATGTATACAGGTGCTCATTGGGTTATGAGTACACCGGACAGGACTCGCCGGGAACCTGCTAGTTGGGATTATACCATACGTCAGATAGCAGTTCCCAGGTGACATGTGTACAGGTTAGTTCATCGACCTGAGATCGTCATTTGTCTCGTGTGAGTTCCCACTGTGCTTTGATTACTACCCTACCACGGCTCAAAGGAGTCGTGCAAACAGGTTTTAGTTGGGTACAGTCCCGAGCCACATGGAGGCAGTGAGCGGATCTGCAGGGGTTCGTCTCTCCCGGTATTGGGGGTGAGGTCACGCTGTGTCTAGGAGAGCCATTACGCAAAGCCCTCGGCCGAGGCAGGAGATTTACTGGTAGGTATTCCAGTAGTATCTCAGGGCGTTCTGGGCTACACTCCGACACGACTTATACCGCTTTTGGGGGTCTGACTTTTACCAACCCCCTAGGCCCGCCATGCGATACTCATAGACGAACGGACCGGACTGTACGGATATTGTCACTGACAGGCTCAGTAGGGTGTCAGGATGAGTTCGCTCATCGACGTCCCTTTTGGTCAATAGCTGGTGGCCCGTCACGTATTGGCTAATACCTCTGACGTGCTAGTGGTTAAATCCACAGCCATAGTATTGATGAGTCTTTAGAGTCCACCACACTTTCAGTTACTCAAGCTTTCGGGCGAAACGCTGTAGAGGCCGTATGGAGATATGGCAGGGTCCGATCAGATACGTGCGGTATTGCACGGATCAGGATCGGGCGGTTTGTACTAGCGGCCGTATGGATATATAGCAGGGTTCGATCAGATACGTGCGGTATTGCACGGATCAGGATCGAACGGATATTACTAGCCGGCTTTGGTTTAAGCCGGATCCTAGTATAGTACAGTGTAGATTTTGTCTCTTTGCATTTGTATCCGGTCAGAATACAGATGCGGGTGTGTATGCACAGTATTGGGGTTTTCCTGTAATTTATTACGGGACCAGTATTCTGGAGTTGCCAGTTTGCATTCCGTTCCGGCCGGTTTTCCTTTGTTCTTTCCCGGCCGGACTTTTCCGATGGAGCGTGTTATTTGCAAGTTTGCAAATAACATTTTGTGGAGGGGTTTCTTGCAAATGGTTTGATTATGAAAGCATCTTTTTTATTCCTATCTTTTCTATCATCATTTCTTGTAAAAGGTGATTAGGATTGATTTGTGTTTTGATGGGAGATTGTGATGATGGTGTTTTGGATATAGTCACCTTTCTCTTTCTCCTACACTCACCTCCCTTCTTGTTATGGTTTGCATTTTCATTCCTCCACCATTCTCACAAGATGAGAGGGGGTTCACTTGAGAGAAAAGAATGAGAGAGTTCATTTTCATCTTCTTCTTGCTAGAAAATTGAAAGCACCAATTTTCTTTACCTCTTCCTCCATCCATCAATGGCAACTACATAAACTCCAAGAGACAAAGTTTCTACACTACATTCTACAGCATATCTTGGGCATGTCGACTTGCCGGCTTTATGCCCGAGTTGCCTCGGTATTGAGGCGGGAGCCCGTAAAAGACGCAGGCGATGTGGTGCCCTTCCGGCGAGGAGGCGACGATATGGAGACAATACTTTCCGCGGGAGATCGGGACGATGACGAGAAGACCGGAGGACTCGGATCACTTGGTATACTTCTCTTCCCATCTCTTGTTTGCTAGTATAGGTTAATGGTTAACGATCCGGGTTTTATTGTCCGCGGTAGCGCCAGTTTCCAAGTAAGGAAAATTTTTGATTCCGCATTTTGGCCTCGGTAAGACGGCCGGAGCGCTGCCGTGGCGCAACACGATCTCCCCTGCACTCCGTTTTTCCCTCACTCGATTCCCTCGTCGACGGCAGCCACCACCATTCCCGAGCTGCACCCCCTCACCTGAACCCGTCACATCTCGTCGACACCTGAGCCGACCCCCGCCTCACCGCCGTTCAACCACGCCGTCACCTCATCATCATCGTCGTTGTCGTCATCGTCATCTCTCCCTCACTCTCTCTCACTCTCTCTCCCTCTCTGTTTACACACTCTCTCTCTCTCTGCCTTCCCCTCTCTCTCTGTCTGTCTCTCTCTCTCTAACTCCTCTCTTTCTCTGAATCTCATCTCTCTCTCTCTCTCATCCCTCTCTCTCTCGGTTCTCTTTCTCTCTCAGTCACTCTCTCTCTTTATCTCATTTCTCTCTCTCTGTTTCTCACTCTCTCTCCCTCTGTCTCTCTCTCTACATTTCTCTCTCCAATTTCTCTCTCTAACTCCTTCTCCTCTGTTAATTCCCTCCCTCTTCAAAACCACACAAAACCAATTTTTTTCTTTACAAACACTCACTGCGGCCATTGCCGGAGCTACACCGTCGACCGTCGTCGACCCCAGTACACTCGCAGAGGATCATCAAGCACCCCTCAATCTCCAGTAACCGTGCAACGACTCCGGACAACTCCAACGCAAAATCCGCATCTCGATCCAAGCTCGCGCAAATCCGTTTCACGGCGTACATCACGCGTTCGTGACGCCGCTGCTACTGTGCGACCCCGAGGCATTTCCAGGCAAGTATTTTACCTGCTTACATGCTATTTACCTAAATTACGATCTTTAATTACATATATCATAAAGTTGCAAGTTTAGATCAATTATGTGCCATACCTGTTCGACGCGTGTTCCCAAAGAAAATACTTTTCTAAATTGACGGAACTGGATTAATTACTTTGGCCCTTGCTGTGATGAATACCTTGTGCAAGTTTCTCTGGAAAATATGACCGTTAACGACTAAAACAACTACCCCCAAGTTTAATCGTAAAACTGTACTTTTATTTTACCTGAAAACCGTTAAATTCACCATAAATCATATACATACTGGAATGGTGCGTTCGAGGGCTCAAATCGAAGCCAACTCAACGAACTTTAACCCTATACTGATTCCCTGGTATTTCTGTACTTAAATTGTGATGATATTTGGATCGGAGTGCGACTCTGGACTGCAGTCCAGAGCGACTCCAGTCGTTGCTTTCTGTTCCGTATTGGGTACCACAAGATCTCCTTAACTCGTAGATTGCATAACTCTGCTGTTTATTATAGGTAAGTCCGTTATCTAGACAACACAATTTATTTCATTCTGTTTCGTTACCGTTTGATATTTAATCTGTAATTTAATAGATCGGGACGCATAACAGTCCCAGCAGAATCAGAACTGACATATTAGTATTGAATAGTGTATATCTCCTGACGTGCAGACGCGATCGAAGATCCGTCTATTGCGTTGAAAACCTTACTGAAAACCCTAGATTTCATACAACTGTAGCGTCGCTAAAATCTGATCCCAACTGGGATCAAAATGCGTTGCGAAACGGACTTCTGATTCTGAAACCGGATTTCCAGCCGCGAGCGCTTAAAATGAAATGGTTATAATTAATGATCCTGGAACCCGATTGGCTTGAAACTAAATTAGATGGATAGCTAACTGAACATACTAATTATCACCTGTTTATCGTTTCACTAAACTATACACGTACGTTTCATGATAAATCGTGCAAGTGAAAGAATACTACTTTATGACACCTTAATCATGCTTCATATACTGTTTACGCATCATATCATACCCATATCATTGCATTGATAACATAGTGATATCGTGCATTTATCCAGTGTTGGATTTTAGTGATGATTGTGGCAAGTACGTCAGTTGTTCGTGTTTCCGTGAATAAGTGAAAGTGATTCGTACTTGAACACAATCAGTGACCCTATTATTCTATTGCATTGTCGACGTCTGTGGGATGCGTGTACGTGTGACTATAAGTGGTATGGGACACTTATGGAAGCGCTTGCACGGGTGTCGCAGATAAGGCACCAGACACTGCCATTCATCTTAGGTATTAGTCGGGATGTGCTTGATGGAGGTCCTGCCTCCAGCTCTTGCGCAGACTTGTCACAGACCGATTGGTATTTAGGGTTATGGTTGGCGTTTGATGTAGACCACGGGGTGTGGGGTAGTTTAAGTGTGAGTTCAACAGAATCTCGGGAGTCCCATGCCGGCTTATATATTTAGGGAGATATATGGAGATTTACAGGGTATGTGATATTCACCGTGATATACATGTTACATGTTGGGCCCGTGGTCCCTTGCCCTTGGGTTCTACCCTTGGGTGGAGGACACTCGCGAGTGGTTGACTCTCACACTTGGACTGACGATAGGCTTAGTGACCTGTACAGTGAGACTTAGAGACTGATAGGGATACTGGCATTTATATACCTTATATACTGTGTTGACATACGTGACATATCGTTCTACTGCTTTACTGTTCCGCTGCATTGATTACTGCACATTCATATTCATGCTGTCATTGATTTACTGTTTCACATATCTATTACCACTGTTAGAATTGTCATATGATTTTACATATGTTATATTGCTATTGTGTCGCTCTGACGACCTGAGTATGCATGCTCAGTGTGAGGAGAAGATTTAGCCTGGATCAGGATTAGACGTATATTACAGACATCTCGATTTGATATCCAGAGTTATATCTATATTTGTTTCCCCTCAGGTCAGTTCTTTACATTGTTTCCTTCAGTTACTGCATCTCCCTTTACCTGCGCATTATTTACTGTTTACCATGAAAAACTAGAAGCCGAAGTGTGGCTACGGCAGGACATTTCCTTGACCGTAGGAGCATGGCTGGCCTTGTCTACCCCTCGTATTCCGTATTTTAGGAAGCGGGGAGTGACATATACACAGACCACAAAAGTGTGAAGTATGTGTTTACTCAGAAAGAACTGAATATGCGGCAGAAAAGATGGTTAGAACTTATGGCGGACTTCGACATCAACATACAATATAATCCAGGGAAGGTAAATGTAGTTCCTGATGCACTTAGTCGCCAACCACTATCAATGAAGCTCACCGCACAGTGGAAACTACGGCAAGATTTGCACAAGATGGAGATTTAAGTGGTTATGCCAGGTAATATTTCAAAGTTGATGAATTTATAAGTTCGGTCTACTATTGTCAATCAGATCAAAGCAGCTTAAGAAAGTGATGCTAAGTTGCAAAAGATCAGAGACCAAGTAGAAAGTGGACTTAGAACAGACTTCATCATCCACGAAGACGGATCTTTAAGATATGGAAGCAGATTGTGCGTACCACAAGGTCCTGTTCGAGAAGAGTTGATGAAAGAAGATCGCAGCTCTCCATACTCAGTACACCGTGGCGGTACAAAGATGTACAAAGATCTACGTCAACATTACTGTTGACATGTAATGAAGCGTGAAGTAGCCAGAAGCGTAGCCAAATGTTTGGTGTGTCAACAAGTAAAAGCTGAACATCACAGGACTGCCGGTCTACTTCAACCGTTACCTATCCCAGAATGGAAGTGGCAACGTATTACCATGGATTTCGTGACTGCTCTTCATCCCAGCACAAAAGGTAAAGATACAGTATGGGTTATTGTGGATCGACTCACAAAGTTGGCTCACTTCGTTTCATTTCGAGTTGGCCAATCTACTGAGACAGTAGCAAAGAAGTACATGGAAGTAAGTCTGAATCTAAGTAAGATTTAACTCTTCATAGTGTACTATTTCTGATACCCATGAACTCATGTAGGAGATCGTGAGATTACATGGAGTACCGGTTTGCATTGTCTCCGATCGTGACACCAAATTCCGATCGTAATTTTGGCAGAGTTTGCAAATTAACTTGGGAACGGGTCTGAACTTTAGCAGAGCTCACTATCCACAAACAGATGGACAGTCTGAGCAAACGATTCAGATCCTTGAAGATATACTAAGAGTGTAGGGTGTTTTTCGTCACCCCATTGAGATGGGAATACGTGTCGCCTGTCAGGCGTACTACAGATTCCTCCTGCTTAGGGTAGGCGGGGGTTTATTGATTGTGGGGATTCAAAATTCCGGCAGCCGTGGACTAAGCTGCCGTTAATTACCCTTCACCTTTGGAGCGTAGGAACCTCCGATTGACGGGTCAAACTGGTCATGCGAACTCAATGTGCAGTATACATGTGTTGTGTCTTGAGGGGTTTTGGGTATATCGGGAGCCTCGCAGAGTTTACGGGGAAAGAGAGAAATATAGCGTCCAAAGGACGCGTGGGCGTCGGCGCCTCACGTGCTTAGCACGGGGGCGCCGGGCTCCTCACGTGCTTGGCACGCGGGCGCTAGGCGGGAAAAATGGGCTTAGCTCTTATACTGGGAGTTGTACTCCCAATTGACTTTTGGAGTTAAACTTCTGAAAAAAGGACAAAGGGGCTTAGCCCCTGCACTGGGAGTTATACTCCAAAAAAAAGATTTATTATTATTATATATATATATATATTGTGAAGTTAAACTCCTAAGATATTTTCGAAGATGATGAAAAGGGACTCTTTTCTTCTCCCTTGAGCCCTAAATCTTCTCTTGAGCTTTGGATCTTCCCAAAGTGGGATTTTTGGAGACGGGTCTCCTTCTTCCTCCTCTCTGTTAGCTGGATCTTGGAGGAAAGGGGGGTGAGATTCAAAAATCTCCCGTTTTAGAGATCTGATGGGAGATCTGAACCCCCCTTTGTTGGTTTTATGGCGAAAAACTGTATGTCCACGTTGCTCACCCCGGTTCTTATGGGGAGGCAGAAACGGCGAAAAACAATAATTTAGCGCAAGGCAACATGGACTTAAAGCACGGATCTTTGCTAAACTAGAACTAGCAAACAACTAGAGGCTTTAACTACTATGCCGTAGAAATTATACCTCATGAAACCGGTCCTTCGGGTCTTCATTCCGCTGTCCCGCTCGTCCATCCAAGCTCCGAGGAACGATCCGGATCTTGGTCACCTCCGCGGCCTCCTTGAGTCGAAGATGATCCACCCGAGAGATGTACACTGAGCTCCACCTCGAGCCGAGGCAACTAGGGCAACGAGATCGCTAGTCAAGATGCCCTAGGATGTGTAGTAGAGATATATGGAAGTGTTTGTCTTTGTGGAATCTTTTTCTCTCAACACATGAGATCAAAAGATGAAATCAAGAGGAGGAAGAAGGAGGAGCTAGCAACCATGGAGCATTTCTTTTCTTCTCATGAGCAAGAGCAAGAGAGAGAATGAGAAATAAATTATGAGCTAAAGAAATGAACCATGGTTGCAATAATGCAAAACTATCATCAATACAAATCCTATCATGATAAAGTTGATGCTACATTGAATTGACCATTTTCATAATCAAAAAGAAAAAGAAAATCCAAAGAAGAGTGTAGACCTCTCATGAAGGTCAATGGTCAACTCCGGTCAACGGGTCAACAAAGTCAAGAGAGGTCATGGTGGTCAAATGGTCAATGCAATTAGCCATCACAAAATTATCACTAAAAGGATTAGTAAACAATGTCTCCGGCTCATAATGGTTTTGACCGAACGAATTGCCAAAACCCTAATGAGCCTGCCACATAACGGTTTTGGCCGAACCAACTGCCAAAACCCTAATGAGGCACCTCCTCCTACATCGCTCCTCAAAACTGTGCATACACACCCGCATCCGCATTCCGTAGAATGCGAATGGACAGAAGACAAAACAAATCCATCTGTGCAATACTAGGATCCGGCTTAAACCAAAGCCCACTAGTATTGCCTGCCCGAACAGCAAATGCACACAAGTGCACGTAAGTGATCGCAGCCCTGCCGTAAAACCATACGGCCTCTACACGTTTCGCTCAGTGCAGGGAAACTCTCTGTGTGGGACTCTAAAGACTCGACACTACGCTGGCAGTGGGTTTAACCACAGACCGCAAGCGGCACTAGCTGTACGTAACGGTCCCCAGGTAGATGTTAATAAGAAGGCCGATGAGGTAAACCCATCCGAACTCTTACTGAGTCTATATGTGACAATCTCCGTACAGTCCGGTCTGTTCATCTGATACATCGCATGGCGGGCCTAAGGGGTGGTGAACGTCAGTCCCCTAATAGCGGTACAAGTCGTGTCGGAGTGTAGCCCAGAACACCCTGAGATAACACTGGAAACCTACCAGTATATCTCTGTCACGTCCCGAAAGTACGGAACATGACCGGCACTTAAACTACGAAACGTCTCGAGGCGTACGTAATCTAAGTAAGCCGAAAACCCAGAAATCCAAACCAAGAAAAGTAGTAGAGTGAAGGAAAACCAATTTAAAATCAAGTAGTTTTAATAGCATAAGCCGAATTATGCGGTTTAAAAAAACATCAAGTATTTCCTGAAAATTTCGGCAGAGTCTCCTTTGTAAATACTGGCTCCCAAACGGGATACAACATGAATAGTATACGAAATCAATAAAAAGGCATCCCCAAGCGGGAGCTAGCTCTTCGTCAATCGACGGTCACAACCACACAAGCAATATAATATACAACGCCAAGGGCGAGGATCAAAACTTAAAAGGAAACTCAAAACCACAAGAAAACCACAGAAATAACGCGCGACTCTAAGGTCGAAGGAATAACATCACTGGTCTCTATCTCAAAATAAATACATGTTTGGTCGATGGAACTTCTAGATACAACAGAATAATGATATACAAGATATATAATGGGGGTACGATACAAGTAAACCCACCTACTAGCAAATCACCCGAACGAAACTATGCCCGCAAAGCCGTAATGAAACCTGTATGGCAAACCTGCAAGAAACTGGGGCACAACGGGGGTAAGTTGCCAACTCGTGAATAGAAAAACATCTACGCACAGAAATCGCATAAATAACGCAACCTAGGTCAATGATTATAATATATCCTCAAATATATAACATGCAGCCTATAACAATGGCTAGGGTAAATATCTAACCCGAGTGTAATCCCATGTGCCTGTGTAAGTGCCTCAGGTAACAATATATCATATGGATGATGTATGAATGCATGAAACAGAATGCATGTACTGATGAAAACTGCTGTCATAACTTAGTGAGATTTCTGTATCTTTTTAAAAACGAGGTATCATAAATGAAATCAGCATAAACAGTGCCTAGCATCGACACAAAACAAGTATCCAAATCTCTCGATATCTCTGTGTCACAATCTCTGTACCTCAATATCTCAAAATCTCTGTATGTCAATCTCACTATCTAGGGCGCCGTCAGTCCAGACTGGCCCCTACCATCAATCTCAAGACTACGACGGTATCCTCCGGATATCCGACTCGTCGGGTAAAATCACCGGTCGGTAGTGCTCCCCTGCCGGGCTCAACGTCAACAACACATTCCTCTTGCCTCGGGGTACCGCACCGGGCCCACCATGTACCCGAAACGGTTCCTCCACTCCTCGAATCGGGTCTCGAAATCTATCAGCAAACTCATGGTGGACGACTCATACATCATGGGAAAACCGCACTTTTTTTTATTTTAAAAGAGAGAAAGGGTTTATTTATGTTTTTTGCGGTTTTCCTCCAAATCCAGAAAATCTCATGGAAATCCGAATCCAAACCTTAATAACACGTAAAATAGTGAATATATGCATGAGAATCCATGAATGCGGCATAACAATGAATAACAATATGCATGAAGTAGCAGGTAATAACTACAATGTCTAAACTAACATATAAGGCAAGTACGCTATGTCAAGCAATAATATTTTCTAAGGTGTATGTGACATGGCAATTACCGATGAAGATGTGTGTGAGCCGGCAAGTACGTGTACGTGGTACATACGCATCATCGGTAATGGTGCTGGTGTCCTAACAGCATGATATCAAAAATGGAGTATGAAACATAATATAAGCATGCGATGCGAAGCGAAACACAATAATGAGCGGGAGCTGAATACTAGACGCAACTATAACTAATCTGCACTAATCTAATATAAGTCCTACAAATGGTGCCCTTTTGAAATAACACGAATCATGGGGTTTTGAAAGTAGGGGCTACGGTGTTTTTATGAAAAGATACGTCTTTTGAAATATCCGTAGGATCCCTTTGGCTGTCTTTTAAAATACCCACGATTCGTTAGTTTTTGAAATAAGTAAGAATCGAATCTAATCTAACAACTAAACTAAACTAAAGGGCTAAGCTAACAAGCTGGACTACAGGTAAGGAAACCGCCTAACATCTGAGTCGATACATATACATACATGTATATATATTAGTCGGTGATCCCGCCTTAATAATATCATATCCGATACCATATCTATAATCAGACATCCCAAGTCAA
The DNA here is from genome assembly GCA_030015575.1 of Agapanthus africanus. NCBI lineage: Eukaryota > Viridiplantae > Streptophyta > Magnoliopsida > Asparagales > Amaryllidaceae > Agapanthus > Agapanthus africanus. The sequence continues at coordinate 539,852,989 of CM057346.1, forward strand.
GAGTGCGGATCTATCATCAATATATAGCTCGTACGTAAATCCGTCGTACGGCATCCCCAAATCTGGGTACGGGTCAATATCACATTCATCACACTATTCATCTGGTATCCCCTTTATCAAAGATCATAATCCGGGTACGGATCTATGTCTAGTACAATACTGATACCACCTACGTATGCATGCACGTGTGTGAAACACTACGTCAAAAGACCCGTTACAACGTCATGTCGTATCTCAAATACGAACCCTGCCTAATCACCGATCTCACGGCCTCAAATCAAATCCCATCGACTCAACTCAGATCCCAAGTATCATCCGCAAATCCAGCATGTGAACACCTAGTCCCATACCCAGCTGAACACATAAACACATCTCCCCATATACGCACAGGTAATAACATAGATGTATGCATGTGTGTGTGTGCGTGTGTGGGTGTAACAACTACTCTAGGGTTTCGCAACTAACACTAAACTAATCCATGAACACCTAGAATCTACCTTTATCATCAAGTCTCATATCAACATAAAATATATAATCAAAATATATGTGTGTATACGTATTCGTATACATCACCACGAACTGCGGGGGTGCTATACGCCATCCACCCGATTTCTTCCCGTAGATATAAATCTACTCACCTGATCTTCGCTCGCCGATGCCGACGTCGCCACGTGCTTGCTTGTCGTCTCGAAGTCCAAATGGGGGTACCTACATGTCACAACATATCGTATCGTATTATGATCCGACTCATGACCAAAACGACACACGAATCTCATATAGGTCAAAACATATGGTTTGCTTTCTCAAATCAACCCTAAAACCCTCGACATCGGCGTACAAACGCCGAGTGGTCGCGAAAAACTCAAATGCACCAATCGTGGTTTTAAAATTCACTAATTATATATGAAATAGGTTTTAATTCATCAAAACCATGAAAGTAAACAAATCGTTTTATTTCCCAAAAATCTAGTTAGCACAAATTCTCATTTCGGTTCAAAACTTGATGTTTTAACCAATCTACATATTTTAACGATTCAAATGGCCAAAATGCTCATTAAATATCATAATTAGATCATACAAATCACTTTCATAATTTAATCTCATAAATCTGTATTAATTCCAATTTCCTAGTTTGCAAAAATACCGATTTTAACACTTTTTAATTTAATTTCTAAAACCTAGTTAGCAATTTAGCATAATTATCACAATTTTTAAACTAACAAATTAGCAACTAGTAACCAAATTAGATTTTGCATTCAATTACATGTTAATCCCCTCATTACAACCATAACCTAATGATAAAGAACCTAATTTAATTCAAACCCTAGCTTCAATTCAAAATCCCCACTTGAATTTCCAAACATTCGATTAAACCCACAATTTAACACCTAACTAGACTAGATTGAAGTAATTAATCGAAAATTACATTATGGTTTAAGATTTATACCTCAACATGTTTGAGATCTAGCATGCTAACATAGCCTCTAAATTGGTTCACTAGCTCCAAGATCCATATTTGAATGACAAAGGAATAATGGGTAAAGGTTGGATTTGGATTAGCTTTGATTTTGTATGGATTTTGAGGCAAAATTAGGGATTTTTGATGAGAATGAGAGGAGAAGAAATGGGAGGGGCTGATGCAGAATTTCTGGAAGGGGAGGCTCGGCCATTTAGTTAGGGGGGGAGAGAGAGTGATTGATTGTATTGGAACATAACCCATAAGTCAACAAAGCCCATGCTTCTTTCTTTTCTTTTCTTTTTCTATTAATTGGTTGCAAATGGGAATAAGATGGAGGGCTTGACAAAAGGGTGGGGCTGCCACAAATTGGCTCAACCATGAGGAGAGGGGAGAGAGGGTAAGGTGTGGGTGTGTGGGTTAGGGAAAATATAAATGTATTACCCCAATTCCCATTAACACTAATTTCACCGAAAAAAGCCTTTTTTTTCGATATTTTCTAAACCGTTTTGGCAAACGATTTCATTTCAAAAACCACATGATAAAATTTTATTTAATGTTTTATGATGCACAAAATTTGTTTCAGCTCATTCCAATTTGTAATTTTCCCTAAATGTATTAGTGACGGCTTAAAATAATATTAAAATAATTAATTTCGGAAAATTTTTCAGAAAATTTGAAATTTCACCAGTGGCTCAATAAATACCAAATACTAGCAATTACATAGCTAGAATATGTATATTTAATTTTATAATAAAGATATTTGCATTTTGACTTTTTACAGAAAACCCACTTATTTTACCGTTTTTTCGAAATTTCACCGAAACGATTTTCAAAACGTTACAATCTTCCCCCCTTAAAGAAATTCGGTCCCCGAATTTAAATTAAAACTCCCCCCAAATACTAAAACATCTGAGCAAAACCATCAAGTTGTCGGGGCTCCGAAATCGTAAATACATAAAACAAATCGTAGCGCAACGCATGCGCATGAAAAATGAGCATAAAACTCAAAATCAAAACTCCGTCAAGTATCCCGCAATCATCGGAGTCATCGGGAAGACATCAATGTCAAGATCCAAGCAAGACCGATATGCTATAAATCGGAACTATACATGCAAATATCAGGAGGAAATGCATGCCAAATCCTTTAAGTTGCTGTGCAATGCACATAACACTGCACAGTGGCGGACGTCTATCATAAGAAAATAACTATATACATATATACCTTTGTTTGAAATGTACGTTCCGCCGTTTTGGAAACAATTTAGAAGGGTCTCCTTGTTTTAAACATTTCGTGTCATATCAGACACGTAGGTAAATGCTGAGGCTATAGCTCGCTTTTTGGAAATCCCTTCAAAACTATCAATGCATGCAAAATATATTCAGGTACTGTCCTCTGACTAGTCCTGCTCAGTACAAAAACTCATAGCAATTATCATAAAAAACGTACTGCTCCATAAGAAATCAATCCCAAAATACGCGTATGAATACTACGTGCGTCTGGTGCGCACGGAAATCAAAATCCATATATGTGCCATACATATGCACAGAAACAAGATCTAAGTGCATCGGGTGTGCACAAAGCATCTGTCGTAAGCAACGTGTGTTCCTGACAGCAAAATCAGGTGCATCTGACATGCACGAAAAATCTTGATTTAGTGCATCTGGTGTGCACCAAAATCACATCTCAAAACATGCGCTCAATATGGACGAAAATCCAAGGCAGGTGCATCTATCATGCACGAAATCATGAAATCCAATATCAAGCGCCGAACATGCGCAAAATCAAATCAGGTGCACAAGGTGCACAAAACAAATATCGAATATCACAATCGAAATCGAAGTCCAGTGCATCTAAGTGCACAAAAGGCGTGTCACTGTACTGAAAGCATATATAAACTATACAGAGTGCAGGAACCAAATCGTGTGCGTGCATACGCACAAAATCAACTCAAATGTCTAAAACCGTAAAATCACAAACATGTGAAACCAAAGCACGAAAATGATATCAAGTGCAACACTGTACAAAGATCGTAAATCCTCAATCATCAAAATCAAATCATGCGAATAAATCACCCAAAACATCGAAATCAATAATGACGGAATAGTACCGCTCAAGTGCATCCTCTAAGAATCTCGGGCCAACTGTCGCGGTCACTAGTGGGACGTCTCGTCGATGATCATGAACTCTGGCCTGCTGGTGTGCGTAACAATGACCACTCCTGGGTCAAGGTCTTCACTGTGAATTACCAATCTCTCGGTCCATCGGCTCGTCGGCCCTGTCAGGTGTGCTAACGGGGATGATCCCGTTCTGGCACTTCTCTGGTCATCTCTCGGTCAATCATCGCGACCACTCGTAAGACAGCATATCACTGGCGTCGGCCTCTGGCTCTCTGAATGTACGTGACACATCTGATCCTGGGTGCAAGTATCATTGCAGCAGTGTCCTGGAAGGAATCCTGCTCACGGTCTCTTCCATGTCTCGTCTCTGCCAACTGTCCGGAAGTCATCGTCCTTTCCTATATCTGCATCTTGCTCTGGAACGACTGCATACTCATCGCGACTCCTTCTGGAAGGTAAATCTAAATACCATGCCTCGGCATGCGCATCGCATCTCTGATGTCGGCGGAGTGGAACGTCATCTCATCTAGATCTGGTACGAACCTCTTACTTCACTTTTCTCTAATGTCGTCTGCTTTGGACTCGTCTCGTCGCGGCTGCATGGACTGAGCTCCAACGGCTATCCTCGTATCGGGAGTCTCCCAAGAAATGCATCTCACCACCTAGCATCCGAATTAAGTCGAACCATCCAATCGATTGTCAAAACCTCATAATCCCCCAAGGGCTCAACATCTTGGGCACAGTTTAATAGTATCGAGTACATACCACAGCATCGGTGGTCCAGCCGTAGAAGGGCAAACCCAAGCCTCACTAATGGCGCCGCGGAACTTCCGCAAACCCTAAGGTTCAAAGGCTTTCACACGGTCATTATGTCGAGTTAGGGTTTCATTCTTCTAGAGGGACCATAGAATTGCCTGCATGTCTTTCCGACTACTTAAACTTGGAAAAATAGGTTTCTGACATTCGATCGTTTCTGTCGACTCTCAATGTCTCCGCGTTAAGTCGTCTCTAGCTGGAATCAATCTATCTGATGACCTCGCATCGGGGTAGGTGAACGATCCACATGTCCTAGTCATTCATCCTTGATGACTAGCGACCTTCTATCATCTCTTAGTACAACTCGTACTGCAATAGCTCCAGGATCTAGGGCAATATCTCGTCGTTCGCAGCAATAACTGGCTCGCTCGTCTGCACGCTGAACAGTGCCTCGACCATCATGAATAAGCAATACACCAACGGTCATCAAAATCTGGCTGGCCTCTGTCGGTGGCCCAATCCTCTGGTACTGATCGGCACGTCCGAGAAATCTCATACAGCAATCCACCCAACGCTAGTGGCGCGAAAACACAATAAAAATACATATCTCCGCAATTGTGTCGCCGGAATTACGCCCTGGTCAGTCCTCGTTCGTGACGAGCTCGTGCTGACCGCAACTCTAGCCGTAGCTCTCCCTGCCCGTAATCGTGGCAGTAAAACCATAATTGGTACCGATGAGGCTAGATCAGGAATGAATATAATACTGAACAAAGAAATGTACATCCTAAGGCTTCTTAAGTGGAGTAGCGTATCGTAAGTATGCCGCGGAACATACCCACGGTACGTCACTCTACTTTAGTCACCTATTCCATCAACCAAGGGTCATCCTACGCTCCGAAGGTAAAACCTAACGCTCTGATACCAACTTTGTCACGTCCCGAAAGTACGGAACATGACCGGCACTTAAACTACGAAACGTCTCGAGGCGTACGTAATCTAAGTAAGCCGAAAACCCAGAAGTCCAAACCAAGAAAAGTAGTAGAGTGAAGGAAAACCAATTTAAAATCAAGTAGTTTTAATAGCATAAGCCGAATTATGCGGTTTAAAAAAACATCAAGTATTTCCTGAAAATTTCGGCAGAGTCTCCTTTGTAAATACTGGCTCCCAAACGGGATACAACATGAATAGTATACGAAATCAATAAAAAGGCATCCCCAAGCGGGAGCTAGCTCTTCGTCAATCGACGGTCACAACCACACAAGCAATATAATATACAATGCCAAGGGCGAGGATCAAAACTTAAAAGGAAACTCAAAACCACAAGAAAACCACAGAAATAACGCGCGACTCTAAGGTCGAAGGAATAACATCACTGGTCTCTATTTCAAAATAAATACATGTTTGGTTGATGGAACTTCTAGATACAACAGAATAATGATATACAAGATATATAATGGGGGTACGATACAAGTAAACCCACCTACTAGCAAATCACCCGAACGAAACTATGCCCGCAAAGCCGTAATGAAACCTGTACGGCAAACCTGCAAGAAACTGGGGCACAACGGGGGTGAGTTGCCAACTCGTGAATAGAAAAACATCTACGCACAGAAATCGCATAAATAACGCAACCTAGGTCAATGATCATAATATATCCTCAAATATATAACATGCAGCCTATAACAATGGCTAGGGTAAATATCTAACCCGAGTGTAATCCCATGTGCTTGTATCAGTGCCTCAGGTAACAATATATCATATGGATGATGTATGAATGCATGAAACAGAATGCATGTACTGATGAAAACTGCTGTCATAACTTAGTGAGATTTCTGTATCTTTTTAAAAACGAGGTATCATAAATGAAATCAGCATAAACAGTGCCTAGCATCGATACAAAACAAGTATCCAAATCTCTCGATATCTCTGTGTCGCAATCTCTGTACCTCAATATCTCAAAATCTCTCTATGTCAATCTCACTATCTAGGGCGCCGTCAGTCCAGACCGGCCCCTACCATCAATCTCAAGACTACGACGGTATCCTCCGGATATCCGACGCGTCGGGTAAAATCACCGGTCGGTAGTGCTCCCCTGCCGGGCTCAACGTCAACAACGCATTCCTCTTGCCCCGGGGTACCGCACCGGGCCCACCATGTACCCGAAACGGTTCCTCCACTCCTCGAATCGGGTCTCGAAATCCATCAGCAAACTCATGGTGGACGACTCATACATCATGGGAAAACCGCACTTTTTTTATTTTAAAAGAGAGAAAAGGTTTATTTATGTTTTTTGCGGTTTTCCTCCAAATCCAGAAAATCTCATGGAAATCCGAATCCAAACCTCAATAACACGTAAAATAGTGAATATATGCATGAGAATCCATGAATGCGGCATAACAATGAATAACAATATGCATGAAGTAGCAGGTAATAACTACAATGTCTAAACTAACATATAAGGCAAGTACGCTATGTCAAGCAATAATATTTTCTAAGGTGTATGTGACATGGCAATTACCGATGAAGATGTGTGTGAGCCGGCAAGTACGTGTACGTGGTACATACGCATCATCGGTAATGGTGCTGGTGTCCTAACAGCATGATATCAAAAATGGAGTATGAAACATAATATAAGCATGCGATGCGAAGCGAACCACAATAATGAGCGGGAGCTGAATACTAGACGCAACTATAACTAATCTGCACTAATCTAATATAAGTCCTACAAATGGTGCCCTTTTGAAATAACACGAATCATGGGGTTTTGAAAGTAGGGGCTACGGTGTTTTTATGAAAAGATACGTCTTTTGAAATATCCGTAGGATCCCTTTGGCTGTCTTTTAAAATACCCATGATTCGTTAGTTTTTGAAATAAGTAAATATCGAATCTAATCTAACAACTAAACTAAACTAAAGGGCTAAGCTAACAAGCTGGACTACAGGTAAGGAAACCGCCTAACATCTGAGTCGATACATATACATACCTGTATATATATTAGTCGGTGATCCCGCCTCAATAATATCATATCCGATACCATATCTATAATCAGACATCCCAAGTCAAGAGTGCGGATCTATCATCAATATATAGCTCGTACGTAAATCCGTCGTACGGCATCCCCAAATCTGGGTACGGGTCAATATCACATTCATCACACTATTCATCTGGTATCCCCTTTATCAAAGATCATAATCCGGGTACGGATCTATGTCTAGTACAATACTGATACCACCTACGTATGCATGCACGTGTGTGAAACACTACGTCAAAGGACCCGTTACAACGTCATGTCGTATCTCAAATATGAACCCTGCCTAATCACCGATCTCACGGCCTCAAATCAAATCCCATCGACTCAACTCAGATCCCAAGTATCATCCGCAAATCCAGCATGTGAACACCTAGTCCCATACCCAGGTGAACACATAAACACATCTCCCCATATACGCACAGGTAATAACATAGATGTATGCATGTGTGTGTGTGTGTGTGTGTGGGTGTAACAACTACTCTAGGGTTTCGCAACTAACACTAAACTAATCCATGAACACCTAGAATCTACCTTTATCATCAAGTCTCATATCAACATAAAATATATAATCAAAATATATGTGTGTATACGTATTCGTATACATCACCACGAACTGCGGGGGTGCTATACGCCATCCACCCGACTTCTCCCCGTAGATATAAATCTACTCACCTGATCTTCGCTCGCCGATGCCGACGTCGCCACGTGCTTGCTTGTCCTCTCGAAGTCCACATGGGGGTACCTACATGTCACAACATATCGTATCGTATTATGATCCGACTCATGACCAAAATGACACACGAATCTCATATAGGTCAAAACATATGGTTTGCTTTCTCAAATCAACCCCCAAAAACCCTCGACATCGGCGTACAAACGCCGAGTGGTCGCGAAAAATTCAAATGCACCAATCGTGGTTTTAAAATTCACTAATTATATATGAAATAGGTTTTAATTCATCAAAACCATAAAAGTAAACAAATCGTTTTATTTCCCAAAAATCTAGTTAGCACAAATTCTCATTTCGGTTCAAAACTTGATGTTTTAACCAATCTACATATTTTAACGATTCAAATGGCCAAAATGCTCATTAAATATCATAATTAGATCATACAAATCACTTTCATAATTTAATCTCATAAATCTGTACTAATTCCAATTTCCTAGTTTGCAAAAATACCGATTTTAACACTTTTTAATTTAATTTCTAAAACCTAGTTAGCAATTTAGCATAATTATCACAATTTTTAAACTAACAAATTAGCAACTAGTAACCAAATTAGATTTTGCATTCAATTACATGTTAATCCTCTCATTACAACCATAACCTAATGATAAAGAACCTAATTTAATTCAAACCCTAGCTTCAATTCAAAATCCCACTTGAATTTCCAAACATTCGATTAAACCCACAATTTAACACCTAACTAGACTAGATTGAAGTAATTAATCGAAAATTACATTATGGTTTAGGATTTATACCTCAACATGTTTGAGATCTAGCATGCTAACATAGCCTCCAAATTGGTTCACTAGCTCCAAGATCCATATTTGAATGACAAAGGAATAATGGGTAAAGGTTGGATTTGGATTAGCTTTGATTTTGTATGGATTTTGAGGCAAAATTGGGGATTTTTGATGAGAATGAGAGGAGAAGAAATGGGAGGGGCTGATGCAGAATTTCTGGAAGGGGAGGCTCGGCCATTTAGTTAGGGGGGAGAGAGAGTGATTGATTGTATTGGAACATAACCCATAAGTCAACAAAGCCCATGCTTCTTTCTTTTCTTTTCTTTTTCTATTAATTGGTTGCAAATGGGAATAAGATGGAGGGCTTGACAAAAGGGTGGGGCTGCCACAAATTGGCTCAGCCATGAGGAGAGGGGAGAGAGGGTAAGGTGTGGGTGTGTGGGTTAGGGAAAAGATAAATGTATTACCCCAATTCCCATTAACACTAATTTCACCGAAAAAAGCCTTTTTCTTCGATATTTTCTAAACCGTTTTGGCAAACGATTTCATTTCAAAAACCACATGATAAAATTTTATTTAATGTTTTATGATGCACAAAATTTGTTTCAGCTCATTCCAATTTGTAATTTTCCCTAATTAAATGTATTAGTGACGGCTTAAAATAATATTAAAATAATTAATTTCAGAAATATTTTCAGAAAATTTGAAATTTTACCAGTGGCTCAATAAATACCAAATACTAGCAATTACATAGCTAGAATATGTATATTTAATTTTATAATAAAGATATTTGCATTTTGACTTTTTACAGAAAACCCACTTATTTTACCGTTTTTTCGAAATTTCACCGAAACGATTTTCAAAACGTTACAATCTCGCTTGCCCTGGCCAGGGACTACTCGTGTAATGGCTCTCCTAGACACAGCGCGATGTCAACCCCCAATACCGGGAGAGACGAATCATGTCTAACCGTCACTGCTTCCAAGTGCTTCGGGACTGCACCCAACTACTACCTGTTTGCACGACTCCTTTGAGCCGTGGTAGGGTAGTAATCTAAGTACAGTGGGAATACACTCGAGGCGAAGTGACAGTGTCAAGTCAGTGGACTAAGCTGTACTCATGTCACCTGGGAACTGATAACGTATAATACCAACCAACAGTCCCCGACGAGTCCTGTCCAGTGTACTCGTAACCCAACGAGCACCCGCATACTATCTCCAGTACGACGTACTGATGGCTGTGGGACAGACCATCTCCCCTGCTGGGATGAGAAGCGCATACGCTAGTCTACTCCGGAGTATCGATGCCCTGTCTTGATAGTCCAACGATTAAGGACCTGTATAAGGATGTGCTTATAGATTACCCAGCCCCCACAAGTGTGACTGCCATCACAACGCTGGTAATCAAGCAAAGATCCTAAAGGCTCCACTAATATGTATATAAGCGATATGCTAAAAGAAACACATGCACATATTGAAGTAGAGACAAACCAAGTAGCATACTACCATTTTGAGCAAGATTGTCTATACAACTGTGAATACCCCAAGCTTTCATTAAATAATATACAAGCTAGTATGATACAGTAATGGCCTCTAGGGCATATACACTAACAATCTCCCACTTGCACTAAGGCCATGTACTGGCGTATCGAAGACCTATCATCTCGATCAGCCGCTCGAACTGAGTCTGGGGTAGGGCTTTCGTGAGTGGATCTGCAGTGTTATTCTCTGAATTTACTCTCTTCACCTCGATCTCCCGGCGATCTACGATCTCCCTGATCAGGTGGTACCGCCTCAAAATGTGCCTGGACTTCTGATGGGACCTGGGTTCCTTCGCAAAAGCTATAGCTCCGTTGTTGTCGCAATACAGCGGTATTGGATCAACAATGGTAGGAACCACCTGAAGCTCCGTGAGGAACTTCTTCATCCAGACAGCTTCCTTTGCGGCATCGCAAGCAGCTATGTACTCCGCTTCCATAGTTGAGTCAGCAACGGTCTCCTGCTTAGAACTCTTCCAGCAAACCGCCCCTCCATTGAGGGTAAAGACATAACCCGATATGGACTTGGAGTCATCCTTGTCACTCTGGAAGCTGGAGTCAGCAAAGGCCTCGATCTGGAGGTCTTTTCCGCCATACACTAAGAATATCTCCTTAGTCTTTCTCAGGTACTTGAGAATGTTCTTTACCGCTATCCAGTGTTTCTCCCCTGGGTCCGACTGATACTGGCTTACAATGCTCAAAGCGTATGCTATATCTGGTCTGGTACATAACATCGCATACATTATAGAGCCTACCGCAGAAGCGTAGGGTATAATAGACATGCGATCCCTTTCCAAATCAGTCTTGGGAGACATCTCTTTGGAGAGGGTGATCCCGTGACAAGCCGGTAAATTACCGCGCTTGGAATCTTCCATACTGAATATTTTCAGTATGGTGTCAATGTACCTGGACTGTGAAAGTCCCAACATCCTCTTAGATCTATCACGATAGATCTGGATCCCTAGAATGTAGTTGGCATCGCCCAGGTCCTTCATGGAGAACCTCTGCGACAAGAATCCTTTGACTGACTGTAGCATAGGAATATCATTTCCTATTAGGAGAATGTCATCTAGGTACAAGACGAGGAATACCACAGTTTTCCCTACAATCTTACTGTAAATGCATGGTTCATCTGGGTTTTTGATAAAGTCGAATTCTTTGACAGTATCATCGAAGCAGATGTTCCAACTCCGCGATGCCTGCTTCAGTCCATAGATGGACTTTAGCAACTTGCACACTTTACCGCTGCTCCCACTCTGAATGAATCCCTCCAGCTGATCCATATAGACGCACTCTTCTAAATTTCCATTTAGGAAAGCCGTCCTTATGTCCATCTGCCAGATTTCATAATCGTGGAAAGCAGCAATGGCAAGAAGGATCCGAATGGATTTCAGCATAGCCACTGGAGAAAAGGTCTCGTCATAGTCCAAACCAGGTCTTTGACGAAAACCCTTTGCAACAAGTCTAGCTTTATAGGTCTCAACCTGCCCATCTACACCAATCTTCTTTCTGAAGATCCATTTGCAGCCTACGGGTTTTACCCTTTCTGGTGCAAACTCCAAAGTCCAAACTTTGTTGGTGTACATGGACTCCATCTCGGCCAGCATTGCATCCAGCCATTTTACCGAGTCACCGCTCTAAATGGCTTGCTGGAAGCTAGTAGGCTCACCATAATCCATAGTGCAATCCTCTCTATCCTCGTCTATGAGAAAACCGTAGTATCTCTCGGGCGGATGAGACTGCCTACTAGTCCTACGGAGTGGCGTAGGAATGTCCTGTTCTTTCGAACCCTCTGGTTCTACTAAGCTTTCAGTAATAGCTCGTGGTTCTGGAATTTCTTCCAGTTCTATTGCGCTCCCACTCATCTGGTTTTCCAAAAACTCAGTTTCCAAGAAGCGGGCATGACGAGAAACAAAAACCTTTTGTTCCTCTGCGTAATAGAAAAGATACCCCTTGGAGTTCTTTGGGTATCCCATAAACTTACAATGTACTGAACGTGCCTCGAGCTTGTCCGCATGCTGCTTCTTTACAAAAGCTGGACATCCCCATGTCTTTAGATACTTAAGACAGGGTTTCTTCCCACTCCACATCTGATATGGTGTGGTAGGCACTGACTTAGTAGGAACTTGGTTCAAAAGATATGCAGCTGTTTCTAGTGCATAATTCCAGAAGGATCGCGGCAACTCAGCCTTACTCATCATGGAACGAACCATATCTAATAGGGTTCGATTCCGCCTTTCCGATACACCGTTGTGTTGTGGTGTGTATGGAGGAGTAAGCTGAGAGAGAATTCCATTCTCTTTTAAGAAGCCCAGAAACTCGGCACTCAAGTATTCACCACCTCGATCAGATCTCAGTGTCTTGATACTTTTGCATGTTTGTTTTTCAACTTCATTCTTGTATTCCTGAAATTTCTCAAAAGCCTCGGATTTATACTTCATCAAGAAGACATGTCCATACCTAGAGAAATCATCTGTGAAAGTAATGAAGTATGAATAACCACTTCGCGCATGTGTAGACATTGGCACTGTGTATGAGTCCCAAGAGCTCACTTGCTCTTTCTCCGTGTCCAGTGAACGGAGTCTTTGTCATCTTTCCCATGAGACAAGATTCACAAGTGGCATAAGACTGGTACTCGAACGGATCCAAGTATCTTTCTTTATGTAACTTAGTCAACCGTGTCTCATTAATGTGACCCAGTCTACAATGCCATAAGAAAGCCTGATTTAATTCCGGAGACTTTCTTTTAAGTGTGTTCTGGACACTGAAGACTTGAGCTTGATTCAAAACGTATATACCGTTTTCAATGTACCTGACCCAATCAGAACTTGATTTAGGTGGATGTTTACTACATCGCTTACAAAAGTAAAATCATATCCTTCCTTAGAAAGTAAGGATACATATATGATATTACAAGTCGCACCTGGTACATAAAAACAGTCACGCAGAATCAATATCTGCCCAGTTGTCAGTCCTAGATGATACTCCCCTACGGATTCAGCATACATGCTCATTCCGTTAGCAACACTGAGAGTCATATCACCTTTCTTGATAACCCTACGGTTTCTCAGAGCCTGTAACGAATTACAGATATGAGATCCTGATCTGGTATCCAATACCCAGGAAGTAGGGTAAACTGACATACAGTTCTCTATTACAAACACACCCGAAGCCGAAGCCACAACATGCTTCGAATTCTGGCTACTGGCTATGCTAGCCCTGCAATCCTTCTGCCCATATTCATTCCCGTAACAATAGGAATATTCCTCTTTTACTACATCCATTCCCGAAACTTCTGCCCTTTCCTTTCTTTCTACTTCCCTGGTTTCCTTCAGGGTAGTAGGTAGAGACTGTTGAACTAAGTCAGCATCTGACCCGTTCTTCAACGTGGTCTTCAGGTCCGAGAGCTCAAAAGAGCTGGTCTCTGTAAGGACGTTGCCCCTTACAGATGACCCGATAGCCAACCTCGCTGGAAGCAATTCGTTCGAGGTCTCATATCTTGCGATACGAGATTGCTCTCCATATAAATCTTTGTTATGGAGGAAGATAGAAACTAAGTCCATCTTCTCGTGCTGCCCCTGGTATGCACCATCAACTGAGGCTAACACGAGGCACTTGACTTTCACACATTCCTTTTCCGATGTCCTACGGATATGAATATCCGTGACAGGGGAAGCTGGACCTGAGGCGGCAGGGGTGTGATTAGTTAAGAGGTGTCCTAGCTTGTCATGGGTAATGGACATCTGGACAGACCTTTGCCAATCATAACAGTCAGATTCAGTCATTTTATTATCTAGATGTAACCTAGGTGCGGTCACTGGGTCGCTGCAATTAAGAGAGAGAGAAGAAAACACTTAGCATGATGCTCTTGCAAGTTTAGATTGGTTTTTAATTTATCTAAACAGGATGGCTCCCACTGTCTCTCGAATCCCTCCTCAAACCATAAAGGAGGAATTAGTCAGGATCAATCTCACCGTACAATACTTGCTTAACCGTTCAGCCAGGCCAGTGTCGGTACTTCGAGGGAGGTTTTCCAACGCTTTCGCGAAGTTCCTTAATTAAATAACCTCTTTTCCCTGTGGGCGTAGCCCCGCTAACACCTTTCTAGACACCTATTTGGTTTATAGCATTGATCGTTAAGTGAGAAAGTTCCCGAGGAGTAGCATATACTCACAGTAGGATCGGGATCCAAATATCATCGCGTGACAAAACTGAAGGAATCCTACCAAAATCATCACACTCCAAATGGTATGCAGCGCTAGCAAGTTTCAGTTCTTTTGAAACTCCCGATGTGAATTTTTGCCCCATGCTCTTATGACCTTGACTAAGGCCAACAAATCATAAGTCACATGTCAAGTTCTACCCGTCGTTGTCCAGGTTGATTTGAACCCACCCGTATATACCCTTGACTATGGCCAATAAAGTAATACGACTGTCCCAAACCAACGCATCTATCTATGCAACATATGAATACCCACCAGCTACCAAACACTGTGCCTTGATTAAGGCCAACAAACACAGCTTGAATACTGTTGAATATTCATATGAAACGACGGAGGGCTACGAATGGTTTTGGCGAAACCGTGAACGTAGTGAACTCGATATAATCGATGGAACGAGATAGCTTTTAAAAGGAGTGGTTCAAGCTCCGCATTTAAAAGTTGGTTTTTGAAAAGAACCGAGTGGTTTTGAAAGTGTTCCAACGACTGTTACTTGGTTTGTTTATTTTTCTTGCATTAATTCCAATGCGTCCCATCATTTAATCCTACCATTGCAGAAAACAACCAAAATATGGCGTACGCTTATGCCATCCACATTCGCCACGGGGTCCCGTCATCACCCGTTAGGTTACTTAACTAACGACAGAGCGGGGGCTGGACTAGCGCGGATGCAAAACATAAGCAACACCTAAATAGATATCATATATAGATATAAAGCAATGATAGCCATTCCAGATCACAGATGAATACTTTGGATATACTAGGAACCCGCGATTCGTTCGAGCCTGCAACGAAAAGCGGATTACACGGTCGCGATGAATAGCCAATACCCCACCCTAGACCCCTACGGGTGCGGCAAACTACCCGCCAAGTACCCGAAGCGAAGCAACCTCCCTCAACCCGTGAGTAGGCCACTCGGCACTTCGAGATACCCGGTAGTTTGTGCACCCCACCTTGGGTCTATCCTAGGAGCAAAAACAGTAAAAATAAATTATACAATGACGGCTACAACCCCGACCCGGTTGTGCAGCCAAATAAATAATATTATATCAATTTACAAATTTTACATGAATGAAAGAAAAAGAAACTCTCATCTCACATCCACCCCGGCTATTCATCCGCGACAATCCACCGAGTTCATATCCACAAACCATCAACATTACAGATCACAGAAATGTATAACCCCCACTAATCGACGTATAGCGATAGCGGACGTTCAATACATATATCACATCACAGAAAATATTCATTAGCCAAAGTGTACGGAATATCGATCAAAATACGGATTTGAAACCACCCTAAAAAGTCAATTTGTTCTCTGGAAAATCTGGGTGGAAAAAAACTATTTTAAAAATCCCAAAACCTCCAACTAAGCACACTGCACCAAACTCGGTCCACGGCCGAGTCAACTCGGCCGCAGATCCATGGCAAGAATCATGTTCTTGCCGCGGAACCACGGCGCTTTGACCGATTCAGTGGACCGGTTTTGGTGTGTGTTTAGAAAACCCTGAGCCGATTTTTCATGTATGTCAAATTATTTTTTGAGCAGAATAAAAAATCGGCAGAAAGTTAAATTTTCCGGACTTGTTTTGCGAATTTTTTTTTCGATCGATATTCTAAATACTTTGCTAACTTGCTAGTTTATGTTTAACTAGGCTCTGATACCACTGTAAGTCCACGTTGCTCACCCCGGTTCTTACGAGGAGGCGGAAACGGTGAAAAACAATAATTTAGCGCAAGGCAACATGGACTTAAAGCACGGATCTTTGCTAAACTAGAAACTAGCAAACAACTAGAGGCTTTAACTACTATGCCGTAGAAATTATACCTCACGAAACCGGTCCTTCGGGTCTTCATTCCGCTGTCCCGCACGTCCATCCAAGCTCCGAGGAACGATCCGGATCTTGGTCACCTCTGTGGCCTCCTTGAGTCGAATACGATCCACCCGAGAGATGTACACCGAGCTCCACCTCGAGCCGAGGCAACTAGGGCAACGAGATCGCTAGTCAAGATGCCCTAGGATGTGTAGTAGAGATATATGGAAGTGTTTGTCTTTGTGGGATCTTTTTCTCTCAACACATGCGATCAAAAGATGAAATCAAGAGGAGGAAGAAGGAGGAGCTAGCAACCATGGAGCATTTCTTTTCTTCTCATGAGCAAGAGCAAGAGAGAGAATGAGAAATAAATTATGAGCTAAAGAAATGAATCATGGTTGCAATAATGCAAAACTATCATCATTACAAATCCTATCATGATAAAGTTGATGCTACATTGAATTGACCATTTTCATAATCAAAAAGAAAAAGAAAATCCAAAGAAGAGTGTAGACCTCTCATGAAAGTCAATGGTCAACTCCGGTCAACGGGTCAACAAAGTCAAGAGATGTCATGGTGGTCAAATGGTCAATGCAATTAGCCATCACAAAATTATCACTAAAAGGATTAGTAAACAATGTCTCCGGCTCATAATGGTTTTGACCGAACGAATTGCCAAAACCCTAATGAGCCTGCCACATAACTGTTTTGGCCGAACCAACTGCCAAAACCCTAATGAGGCACCTCCTCCTTCATCGCTCCTCAAAACTGTGCATACACACCCGCATCCGCATTCCGTAGAATGCAAATGCACAGAAGACAAAACAAATCCATCTGTGCAATACTAGGATCCGGCTTAAACCAAAGCCCACTAGTATTGCCTGCCCGAACAGCATACGCACACAAGTGCACGTAAGTGATCGCAGCCCTGCCGTAAAACCATATGGCCTCTATATGTTTCGCTCAGTGCAGGGAAACTCTCTGTGTGGGACTCTAAAGACTCGACACTACGCTAGCAGTGGGTTTAACCATAGACCGCAAGCGGCACTAGCTGTACGTAACGGTCCCCAGGTAGATGTCGATAAGAAGGCCGATGAGGTAAACCCATCCGAACTCCTACTGAGTCTGTATGTGACAATCTCCGTACAGTCCGGTCTGTTCGTCTGATACATCGCATGGCGGGCCTAGGGGGTGGTGAACGTCAGTCCCCTAATAGCGGTACAAGTCGTGTCGGAGTGTAGCCCAGAACACCCTGAGATAACACTGGAAACCTACCAGTATATCTCGCTTGCCCTAGCCAGGGATTACTCGTGTAATGGCTCTCCTGGACACAGCGCGATGTCAACCCCCAATACCGGGAGAGACGAATCCTGTCTAACCGTCACTGCCTCCAAGTGCTTCGGGACTGCACCCAACTACTACCTGTTTGCATGACTCCTTTGAGCCGTGGTAGGGTAGTAATCTAAGTACAGTGGGAACACACTCGAGGCGAAGTGACAGTGTCAAGTCAGCGGACTAAGCTGTACTCATGTCACCTGGGAACTGATAACTGACGATAGGTATAATACCAACCAACAGTCCCCGACGAGTCCTGTCCAGTGTACTCGTAACCCAACGAGCACCCGTATACTATCTCCAGTACGACGTACTGATGGCTGTAGGACAGACCATCTCCCCTGCTGGGATGAGAAGCGCATACGCTAATCTACTCCGGAGTATCGATGCCCTGTCTCGATAGTCCAACGACTAGGGACCTGTATAAGGATGTGCTTATAGATTACCCAGCCCCACAAAGTGTGACTGCCATCACAACGCTGGTAATCAAGCAAAGATCCTAAGGGCTCCACTAATATGTATATAAGCGATATGCTAAAAGAAACACATGCACATATTGAAGTAGAGACAAACCAAGTAGCATACTACCATTTTGAGCAAGATTGTCTATACAACTGTGAATATCCCAAGCTTCCATTAAGTAATATACAAGCTAGTATGATACAGTAATGGCCTCTAGGGCATATACACTAACAAAAACTATTTCTTTTTGGAAAAGAAAGAGTTAAACTCTTAATTTAATTCAGAAAAGAGAAGAAGGTTTGGATCCTTGAGGAAGGAGAAGAAGGTACAGAAACCCTAGATTTTAAGGGTAATGAATTATTGTCTTTCATTTCATTATCATGTTGCCTTATATAGGCTTACAAATTTACACATAGCCCCTTTGGTTTTACAAAATGGTATTTTGCCTACCGCATGCTTCATGTGCTCATTTCTTTTGCACATGAGCCATGAGCTTTACAAAAATTTGGCTTTATGCCCATTTTTCTTACATTTATTCATAAAAATTATATCAAAATTATTTATTATATAATTTTCATTTTGGCATGGGAGAGACTGGCCGTGGGGCTCGACTTGGGTATGAGCCCATTTGACCTAGGCTTAGACCCGTTTACTTGGGTTTGACTTTGACTTTGATTTGGTCTACCGGGGTGTATGTTTTTACCCCAATAAAGTGCCCCCCATCAATAAATGCACACCACGTATATGAGTTGTGTGCATGAAATTGATGGATCTTGGAGTTGGACTTCGAGGTGGAACATCATTTCGGGGGCGGAGCATCATTCCGGGGGTATAATTCCGGGGATCAAAGCATAATTCCAAGGATCGGAGCATAATTCCGACGAGTGGAGCATGATTCCAAGGGGAGAATATATTCTGAGATGAAGCATAGTTTCGACGCAGGGTTTCGGGGCGAAACATAATTTTGACACGGGATAAGTGTATCACGAGACGAAACTTAGTTCCGGCACATAGCAGACATTCTGAACGAAGTATAGCTCCGATGTAAAGGTTGATTCCAAGTCGAAGTATAATTTCGACAGGGAAGGCCGATACTCCGAAGCGAAGCATGATATCGACACGGGGTACACTCTGAGACAAAGTATGATTCCGACGCAGAGGTCAATTCCCAGGCGAAGCATAATTCCGACGGGGAAAGAAAGTACTCCGAGGCGAAGCATAATTTCAACATGGGGCATACTCTGAGATGAAGCATAATTCCGCCGTAGAGCTTGTTGGTTGACTTGATTCCGAGTCGGAGCATAATTCCGACGGGGAGGTCGTTGGTTGACTTGATTCCGAATTCCGAGTCGAAGCATAATTTCGACGGGGAGGTCGTTGGTTGACTTGATTCTGAGTCGAAGCATAATTCCGACGGGGAGGTCGTTGCTGCCCTTTTTGCGACTTGGACGGTCGGTGCTTGATTTGACTTGATCCGCTCCTTATGGTGTCAGGGTTGAAGTTGACTTGTTGATTTGATATGATTTGGATTGACATCAGCATCGCTACACTAGAATATGGTACCAGGAGTGAATTATCATTTGCCATGAGAGGATTTGGGGATTTTGGTTTTGGTTTGGCATCAGCACCGCTACACTGGAATATGGTATCAGGAGCGAATCATCATTTGCCATGAGGGGATTTCCCCCGTTCCCAGTTTAACGACTTAGGAGTCATCTGTTTCCAATTTAACGACTTAGGGGTCTTGTGTTCCCAGTTTAAAGACTTAGGGGTCTATTGGGTCGAAAGTTTTGGAATTTTGGGGTTGGGGTCGGCATAAGCGTTGCTAACACTGAAGTATAGGTGCCAGGAGCAATTCATCATTTGCTTTTGCCTGTTAGGGAGTGATGTCTTAGAAGACAGGTTTAAGTCCCTATCGCCTATTACTTTTCAATTTTATGAGCCGTAAGGATCCCATAAAAGCATTTTCCCCCTACGAGTCGAAAGGATCTCATAGGTGTACTTTCTCCTTAGGAGTCGTGGGGACTCCCAAGTGTGTTTTTCCTTTGTGAGTCATAAGGATCCCATGAAAGTGTTTTCTTACGAGTCGAGAGGATCTCATAAGTTTTGTTCTCCTCAAATATCGTGAAGACACATGAGCGGGTCTTCCCACATGGAGCATAATTCCGAGGGCGGAGACCGGCCGCGTGACTAGTGATTGTGGTGGGGCATGGGTGTGATGAGAATTATTTGAGCCCATGTATTGTATACGGTAGTCAGTTCAGGACCAACCGTAGGGCTGGGAGAATTTTGGGACTTTGTTGGCGTCTGCATCACTGCACTGGAATATGGTATCAAGAGCTCATCATTCACCATTTGGGAATTTGGATTTTTGTTGGCATCTGCATCGCTACACTGGAATATGGTATCAGGAGCGACTCATCATTCGCCATTTAGGGATTTGGATTTTTGTTGGCATCTGCATCGCTGCACTGGAATATGTACCCGGAGCGACTCATCATTTGCCATTTGGGGATTTGGATTTTGGTTGGCGTCTACATTGCTGCACCGGAATATGGCACCAGGAGCGACTCATCATTCTCCATTGGGGATTTGAATTTTGGTTGGCATCTGCATCGCTGCACTGGAATATGGTACCAGGAGCGACTCATCATCCGCCATTTAGAGATTTGGATTTTGGTTGGCGTCTGCATTGCTGCACTGGAATATGGTATCAGGAGTGACTCATCATTCGCCATTGGGGTTTGAATTTTGGTTGGTGTCTGTATCGCTGCACTGGAATATGGTACCAGGAGCGGCTCATCATTCGCCATTGGGAGGATGGGTTTTTTTTACCACGATTGCTCTATCATTTCAGATTTTCTTTATCGCGAAGGTCGCGATTGCCCCATCATTTCAGCTATTTATTCACGGTTGCCCAATCATTTCGGTTTTTTTTCATTCATTTTTTTATTTACACATTTTTTATTTACACATTTTTTACATTCCCAGTTTAACGACTTAGGGGTCGTATGTTCCCAGTTTAATGATGTGGTGGTCAGCTGTTCCCAGTTTAACGACGTGGTAGTCATCTGTACCCAGTTTAACGACTTAGGGGTCTGCTGTTTCTAGTTTAAAGACTTAGAGGTCATCTGTTTCTAGTTTAACGACGTGGTGGTCGACTATTTCCAGTTTAACGACTTAGAGGTCAACCGTTCCCAGTTTAACGATGTAATGGTCAACTGACGGGGAGCTTAAAGAAAACACCCGATTAAGCAGTTGTCAGGGGCACCGCTGGAGCTTGGCCGAGATGCCTTTTTGCTTTATTGGTGTTGATGGCCTTGCCCCCAGTCGGATAAATGGAGAGTGGTTTGAAAACGGATTTGTGCTTGGGCTGAGGTGCCTTCGAGATCACTACATTTGGCCTCCTGCCTTTCGAAGCCAGTTTGTTTGTTATTGAAGCTTGAGAAGCTGGGATGGCGTTAGCTGGCACGAACAGAATAGAAACAAATGGTAGCGGCGGCTCCTCCTACTGTTGCCTAGGACTGGCCGGGAGGATCGTCCTGACGTCCATCTTCATCGCGTAGGAGATGGGAGCTGTGTCGAGAGCTGAGCTGGTCCTTGGAGACATTATTGAGGCTTGATCACTTGAAATCTTGCATGAAAGAGCATTATTTTAGTATAAACATCGATATGTATATTGATTGAGTTCGCATGAACGTTTAACCTGAAATATGGGAGGAAAGATAGCCCCCACCGGGCGTGCCAGAATCTGTAGGGTGTTTTTCGTCACCTCATTGAGATGGGAATACGTGTCACTTGTCAGGCGTACTACAGATTCCCCTGCCTAGGGTAGACGGGGGTTTATTGATTGTGGGGATCCAAATCTCCGGCAGCTGTGGACTAAGCTGCCGTTAATTACCTTTCACCTTTGGAGCAAAGGAACCTCCGATTGACGGGTCAAACTGGTCATGCGAACTCAATGTGCAGTGTACGTGTGTTGTGTCTTGAGGGGTTTTGGGTATATCGGGAGCCTCACAGAGTTTACGGGAGTCCCGCTATCCGGATAGTGGGATGGGGGTCAAGGGGGCTAGTGGCCCCCTTACGAGGTGCGGGGCAGCTCCCCGTTAGAAATTTTTTTCTAACGGGGAAAGTGTTATAGAGTGTGTGTGTGTGTGTGTGTATAAAGAGGGAAATATAGCGTCCAAAGGACGTGTGGGTGCCAGCGCCTCACGTGCTTGGCATGGGGGCGTTGGGTGCCAGCGCCTCACTTTCTTGGAACGCAGGCGCTGGGCGCCAGTGGGATAAAGAGGCTTAGCCCATATACTGGGAGTTGTACTCCCAATTGACTTTTGGAGTTAAACTCCTGAAAAAGAGGACAAAGGGACTTAGCCCCTGCACTGAAGGTTGTACTCCTAAAAAGAAAGATTTATTATATATATATATATATATATATTTGTGGAGTTAAACTCCTAAGATATTTTCGAAGATGATGAAAGGGGACTCCTTTCTTCTCTCTTGAGCCCTAGATCTTCTCTTGAGCTTTGGATCTTCCCAAAGTGGGATTTTTGGAGATGGGTCTCTTTCTTCCTCCTCTCTGCTGGCTGGATCTTGGAGGAAAGGGGGGTGAGATTCAAAAATCTTCCCTTTTAGAGATCTGATGGAAGATCTAAACTTCCCTTTGTTGGTTTTATGGTGAAAAACTATTTCTTTTTTGAAAAGAAAGAGTTAAACTCTGGATTTAATTCAGAAAAGAGAAGAAGGTTTAGAACCTTGAGCAAGGAGAAGGAGGCACAGAAATCTTAGATTTTGAGGGGAATGAATTATTGTCTTTCATTTCATTATCATGTTGCCTTATATAGGCTTACAAATTTACATATAGCTCCTTGGGCTTTACAAAATGGAATTTTGCCCATCCCATGCCTCATATGCTCATTTCTTTTGTACATGAGCCATAAGCTTTACAAAAATTTGGCTTTATGCCCATTTTTCTAACATTTATTCATAAAAATTATATCAAAATTATTTATTACATGATTTTCATTTTGGCATGGGAGAGGCTGGCCGCAGGGCTCGACTTGGGCATGGGCCCACTTGACCTGGGCTTGGGCCCATTTACTTGGGGTTGACTTTGACTTTGACTTGGTCAACCGAGGTGTAATTTTTTACCCCAACAAAGAGCTTGTATGATAGATTTCAGAGGATCGTGGGAAGATCACTTACATCTTGTGGAGTTTTCATACAACAACAGTTACCAAGCGAGTATTGGAATGTCACCCTTTACAGCGCTCTATGGAAAGAAGTGTCATTCACCATTAAATTGGGACGATATCGGAGATAGGGAACTCCTTGGACCTGAGATGATAGTGGCGACTATAGATGTAGTTCTCACTATCATAGAACAAATGCGCATAGCCCAAGACCGATAGAAACACTGGGCAGATGTAAAGCTCCGACACTTGGAGTTCCAACCGGGCAACCATGTATTTCTGAAGATTTCTCCAAATCGTGGAGTGATTCGCTTTGGAAAGAGGGGTAAGCTAAGTTCGAGATACATTGGACCGTTCGACATACTTGAACGAGTCAGAGAAGTGGCATATCGCTTAGCACTTCCACCCTCATTGGAAGAAGTGCACAATGTATTCCATATATCCCAGCTCCGAACATATGTGAGCGACCCCAGCCATATCCTTGATCATTTCGAGCTCACTGTACGGACGGATTTATCTTGTGAGTAACAACCCGTTGAGATACTGGACAGGAAGGTGAAATCACTCAGGAACAAGGAAGTAAACTTGGTTCGAGTGATGTGGAGAAAAAGCCCACCATGTGAATCAACATGGGAAAGAGAAGATGACATGCGTGCAAGATACCCTTACTTGTTTGTAAATTAGTCCTTAAATAATTGTAAATTTCGAGGAAAATTTTTTTGTAAGGAGGGTAGAATGTAACGACTCTAATTTTAATGTACAGAAATTTGTTTAAAGTTAAAGTGCTAAATGGAGTATTTGCAAACCTGAGTATGCTATAAGTATTTAATTTGATTTTGAACAACAAGAAAGCACTTGTAGCTCATTAGTAAAACCTTGCACTACTGTGACGTAGCCCCTGTATTCAAATCCCCTTAACCACATATTATTTTTAATGATTTTTCTTTTAAATTTTTTGGAAGCCCAAAAGTTTACACGTGCAATACACGTAAAAATGAAAAGTCGCTAAAATCAAACATGTGGAAATTGTTATTTAAACAGCCAGGAACACGTGTCACCAATCCAAGCACCCCGCCCCCTATATCGACCGACGAGATGAGCTCTGGGGTCGGCGCCGCCAGGCCCCCCCGTTGCAAATGCCTCCATTTTTTACTCTAACACCCTTTGGCCTCCCCTCACTACTCCTCTGCTATTTGATTTCTCTGTAAATTTACAGAGAGATTAAATTGACCTCTTTAATCCATTTTAATGCATTTTTAATCCTCATTTTTAATTTCCTAAACCCTAATTCTATCCTATAAATACCACCCCACACCTTAGCCCGTTCTATTCTGAAATCTATCATCAAAACTCTCAAATTTTTCTAAATCAATTTAGTTGTACAAGTGGAGTTAGCCCAAGGACATCTTCCGGCGACAACTCGGGACAAATCCGGCGACACCGCGACTCCATGAAGCTCTCAAAAATTTTCTCCACCTCCCTTCTCTCATCTAATCCAGTAAGTCCCTCTTCTCTTCCCTCTTATTGACTTAAAAAGTTCTCTTCTCAAAACTCATCAGAAGCGGAGTTATTCCGACTTTCGATTCTAATTTTGTTAAAAACACAACTTTTCTTAATAACCAAACATCCATATTGTTACATCTTGTTTAATAATCATTGTCACGTCCCGGTTTCCAGAGTGCGCTAAGATAGGCACGTGACAGAGCCAACCATGCTACCCGTGGATAGGAAATATCCCTCCACAGTCACATTATGGCTGTCTAGAGATATCAAGAACAGTAGAAATAAAATAAACTATCTAGTACATGTCCATGAGCCAGAATAAACGAGTCAAGAAATAATATGTGGAAGCAATAGATCCAAGTAACAATAACAATCTGGAAAGTACGTCCCAAATACGGACTCACAACAGGAAATAAAAGTGCTGAAAGAAAACTAAACTAAAATACTAACAGGTCCTCACTGCTCGGCCTGCTGACTGAAATACTCCTGAACGGCCTGCGAAAGGGAGAGAGGATCTGGGCCATGCAAAACCCAGACGTCAGTGCGTCATAATATCAACAATAATACAAGCAGGAGGTAACAAGACATGCAGGCATGAGTATGAACAGTAATAAGAGCATAACAGTATCACGAATAAGAAACGGTGAAGGGTATAAGAACATGTGATGTGCGGTGAGTAATCTAAACTGTGCTACTGGGTTATCTATTCTAAAGTTTTCGAAATCAATTAATGTAATCCTCGCCAATGGAGCTGGAGCAAGTTAGAGTGTTTGTACCTTTTTAGGCAGATTGGGGGACGGTAAGCTCGGTCGAATAACCCATCGGTGATTATTCCGTAACGCCCGGAACATCGGCAAACAATATGTATTCCGTAACACCCGAAAAA
Organism: Agapanthus africanus; assembly: GCA_030015575.1. Classification (NCBI taxonomy): domain Eukaryota; kingdom Viridiplantae; phylum Streptophyta; class Magnoliopsida; order Asparagales; family Amaryllidaceae; genus Agapanthus; species Agapanthus africanus. The sequence goes on from CM057346.1 coordinate 539,878,767, forward strand.
ACGGCAAACAATATGAATTCCGTAACGCCCGGAAAAACGGCAAACAATATGATAGCCCTTTGAGTTACGTTCGGTTACATTCTTGATTTCCCCATACCCCCAAGTTATGTGTTCAAGTCAGATATTGCCAATTGATATCTAATACCAACACAGGATCAAGCCGGTACAGGTTTTGTCTATGCAGACAACAATAATGTCCATCAGGACAACAGTCAGGATTGTCGGCATTAGAAACAGGATTAGCTAACATGTCAAGTAGTGATATATCAGGTCATGTCAGGTAATATACATGTATCAAGTTATGTTAAGTAGTGGTGTATCAGGTCATGTCAAGTAGTGCACAGGTATCAAGCGGGTGCTCATAATCAAACTGTAGCAAGTATTGAATCAGGGTGAAAGTACGAATGTATAATAAAAGTATGGATGCACAAATATCGTTCAGGGGTTATATCATGACTAAGTAGGATGCACAATATCAAGCATGGGGTACTAATGTATTAATAATATAAGTTAATGTAATATGGGGTGCAACTAGTTATCCAGAATTAATGGTATGGATACACAAATAAACATGGATGCATAAATAACTATCAGGGGTTACAACTATAGCTTCATGACTATGTAAAATGCACATTATCTAGCATGGGGTGTTAATGTAGCAGTAATATGAAATAACGTGTTGTGGTATTCAACTAGATATGTAATTAATGGTATGGATGCACAAATATCGATTGGGGTTACATTTACAGCTTCAAGACTAAGTGGGATGCACATTATTAAACATGGGATGTTAATATGACAATAATATGTAATAATGTGATCTGTAGATGCAGCTGCATGTATATTAAATGATATGGATGCATACATGTATCTGAAAACGGTAAAACTTTAATATGGATGTATAATGTGATAAAACATGTAACATTTTATTCATATGGATGCATAATAATATACATAGTATGTAGCAAGATGAATTAGCATGCGACTAGATATGTAAATAGTGATGTGGATGCACACGGATGTCTGAAGACAGTAAAATAGTAAAATGGTAATGTGGGATGCATAATTAAACAATAAGTAATGTTATTATTCATATGTGTGCAATATATTGTAGTATAGCATGTGGCAAGATTAATTTGCCTGAACGGATCGCACGATGGGTACGTACGGTACGTCCGACGTCGGGTAAATGTCGCAAAACCACACGCGCGCACGAGACGGGTCCAAACAAGGCAAGAAGGTAACCACGCTGACTAGGAATGTCCTCAGGGCTGCCTAGATCGGTGGCGGGCACGGCTCCGGCGGTGATCACCGGAAAAGAAACAAGATCAAGAAAAGAAATGTAAAGAAGAAGAAGAAGAAAGAAGAAGAAGAGCAAGAAGAAAAAAAAGGGAACCGGGGTTTGGTGTTTTAGGTTTGGGAGAAGGTGAGGAGGTGAAGGGTGAGGCCGACGGGGGTTTGAGCTCCTGTGAGGGTGCAAGGGAAGATTGCAGGCGAGGGTTTCTGGGGCTGTCGGGTGTGGGTGGTGGTGGTGGTGGCGAGAAGGAGGAGAGGAGAAGGTGATGAGGAAAGGATGGATGCGAGGTCGAGGGATCACCGGTGGTGAGGTGGGTTCGAGAGTTAAGGTTCGTCGGGGTTGGGTTCAAGGTGGCTGTAGCTAGGTGCAAGGGTGTCGGGTTCTTGGGAATGTGGGTTGCAGGGGATGGAGATGGAAGAGGAGAGGGGAAGGGGAAGGCGAGATGATGGAGGCGGGGGGTCGGCGGCAAGAGGCGACGCTACGAGGGGGCTAGGGTTTTCTCGTGGCGAAGGTGGCAAAAGAATAATTTAGAAGAAAAAAGAATTGAGAAGGAAGGTAATTATAGTGGGGAAGGGAGGTGCCGAGAATCCTGGTGAACAGGAAATGCGATAGGAGTGAGAGAGGGATCGAGAGGAGAGAGAAAAAGAAGAGAGAGAGAGTGTGTGTTCTGTATGAGAAAGAGATAGAGAGAGAGAGAGAAAGAGAAAGAAGAGAGAGAGTGAGAATGAGTGTGGGAGGAGAGATAAATTTGTTTGGATTAGGATTTAATAAATTTTAGAAAATATAATTAGTTAAAAGAATTTTATATAAACTGTAAATATATATTAGAATATAATATTAGTAAATTTTGATATTTTGGCTAATACAAAAATAGTCCAAAACACTCCCGGGTCGGATCTAAAATTCAGTTTTAAAATACGAAAAGTATACATGTCGATCAAAACTAAAATTGGATATCCGGGTAACGAAAATGCATACCCCTAAGAACGGATGCACGTACGTGCGCGTAGCCATCCAAATAAATCCGTTTCACTGAACGGGACGAGAACAAGATACGCGGATACTACCACAGAGTTAGGGGTATCAAGCAGGCCATGCAATGTATTTTTAAAATATTTTATATGACTTTAAATGTTATGTTGAAAAATGCAGATGCCAGATAATACCAGTATGCAGTATGTATAAATGAAAGTGCACGAGTCCATATAAGAAATCAGGATAAATTATAAACATGAATCAAGACGGGTTTCAAGCATGCGGGTCGGGTCGGATGCAAATACAGATGTCAAATACATTATTCGCACCCAAAACACAGTAAATCAGGAAAATACCATAAATAAAGAAATACTTGAACTAGAACTGGTATAAATGAACAAGGGTGTTACAATCTTAATGCAAACATTTAGAACAAGTTTCAATTCAAAATACAATATTATACAACTTTTATTTCAATTTTACGGTTAAATACCATAAAATTTACTGACGGCATCATTTCATCATATTTGCTCATATTACCTTTAGAAAACGCACGAGCTAATGACCTATCTCATCACAACACTCATTGTCACTCCCCGCTTCCCGGTGTACGGCGAAGGGGGACGCGACGAGGCCGCTACGTATTTACTCAGAAGTAAAATATGCTAAGTGTAACTAAGCAATATAAAAGAAATATACACAAGAGACAAATGTAATGAACAACTTTATTTATTAACATTCATTTGTACAATGCATGGAAAAGTAAATACATCTGAATGAAAGCAATGCTTAAAAAGTGACATAACAGAAATGGAAAGTACTAAAATGAAATGTGTACAATGAATCTAAAGCTCTGGGTCGTAGGCCAGCTAATCCAAGTTCTCGCTGGTAGGCTCAATCTCCTGAAGGTCCGAATCACCTGACAACATTCCAAAGAAGAAAGAGAAGGAATGTTGTCAGCGAACAATCGCTCGGTAAGTCCCAAAGATAAGGGAGAAATAGAATAGACAGAGAGAGAGAGAGAGCGTGTAACTTTTAAAGTTATATTATATTATTTTAGTGTTAATGCTGTTATTTGTAGCTTGGTATAGAAGAGGCCAGTGTATATGAGAGGAGTCTTTATATGCTAGAGACTAAAGGCAAATGGAGTACAAGGAACCGTTTATGCCACTGTATAACAGAAAATGAATTCAGGTTAGGTGTCTTAAATCTTGCAGTCTCGTGCCACTTCTAACACCTTCCGTACCAATCTACCCCTTAAACCCGCGATGTCTTGATTGTATTGTTTGTATTGTATTGTAAATTGTATTGCTTTGTATTATAGATTGTACAGATGGATGACTTGCCGAAACCATGATATCAGTAAATGGATGTAACTGGAGAATCATATAAATAGAAGTATATCTATGATTCGGTTCAGTCAATATAGATTGAATAGATTGAACAGATTGATTATATGGATTTATGGATTCATATTGAATTGTAGTTTGTACTTGAATCATATTCAAGTCAGATTATTTATAATGAGACTCGGTCTGAGTCAGAGCAATTAGAAAAGAAATTGAAGTTCTGAATTAGGTTTTGATGTTATCGGTAACCGCTGCACATGGGCGGCAGGATTTATGTTTTTTCAAAGACGATTACCGTGTTGATAACACTGTTTCTTAAGTTGTCTACCTTAAATAGGCAAGCTCCCATATCTCCGGCTCCCTGAGCTCAAAAGACTGGTCCCACTTAAACCTATATTTACTAGGGTCCTTATTGTAATTTATAAAACTTGAGGGGGTTTTATGTAAAAATAATTTTGTATAGTTTTCAAAATACACCTTAAGTATTTTATTATCGTCTTTAAAGTTTTCATTGATGTATATTTTATCATTGTGATATTTCAAGTGATTAAAACCTATTTTCATAATATAAGGTATTTAATTGTAAAGAATTGAACCTGTATAGAATTGTATGGTATTTTCATGTAAAGTGATTCTTTTTATTTAGAAAAGTTGGGATATTTATACTATATTAAAAATAGATATTTTGGTGATACATATATATATATATATATAATTTAATTTATTATTTTTCTAGAAATCTCAGTTTCTTAAGATGTTTGTATTTTTAAATCTTTCGAGACCGAATGCTCCTTGCGGAGGTCTGCATCTCGCACTACTAAGCCCGAGGATGTGCGATAATCCGCACCATCCCGAATGGGTTCCCCGAAATGGGTTGTAGCGGTGGTTTGCAAAGATTTATTTAAAATACATAATTTTATAGAAAAAGGTTTTAATAGTAAAAGGTATTTATGTGTAAATTCGTATTCCTGTATTCTGTATTCCCGAAAGATATCGTGATATGTTGCATATGAGTGTTGTGAGGAGGTAGGTCATTATCTCGTGATCTATTTAAAGGTATAGTAAGGAATTATGATGTTTAATATCGAAACTAAACTATATGGTATTTTCATGAAAAAGTACGATAAAAATTACAATATGAAATATTTTGCTATGAAACTTATTCATGATGTTTTGTTAATATTTAATAGTCAAGATGTGAGAGTTCAGTATGTTTGTATTTAAGAAAATTGGAACTTTTTAAAGAAAACCGAATTGGAAGTCGGATTAACTCCGCTTCCGTCGGGTTTTAGAAATACGAGTTTTTAGATTAGAAAAAAGAAGAGGGAGAAAGGACTTACTGGAATTTAGATTAGAAAAGAGGAAGGGGGAGTGGAATTAGGGTCTGGTGCGTCGTTTCATCACCGGGAGCTCCTAGGGTCGTCGTCGGAAATTCGCCGGAGCTTCGCCCTTCGCCAACTCCACCTGTACACAAAAGTTCTAAAGAAATTTATTAAGAGTTTGGACAGAGTTTTTGAGTGAGGGGGCTGTGATTTAGAGTGGTATTTATAGGGTAATCTAGGGTTTAGGGTAGATGAAAGGTTGTATGAAAATTGTATTAAAAATTGTATTTAGAATAGAGTAAATAGGTGTTTTTATTGACTCTGTAATGTGCAGGGTTTTTAAAGTGTGCAGGGGTTTTCAGAAGATCGAAAGACACAACTTCAATGAAGACCAACTCGGGTTTTGGCCGAGTCAACCCGGCCTCGCCGGCCGAGTCGGCCGAGTCGCCGGCACGAGTCGGCCGAGTCGAGCCGGGGCTCGTCGCCACGTGCCCACCGTCGGTTGGTCTTTCTCCTAGTTCAGTTTGTTTTATATGTGACTTTTGATTTTACGTGTTTAGCACGTGTAGACTCTTGGGATTCTAAAAAATTTAAAAGAAAACTAATAAAAGATAATGTGGCTAATGGGATTTGAACTCTGATGCTTTGGTTCAGCAGTGCAAGATCTTACCAATGATCTACAAGCTCCTTCTTGCTATTAAAAAAACAAAAGAAATACTTATAGTACTCACAGGAAATGTAAACACCCCAAGTATACATTAACTTTTAAACAAATTTTTTGTACACTAAAATTGGAGTTATTACAGTCTACCCTCTTTACAAAAATTTCATTCTCGAAATTTACAATTTATTTTAAGAACTAGTTTACAAATAGGTGGGGGGTATCTTGCACGTATCTCATCTTCCCTTTCCAAAGTCGATTCTCTTGGAGTGTCTTTTCTCCACATCACTCGAACTAAATTGACTTCCTTGTTCCGAAGTGACTTCACTTTTCTATCCAGGATCTCCACAGGTTGTTGCTCATAAGATAAGTCGGGCTGTACAGTGAGCTCGGAATGATCGAGAATATGGCTGGGGTCACTCACATACCTTCTGAGTTGGGATATGTGGAACACATTATGTACTCCTTCCAATGAAGGTGGAAGTGCCAAGCGGTATGCCACTTCACCGACTCGTTCGAGTATGTCGAACGGTCCAATGTACCTTGGACTTAGCTTACCCCATCTTCCAAATCGAATCACTCTGCGGTTTGGAGATATCTTTAAGAATACGTGATCTTGTAGTTGGAACTCCAAGTGATGTCGCTAGACCCAAGAAATTTCGAATGTCCTTCACTAACTTTGGTGTCGGCCATTCGCTTACTGCTGAAACTTTCGCTGGATCCACAGAGATTCCTTCGTCTGATACGATATGTCCAAGAAAACCAACTTGATTTAGCCAAAACTCGCACTTGCTGTACTTGGCATATAATTGATGTTGTCGTAGAGTTTCCAGGACAATTCGTAGGTGCTCGGCATGTTCTTTTTGTAGGGTTCCTAGGCACACTCATGAGGTTCTACAACTGGTCAACCATGCCAAATTCAAAAATTTATGTGCCGAGAAACCCTAAACAAGATCGATAACTAGAGGTAAGGCGAGACCAAATGCAAGCAAACAACTTTACTAACAAGTGAAAGGGATTACAACCTTTGTAGATCCGGTCCTCCACCTCCATAGCTCCGTGACGACGTCCCTTCGCTGCGATCATCGGGATCCCGGACTCTAGCGATGGTTTCGTCGGAGAAATAATCGGGCTAGGTCGTTGACTTCGATGCCGAAGATGATCTACGTCGAGGCAACTCAAACTCAAGCTCCATCTTCACTAAGTCATGAAACTTGTGAAGAAAATACCCTATACAACATGGCAAGTGGTAGAGGATGAAGAAATAGGAAGTGGGTTCACTTTGGATTTGGATTTCTCACTTGATTTCATCACTTGGAATTTTTCAAGAATGGTTTTCTTCACTTGAAGAAGAAGATGAAGAAGAAGAAGGAAAAAGAATTATCTTGAAAATAATAAATCAAGTGAATCTTATCATAATGCAACCATGGATGAAGTAAACACATGTAGAGAATAAACTAGGGTTTAGGTGTAATGGTTAGGTTAAGGAAAAAACAAAATGGTTGAAGCTTCATGAAACTTCAAGAATAAAACAAAGAAAGCCACCATTTTTGTTTTTGCCAAAATAAATAAATAAAATAAATAAATAAGTTAAAACCGTAACCATTAACCTAAACATGGTTTAAAGAATACACACACCCAAGTTTGCGTGTATCATCAAACATGATACAAACTAGTGCACAAACATATATCATATATACAATGTGCACAATCAAGTGAGATAATCAATCTTAAGTGAACAATACTAGTCAATGTAAAGTAATATATCTAATATATAATTATACATTAAATCATTAAATCAACACTTGATTTAATGATCCGGTCATACTGCACATAACCGACCAATATCAAGCGTATCATTATATCAAATCAACATTTGATTCGGTAACCCGGCTATATCTTATATAACCGTTCGATGATACAAATCGCGAGAATAGAATTCAGTATCACATACTAGTATTATTCTCGGTCCTGCACATATCTCATATGCACTCCTTTAACAAGTCTAGCTTTGAAAGTCTCAACTTTTCCATCTACACCAAGTAATCTTCTCAAGATATACTTGCTCCTGATGGGGATTTAACCCTTCAGATAAAGCAACCAAAGTCCATACTTTGTTGGTGTACATGGATTCCATCTCAGACCACTAAGCATCCAGCCATTCTTACAGAGTCCCCACTCTTGATGGCCTGCTCGAAACTAGTTGGGTCATCATCTCATGATGCATTCCTCGCTCCCACTGTCATCGAGAAACCGAAGTATCTCTCAGGCAGGTGAGGAACCATACTAGATCGGCGGAGAGGCTGAGGTTTGTCGGGGACTATTGAATCCTTTGGTTCTGTCAAATCATTAGCTGTAGTTTGTACAGCTGGAACCTTTCCAGTTCTACAGAACCAACCTTGCCCTCGATGTTGTCCGGATTTTGCTTTTGACATAGGCCGGACAATCCCAAATCTTAACTTACTTAAGAGATAGGCTCTTCCCATACCATATCTTATATGGAGTGGTAGGCACTGATTTGATTCGAATCCAATTCAATAGGTATGCAGCTTCTCAAGTGCATAACCCCTTAAAAGAAACAGGTAACTCAACAGTACTCATCATAGAGCGCACCATATCATATAGGGTGTGATTGCTCTGCCCCGATACACCGTTGTGCTGTGGTGTATTCGGAGGAGTAATGCTGAGAGAGAATCTCATTCTCCTTTAGAATAGTCCAAGAATTCCATGCACAAGTATTCTCCTCCCTGATCTCATCATAGGACATAATACTTATACCCGTATTTTGGTTCTCTACTTCTAATTTATATTCTGTGAATATCTCAAAAGCTTCGGACTTATGTTTCAACAGGAACATATGTCTGAATCTAGAGAGATCATCAGTGAATGTAATGAAGTACAAAGAACCATTCTTGGCATGTGTAGACAGGGGACCTTACATACATCATCATGTATCAGTCCCAAGAGTTTACTAACTCTTTCTGTGTTTCTAATAAACAGAGTTATGGTCATCTAATCTTTATGACATGACTGGCAAGTTTCACAAGATGTAAATTCAAACTGATTTAAATATGCATCTAAAATGTAACTTAAGCTAGTCGGGTCACATTGATATGACCTAGTCTACAATAACTCAAGAAGGAATCGTTCATTTCTGAACTCTTCTTCTTGTATGTGTTCTGTATACTAGGAACTGTAGTTTGATTTAGAACGTCAATACTTTTAGATAACGTGCCTGAACCGATATAGGAAATGTACAAAACATTATTCAACAATACAAAATTATATCCTTCTTTAATAAATAAAGAGATTGATATGATTTTGTATATCAGGTTCGGTATCTAATAACATTCGTTCAGAATCAATGTATTTGTAATACAGGGTGACAGTGACCAACAGACTTGGCTGCAACACTTGCACCGTTTTCTGTCTCATGAAACTTATCACCCGTTCTCAGTTCTCTACCTTTCTGTAGCCCACGTAATGGATTACATTTGCGGGATCCTGATCCGGTATCTAATACCTAGGACGTAGAGGACACTGAGAAACAGTTCTTTATAATGAACACACCCGAAGGAGATGCATCATATGCACTTTTTTCGTTTGGGCGGCATGGGAATCCTGGTATTCCCCTATTTCCTGCTCTTTCTTATAACAATTACAAGTTGGAGCGGGACCAACGTTCCCCAGCTCAGTATAACAAGCGGGTTCGGTCAATACTTCCATATTATTATCTTGATTAAGGCGTGATATGGTCGCTACCTGGAGAGAGAGAGAAGAAAACACTCTGCGTGCGCTCTTGCAAGATTAGATTGGTTATATATTTTATCTAATCAGGATGGCTCCCACTGTTTTTATCAAATCTTCCTTCAAACCCTAAAAGGAAAGACTAGCCGGGATTAATTATACTCTACAAGTTCGCCAATCTTTCAGCCAGGCCAGTGCCGGTACTTTGAGGGAGGTTCCCCGTGCTTTCGCACGGACCTAATTAAAATAAATCTCGTTTTCCCAGGGGCATAACCCCGTTGACACCTTTCTAGACAGCTACTTGATCGGCTAAATTGTAAAGTGCAAAACTCTCCCAGGAGTAACAATTACTCGCAGTGGGTATCGGGATCCAACTATCATATAGAAGGTATGCAATCTCATTGCAAATTTCAACACTTGAAACTCCCGATAAAGGTTTTTACCCCTAGCACCTATGACCTTGGCTAAGGTCAACAAATCATAAGTACTAGTCAAGTTCTACCCGTCATTTTGTGATTAATTAGACCCACCCACATGACCCTTGGCTAAGGTCAACAAAGCCACATGACTGTCCTAACTAATCGCATTATATGCGGTGTAGGAAGACATCACTTAGCTACCGTACACTACGCCTCGGCTATGGTCGACAAACGCAGCATGAATACTAAGTACTCTACTTCCTAAAATGACGGAGGGTTGCGGATGGTTTTTAGGAAAACCTTTAACGCTTTGAACTTGATCTCGTTGCGGAATCAAATGGTTTTTAAATGGAGTGTTTTTGAGGCTTTTCTAGTTTTGCTAAAGGGGTCACTCCCGGTGAAGGGATCGTCGGCCCTTTCCTCATCGAATAAGGTGCAGGATATATCATATATACCGCTGTGCAAAGAAAAAACTATAGAAGCAATCAAAAAACAAACCGAGGGTTGTAGTATCTGCCAGTTACTGCTATAGGGGTCACTCCCGGTGAAGGGATCGTCGGCCCTTTCCTCATCGAATAAGGTGCAGGATGTTCTACAAGGAACACCGCGATGCAAAGCAAGAACTGTAGCAACCTGTTTTTGAGAAATTCGATTCCACAACATCTTTAGGTTTATTTTCTTTCATTAATCACATTAATGAAGTCCCATCATTTAAGTCCACCTAAACATCACAGATAAATATAACGTACGCTTATACCATCCGCATTCGCCTCGATGTCCCGTCTGCACCGTTAGGTTAGGTAACTAACGCCAGAGCGAGGCAGGGCTACCGCGGGTGTAAAACATAAGCAACGTCTATATAATATATCATATATACTATATACAATATCTATCTGAACAAATCACATGATCACATCACAGATAACGCAGCAGAAAATAACATATGAAATATTGGATATTCCATGACGTCCGTGTTTTATTTTGAGCCTTAATAAAACACGGATTCCACGGTCGTGATGAATAGCCAATCCCACACCCCTAGACCCCTACGAGAGCGGCAAGCAACCCTACCAATTCTAGGGTTAGAAGACCCAGACTCGACTCCTCGAGATGGTCTCCCACTGGACCCTAGAACCCGGTTACTTGTGCTCCCCTCCTTGGGTCTATCCTAATGCGGAAAAGTAAATAATATACATCAACGGTGACATCTTCCGCAACCTGGAAGTGCCCCAATAAAAGAATATTATACACAAGTTTTTACATGAATGAAAATGAAAAAACACTCATCTCACATAAAAAAACCCGGCTATTCAAACACGACGATCCAATATAACATATCCAGCAACACATAACATCACATGTCATCAACGTAAGTAAATATGCCCATCCCAATTGTCGTTGACATATAGCAACGAAACCGGCGATATCACATATTATACTTACGGTCACAGAAAAGAAAGTGTAAAACTACAAAAGTTGGAATCCGCAAACTCTTTAGACATCGCATGCCTAACAATTATAAACCCCGCATTTTAGTCTCATTATCGAAAACTCTTTTCAATATCAAGTCGGGCAATTCAACAAGATTCCCGACATCCTGAACGAATGCTCGTCGCAAACTTTAGTAGACGGCCACACCCCCGATACCATCGACGAAGTGCACTAAGGCGGAACACCGCTTCCGCGAGCACCCGAACGGATGCTTTTGGCGATGGGGTTCTCCTACAGTCACTTGGTCGGGGCTATGGGGTGAGGCTGTCTATTAAGTTTATCCGGCGAGTATCCGCGTACGCTACGTGATTGCGACGGACTTTTGATCGCATCAAAATTCCATGGCAACCGATCATTTGAGACTAAACTGCTATGTTTATAACATCCAAATCAGTTATCTCATAACTACTTGTGGATTCCAAATATTATATCACATTCCAGATAAAATAGAAAATGTTAAACTTTCCGATTGAACAATCAAACACCCAAGTTTTCCCGAAACAGCTCAACACATGAAATAATTCAAAAAACATTCACTTCATGCCACAGTACCAACGGTCCAGCCGTAGAAGGGTCAAGCCAACGCCTCACATGTGGCACGCCGTACTGCCCCAAACCCTAAGGTTCAAAGGGCAGTTCAAGACGGTCACATAATCTAGTTAAGGTTTGTTGTCTTCTAGAGGGTCCATCGCGTTACTTGCACTACTTGGAACGTTCTTAAACTACGGAAAAATCTAACACTTGGAAATTTCCCGGCAGGGGAAAAAATGGGTATTTATATCCGGTCGAATCTTTTAACATGTTCTAAAATATCCGGAAAAACACATAGACGAAGTTAAACTTTCGATCGAATCAACTGTTCAGTTGATAAAACTGCACATTTGTATTACATTTTTCCTACCATTTTCATATTAATAAAGGACTTTATTATAATATATTATACATACGAGGGTTTATGTGTAAAAACATTATTTTCCATGTGTTAATATATGTTAATTAGTATTTGGTAGGAAAATGTATGCAAATAAATCTATTGACCAAATCCTAGTAGAACTAAGTCTACTAAATATTATTTGAGATTATTGTGCAGAATTTTCCAAGTTGTTGTGCAGAATTTATCAAGCAAATCAAGTTGTTGAAGAAAACTTGCCAAATTAAGAAGCAAAACTTGGAGACCAAGTCTGGGAGCAACCGAGAGAAGATTTCTGAATTCTGAAGATGTCTAGGATTGCCACATGTCACAAGATGCAAGCCCAAGAAAACTCATCAAGAGATCTCACCCTTTGAGCGCGGATCTGCGGCCAAACACCCCCTCAGGCCGCGGATCTGCCTCAATTTTATGGAGTTAGAGCGAAAGATTTTTTGGGGTTAATCTCTGATGAAATTTACTAAGTCTTCAACCAAAAGATTCTGGCTTTGCACTATAAAAAGGCACCGAGAGCCTCTTGGAAAAGTTATCACGCCGACGAGATCACGAAGTCCAAGACGGCTCACGCATCCAGGCTGATCATCAACTGTTCATCTACCTCCTTCGGAAGAGTTCGAGAAGCAAACCAAGTTTTTGTAATCATTTTCTAAGGAATAAAGTGTAGACCGTTCAAGTTGATTAATAAAGGTAGTTGTTTTATTTAATTCTTTTGCATTTTACATTATGTTTTCCCTCTCTGTCTTTTCATCTTCTTTTCCCAACATGCGCGTGTAATTCTCCGCTTGTTAGGGTTCGTAGGATTAGGGTAGGCTAATGGATGATGAACATCTCTAAACCCTTTTTAAGTCCTATAAAGTTTATGAACTTTATCAAAAGAATCATTAACATCCTAATCGGGCGCGCTAACAATTCTTTGTTAGTTCCGACCGCGATTAGAGATTAGATTAATGATTGTTTTGGTAAAGGCTAGATATGAACGGAGTTCCGTGTCGAGATAAGGGTTAAGAGTGGGAGTCCTTTTCCCTCCAGAAACCCTAATCTACACGCATCATCGTCGTTCTAGTTCTAAATCTATTAATGGATAAAAAGGGTAACTTTTAATTAATCGTCCATAACTACTAAATCCTAACAAATCCTATAAGCCCCCTTATTATATTAGCTACATCCATAAATAATCTAGATCTATATTCTGCATTAGTGGTTAACGTAGATCTAGAAACCATTCACAAAATTCTTTATTCCTCTTCTCTTTCTCAACACGTCTAAAGTAAGAGTAAAAAGGTTCCACGTTTCCCTGAGGACGACCCGTACTCATCTCGGTCTAGCTACACGCGACACCGTTATTGATTGCGGTTATTCTACTACAAACATACACTTTTTTCACATCAATCAAATGGCGCCGTTGCCGGGGATACGTGCGTAATTTTTTATTTTTACTATTTGTGTCGAATTCTTAGACGATTCATATCATTATTAACACAAAACTGCAAATTGCATATTTAACAATTTGTGTGTGAATTTTGTGAGGGAATCTGGAGTCACGGACTTGAGGAAACAGGAGATCTAGGGTTCATACTTCTCTGGTATTTTTTTTTCAACTCCTTCTCTCTCCTCTCAAATCCAATAAAATCTATCTTCTGTAGGATTCTTTGCAAAATTGCGCCGCTAAAAAATCTTTTTGCAAAAGTTTTGTGATTGGTTTTGTTTTGCATATTTAATACGGACTTTAAGAGGCAAAGACCAAATCAAGATTAGGTGAGGATTTCATCACCCTTCCTAAGCCCCATAAATCACAAACTGAGCATCTAGATCAACCCTTCATTAATTTAAAAAATATCTAGACCAGACTCTAAGGACTGTCGCGCTCAATAAGGACAGAGGAAGGTCGTGGGTAATCTATCGTTTATCCGCATCACTTTTGTAGTGCCTAGGCAAGTGTGACTAAGGCTAGTGGTTTTTAATTAGGCCCACGACGTGGTTCCTTCCCACTTACCTGGCACTTACCTGGCTACAAGGGTAGTACGGAGGCGGTAGAGGATTGATCCTGCGGCTTGTCCTTTGGAAGTCTAGGAGCGGTCTAGAGACTGGACCTAGGTGACCTTAGTTCTAGGGTTGCTTGTGCATTTTAGAGTGATTTGTCTTGAGTCCCACTTTTTTCAAAACAAACCTATTTTAAAAATCACACATACGCTGCCACTTGCACTAAACCCGCTTAGTGCATGCTCGGCTGGACACGGGATCCTAGTGCCTGTCTTGTCCGTGTTCCTTCTATCGACGCCGAAGTCGGTACTTCTTCATCTTCTTTTCCCCCACCACACACCACGACCGAGATGGACGGCACTCTATCAGAATATAACACCACGCTGCCACCGCCCGTAGGTGAACAGAATCCACTGCGCATCTCTCTCCAAGAAAGATGCTATCCTATTCGTGGTCCTCTTTCCACTTGTCTATCCCTTCCACCAGCTAACGGGGATAATTTCGAAATTAAACCCTACTACATCAATCTGCTGCCTAAATTTCACGGGCTTGAGTCGGAAGACGCGTACGTTTTCATCACCAAATTCGAAAACGTATGCGCAATGATGGGTACTTCACAATTGACTTTAGATGCTATGCGCTTACGTCTTCTCCCATTCACACTGTGCGACTTGGCAGAAAAATGGTTTTATAATACTGTCGCACACTCTATCACTAGTTGGGATGAATTCGTAATAGCGTTTCTTAAGAAGTTTTACCCAAACCATAAGACTGCCCGTGTTAGGAGCGAGATCAACCAGTTCACCCAGCTTCCCAATGAACCATTTTGGAAGTGCTTTGAACGTTTCAAAGATCTGCTTGTCCAATGCCCCCATCACGGAATACAAAGATGGGATTTATGTCGGATTATATATGTGGGCATTAATCCAGCGACAAAGCAGATGCTTGAAACAATGTGTCAATGCAATTTCATGTCTAAAGATGACGGTGAAGCATGGAAATATCTGGAAGATCTAGCGGAACACACGTTGCAGTGGGAAAGCGTAAGACCACCTTCAACTAAGGGAGGTATTCACCAGCTCGATGTTTCTATCGCAGTAAAAGCCGAAATGGCAGCGATACAGAAGAAACTCGACGCTATCGAAAACAAGTTCTCATCTTTCTCCCTAAATCAGGTCACGCTTCCTAAGACCGTCTGTGGTTGCTGTTCGGATCCTTCACACTTAATGGAAGAATGTCCTATGAATGTATCGTTTCAAGCTAATGCTAATTTTCAGCAGCGACCTAGAAACGATCCTTATTCTTCCACATATAATCAAGGATGGAGGAATCATCCTAACTTTGCTTGGAATCAAAACCAACAAGTAATTTTCAAAGACCTCCTCCACAGCAACCACAACCACAGAATCAGCCCACCTTTCAGTCACAGAATTTCCAAAATCCGGCCAACATTTCTACACCACAAGTGGCCGGTACTGACAACTCACTTGCACAAACTTTGGATATGTTCATGAAACAATCCATGCAATTTTCGGCTGAGATGAAGTCTTCTATTGATACCCTAACGAAAAACTCCTCCTCCCATGGTGAGAGTATTAAATCAATAGAAAACCAAATCGCACAGTTAAACGCCGCAATGAGTGCGAAAGAAAAAAGGAAACTCCCATCTCAACCCCTACCGAATCCTGGCCATTCACAAAGTCATAATGTGAATGCCGTTACCACGTTGAGATCGGGAAAAGTGCTGAATAACCGAGTGGGTGAGCAAAGTGATGATGTTAGTGACACATTTGATACCCCAGCTTCTTCTTCTTCTTCCCCTAATTCGTCTAGTCTCCCACCTTCACCCGAGCCTATTCTCCGTTTTCCCCAAGGCTCGAACCCTTCGCCCATTTCGCCAAATCTATCTAAGTCGATGCCCACTCCAGTTTTGGGATCGAATCCGTCCCCACAATCCTCTCCAATGTTGGACCAAACCCTTATTGATAAAGCACCTTATCCAAACAGGTTAAGGGGCAACAGACCAAGTCCACAAATGGAGAAGATTGTGGAAATTTTTAAGCAAGTTAACATAAACATTCCTCTCCTAGATACTATTCAACAAGTTCCGTCATATGCGAAAATCCTAAAGGACTTGTGCACTAGGAAGAGAAAAGTTCAAGTACCTAAAAAAGTTTTCCTTGCGAGTAATGTGAGCACTGCTTTTACACAACAACTACCCAAGAAACGAAAGGACCCCGGAAGTCCAACAATTTCAATTTCTATTGGGGGTAAAAATATCAATCGTGCTCTACTCGATTTAGGTGCTAGTGTTAACTTGCTTCCGTATTCTGTTTATGAGTAATTAGGGATCGGAGAGTTAAAACCTGCGCATTGCACTCTTCGGATGGCCGATCGATCTATCACCCAACCTAGGGGTGAGCTAGAGGATGTGTTAATCAAAGTCGGGGAATTCATATTCCCTGTGGACTTTATCGTTACAGATACACAACCTGTAGCAAACCCACGCAATCAAATTCCGGTGATACTCGGTCGACCCTTTTTAGCCACTTCCAACGCAGTAATCAATTGTAGAAACGGCTCTATGACCCTATCCTTTGGAAAGAAGTCAATTGAGCTTAACATTTACAAGTTGGGAAGTGAACCCTCTGAACCCTATGCTCGTGTGTGTTCTGTCGAATCAATGGATGTCGACAGCAGGGAATTTGATCAACCTCATGATACTGACTCTTTTCATATGTTGTTGCTTGACACAGACTCTTCCACCGAGTTGTCCGGGTCAACATCTAACACTGATGAGGAGCTTTTTATAGAGTCTGACAATCACCCTATTTTTTCTGATGACATTATTCTTCGGGGTATCGATGAAAGCTTTGAGAAAATTTCCGCTGATGAACTCGCATTTTTACAAGACACGGGTGTTGAGATGAATCAACTCCAAGGTGAAGAAATTGGACTTCCACCCCTTCTTTTAGACAATCATGATAATGCGAGTAATCCATCATTACTATCACTGTGTCGTCTCTCCAAATTGAGACGCAATCCTTTTCCATTACACCTCTTGTCACCTCCCCACTTCTTCACGTCAAAAGGTGACATGTTCTTCCACCAACCTTGGTGCTTCATCGATAAAAGTTTTGAATGGTTGGTGTTGACTTTCGGTCTTTGCAAAGCTTGGCATTGACCAATAACCTTGACCCCCTCGTGTGATTTTAAAAGATTAAAATTGTTTAACTCAAGTTCGGGGGGGGTATATTTTGGCTCTTGAAGAAAATGATTTTTACAAAATTATGAGCCAAAAATAAGTTTGGGGGAGGATTTCACTTATTCTTGCCCCCATTAATAATTTCCTCCCAAGTCTACAGGTTTTTGAGCTTAATGAATGACATCAGTGAGGACACTGCTGTAAACAGGTTTGGGGGAGGTTTGTGCTTATTTACACATTAATTTGCATCATATTTTGCATAAGCACAATATTTTCAAAATTTTCAAAAATTTTCTTTTGTAACAAAAGAGTAGAAAGTGAAAAATTACATCCAAAAGATAGGAATAGTTTAAGAAAACCATGAAAATTAGAAGTTTTCTTAAACGAACTAGTAATAAGTAGTTATGAGCTGTTGTCCCAAGGGTTAGTAAGATGAAGGAAGTCACTAATCTGAGGATAAAAATAAGTCTGAAAAATAGTTTCTATTCTGGAAGCCAAATATTTGAATGTTGATACCCTACTATATGCACTCACACACGTCTTGAAACACGGGATAGTAGAGGATACCTTGAAATGCACTTGTCTAAAAGCCAAAGTATGAAGGAAATGAAAAAAAATGAAGAAAATATAAAAATGGTGAAAAGAAAAAAATGAACACTGGTTTTGTTATCGCCAAGGCAGCAATAAAAAAATATAGCGAGGGTGCCTCTTCACCTAGTGCCCTAAGGCCAACTGGTCTGGGAGTCACTGCTAAGCCTTAGGTGGTGCAAGACGAGGAAAATATTATCACCTAATCAGCAAGCACATGAGTAATCAGTCGGTTAGTACCTCAAGAAGTATTAACGGTCGCTTGAAAATGTGTGAGCAAACCTAAGTATTCATCAAATTAAAAAGTACTAAGGTAGATGGACAAGAGTATGATAGCTTGAATTGAATTCTCCGAGTGTAGGGATGTTCTATACACACACGTAGGGGTATATGATCAATGTTTGGATGAAAAGTAGGAATGAAGAATAAAGACGATGTTATATTGAGGGAGGATGTGATTTCTAACATTTTTTCATGACTATTAAGATAGGGCTCATGACAACTGAAAAGCTAGTATTAGTTGGAAACTCTTATTTTCAAAGTCTTTCTTTTATGGTTCTTATCTTTATATGTAAATTTCACCATCTTTCTTTTGTTATAGGATTTTGTTGGTGTAATCCGCTGAAAACCCTCAGGAGACAACACTCCTCCTACTAGGGACACCTAGAGGTTTAACGGCTTGTTGCACATACTCAGTGCAATCGTGTTGCCTACGAAAGTGTGCTTAGTTTTCTCCATTCTTTTTCTCCTCTTAAATAAACTAGTTTGCTCGGGACGATCAAAGATAAGTTTAGGGGTATTTGTTCAGTTGATAAAACTGCACATTTGTATTACATTTTTCCTACCATTTTCATATTAAAAAAGGACTTTATTATAATATATTATACATATGAGGGTTTATGTGTAAAAACATTATTTTCCATGTATTAATATATGTTAATTAGTATTTGGTAGGAAAATGTATGCAAATAAATCTATTGACCAAATCCTAGTAGAACTAAGTCTACTAAATATTATTTGAGATTATTGTGCAGAATTTTCCAAGTTGTTGTGCAGAATTTATCAAGCAAATCAAGTTGTTGAAGAAAACTTGCCAAATTAAGAAGCAAAACTTGGAGACCAAGTCTGGGAGCAACCGAGAGAAGATTTCTGAATTCTGAAGGTGCCTAGGATTGCCACATGTCACAAGATGCAAGCCCAAGAAAACTCATCAAGAGATCTCACCCTTTGAGCGCAGATCCGCGGCCAAACCCCCCCTTGGGCCGCGGATCCGCCGCAATTTTATGGAGTTAGAGCGAAAGATTTTTTGGGGTTAATCTATGATGAAATTTACCAAGTCTTAAACCAAAAGATTCTGGCTTTGCACTATAAAAAGGCACCGAGAGCCTCTTGGAAAAGTTATCACGCCGACGAGATCACTAAGTCAAAGACGTCTCACGCATCCAGGCTGATCATCAACTGTTCATCTACCTCCTTCGAAAGAGTTCGAGAAGCAAACCAAGTTTTTGTAATAATTTTCTAAGGAATAAAGTGTAGATTGTTCAAGTTGATTAATAAAGGTAGTTGTTTTATTTAATTCTTTTGCATTTTACATTATGTTTTCCCTCTCTGTCTTTTCATCTTCTTTTCCCAACATGCGCGAGTAATTCTCCGCTTGTTAGGGTTCGTAGGATTAGGGTAGGTTAATGGATGATGAATATCTCTAAACCCTTTTTAAGTCCTATAAAGTTTATGAACTTTATCAAAAGAATCATTAACATCCTAATCGGGCGCGCTAACAATTCTTTGTTAGTTCCGACCGCGATTAGAGATTAGATTAATGATTGTTTTGGTAAAGGCTAGATATGAACGGAGTTCCGTGTCGAGATAAGGGTTAAAAGTGGGATTCATTTTCCCTCCAGAAACCCTAATCTACACGCATCACCGTCGTTCTAGTTCTAAATCTATTAATGGATAAAAAGGGTAACTTTTAATTAATCGTCCATAACTACTAAATCCTAACGAACCCTACAAGCCCCCTTGTTATATTAGCTACATCCATAAATAATCTAGATCTATATTCTGCATTAGTGGTTAACATAGATCTAGAAACCATTCACAAAATTCTTTATTCCTCCTCTCTTTCTCAACACGTCTAAACTAAGAGTAAAAGATTCAACGTTTTCCTGAGGACGACCCGTACTCATCTCAGTCTAGCTACACGCGACACCGTTATTGATTGCGGTTATTCTACAAACACTTTTTTCACATCAATCATCAACGAACTCCCAATACAACCCAGAAAACTCAACTGTTTAGTATAGATTAAAAATTCCCAGAAAACAGAGGAATTACAGTCGGGCATTACTGTGCAAAGCACGTGCCCAGAGTCACCATTATGGCCGCGGAACCGCCGCCCAAGCCAGGGTCATTGGACGAGTTAGGGTCACGTGCTCCACAGTAATTCCTAGAAAACCCTGCTGAATTTTTTGACAATTTTTAATTCACAAAAAACCACAATTTCAGAAAATTTACAGAGAGGGGTCAAGTTTTAGGGTTTCGGGGTTCGATCGGGTTTCTAACTTCGTCTACACTTCGCCTAAGGCTCTAGCTAGGCTCTGATACCACTGTAGGGTTCCTAAGCACACTCATGAGGTTCTACAACTGGTCAACCATGCCAAATTCAAAAATTTATGTGCCGAGAAACCCTAAACAAGATAGATAACTAGAGGTAAGGCGAAACCAAATGCAAGCAAACAACTTTACTAACAAGTGAAAGGGATTACAACCTTTGTAGATCCAGTCCTCCACCTCTAGAGCTCCGCGACGACGTCCCTTCGCTGCGATCATCGGGATCCCGGACTCTAGCGATGGTTTCGTCGGAGAAATGATCGGGCTAGGTCGTTGACTTCGATGCCGAAGATGATCTACGTCGAGGCAACTCAAACTCAAGCTCCATATTCACTAAGTCATGAAACTTGTGAAGAAAACACCCTATACAACATGGCAAGTGGTAGAGGATGAAGAAATAGGAAGTGGGTTCACTTTGGATTTGGATTTCTCACTTGATTTCATCACTTGGAATTTTTCTAGAATGGTTTTCTTCACTTGAAGAAGAAGATGAAGAAGAAGAAGGAAAAAGAATTATCTTGAAAATAATAAATCAAGTGAATCTTATCATAATGCAACCATGGGTGAAGTAAACACATGTAGAGAATAAACTAGGATTTAGGTGTAATGGTTAAGTTAAGGAAAAAACAAAATGGTTGAAGCTACATGAAACTTCAAGAATAAAACAAAGAAAGCCACCATTTTTGTTTTTGCCAAAATAAATAAATAAAATAAAATAAATAAGTTAAAACCCTAACCATTAACCTAAACATGGTTTAAAGCATACACACACCCAAGTTTGCGTGTATCATCAAACATGATACAAACTAGTGCACAAACATATATCATATATACAATATGCACAATCAAGTGAGATAATCAATCTTAAGTGAACAATACTAGTCAATGTAAAGTAATATATCTAATATATAATTATACATTAAATCATTAAATCAACACTTGATTTAATGATCCGGTCATACTGCACATAACCGACCAATATCAAGCGTATCATTATATCGAATCAACATTTGATTCGGTAACCCGGCTATATCTTATATAACTGTTCGATGATACAAATCGCGAGAATAGAATTCAGTATCACATACTGGTATTATTCTCGGTCCCGCACATATCTCATATGCGCTCCTATTTCGTTTCGCTTGAGCCAGGAAACCTCTGTGTAGGACTCTAAAGACTCGTCAATACGCCGGCAGCAGGTGATGATCATATCAAACACCCACAAGCCGCAAACGGTCTGCTAAACGTAACGGCCACCCGGGTATTGAGCGATCAGAAGATCAACGAGCAAGCCCGCTCACACTCCTGTGAATCCAACCAGTAACACTTACCGTACAGTCCGGTCTGTTCGTCTGATATGTCGCATATCTCGCCTAGGAGTAGTAAACGTCAGATCCCAGTAGCTTGATAAGTCATGCCGACGTAAGGTCCATAACAAGTGTGAAACTACTGATAACTCTTACCAGTATATCACTGCAACCCTGGCCAGGGATTTCCAGTTATGGCCAGTCGAGCATAGCGCAACATCAACCCCCAATACCGGGAGAGACGAATCCCCTCCTATCGCTCATTGCCTCCATGTGAATCGGGACTGCACCCAAAAACCACCTGTTTGCACGCCTCAGTAGAGCCGTGGTAGGGTGGAAATCAAAGCACAATGGGAGACACACAAGACTCTATGACGATCTCGGGTCAACAGACTAAGCTGTACCAGTGTCACCAGAGAACTGCCATCTGACGTAAGGTATAATACCATCTGAGAGTTCTCGGCGAGTCCGTCCAGTGTACTCAGTCTCCACTGAGCACCCGTATATCATCTCTGATGTCAAACACCAATGGATATGGGATCATCCATCGCCCATCTGTATGGGTCGAGAAGGTATACGCTAGTCTACTCTGGTATATCGATGCCCCGTCTCGATACACCCACGACTAGGGACCTTGAAGGATGTACTTATAGACTACCATGTCCACACTAGTATGATCCGCATCATAGTCCAGGTAGTCAAGTACACATTCTAAGGGCTTTATCAGCATGTAACAGAGAGATAGAAAGTATACATGTTAAGATAAAGAGTAACCAGATAGCGTACTATCATGTCGAGCAAGAAAGTCCTACTATATATGTCCCAGCATCCACTACAATATACATCCTATGTACAGTAATGGCCTCTAGGGAATACATATAACTAACACTTTCCGACTCTTAGAATACACCAGGATGTCGTCGATGAAGATGACAACGAACCTGTCTAAGCACTCCCGGAAAACTTGATTCATTAGGTTCATGAATATTGCTGGTGCGTTGGTCACTCCAAATGGCACCACAAGAAATTCGTAATGTCCATAACGAGTTCTGAAAGCCGTTTTGTGAATATCAGCTTCCTTGGCCTTCACTTGATGATAACATGAACGAAGATCTAGTTTAGAGAAAACACAAGATCCACTTAGCTGATCGAATAAATCTTCGATACGCGGTAGCGGATACTTGTTCTTTATCGTTATTTCATTCATGGCTCTATAATCGATGCACATTCTGTATGAACTTTCCTTCTTCTTCACAAGCAGTACTGGAGATCTCCAACTTGAAGTGCTGGGACGAATCCATCCTTTCACCAATAATTCGTCCAACTGAGTTCGGAATTTCTTCAATCCTTCCGGACGTAATCGATAAGGTGCTTTGATCACCGGTTGTGCTCCTGGTATTAAATCAATGCTGAATTCAAGAGCTCAATCTGGAGGCAAACCTGATATATCGTCAGGAAATACATCGTCGAACTCTCGAACCACTTCCGGCTTTGATTCTTCCTCTGCTTGAGTTGCTACAATACTGCCTTCTTCGGCTTCTCCTTGTAAGTACTTGGCTCCAGGGTATGGTCTCCACTTTTGAAATAGAAGACCGGATGGTCTGAAATCTCGAATACTACCCTTCTTTGACGACAGTCAACGGTAGCATAAAATGTTCTGAGCCAATCCATACCTAGAACCACATCGAAGTTCGGTATGTCCGGCACTTTGAAGTCAGCATAGAATTCTCTGCTGCAGACGACTACTGGACACAAGCTGTATCCCATTGTTGCCTTTAGATTGCCATTCCCTGAACTAACATTCCAGCTGGATACAAGCGGTGTGACTGGAATCGCATGAGTTCGGACGAACCGTTGCGACATAAAGTAATGAGATGCTCCAGTATCGAAGAGTGCTAGTGCAGGAAGTGAGGCTACTCGGATTGTACCTAACGTATGTGGGATATGTTTTAGGTATAGGGAAAATATGTGGATAGGTATTAAGACTGAAAGAAAAGGTTGAGAAGAAAAGGTTACCAGTGATAACTTGGCCAGTGGCCTCAGCTTCTTTCACGATCATCGTGAAAGCCTGTCGCCGTGGTACATTCCTCCTGGCCTGAGTAGCATTTCTCGGAACGTTCCGTTGAGCTTGATGGAACTGAATAGGAGGAGGTGCAGTCGGTGGTCCTCTAGGTGGTGGAACAGGTAGTGCAAATCTTGGAGTAGGTGCTTGGTTGGCTGGGCGTTGAGGGTAAGTGATTGCTGGCCTAGGTGCAGCATATGAGTTTTGTCTACGAGGACAAGACACAATATCGTGAGTAGCTGCGCCGTAGACTAAGCAAAGGCGGTTTGCACGCCGGCAGTATTTCATCAGATGCCCGTCTTTCTTGCAGTAGTTACAAAAGGCTGGGCTGGGCCTGTTGTTCGGAACTCCCGGTCTCCTTGGCACAAATGATGGCCTTAATGAGGCTCCTCCTGCCATCTGATTGGCAGGGCGCTTAACACTAGCAGATTGAGATCTGCCCCTCATCTTTACCACTGCCTCATAACGGTGGGCAGCTTTCAGAGCCGATTCATGAGTCGAAAAATCTCCTGTGGCCAGTGCAGTCTGGATCTCCGAATCTAAACCTTGTTGAAATCGACGGGCTCTGATCTCATCCGTCGGTATCAGGTGTGCCGCAAATCTGTTAAAATATTGTGTTAGCTGTGTAGTATGTGATATATTGAAGAATCGAATTATTGAGGAATATCTTATCGACTGAGCCTGGTGAACTCAGCGTTATATTCATCTACTGACTTGGTCCACATTAAACTTTGTTGCAGATGGATGAACTGCTGTTCCATGTCGAACCTGGCAGTCTTAGGGAAGTACTTTGCGTCGAACATGTCGCGGAAAGTCTTCCATTCGATGGGTTGATCAAGACGGTTTTCTTATGTCTTCCACCAGACCCGTGCATTGTCCGTGAGCTGCATTTTTGCAACATGGACCCAAGCTATCTCTGGCACTTGTGCCGCTGCCAGATCATCTTCGATGCTCTGAGCCCATTCCTCAGCTTATAGAGGGCTCTCTTTTCCTACGAACTGCTTGGGGTGAAAAGCTCTGGATTGCTTCACCCCAGGTGCTTCTGCCTCGGGACGGTTCATTAAAAGAGCAGTCTCCTGCTGCTGTCCTTCCAGGAGGCTGCAGATCGCCTCAAGTAGAACAGTCTGCTCGTTCATCGGAGCAGGGAAGACAGGTGTAAGTGGTAGTGGTGGAGATGTGTTGTTGGCATTGGTGCTGGTGTTGTTTGGGGAATCTATAACCTTCAAAGAAAAATTTGGGTCAAGACAGATTCAAAGTATATGAGATTGTAAGATTCAAAGAATATGAATTGTAAATAATGTTTTCAGTTGCTGGTTCTTGTGTTATATTGTTTAGGTTGTCCACGCAGAACTGAACTGCATGATAGGGTTCCATACCGCTCTGACCTGTATGGGCCACCGACAAAACCTGTCACGCCCCGCTTCCCGGTGTACAGCGAAGGGGGACGCGATGAGGCCGCTACGTATTTACTCAGAAGTAAAATACGTTAAGCGTAACTAAGCAATATAAAAGAAATATACACAAGAGACAAATGTAATGAACAACAACTTTATTTATTAACATTCTTTTGTACAATGTATGGAAAAGTAAATACATCTGAATGAAAGCAATGCCTAAACAGTGGCATAACAGAAATGGAAAGTACTGAAATGAAATATGTACAATGAATCTAAAGCTCTGGGTCGTAGGCTAGCTGATCCAAGTCCTCACTGGTAGGCTCGATCTCCGGAAAGTCCGAATCACCTGATAACATTCCAAAGAAGAAAGAGAATGATTGTCGTCAGCGAACAATCGCTTGGTAAGTCCCAAAGATAAGGGAGAAATAGAATAGACAGAGAGAGAGAGAGAGAGAGCGTGTAACTTTTAAATTTATATTATATTATTATAGTGTTAACGCTGTTGTTTGTAGCTTGGTACAGAAGAGGCCAGTGTATACGAGAGGAGTCTCTATATGCCAGAGACTAAAGGCAAATGGAGTACAAAGAACCGTTTATGCCATGGTACAACAGCAAATGAATTCAGGTTAGGTGTCTTAAATCTTGCAGTCTCGTGCCATTTCTAACACCTTCCGTACCAATCTACCCCTTAAACCCCGCGATGCTTTGATTGTATTGTTTGTATTGTATTGTAAATTGTATTGCCTTGTATTATAGATTGTACAGATGAATGACTTGCCGAAAACATGATATCAGTAAATGGATGTAACTGGAGAATCATGTAAATGGAAGTATATCCATGGTTCGGTTCGGTCAATATAGATTGAATAAATTGAACAGATTGATTATATGGATTCATGGATTCATATTGAATTGTAGTTTGTACTTGAATCATATTCATGTCAGATTATTTATAATGAGACTCAGTCTGAGTCAGAGCAATTAGAAAAGAAATTGAAGTCCTGAATTAGGTTTTGATGTTATCGGTAACCGCTGCACATGAGTGGCAGGATTTGTGTCTTTTTCAAAAACGATTACCGTGTTGATAACACCGTTTGGTAAGTTGTCTATCTTAAATAGGCAAGCACCCATATCTCCGGCTCCCTGAGGCTCAAGAGACTGTTCCCGCTTAAACCTATATTTACTAGGGTCCTTATTATAATTTATAAACTTGAAGGGGGTTTATATAAAAATAATTTTGTATAGTTTTTAAAATACACCTAAAGTATTTTATTATCGTCTTTAAAGTTTTTATTGATGTATATTTTATCATTGTGACATTTCTAGTGATTAAAACCTATTTTCATAATATAAGGTATTTAATTGTAAAGAATTGAACTTGTATAGAATTGCATGGTATTTTCATATAAAGTGATTCTTTTGATTTAGAAAAGTTGGGATATTTATACTATATTAAAAATAGATATTTTGGTTATATATATATATATATATATAATATTTATAAAAATAATTTAATTTATTATTTTTCTAGAAATCTCATTTTCTTAAGAGATTTGTATTTTTAAATCTTTCGAGACTGAATGCTCCTTGCGGAGGTCTGCATCTCGCACTACTAAGCCCGAGGATGTGCGATAATCCGTACCATCCTGAACGGGTTCCCAAAATGGGTTATAGTGGCGCTTTGCAAAGATTTATTTAAAATACATAATCTTATAGAAAAATGTTTTAATAATAAAAGGTATTTATGTGTAAATTCGTATTGCCGTATTCTATATTCCCGAAAGACATCGTGCTATATTGCATATGAGTGTTGTGAGAAGGAAGTTCATTACCTCGTGATCTATTTAAAGGTATACCAAGGAATTATGATGTTTAATGTCGAAATTAAACTACATGGTATTTTACTGAAAAAGTACGATAAAAATTACAATATGAAATATTTTGCTATGAAACTTGTTCATGATGTTTTGTTAATATTTAATAGTCAAGATGTGAGGGTTTGGTATGTTTGTATTTAAGAAAATTGGAACTTTTTAAAGAAAACCGAATCGGAAGTCGGATTAACTCCGCTTCCGTCGGGTTTTAGAAATAAGAGTTTTTAGATTAGAAAAGAGAAGAGGGAGAAAGGGGTTACTGGAATTTAGCTTAGAAAAGAGGAAGGGGGAGTGGAAGTAGGTTCCGGTGCGTCGTTTTGTCGCCGGGATCTCCTAGGGTCGTCGTCGGAAATTCACCGGAGCTTCGCCCTGTGCTAACTCCACTTGTACACAAAAGTTCTAAAGAATTTTCTTGAGAGTTTGGACAGAGTTTATGAGTGAGGGGGTGTGATTTGGAGTGAGTGAGGAGGTGTGATTTGAGTGGTATTTATAGGGTAATTTAGGGTTTAGGGTAGATGAAAGGTTGTATGAAAATTGTATTTAAAATAGAGTAAATAAGTGTTTTTATTGACTCTGTAAATGTGCAGGGTTTTAATGTGTACAGGGGTTTTCAGAAGACCAAAAGACACAACTTCCATGAAGATCAACTCGGGTTTTGGCCGAGTCAACCCGACCTCGCCGGCCGAGTCGGCCGAGTCGCCGGCCCGAGTCGGCCGAGTCGGGCCGGGGATCGTCACCACATGCCCACCATCGGTTGGTCTTTCTCCTGGTTCAGTTTGTTTTATATGTGACTTTTGATTTTACGTGTTTAGCACGTGTAGACTCTTGGGATTCTAAAAAAAATTAAAAGAAAACTAATAAAAAATAATGTGGCTGATGGGATTTGAACTCTGGTGT
The DNA here is from genome assembly GCA_030015575.1 of Agapanthus africanus. Lineage (NCBI taxonomy): Eukaryota > Viridiplantae > Streptophyta > Magnoliopsida > Asparagales > Amaryllidaceae > Agapanthus > Agapanthus africanus. Next base: position 539,906,876 of record CM057346.1, read on the forward strand.
TTTGGTTCAGCAGTGCAAGGTCTTACCAATGAGTTACAACCTCTTTCTTACTATTAAAAAATCAAAACAAATACTTATAGTACTCACAGGAAATGTAAATACCCCAAGTATACATTAACTTTTAAACAAATTTTTTGTATACTAAAATTAGAGTTGTTACACTCATTATGACATAACACAATGAATTTTGGAACAATATTTTGTGGGATAAATATAATTTTACAATAAAATACCTTACACAAATAAAACCGTATTCTTTAAAATTGTTTTAATTAAATTCCTTGCAATTAAGCCTCTACAACCCATTTTGGGAACCCGATCGGAATGGTGCGGGTTATCGCACATTCTCGGAACTAGTAGAGCGAGATGCAGATTTCCTCACGGAGTATCCGATCTCGATGGAATTTTTAATACAATTTTTAAGAAAAACGTGAATTCTATTTAATAAATAAAATTTATGTTTAATAATTATATATATAATATTATTAAACTATCTATTTTAAATATATAATAAATTCCATGTTTTCTAAATAAAAGAAAGGAATCACAAGTTTTAAGAAAATACTATTATCAATCCATACAATTCCAATTTACAAAAAAATACTATATATTATTAAAGCTGGGTATTTATTCACTAAAATACCCCACCTTTAAACTCTACATCCATGAAAACCCTAAATACAATAAATAAATTCTTGAGATTTATTTGGAAAGTTTATCAAAACTATTTTTCATAAACCCCCTCAAGTTTATTAATTTACAATAAGGACCCTAGTAAATATAGGTTTAAGCGGGACCAATTCTCTTGAGTCTCAGCGAGCCAGAGAAAGTGGGTGCTTGCATATTTAAAGTAGTAAAATAAAACGGGGTTATCAATGATAATTGGCTTAGAAAAAGTCACAAATCCTGCCGTCCATGTGTAGCAGTTACCAATAACTCCAAAACCTAATTCAGAAATCAAATTCTGTTTAATTGTCTGACTCAGATAGAGTCTCAGTCTAATCTGAATACAATTCTAATCTATATACAATTCAATATAAATCTAATAGATCATGAATCCATATATACTGGAACTTGAACATGAATACCAAAATACTATCAAATATCAATATAACTCGACTGGACCGAACCATAGATATATATTGACTTGATTACATGACTATCCGTTTACATCCTTATGCATTTACATGAACAATTGATATCATGGTTTCGGCAAGTCTTACATCTATAAAACAACACAATATATATTACGGGTTTTTTTATAGGGGTAGACTGGTACGAAATGTGTTAAAAGTGGCACGAGACGGTCACTTTAATACACCTAACCTGAATATCCATTGTCGTTGTCCCGTGGGTTTTGACGAGGCCTTGTACTCTATATACCATAGTCCATGGGGTAAGTTGGACTCTTCTCGTATACACTGGCACATTCTGTACCAAGTTACAAACAACTATGTTAACATAACAAACAGACATATACCAGTTATATTCTCTTATCTATCTATTTTATTTCTATATCTCTTTGGGACTTACCGGACGATTGTTCGCTGACGACATTCATTTTCTTTTCTTTCTTTGGAATGTTATCAGTAGGACCCGACTCTCTGGAGATCAAGCCCAGACAGGAAGACTTGGAGCAGTTTATTGAGGGCCCCGAGCTCTAGTCGCTTGTATATACTTTACTTTCAGTTCATGCCATTGTTTAGGCATTTCTTTCTACATTGTATTTACTTTTCAGTTGTATTGTAATGAATGTTTAATAAATAAAAATTTGTTGTTCATTTACATCTCATGTCTTTCTTTTGTACTTTTATATTATATTGCTTATTTACGCTTAACGGGTTTACTTATGAGTAAATATGTCGCGTGCCTCATCGCGTCTCCTTATCCGTACACCGAGAAGCAGGGCATGACATAATGCATCACGCGGACCTTACAATTACAATACTCAAAGAAAATTTGCGTGATCAGAAACTTTATTATCCAGAAATATTTTTTTTACAAAGCACACTTGAAAGATAAAAGTGGCCCTAAGCTATACATAGTTTTTATTTGGCCAGACGAAAAGAAAAAAACAAGTCACATCAGTCGTGATTGTGAAGGTTTAATGGGTTACGATAAGCTCTCGCGGTAATATAGGGGCGTCCATTCCCATAACGCATCGCAGGGATTGCTATTGGAGGTTCTTCAGCCTCGAGTTCCTCCTCACTCAGGATTTCATCCTCCGACTCTTCCTCGGTTGGGGCCTCATTTTCGGGCTCTTCCCTCATGGGGTTTCCTTCTCCTGGTCCTTCTTTCTCGGCGAGAACTTCCTCATCGGGGTCCTCTTCCATAAGATCCGCCTCTTCCGGATCTTCTTCCACAGGTTCTTTCTCAGGATCTTCCTCTACTGGGTATTCTTTGGGGTCCTCTTTTTCATCGTCAGAGTCACTGATCATATTGATTTCTGGTGCTGCATCTGGGACTCCCTTGTTTTCAAGATCGCCGTTGTCGAAAATCACCTGTGGGCCATCGACCTCGTCATCTGAACTCGCTAGTATGCGGTCAAGAGAAACGCATGACCGAGTGTCTCCATCGAGAGGCGGCGTTGTCCCAGGGTTGGCCATAGCCTGAAAAGAGAGGGTCATGATCAGATAGTGTAACACACAAAAATAACTAAAGAGGTGGAGCACATGGAAAATATAAGGTGGGTAAAATCTAAAATCACAAACTTGAGTGATGATACAGTAAGTAGTATATGGAAGTGAATGGTATGGAAACAATACACAAATCACAACCCACATTTTTTATTTAAACCAAAGGGTTCAACAAAATACAAGGTTCAGACGAAAAGAACGATTACTAAATAAAATAACAAGGTCTTTATTGAAAGCAGGAAGGTGACAACTCCGTGTTGATACCTAGATCGCTGGGATATCATAAAGCGAGTTTGAATCCCGTGTTGGGTCTGTACCATCCTCGAAACTCGAACTATGAAAACAACCAAGTTACTCAATCCAACGTGGAGAGAGTTGACGAATTTCCTCCTTGTAACTCCTTCCTTCGAGGGCAACCATTGACAAGATGCTCGTTGGATCCAAAAATCAAGCACTGCCTTTTGGCCTGGCGACAGTCCTTCTGAAGGTGTCCTGGCCTCTTGAAATAACCACAACGTTGGGTTCTCCGTTACTTCTGTTGCTGAGGAACAAATGGACGCTTCATCTGTACACTTCCTCTTTGTTTAACAGGGATTCCCCTACGATTGGGGGCTCCCCCTGGTGCTCGAATTAGTTGCCTCTTTAACCCCTCAGCTAAAAGATCGTTTGTTCGCTCCTGGGCTTCTGTTAAACCTTGCAGTACATCCAAAATCTCGGCGATCTGACTCTAGGTAGTGGAGATGGAAGAAGGGTCGTTGGAAGCCTGAAACAATAAATTTTCGGACGACATAAGGTACAAGGTATTAGATTAAGATACAGAATTGAAAAACAAAGCACGAATATGTGGTGAGGTGAAATTCAATTGAGCGGAAATCAAATGTAGAACTTCAAGTCACCCAAGCAGAGTGCTGCCTTGTAACTATACTGCAGTTCATAGTTACAATCATATAACTCTACTAAGTCACCCAAAACTCTAGCAGATGGAGTAAAAAATGTAGCTTGACAAACTATAGGGATTCCAGTAAAGGATAACAAGTTTATAATCTAGGCCGTATGGGTGACTTAAATTTTCAAGCTCTAGTCGGAAACTGAAATCCCAATCTAAACCTGGCGCTCTGATACCAACCAAACCATGTCACGCCCCACTTCGTAAAATACGGAATACGAGAGGTGACAAGGCCAGCCATGCTCCTACGGTCGAGAAAATATCCTGCCGTAGCATACTTCGGCTTCTAGCACTACGTGGTAATTAGTAATCATAGCACAGGTAATGAGAAACGCGGTCACTAATTCTATCAAAACAGATATAAAACTAACCAAATAGAGTCAAAGGAAAAGATAGTGTCGGCGTCGTCAATCTAAATGTCCGCAGTATCCTCGAGGTAAGGCATGTTCTGATCCGAGCTAAATCCACTTCTCACTCTGAGCATGCATACTCAGGTCGTCAGAGCGACACAATAGCAATATATATGAATATGTAATATGTGCAATGATGATAAACATAAAGCAGTAAGTATAGAGCAATGACATGAGCATGCAATAACCGGTACATGTAACGATGAGCAAGTGTATCAGATCAGTAATCAATGCAATGTCCATGTCGCTAAAGCTATCAGTCTCTAAGTCTCAATGGACAAGTCACTAAACCTATCGTCAGTCTAAGTGTGAGCGTCAACCACCGCAGAGGTATCCCCAACCTAAGGGTAGGCCCCAGTGGCAAGGGAACTTGGGCCCGAATCACGCTCGCTAATAATCAGAAACACCATCCATATGACTCCCAAAATCACTACATATGCCGGCAGTGGGACTCCTGAGATTCCGTTGATCGAACTCATACTCAAACTACCCCACACCCCATGGTCTACATCAAACACCGACCATGAATCCAAATACCAATCGCTCCATGACAAGTCTACGCGAGAACTGGAGACAGGGTCTCCATCAAGCATGTCTCAACTAGTATCCAAGATAAATGGACGGTGCTCGATGTCTTACCTATGATACTAATATAAGTGCTTCCATAACCGTTCCATATCAGTTAAAGTTACACTTATATATGTCCCATAGACGTCGATAAAGCAATAACTAATTGGTTTCGCTGATTGTGTACAAGTACGTGTCACTTCACTTATTCAATCATACTTTTACACTAACGTACTTGCCACAATCCAATCACTAACATTTATCACTTAGTAATGGAATACGGTCACTAGGTTATCGATGCAAAAGAATACTATTTACAAGGGGATGACGGTCATGCAACATGATGGGTATACAGTAAATGCACTGCTAAAAACATATGAGCAACCGGTATCGGTTGGATTAGAAAAAAACACATAAAATCACATGTGCATAATTTGGTGAAACAGTATAAAAGGAATAAATAGAGTATTAAATTATCTATATGGTAAAATTAGTTTCGAGTCAATCGGGTATTAGGTTTACGAGTTATGGTCATTTCATATTAAGTGTTCTCTGCTGGAAATCCAATTTCTGAACTAGAAGTCCGTTTCGTAACACGTTTTACTCTCTGTTGGGAGCATAATTAGGCAAAGCTACAGCTATATAATATTTATATTTATCTGTTTTGTTTCCAACGTATTAGACGGATTAACAATAGTCATCTTGGTTTAGGAGTTATGATCAGATTATTGATGAAGGGTGCAACCTGAATTGACAGAAAACTGCCGTACATGTCATCCGTTTAAAATATGATTTAAATACCAAATGATACTGGAATTTAGTGAAACTGGTACCATTGGAAAGGTAGAAAAATTTTCTACGCTGCGGTAATTGTCTCCGCACACTATCACAATTAAACATTATGGTTTCAGGTGCATAAAAACATGTCAAGGGTAAGTTTCTGCTCTGGACTGCAGTCTAAGGTCAGGTAAGTTCTTTGTTTTCGATGTTCAGAGGATATATCTAACAGTAAACCCACACGTCATGTTAATGATTATGCAGTACCATTCACAATGAACCCAGGCATGCTGCGAATGATTTTTTCTGGAATTAATTATGAATTTAACAGTGTCAAGTATTCGGTAAAACGCAAGTTTCGCCATAGACATTAGAGCATCACTTTAAGTGTGTAATTGCATTATTTGCTACAAAACTTTTAATGTGTTGCTATCTATCACTAAACAAACATAAGTATCAGTGGTACCACCATCTAAGCATAAAGAGGAGAACTGACCTAAAGAGAGCCGCATTAGTCTGTTTCGATACTCGACTTGGGGGTATCGAATTCGTAGTCAAACACTATTCGACCGGCGCCAATTTTCAATATGGTGTTCATCATCATGTATAAAATTCATTGGTTACACGTTCCGCAAACATTAATGGGTGATTTACACTAAAGTTTCAATTTTGGTTCAGTTAATATTAAAAGCGTTGTATTTATACACAAAGGGTCCTAACTATAGTATGAAAACAAGTGAGTGGGTTCACTTGCCTTAGCCGCTGATATAGAAGCGACGAACATACAGATTATTCTTCTCGACACACGAGACAACGATAAACGTAACGGAACCGGCACGGTGTGACGCGAGGCTCGAGCGTGATAGGGGTTACGACGAACGTGTGCGATATTGCGATGACGGCTGTGTTGATGACCCAATGTTGGATATATGTAAGCCCTAGAGGCCATTATTTGATAGTGGATGTTTGGAGATATATATATACAGAGGACTATCTTGCTCGACATGATAGTATGCTATTTGGTTACTCTTTATCTTAACATGTTCACTTGATTGTGTATACTATTCATTTGATACATGGTGATAAAGCCCTTAGAATATCAGCTTGACTACCATGATTATGATGCAGATCATACTCGTGGGGCATGAGTCTATAAGCATATTCTTAAATGTTCCTAGTCGTGGGTGTATCGAAACGGGGCATCGATATTCCAGAGTAGACTAGCGTATACGTTTCTTGACTCAGTATGACGGGGTGATGGATGATCCCATATTCATTGGTGTTTGACACCGAAGATTATATACAGGTGCTCATTGTACACTGAGTACACTGAACGGACTTGCTGAGAACTCCTATATGATATTATATCTATCGTCGGATAGCAGTTCTCAGGTGACACTTGTACAGGATAGTCTGTAGATCCGAGATCGTCATAGAGACTTGTGTGTTCTCCCACTGTGCTTTGATTTCCACCCTACCACGGCTCTACTGAGTCGTGCAAACATGTGTCTTTTGGGTACAGTCCCGAGACACATGGAGACAATGAGCGATAGGAAGGTTTCGCCTCTCCCGGTATTAGGAGTTGATATTATACCATGCGCGATTGGCTATACCTGGAAGTTCCTGATCAGGGCTGATGAAATTTACTGATAAGTGTTATCAGTAGTTTCTCGACCTGTTATAGGACACACACCGGCATGACTTATAGAGTTATTGGGGTCGACGATACCATCCCTAAACTCAATATGCAATATATCAGACGAAGAGAACGGACTGTATGGTAAGTGTTGCTGGTTGGCTCTACAGGAGTTTGGACAAGTTCACTTGTTATTCTTCTGTTCGCTCAATACCTGGGAGCCATTACGTGCAGTTAGTACCGCTGATGGTTTTTGGGTATCTGATATGATCACTACCTACTGCTAGCGTATTGACGAGTCTTAGAGTCCCACAAAGGGGTTACTGAGCTCAGGCGAAACGAAGTGGGGCACATATAGAGATATGTGCGGGAGCTTGATTAAATACGAGTATATGATACTGTATTTTAATCTGGCGTTTTCTATTGGTCGGGTTGTATGTGATATGACCGGATTATTAAATCAAGTATTGATTTAATATAAAATGACTAATAGCTCATTACTAATTCCTTTCTTTATGTGTGCATGTATGTATGTATATTTATATGGATTTATATACACATTTACATGTGTGCATGTGACATGGTGGATGATTCATTGGACATAGTTATGCTAGACCCACATAGAAACATTTTAGATGTTTTATTGATTTTGAGTAAATGGAAATTGAATAATAATCTCATGGTTGATATTTTTCTTGTACACTCTTCCTTCAAAATATCTAGTTAACCATGCTTTATTATTTAATTGTCCACTAACTCACTCTCTCAAAATATCTAAGATATTTTCATGGCTCATATTTATGAGATTGTGAGTATGACTCTCTCTCTCTCATGGTTATTATTTTCTCATTCTCTCAAGCTTGGCCATTTTCCTCATCTTCTTCCTCCAAGCTCTCTACCTTTTTCTATTGAGTGAAAGAGAAAGAAAAATAAAGATTTATTAGTGAGAAAAATACCCACTTCATCAATCTATATAAGTCTAGAACACTTGTATAGGTTGTTTGCCTCACTTCTACTTACTTCAAGTGAAGCAAGAGCTTGAGTTAAGGAACTCCGGGTGGATCATCGTGGACAACGAAGGCTACAAGTGAAAGTGTTCCAAGCTTCGAGTGGAACCAAGGAGTCCAAGAACATCTACACGGAGCTATAGAAGAGAAGGAGAGGTCTATAAAGATTGTAGTTCTTTTTCTCTTAGTGTTAGACACTACTTTAGTATATGATACTTGCTTGTTAAGCCCTAATCCTTAAGTTCGATTCTAGGTTTGAGTTCCATAGCACTCTAGATTTTTTAAAATTGCATATTTGATGCTAGTTAAAACCTAGTGAGGATGCTAAGAAACTCCAACAGTGGTATCAGAGCCAAACTAGAGTATTAGGTGTGACCTAGACAACGTTAAAGTATTCGATCGAATATCGAAACCATATCTTTGCCAAGTCTCTGGAAATTTTTCAAAAGTTTGAATTTTTAGGTTTAAAAATATACAGAAAATTGTGCAGGGTTTTCTATGGATCCCCAAGAAAAATGAGCACCTAACTCGACTAAACGGCTGCACAACTGCGGCGTCGTTGGTAAGGCCAGGACCGTGCCTTCTTGTGCTGAACCGTAGGTACTTGTGACACTCTCTGGGTATTTTTAAATGAGACTCAAGTGTTGAGGTCTCTGAGATTTGTGGGTGTTTGATGGATCGATCGAAATGTTTAACATCGCCTAGACTTTTTGTTTGTGATACAATATTTGGAATCTACACTAATTAGTTTTGAGAAAATTAATTGATTGTTTGCAAATCTAACATTTCAGTCTCGTTGGATGTCGGGAATCTTGTTGAATTACCCGATTTCTTTTGAAAAGGTGTTTTCATTTTGAAACTTAAATGTAAGATCTACATGATTAGGCATGAAATCCGGAATATGAGATATTCCGGGGTTGCGATGTCTAAGTGTTGTGTGGATTCCAAATGTTGTAGTTTTACATTTCTTTTCTGCGACCGTAAGTGTAATATGTGTATCCCTAATTTCATTGCTATACGTTGACGACGTTGGGAATACGCATATTTACTTACGTTGATGATCTGCGATGATTATTCTGTTGCTGTGTTGAGATTATGTATATGATCGTCGTGATTGAATAGCCGGAGGTTTTTATGTGAGATGAGAGTTTTTCTTTTCATTCATGTAAAATTAATTGTATGTAATATTCTTTTATTGGGACACTTCCGGGTTGAGGATGATGTCGCCATTATATATATTATTTATTTTTCCGTATTATGATAGACTCAAGGTGGGGAGCACAAGTAACGGGTTCTAGAGTCCAGTGGGAGACCATCTCGAGGAGTCGAGACCGGGTCTCCTAACTCTAGAATTGGCAGGGTTGCTTGCCACTCTTGCAAGGGTCTAGGGGTGTGGGCTTGGCTATTCGTCACGACCGTGGAATCCGTATTTTTTTTATCATTGGTTTAATTTAAAATACGGAATTGCTAGTATATCCTATACATTCATATATCTGATTCTGCTGCTATGTTCTGTGATGAGATCATATAACTGTGTGAGACGAATGTTATTATATATATAATATATAATAAACATTACTTATATTTTGCATCCGTGCTAGTCCTGCCCCCGCTCTGCCGTTAGTTAAGTAACCTAACGGTGCACGACGGGACCCCATGGCGAATGCGGATGGCATAAGCGTACGTTCTATTTTTCGTTTCTTTCTGTGATACTTAGGAACTTAAATGATAAGACTGCATTAATGAGATTAATGTAAAGAAAAGAAACCTAAAGATGTTGTAGAATAGAATTTGAAACCCACTCGGCCATTTTACGAAAAAACAAGTTTCAAAATGCGGAGCTTAAGCCGCTCTTTTTAAAAATATTTAGTTCTACAACGAGATCAAGTTCAAAGCGTTAAAGGTTTTTATAAAAACCATCTGCAACCCTCCATCATTTTATGAATAGAGTACTCAGTATTCGTGCTGCATTTGTTGACCATAGTTAAGGCGTAGTGTACGGTAGCTAAATGATGTCTTTCTACACAGCATATGATGCGATTAATTAAGACATTTATATGACTTTGTTGACCATAGTTAAGGGTCATATGAGTGGATCTAATTAATCACGAAATGACGGGTAGAACTTGACTAGTTCTTATGATTTGTTGACCAATAAGGTCATAAGCCGGTAGGGATAAAAACCATATCGGGAATTTCAAGAGTTGAAATTTGAAATGAGATTGCATACCTTCTATGTCGATAGTTGGATCCCGGTCCCACTGTGAGTAAGAGTTACTCCTATGAGAGTTTTGCACTTTACAATTAGCTAATCCAGTAGGTGTCTAGAAAGGTGTCAACGGGGTTATGCCTATGGGAAAATGAGGTTTAGTTTAATTAGGTCCGTGCGAAAGCACGGGGATTCTCCCTCAAAGTACCGACACTGGCCTGGCTGACCGATTAGTGAACTTGTAGAATGTAATTAATCCTGGCTAATTTTCCTTTTAAGGTTTGAAAGAAAATTTGATAAAAGCAATGGGAGACATCGATTAGATAAGATAATAACCAATCTAATCTTTGCAAAAGCTTTCGCTGAGTGTATTCTTTTCTCTCTCCTAATGGCAGATACCTATGACTGGACTTAAGCTTCTATTAGAGAAAAATAAACTAACGGGACCCAATTATAAAGACCGGCTGAGGAACATAAACATTGCCCTTACGTATGATAAGGTTGCATATATCCTCACTGCCCCAGCCCTTCCTATCCCTGGCCCCGATTCCTCTACTGCGGATAAGGAGATCCACAAGACATGGGAACTGATTGTGCCACAGCCAAATGCCTCACGTTAGCTTCGATGGATAATGTACATCAGAAGCAGCAAGAGAAGATGGATGTTCAACCCATCTTTCTCCATACAAAGGAGTTGTATGTGGAACAATCTCGTACCCTTCGTTATGAGACATCTCAAAAGTTGTTTCAGATGAGCATGGCTGCTGGCACGTCAGTAGGTGATCATGTCTTGAAGATGATAGCTCTTATTGAAGAACCTAAGGGCCTGAGATGGACCATGTTGAACGAACAATATATTGATATTATTCTACAGTCTCTCCCCTTTGCCTTTACTCAGTTTATAGTAAACTTCAACATGCACAACATGGAGAAGTCACTTCCTGAACTTTTCAATATGTTGAGAAGTGCAGCGAGCACGCTCAAGTCAGTGAAAACTCCCGCTCTGCTTACTGAGCCATCTTCCTCTTCCGTCCCAAAAGCTAAGGTTAAGGGAAAGAAGAAGAAGAAACCCACTAAACCAAGAGGTGGAGTTAAAAAGGCAAAAGGGAAAGACAAATCCGGGGCTGAGGGATCGGGAAAGGAAGAATGTTTCTACTACCACAAGTTGGGACACTGGAAGCAAAATTGTATTGAGTACCTTGCTAATCTCAAGAAGAAAAAGCATGATGATGCTTCCGCTTCAGGTGTGTTCGTGACTGAAAACTATTTTTCTATAAACTCTGCTTCCTGGGTATTAGATACCGGTCCAGATTCTCACATCTGCAATTGTATGCAGGGATTGAGAAATAGAAAAGTTTTAAAGACTGGTGATCACACTCTCCGGGTTGGAAATGGTTCCAATGTACATGCTGTGGTTTCCCCCAATAAAAGAGCAAAGCTCTGTTCAAAACTCAAGAGGCGGCGCCTCACGTGCCTTCCAAGAGGGCGCTAGCGCCAGAGTTAAAAAATTTTACATGAGCAGCGCCCGTGTGCTAAGCTCACAAAACTCAAGAGGCAGCGCATCACGCGCCTTCCACGAAGGCGCCAGTCTCAAAGTTAAAAACTCTTATATGAGCAGCGCCCACGTGCACAGCACGTGAGCGTCGGCGCCTTGTGGAATTAAATTCTACTCTCTGTTAAACAGAGCCGTTGGATCAAAGATCCAACGGAGACGATAAATCATCAGGATGCAGAATTAAATTCTGTCGAGAGGAAATATTCCTCAAATCTTTCTAAATAAGAAAGATTGCCCTCTGTAAAACTGAGTACCATTGGATTAAAAATCCAATGGTGATTAAAGAATCACCGATCTACAGAATAAATTCTGTATGTGTAAATATGTCTCCAATCTTGTTAAAAACAAGAAAAATATATTTTGTAAAATAGAAGCCCTTGGATCAAAGATCCAATGGTGGGTAAAAATCCCCAAATCAATTAGGATCTCTTAATGAGAGATTTCTTTAATTAATCAACAGACTTTCCTCTACTATATAAAGGACCCAAGACTTCAAGTCTAAAAAAAACCTCCCATAAGCTTCGAAAAAAAAGAAAGCAGAAAGCTTCAAAAAGGAAGAAAGAAGAAGATCACCCTTCTCAGAAAAAAAGCTCTAGGTAAATAAAAAAGAAGAGAGATCAAAACATCTTGTTTACCTATTAAAGGGTTTAACCCTTTGAAAAGAAGAACTTAGTTCTATCTCTGGATTTTAGATTCACAAGATAAGTCTCCCACAAGTTGAGAATTTAATTCTCATCGGGAAGAACTTGTTCTTGGAGATTAAAAATTCAGAAAAGAACCAGGAAATTGAACTCCTCAGAACAAAATATACAAGGAAAAATCATCGCCCAGCACCTCGCGTGCCCCTCACGAGGGCACCACTCAATAAGGAGTGCCTAGTACTTAGTGAGCGACGCTCAGCACCTAGCGTCTCACGTGACCCTCACGTGGACGCCTCAGAAAAATAAGGAGTGCTTAGCACTCAGTGACTGGCGTTCAGCGCCCAGCGCCCCACGTGCCACTCACGTGGGCGCTACAAAATACAGGAGTGCTAAGCACTCAGTGAGCGACGCCTAGTGCCCAGCGCTCAGAGCCTCACGTGTCCCTCACGTGGGCGCCATAAAATAAAAGTGCTTGACACTCACTGGGTAGTGCCTAGAGCCTCACGTGCTTCGTACGTGGGCGCCATAAAGAGTGCTCAACACTCCATATTGAGAAAAAAAAAGTAAAGTGTGAGCGTCAGAACTTACATAAGTGCTCAGCACTTTTTGCACAAAAAAGGGGACTGAGCCCAAACAAGTGCTTAGCACTTCTTTTCAAATAAAAAGGAAACTGAGCGGACCAAGCACAAGTTGGTTAGGTCCCTAACTCAGATCAACCGAGCCCAATCCGTACTTCGTGTGTCATGTTCGCAAACAAATCGCTGTTTACTATGGTTGTGTTAGTGGATGTTGCACACCCTCACAACACTTGTGAGGAGGAAGAAGTGGCAAACGAAAATTTTCTTGCATTCAACACCCACTTAAACCCTAAATATTGTGCTTAAACCTTAACTAGCAAACCTATCTAGAGATCTTAACTACTATGATAGGGTTATACCTAAGAAACCGGTCCTTCGGGTCTTCTTTTGGATGCGACTCCTAGGCTCTTTGGATGCTTGAAAGGAACTTGGTCTTCGGTCACCTTTAGATCATAGTTGATCCACCCGAGAGCTATAGAACAAGCTTCAAATTCTTCACAAGAGTTAACTAAGAAATCAAGTGTGCTAGAAATGATTACTTAGATGATTTAGAGATTAAGTAGAGGATTAAAGTGATCCCTAAGCTTTTGATTCATAATTCATGTGAAGGATAAAGCTTAGAGGTAGGAGAAGGAAATAATTTGGAGAGAGAAAATGAATGTGATAATGAGCAAGTCTCAAGCATGAACAAATGATATGGCTCAAAACAATAATTGAAGCATGCATTATTTTTCTCCAAAAATAATGCACCATGCTTCAATAGTAAACTCAAATGAATAAAAATGAAATAAGCCATTCCTTCATCCATGCTTTGACAATTCCAAATTCCACCTCATTATTTTATTTTCACAAAATAAAAACCCATTTATGAGGTGTCTCATTCTAGAATGTATTCTTGTACAATTACAAGAATACCTCTCACCGTATACCGTATAAGTATACCCGTATTCGCATTCCGAAAAATAAGAATACAAATAATTCAATAATATAATACCGGTATTCGTCTTAAACCAAAGCCTACCAGTATTATCCTTCCGATCATCATTCTTGTAACTATTATACGAACATGATCGAAACCCTGCCGTAGCAACTTACGGCCTCTACATCTTTTGCCTGAACCAGAGAACCCTCTGTGTGCGACTCTAAAGACTCGATAGTACGCTGGCAATGGGTTTAACCACAAGCACGTCAGCGGCACTAGCTGTGCATAACGACTACCCAGATACATGACGAAAAGGTGACCGACGAGCGAACTCATCCCAACCCTAACGAGCCTGTAAGCAACACTTACCGTACAGTCCGGTCCCTTCGTCAGATACGTCGCATATGAAGTCTAGGGGTGGTAAATGTCAGACCCCAGTAACTTTATAAGTCAAGCTGATTTATGGCTCATAACGGTTCGAGAAACTACTGATAACTCTTATCAGTAAATCTCGACAACCCTGACCAGGGATTTGTTGTTATGGCCGATCAAGCATAGCGCGACATCAACTCCCTATACCGGGAGAGACGAAACCCCTCCTATCGCTCACCACCTCCATGTGACTCAGGACTGTACCCAAAATTCACCTGTTTGCACGACTCAGTAGAGCCGTGGTAAGGAGGAAATCAAAGCACAGTGGGAATCACACAAGATACTATGACGGTCTCGGGTCTACAAACTAACCTGTATAAATGTCACCAGAGAACCGCTATCTAACAATATGTATATATACTATCTAGGAGTTCTCGGCGAGTCATGTTCGGTGTACCCATTCTCCAATGAGCACATGTGTACAATCTTTGATGTCGAACACCAATGGTTGTGGGATCAACCATCGCCCCCAGGGTCAAGAAATGTACACACTAGTCTACTCTGATAATATCGATGCCCTATCTCGATATACCCTCCACTAGGAACTATTAAAGGATATGCTTATAGACTGCCCAGGCCCCACTAGTATGATCTACATCATAATCCTGGAAGTCATGCATAATACTAAGGGCTTCATCAACATGTATATAAAGATATGAAACTATCATTTCGAGCAAAGATTGTTTCTGTATATATACATGCCTAGCATCGTATACAATACAGGCCTATAGGGCATACAAATCTAACAATCTCCCACTTGCACTAAGGCCTGTAGTTGGTGCAATGAGTACCCACTGTCTACACTAGAACCAGTTGCTGGCGTACCGCATGCCCAACATCTCGAACAGTTTTTCAAACTGGACTTGAGGGATGGCCTTGGTGAATGGATCTGCTATGTTGTCTTTCGTGTCTACTCTCCGTACCTCGATGTCCTGGCGATCCACTATCTCCCTGATGAGGTGATACCGCCTCAAGATATGTCTGGATTTCTGATGGGACCGTGGTTCCTTTGCCAAAGTCATGGCTCCATTATTATCACAATACAAAGTTATTGGATTAGTAATGGATGGAACCACCTGAAGTTCGAAAACGAACTTCTTCATCCAGACTGCCTCTTTTGCGGCATCATTAGCAGCAATATACTCAGCTTCCATTGTGGAGTCAGCGGCGGTATATTACTTGGAACTCTTCCAACATACTGCCCCTCCATTTAGGGTAAATACAAACCCTGAGATGGACTTACTATCATCCTTGTCGCTCTGGAAGCTGGAGTCAGTAAAGGACTCCAATTGGAGATCTCCGTTACCATACACCAAGAACATTTCTTTAGTTCTTCTCAAGTACTTCAGAATGTTCTTCACAGCAGTCCAGTGTTTTTCCCCTGGATTGGATTGATACCTGCTTACTGCACTCAGTGCATAAACTACATCTGGGCGAGTACACAACATCGCATACATTATAAATCCTACCGCCGAAGCGTAAGGTATAATGCTCATGCGAACCCTCTCCTCATCAGTCTTTGGAGACATCTCTTTGGAGAGGGTGATCCCGTGACTAGCGGGTAAATTACCTCGCTTGGAATCTTCCATACTAAACCATTTTAGTATGGTGTCTATATATCTTGATTGGGACAATCTGTAACACCCGAGCCCAAATAGTACTATTTCTATTGCTAGTTGAGTGTTATATATTGCTCATTCCAATTATCCTGATTGTTTGGTGTTTATTGCTAAATTTTAACCGGTTAAATCATTTTGGCATATAATAAATTTTAACACCTAAAATGAAATTAAAAATATCCATGTTGGCCTACTCGTCGCCACTAGTCGCGTGGTAGCGTCCGCGTGTCGAGATTTCGTCCCGTTCGGCTAAACGGGCAAGTTTGGACGACTACGCGCGCGTGCAAGTGTCCGACTTGGGGGCATGCATTTTAATCATTAAACACCTCTTTTCAAAATTTGGAACCCGCTTAAAATCCTATGATTTGAATTTGGAACATTTGGGCGCAACCCGGGCGCGATTTGGAAATGTTTCATTTAGCGCCGGAAATGCCCATTTAATTAAATATTATAAAACCTTAAAGATTATTCTGTTACCAATTTTAACGTTAAAATCTCTTTTAAAATCTTTAATCTTAATCCACAAATTTTGTCCAGCCAATCACGAGGGAGTTAATTCCCTCGTGGGCCCCCCTTTCCCTCTCTATCTCTCTCCGTCTCTCTCTGTCTCTCTCTATTCTCTTTCTCTCTCTCTCTCTAACAACTTCTCTCTCTCTCTCTTCCTATATATATTCGCAGCCGCCTCCTTTCTCTTCCCCATCGCGAGAAAACCCACCGCGAGAACCTCCAAGCCCTAACCCTAGCCTCCTCGTGCGTGCACCGCCGACCTCCCCGTGACCTCGCCGTCGTCGTCATCGCCTCCTCAGCCCAACCGCACCCTCCTACCTCCTTCCTCCGTCTCTTTCCGCGCCTGCACCCAACCCCGACGCCATCATCCGGCCGCAGATCTCGCCGTCGACGCCGCCTCCCGTCACCAACGACGCCTGAGACTCCCTCTCTTCCTCCTCGTCCCGACCTCGTCGTCGCCTTCCTCCTTCCCGTGCGCCGACGCCACTCAGAACCCAAAACTGCAACCCTACCACCCTCTTCAGTTCGCCGGGAAACTCGCCGTCCATCATCGCCGTCATTGCCTCCGACCACCTCCTTTCCCCCTTGATCACCAGAGCAGACCACCACCCTCCTCTACTCGTCGCACCACCCTCTCCAGCGAACCCAGAGGCTGTCCAGCCTTCGCAGCCGCCGTCGCTGCCTCGCCGGCGTCCCAGCGCCGTCGAGCCCGCGTGGTTGCCCCCTGGTGTCTCCCTGTAAGCATCCTTTATCATTCCTTTTGTGCTAGATCCCTTTCCCTCGCTGGTCCTTGTTGCGTATATCGTGTTTGCTAACTTCGTTGCTTTTGACTTTTGCCGGATTCCGACCGTGCCGTCGTTTGGACCCGACGCTCCAGCGAAGTACCCTGGTCCGTGTGGTCCCGCTGTTCGCTGTTAGGACTCGATCCGTGGCCCGTGCATCCGTCTCGTGTTTTCCGCCGACGTGGCATTCGTGTTTTCCGGTTTGCGAAACCGTCGAGGCAAGATTTCTTGCTACATGCTACGTTAAACTAATTAAATGTTTGACTCACAAACTTGCTATATTAACTAAGTATTGCTACTTGTCTCATTGGACGAAATATGATGTACATTATAATACTGCCATCTAATTCGTATTTTGCCACCGTAACCTTAATGACAACTACCTGCTAATCATTTTACTATTTAGAGGATAATAGTCGCACACTTATATCTTTATTGCCTGCTGTTATTAAGATTGCGCTACACTGTGATTATTGCACCCCAAGGGTGCTTGAACCTGTTAATAAGAGAATACAAAGCATCACTGTGTTTACATGGAATAATATTGTTACTTACTGTTCCTGCTGTTGTTCCTTATTCGTTACTATACCTGTTATCAGCATACATTTGATTGCATTACATATTGACCGATCTTGATACACCTGACACATGTACTGATACATCGGACATGACACCCTATACATACTGACTCAACCTATTGGACTACAACCTGACTTGGGGTCCTTTTGGACCATTCCTGCTGTCTATCCAGACAGACCTGCTTTTACCGGATTTTGTGTTGACATTAATCCTGGACTACTGAATACCTGACCTGACATACATAACTTGGGGGTATGGGGAAATCAAAGGTGAAACCGACTTGTAACTCAACAGTTCGATACTTGTTCTGATCAGTCTTACGGGCTTGACCTGCCCCGGAGTGATGATGCTGACATCACTCATCCATCCTACTACCTATTACTGCTTAGCGGCACGTCTCGGATTCAGCCCCGAGAACCTTGACCGTGGTCCCAGGCACGCACGGGATACTATTGAGTTACATCGACGATTCATCAATTGATTTCAAAGACTATAGAGTAGAAACCTGATAGGACAGTTTAGTCACCACTGCACATTACCCTGCTCTGTTATTTCTTAGTACTGCTTTATTCATGTTCATACTTGCATTGCTTATTACCATGTTTATATTATATTATTTGGTTAACATGACGCGCTGACGTCTGGGTTTTGCATGGCCCAGATCCTGTACCACTATCGACGACCGAGCAGGGGTACTTCAGCCAGCAGGCTGAACTGTGAGTTCCTTAGGGTTTAGTTTATTTATTTTCATTCCATTTCCAGATGTGAGCCCGCATTATGGGACGTACTGTTTATTTATTGTATTGGATCATTTGCTTCCGCACTCATTGTTTATTGATTCTTGTTATTATGGATTTGGACATGTATTAGATTAGTTTATTATTTTGTTCTTGATATCTCTACAACCATAATGTGACTGTGGATGGATATTTCCTACCCACAGGTAGCATGGTTGGCTATGTCACGTGCCCAATCTTGCGTACTCTGGGAAGCGGGGCGTGACACAATCCCAACAATTTCTTAGATCTATCTCTATAGATCTTAATTCCCAGAATGTACGAGGTATCACCCAGGTCTTTCATGGAGAACCTCTGCGATAAGAATAGTTTGACCGATTGTAGCATAGGAACATCATTTCCTATCAAAGGAATGTCGTCCATGTACAATACGAGGAATGTAACAGTACTCTCTACAATCCTTTTATAAATACATGGTTCATCTACATTTTTAATAAAACCAAACTCTTTGATTGTATCATCAAAGTAGATGTTCTAACTCTGTGATGCCTTCTTTAATCCATAGATGGATTTAAGCAACCTGCATACTTTTCCGCCGCTCCCGCTGTCAATGAAGCCTTCTGGCTGATCCATAAAAACGCATTCTTCTAAATCACCATTTAGAAATGCCGTTTTAACATCCATCTGCCAGATTTCATAGTCATAGTAAGCAGCTATAGCAAGCAGGATCCGAATGGATTTAAGCATCGCGACTGGTGAAAAGGTTTCATCATAGTCCAAGCCTGGTCTTTGACGAAATCCTTTTGCAACCAGCCTGGCTTTATAACTCTCCACCTAACCATCCACACCAATCTTTCTCTTAAAGACCCACTTGCACTCTATGGGTTTACTCCAGAAGGCGCAACCTCCAAATTCCATACTTTGTTGGTGTGCATGGATTCCATTTCGGATCTCATGGCATCCAGCCACTTCACCGAGTCACCACTCATGATAGCTTGCTGAAAACTAGTAGGATCATCATTATCCATGATGCAATCTTCTTTATCACTATCAATTAGAAAACCGTAGTATCTATCAGGTGGGCGAGAAGTCCTACCAGATCTACGGAGTGGCT
Source organism: Agapanthus africanus (assembly GCA_030015575.1). NCBI lineage: Eukaryota > Viridiplantae > Streptophyta > Magnoliopsida > Asparagales > Amaryllidaceae > Agapanthus > Agapanthus africanus. The sequence goes on from CM057346.1 coordinate 539,926,530, forward strand.
AAGGCTCGTCAGGTTCTACTAAAACCTCAGGTTCAACCAAATCATCAGTATTTGTTTGTGGATCTGGAATTTCTTACAGTTCTACCGCATTGCCAACAATATCATTTGTAAAAAATTCATTTTCTAAAAATGTGTCATACTGAGAAACAAACACCCTTTGTTCCTCCTTATGGTAGAAAAGATATCCATACGAGTGTTTTGGATACCCCATAAATTTACAAAAAACCGATCGTGTCTCGAGTTTGTCCGGATTCTGCTTTTTCACATAAGCCGGACAACCCCATATCCTAACTCGTTTAAGAAATGGTCTCTTCCCATACCATATCTTAATGGAGTGGTAGACACGGTTTTGGTCGGAACCCTATTCAACAGATATATCGCAGTCTCCAATGCGTGCCCCCATAATGAAAAAGGTAACTCAGCATCACTCATCATTGATCGTACCATATCTAATAGGGTACGATTCCTCCGTTCCGACACACCGTTGTGTTGTGGTGTGTACGGAGGAGTGAGCTGAGAGAGAATCCCATTCTCTTTTAGGAAATCTAGAAACTCTGAGTTTAGATACCCACCTTCTCGATCCGATCGATATTTCTTGATACTCAAACCTGTTTGTTTTTCTACTTCAGATTTATACTACTTGAATTTTTTGAAGGCTTCGGACTTATATTTCAACAAGAACACGTGCCCGAATCTCGAGAAATCATCAGTGAAAGTTATGAAGTACGAAAAACCACCTCTCGCATGTGTAGACATCGGTCAACATACATCACTATGTATGAGGCCTAAGAGTTCAGAAGCTCTCTCTATGTCCAGTAAATGGAGTGTTTGCCCCCAATAAGAGAGCAAAGTTCTGTTCAAAATTTGAACTGAGGCAGCGCCTCACATGCAAAGCACGAGAGCGCCAGCGCCAAGAGTTAAAAACTCTGAGGCAGCGCCTCACATATAAAGCACGAGAGCGCCAGCGCTAAGAGTTAAAAAAACTCTGAGATAGCGCCTCACGTACAAAGCACGAGAGCGCCAGCGCCAGAACTAAAAGTTCTCCATCCTTGGATCAAAAGATCCAACGGAGATGATAAATTATCAGAGCACAGAATTAAATTCTGATTGAGGAAATACTCCTCAAATCTTTCCAAACAAGAAAAATTGTGCTCTGTAAATCAGAGCACCGCTGGATCAAAGATCCAATGGTGATTAAAAATCACCAAGATACAGAATTAAATTCCGATTGAGGAAATACTCCTCAAATATTTCTAAACAAGAAAGATTGTGCTCTGTAAATCAGAGCACCGTTAGATCAAAGATCAAATGGTGATTTAAAAAATCACCAAGATACAGAATAAGCTCTGTATGGGAAAATATTTTCCCAATCTTGTTAAAAAAACAAGAAAAATGTCTTCTGTAAAACAGAAGTCCTTGGATCAAAGAACCGACGGTGGATAAATTCCCCAAATCAATTAAAAAATCTTTCAATGAGAGATTTTCTTAACTGAATCAACAAATCAGCCTTCCCTATATAAAGACCCCAAGACTTCAAGTCTGAGATAGAGGAACCCCTCATAAGTTTCAAGTTAAAAAAAAGAGAAGAGCAAGCACAAAGAGATTTCAGAGAAAAGAAAGAAGAACTTTCTTCAAGGTAAATAGAGATCATAGCATCTCACTTGCATACCCAAGGGTTTAACCCTTATAAAAGAACGTAGTTCTTTTCCTGGATCTGAGATCCATGAGACAAGTCTCCCACAAATGAGAATTTAATTCTCGCAGGGATGAATTTGTTCTTGGAGATTGAAGATCCAAGGGAGAACAAAGAATTGAACTCTTCAGAAAAATGCACAAAAAAGGAAGTAGCGCCAAGCGCTCCACATGCCCCTCACGTGGGCGCTGCTAAAATAAAGAGTGCTCTGCACTCATTGGTTGGCGCCCAGTGCCAAGCGCTCCACGTGCCCCTCACGTGGGCACTGCTAAAATAAAGAGTGCTCTGCACTCATTGGTTGGCGCCCAGCGCTAAGCGCTCCATGTGCCCCTCACGTGGGCGCTGCTAAAATAAAGAATGCTCTGCACTTATTGGTTGGCGCCCAGTGCCAAGCGCCCCACGTGCCCCCTACGTGGGCACTGTCTAATATAAAGTGCTATGCCTATAGAGCCCAGTGCCATAAAGAGTGTTTAACACTCAATAAAAAACAAAAAAATGTGAGCATCAAAGCTCATATCAATACTCAGCATTGTTGAACAAAAAAGGGATCAACCCCAAATAAGTAATCAAGTGGGCTAAGCCCAAGGTTGGCCAAACCCCAAATCGACCGAGCCCATGGGTCTTCTTCTAAATTAGCCTTAGTGCCAAACAAGACTACCAAGTCCTTGATAAAAATTCATTGGTTCAAGGGTACATCTCTCCACACCTTTGATGCATGTCGTTATAATTATTCAACGTCTTCAGAGAAGTGGAGGGTCACAATAACCAATAACTCTTAGCACACCCTCAAACTAATGAGCCAAAAAACATGGACTATGATATCCTTAAACTCCATGGACTATGATGTCCTTAAACCCAATGGACCGCAACGTCCCTAAACTAAACTCTATGGACTATGATATCCTTAAACCCAATGGACCGCAACGTCCCTAAACTAAACTCTACGGACTATGATGTCCTTAAACCCAATAGACCGCAACGTCCCTAAACTAAACTCTACGGACTATGATGTCCTTAAACTCAACGGACCGCAACGTCCCTGAACTAAAGCAATAGAGCCCAAATGCTCTTTTGTTGGATCTAAATGATCCTAAATCCTTGTTAAGTAGATCTTAGTCTAAAATTAGACTAACGTATCCTTAACAAACATTTAAGTTGATCTTAATCTCAAACGAAGTTAACGAGCCTTAAATCAACTAAACCCAAATCTAAGAAAATACGGATTTGGACTAATCCCCGTCCCACGGGAGACAACGCAAATTAGTCTCCGTATACAATCCACGGGCAACCAAAAATAAAACAAATACACACGATACGAAGTGAACCTCTGGAGCAGGAGAAAGTGGTTATCGCTACGCGGTAACGTAATTAACTGTAGGGGTTTGCGCCTGCAGGGAAGAGCGTCCCCACAATAAAAAACCCCTCGTAAATGAGGGGGAATCTGACGAAGTCTGCCACAACGGCCGCATCTGTTTAAATCTTCGATACATGGTGCCATAAATCAACTTAGAATCTTCAGAGAGATAGACAGATAAAACCAAATAGTTTCTGCCCCCAAATTCAGGCAAGACGTTTGTCTTCCCGGTTTCCGGCGGTAAACACGGAGTTTTGGTCATTTTATCTTTGATACAAGACTGGCAAGTCGCATAAGATTTATATTCAAACGGGTTTAAATATCCATTTTTATGTAGCTTAGTTAGTCTTGTTTCATTAATATGACAAAGTCTACAATACCAAATGAAAGCTTCATTTATATATGAAATCTTCGTTTTGATTGTGTGTTGTATATTGAAAACTGTATGTTGATTTAGAACGTATATCCCGTTATTTAATGTATCAGATCCAATCAACTCTTGATTAAGGTTAATATTCATAACATTAGATTGTAACACAAAATTATATCCTTCATTGTCCAACAACGATATTGATATAATATTACATAACATCGAAGGTACAAAATAACATGGGTTCAAAACTAATACAACCCGAAGGCAAACCAAGGTGATACTCTTGCTGGGTTCTCAAGGGCGGCAGCAAGGTTTTGGGAGGTATCGTCCATGCCGTTTTCAAATTTTTTCCGTACTAAAGAACCCTGACCCTAGAATCTTAACTAGAGATTTAAACGAAACAACATGTAAACAACTTTACATCTAAGTGAATGAGGAATACAACCTATGTAGACCGGTCCTTCACTTCTAAAGCTCCGTGTAGTAGTCCCTTCGCTCCAAGTAGTGATCACCCAAAATCTAGTAAAGGTTCACATGAAGAAATGAACAAGGTTACTCGAAATCTTCGAGGCCGAAGATGATCTATGTCGAGGAAACTCAAGCTCATACTATCTCTTCACTAATGGTAGATTAGTGAAGCAAACACCCTAAACTAAATGGCTAATATAGTAGAGAATAATGAAGTAGGAATTGGGCTCACTTTAGATTTATTTTTCTCACAATATTTTCTCACTTTTAGAAAAGCTAGCAAGCTTTCTCATGAGGAAGAAGAAGATGAAATGAAGATGAGAAATGAAACTCATGAGGCGAGAATAGCAACCATGGGTGAGTTAGTGTCATACACTAACTCATGTAGAGAATAAACTATGGCTAACAATAATGGTTAGGTTAATAAATATCTACAAGTAAAACAAAACTAGTGGACTAAGTCAAAGATGCTTCAAGCTTCTCCAAGCTTCCAAGCATGACAATTTCCAACTAATATTGAATTACTTTAAATAAATAAAACCTCACATTATTATAAATATGGTGTGAGTCTCATACACCCATGTAGCATGTGGTATCTAGCATGACACAAAAGATGTACATTAATATATATCACATATATATTAAGTGTACACTAGTGAGAAAAAGAAAACTTAAGTGAGCTAATATTAGTTAATGTAAATTAATATACCACATATATAATTATACAATAAATTATTAAATCAACACTTGATTTAATAATCCGGCTATATCACATACAACCGACTAATATCAAATGTAACAACTTATCGAATCAACACTTGATCCGATAAATCCGGCTATATCACATATAACCGACCGATATCACATATCACGAGAATAGAATGCGGTATCATATACACGCATTAATCTCGGTCCCGCACATATCACATATGTGCTCCTACTTCATTTCGCATGAACCAAGAAACTTCTGTGTAGAACTCTAAAAACTCGTCAATACGCCGGCAGTAGGTGATGATCATATCAAAAACCCAAAAGCCGCAAGCGATCTGCTAAACGTAACGGCCACCCGGGTATTGAGCTATCAGAAGATCAACAAGCAAGCCTGCTCATACTTCTGCGAATCCAATAAGTAACACTACCGTACAGTCTGGTATCTTCGTTAGATATGTCGCATATCGTAACCTGGGGGTGGTAAAACGTCAGACCCCAATAGCCTGATAAGTTATGCCGATGCAAGGTCCATAACGGTTCGAGAAACTACTGATAACACTTACCAGTAAATCTCAACAACCCTGGCCAGCGATTTCCTGTTATGGCCAATCGAGTATAGCGCAACATCAACTCCCAATACTGGGAGAGACGAATCCCCTCCTATTGCTCATTGCCTCCATGAGACTCGGGACTGTACCCAAAAACCACCTTTTTGCACGATCTCTTAAACATGGTATGGTGGAAATCAAAGCACAGTGGGAATCATACAAGACTCTATGACGATCTCGGGTCGACAGACTAACCTGTACCAGTGTCACCAGAGAACTGCTATCTGACGATAGCTATAATACCATCTAGGAGTTCTCAGCGAGTCCGTCCAGTGTACCCAGTCTCCACTGAGCACCCGTATACCTTCTCTGATGTCAAACACCAATGGATGTAGGATCATCCATCGCCTATCATATGAGTCAAGAAGCGTGTATGCTAGTCTACTCCGGAATATCGATGCCCTGTCTCGATCTTCCCACGACTAGGAACGATTGAAGGATGTACTTACCGACTACCTCTACCCCACCAGTATGATCTGCATCATAATCCTGGTAGTCAAGTACTCATCCTAAGTGCTTTATTAACATGTAATAGAGAGACAATAAGTGTACATGTTAAGATAAATTACAACCAGATAGCATACTATCATGTCGAGCAAGAAAGTCCACCCTATATATGTCCAAGCATCCACTACAATATACATCACATGTACAGTAATGGCCTCTAGAGCATACATATAACTAACAACTCTCCCATTGCTACAGCATGTAGGAACCATTCCCAACTCGGAGAGTGTGATCACCTTTCTTCAAAAACCTGCTATTTCTCAGCCGCTGCATACAATTGCAGATGTAAGATCCTGGCCCGGTATTTAATACCCAGGAAGCAAAGTTAATTGAAAAACAGTTTTCTGTTACAAACACACCTGAAGTGGAAGCATAACCATGCTTCTTCTTCTTGAGGTCGGCAAGGTTCCAACGCAGTTTCTCTTCCAGTGCTCAGTCTTGTGGCAGTGGAAGCATTCCCCTCTTCCTGACGCAGCATCCCCTATCCTGTCCTTTCCCGGTGCCTTTTTCACTGCTCCTCTCAGTTTGATGGGATTCTTCTTCTTCCTTCCCTTGGCCTTAGCTTTCAGGATGGAAGAGGAAGATGGCCCAGCAATTAGAGCGGGATTTTTCGCTACCTTTAGCGTGCTCTCTGCACTCCTCAACATATTAGAGCTGGAGTTTTCGCTACCTTTAGCGGTTTGCAAGCGCAAGCGAGCGCACCCCGATCATGGCATTAATCAATGACAGGGTGAAGCCGGGAGAGACCTGGGTCCAATACGCAATTCGGTGGCAGAACCTATGGTCGAAATGCGAACAACGCATCGAAGAGGCTCCTGCCGTGGGCATGTTCATAGGGACCCTCGATCCTCAGGCGACTGTGTCCCAATTCATGAAGTTCTTTAAGCCGACCACCTTCCAGGCTTTGATCGACAAGCTAGCCCAAATGGACTAGATGGGCCACGGGCTTCCCTCTTCAAAAATGGACGCTCGGAATGCAAAAGGTAAAGGGAAAGCGGCTTTCGTTGCCAACACTCAACAACAACCGAGTGACCCGAAACCAGTTGCTCGTCAAAACAACGTGCGCCCATGCCAAATCCCTGAAAGAGAAGCTAGGACGTGCTTACTCGTTCCCCCGTGATAAAACGAAGAGATTGTTCGAACTGGCAATGCGCAACAAACTCATCACACTGCCGGATCCGAGACTTCCACTGCAACCCGGTGACGTCAACAATCCCAACTACTGCTCCTACCACAGAATAGTGGGCCACCCAATTGAGGATTGCTACGTCTTCAAAAACTGGGTCGAGGACCAGTAATGTCAAGGGAAATTCGAGTTGTTCGAAAACTGGAGGGTGAACCCGCTGATCAGTCGAAAATATTGTATATTTTAGCCAGCAATTTCCTTAACATTTGCATACATTTAGAAGTGTTCGGCATTCATATTCTACATATTAGCAAATCTGTCACAAAATATGAGATTGCATGTACTAGACTTTTAAACCGACACTTTATGGGAAATTAACCGCATTTCATGGCATCGCATCATTTCTGTATTTGCGCAACACTTGTCTTGAGTCTATGCAGGAAAATACGGAAGAAAAACCAAAGAGCTGATCAACATTACACCAACTCCATACTTTCAGATCTGGTAGCATTATGCATATCAAACAAAAGCCCAAAAGTGAGCCCAAGTTCAAGACAGAAAGACCAAGCCCTAATCCCTCAATAGTGCCGCGCTTCCGCGGCGGGATCCAGCCTTTAGCCGCGCAAGTGCGGCGGTTCTGCCACGTCAGCCGATGAATTTTTGGGAACAATTCTTAGCTATGGTCCCACAGTCCTTTCTGATACTTAAAATTCCAGAAATCTCCCGAAGCTACTGCCAGATCAGCAATTGAGATTAAGGAAGGCTAATCCTAATTAAGCTCCTAAATTAATCCTCTTCTAGAAGCTCCTCCTAACTAATCACATCTAGAACCTTCTCCTCTAACTAATTTTTGGAGGGAAATTTGAATTCTCTCAACAAACTTTTGGAGGGAAACTTAGAATTTGAAATCCTAGATCTAGGGTTAGTTATCTATAAATAGGAGCCTAAATCTAAAGGTTGAGGTTGTTCTTTAATCTTCATTAGTTAAAATTCCCTCTTTCATCATCTTCTTCTTCCACAAGTCTCGTGACAAGGCTTGTGCGAAACCCTAACCCTAATTCCACTCCAAATCCAAGATCTTGAGTACCAAATCAAGCGAGAAGCCTTCAACCTTTTAGGAGCCGAGCCGATCTTCAATCGGACAAGTGATCCAAGCCGATCCGCGTTCCACGGAGACGAGCGAAGCCAAGTCGACGATCGAGTTCCTCCTCTTATAGTTCTTGAGCGATGTAATAAAATTGTCGATATAAATAAAAGGTGAAATTCTTTTATCTTGCTTTCTTTTAATTCTTGCATCATGATTAGATCTCAATTTGTAATTGTTGTTCTTGTTGTGATGTGTGAGTAAAACTCCGCTCGTAAAGGAGTCGAGACGATTGTAGAATGATGATGTAACAAATCTAAATACGATTTTTAAGTCCTACGAGTTTTGTAAACCCTAGCAAGTTCAAGAATCGATGACCTAGTTTCGTAGCGATGCTTTCTTGATTGTGATCGCTCGAAATTAGGGATCTACGATCGTTTCTTGAATTTACTAGAGGCTAGAATGTGAATGATATCGACGAAAGAACAAGGGATGAGATGAAACCCTAGTTTCACAAGAAATCCCTAATTCTCGTAGATCATCATCGATCTAGTATCAATTCATCGAAGGATAAGAATACGTAATTGAAGATTACATCACATCTATAGATCCGATCGATTCCTACGAGCCTCATTTCGATTCTTGATATTTGGTTTGGAAAAATCATCAAACGATCAATTCTTGATTCTATCTTTTAATGCTTTCTTAGATCTAGTTTTTTCTCATTCTTGAACTTTAATTTCAAATCATGAATTGTTTGTTTTCTTTTCATTAAAGTTTCAACTCATCTAATTCGAACGACGAACGATTACACTTTCCCTGAGGACGATCTGCACTCACATACTAACTACAATCCGACACCGTAGTTGATTGCGGTCAATTAATTTTTGGTTGTGAATATTCTATACTACACATCAAGAATTCGTTTCAATCAAATGGCGCCGTTGCCGGGGATAGTGCGCTAATAGTTCGTATTTTGAAATTTGAGTTGAACAATTTATTCCATTATAATTTTTAGATCAAAATTCGTGCAAACACTAATACGTGTTTTGTGATTTGATTGCGAGGAAATCTGGAATCATTGGAGCTGTGGAAATTTTTTTCTGAAACATCCAGAGAGCAGTGTAGGTGAACAGGAGCTTGTGCACAAATTTCTGTGCACTGATCCCAAAAGACCACCGCCCATCCACGGCATATACCCCTTATCCGCGGCGGAAGCGCCGCAACATTAGCTCCTCTCTGCAGCAATTTTTCTCTGTAAGTCCCTAACTTTCTTATCTTCTCCTTTCTCTGCTCCAACTAATATTTTGTGCAGGATTCTTTGCAAATAAATCGCAGCGCCGCAACGCAATAAAAATTTGTGCGTGTTTTGATTCTTTTGGTTGTTTGCATATTAATACGGAAATTAAGGGGCACGACCAAATTCAAATTAGGTGGGGATTTCATTACCCTTCCTAGGCCCCGAAAATCACAAACTTGCATCCGCATTTACCCTCATTAACTAAAAGAAATCTAGAGATGACTCTAAGGACCGTCGCGCTCAATTAGGACAAGAGAAGGCCGTGGGTAATTCATTGCTTATCCGCGTTTTCTTGTGGTGTCTAAGGAGAGTGTGTCTAAGGCTAGTGGTTATTAATTAGGCCCACTGTAGTGGTGGTTCCTTCCCACTTACCTGGCACTTATCCGGCCACAGGGGGACAAAGAGGCAGTGGAGGATTGATCCTGCGACTTGTCTTTTGGCAGTTAGGAGCGGTCTAGAGCTTTGACCTAGGTGACCCCTAGATTTTAGGGTTTTGTGTGTTGCATTTGTTGTGTTGCATCATTTTTTCAAAAAATCCGTATCTCTTTTTCAAAGCAAACACCGCATACATCATTTCCCCTAATTATAAATTCACGCTGCCACTTGTACTAACCCATTTTAGTACAAGATAGGCTGGACAACAGGATTCTAGTGCCTGTTAGTCCGCGCCCCCCGATCGACCCTAAAGTCGGTATTTCTACATTTACCTTTTCTTTACCCACCACCACACCCACATCGATGGATCCACATCCATCGAACTTCTTTTCCACTACTCTGCCGCCGTCCGTTGGTGCGCAGAATCCACCTCGCATCTCTCTCCAAGAGAGATGTTATCCTACACGAGGCCCACTTTCCACCTGTCTTTCCAAACCACCAGCCAACGAGGAAAATTTTCAAATAAAACCCCAATACATCAACCTTCTACCCAAATTCCACGGTCTCGAGTCTGAAGACGCATACGTGTTTATCACGAAATTTGAAAATGTATGCGCAATGATGGGTACTTCACAGCTTTCTGTGGATGCTTTCCGTCTACGTCTTCTCCCATTCACTTTGTGCGATTTAGCCGAGAAGTGGCTATATAACACTACCGCACATTCCATTTCAAATTGGGACGAATTCGTCAAAGCATTCCTTAAGAAATTCTACCCACACCAAAAGACAGCTCGAGTCCGTAGCGAAATCTATCAATTCACCCAGCTTCCAAATGAAACATTTTCAAAATGTCTTGACCGCTTCAAGGATCTGTTAATCCAATGTCCACATCACGGCATCCCGAGATGGGATCTTTGCCGAATCATTTATGAGGGCATTACTCCTTACACGAGACAGACCCTTGAATCCATGTGTCAAGGCAACTTCATGACTAAAGATGATAGGGAAGCCTGGAAATTTCTAGAAGATTTCGCTGAAAAATCTTTACAGTGGGAGGGTGTGAGTCAATCGTCTAGGGATGGCAATGATATTTCCATAAGAGTTAGAGCTGACATTTCAGCTATGCAAAAGAAACTCGAGACTATGGAAAACAAATTTTTAGCCGCCCTAAGTCAAATATCACTCTCCAAAACTGTATGTGGATGCTGTTCTGATCCGTCTCACTTGACGGAAGAATGCCCGTTTCAAGGTCATGAGCATACCAATACCGCATTTCAAAGACCTAGAAACAATCCATCTTCCTCCACATATGATCAGGGTTGGAGGAATCACCCCAATTTTGATTGGAACCAATCCCAATTTCAAAACACGGTTCCAAACCAAAACAATTTCCAAGGGATCCCTCCACCACAACAGCAGCCACCACAATTGAGTCAGCACCCCTTTCAAGCACAAAATTTTCAAAATCCGGTCAACACTTTTGTTCCATCTAGTCCTTTGCAGTTGACCCGGACTGATGAAACCTATTCAATTGCACAATGCATGAATTTGGTCTTAACAAATATCATGCAAGTTTCGGCTGAAATGAAGTCTTCTGTCGATTATATAAAGAAAAACTCTGCGTCCCAAAGCGAGAGTATTAAATCGATGGAAGAACAAATTGCACAACTAAAAGCTGAAATGAGTGCAAGAGAGAAAGGGAAACTTCCAGCCCAACCTTTACCTAATCCTAGCTATTCACATCATGTGGATGCAATCACGTTGAGATCTGGAAGAGTGCTCGACACTCATGTTGGGGAAGAGTTTGATGATACTGAAAAATCAATCAATAACACCCCGGCTGAGACATTTCCACACACTTCTGACCCTACTTCTTCTACCCCACCACCCTCTTCCGAGCCTATTCTTCATTTCCCAAAAGGCTCGCCACTACAGCCCACCTCTTTTACCCCTCCACGGACGATTCCCACTTCTATTCCGGGATCGGTTCCACACTCACTTCCTTCTCCTATGATGGACCCAGCGCTTATTGCTAAAGCACCTTATCCTAATCGGTTAAGGGCTAACACACCGAGTCCACATATGGAGAAGATCATGAACATTTTTAAGCAAGTAAACACCAACATCCCTCTCCTAGATGCCATCCAACAAGTTCCGTCTTATGCAAAAACTCTTAAGAACTTGTGCACTAGGAAGAGGAAGACTCATGTGCCCAAGAAGATATTCATGGAAAAGACAATAGACACGGCTTTCCCCCAACAATTACCGAGGAAACGTAAGGATCCTGGATATCCTACTATTTCCGTTTCTATTGGGGAAAAACACATTAACCGTGCTCTACTGGATCTTGGCGCTAGTGTTAACTTGCTTCCATACTCAGTCTATGAGCAATTAGGGATCGGAGAGTTAAAGCCAACCAATTGCACTCTCCAGATGGCTGACCGATCAATCACCAAACCTAGGGGTGAACTGGAGGATGTGTTAATAAAAATCGGAGAATTTATATTCCCGGTAGATTTTATTGTAATTGATACACAACCTGTAGCGAACCCACGGAATCAAATTCCGGTGATTTTAGGTCGCCCTTTTTTGGCCACTTCCAATGCTATTATCAACTGTCGTAACGGTTCTATGACCCTATCTTTCGGGAATAGGTCAATAGAGCTGAACATTTACAAGTTGGGAAGTGTACCCTCCGAACCTATTGCTCAGGTATGTTCTGTCGACTTAATGGATATCGACAGCAGCGAATTAGATAATCCTCCTGATACTGATCTTGACTCTTTTCATACGTTGTTATTTGACCCAACTATGTATCATACACATACGGACTCTTCCACCGAGATGTCCGGGTCTACAATTAACACGGATTATGAATTGATTTTAGAGTCTGAAGATCACCCCGTACCTTGTGATGACATTATTCTTCGGGGTATAGATGAAACTTTTGAGGAAATCTTCGCTGATGAACTCGCATTTCTAAAAAGCACGGGTGTTGAGATAAATCAGGTTCCACTCACTGAAATTGAACCTCCATCCCTTCTTCTGAAATGTAAAAAGAATGCGAGTAATCCATCACATACACTGCATCGTCTCTCCAAAATGAGACGCGCACAGACTCTTTTCCACCACTTAATCTTTCCCCACTATTTCTTCTTTCACCAACCCGAGCACTGCATTGATAAAATTTTTGAATGGTTGGTGTTAACATTCGGTCTTTGCAAAGCTTGGCATCGACCACTGATTTTTGACCCCCTCATGTGATTTTCAAAGATTAACATTGCATAAGTTTGGGGGGGCATTTCAATCGGGCTCTTGAAAATAAAATTTTTACAAAATTTTGAGCCAAAAATCAGTTTGGGGGAGGTTCTTCACTTAAATATTTTGCCCCCACTAATAAATTCCTCCCAAGCTTACAGGTTTTTCAAGATTTAGCAGATGGCAACAGTGAGGACACTGTTGAAAACAAGTTTGGGGGAGGTTTGTGCTTATTTTCGTATCATTTGCATATCATTTGCATAAGCACAAAACATTTCTTTAAAAACCATAAAAATTTAAAAAATTTCAAAAAGATAAAAATATTTTTGTACATAAATAAGATAATAAAAGTTTAGATAGTGAAAAATTACATCCATGAGATCAGAAAAATTTAAGAAAACTAAGAAAATTAGAAGTTTTCTTATACGAACTAGTAATAAGTAGTTATGAGCCGTTGTCCCAAGGGTTAGTAAGATGAAGGACGTCACTAATCTGAGGATAAAAATAAGTCTGAAAAATAGTTTCTATTCTGGAAGCCAAACATTTTGAACGTTGATACCCTGCTATTCGCACTTACACACGTCTTAAAGCCTGGGATAGTAGAGGATACCTTGAAATGCTCTTGTCTTAAAGCCAAAAGTATGGAAAAAAAAATATGGTGAGAAAAATGGACACTGGTTTTGTTATCACCAAGGGAATAAAAAAATATATAGCGAGGGTGCTTTTTCATCTAGTGCCCTAAGGCCAACTGGTCTGGGAGTCACTGCTATACCTAAGGTGGTGCAAGACTAGGAAAATACACCAAATAAGCAAGCACATGAGTAATCGGTCGGTTAGTACCTCAAGAAGTATTATCGGTCGCATGAAAGTGTGTGAGCTCATCGAAAAAAAAAGAAAAAAAAAAGAGTACTGAGGCTGATGGGCAAGAGTATGATAGCTTGAATTGAATTCTCCGGGTGTAGGGATGCCTTTACACACACGCAGGGTGATATGATCGATGTTTGGAAGAAAGATAGGAATGAAGAATAAGACGATGTTTTATTGAGGGAGGACGTGATTTCTAACATCTTTTCACGACCATTAAGATAGGGCTCATGACAACCGAAAAGCTAGCTTAGTTGGAAACCCTAATTTTCAAAGTTTTTCTTTTACAATTCTTGTCTTTAGATGTAATATTCATGATCTTTCTTTTATTATTGGATTTTGTGGGTGCAATCCGCTGAAAACCCTCAGGAGACAACACTCCTCCTACTAGGGACACCTAGAGGTTTAAAGACTTGTTGCACGTGCTCAGTGCAATCGTGTTGCCTACGAAAGTGTGCTAGTTAGTTTTTCTCTTTCTTTATTTTCTCCTTCTCTTTTTAATAAAACATTCGCTCGAGACGATCGAAATTAAGTTTGGGGGTATTTGATCAGTCGAAAATATTGTATATTTTAGCCGGCAATTTCCTTAACATTTGCATACATTTAGAAGTGTTCGGCATTCATATTCTACATATTAGCAAATCTGTCACAAAATATGAGATTGCATGTACTAGACTTTTAAACCGACACTTTATGGGAAATTAACCGCATTTCATGGCATCGCATCATTTCTGTATTTGCGCAACACTTGTCTTGAGTCTATGCAGGAAAATACGGAAGAAAAACCAAAGAGCTGATCAACATTACACCAACTCCATACTTTCAGATCTGGTAGCATTATGCATATCAAACAAAAGCCCAAAAGTGAGCCCAAGTTCAAGACAGAAAGACCAAGCCCTAATCCCTCAATAGTGCCGCGCTTCCGCGGCGGGATCCAGCCTTTAGCCGCGCAAGTGCGGCGGTTCTGCCACGTCAGCCGATGAATTTTTGGGAACAATTCTTAGCTATGGTCCCACAGTCCTTTCTGATACTTAAAATTCCAGAAATCTCCCGAAGCTACTGCCAGATCAGCAATTGAGATTAAGGAAGGCTAATCCTAATTAAGCTCCTAAATTAATCCTCTTCTAGAAGCTCCTCCTAACTAATCACATCTAGAACCTTCTCCTCTAACTAACTTTTAGAGGGAAATTTGAATTCTCTCAACAAACTTTTGGAGGGAAACTTAGAATTTGAAATCCTAGATCTAGGGTTAGTTATCTATAAATAGGAGCCTAAATCTAAAGGTTGAGGTTGTTCTTTAATCTTCATTATTTAAAATTCCCTCTTTCATCATCTTCTTCTTCCACAAGTCTCGTGACAAGGCTTGTGCGAAACCCTAACCCTAATTCCACTCCAAATCCAAGATCTTGAGTACCAAATCAAGCGAGAAGCCTTCAACCTTTTAGGAGCCGAGCCGATCTTCAATCGGACAAGTGATCCAAGCCGATCCGCGTTCCACGGAGACGAGCGAAGCCAAGTCGACGATCGAGTTCCTCCTCTTGTAGTTCTTGAGCGATGTAATAAAATTGTCGATATAAATAAAAGGTGAAATTCTTTTATCTTGCTTTCTTTTAATTCTTGCATCATGATTAGATCTCAATTTGTAATTGTTGTTCTTGTTGTGATGTGTGAGTAAAACTCCGCTCGTAAAGGAGTCGAGACGATTGTAGAATGATGTAACAAATCTAAATACGATTTTTAAGTCCTACGAGTTTTGTAAACCCTAGCAAGTTCAAGAATCGATGACCTAGTTTCATAGCGATGCTTTCTTGATTGTGATCGCTCGAAATTAGGGATCTACGATCGTTTCTTGAATTTACTAGAGGCTAGAATGTGAATGATATCGACGAAAGAACAAGGGATGAGATGAAACCCTAGTTTCACAAGAAATCCCTAATTCTCGTAGATCATCATCGATCTAGTATCAATTCATCGAAGGATAAGAATACGTAATTGAAGATTACATCACATCTATAGATCCGATCGATTCCTACGAGCCTCATTTCGATTCTTGATATTTGGTTTGGAAAAATCATCAAACGATCAATTCTTGATTCTATCTTTTAATGCTTTCTTAGATCTAGTTTTTTCTCATTCTTGAACTTTAATTTCAAATCATGAATTGTTTGTTTTCTTTTCATTAAAGTTTCAACTCATCTAATTCGAACGACGAACGATTACACTTTCCCTGAGGACGATCCGCACTCACATACTAACTACAATCCGACACCGTAGTTGATTGCGGTCAATTAATTTTTGGTTGTGAATATTCTATACTACACATCAAGAATTCGTTTCAATCACCCGCCATAGAGGCATACTCCAAAAAAGGTAGACACGCCGGGGTTTCATGCTTGTTTGTAGAAGAAGCTCCTTGGGAAGTGGTCCTTTCAGCTAAAACTAAAAGAATGCTGAAAGATCTTCAAGCATGTCCGGCTATCAAATGGAAAAGCCCGCTGGAGCCCGAGATTATTGAGGGAATGCTTAAACCGCGTCCAACACCGAAAACTGGTAACGATGGGCAAGACCTCTAGGCAAAGCCTTCGAAGTCTTTGAAGGCAAAGAAGAAGACCAAGAAGCCCACGCAACCTGACGACAAGCACACGGAACTGCAAAAATGCATCGACGCACTGGAGGAATACAACCAGAAGGCGCAGACCCCAGTCACGCTTGAAGAGTTTCTCAACCATATCCTTGAGAACGGAGATAGTGACGATGATAAAGGAAATGACTCGTTGGGAGAAACCGGAGATTATATAGCAAGTTGCCACATAATTTCTCATTCGTCGTTAAACAACAAAGAAACTCCCTCAGCGACGGAAAGCAACGCAGAGGAACTGGGGGCAGGACCAGCGCCAAAATCCCTGAAACTTTCATAAGACCTAATTGACAGGATGCTAAACGAAGCCCTTCAAAAGAGCAAAGCTGACCGAGAACGTGAAACGTCCATATACGAAAATGCCAAGCGTCGGCGTCTGGCTGAAGAAGCTGCGGTAAAGATGAGTCATAAAACACTCCAACTAAGCCAAAGCACACCTTCTACAAATAAGAGCAGGATCAAAGCAGAGAAGCGGTTCGCCAAATCCTTGTTAATGGGAATAAAGCTGCCCCCTCTCATGGAAAACACTCCCAGGAGTTCGTGCCTCGACGAAGCAGATGTACATTCAAACTACTGCTCATAACATCGGAAGGTCACACACCCCACCGAAGAGTGCAATGCCTTCAAGAAGTGGTGGCAAGAATACGTTGCTCACCGGCAACACTTCAAGCGGATGAAGCGCAAAACCCGTCGACAACAATGAAGCGCGACAGACGAGAGTGAAGGAACGGCTGGAAACTGTCATATGGTTGATACCATTTCGATAAGAGGAAAATCTCAAGTTCTTACATTCGGGAGAGATTCTGAGGAAGAAATAACCCTCGGCCCTCTCTTCAAAGAATCTACCTCTGGAAAAGAAGAAGAGGAGAAGAACTGCGAGAACATTTAGCTACGTAATCGTACATTGCCGGAAAAGAACCTCGGGCCTACAAACAAAGGTTCGAGCAAAAGAGACAAGGAGAAAGAAAAAGTCCCTGAGGAAATTACCCTCGATGATAAAGTCGTCAAAGAGCTCGCAGCCAAGAATCCGCCTAAGAAAAACAAGGTGGATTACAATATTCTAGAACATCTGAGGAAGATACCTTCATAACTGAGCATACTGGATGCTCTCCTCCGGTCCAAAGAGGCATGAGATTCTCTAATCAAGGCACTGCAAGAGCCTGATCAATTCCAAGCTTTCTTTGCGGAAGAAAAGATGAAGGACGAGCTGGCAGAGGTTCATACAGCTGACATCACATTTGGCGATGAAGATATCCTTCTCGAAACGTGCGAGCACAACCGTCCTCTATATGTCACCGGGTAGTGCCATGCCATTAAGATAGGAAAGATCCCGGTCGACAATGGGTCCTCCGTCAACCTTCTCAACGTGAAGGTGCTGAAGGAGATTTGCATGAACGTTCAGCACGTGGCCCGGGAAAAAATTACTATCTCCGGATTCGACTCACGGTCATCATGGACGCTGGGGTCCGTAATATTGACATTACGCTTTGGGCATCTCATCACTGACATCAAATTTCATGTCATCGACGCCAAGACTTGCTACAACGCCCTGCTCGGCCCGCCTTGGCTACACAAGCACAAAGTCATCCCTTCTACACAACATTAGTGTATAAGTATTTCAAAGACGGCCTCGAGTACACCGTTATGGGGGAGCTAAACCCATTCTCCGTAAATGAAGTCCGCAAATATGAAGACGCAAAGTACTTCCTACCATACTTCAAAGACACGGAAAGATGTCATAAGACGGAGAATAAACAAAAATCCATTGCCACCATCCTGATCTTTGGGAGCGATACCGAGGAAGATGAAGAAATATTCTACTCGGGGCAATCCCATGGAAACAGGCCCGGACCATTTACCCCTATTTTGGTCTTCGGCAGTGACTCTAAGGACGAGTCCAACGCAGTGTTCCCCATTCGCCCGTCAGTTCAAACCATTACTGGAGCTGATCAGAGTTTACAGATCACTATAGTTCCGCCACGGAATTATAAAGAACTCAATGCGCTTGATACATATAGCATACAAGAGCTGCAGGCTTTCTACGTCCCTCCCAGGCGAAGAGGTGAAAAGGCGATCCTCTTCTATCGATCTACGGAGACCAAAGTGGAGAAAGAAGTCCGCCATGGTGCCGAACTTGCGCTTGACAGGCTTCAGCCAATCCGTCTGCGCAGATATTACGCAGAGGGATTGAAAAGGCTATTAAGATGCCAAGGCGTACCTTTCAAACAAACCGCTCGACAAGCCCAGTTATAAAACAAGATTTGGGACGTTTTCGGGACTCAGCGAAAGATGCCCAATGGGGGGATGAGGACGACTGGGCTTGGATACGTTCGGTCTAAGAAATGGGAGAGATTCCATGACTGATGTGTCATAAATAACTCTGATGGAGAAGGGAATGCTTTTCTAGTTAGCGTTGATATTGAACCAGAGCGAGATCCTGCCGTAAGAATGCCAAGTCCGTCATTTGAAGAACAAATTGACAAGCTAATGAGAGAATCCGGTCAAAAGGCTCGGGATGACCACAGCCGCGAAATGGCCATTTACGAAAAAGCCAGAACGCAGCGTCTTACTCAGCAGTCTGCAGGAAGAAAAGACTACGATGCCCTTCACTCTCAGCCCGCTGTACATTCTTGCGACAAGGGAAAAGCCCAAAACAGGGGCAGTAACAAAGTGAAGAACGAGAATGACGTTCGAAAACAGCGAAGCGGATCCAAGAAGCCACGCAATCAAGAAAAAGTCAGCTAGAATCTGTCTTTCTTCAAGAAGATGGGTCGGGAATACTCTTTCCCTCAAGACAAGACAAGGAAAATATTCAACCTTGTCATGAAGAATCAAATGATGAAGCTTTCGGAGCCTCGGTACTCCGAACAGATAAATGAGGTCCATCACCCGGATTATTGTTCCTACCACCGAGCTACAGGGCATCCCCTTAAAGACTGCTTCACCTTCAAAGATTGGGTCGAAGACCAGAATCAGCAAGGCAGGTTTGCTCTATCCGACAGTTGGAGGGTAACCCCACCACGAAAGAATGAGCCAAAAGCAACCTATATTGCGAGAGTAAGTCCAGATCAACATCGAGCTTGGAAACGAACTCGTACTTGCCACGTAATAACATTCTCAAAGGAGGGGGAGTATGAGAATATAGATGACTTCTCCCAGTGCTTCACAAATGAGAATGAGGACGAGATGATCATAGAATTTCCATCGATGCCAAAAGAGTGGAGGATGAGATACACACTACGGTGGAAAATCTAAGGAAAATTAACTTAGGAACGGAAAACAATCCAAGGCCAACGTTCGTCAGTGAGCTGTTGTCTAAAACACAGGTAGCCACACTAAAGGACGTACTTATGCAATATAAAGTTTGCTTCACATGGAATTATTCGGAGATGCCGGGACTAGATTCAGAAATAGTAGTACATAAACTGGCTATATCGCCGAATGTCAAGCCAATCAAACATGCGCCAGGAAGAATGCGGCTTGAGCTCGAGATGAGTATCAACGCCATAGTCAAGAAACTAATTGAATCCGGCTTCATCCAAAAAGTTCAATATCCTGACCGGATCGCCAATATCGTTCCAGTGATGAAGAAAAATAGGACGGTGTGCATCTACGTGGACTTTCGGGACCTTAACAAGGCTTGCCCGAAGGATGACTTCCCAGTACCCGTTACCGAGCTGATGATCGATAACACGTCTACCCATGATGTATTCTCCTTCATGGATGGATCTTCAGGCTACAATCAAATAAAAATCCATCCTGAAGACCAAAAGAACACTGCCTTCCGGACTCCGTGAGGCATATTCTGCTATAAGGTGATGCTCTTCGGTTTGAAGAACGCAGGTGCCACCTACCAGAAGGCCATGACCAAAATCTTTGACGACCTCATTCATGAGATTGTTGAATGCTACATTGACGACCTTGTGGTGAAGAGCAAATCTTATGAGGAGCACTGGGAGCATCTAGACATAGTGTTTCAACGTCTTCGGAAATACAATCTAAAGATGAATTCTCTGAAATGCGCATTTGGAGTCTCCTCAGGCAAATTCATGGGATTCATCATACGACACCGATGCATCGAAATAGACCCATCAAAGATTAAGGCGATTATAGAAATGCACATGCCAAGAACTCTTAAACAATTGCGGTCTCTCCAAGGAAAGCTCGCATATATCCGACGGTTTATAGCTAACCTCTCCGGAAAATGCCGCCCCTACAGCCATTTAATGAAGAAGGGGACCCCGTTCGTTTGGGATCATAAATGCCAAAGTGCACTAGACGAAATCAAGCAGTATCTGCAGAACCCACCGGTACTAACCGCTTCGGTCAAGGGAAATCCCTTCATCCTGTATACAACAGCCCTTGAAGGTTCTCTAGACGCACTATAGGCACAGGAGAACGATCAAGGAAAGGAGAGAGCTCTCTATTATTTGAGTTGAGTTCTCCTGGGGGCAGAAAACAACTACTCCCTCATTGAAAAGTATTGTCTGGCATTGATCTTCGCGATAATGAAGCTCAGGCACTACGCCTTGGCACATGAGGTCCATCTTATATAAAAGGTGGATCCTCTCAAATATTTGATGTCAAAAGCCATACTAACAGGAAGGCTTGCCAAATGGGCCCTCCTCTTGATAGAATTCTCGATAACGTATCAACCCCTCAAGGCAGTGAAAGGTCAGGCCATCGCCTACTTTCTCGCAGAGCATCCGATACCAGCCGACTCTCCCTTAAATTGCAAATTGCCAGACGAACACGCGTTCGATACAATCAAAGGAGGGAAGGAAGGAAATAATGTCCAATGGGAACTATACTTCGACGGAGCATCTTCTTTGAAGAAGCGAAAGCAGAGCACCCCCATAATCAAAGCCGGGGTGGGTCTCATCTTCATGACTCCGCAATAAGGGATAATGTGTTTTGCCCTTTCCTTAACGGAACCAAGGACAAACAATAAGGCTGAGTACAAAACTTTGATAGCGGCTCTTGAGATTGCTGTCAACATGGGAATCGAAAACCTCCTCATATATGGAGAGGAGATAGGGGAATATCCAGATTCCTACGCGACCCAATCGAAGAAAAAGCATGGTGATGCATATTCTTCAGGTGTGTTTATTACCGAGAACTGTTTCTCAGTACACTCTACGTCCTAGGTATGAGATACTGGATCATGATCCCACATATGTAATCTGTTACATGGGTTACAGAAAGGTAGAGAACTGGGATTGGGTGATATATCTCTAAGTGTTAGAGAATGGTGCAATTGTTGTAGCCAAATCAGTTGGCAAATATCACCTTGTATTACTAAATGGTAAATACATTGGTTCTGAATAAATGTTATTACATACCGAAGCTGATATACAACATTACATCGGTTTCTTTATTAAGTTAAAGAAGGATATAATTTTGTATTACAGGATAATGTTGTGAACATTTTCCTTAATCAAGAGTTGATTGGATCAGGCACGTCATGTAATGGCATATATGTTCTAAATCAAACCACAGTTCAAAATATATAGAACACACACAAGAGGAGCAGTTCAGAAATGAACGAATCCTTCTTGTGGCATTGTAGACTAGGTCATATCAATGCGACACGACTAGCTAAGTTACATTATGGATAAATATTTGAATCTGTTCGAATTTTCATCTTATGATACTTGCCAGTCTTATCTCAAAGGTACAATGACCAAAACTTCGTTTACTGGAAACAGAGAAAGAGTTATTGAACTCTTGGGACGGATACATGATGATGTATACGGCCCTATGTCTACAAATGCCAGGGTTGGTTCTTTGTACTTTATTACATTCATCGACAATCTCCCAAGATTCGGACATGTGTTTCTGTTGAAACACGAGTCTGAAACTTTTGAGAAATTCAAAGAATATAAGCTTGAAGTTGAAAACCAAACGGGTAAAAGTATTAAGTCCTTCAATGTGATCGGAGAAGGGAATACTTGTGCATGGAGTTCCTGGAGTTTCTAAAAGGAGAATGTGATTCTCTCTCAGCTTACTCCTTCAAGTACACCACAGCACAACGGTGTATCGGGGCGGAGGTATCGCGCCCTATAAGATATGACACGCTCTATGATAAGTACTACTGAGTTACCTATTTTCTTTTGGAGTTATGTACTTGAGAAGTTGCATACCTATTGAATAGGGTTACAACCAAATCAAGTGCCTACCACTCCATATGTGATATGGTATGGGAAGAGACCATCTCTTAAATGAGTTAAGATATGGGGTTGTCTGGCCTATGTTGAAAAGCAAAATCCGGACAAGCTCGAGGCAAGGTCAGTTCTGTAGGTTTGTTGGATATCCCGAACATTTGCGAGGGTATATCTTCTACCACACTGAGGAGAAAAAGGTGTTTTGTTTCTCAGCATGCCACCTTTTTAGAAAAGGAATTTGTTATGGAAGAAATTAGTGGTCATGAGGTAGAACTGGAAGGAGTTCCAGCTAGATAAACTAACAGCTGATGATTTGGTAAAGCCAAAGGATTCAATAGTCTCCAACAAACCTCGGCATCTCCGTGAATCTGGTAGGGTTCCTCATCCATATGAGAGATACTACGGTTTTCTCGATGACGGTAGGAGCGAGGATTGCATCATAGTAGATGATGACCTAACTAGGTTCAGGCAGGCCATCACGAGTGGGGACTCTGTGAAGTGGCTGGATGCTATGCGATCAAAGATGGAATCCATGTACACCAAAAAAGTACGACTTTGAATATTGCACCTGAAGGGGTAAAACCCATCGGGAGCAAGTGGATCTTGAGAAGATTCTTGGTATAGATGGAAAAGTTAAGACTTTCAAAGCTAAACTTGTAGTAAAAGGTTTTCGTCAATGACCAGGTATGGTTTATGATGAAACCTTTTCTCCAGTGTCTATGCTTAAGTCCATCAGGATTAAAGCACGCATCGTGGAGTTGGAATATCTAATTTGATGTGGCAGTCAAAGAGTTTGACTTCATCAAAAAGGAATATGAACCTTGTATATACAAGAACATTGTAGAGAGTAAAGTTGTCTTCCACGTATTGTACGTAGATGACATACTCTTGATAGGAAATAGTTTCTTATGCTACACTCGGTCAAGCTCCTCTTATCATGAGAATACTCCATGGAAGATCTGGATGATACCTACTACATCTTGTGGATTATGATCTATAGTAATAGATCTAAGTGAATGTTGGGAGTGTGCCAAATCCAGGTACTTTAACACCATACTAAAGGGGTTTAGTATGGAAGATTCTAAGCGTGGTGGTTCGCCCACTTACTCATGAATCACTCTCTCCTAAAAGATATCTCCCAAGACTGATTTGGAGAGAGCTCGCGTGCAAGGGATACCCTATGCTTCGGCACTAGGCTCTATCATGTATGCAATGTTATGTACCAGACCAGATGTAGTTGACTCACTAGGTGTAGTGATCAGGAATCAATCGGATCTTGGGAGAATCACTCGACAGCTGTGTAGGACATTCTTAAGTACTTGAGAAGCACTAAAAAAAGGTTCTTGGTGTTTGGTAACTATGAACTGCAATGGGAGTCCTTTACCAATTCGTGCTTCCAGAGTGATAAGGTCGACTGAAAGTCAGTCACATGCTTTGTCTTTACCCTCATATGTTGGAAGAGTTCCAAGCTACATACCGTGGCAAACTAGACGATAAAAGCTAAATACATCTCAACCAATGATGCTACCAAAGTGGATGTCTGGATATTTCTTGTTCATAAGATGAACATAGTTCCTACCATTAAGTATCCAATAATTGTTATTGTGACAACAATGGAGTTGTGACTTTGGCCTAGGAACGCCGGTCCCATCAGCGATCCAGACATATTCTGAGGACAGTATCATCTGATCGGGGAGATGGTTGATCTCCAAGAGATCGAGGTAAAGAGATTTGACGCGAAGGATAACACGGCGGATCCACTCACAGAGGCCTTTCCCTAGAGAGACTTTTATGGGGCGTTGAGTATGAGATACTACAACAAATGGCCTTAGTGCAAGTGGGAGATTGTTAGTTATGTGTATGCCCTAGAGGCCATTATTATACATGTGATGTATATTATAGTGGATGCTTGGACATATATAAGGAGGACTTTCTTGCTCAACATAATAGTATGCTATTTGGTTGCTCTTTATCTCAACATGTACACTCATTGTCTCTTTATTACATGTTGATAAAGCCCTTAGGATGGGTACTTGACTACCAGGATTATGATTCAGATCATACTAGTGGGGCAGAGGTAGTCGGTAAGTACATCCTTCAATTGTTCCTAGCCATGGGAGTATCGAGACGGGGCATCGATATTCCAGAGTAGACTAGCGTATACGCTTCTTAACCCATATGATGGGCAATGGATGATCCCACTTCCATTAGTGTTTGACATTAGAGAATGTATATGGGTACTCAGTGGAGACTGGGTACACTGGACGGACTCGCCGAGAACTCTTAGATGGTATTATACTCACGTCAGATAGCAGTTTTCTGGTGACACTGGTACAGGTTAGTCTGTCGACCCGAGATCGCCATAGAGTCTTGTGTGATTCCCACTGTGCTTTGATTTCCACCGTACCACGTTCAAGAGAACGTGCAAAACGGTGGATTTTAGGTACAGTCCCGAGTCACATGGAGGCAATGAGCGATAGGAGGGGATTTCGTCTCTTCCGGTATTGGGGGTTGATGTTGCGCTATGCTCGATTGTCCATAACAGAAAATCCCTGACCAGAGTTGCTGAGATTTACTAATAAGTGTTATTAGTAGTTTCTCGAACAGTTATAGGCCTCACATCGGCATGACTTATCAGGCTATTAGGGTCTGACGTTTACCGCCCCCAGGCTGAGATATGCGACATATCAGACGAAGAGACCGGACTCTACGGTAGTGTTACTTATTGGATTCGCAGGAGTATGAGCAGGCTTGCTTGTTGATCTTCTTATCGCTCAATACCCGCGTAGCCGTTACGTCCAGCTAGTACCGCTGACGGCTTGTGGGTGTTTGATATGATCATCACCTACTGCCGGTGTATTGACGAGTCTTTAGAGTCCTACACAGAGGTTTCCTGGCTCAAGCGAAACGAAGTAGGAGCACATGTGTGATATGTGCGGGACTGAGATTAATACGCATATGTGATACCGTATTCTATTCTCGCGATATGTGATATCGATCGGTTATATGTGATATAGCCGTGTTATCGAATCAAGTGTTGATTCGATAAAGTTGATACATATGATATTAGTCGGTTATATGTGATATAGCCGGATTATTAAATCAAGAGTTGATTTAATAATTTAATGTATAATTATATATTTGATATATTAATTTACATTAACTAATATTAAGCTTACTTAAGAATTTTTTTCTCACTTGTGCATTTAGTATATATGTGATATATAATAATGTACACTCTTTTGTATCATGCTAGATGATACATGAGACATGGGTGTATGAGACTCACACCATATTTATAATAATGTAAGATTTTATTTATTTAAAATAAATCAAATTAGTTGGAAATTAGTCACATGGTTGAAGCTTGTGGAAGCTTGTGGAACCATTGACCAAGTCCACTAATTTTGTTTTACTTAAGATATTTATTAACCTAACCATTATTGTTTAGCCATGGTTTGGTCTCTACATGAGTTAGTATGAGCTATTATCTAACCCATGGTTGCTATTCTCACTCATGAGATTCATTCTACACTTGTTTCACTCCATGGCTGCTTTTCTTCATCTCCTTCCTTAAACTCTCTTGCTTTTTGGGAGGTGAAGAAAATGAGTGAGAAAAATTATTCTAAAGTGAGCAAAATTCCTACTTCATCAAGCTACACTAGATTTGCCATTTAGTTTAGGTTGTTTGCTTCACAATTAGTGAAGAGCTAGCTTGAGTTGGTGTCTTCTCGACGTAGATCATCTTCGGCCTCGAAAACTTCAAGCAAGTTTGTTTCTTTCATCTTGTGGAGCCTTTGTAGAGTCCGGGAGTTCACTACTTGGAGCGAAGGGACTACTACACGGAGCTATTGAAGTGAATGACTAGTCTACAAAGGTTGTAGTTCTTGTTCACTTAGATGTAAAGGTGTTTACATGCATGTTTCGTCTAATTCTCTAATTAAGATTCTAGGTTAAGCGCGCCAATTTTCTGAAAACGGCATGGTCGATGCCTCCCGAAACCCAGTGGCAGTGCTGTGGAACCCTGCAGACATCAGCGCATGAAACGAGCTCTGTCATTTGCCTTCGTCAATGGTACTCTATCTAAGAGGTCGTTCGACAATTTATGGCTAAGATGCCTGGGACCAGAAGAAGCAAGGAGAGTCGTCCAAGAAACCCACGACGGACTCTGCGGTTCTCATCAAACCGAGCCAAAGATGATGCTGAAGATCAAAAGAATGAGTTACTATTGGCCCACAATAATTCAGGACTGCCTCGAATATGCGAAGCAGTGTCACTCGTGCCAGGTTCACGGGGACTTCATCCACCAGCATCCAAATCCGTTACACCCAACACTGGCTAGTTGGCCATTCGAAATGTGGGGAACCGATATAATTGGGCTCATCAAACCAGCGTCATCCAAAGAACATCGGTTCATGTTGACAATAACCGATTATTTCTCTAAGTGGGCACAAGCAGTACCGCTAATGGAAGTGAAGACGGAGAGGGACACATGTCATCTACCATTTCGGCACTCCGCGACGGATCATCTCGGATAATAGGCTGGCCTACATAAGTCATAGGATCAGCTGCTTCGCATAGCAACATAATATAGACTGAAGATACTCTTCAATCTATAATCCCCGAGCCAACGGTCTAGCTGAGCCTTTCAACAAGACCTTGACAAAGATAATAAAGAAAATGGTGTCCAGAAATAAAAAGGACTAGCACGAGAGACTGCATGAAACTCTCCGGGCGTATCGAACCACGTTCAAAACGGCCACAAATACAACGCCATTCACGTTGGTATTCGGCACGGAAGCGGTACTTCCCTTGGAGATAGAGCTACCCTCTCTGCGAGTGGCAGTTCGATACGAGCTGATGGATGAGGAAAATGCCCATCTTCGGCTTGAGGAGCTCGTGCCCTCGATGAAACTCGTCTCATGGCCCAGCAAAACCTGGAACCTAACAAAGTAAGCATGACACGCTCATACAAAAGACTAACTAGGCCAAGAACATTCCGCCAAGGCAAACTCATGCTAGTTGTCAAAAGACCTATGAACCACAACCGTACAAAACAGGGGAAATTCGAGTCAAACTATGAAGGCCCATACATCATAGACAAAGTCTACCAAGGTGGGGCCTACTTGCTTATAGCTATGCATGGAGAAAGACCCTTCCGGCCAATAAATGACCAGTTCCTTAAGAAATACTACGCTTGACAAGTCACGACTTAGGTTAATGATAGATGACGACGCTCGTATCCGCTCGCTATATTTTAGAGTCAAACCACTAAAGGTAGTATCCAACAGAATTTCCGCCCCAAACATGGCGACAACGGACCGAAATGTTCTTAAACTAACCATTCCCACCAAAATGGCGGCAATGGACCACTACGCCCTTAAACTGGCAATAGACCGAAATGTCTCTAAACTAGTGCTCCGCCCCAAACATGGCGCATCGCCCCAAATACGGTGATATCTTCTCTTGGGATCTATGTTGCAATCAAAACTCCAACGGCAAAGACTGCAACCCAAGTAAAAAAATGGTACGTCTATAAGCAAAATGGGCATGGATGAAAACCCGAACGGGCACCGTGAGTAAAAACAGCAGGGCTACCGGCGAGCTTGTGAAAACCCGAAAGGGTGCAATCTCGTAAAATTTTCACTTACGAGATCCTCTTGACTCGTAAGAAGAACTCCCCCTATGAGACCCTCATGACTCATAGGATTCAATGTCTTAAGCTACAGGGACCTGGACCTGTTCTTAAGCCGTCGTATCTCCCAAGTTGCCATACAAGCGGTACAATGCTGGCCCTTGTATACAATCCAAGGGCACAAATAAACATTTCCCCACTAAGTTCCACCGATTACGAGGGATGTGCTCATATGGTGAACGACACTTGTAAGTCCTCTCGACTTATAAAGAGAAAATACTCTTATGAGATCTTTACAACTTATAAGAGAAAACACCACTTAGAAGTCTTCACAACTTCTAAGGAGAACATATACCTACGAGATCCTCATGACTCGTAGGGAGAAATACCTTTATGAGACCCTTACGGCTCATAAAGTCAAAAAGCTTTAGTCGGCAGGATCCTAACCCTGTTTGCTAAGCCACCTTTGTTCAAATCATCAAAAGAAAATGATGATTCGCTCCTGGAAACATCCCGGTGGTAGCGATGCTGATGCCAAAATTGGTATCAAATTCTAAGTCCTTTCAAGGCAAATGATAATTCGCTCCTGGCAATATTCCAGTCTTAGCGATGCTGATGCCTGAACAGGTGTCAATTTTCAAGTCCTTTCACGGCAAACGATGATTCGCTCCTGGCAATATTCCAGTCGCAGCGGTGCTGATGCCAAGATTGGTATCAGATCTCAAGTTCCATACCCGCAACAAAAATCGGCGAGTAAAAAATGCATATGAAATAGCCGAAATGTTTGGGCAACTCGCAGTAAAAAGCAGCGAGTAAAAAGAAAAGAATAGCCGAAATGGTTGGGCACCGCGATAAAAAACCGAAATGATTGGGCAATCGCGACTTTCGCAATATAAAAAAAATCTGAAATGATGGAGCATCGCGGAAAGAAATAAAAAAATGAAACTTTTGCCCTACAGGTGAGTCCACATCAACCCCTGTATACAATTCATGGGCATAAACGAAAAGGGAACCATATTTTCCCACCAGGCTCCATCAAAGGGAGAGCTAAGTCTTGACGGTTCACAAAACAACCTAAAGACTATCCTCAACACTCGTCTCGGTACAGCAGACATAGTGTCAACAACGGCGTTTCTTCTCACTCCAGCAGGATGCAAATGCGGCGTCAACAAACGACCCCAGGGTCGAAACAAAGCGGAGCCATGGAAAAATCCCTAGTTCCAAGTCTCTACGGTTCACAAATAACCTAGAGACCACCTCGACACTTATCTCGTTAGAGCAGACACAGTGTCAACAACGACACTTCTTCTCACTCCAGCAGGATGCAGACGCGACGTCAATAAAGACTCCAGGGTCAAAAACAAAACGGAGCCATGGCAAAGTCCCTAGTTCCAAGTCTCGATGGTTCAGAAACAACCTATAGACCACCTCGGCACTTGTCTCATTACAGTAGACACAGTGTCAACAACGGCACTTTTTCTCACTCCAGCAAGATGCAGATGCGACATCAACAAAGACTCCAGGTTCAAAAACAAAACGGAGCCATGGCAAAGTCCCTAGTTACAAGTCTCGACGGTTCACAAACAAACTAGAGACCACCTCAACACTTGTCTCGTTACAGCAGACACAGTGTCAACAACGACGTTTCTTCTCACTCCAGCAGGATGCAGAAGCGACGTCAACAAAGACTCTAGGGTCAAAAGCAAAATGGAGCCATGGCAAAGTCTCTAGTTCCAAGTTTCGATGGTTCACAAACAACCTAGAGACCGCCTCGACACTTGTCTCGTTACAGCAGACACAATGTCAACAACGGCGCTTCTTCTCACTCCAGCAGGATGCAGACGCGGCGTCAACAAAGACTCCAAGGTCAAAAACAAAACGAAGCCATGGAAAACTCCCTAGGTCCAAGTCTCGACGGTTCACAAACAACTTAGAGACCGCCTCGATACTTGTCTCATTACAACAAACACAGTGACAACAACGACGCTTCTTCTCACTCCAGCAGGATGCAGACGCAACGTCAACAGACGACTTAAGGGTCAAAACAAAACGGAGCCATGGAAAAGTCCCTAGTTCCAAGTCTCGACGATTCATAAAACAACCTAGAGATCACCTCGACATTCGTCTCATTACAGCAGACGCAGTGTCGACAAAGGAAGCAAAGAACAAATTACTAGCTTCAGGGTCTTGACGGCAACTCAATAAAACCCGAAAGACTATCGGAGATCATCCCACACCAGCACGGAGTGGTTATGATTCATCGGGGCTCCTAAACTGAGCCTAATCTCAACTAAAAGGCGGCATGGAAAAATTCCTAACGCTTGCTCTTCCGACGGTCAAATTGCCTAGGAAGATTACTTGAATTCGTCTTGTCCAGTCCCCGAAGGGATCGGAAACACGACAGTCACGGGGCTACTCGAACAGCAGCATAAAGATTGCATATCGGGTAATACATCAGCCAACGCGACAGTACGACGGATAAAAACCCTAGTACCACAAAACCTAACGGACCTCTGTCGCAAAGAGCAGGGGTTATCTATGACGTTAGGATAAGTTTGCCTACAAGCCCAAGGGAGGTAAGCTAAACAAACTTCGAAATGAGTCCATAAACTACTTCACACCAAATTAAGACATCGAAGAAAAGAGAAATGCCAGTATGAAATAAAATATGTCTTTTATTCATGAATTTAAGTGAATACAAGATACATTTCATTCAGGAATCAAAATGAATACATGCTATTCATGAATCAGAAGTTTAAGGAATACAATCAGTACAAGAAGGGGGTACAATGACACTTATTAAGGAGGAGGCGTTTTAAACAAACTGACGAACCGCTCGAGTGCTCCCCTCAACTACTTCTCGCGTTCAGCTACGGCGGCCAACTCCGCTTCGATTTGAGCCCGTTGTTGCAAGCAGATGAAAGCTTCTCATCGATTTCCTACAGTTTCACAATCCTGTGTGACCCGCTCGGTGAAGTCAAACTTCTGCCTTAGCGCCAGCCCGTCTGATATACATCGTTGGAGGTTTTCAAAAATTGCTTTCAGTTGTGTAGCATTCGCTTCAACCTGGGCGCGCAATTGGACGGATTCGCCAGAAGTCGTCTCATACTCCTTTCGCCTCAGGGTCCCCTCTTGTTCAAAATAGCGAATGAAAAAGACGCTCTGCTCGACCCACTCAGCCCGCTGAGAGTTCAAAGTCAATACCCCGGGAGCGAGACGCTTAAGCTCAATCTCATGCAGGCAAGTCTCGATCTTCCTGCAATAATCAACCCAAGAACCGACAAGATCATCATTATGGAAATTCACGAGCGTCGCCAGCATTAGATCAACTTTGTCGGAAAAATCCATAGCAGAGGTAAGGGCTTCGGCGTCGAGATCTTCAATAAATTCTCTTAACATTCGCTGGCTATTCACTGCGCCCCTGGAAAATGGACGTTTAGCGAAGGGCCCTGTAGGTGTAAGAATGCGGGACTCAAAAGGAGCTGAAGCCGGTGTAATCGCTGCAAAATAAATCATGGTCAGATTTCAACTCGAAAGATAAAAAAACACCCGAGGGACGAAATCTACCGTACCGGCTGTTGAAGGTAGAAAAACAGGGAGCACCGGAGGCATGGCTATTCTTTCGCTTCCTCCTCTGAGCCGTGATACTATGGTCAATATAAGGAAGGCTTAGCAACAAGAAGTCTACTTATAAAAAAGAGAAACACTAGTTGAAGAATATACTGACCAATACCGGAAGGTGGAACGACTTCTGATTGAAAGGAAAAATGCGGGTTTAGCACCTGATATAAATGGTCGAAAAGTACTCCTGCAGAGTTGCGACAATATACAGTCAATAAAAATAGGATTGTATCCCCAGTAAAGCAACTAAGTGAGAAACCCATACCTTCCAAAATTTGAGGAGGCACAGAAGAAAGCGAAGAAACCGCGACCGTCAAATTGGCGGCCGACGATACTTCTTCAGCCGGCACTTCTTCAGGGTTTACCGTGTCTATGCTCAAGACAAATGAAATATCATTAGAGGGGCTTAACAGGATTAAAAACTCAAAGATAACAACCCAAGGAGTACCTAATAGGCCAGAGACCGAAACCGAGCCGAAAGCGTCACCAAGTGTAACGGCTTCCTCATTCTTCCTCGGGGGAATAGATTCTGCACCCATGGCTTCATCCCCTGACTCAACAAGGGCCGTCATAATGTTTGCGACACCCGCCGATACTAAGGAGCCATAAGGAGAAAGACCAGCAGTCTGGACAGTCCCAGATTCCCGAGAAAGAGTGACTACTTCGGGCTCTGTGATCATCGGCGTTTCACCTGCCATGCCACCGTCAGGACTCGACCCTGCTTAAAAGAAAATGCGTATGTTAAATAAATAGATAGGAGGGGAGGAGCTGTTATTAAGGACCGTGCATTGTTCTACCTTGAAGTAGTCGTTCATTCTTTTCACGAGCTATACACGCAACTTGTCTATGGGCAGTAGACAGGGCAGAAGAAATGTTCACCGAAGGAATGTCAGCAGGCGGAACATTGCTTGAGCCTGCACCCGCGGCCAAGACAGCATCGCGTTCCCTCGCCGCGTGCTTTCTGCACTTCCTCTCAGCCTGAGCCGTGAGAACCGACCTTCTTAAAACTTCCGACAAGGGGACGTCGTCGCCCGAACCGAGCTCTGCCTCCGAAGCCGCTACGGCGTCCATCATCGGCTGTTTCAGAAACGCCTCCTGTGGTGACTTTGGGAAGGCCGCGGCCGTGATCGGTGGCTCTGGAAGCTTTGCTGCATCACCGCTTAGGATTGACACTGCACTTGAAACAACTTGGGTTTTGGTAGTCCCTGCACTAAAGTGAAGAAAAGGGTCAGATCATGAATAAAAAGAGTAAAGGTGTAATGAAATGAATTATACCAAGGCCCAAAGAAGCGCGGAGCCTCTCTTCCTCCTCGAACGTCCTGAGGGAAGCCGCGAGAGCCTCTTCGGCAGAAATACCTGTTGAAAAAGAGAGTGTTAATAAAAGCATAATAAGGGGAGAAGGGATAGGTGCAGAAGAGTGTAAATGAAGTATACCTGACTCCGCAATAGAGATCAACGCCGCTTCCTCGCGACCCAGTCGCTCGGAAGCTGCGAGGGCAGCCTGTAGATCAGTATCGGTTGCAGGCGTGTCAAACAAACCCTTATTGGTGCCATATTCGCACAAGCCCTCACTGTAGGGAGAATGGGACTCCTGGCCGGATACGACGTCGATAGAGAATAGGGACTTCTTCTTCTTCTTCTGCGAACGGACACCAACGGCTGATGATAAGAGCTTTCGCTTGACATGCCTCTTCGGACGGTGGGTTCCGACCTCTGAACCGATGCCCGAGTCTGGAGTCGCCACGGCTACCACAGTTACGGGAACATCCGGTTGAATCTTCTCAAGGAAAGCTCATGGGACCATAACTGTAGTGATTTCTGTTAAAGAAGGACGAACGGTGGTCCGTTGCTTCAAAGGGACCGCTGGATTACCGGCTGGGACGGTATCCTTGTGATCGAGTAACAACCGCCTCTCCTCCCTGATAACAGCACCCGTCGCATGCTGGTACCACGCCACGTAAGCGTTCGAAGCTTTCGGCACATAGCTCGGCTCGCTGACGAGAAAGTGGGACCCCGTATTTAATTGCATAAAATGGTGCGGTGCACTGCAAATACTCTCTTCCGTAGCAGCCGGCTCGACTAAGAATGCCTCGAGAGGAACGCCTTAATTATAACCCAGCTGTTGAGCGAAGCGGTGCGGGTTGTACCTCATGGATAGCACCGAGGTGTTCTGTCTAAACACTAGGAAGCCTGGCCTGATAGAGTACAGGTGCATAACCTCCCGGGCCCTCAATGCAGAAGACCCATCCTTAAAAGTATCGCGCAACGGTTGGACAACTTTGGTGGATTCTTTGCCGATAGTCAAGACTTTATCGACAAAGGTCATACTGTCCCCAACCATGCGTGGCCAAAGGAGCAATCTCTGAGCCTCTCGCTGTGACGGGTCTGGAGCGGAAGCGTCAACTAGGTACATGACCTGGGGGAAGTTGTAGCTTTCATAGAACTGGGGTCATTTGTGAACGCCTAAGGCACCCAGCACGTGCATCTCAATCCATAATGTGAAGTAATGTAATGGGAGATACACGGGCTTTACCCCCGGCTGAATAGTGTCAGCTGCTAAACTCAGGCCGTGGTATAGATGAGCTAACCCCGCGATCCCAACGGCCACGCGCGTCCCCGCGACAATGCGATGGGTCGGATAAAAGACAGACGGCCTCATATAGTGGGGGTGCGTAGGAAGCGCGAACCAACTCAGCCACGGGCCAATGAACCCTAAAAAGAACGACTCTTCGTCAACACCCGGGGCAGCGATCTCCGCAAAGTGGACAACTGGAGTGTCTGGAATAAAGAAATTCTTTAGATCCGCTACCGTCGTCGGCAAGTTATATAAACCAAACCCGAACGGGTCGTCGAGTTTAGAGAATTTCGCGGCCTGCTTAGACAGAACTTCTGGACGAAGAAAGCGGGCAATAAAATCTCCGAAGCTAACCCCATGCCCGCCAGACTCCAGGAATAAATTCTCGTACATATTCAACACCTTGATCAAGCTGGGGAACTGATGTTGAACGGCGTTCTCCGAGGTAAGGCCCGTTACCACTGACTTAATGGCAAAGATGTACTCATCGGGGGAAGTATCTCCTCAAAGTGTTCCCCTCTGACGGGTAAGCCGGAGATCTCCGCGAACTCTTCCAATGAAATTGTAACTTCCCGATCAGATAAGAGGAATGTATAGGTCGGGATGTTCCATTGTTCCAAAAAAGACTTGATCCACCACACATGGGGAGTGTGGTAATAAAAGAGAGACGTGTAGATTGTGTGGTACAACTC
The DNA here is from genome assembly GCA_030015575.1 of Agapanthus africanus. Lineage (NCBI taxonomy): Eukaryota > Viridiplantae > Streptophyta > Magnoliopsida > Asparagales > Amaryllidaceae > Agapanthus > Agapanthus africanus. Next base: position 539,961,576 of record CM057346.1, read on the forward strand.
GGTCTTCAACAGCAGCGACTTCTTGGCTGACAGGATATACCGGGCCCACCGTAGATAGCCGGCCGAATGATGGGGCGTCAATCCTATTATATAAACTTGCTCCCAAGGGCGCGACTCTCCTTGGCATATGCGTCGCCCTAAAATGTCCAAGGTCATCGGTGGCTGTACGAGTATCGACGCCATAGAAGGTTGAAGATGACCTTCCGAGGTCCAGTTAACATCTTCTACGGCGTAAGTCACTTGAGGCGGATCAGCATAGTGAATAACCGGGATCGGCTCCGAAGGCGCTGCACAAGAAAAACTGCACCAAACTCGGATAATCTGACTATACCATGACCCCCACAGGTGAAGAGATTTTGTTCTGGGTCATGGTCCTTAATAAGCACAAAGACTATCCGATCCAAAGGCGCGTCGGCAAAATCGCTCTCTAAACGTACGAAAGGGAAGGAGGAATCGAAAGCCATAGTACCTGCATAAAAAGAGAAGTTAGCTATCGACGCTATGTTCAGGACTCTAACAACCTTTGGTACTTAAAAAAATTTACTGCACCGCAGTTAAAAAGAAAGGGATAAGGGGGCCCCACAAAATTAAGGTAACGGCCCATCAATGATGGGGCAGTCATTCATAGAATCCAAAAGGATTCTCATTTAATGAGAAAACATCATTGGACTGAGGAGTTAAACTCCCTCGAGAGCTGTGCAATGCAAACAGATTTCAAATCTGTCAAGAAAATTAAGAAGGGAATAAAATTCCCCAAAGATTTTCAAAGCCAAGCTTTGTAGAACAATGTGATAACAGCCCAGAACCTTCAAAAGAAAAGCTAAATTCTAAGATCTTTAAGATTTGCAAGAAAAATCTTAGAACTCTAAGAGATCTTTATGAAAGAAGAGCAAAGTTCTGATTAATGGGTTAAGAAAGCTTAAAACATTTTTTTAAGATCTACGATCTAATCACTACAAAAGAAGAGCAAAACTCTGTTAATGGGTTAAAACCCTAGAACATAAGGAGATTCTCTCAAGAGTTTAGTCATAATTCTTACCAAATTTTTTGACAGAGTTCTGACTCTAAAAGAGTTTCCTTGGGCAGAGATCTAAGCTCTGGAAAAAGAATTAAATTCTCAGAAAGAAGAAGGTTAGAGAAGATGAACAGCAGTCATCTCAAGGGCCAAAGGCCCTACTTATAGGCATAGGAAGACGGTTCAACTTCCAAGAAGATCCAACAGTGGAAAAGGTAACACCGCTACACTCACGTGTGAGCCACGTGAGCGCAACGGTGAGGGGCATTTGTTTTCCCAATAAAAGAGCAAGACTCTGTTCAAAACTCAAGAGGTAGCGCCTCACGTGCCTTCCATGAGAGCGCCAGCGCCAGAGTTAAAAACTCTTACATGAGCAGCGCCCATGTGCAAAGCACACAAAACTCAAGAGGTAGCACCTCACGTGCCTTCCACGAGGGCACCAGCGCTAGAGTTAAAAACTCTTATATGAGCGGCGCCCACTTGCATAGCACGTGAGCGCCGGCGCCTTGTAGAATTAAATTCTACTCTTTGTTAAACAGAGTCGTTGGATCAAAAATCCAACGGAGATGATAAATCATCAGGATGCAGAATTAAATTCTATCGAGAGGAAATATTCCTCAAATCTTTCCAAACAAGAAATATTGCCCTCTGTAAAATAGAGTACCGTTGGATTAAAAATCCAATGGTGATTAAAGAATCACCAATCTACAGAATAAATTCTGTATGGGTAAATATGTCCCTAATCTTGTTACAAACAAGAAAAATATATTCTGTAAAACAGAAGCCCTTGGATCAAAAATCCAATGGTGGGTAAAAATCCCCAAATCAATTAGGATCTCTTAATGAGAGATTTCTTCAACTAATCAACAGACTTGCCTCTACTATATAAAGGACCCAAGACTTTAAGTCTAAAAAAAACCCATAAGCTTTGGAAAAAAAAAGAAAGCAGAAAGCTTCAAAAAGGAAGAAAGAAGAAGATCTCCCTTCTCAGAAAAAAGCTCTAGGTAAATAAATAAAAAAGAGATCAAAGCATCTCGTTTACCTATTGAAGGGTTTAACCCTTTTAAAAGAAGAATTTAGTTCTTTCTCTGGATCTGAGATCCACAATACAAGTTTCCCACAAGTTGAGAATTTAATTCTCATCGGGACAAACTTGTTCTTGGAGATCAAAGACTCAGAAAAGTACCAAGAAATTGAACTCCTCAGAACAAAATATACAAGGAAAAATCATTGCCCAGCGCCTCACGTTCCCCTCATGTGGGCGCCACTCAATAAGGAGTGCCTAGTACTCAGTGAGCGACGCTCAGCGCCCAGCATCCCACGTGACCCTCACGTGGATGCCTCAGAAAAATAAGGAGTGTTTAGCACTCAGTGACTAGCGCTCAGCGCCCAGCGCCTTACGTGTCTCTCATGTGGGCGCTACAAAATATAGGAGTGCTTAGCACTCAGTGAGCGGCGCCCAGCGCCTCATGGGTCCCTCATGTGGGCGCCACAGAATAAAAGTGCTTGACACTCACTAGGCAGCGTCTAGCTCTTAGCGCCCCACGTGCTTCGCAAGTGGGCGCCATAAAGAGTGATCAACACTCCATATAGAGAAAAAGAGTAAAGTGTGAGCGTAAGAACTTATATAAGTGATCAGCACTTTTTGCACAAAAAAAGAGGATTAAGCCCAGACAAGTGCTAAGCACTTCTTTTCAAATAAAAAGAAAACTGAACGGACCAAGCATAAGTTGGCTAGGTCCCTAACTCAGATCAACCGAGCCCATAGGTTCATTATTTCCTAAACTGATCTCAGTTCCAAATACGACTATCGATCTTCCAACTAATGATATCCCAAAACGATATTTGTCCCACATTCCCCTGAGGAAATCTTAGTCTCAAAATACGACTAATGATTTCTGGGTTTACCATTAATCCTTTTTCCCTCAAACACGGGAATTGGTTCAAGGGTACATCTCTCCACACCTCTAATACATGTCGTTGTAATTTCTCAACGTCTTCAGAGAGGTGGCGGGTCCCGACAGCCAACTGCTTTTTGGTGCACTTTCCAAACTGGATGCATCCCATATCATCGTTTCTCATCCCGTCACGTAGCAAATACACGTGCACGCAAGATGATCAATGGACCGAGATGTCCCTAAACTAACAATGGACTGTAATGTCCTTAAACTAAAACCTCACCTCAAAAATGGTGATCTACAGACCGAAATGTCCTCAAACTACAACGTTGCCTCCCAAATGACGACAACGGATCGTAACGTCCTTAAACTAAAACCTCACCTCAAAAATGGTGATCTACGGACCGAGATGTCCCTAAACTAACAACGGACCGTAATGTCCTTAAACTAAAAGCTCACCTCAAAAATGGTGATCTACAGACCGAAATGTTCTCAAACTACAACGTTGCCTCAAAAATGGCGACAACGGACCGTAACGTCCTTAAACTAAAAGCTCACCTCAAAAATGGTGATCTACGGACCGAAATGTTCTCAAACTACAACTTCGCCTCCAAAATGGCGATAAGGGACCGAAACGTCCTTAAAACTAAAACAACAGAGCCCAAATGCTCTCTTGTTGGATCTGAAACAAAAAATGATCCTAACACCCTATTAAGTAGATCTTAGTCTCAAATTAGACTAACGTATCCTTAACAGAAAACCAACCGAGCCCCCAACTGCTCGTATACATTTAAGGCGATCTTGATCTCAAAACGGATCAATGATCCTTAAATCAACCCAAACCCAAGTCTAAAAATATACGAATTTGGGTTAATCCACGCCCTACGGGCGACAACATAAATTAGTCTCCGTATACAATCCACGGGAAACCAAAAATAAAAAAATACACACGACACGAGGTGAACTTCTAGAGCAGGAGAAAGTAGTTATCACGATACGGTAACGTAATTAACTGCATGGGCTTGCGCCTACAGAGAAGAGCGTCCCCACAATCAAAAACCCCTCGCAAACGAGAGGGAATCTGACGAAGTCTGCTACAACGGCCGCATCCATCCAAACCTACGATATACGGCGCCATAAATCAACCTGGCATCTTCGAAGAGGTGGACGGATAAATCCAAATAGCATCTGCCCCCAAATTCAGGCAAGACGATCTATCCCAGTTCGCCTCTGTTTTCGGCGGTGAACAGCTGTGTTAGTGGGAGAGTATCACCTGGTGTTGCCATCGGGATGTATATTGGTTTTGAACCCGTGTTATTATGTACCAAGCATGCTATGTAATATAATATCCGTTTCTTTGTTAGACAATGAAGGATATAATTTTGTGTTGCAAAATAATGTTATGAACATTAACCTGAATCAACAGTTGATTGGGTATGGTACACTGAATAACGGGATATACGTTCAAAATCAACACACGGTTTTCAACATACAACACACAAATAAAAGAAAATTTTGAGATATAAATGAAGCTTTTCTTTGGCATTGTAGACTTGGTCATATTAACGAAACAAGACTAAATAAGTTACATAAAGATGGATATTTAAATCCCTTTGAATATAAATCTTATGCGACTTGTCAGTCTTGTATCAAGGGTAAAATGACCAAAACTTCATTTGTTGGACATGGAGAAATAGCTACTGAACTCTTAGGCCCCATACATAGTAATGTATGCGTACCAATATCTACACATGCTAGAGGCGGTTTTTCATACTTCATAACTTTTACTGAAAATTTCTCAAGATTCAGACACGTGTTCTTGTTGAAGCATAAGTCTGAAACTTTTGAGAAATTCAAGGAGTACAAACTTGAAGTAGAAAAACAAACTGGTTTGAGCATCAAGAAATTTCGATCGGATCGAGGAGGAGAGTATTTAAGTACAGAGTTTTCAGACTTCCTAAAAGAGAATGGGATTCTCTCTCAGCTCACTCCTCCTTATACACCACAGCACAACGGTGTGTCAGAACGGCAAAATCGTACCCTATTAGATATGGTGCGATCCATGATGAGTAATGCTGAGTTACCACTTTCCTTTTGGGGACATGCATTGGCCACAGCAATGTATTTATTGAACAGGGTTCCAACCAAGACCGCGTCTACCACTCCATATGAGATATGGTATGGGAAGAGACCATCTCTTAAACGAGTTAGGATATGAGATTGTCCGACTTACGTGAAAAAGCAGAATCCGGACAAATTTGAGACACGGTCGATTTTGTGTAAATTTATGGGATATCCAAAACACTCGTATGGATATCTTTTCTACCACAAGGAGGAACAAAGGGTGTTTGTTTCTCAGTATGCCATATTTTTAGAAAATGATTTTTTTTACAAATGATACTGATGGCAATGCGGTAGAACTAGAAGAGGTTCTAGAGACACAAATTACTAATGACGATTTGGTTGAACCTGATGTTACAATAGAATCTTATGAACCACAGCCACTCCGTAGATCCGGTAAGACTTCTCGCCCACTGGAAAGATACTATGGTATCCTCATTGATGGTGATAGAGAAGATTGCATCATAGATGATGATGAACCTACTAGTTTTCAGCAAGTTATCACTAGTGGTGACTCAGTGAAGTGGCTGAATGCCATGAGATCCGAAATGGAGTCTATGTACACCAACAAAGTATGGACTTTGGAAGTTGCACCTTTTAGGATAAAACCCGTAGGGTGCAAATGGATCTTTAAGAGAAAGATCAGTGTAGATGGACAGATAGAGACCTATAAGGTAAGGCTTGTAGCAAAAGGATTTCGTCAAAGACCAGGACTGGACTATGACGAAACTTTCTCTCTAGTAGCAATGCTTAAATCCATTCGGATCCTACCTGCTATTGCTTCTCACTACGACTATGAAATCTTGCATATGGACGTTAAAACTGCATTTCTAAATGGTGATTTAGAAAAGTGCGTTTTTATGGATCAGCCGGAAGGCTTTGTTGATAGTGGGAGCAGCGAGAAAGTATGTAGGTATTTTAAATCCATTTATGAATTAACGCAGGCATCACTGAGTTGGAACATCTGCTTTGATGATGCAATCAAAAAGTTTGATTTTGTCAAAAATCCAGATGAACCTTGTATTTATAAGAAGATTGTAGGGAGTACTGTCACATTCCTCATATTGTGTATGGATGACATTCTCTTGATAGGAAACGATATTCCTATGCTACAATCGGTCAAATTGTTCTTATCACAAAGGTTCTCCATGAAAGACCCGGGTGATGCCTTATACATTTTGGGCATTAAGATCTATAGAGATAGATCTAAGAGGTTGTTGGGATTGTCCCAATCAAGGTAAATTAACACCATCCTAAAGAGTTTTAGTATAGAAAATTCCAAGCGTGGTGCTTTACCCACTTGTCACGGAATCACTCTCTCTAAGGACTTTTGTCCAAAATATGATGAAAAGAGAGCTCGCATGAGTATTATACCCTACGCTTCTGCCGTAGGATCTATAATGTATGCGATGTTATGTACTCGCCTTGATGTAGCTTATGCACTAGGTGTAGTAAGCAGGTATCAATCCAACCCAGGGGAAAAACACTGGATAGCTGTGAAGAACATTCTTAAGTACTTAGGAAGGACTAAAGAAATGTTCTTGGTGTATGGTAACGGGGATCTCCAGATGGAAGCCTTACCGATTCAAGCTTTCAGAGTGATAAGGATGACAACAAATCTATCTCAGGGTTTGTATTTACCCTCAAATGGAGGGGTGGTCTGTTGGAAGAGTTCTAAACAGGACACCGTTGCAGACTCAACGATGGAAGTTAAGTATACTGCGGCAAATGATACTGCCAAGGAAGCCGTCTGGATGCGGAAGTTCATCTCGGAGCTAGGAGTAGTTCCCACCATTATTGATCCAATACTATTATATTGTGATAATAATGGGGCTATGGCATTGGCCAAAGATCCCAGGTCCCATCAACGATCCAGACACATCCTGAGGCGATATCATTTGATCCGGGAGATAGCCGATCGCCGTGAGATCGTGATTCAGAGAGTAGATACAAAGAATAACACCGCGGATCCACTCACCAAGACCCTCCCACAGCCGCAACATGAGCGACTTTTTGAGATGTTGGGTATGAGATACGCCAATAATTGGCCTTAGTGCAAGTGGGAGATTGTTGGATATATGTATGCCCTAGGGGCCATCATTTGATAGTGGATGTTTGGACATTTATATATACAGAGGACTTTCTTGCTCGACATGATAGTATGCTATCTGGTTACTCTTTATCTTAACATGTTCGCTTGATTATGTATACTGTTCATTTGATACATGTTGATAAAGCCCTTAGGATATCAGCTTGACTACCATAATTATGATGCAGGTCATACTAGTAAGGCATGAGTAGTCTATAAGTATATCCTTAAATGTTCCTAGTCGTGGGTGTATAGAGATGGGGCATCAATATTCCAGAGTAGACTAGCGTATACATTTCTTGACCCAGTATGACGGGGCGATGGATGATCCCATATCCATTGGTGTTTGACACCGAAGATTATATACGGATGCTCATTGGAGACTGATTATACTGAACGGACTCGCCGAGAACTCCTATATGGTATTATGTCTATCGTCGAATAGCAGTTCTCAGGTGACACTTGTACAGGTTAGTCTGTAGATCCGAGATCGTCATAGAGTCTTGTGTGTTCTCCCACTGTGCTTTGATTTCCACCCTAACACGGCTCTACTGAGTCGTGTGTTCCCTTATGAAAAATGAATAATAAATAAAAAGTAATAGGAAAAGTCCCCAAATGGAGCATCACGTGCCCACACGTGATAGGCATTGCGCTTAAGAAAATAAGGCTGAAACTGAGCCTCACGTGCAGGCACATGAGCATCTATATACAAAGTATATAGGCGCCTTCCTAAAAAACAAATAATTGGCCAGAAAAACTCACGTGACAGCACGTGACGCTCTTTAGTAGGCTTAACTTTGGGAGGTCACGTGCTACACGTGAGGTCTCCTATACCTTCTAAACCGATAGAATTAAATTCTAAATAAAAGGGATCAAAATCCCTATTTGGAAAATATTTTCTTAGATCCTTCTAAATATGAAAGATTACGCTCTGTAAAACAGAGCACCGTTGGATTAAAAATTCAATGGTGATTAAAAATCACCAATCCACAGAAGAAAATTCTATACGGGGAAATATTTTCCTAAACCTTGTTAAAAAAATAAGAGAAATATCTTCTGTAAAACAGAAGTCTTTGGATTAAAAATCCAACGGTGAATAAAATTCACCGATTGATCTAAAAGATCATTTTGGTTGATTATAAAATCAATCAAGATCTCTCAATGAGAGATTTTCTGAACAAATTGATTCATTTTTTTCTCCTATAAATAAGAGCTAAGAGACAGAAAAAATGATATACAGAGATAGAGAGAAAAAAACCCTCGTAAGCTAAAAAGAAAAGAGAATTTAATTCTCCAGAGAGAAGATCTCCTCAAAGAGAAAAAGAAACCCTACGTAAGAGAAGGAACAAAATACAGAGAATATCTTACCTCTTCTTCGCCTCCACAAGAGTTTAACTCTTCAAAAAAACATAGTCCGTCCTCTGGTTGAGATCTGCAGAAGCAGATCTCCCCACAATTTGAGAATTTAATTCTCATCGGGGAGATTCTGTTATGTAGATTCAAACCTAGGAGAAAGAACTAAGTTCAAAGAATTTAATTCTTACAAGAATATATAGGAATTTAATTCCTCTAATAAAACTAGGGTTTAACCCTATAAAAGAATTTAATTCTTATAAAACAAAGGGGCTCGAACGTCCCAAAACTCAAGACTTCTATGCACGTAAAGAAAAGATTAGTGCTTGAACATTACAATGACAACTGAGATCGGCTCTCGTGATCCCACGTGACCCTCAAATAGTGCTTAGCACTTATAAAGTAAAAAGGGAATAAATCAAAGGCAGTTTCCAATTTTTCGAAGCACCTCACGTGATCCCACGTGACCCGGTAGTGGTTAGCACTCAGAAAAAACAAGGGAATAAACCCAAAGGAGCAGCGCCAGCTTTCAAGCGCCTCACGTGACCCCATGTGAGCGCCTTAAATTTTCAGTGTTTAACACTACTTCAAGTGTCTCACGTGACCCCACGTGAGCGCCTCAAAATTTTTAGTGTTTAACACTACTTCAAGCGGCTCATATAACCCCACATGAGCGCCTCAAATTTTTAGTGTTTAATACCACTTTAAGACCTCACGTGGGAACACGTGAGCGACGAGCATACACTGGTGTTTAACACTGTCAGAGGCTAATCTTAGCCCAAATTAGCCAAGTCTTCCGAGGCCAAAAACCTTTTGACCATCGACCAATCAAGCCCCCCTATACTCAGGTCTCCCCCAGATAGGTCTTAGTTCTAAAAGATGACTAATGATCTCCTAATACATGGCATCTAAAATGATGTTCATCCCACATCTTCTCTCGATCTGAAAATTGGTTCAAGGGTATATCTCTCCACACCTCTGGTACATGTCGTTGTAATTCTTCAATATCTTCAGAGAGGTAGAGGGTCCCAACAACCAATAACTCTTAGCGCACCCCTAAATTGATGAGCCAAAAACTATATGGACTATAATGTCCTTAAACTAATGACTATGATGTCCTTAAAAAAAACTATGGACTATAATGTCCTTAAACTAGCCCATGGACCGTAATGTCCTTAAACTAGGTATGGACCGCAACGTCCCTAAACTAAACTCCATGGACTATGATATCCTTAAATATGGACTATGATGTGCTTAAACCCAATGGACCGTAACGTCCCTAAACTAAAACGATAGAGCACAAATACTCTTTCGTTGGATCAAAAATGATCCTGAACCCTCGTTAAGTAGATCTTAGTCTAAAATTAGGCTAACGTATCCTTAACAAATATTTAAGCTGATCTTAATCTCAAACGAGGTTAATGATCCTTAAATCAACCAAACTCAAATCTAAGAAAATACGGATTTGAACTAATCTCCGCCCTACGGGCGACAACACAAATTAGTCTCCGTATACAATCCACGGGCAACCAAAAATAAAACAAATACACATGACACGAAGTGGACCTCTGGAGTAGAAGAAAGTGGTTATTGCTACACGGTAACGTAATTAACTGCTGGGGATTGCGCCTGCTGGGAAGAGCATCCCCACAATCAAAAAACCCCTCGCAAACGAGGGGAAATCTGACGAAGTCTGCTACAACGGCCGCATCTGTTTAAACCTTCGATACATGGTGTCATAAATCAACTTGGTATCTTCGGAGAGGTAGACAGATAAAACCAAATAGCATCTGCCCCCAAATTCAGGCAAGACGTTTGTCTTCCCGATTTTCCGGCGGAAAACATCGTGCAAACAGGTGGTTTTTGGGTACAGTCCCAAGACACATGGAGGCAATGAGCGATAGGAGGGTTTTTGTCTCTCCCGGTATTGGGAGTTGATGTTGTACTATTCGCAATTGGCTATAACTGAAAGTTCCTGGCCAGGGCTGATGAGATTTATTGATAAGTGTTATCAGTAGTTTCTCGACCTGTTATAAGCCACACATCGGCATAACTTATTGAGTTATTGGGCTCAACGATACCATCCCTAGACTCAATATGCAACATATCAGACGAAGAGACCGGACTGTACGGTAGGTGTTGTTGGTTGGCTCTACGGGAGTTTGGACAAGTTCGCTTGTTATTCTTCTGTTCGCTCAATACCTGGGAGCCGTTATGTGCAACTAGTATCGCTGACGGTTTATGGGTATCTGATATGATCACTAACTACTGCTAGCGTATTGATGAGTTTTAGAGTCCCACAAAGGGGTTTCCGAGCTCAGGCGGAACGAAGTGGGTCACATATGGAGATATATGCGGGAGTTTGATTAAATACGAGTATATGATACCGTATTTTAATCTAGCGTTTTCTATTGGTCGGATTGTATGTGATATGACCGGATTATTAAATCAAGTGTTGATTTAATATAAAATGACTAATAGCTCGTTACTAATTCCTTTCTTTATGTGTGCATGTATGTATGTATGTTTATATGGATTTATATACACATATACATGTGGGCATGTGACATGGTGGATGATACATTGGACATGACTATGCTAGACTCACATGGAAACATTTTAGATGTTTTATTGATTTTGAGTAAATGGAAAATGAATAATAATCTCATGGTTGATATTTTTCTTCTACACTCCTCTTTCAAAATATTTGGTTAACCATGGTTTATTATTTAATTGTCCACTAACTCACACTCTCAAAATATCTAAGATATTTTCGTGGCTCATATTTATGAGATTGTGAGTATGACTCTCTTTCTCATGGTTATTATTTTCTCATTCTCTCAAGCTTAGCCATTTTCCTCATCTTCTTCCTCCAAGCTCTTTACCTTTTTCTAGTGAGTGAAAGAGAAAGAAAAAGAAAGGTTTATTAGTGAGAAAAATATCCACTTCATCAATCTATATAAGTCTAGCACACTTGTATAGGTTGTTTGCCTCACTTGTACTTAGTTCAAGTGAAACAAGAGCTTTGTATATGATATTTTCTTGTTAAACCCTAATCCTCTAGTTCGATTCTAGCTTTGAGTTCCTTAGCACTCTAGATTTTTTTAAATTGCATATTTGATGCTTGTTAAAACCTAGTGAGGATGCTAAGAAACTCAAACACCCAACCAACTACAGACACTGAGACTACAGTTTAGATTTTGATGGCGGCAGCCGAAACAACGGGGATTGTGATAAATGCACGTGTTCGACGAAATATTGGGCCTCGATTTGGCCTGGAACTTGGGCTCGGTTGGGATACGACGCGACACTGTTAGGCACGGGGCAGCGGCGAAGCAACGGCGTTCCAGGGGTATCCGTCGACGGTTGCTCTGCTATGATGGTGGCCAGAGTTGGGTTCCGTCAAGGAGCCAACGGCTTATGAGAAGGTGAGCAGGTGGTGATGGTGATGGTTCTGTTGAGATGAAGAGGATTCGTCGACGTTGCAGAGGAGAGAAGGAAGTGTTGGTAGGGTCGATGACGATGGCAGGGTGGTGGTTACGGTGGCCGGAGATGCAGAGGGAAGTGGGGTCGAGGAGGAAGGGAAGGTGCAGTTAAAGACGGTTGTTGGAGAAGTCGATGAGGGTGGTGTTGGCAGTGGGAGTGCTAGGCCGGCAGGGGTGTTGAAAGGAAGGCGGCGGCGGCGGCGATGCAGGGGGTGACGACGACGACGGTGCTTGGTGGGGGTGCACGGGAGGAGAGGAAGGTGGTGACGGGGCTCACGGGAGGAGGAAGGAGATGCAGGGCTTGGCGATGGAGGGGCTAAGGCGAGGTCAATGGTGCTCGTCGGGATCTGTTGGGTGGTCGTCATGGATGCGTGGGCGCCGGCGGCGGTTTCAAGGTGGTTGTCGATGCAGTGGAGCTGGCGAGAGGAGGAAGCTTGGTTGGCGGAGAAGCGGGTGGCGGTTGTAGTTGGTGGTGTCCTTGGAGGGAAGAGCTCAGGTTTGTAGGGATGCCGGCGGTGAAGTGTTGGAAATGGGGCTTCCGGCGTTAGGGGTTTGCAGGTGTCACGATCTACCCCCAAACACAGATAGTATTGTCCCGCTCTGGCCGAAGCCGCACAGTTTTGTCCCTTTGAATGAACCCGGGGCTACTTCCCAGTAGGTCACCCATCCCAGAATTTCTCTGGCTCAAGCACGCTTAACTACGGAGTTCTTCAAACTCTGGAGTTCTGATTCATCCAAAAGACGGCTCTGTATTATAAGAGTGGTATCATTCCATTTATAGTTCAAATCGTGCCCTCTTTCGGAATGGAATTCGATACTCTCTATTGTTCTGGTGGGTCCCCTTTTTAACATTAAAAAAATATCTTCAGATCATAAAAATGTAAATCGGAAACAATGACATCGAAGTGTATCTTCCTCAATGTAGGAAGGTGTTTTAACCACCCGGAACTGGCATAGCAAGGATTTCCACTTGCCGGCTGCCACGGTCTAACGTCCTCTATCTCTGAATTCAAGTTCTTCTTGTAGATCTCTAACATTATGACTCTTTTATACAATCGACCGGTGAAGAACAACGACACCATCAGTCCCACTGCTGATACCTCTCATTACATCTTCTTGACCAGTAGTCCAGTCTCCCGCAACGCGTTGATGACGGCGATCTCTAATCTCTGCGTATGCGCCAACGACTGATCCTGGGTCCAATCTTACTTATTAGCAACTCCTGGAGAGAATCCATCAAGTCTCTTGCTGATATTAATTATTCAGCCTTCCCGGAACTCGCACTCATTACTAAATCCACTTCCTTTTTCATATCCACTGCCATTTCCTCAAGATTTTCCTATGGCAGTTTGGTCGTACGCGTCTAAGTATATGCATCAATTCTCCAATATCGACAGTAAAGATTAACTGTCCACTGAAACTTCGCAACAATCTCCTATTCCATTACTCTCCCAATCCATCAATTAAGGAGCGTATCACCATAGTCACGCGAATTGCAAGTCATACTTGGTTATGACCATGCCTGGAGCCTTACAAGACTTCTAAAAATATGAATCCGGCATCTCTAATACTCTGTAGAAGAATCTGGCTAAGCTCACCTTCGAAAACTCGTCCCAATTTGTTGGAGGAAAACTTACTGCACGATCTCTTTCTCGGGCGACTTGCATCTGGTCTTGATCAAGACCCATCGGAAGAAGCTAACTAACTTTCCCGACTTCACATCGGAGCGCCACTACGGATTAAATGTCCTAGCCACCCAGCATCTGAACGACTACGAACCCTTTGTTTCATCTACACTTGTAAACATTTGCAACTGTCTACTTCCTGAACTCGGGAAACAACACCTCGATAACCTCAACAATGATTGGTACCGCTGTCTGAACAGTACACAACACCACAATCTTCGGAGAGGGGAAAGCATCACGCCTCAAGTCCGATTGATCTCCAGCAATGATTCGACCATCTGGTGCGGATCCCGAAGAAACTCGCTTTTGACATTAGAACCCGATCGAATATAAATAAATGACCTGTCTCTATATCATCGGAATGTCACCCTGGTCACTCCTTGTCCCAGACAAGTCTGCTCTGACCGTAACTCTATCTGCAGCCCTCTCGGCTCCCATGGTGACCGGAACAATCAACATGCATTGACGAGGATAGATCAACGGAATGAATAGAAGGATGATCTCAAGACATATATCCTAAGGTAATTTAGGCGGAGTATCATATCGTAAATATGCCGCGGAACATATGTATGGTACGTCACTCTACTTAGTACCTACTCCATTAATAAGGGTCGTCCTATATAACGAAAGTTCGGGTATAAGACCTCCAAAGTCAAGTCTAAGTCCTATAAGGTAAGCCTAGGTAACAAAAGTGTATGCCCAGATTCCATATAGTCAAACCTAGACTCAAACAAAGGTTAAACCAAATGCTCTGATACCATATTTGTTAATTTATTTCTAATTTGATCTCTCAACTGAAGCAAAAGAAGGATAAAAATAGGGGAGTGATGAGGTGTAGGAGGAGGTGTCATCAATAAGAAGTGTGTGTATCCATGTGAGTAGGAGGTGTAAGCATGAAAGATGGTGGTGTTTTCATGCACGGAGGATGTGTCACCATGAATGTCTCATGCAAGCATGAAGTGTCATTTAGGTTATGATGTTCCATGAGTGAAATTTTAGCTTAACCATGGCCTTATCCTTCTTACATATAAACCCTCACAAAATTTCTAATTCCCACAAATAACTAAACTTTTCACAAAACCCCTCATGATACTTATTGTTATATAAACAAACTATTTCTTTACTAATTTAACCTACTACATATCAAAAGGTCTTTTTATTAAAAAAATAAAAATTTAAATAACATTTTTAATTAAATAAATAAAATAATAAATTATCTAAAATATTTCAAAATGTTACAGCAGGCGTGGGGTCGGGGCCGACGGTGGGTTTTGAGGGAGTACAAATGAGAGTGATGGAGAGGGAGATGTAGAGAGGGATGAAGAGAGGGGGTGAGGCAGGCGAGGGGATCGCGAGGGTAGTTGTTGGCGAGCGGAGCGGTGTCGACGATGGCTGGGTCGTGGGCGAGCGCGAGAAGAGAGGAGTTACGAGGGAGATGGAGGATTTGAGGAAGGGATCTTGGGGGTAGTTGAGGGAGTAGGCCTCGTCGTCGTGGCCGTTGGGGAGCGGGTCTCGCGGGAGTGGGGGCCCGTTGCGAGGAGGAGGGAAAGAGAGTGGAAAGAAAAGGGAGGGAGAAAAAGGAAGAAGGGGATGTGGATGTGGGGAGTCGGGTCAGGTTGGGTGTGTCGGGTCGGGTAGGGTAGGGAACGGGCTGTGGTTTTTGGTAGATTAGGAAAATAATAATTAAAAATATATATATAAAAAGTGATAAATAATAGAAAAATCTGGAAAAATATAATAAATGAATACGCGGAAATTATACATGGAACTGGGGATTTACACTAACCGACCTCCAACTCTACAGAGCTCCGAGCCGAGCCAACACCCCGGGGCGTGACGACGCCGTCGACCACCTCGCTACCATCTGCGCCATCGACCACCTCGCCGGAGTCACTTCCATCGCCGCCGCTACTACGTCATAGCGAATCACCCCGTCTAACTGAGCCTCTAGGCATATCATCGGGCACTTGAGACCGTCGCTCTATCCGTTGTTGCCAAGCTCGTACTAGTGATCGTACCCATGCGACCACCGTCAACACTGCTGAGCCGTCGTCGTTGCTCCGAAACTAGACCCCGTGCTCATCACCTCGCTGCCACCGTCACCGAGCCTAAGCTTTGGATCTAGTCGAGACCAAACCCTTGTTGTTACTACTGCCGTGCCATTGCCGTGACGTTGCCGTGCCTATGCTATGTTGCGTTATAGCCACTGCTGCGTCCTTATCACCGTCGTTACATCATCAAAGGCAAGTGTCCTCGCTTGCTTACATGCTATGTGAAAAAAATAGATTAACATATATAGTTATTTTTACATCGAAAAATACCTTAGTATTTTCATAATAAACCGTAACAAATAGCTGCTTTGAGTTGAGAGATAAAGGAGTCTAAAACCTAGTGATAATGTCATATGGAAATCGTAGAATCAAATAGTATTGGTTTAGTTAAACAAAATGAAACGTTTCGATCACTAATTGTATGCTTAACTTAGATGTTCGAGACGAACCCTATGCAAAAGCTCATTTCAAAATGGCTGAACTCATGATCGATGAAATCCTGTGTTGATAACGAACATCGTGTATAAATTTGGTTGTAAAATAAAGTTGGTTACCCCATAAAACGACACCCCGATAACCTTTGTGAAATCTGAATTTTTCCGGACATGCTAGACCATTAAATTCATAATAAATCATCTATATATCGGATCTTAGTGTTCTATGGTTCGTATCGAATCCAATAGATAAACCTACAGCACCTTATAGTTGACCTCTGAATTTTAATAAGTTATGATAACGAAAACTGAAACGATTCTTGGCTCTAGACTGCAGTCCTAAGCAGAATTACATATCGACACCTGGTTCTAATTATTTGTATAACTCCGTATGGAAATGAAAATATGCGGAACCCTACACCGTTACGAAGATAATTCTGTTATATAACTATAGGTGGTGGTTTCATTTGATTTTAAAGTCGTTTGATATTTTAATTGCATTTTAATCCGTCGTGGTGTGCTGCAGTTTAGTATAGAGACAGAATGTATATCTTAACATTAAACGGTGTATATCTTCCTGCATACAGTGGATATTATTGATCCGTCTAATACGTTGGAAACATAATTGATAAATCTAAATATTATCTAACTGTAACGTCATCTAATTATGATCTCAACAGAGAGTAAAACGTGTTACGAAACGGAATTTCAGTTCAGAAATTGGATTTCCAGCAGTAAATACTCAAAATAGAATGACCGTAACTCGCAAACCTGAAACCCGTTTGACTCGAAACTAATTTTTATGTATAGATAATTAAATATACTGCTTACCCCTTTTATATTGTTTTGCTCAGTTCAGCACATGTGATTTATAGTGAATTTTGCAAGTTGTATGACACTGGCTGCTATATTTTTATTCGTATCATAATTGATTGCATACTTATCATATCGTGTAGCGGTTATACCCTCATTGAATAATGGCCATATACATTGATATCGTAATGACCGTGTTACATTACCAAGTGGTAAGTATTAGTGATTGGATTGTAGTAAGTACGTTAGTACAATAGCGTGATTGAGTGGAAGTGACATGTACTTGTACACAATCAGCGGAACCATTTAGTCATTGCATTGTCGACGTCTATAGGGCATATATAAGTGTAATTACAACTGGTATGGGACGGGTATGAAAGCACTTGCATTAGTGTCATAGGTAAGATATCGAGAACTATCCATTTATCTTGAATACCAATCGAGACATGCTTGATGGAGACCCGGTCTCTAATTCTCGCGTAGACTTGTCATGGAGCGATTAGTACTTAGATTCGTGATCCGTATTTGATGTAGACCGCGGGGTGTGGGGTAGTTTGAGTGTGGGTTTGATCAACGGAATCTCAGGAATCCCACTGCCGGCATATTTCATGATTTCATGATTTTGATACTTATTGTATTACTAATTCTTACTGATCGTGATTCGGGCATGTGTTTCCTTGCCCCTGGAGCTTACCCTTGGGTTGAGAATACCCCTGCGGTGGTTGACGCTCACACTCGGACTGACGATAAGTTTAGTGATTCGGACATTGAGACTGTAAGACTGATTGAATATTACATTGATTATCGATTTGATACACCTGCTTTACCGTTATATGTACTGGTTATTTCATGCTCATTTCATTACTCTATACTTACTGTTTTATCTTTATCATCATTGCACATTATATATGTATATATGGCTGTTGTGTCACTCTGACGATCTGAGTATGCATGCTCAGAGTGAAAGGAGTGGACCCTTCTAATTTCGAGAAGATTGTGGATATCTAGACCAGTGAACCGGTCCTATCGTTCCTTTCATTTTCACTGGTTAGTTGTTGAATTTGCTGCGCTCAGTTTTCTTTTCACCCGATAGTTTTAGTTACTGTATTATCTCATCATCTGTGTTATATTACTGCTACCATGTACTGCTAGAATCCGAAGTATGACTACGGAAAGATATTTTTTTGACCGTAGGAGCATGGTTGGTCTTGTCATCTCTTATGTTCTGTATTTTGGAAAGCGGGACGTGACAATAGGTTTTAACGTGAGGATAATTTGGGTACGCCATGATGGTATTATGTGAAATAAGCCAGTAAAACAAAGAAATAAAATAAACAAGTTGATTGATTATGTCAATAAAATATTTTGTAGTCTATTTTTTTTATTCCGATGTATGCTTTTTTCACACCACCATACCTCTTCTCTTTGATCATGTCTGACAAAAATGAATATGAAAATTCATACATTAGTATTTCCTTTATATTTTCTTGGAATAAAATTTGAGTAGGTTAAATAACAAAAGCCCATCTAACATGGGCTATGCCCAAGTAGACCATTGTCTCAACTAGAGGATTCCCCCTCAAGGAATGAGGCCCATAGTTTAAGGCCTAAATATGATGAAATGGTTTGGTGTCAATCAATCCAGTAAAACCCAAATTTGTTAATTTTCTATATATTCTCCCTCTCTCGTATTATAGGGGAAAATGGGTTAACCTACATGATTACATTGACAAGGGGCCAGCAAAACGATTTCCCCGAGATTTTTTTTTAACTGGCTCTGTCCCCTGCCACCATCCTACCAAGATGCTGATAGAAGATGATTGATAAATTAATGGAGGGTCCACTAGTCACGTATCCCTCTTGTAAAGCCCTTGGTAGAATGCTAGTTTCGGATATGGATTGATAGCAAAAGTTGAACTCATGTTCCCAAAGACAAAAAGAGTAGATAGATCCCAATATAACTTTCTTTTCTGTTGCGTTATTTGGACCAAATTTTCAAATCTATCTCTGTCAATCTTTTAAGACGTCGTAATTCAAGAAACACTCGACATTATTGCCGTCGATGAAGTAAATCAAAACTGGTGTCGCCATCAATTGTGAAGTAATTTGAGGCTTTTAATTCCTTCGATATCCTCACAAATCATGGAAAATTTTCCATTTTCCATTTAATATTTCCAAAAAAACACTTCATTAGAATCGATTGGCTATTTTGTCATTGGTGTACATATAAAATTGCATCCTGTCCGGGTTTTTATGGGCAGTTTTGTCGAAGACACAACAACACCACGTACCATTCCGTTTGGAGACCAAATTTTCTGTATGAATCATTTCGTCAGGAACGAGTCTACTGGTTGACCCACAACTGTACAGCTGTGAAGTGAAGGTAGGCCACTAAAAAGGGATGGGACCCAGACATGGGGGCAGCTAGGGCTAAGGTGGTCCTATATTCTATCCTTTTTAGGTGGGCGATGAGCATTAATGAAAATTAGAAGTATATATGGAAACATTTATGAGGGGTAATAATTGTACAAAATGAATGAATCCAAAGAAGAGAAGAGTAACATGCGGTAGGGCCCTTTCGCAAGAGCAATAAAAAACATTCTGTAGGGCCCAGTACAGCCCAGCCCAATCAGTAGACCCATGCTCACCCCCTCGTGTGCTTGGATCCTCTCTCTGCTCCCCCACAACATATTTTGTACGGACCCAATTGCATTTCTTTTCTTGATTTTTTTTGAAATATTATGACTAAGGTATAAATTTGTTGTCTTGCTTGCATGGATAATTTGTAGGTTTAGATATTTTCTTTTATGCTTACAAAATGAGATAGCAACCAAAGAAAGGAGAAGAAGTTTCCACGTCCAAGGCAAAAAGAAATTATTCGTGTATCACAAGCAATAAATTAGGGGAAAAAATAGAAAGAGATGATATTTTTCAGACATCTTTTCAGATAATTTTGTAGTATATAGAAGAGTTTATCCAAAGGAATGTGAATATTATAAATAGAGATAAAATGACTATATAACAATTCTATTTAGTTTACTCTAATCTACACATGGCATTTGGCAAAATAATCTACATATGGCAATTCTTTTTCTCAAAAGATCGTAATCTTTATTTAGCAATTCTATTTAGTTTGCACTAATTATTAAGATGCAAGAAAATTTTTTTTAAGGGAAAAGGAGGAGATATTGCTAGGCTATTTAAAGGTGGTGCAAATTTGCATTATCAAGACATTTTGGTACTAACCCCGTTAAATTGAATCGATCATGACTCCGTCTGCTTACTAATTGGATTTTATGGTTCCTAGTCGCGCAATATTTAATCTATATCTGATAATCTTGGACATATGGTATCCAGATCGAGTTATCTACTGAGAATCGCTCTCTTTACGTGTACCATTTCTCCAACATAAATTGGTACACATATGAAAGCAACCAACCCGGCCCCTTGGTGCATTTGAAGTCCAAACCTATCACTAGACCGACCAAAACTCTAGTTTGACCCTACCATTGAGCCAATTGAAGGGGAAGTCCTTGTTTGGGGGAACATTACATTCCATTGCCTCGACTTCTCATCACAAAACAAATGCATGGTCTTTTTGTAGGCAACGTCGCTAGAACCATGCATGCATGCATGCATCCCACAATTTGCTACACAGTTGTTTTGATGGGGGGAAGGTTGTCCCATTTCCATATAGCTGTCATTCAATTTCCCTTACCTCTGTCTTGAAACCCTAATTAATTAAAGAAAAGGACTGTTTTGTTAGGGGCATGAAGAGGGTCGCATTGTTAGAGGGGGCTCCCTTGGAGCAATACACAAAGCTATTCTCACCATTGGAGCGTGGTCCATGTGTTTGAGTGCTCCTTATCTATGGGACTAATTCAGAGAGAGATTATTTGGTATTCTGAAAGTAATATGTCTGGACATAACAAGGACCGAGATAGAGATAGAAATGGCCGGAGATAGAAATGGCCGGATAATGCTGCTTAATTCTTTTTCTTTCATGAACATGTATATATGGTTAGCATACTATGGTTTCCAAATGAGGCTTTATCATGCATTAGTGCGTTATGGGGTCGCCAGTCGGGTAGTCGACTGGCCGGGAGCAATTCTGGCCTACCTTTCAGCATGCAGATTGCTCTATATATGTTGACAAAGTGAAACACGAACACCACACAAAATTTACCCAAGTTTATAATATGATGTTTGATTTTTTGTGTACGAACCAGGCTTTCGAAGATCTTATTGAGCACCACATGCGCTATCATGCGGATTGTTACGCCAAGCCAAAACATAAGGCCACACGGTTTAAAAATAAAATATCAAATCGGAACGAAAATCGTGTTTTTAAAAATCTAAAAAAAAAAAACCCTTGGTTTTTCGATTTAGCACACGAGAATTACGAAATGCAACAAATAAGGGTTGCCCCTACGGATATCTGCGTAGGGGCGAAAAAATACCCCGTAGGTGCAAAGGCCGCAGGTGCAAGTTGAGGCCCTGAACTTGCCCCTACGGGCAAATTCTTGCCCCTACGGATATATCTGTAGGTGTTGTTGCCCCTACGGATTACTCCGTAGGGGCAATCAAATCATATATGTATTTTTTTTTTTGAATATATTGTATGTACCTACGGATACAACCGTAGGTCCTTGTTCTACCCCTACGCATATATCCGTAGGTAATATGCCGTAGGGGCAAAATATCAGGAAACCTGATATTTGGCCCCTACGGATAACTCCGTAGGGGATAGACAGTGGCCCCTACGGACATATCCGTAGGGGCACTCCCAACACCCTGCACTGAGATCAGGGGAGAAAATATCAGGTTTCCTGATAGTTTGCCCCTACGGATATGTACGTAGGGGAAACATATATACCTACGGTTTAATCCGTAGGTACATATTGTCTGTATTTTTTTTTTAAAAATGGGCTGCTAGATTTTTTCCCGTCCTGTGCACAATACTATATACATCAATCAAATCATATATTGCAGTATTCATAATCACATCTCACGCATATATATAATATACAAAAGAAACCCAAAAACTGAATATGATATAAATACAAACCAATATCAATATCGTTTCAAAATGTAGTACAATGTGATATAAATAAATACATGTTTCAAAAAATAAGAACCAAAATGCTACCCTAGTTCGGTCCAGCTCCACCTCTGAATAACGTTAGAATAACGCACGCCTGCTCCTCGGTCAATACACTCTGCAATGCGTCGCGAGCGGGAGTCTGAGCGGCATGTGGAGCTGGCGATGTGGTCTGCGCAGCCGCCGTCGAGGTAGTCGCTTGCGGAGCCGCGGCTGCGGGAGTCTGAGTGGGCGGTGGAGCTACAGGAGCTGTCTGCGGAACCGCAGCCGATGTAGTAGCTTGCGGAGCCGCAGCCGAAGGAGATGCATGTGGAGGCTCGGCCGATCTACCCTGTCGCGTCTGGACATAACGTGTGTAAGAAGCGTGTAAGAACTGTGTATTATTCGAATTCGTTTCATTATTAAGTTATTTCGAAACCATGTTTGGATATCTAGTTTGGAAAAGCGTTGTTTATTTTAATTACATATGTATGTATGATTAATCAAACTTAAGTCTAAAACCAAATAAGCTCAAACTACGTACTAATTATGGATATGTTGATATGTATATAATATGAAATGATATTTTACTATAAAGTAGTATACATACCAGCATCTCCTTCAACTCCTGAACGGTGGCCCTCAAGCTATCCAGTTCCTGATGGACATGCCGGTCACTGGAGACGGAGGAAGTAACCGCCGGGGTGGAGTCCAACCTCATATGGGCCCTGCTAGGGCCCAATCCCCGGCCTCTCTCCCAACCTCCGTGGTGCCCTCCGTGTGCGGCGTCCAGAACTGGGGTCAGCAGCCTCGGATCGTTCTGTCCGGTAAAATCGATCCCCGAGGCCTGGGCCTGCTCAACCACCCGCTCCTACACCCACATTAAGCAGTAAAGTATAAGTATAAAATTTAAACTTGAACCTTCCAAAACTAAAATTTCAAATTTGGGTAGAAAAAATATTAACACTTACGCAGTACTCCTGGGTAGCGACGTCGGGATATCGAAGCTCGCCCGTGGCGGGATCTGTCGAGGTGCCGTGGACGGCAAGATATGCGGACAGCACGCTCGGAGTACCACCTGACGCCACGGTCCGAGATGTCTGCAATATTAGAAAGTAACTCTTAATATTAGAAATATTAAAGAATAACTCTTAATATTGCAGAATATTAGAGAATAACTCTTAATTTACCGATAACTCCATGGCTCGAGTAATGTTCCTCGAGCCACCTGTGTAAGTGGGGCGACCCCTCTTCGCCGACTTCCTGTTCTCCGTATTCTGAGCGGCCTGTTTCTGCACAACGCATTAACATTTAGTTTTCTAATTAAGAAACACAAAGAAATAAATTATATCATAAATAATGAATTAAATTTAAAATACATACTTGTTTGCGTTCGGAGTCGAAATAAGCGCACAATAGAGGCCATGTCTCTACGTCGACTCTCGCAAACGCCGGAGTAGATAGGAGGGCCGCTCTCTCTGCCTCGGGGGTCGCTATCCATAGGGAGTAGCAGTCGGCCTTCAGCTCATTCCTGTTGTATCGGACCTTGGCCTACATGTTCTTCATCAGGCCATTGTACAGAGCATGAAGGTCGAGCACCTTCCCCGGGTGATCAGGGTCGGCTACAGGTTGAAAATCGTAATCCAACTGAAAATACAAAAAAAAAACATTGTTATTAGATTGCAAGTGTTAATAATAAATATATTGGATAGATCAAATGAAAATATATATTAATACATACCCGAGCCTGATCAAAGAAGAGGGCGAATGAGCGCTGGTGTTGCTCGCCCTACTCAACGTGAAGTGGATAGTTCTTCACGATCCGGCTCTCGTCCCCCAAATACCGGCCGAACCTCTCGGCATGAGGACCGGTATAGCGATAGTCAAGGGTAAAAAATAGGGGGAATGCTGCCTCCCCCCTAGCTCTATCAGGCCTCAGCCTATGGGACTGATTCGGGCCTCGAGTCCCCCTTTGGGGATGGAGAGGCCCTGCGTCTGCACGAAATATCAAGACAATCAATAATAAGACAAAGTTGTATTAAGAAATCAAGGTTAAACAAAAATTCAAGTGTGATATATACCTCCGGTGACTAGCGCACGAGCCTGGGCCAGAGCAGCAGCACGAGCGGGACGATAGTTCCTCCGGTGAGGAACAACCGGGGTCCCGGACCCGGACGCATCCCCTCCAACTATAAAATAAATATCGACGCTAAATTTCCATGAAGTTCATATTTATTCTATAGAGTATATGTTATTATCGAGCTATACTGTCCGATATTTAACAACCTTCGTATAGTTCTAGGTCACGACGAGCATCGCACGTATGTTAACCGATAGACGGGGACTAAGTGGCGCTTTTAGTTTCATATATGGGTATCGATGGGAATATGAAGGTTTCATATTATCATCGAGTATCATATATTGGTTTTAACCTGAATATCTCGAGTCGCTCTCTAATTATGCGTTTGTTGTGCATTCGTGTTGTATGTGTAACATGATTTTAAACCATTGAGATCAAGATTGATAGAACTAATCATCCTACATTGCAATAGTATTCATCAACCAAAAACTATTATTGCAATGGTATACATCTATAACAATCAACAATTAAAACTACAAATATAGGATACTGATATCATAAAGCGTTATGAGACACGTCATCTGCCACGTGTCGTGATCATGGAAATCGCTAATATTGAGCATCATCAAGATTAGATTATGGTTTTGAAGCAAGTTATTGAGCATCTTGGATTGATTGTCAAGTGTTGATTTTTATTTCAACACTTGACAGAATGAAAATCATAAATACAGTTGCAAAATGTGTTCCTCACCCCCATAAAGTGGATCTTAACAATCCAGACAAGACCATCATTGTTCAAATTGCCAAGGTAGACATAATCTTAGCAGTTATTTACGGTTGCTAGCTTGTATTGCTTGTTGCTATTTTTTTTTTCCTTGCCCTTTCTTTCTTTCTTTGTTTTTGGGGGTGGGGGTTGTGTTTGAAAGGTTTTAACCAACTCACTGCTATTTCTAGGCAATGCAGGAATATAACTAGTTTTATCCCCCAAAAGAAAGAGCTTCAGGCTTCATGCGTCAAGCGATGTGTATAATTATAGGATTTTCTTGCTAGCGGTTCATTTACAACTATTCTTTAGTCTATATGCCTAGCATCTGCTACTAGATATTACATCTTGCATCAACACCCCGCATGTTAAAATCAAAATCGATTATTTTTTTCTTGATCTTTTTCTGATTTTCTACCATCTGTGTCGAGTAAATTATGATTAACATTGTATTTGTCAACTAATCAGAAGAGCCATTCAACCAGCCCCACCGTAACCCTAACCCCAGCCCCATCGTAACCCTAACCCCAGCCCCACCCCAGCAGCAGCCGAACCCCAACCCTAACCCTACCCCGACCCCGACCCCGACCGCCACCGCGACCCCTGCCTAACCCCAACTCTCGCGCGCGCAACCCAGACCCAGCCATGAACCCTAAGCCCAAAATAATCCAAAAATGCTTTAATTTACCTCGAGATTTATACCTGAACGGCTGCTGGTGGGCTGGAGCGACGACGGTGGCGATTTGGCGACGAAACCGGCGGTGGCGACGACGGTGGCGACGAAACCGGCGGTGGCGACGACGGTGGCGACGGTGGCAACGACGGCGTGGCGATTTGGGGTTTTTTCTCGCGCGCGATTAAGAGAGAGAGAGAGAAAGTGAGCGTAGGCGATCGATCTGGCTTTATTTTAAAATGATATTTACTTGCCCCTACGGACATAACCGTAGGTCTTTTGTTTGCGGCTCCGTAGGGGCAAACACCAAATTAAGAATTAATATTTTTATTCTTGGACGTCTGTGCCCGTAGGGGCAACCTTTTAGCCCTACGGATTAATCCGTAGGGCCAAGTTAAATCTGCCCCTACGGATATTGCCATCCGTAGGGGCAACCCCCTATTTTACTAATATATGGCGAAATTTTAAAATCTCAACATTTTTGTTTCTTCGATTTTCCACCAACATTCAACTTGCTATAACCCAAGAAAATTACGAAGTTTTCAAATTTTTTTTTTGTTTTCTTCGGTTTTTCAATATTTTTCATGAGACATGTAGTAAGAAAAATCTCAAAATTTTAAATAATCTCAAAACCTTCTATTTTCTTTCTTGCTTCAAATATTATGCATATTATAGTATACGAAAATCATAAAATTTTCAAAAATCTAAATTTTCTGATCGGTTTTTTAATATTTTCCACGTGCACATGACTAATCACGAAATTTATGAAAACCCCCAAAATTATCTAATGTGTTCTTCAAATTTAAAACAGTTTGCATACTACCAAATAAAAATTGCATAATTTTCAAAATTTTAAAAGTTTTCTTCAGTTTTTCTGTATTTTGTTTGCTATTTCACACAAAAATCGAGAAATTTTCAAAAATTTCAGTATTTCTAAGCTTTTCGGTTTTTCAAATTTTGCTTGTGGTACAAAAACAAAAGCGATATCTTCAAAAGTGCAAAATAAATTTGGTTCCTTCAAAATTTTAATATTTTGCATGATATAACATATGAGAATTACGAAATTCTTAAAAATTCATATATTTTGTTTTTCTCAAATTTTTAATATTTTGCATGTGTCAAAAATAGAGAAATTTTCAAAAAATTTAATATTTTCTGTTTTGTTTAGTTTTTTAATATTTTACTTGCTACGTTAAACAAAGATCGCAAACTTTTAAGAATATCAAATTTTTTTGTTTACTTCTGTTTTTCAATATTTTTTTGTTTCTTGTATAGAACACAAAAATTGCTAAATTTTAAAAAAACAAGAAATAATTTATTTTCTTTGGCTTAATAATTTTTTGTATGTTATATATAGCATGCAACAATTTATGTTTTCTTTGATTTTTCAACATTTTGATTTCTATAACAAACGAAAACCGTAAAATTTAAATTTTTTTTGTCCGCTTACTTTTTTCATATTTTGCACGACATAGCATAAGAAATCGCAAAATTCTTCAAAAATATTAAAAGAATCCGTTTTCTTCATTTTTAAAAATTATTTTGAATGCTATATAGCATACAAAAATTATGAAAATTTGAAAATCTCGGTTTCTCTTCTTTCAATTTTCCAATATTTTACTTGCACATACTTTTATAGAACTTCTGGATATCAGGAGACAAAAAGTTATGTAAAGTAAAAGAAAAAAAGGTTACCAATTGCTACTGAGAACCAAATAGAACAAAAAATATGGTCCAACTGAAGATTCTAGTTAATTGGGAATCCCTGACATCACACGAAAATCATGAAACTTTAATAAAATTCCTAATTTTTTTGTTTTAATCAAATTTCCAAATTCTTGCACACTATAGTTGTTACTTGAACCGTTAGATTATGAATATTTTCATATACCTATGCTTGATATTTTGGTAGTTATAGACATGTTTTGTTATGATTTCGTGTATTGAAAATCTATTAGTTTAGATAGAGTGTTGAGATTGTTTGTTATTATTAGATAGATTGAGAGCTGAATAAATTGAGATATTGTTCACATAATAACTCGATCAAGTTTACTACTTTCTTATCAGCAGCACACGGAAATCGCGAAATTTCAAAAAATCTCAAAATTTTCTGTTTTGGATTTTCAATATTTTACTTGTTATTAAGCATACGACAATCGCAAATTTCAATTATTTTCTATTTGATCCGATTTCAATATTTTTTGTTTGTTACAAGCACCCGAAAATTAGGAAATTCCCTCCTATGGCCTCTTTCCTCCATTAACCTCTTTTTATATTATGTATTTGCAATTCCAAACGAAAATAGAGAAATAGATCTAAAAAATAATCGGTCTTTTAAAATATATTTTGCATGCTATATAACACATAAAAACGAGAAAATAGAGAAATAGATTTTAAAAAGGGGGCCGAGCAAAACTTTTCCACCTTATAAGTCTAGCTGGTGTGCGATAAAAAGAGTGATAAATATTGAGCGGTGAGCCAATAAATTTTTCTCCTGATCCAAATATAGCAAAAGAATTAAATAGGGGTTAGATAACAATTTTTTCACTAAAGTCGAAGCTGGATATAGGTCCAAGAGGTATATTTTCATAAATATATAGATAGATCGTTTTTTGTAATTAAGGACACATTATAAGTTAAATGTTTAACCTCTACATTCTATAGTTTTACTAGTTTGGTGGAAAATCGTGTCTATGTTGAATGAGTTCGAATTCTGACCATTAGACGTTCAACTATAATTTCTCTTCCTCTTGCGTTTCTCCTCTGCATATTACTTCCCGTCTATTCTTGGTCTGCGTCCATAATCGATGATAATTAATCAATATTCATCATGAGTTCTTCGGACCTAAAATATAATCATCAAAGAATTAAGTCATCAATTTGCTAATTTCGCCAGTTAATTTACTCAAAGCTGAAATTGCATTGTTATTAGTCGTTAATTTGCTATGATGGCTCTTTAGGTTGCAACCTAAGGAATCGGTCTTAAATCCTTTTTGATTTAGTGAATGTAGCAACCATGCATGTAAAACATAGTATATACAAGTCCATGATGAATTTTGAGGCATGAAGATATAGTGAGAAACATGGAAGAGTCTTAGATCTAATACAACCCTTGCAGTCATGCATGAAGGAATAATTTATGCAGAAATGATTCATGAACCTATCTCTATCATTTTGATCATCACAGTACTATATATTTATTTTTTGATTGCTCATTAAATTTGTTTTCTTGTTAAGTTTTGTTTTGCTTTGTCAGTGATGCATGTGCTGTAGCGATGATCCCAGACTGTCTTCTGCTTGGAGACAGCTGAAGAAAAATATGGTTGAGATGATAAGAGATTCACAAGAAGAAAAGAGAGAATTTTTAGAGAGAGAGAGAGAGAGAGAGCATTGATTTGTTTCAGTGTGAGGAGTCAGTAGGGCCCATGAGGTTGAGATGCCCATTCCCAAATGATGTGGCCCAATAAATATCTCTGGTTCTTATTTTCTTCATTCTTCATTCCTTACCAAACTTTATTCACCAATTATTATGAACTATATAGAGATTTTATGAAGGAATAGCGTGTGCTTTTAATGTAATTTGATTCATCACATCACATGCAGCTTTCTTATCATTAGAATCACATGCGACAGGCCCACCTCTTGGCCCCTTCCCAAATTTTAATTGACTTTGGGTTCCAACAAAAAAAGATAAAAATTCAAGAGTAAATTGTCAAAAGACCCCGCCCCGCTCCGGAGTTGTTTAGAAACCCTTGTAATTTCCGAAATTGTTGGGAAAGGCCTACTGTTCAAAAATTTTATGAAAAACCCTAGGCTGTATTTCATTTAGGCATTATATTTTCTCAACTGCTTGGAAATTACATGTATTTGCTTAGATATTATTGACAACTATTCAGACATTACATGCAACTGCAACTGCAACTGCTTAAATATTATACGCAACTACAACTAATATTATAGGCAACTGCTCAGATATTACAGGTAACCGGTATAAAAGGGGTTTTGATTGGGCGCTAACTAGAGCAAAAATCCTAAGGGTTGTTACACCAGTTAGAAGCGGAATGGGGGCTTTTTGACAATTTACCCAAAATTCAATGGAGAATGAATCTTAGAAATTGAGAACTCTTCGTTTCCTTTTAAAACAATGGAAATTTGATAGTTTTGACACTCGTTGTAGGGTTCCTAGGCACTCCCAAGAGGTCTCACAAGGCATCAACCATGCCAATTTCAAAAATTACGGTGCCGAGAAACCCTAATACGGATCGTTGGCTAGATAAATAGGCGAAACAAAGCAACTAGTTTACAACTAAACTAAAAGAACGGAAATACAACCTTTGTAGATCCGGTCCTCCACCTCCATGGCTCCGCGATGAAGTCCTCTCCGCTGTCCAAATCAAAATCCGGGCTCTAGCGTCGGCTTCATCGGAGAAATGGGCGGGCAAGGTCGTCGGCTTCGTGCCGAAGATGATCTACGTCGAGGCATCGCTAGATCAAGCTCCAACTTCACCAAGTCAAGAAACTTGTGAAGAAAACACACTCTACTACTTGGCAAGAGGTAGAGGATGAAGAAATAGGAAGTTGGTTCACTTTAGAATTGGATTTCTCACTCTCTTTCACAAGTTGCCATTGATGGAGGCAAGCTTGCTTCAATGTTGAAGATGAAGAAGAAGAAGATAAAGTTATGATAAGTTAATTCCAAAAAGAAAATTAAAAGAATACTTATCATAACCAAACCATGGTCAAGTGTAGAGAATAAATCATGGTTAGTGGGATGGTTAGGGTTAAGCATGAAGACAAAATGGTCACTTAGTCAAAACTTCATGAACTTTCAATGTAAAACAAAACTAGCAACCATTTTCTTTTCTTTTGCCATTTCTTTTCCAAAATAAAATAAATGAAATAAATAAATAAATGAAAAAGAAAACCCTAACCATTACACAACCATGGTTTAATCTTTACACAAACCCTAGAGAGCATGTATCATCAAACATGATACAATCAAGTGCACAAAAAGTATATCACATATACAATGTGCACATCCGAGCGAGAAAATCCATTTAAAGTGAACCGATACTAGTTAATGCAAAGTAATATATCAAATATATAATTATGCATTAAATCATTAAATCAACACTTGATTTAATGATCCGGTCATATCGCATATAACCGACTAATATCTACAGTAACAACTTATCGAATCAACACTTGATCCGATAACCCGGCTATATCGCATATAACCGATCAATGTCACAAATCGCGAGAATCGAATACAGTATCACATACTGGTATCATTCTCGGTCCCGCACATATCTCATATGCGCTCCTATTTCGTTTCGCTTGAGCCAGGAAACCTCTGTGTAGGACTCTAAAGACTCGTCAATACGCCGGCAGCAGATGATGATCATATCAAACACCCACAAGCCGCAAGCGGTCGGCTAAACGTAACGGCCACCCGGGTATTGAGCGATCAGAAGATCGACGAGCAAGCCCGCTTACACTCCAGTGAATCCAACCAGTAACACTACCGTACAGTCCGGTCTGTTCGTCTGATATGTCGCATATCTCGCCTAGGGGTGGTAAACGTCAGACCCCAATAGTTCGATAAGTCGTGTCGATATGAGGTCTATAACAGTTTGAGAAACTACTGATAACACTTACCAGTAAATCTCAGCAACCCTGGCCAGGGATTTCCGGTTACAGCCAATCGAACACAGCGCAACATCAACTCCCTATACCGGGAGAGACGAATCCCCTCCTATCGCTCATTGCCTCCATGTGACTCGGGACTGTACCCAAAAACCACCATTTTGCACGCCTTCTTGGACGTGGTAAGATAGAAATCAAAGCACAGTGGGAACCACACAAGACTCTATGACGATCTCGGGTCAACAGACTACTATGTACCAGTGTCACCAGAGAACTGCCATCTGATGTAAGGTATAATACCATCTGGGAGTTCTCGGCGAGTCCGTCCAGTGTACCCAGTCTCTACTGAGCACCCGTATATCATCTCTGATGTCAAACACCAATGGATATGGGATCATCCATCGCCCATCTGTATGGGTCGAGAAGGTATACGCTAGTCTACTCTGGTATATCGATGCCCCGTCTCGATACACCCACGACTAGGGACTTTGAAGGATGTACTTATGGACTACCATGTCTCCACTAGTATGATCCGCATCATAGTCCAGATAGTCAAGTACACATCCTAAGGGCTTTACCAACATGTAATAGAGAGACAATCTGTGTACACGTTAAGGTAAAGAGCAACCAGATAGCATACTATCATGTCGAGCAAGAAAGTCCTCCCTATATATGTCCCAGCATCCACTACAATATACATCCAATGTACAGTAATGGCCTCTAGGGCATACATATAACTAACAATCTCCCACTTGCACTAGGATCTGGATGGACTTAAGCATAGCTACTGGAAAAGGTTTCATCATTTTCCACGCCTGGTCGATGACGAAAACCTTTAACAAGTCTAACTTTGAAAGTCTCAACTTTTCCATCTACACCAAGTAATCTTCTCAAGATATACTTGCTCCTGATGGGGATTTAACCCTTCAGATATAGCAACCAAAGTCCATACTTTGTTGGTGTATAAGGATTCCATCTCAGATCGCTAAGCATCCAGCCATTCTTACAGAGTCCCTACTCTCGATGGCCTGCTCGAAACTAGTTGGGTCATCATCTCATGATGCAATCCTCGCTCCCATTGTCATAGAGAAACCAAAGTATCTCTCAGGTGGGTGAGGAACCCTACTAGATCGGCGGAGAGGCTGAGGTTCGTTGGTTACTATTGAATCCTTCGGTTCTACCAAATCATTTGCTGTAGTTTGTATAGCTGAAACACTTCCAGTTCTACATAACTGACCTTGCCTCGAGCTTGTCCGGATTTTGCTTTTCAGACATAGGCCGGACAACCCCAAATCTTAACTAACTTAAGAAATGGGCTCTTCCCTTTCCATATCACATATGAAGCGGTAGGCAACTGATTTGATTTGAACCCTATTCAATAGGTATGCAGCTTCTCAAGCGCATAACACCCAAAAGGAAATAGGTAACTCAGTATTACTCATCATAGAGCACACCTTATCACATAGGGTGTAATTGCTCCACCCCGATATACCATCGTGCTATGGTGTATACAGAGGAGTAATGCTGAGAGAGAATCTCATTCTCCTTTAGAATAGTCCAGGAATTCCATGCACAAGTATTCTCCTCCCTGATCTCATCATAGGACATAATACTTATACCCGTATTTTGGTTCTCTACTTCTCGCTTATATTCTGTGAATATCTCAAAAGGCTCGGACTCATGTTTCAACAGGAACATATGTCTGAATCTTGAGAGATTATCAGAGAATGTAATGAAGTACAAAGAACCAGTCCTGGCATGTGTAGACAGGGGACCTTACATACATCAACATGTATCATCCCAAGAGTTTACTAACTCTTTCTCTGTTTCCAATAAACAGAGCTGTGGTCATCTTATCTTTGTGACATGACTGGCGAGTTTCACAAGATGTAAATTCAAACTGATTTAAATATGCATCTAAATGTAACTTCAGCTAGTCGGGTCACATTGATATGACCTAATCTACAATGCCTCAAGAAGGATTCGTTCATTTCTGAACTCTTCCTCTTGTGTGTGTTCTGTATACTAAGAACTGTAGTTTGATTTAGATCATCAATGCTTTTAGATAACGTGCCTGAACCGATCAACTTTTGATATAGGAAATGTTCAAAACATTATCCAACAATACAAAATTTTATCATTTCTTTACTGATAAAGAGACTGATATGATTTTGTATATCAGGTTCGGTATCTAATAACATTCGTTCAGAATCAATGTATTGGTAATACAGGGTGATAGTGACCAACAGACTTGGCTGCAACTCTTGCCCCGTTTTCTGCCTCATGAAACTTATCACCCGTTCTCAGTTCTCTACCTTTCTGTAGCCCTATGTAACAGATTACATATCTGGGATCCTGATCTGGTATCACATACCCAGGACGTAGAGGATACGGAGAAACAGTTCTCTGTAAGGAACACACACCCGAAGATGATGCATCAACATGCACTCTCTTCGTTTGGGCGGCACGGGAAATCTGGTAATCCCCAATTTCCTGTTCTGTCTTATAACTATTATAAGTTGGAGCGGGACCAACGTTCCCCAGCTCAGTATAACAAGCGGGTTCGGTCAATATTCCGTATTATTATCTTGATTAAGGCCTGATATGGTCGCTACCTGGAGAGAGAGAGAAGAAAACACTCAGCGTGCGCTCTTTCAAGAATAGATTGGTTATTATTTTATCTAATCAGGATGGCTCCCACTGCTTTTTATCAAATCTTCCTTCAAACCCTAAAAGGAAAGACTAGCCGGGATTAATTACACACTACAAGTTCGCCAATCTTTCAGCCAGGCCAGTGTCGGTACTTTGAGGGAGGTCCCCCGTGCTTTCGCACGAACCTAATTAATGTAAACCTCGTTTTCCCAGAGGCGTAACCTCGTTAACACCTTTCTAGACACCTACTTGATCGGCTAATTGTAATGTATAAAACTCTCCCAGGAGTAACTCTTACTCGCAGCGGGTATCGGGATCCAACTATCTCATAGAAGGTATGCAATCTCATTGCAAATTTCAACACTTGAAATTCCCGATAATATTTTGCCCCTAACGTGCTATGACCTTGGCGAAAGCCAACAAACCATAGCCTGCTAGTCAAGTTCAACCCGTACATTTCTTGATTGAATTAAATCCACCCGCACGACCCTTGACGAAAGCCAACAAAGCCGCACGACTACCCTAATCCAATCGCATCGTATGCTGGCAGATAAGCAGCATATAGCTACCGCACACTGCACCTTGACGAAAGCCAACAAATGCAGCACGAATACTATATACAACTTATCTGAAATGACGGAGGGCTACGACAGGTTTTTCTGAAAACCTATTGCGTAATGAACTTGATGTCGTTGTAGAATCAAATGATTTTAAAATGGAGTGTTTTTGAGGCTTTTCTAGTTTTGCTAAAGGAGTCACTCCCGGTGAAGGGATCGTCGGTCCTTTCCTCGTCGAATGAGGTGCAGGATATATCATATATATCACTGTGCAAAGCAAAAACTCTTAAAAGCAATCAAAAGACAAACCGAGTGTGTAGCATCTGCCAGTTATTGCTAAAGGAGTCACTCCCGGTGAAGGGATCTCGGTCCTTTCCTCATCGAATAAGGTGCAGGATATATCACATATACCGCTGTGCAAAGCAAGAACTGTAGCTACCTGTTTTAATTTTGAAATTCGATTCTACAACATCTTTAGGTTTCTTTTATTTCATTAATCTCATTAATGAAGTCCCATCATTTAAGTACCTAAACATCACAGATAAATACGACGTACACTTATGCCATCCGCATTCGCCTCGAAGTCCCCTCGTGCACCGTTAGGTTAGGTAACTAACGACAGAGCGGGGCAGGGCTAGCGCGGATGTAAAACATAAGTAACGTCTATATAATATATCATATATACTATATACTGTATCCATCACAGAACATCACATGATCACATCACAGATAACGCAGCAGAAGAAACATATGAAATATTGGATATACTAGGACGTCCGTGTTTTCAATACGAGCCAGTATAAAACACGGATTCCACGGTAGCGATGAATAGCCAAACCCACACCCCTAGACCCCTACAAGAGCGGCAAGCAACCCTACCAATTCTAGAGTTAGGAGACCCGGACTCGACTCCTCGAGTTGGTCTCCCACTGGACTCCAGAACCCGGTTACTTGTGCTCCCCTCCTTGGGTCTATCCTAGTGCGGAAAAGTAAATAATATACAAACGGTGACATCTTCCGCAACCTGGAAGTGCCCCAATAAAAGAATATTACATACAAGTTTTTACATGAATAAAAATGAAAAACACTCATCTCACATAAAAACCCCCGGCTATTCAAACACGACGATCCAATATAACATATCCAGCAACACATAACATCACATGTCATCAACGTAAGTAAATATATCCATCCCAATTGTCGTTGACATATAGCAACGAAACCGGCGATATCACATATTACACTTACGGTCACAGAAAAGAAAGTGTAAAACTACAACAGTTGGAATCCGCAACCTCCTCAGACATCGCATGCCTGACCAAATGAATTTCTTAGACATCGCATGCCTAACAATTATAAACCCCGCATTTTAGTCTCATTATCGAAAACACTTTTCAATATCAAGTCAGGTAATTCAACAAGATTCCCGACATCCTGATCGAATACTCGTCGCAAAATTTAGTAGACGGCCGCACCCCCGATACTGTCGACGAAGTGCACCAAGGAGGAACACCGCTACCGCGAGCACCCGGACGGATGCTTTCGGCGACGGGGTTCTCCTACAGTCACTTGGTCGGGGCTAAGGGATGTAGCTGTCTATTAAGTTTACCCGGCGAGTATCCGCGTACGCTACGTGATTGCAACGGACTTTTGATCACATCAAAATTCCGTGGCAACCGATCAAGTGAGACTAAACTGCTATGTTTATAACATTCATTCAGTTATCTCATAACTTCTTGTGAATTCCAATTATTGTATCCCATTCCGGATAAATAGAAAATGTCAAACTTTCCGATCGAACAATCGAACACCCAAGTTTTCCCGATACAGATCAACACATGAAACAAGTCTAAAAACATTCAGTTCGTGCCTCAGTACCAACGGTCCAGCTGTAGTGTTAGGTCCACGTTACCTCTCCCGGTACTTTCGGGGTTGCGGAAACGGTAAAACAAAATTTTTTCTAAGCTTTATAACATGGACCGTAAAAGCCGGATCTTTGCTAAACTATAAACTAGCATCCTAACATGAGATGTATCTACTCGGTTAGGGGTTATACCTCAACTTGAACTCCTTCTCTTCTTGTTGCTCTTCTTCTTTGCTTGCTCAATGGTTGATCCGGACTTTGGTCACCTCCGCGGCCTCCTTGAGTCGAAGACGATCCACCCGAGAGATGTACACCGAGCTCCACCTCAAGCCGAGGTAACTAGGGCAAGGAGATTGCTAATCTAGAAGCCCTAGGATGTGTAGAGGAGATGTATGGATGTGTTTGTCAAGTGAAAACCTTTTTCTCTCAACACATGAGATCAAAGGAGAAATCAAGAGGAGGAAGAAGAAGGAGGTTTTCTTGCAACCATGGAGCTTCTCATTTCAAGAGAGAGAATGAGAATAATATTATGATACAAAAGAAAAGAGCCATGGTTGCAAATAATGCAAAACAACATCATTACTAATCCCATCAAGATAAAGTTGATGGCTACTTTGAAATGACCATTATCATAATCCAAAAGAAAAAGGAAAAGAAAAGAAAAGTGTAGAACCCTCTTGAAAGTCAATGGTCAACCCGGTCAACCGGTCAACAAAGTCAAGAGAGGTCAACGGGGTCAAATGGTCAATGCAATTAGCCATCATAAGATTATCACTAATAGGATTAGTAAATGATGTTCGCGGCTCATAATGGTTTTGACCAATACGAACTGTCAAAACCCAAATGAGTCCGCCTCAAAATGGTTTTGACCGAATCAACTGTCAAAACCCTAATGAGCCTGCCACATAGCGGTTTTGGCCGAACCAACTAACAAAACCCTAATGAGGCACCTCCTCCTTCATCGCTCCGGAAAACTGTGCATACACACTTGCATCCGTATTCCGTAGAATGCGGATGCGCAGAAGACAAAACAAATCCATCCGTGCAGTAGTAGGATCCGGCTTAAACCAAAGCCTACTAGTACTGCCTGCCCGAACACCATACGCACACAAGTGTACGTAAGTGATCGGAGCCCTGCCGTAAAAACCATACGGCCTCTACACGTTTCGCTCAGTGCAGGGAAACTCTCTGTGTGGGACTCTAAAGACTCGACACTACGCTGGCAGTGGGTTTAACCACAGACCGCAAGCGGCACTAGCTGTACGTAACGGTCCCCAGGTAGATGTCGATAAGAAGGCCAATGAGGTAAACCCATCCGAACTCCTACTGAGCCTGTATGTGACAATCTCCGTACAGTCCGGTCTGTTCGTCTGATACATCGCATGGCGAGCCTAGGGGGGCGGTAAACGTCAGTCCCCTAATAGCGGTACAAGTCGTGTCGGAGTGAAGCCCAATACACCCTGAGATAACACTGGAAACCTACCAGTATATCTCGCTTGCCCTGGCCAGGGACTACTCGTGTAATGGCTCTCCTAGACACAGCGCGATGTCAACCCCCAATACCGGGAGAGACGAATCCTGTCTAACCGTCACTGCCTCCAAGTGCTTCGGGACCGCTCCCAACTACTACCTGTTTGCACGACTCAGTAGAGCCGTGGTAGGGTAGTAATCAAAGAACAGTGGGAACACACTCGAGGCGAAGTGACAGTGTCAAGTCAGCGGACTAAGCTGTACTCATGTCACCTGGGAACTGATAACTGACGATAGGTATAATACCAACCATCAGTTCCCGACGAGTCCTGTCCAGTGTACTCGTAACCTAACGAGCACCCGCATACTATCTCAAGTACGACGTACTGACGGCTGTGGGACAGACCGTCTCCCGTGCTGGGATGAGAAGCGCATACGCTAGTCTACTCTGGAGTATCGATGCCCTATCTCGATACTCCCACGACTAGGGACGTGTATAAGGATGTACTTGTAGATTACCCAGCCCCCACGAGTGTGATCGCCATCACAACGCCGGTAATCAAGTAAAGATCCTAAGGGCTCTACTAATGCGTATAGGTGATATAATAAATAAACACACATGTACACATTAAAGCAGAGACAAACCAAGTAGCATACTACTATATTGAGCAAGATTGTCTGTACAACTGTGAATATCCCAAGCTTCCATCAAGTAATATACATACTAGTATGATACAGTAATGGCCTCTAGGGCATATACACTAACAATCTCCCACTTGCACTAAGGCCATGTACTGGCGTATCGAAGACCTATCATCTCGATCAGCCGCTCGAACTGAGTCTGGGGTAAAGCCTTCGTGAATGGTCCGCAGTGTTTTCCTTTGTGTCCACTCTCCGCACCTCGATCTCCTGTCGATAAATGATCTCCCTGATCAGGTGATACCGCCTTAAGATGTGCCTGGATTTCTGATGGGACCTTGGTTCCTTCGCTAAAGCTATAGCCCCATTGTTATCGCAATACAAAGGTATTGGGTCAACAATGGACGGAACCACCTGAAGTTCACTAATGAACTTCTTAATCCAGACCGCCTCTTTTGCGGCATCGCTTGCAGCAATGTATTCAGCCTCCATCGTCGAGTCTGCGACGGTATCCTGCTTGGAACTCCTCCAACATACCGCCCCTCCGTTGAGGGTAAACACAAAACCCGAGACAGACTTGCTGTCATCTTTGTCACTCTGGAAGCTTGAATCGGTAAAGGACTCGACCCTGAGGTCTCCATTACCGTAAACCAGGAACATCTCCTTAGTCCTTCTCAGGTACTTGAGAATGTTCTTCACTGCTGTCCAGTGGTCCTCCCCTGGGTCTGACTGATACCGGCTTACCGTGCTCAACGCGTAAGCTACATCTGGTCTTGTACATAGCATCGCATACATTATAGATCCTACCGCCGAAGCATAGGGTATAGTGCTCATGCGAACCCTCTCCTCGTCAGTCTTAGGAGACATCTTCTTGGAGAGGGTAATTCCGTGCAATGCGGGTATGTTACCGCGCTTGGAATCCTCCATACTAAATCTCTTTAGTACGGTCTCTATGTACCTGGACTGCGAAAGTCCCAATAGTTTCTTGGATCTATCTCTATAGATCTTGATCCCCAGAATGTACGAGGCATCACCCAGGTCCTTCATGGAGAACCTTTGTGACAAAAACAGCTTGACCGATTGTAGCATAGGAATGTCATTTCCTATCAAAAGAATGTCGTCCACGTACAAGACTAGGAATACGACAGTTCGTCCTACAATCTTCTTATAAACACAGGGTTCATCTTCGTTCTTGATGAAATCAAATTCCTTGATTGCCTCATCAAAACAGATGTTCCAGCTCCGCGATGCCTGCTTTAATCCATAAATGAATTTAAGCAACTTGCACACCTTTCCGCTGCTCCCACTGTCTACGAAACCTTCTGGTTGATCCATGTAAACGCACTCTTCCAAACAACCGTTTAGGAAAGCCGTTTTAACATCCATCTGCCAGATCTCATAGTCATGGAAGGCAGCAATGGCAAGTAGGATCCGAATGGATTTGAGCATAGCCACCGGAGAAAAAGTTTCGTCATAGTCCAAACCAGGTCTTTGACGGAAACCTTTTGCAACGAGTCTAGCTTTATAGGTTTCCACCTGCCCATCTACACCAAGTTTCCTTTTGTAGATCCATTTGCATCCAACGGGTTTTACCCCAGCTGGAGCAATATCCAAGGTCCACACTTTATTGGCGTACATGGACTCCATTTCGGATTGCATTGCTTCCTGCCACTTATCAGAGTCCCTACTGATAATGGCCTGCCTGAAACTGGTAGGGTCATCTTCTTCCAAGATGCAATCCTCTCGATCCCCGTCAATGAGAAAACCGTAGTATC
The DNA here is from genome assembly GCA_030015575.1 of Agapanthus africanus. Classification (NCBI taxonomy): domain Eukaryota; kingdom Viridiplantae; phylum Streptophyta; class Magnoliopsida; order Asparagales; family Amaryllidaceae; genus Agapanthus; species Agapanthus africanus. The sequence goes on from CM057346.1 coordinate 540,001,719, forward strand.
TCTCGGGCGGATGAGAAATCCTACCAGATCTGTGGAGTGGCTGAGGTTCTTCTGGGGTTATTGAATTCTGAGGTTCTGTCAAATTTTCAGTTTCATTTTGTGGTCGCTGAATTTCTTCCAGTTCTACCGAACTCCCACTTGTTTCTTTTGCAAGAAATTGCCACTCTAAAAAGGTGGCGTGGCGAGATACAAACACCTTCTGTTCCTCGGTGTGGTAGAACAGATATCCTGCGGAGTTCGTAGGATATCCCACAAATTTACATAGAACTGAACGTGCCTGAAGTTTGTCCGGATTTTGTACTTTTACATAGGCCGGACAACCCCATACCTTAATACGTTTAAGATACGGCTTCTTACCATTCCATATTTCGAACGGTGTCTTAGGCACAGATTTAGACGGAACATCGTTCAATAGATATGCTGCCGTCAAGAGCGCATGTCCCCAAAATGAAAGAGGTAACTCGGCATTACTCATCATGGAGCGAACCATATCCAGTAGGGTACGATTCCTCCGCTCTGATACACCGTTGTGCTGTGGTGTATAAGGAGGAGTAAGCTGAGAGAGAATACCATTCTCTTTTAAGTAATCTAGGAATTCCGTGCTTAAGTACTCCCCTCCCCTGTCAGACCGGAGGATCTTGATACTTCTGCCTATCTGGTTCTCTACTTCGTTTCTGAATTCCTTGAATTTCTCAAAAGCTTCAGATTTGTGTTTCATCAGATACACATATCCGAACCTAGAGAGATCGTCAGTGAATGTGATGAAGTACGAGAACCCACCCCTTGCATGTATAGACATCGGACCACATACATCACTATGTACGAGTCCCAAGAGCTCTGCTGCTCTTTCTCCATGTCCGGTGAACGGAGATTTGGTCATCTTCCCTTTGAGACAAGACTGCCAAGTTTCATAAGATGAAAACTCGAACGCATCCAAGAGTCCATCTTTATGCAACTTACTCAGTCTTTTCTCTCCGATATGACCAAGTCTACAATGCCACAAGTAGGATTCATTCGTATCTGAATTCTTCCTCTTGCGTGTGTTTTGTATATTGAGAACTGTATTCTGATTTAGAACGTAGATACCATTACACAGTGTACCCTCTGCAACCAGTACCTTATGAAGGTAGATGTTCATGATATTCTTGTCAAGAACAAAGTTATATCCATCTTTATCGAGTAAAGAAACTGATATGATGTTGCAAACCATGGAGGGTACATAGTAGCAATCGTTCAAAATCATAGTCTTGCCATTAGGCAATACTAGGTGATATTCACCGACGGCTGCCGCATTAACTTGTGCTCCGTTCGCTACTCTGAGCGACATATCACCCGGTGCAACTTTCCTACTTTTTCTCAGTCCCTGCAATAAATTACAGATATGAGATCCTGATCCGGTATCAAGTACCCAGGAGGTAGGGCTGACCGTAAAACAGTTCTCAATTACAAGAACACCTGAAGTAGATGCAAAACCATACTTCTTCTTCAACTGGGTATCCTGGAAATCCATACTTTCCTCTTTCCCATTCTCATACTCATGACTGTTGTCACAAGTTAGAGCTGAACCAACTTTCCCCAGTCCCGAATAAGAATTCGGATCGGTCAAGCGATACATTTTATTATCTTGATTAGGGCGTGAAAAGGTTGCTGCCTGGAGAGAGAGAAAAGAAACACTCAGCGTATGCTCTTGCAAGATTAGATTGGTTTATTAATTTATCTAACCAGGATGTCTCCCTCTGTTTCCTCAAATTCTTCTTAAAACCTTTTTAAAAGAAGAACTAGCCGGGTTTTAATTCACGTCACAATACTTGCTTAACCTTTCAGCCAGGCTAGTGTCGGTACTTCGAGGGAGGTTTTCCAACGCTTTCGCGAAGTTCCTTAATTAAAGAACCTCTTTTCCCTGGGGGCGTAGCCCCGCTAACACCTTTCTAGACACCTACTAGGTTTATAGCATTGATCGTTAAGTGAAATAATCTCCCGAGAGTAAACCAACTCATCAGTGGGATCGGGATCCAACTGTCATTGTGTGATAACCTAGATGGAATCCACTCTAGTCACCACACTCCAGAAGGTATGCTAAATCTGCAAGTTTCAGTTCTTTTGAAACTCCCGATGTGGTTTTTTGCCCCTAGGACCCAAGTGACCTTGACTGAGCCAACATATCAAAGGATCCTAGTCAAGTTCAACCCGTCATTATCTTGACTGCATTAGACCCACCCGTACGAGTCCTTGACTGGGCCAAAATGACCGTACGACTGTCCTAACCAATCACTTTGTATCCTACGGAAAGATATTACATAGCTACCGTACACTACACCTCGGCTGAGCACGAAATACGTAGCACGAATACTAAGCAATATCAATCCGAAACGACGGAGGGCTACGACTGGGTTTTGGCGAAAACCCGTTAACGTAATGAACTTGATGTCGTTGAAGGAACGTGATACACTTTTTGAAAACATAGTGGCGAAAACTTTTGCTAAAGAGGTCACTCCCTGTGAAGGGATCTCGGCTCTTTCCTCGTCGAGTGAGGTGCTGGGCAGTCGTAAGATGAATACCTCGATGCAAAGCAAGAATAATCGACTATGGTGAAGTTATTACCCTGACGCAAACCTTTTGTCCAAGGGGTCACTCCCGATGAGGGGATCTCGGCCCTTGCCTCGTCGATTGAGGTGCTGGGCATTCATAACCGAATACCTCGATGCAAAACAAAAAGATGAACGTCCTTGTAATAACAGCTTTTTGAAAAACTTGTTCCAACAACGTATTTTAGGTTTATTTTCTTGCATTAGTTCTTTTAATGCGTCCCATCATTTAAATCCTACCATTGCAGAAAACAACCAAAATATGACGTACGCTTATGCCATCCGCATTCGCCACGGGGCCCCGTCATCACCCGTTAGGTTACTTAACTAACGACAGAGCGGGGGCTGGGCTAGCGCGGCTGTAAAACATAAGCAACGCCTAAATAGTTATTATATATAGCAATACAGCAATGATAGCCAATCCAGATCACAGATGAACACTTTGGATATACTAGGAACCCGCGATTCGTTCGAGCCTGCAACGAAAAACGGATTACATGGTCGCGATGAATAGCCAAAACCCCACCCAAGACCCCTACGGGTGCGGCAAACTACCCGCCAAGTACCCGAAGCGAAGCAACCTCCCTCAATGCCATGAGTAGTCCACTCGGCACTTCGAGATACCCGGTAGTTTGTGCACCCCCTCCATGGGTCTATCCTAGGAGCAAAAACAGTAAAAAGAATTATACAATGACGGCTACAACCCCGACCCGGTTGTGCGGCCATACAAATAATATTACATCAATTTACAAATTTATTACATGAATGAAAGAAAAAGAAACTCTCATCTCACATCCACCCCGGCTATTCATCCGCGACAATCCAACGAGTTCATATACACAAACCATCAACAACAATCACAGATCACAGATATGTATAACCCCGACTAATCGACATATAGCGATTAGCCGACGTTCAATACATAATAACATCACAGATATAACCAACATAGTCAAAGTGTAGTGAAGTTCGGAAAAAATACGGAATTATAGGCCCCCAAAAACAAATTTCTATTCTGGAAAATCTGGGTACATATAATATATCTCAAAAATCCCAAAACCAATACAGAGACACACTGCACCATATTCGAGGCGGAGAGGATACAAGACGGCCGCGGATCCGCGGCGACATAGCTTACTGTCGCCGCGGAAACGCGCTCGTTTGGTAAGATCTCTGGCTCGTTTTTGGTGGTTATCTTTAGAAAACCCTGAGATGATTTTAGGTGCATGACAAATTTTGTTTTGACCAGAAAAAAATTTAACAGAAACTCAGGTTTTCGCAACTTGGTTTTATCGATTTTTCCGTTTCGAACTTCGATACACTTCGCTACCAAGCTAGTTTATGTTTAGTTAGGCTCTGATACCACTGTTAGGTCCACGTTACCTCTCCCGGTACTTTCGGGGTTGCGGAAACGGTAAAACAAAATTTTTTCTAAGCTTTGTAACATGGACCGTAAAAGCCGGATCTTTGCTAAACTATAAACTAGCATCCTAACATGAGATGTATCTACTCGGTTAGGGGTTATACCTCAACTTGAACTCCTTCTCTTCTTGTTGCTCTTCTTCTTTGCTTGCTCAATGGTTGATCCGGACTTTGGTCACCTCCGCGGCCTCCTTGAGTCGAAGACGATCCACCCGAGAGATGTACACCGAGCTCCACCTCAAGCCGAGGTAACTAGGGCAAGGAGATTGCTAATCTATAAGCCCTAGGATGTGTAGAGGAGATGTATGGATGTGTTTGTCAAGTGAAAACCTTTTTCTCTCAACACATGAGATCAAAGGAGAAATCAAGAGGAGGAAGAAGAAGGAGGTTTTCTTGCAACCATGGAGCTTCTCATTTCAAGAGAGAGAATGAGAATAATATTATGATACAAAAGAAAAGAGCCATGGTTGCAAATAATGCAAAACAACATCATTACTAATCCCATCAAGATAAAGTTGATGGCTACTTTGAAATGACCATTATCATAATCCAAAAGAAAAAGGAAAAGAAAAGAAAAGTGTAGAACCCTCTTGAAAGTCAATGGTCAACCCGGTCAACCGGTCAACAAAGTCAAGAGAGGTCAACGGGGTCAAATGGTCAATGCAATTAGCCATCATAAGATTATCACTAATAGGATTAGTAAATGATGTTCGCGGCTCATAATGGTTTTGACCAATACGAACTGTCAAAACCCAAATGAGTCCGCCTCAAAATGGTTTTGACCGAATCAACTGTCAAAACCCTAATGAGCCTGCCACATAGCGGTTTTGGCCGAACCAACTGCCAAAACCCTAATGAGGCACCTCCTCCTTCATCGCTCCGGAAAACTGTGCATACACACCTGCATCCGTATTCCGTAGAATGCGGATGCGCAGAAGACAAAACAAATCCATCCGTGCAGTACTAGGATCCGGCTTAAACCAAAGCCTACTAGTACTGCCTGCCCGAACACCATACGCACACAAGTGTACGTAAGTGATCGGAGCCCTGCCGTAAAAACCATACGGCCTCTACACGTTTCGCTCAGTGCAGGGAAACTCTCTGTGTGGGACTCTAAAGACTCGACACTACGCTGGCAGTGGGTTTAACCACAGACCGCAAGCGGCACTAGCTGTACGTAACGGTCCCCAGGTAGATGTCGATAAGAAGGCCGATGAGGTAAACCCATCCGAACTCCTACTGAGCCTGTATGTGACAATCTCCGTACAGTCCGGTCTGTTCGTCTGATACATCGCATGGCGGGCCTAGGGGGCGGTAAACGTCAGTCCCCTAATAGCGGTACAAGTCGTGTCGGAGTGAAGCCCAATACACCTTGAGATAACACTGGAAACCTACCAGTATATCTCGCTTGCCCTGGCCAGGGACTACTCGTGTAATGGCTCTCCTAGACACAGCGCGATGTCAACCCCAAATACCGGGAGAGACGAATCCTGTCTAACCGTCACTGCCTCCAAGTGCTTCGGGACCGCTCCCAACTACTACCTGTTTGCACGACTCAGTAGAGCCGTGGTAGGGTAGTAATCAAAGAACAGTGGGAACACACTCGAGGCGAAGTGACAGTGTCAAGTCAGCGGACTAAGCTGTACTCATGTCACCTGGGAACTGATAACTGACGATAGGTATAATACCAACCATCAGTTCCCGACGAGTCCTGTCCAGTGTACTCGTAACCTAACGAGCACCCGCATACTATCTCAAGTACGACGTACTGACGGCTGTGGGACAGACCGTCTCCCGTGCTGGGATGAGAAGCGCATACGCTAGTCTACTCTGGAGTATCGATGCCCTATCTCGATACTCCCACGACTAGGGACGTGTATAAGGATGTGCTTGTAGATTACCCAGTCCCCACGAGTGTGATCGCTATCACAACGCCGGTAATCAAGCAAAGATCCTAAGGGCTCTACTAATGCGTATAGGTGATATAATAAATAAACACACATGTACACATTAAAGCAGAGACAAACCAAGTAGCATACTACTATATTGAGCAAGATTGTCTGTACAACTGTGAATATCCCAAGCTTCCATCAAATAATATACATACTAGTATGATACAGTAATGGCCTCTAGGGCATATACACTAACACGTAGAAGGGTCAAGCCAACGCCTCACATGTGGCACGCCGTACTGCCCCAAACCCTAAGGTTCAAAGGGCAGTTCAAGACGGTCACATAATCGAGTTAAGGTTTGTTGTCTTCTAGAGGGTCCATCGAGTTACTTGCACTACTTAGAACGTCTTTAAACCACGGAAAAATCCAACACTTGGAAATTTCCCGACAGGGGAAAAATTGGGTATTTATATCCGGTCGAATTTTTTAACATATTCTATAATTTATCCGGAAAGCCACATAGACAAAATCTGATACTCCGATCGAAACACCGAATCCCCAAAACAGCCCCAGAAAATTCAACTGTTGAATAAAATTTAAAAATTCCCATAAAATCCAGCATCATAAAATAGGAGTTACTGTGCAACAATTACAGTGAGATACGACCGTACGGCCGCGGAACCGCCGCAAGAGCCATGCTCATGCCGCGGAACCGCGGCGGTTTAGATGAATTAGGATGTCGTTTTGCACTATAACTCTTAGATCTTCCTGCTGAATTTTTTAAGAATTTTTAATCTGGAAAAAACCCAGTTTTTAGAAAAAGTCCAGAGAGCACTTTTCGGGTTAGGGTTTTGGTTCGATCGGACTTCAAACTCCGTCAACTTTTCGCCTAAGGCTCTAGCTAGGCTCTGATACCACTGTAGGGTTCCTAGGCACTCCCAAGAGGTCTCACAAGGCATCAACCATGCCAATTTCAAAAATTACGGTGCCGAGAAACCCTAATACGGATCGTTGGCTAGATAAATAAGCGAAACAAAACAACTAGTTTATAACTAAACTAAAAGAACGGAAATACAACCTTTGTAGATCCGGTCCTCCACCTCCATGGCTCCGCGATGAAGTCCTCTCCGCTGTCCAAATCAAAATCCGGTGTCTAGCGTCGGCTTCATCGGAGAAATGGGCGGGCAAGGTCGTCGGCTTCGTGCCGAAGATGATCTACGTCGAGGCATCGCTAGATCAAGCTCCAACTTCACCAAGTCAAGAAACTTGTGAAGAAAACACACTCTACTACTTGGCAAGAGGTAGAGGATGAAGAAATAGGAAGTGGGTTCACTTTAGAATTGGATTTCTCACTCTCTTTCACAAGTTGCCATTGATGGAGGCAAGCTTGCTTCAATGTTGAAGATGAAGAAGAAGAAGATAAAGTTATGATAAGTTAATTCCAAAAAGAAAATTAAAAGAATACTTATCATAACCAAACCATGGTCAAGTGTAGAGAATAAATCATGGTTAGTGGGATGGTTAGGGTTAAGCATGAAGACAAAATGGTCACTTAGTCAAAACTTCATGAACTTTCAATGTAAAACAAAACTAGCAACCATTTTCTTTTCTTTTGCCATTTCTTTTCCAAAATAAAATAAATGAAATAAATAAATAAATGAAAAAGAAAACCCTAACCATTACACAACCATGGTTTAATCTTTACACAAACCCTAAAGAGCATGTATCATCAAACATGATACAATCAAGTGCACAAAAAGTATATCACATATACAATGTGCACATCCGAGCGAGAAAATCCATTTAAAGTGAACCGATACTAGTTAATGCAAAGTAATATATCAAATATATAATTATGCATTAAATCATTAAATCAACACTTGATTTAATGATCCGGTCATATCGTATATAACCGACTAATATCTACAGTAACAACTTATCGAATCAACACTTGATCCGATAACCCGGCTATATCGCATATAACCGATCAATGTCACAAATTGCGAGAATCGAATACAGTATCACATACTGGTATCATTCTCGGTCCCGCACATATCTCATATGCGCTCCTATTTCGTTTCGCTTGAGCCAGGAAACCTCTGTGTAGGACTCTAAAGACTCGTCAATACGCCGGCAGCAGATGATGATCATATCAAACACCCACAAGCCGCAAGCGGTCTGCTAAACGTAACGGCCACCCGGGTATTGAGCGATCAGAAGATCGACGAGCAAGCCCGCTTACACTCCAGTGAATCCAACCAGTAACACTACCGTACAGTCCGGTCTGTTCGTCTGATATGTCGCATATCTCGCCTAGGGGTGGTAAACGTCAGACCCCAATAGTTCGATAAGTCGTGTCGATATGAGGTCTATAACAGTTTGAGAAACTACTGGTAACACTTACCAGTAAATCTCAGCAACCCTGGCCAGGGATTTCCGGTTACAGCCAATCGAACACAGCGCAACATCAACTCCCTATACCGGGAGAGACGAATCCCCTTCTATCGCTCATTGCCTCCATGTGACTCGGGACTGTACCTAAAAATCACCGTTTTGCACGCCCTCTTGGACGTGGTAAGATGGAAATCAAAGCATAGTGGGAACCACACAAGACTCTATGACGATCTCGGGTCAACAGACTACTCTGTACCAGTGTCACCAGAGAACTGCCATCTGACGTAAGGTATAATACCATCTGGGAGTTCTCGGCGAGTCCGTCCAGTGTACCCAGTCTCTACTGAGCACCCGTATATCATCTCTGATGTCAAACACCAATGGATATGGGATCATCCATCGCCCATCTGTATGGGTCGAGAAGGTATACGCTAGTCTACTCTGGTATATCGATACCCCGTCTCGATACACCCACGACTAGGGACTTTGAAGGATATACTTATGGACTACCATGTCCCCACTAGTATGATCCGCATCATAGTCCAGATAGTCAAGTACACATCCTAAGGGCTTTACCAACATGTAATAGAGAGACAATCTGTGTATACGTTAAGGTAAAGAGCAACCAGATAGCATACTATCATGTCGAGCAAGAAAGTCCTCTCTATATATGTCCCAGCATCCACTATAATATACATCCAATGTACAGTAATGGCCTCTAGGGCATACATATAACTAACACTCGCTGCATTGCCATTTTCATAGGTAGGGACAGATCTACATAGAGTCGAGAATAAATGGTCGTCCTATCTGGATTTGGAGTTTCGATGAATATATATGTATATACAGTTCATGTATTATAGATATATTTAATAAGTGACTGATGTAAACATAGGTTGCAATATCTTAGCGGTCGCGGTCTACACTTTTAAGCTTCAAGGTCCTAAAGATGCAGGTTCAAACCCTTTTTCTAAGGAGAAGAGCGATTGCCCATTGCATAAATTTCTTGTAAAACATCTTTTGGGATAATTAAAAGTTATAATATGTTTGATTATAATATAAAATATACAATAATGAACTTAAAGTGATTTGATGTCCAAAATTTTATGTAATATTGATTCATTTTTTCAGGTTCTTTTATAATATTTTATGACAATTAAAACTTTTCGTCCCATCCGATTTTATGTCCTGGATCCGCCGCTGCTTATAGGAATAATTTTACTCGTAAAAACTCATTTTTTCTTTTGCCATTGATAATGCCTAAGGGGGAAAAAAACAACACAAACTCATCGGTACTTACTGGACATCATGACCTGGATTCTTTTCGGTTGACATAGCTGGTAAAAAACACAATTTAACACCACAATCGTTATTAAACAATGCTTTGAGTGGCTCTCTCAAGAAGATTTGAGAAAGAGCTTGAGCTGTCGTGATAATATGCCATGATCTTCAAATATAGAAAATTATCTTTTAATCTTCTTTGGATGGCGGTGGTGATATTGAAAGAAGAAAAGAGGAGAGGCATTAGTCGGGGAGAGCCGTCAAAGAAATGGATAGCAAAGGTTAAAAGAACCCGAATTTTACTAATACCGTGTAAAAAATGAATTTCTTTCTTTTCCTCTTGCTTGAGAAGAGAATAGTATGCATTTATCGACTATGCATGTATAAGGATAGAAAGATTACAAGAAGATTTAGCACATGTTCTACATGATGACAACCTTTGACATTTAACAATCTCTTGGATTTCAATTATCGCTAAAGACAATTGCAAGGACATCTTCATTAACTCATCACATCCTTTCCATATCGACAATCCAACAAATGCTTTCAATATTGATAATTATTTGCCAATATTTTATTTTTAAGTAACAGTTTAAAGCGACAGGTTTATCGAATAAGTTAATTGAGATGATCGGAAGTTCCAAAAGAGAAGGAGAAGACGGTGATCTCATACTAAAATGGTAGAGTTCCTCTCCTTATCGTACACTGTAGGCAATATACTTTGATCTCACCTCAAATCAAGCATGCATTGGTTATATTTCATTTTTGTACAAGTGATCATACATAGGTTTTAGATTTTGGATATGATATGAGTTGGATTAGACAAGGCATGGGTAAGATTCAAAGTCTATTTGACCCATTTGCAAGCTGCAATTGAGCTCTAACGGTCAAAAAGTTTGTCATCAGAGTAACCCTATATGTGTGTGTGTATATATATATTGCATGGGAGAATAATATATATATATATATATATATATATATATACACACACACACGAGAATAATGGAGGAAAGATTCCTCCTATATATATACACACACGAGAATAATGGAGGAAAGATTCCTCCTATGGCGTCGGAAAAATGCATCCTCCATGATTTTTTCGACGATCGACATACACCATCTTCATTTTTATCATATAAGATGTGGATACACCAAATTTCATGTGATCATACCATATTTTCACCGTTGATTTGGTTGGTGCAAAATTAATGATTTATCGACAATAGAACCTTTTACATTGCTAATTCAACGGTGAAAAAATCGTGAAATCATATGAAATTTAATGTAAGCACATCTTATATGATAACGATGATGATGATGGATACCGTCCTCGGAAAAAATGGTGAAGTTTGTATTTTTTCGACGCTATAAGAGTAAATCCCTTCCTATGGCCTCTTTCCTCCTTTATTCTCTCTCTCTCTATACACACATCATCCGAAAATTCTTGGAATAGTAAAAGACCGTTGGGAGGGAGAGTCGATCCATAGAACAGTGCTCGCGACAAAACCCAAATCACGCAAAAATACAATCACGCAATTAAACGACGAAAGACAATATAAATTAAAGTGCAGGAATAAGAAAACAATCAATCACAAACAAGATAGATTTGTTAACGAGATTCACCCACCGTATGGCTAGTCCCTGGCAGAGCGGAATCTGCAAACGTCTACCATACTTGAATCAAGTTTACACACAAGAACAACCCTAGGAGATTTCTCTCAAATCTCTCTTAGCCTTTGCCTCTTGTGATGATGCTTGTGATTGATCCAAAATGCCTCACTCATAAGATGTGCTTTTATAGCACCTAGGACAATGTCACCATCTAACAAAGTCATCACCTATCATTGTCACCACCTAACAATGTCATGCATGTCAAAAGTAACACCTAACAAAGTCACCACCTAACATTGTCACCACCTAACAATGTCATGCATGTCAAAAGTAGCACCTAACAAAATCACCACTTATCATTGTCACCACCTAACAATATCATGCATGTCAAAGTAGCACCTAACAAAATCACCAACTAACATTATCACCACCTAACAATGTCATGCATGTCAAAAGGTGGTATCTAACCTTAGACTTTAATTTGCATCAATTTTCAACAAACTCCACTTTGATGCAAATTCATCACAATCTCGACATTGTCCCACTTGGAGTATTTTTTTGGCTTGATTCTCAGCACAAGTAAACTTCATACGATTCCGCTGCTGCTCTCTTCTCATCAAATTTTCATGAAGAGATTCACCAACCTGCAACAGAGATCCAGCTTATCTCTGTCTACTATTTTGGTGAATATATCCGCCGGATTCTTTTCTCCCGCGATCTTCTGCAGTGTCAACTCACCATCTTCCAACGCTATGCGTATGAAATGGTATCGCACCTTGATATACTTCGTCCGAGAATGATATGCTGCATTTTTCGCAAAATGTATTGCACTTTGGCTGTCGCTCCACAAGGTATTGAAGTCTTACTTCTTACTTAACTCTTCGAGTAACCCTTGTAACCATATCATCTCTTTGCTGGCTTCCGTGATCGCCACGTACTCAGCTTCCGTAGTTGACAATACTACCACTTTTTGCAGTTGAGATACCCAACTCACCGCTGTTCCTCCAACTGTAAATACGTATCTGTTTCCCCAATCAGAGCAAAACTCTGTTTTGAATTTCAAAATTCAAAAATTGAAGCAACGCTTCAGATCCTGCACGCTGCGCGCCACGTGTCAAAAGCAGACACGCCAGCGCCAGGAGCGCTGAGCCTAGGTAGCGCACCCCAATCAGAGCAATGCTCTGTTTTCAAAATTCAAAAAATTAAAAAGTTGAAACAACGCTTCAGATCCAGCGCTCTGCGCTGCGCGCCAGGTGTCAAACACAGGTGCGCCAGTGCAGTTGCTCTGCGCTACGCGCGGACGTGCCGCGTGTCTAACACAGGTGCGCTAGCGCAGTTGTGCTGCGCACCACGTGTCCAGCACGGGTGCGCTAGCCCAGTTGCGCCAGCACTGGAATTAAAAATTGTCACGCCCCGCTTCCCAGAGTACGCAAGATTTGGGCACGTGACATAGCCAACCATGCTACCTGTGGGTAGGAAGTATCCATCCACAGTCACATTACGGTTGTAAAGATATCAAGAACAAGATAAAATAAACTAAATACATGTCCAAATCCATAATAACAGGAATCAATAAACAATAAGTGCGGAAGCTAATGATCCAATACAATGAGTAAACAGTATGTCCCATAATGCGGGCTCACATCTGGAAATGAAATGACATAAATAAACTAAACTCTAAAGAACTCACAGTTCAGCCGGCTGGCTGAAGTACTCCTGCTCGGTCGACGACAAAGGTACGGAATCTGGGCCATGCAAAACCCAGACGTCAGCGCGTCATGATATCAAGTATATAGCATAAACATGGTAATAAACAATGCAAGCATGAACATGAATAAAGCAGTAATAAGAAGTAACAAGCAGGATAATGTGCAAAGGTGACTAAACTGTCCTATCAGGTTTTCTACTCTATAGTCTTTGAAACCAATTGATGAATCGTCGATGTAACTCAATAGTATCCCGTGCATGCCCGGGACCACGGTCATGATCCTCGGGGCTGAATCCGAGACGTGCCGCTAAGCAGTAAAAGGTAGTAGGATAGATGAGTGATGTCAGCATCAACACTCCGGAGCTGGCCAAGCCCGTAAGACTGATCAGAACAATGTATCGAACTGTTGAGTTACAAGTCGGTTTCACCTTTGATTTCCCCATACCCCCAAACTATGTATGTCAGTCAGGTATTCAGTAGTCAAGGACTAATGCCAACACAAGTCAAGTAAAGGTAGGTCTGCCTGGATCGACAGCAGGAATGGTTAGGTTTGTCGGCATTAGGCACGAGATCAGGAAACAAGTAATGTCATGGTACAACAGGATGAGTCGGTAAGTATGTATATGTCAGGTGTAGCAGGGTCAGGCCAATATGTCGTGCAATCGGTAAGTGCTCACAACATGTATACAATCAATAGTGAATAACAGCAGGAAACCGTAATTAATCACAATATTCCATATAACTACAGTGATGTATGTATTCTCTTATTAACAGGTTCAATCATCTTTAGGGTGCAAAAGCCACAAGGTAAAGCAATATTCACAATTATAGATTAAGGAACTACGTGGAATTATACTAAGTATAATTATTGTCTCAAGAATAGTTTAACAGTTCAAGCAGATCTGATTCAATTGTTTTGTTTAGATAAAGCATGGAGTGATGTGGGTTACTTAATTACGAGAAACGGTTGCAACGATTCCGTTATGAGGGTAATAGCAATATTACGATATCAAATGTCATCATTAAGTTACGGTATTAAATAGTTGGAATTAAATTGCGTGGCGAGACTAGATCTCGCACGCTAGCATGTTCAAGCAAGTATTCAGATACTTGCCTCGACGGTCTGCAAATTGGAACACGGATGCGATGTCGGTAGAAACCACGATACGGAAGCACGGGCCACGGATCGAGTCCCAACAGAGGTCAACGGGATCACACGGACCAGGGGGCTTCGCTGGAGCGTCGGGTTCGTCAGACGGCACGGTCGGATTCCGGCAAAATGTCATCGGTAACAAGTTAGCAACAAGATACGATACACGCAGAATAACGACCAGCGGGGGGATTGTACCAAGAGGAAGCACAAGGAAAACTCACCGCGAAGAAACAGGGTGCAAACCCGATGGCTCGACGGCACTGGATCGCCGGCGAGGCGACGGCGGCGGCTGCGGCAAGGGAAAGGGCCTCGGGTGTGCAGGGTAGTGTGCTGCGGCGAGCTGGAGGAGAGGGGGTCGGCTCTGGTGGTCGAGGGAAAGGGAGGTGGTCGGAGGTGGCGTCGACGAGGTCGCCGGCGCGCTTCTCCGGCGAACAGGGGAGGTGCAGGCGAAGGATGAAGGCTCGGGTTTGCTATTCCGGCAAGGGGAGGAGGGAGACGACGACGAGGTCTCGACGAGGAGGGTGAGAGGGAGTCGTGGGAGGCGTCGACGGTGAGAGGAGACGTCGACGGCGAGGTCTACGAGGGTGGAGGCGAGGTCGGGAATGGGTTGCAGGCGCGGGAGAGAGGAGGAAGGAGGAAGGAGGAAGGTGCGGCGGTCTCGTGGTGACGAGGGAGGCGACGGCGAGGTCTTGGGGAGGTCGGCGGTGGGTCTGCGGTGAACTAGGGTTAGGGTTAGGGTTGAGGGGTTTCTCGCGATGGGAGGCGAAGGTAAGGCGGCTGCATGCGTGGGTTAAAATATATGAAAAGAGAGAGAGAGAGAGTTGTTGAGAGATTGTTGAGAGAGAGAGAGAGTTGTTGAGATAGAGAGAGAGAGAGAAGGAGGAGAGAGGCAGAGAGAGAGATGGAAAGGAGGGGGCCCACGAGCTCGATTGTGAGCTCGTGATTGGCCGAGGGTGTGTGAGTGGGAGTTAGAGAAAATGTTTAAAAGATTTGAAAAAAGATTTCAAGGGTTAAAACTGTGTAAAGAATATATACGTATAAATTATGGTTTTAGATATTAAATTTAAATGGGCCATTTTGGCGCAAAATGAAACATTTCCAAATCGCGCCCGGATTGCGCCCAAAGGTTCCAAATTCAAATTATATGATTTTAAGCGGGTTCCAAATTTTGAAAATAGGTGTTTAATGATTAAAATGCATGCCCCCAAGTCGGACACTTGCACGCGCGCGTAGTCGTCCAAACTTGCCTGTTTAGCCAAACGGAACGGAATCTCGACACGCGGACACTACCACGCGACTAGTGGCAACGAGTAGGCCAAGATGGACATCTTAAATTTCATTTTAGGAGTTAAAATTTGTTATGTGCCAAAATGACATAACCGGGTAAAATTTAGCAATAAACACCAGAAAATCAGGAAAATTGGAAATGAGCAAACCACAACCCTCAACTAGTAATATACATAGCATTATTGGGCTCGGGTGTTACATCATACCCAACTACAAAAGAATTTCGTCCTCGAAATTCCAAGAATACAAGATAGCTAACTATTGGAAAAGATGAGGGAATTTCTGCCGGATCTCGTCTTCTCGCTCCCGAGTGGATTCCCCATGCGATCGATTACCCCAAGAGACTAGCACAAGAGGGATAACTTTGTTCTTAAGAACCTTTCCTCTTCGATCCTTGATCTCGACTGGTCGCTCCTCAAAAGTCAGGTACTCCCTAACGGTCAACTCCGAATGATCCAAGACATGAGTCTCATCACGAACATACCTCCGTAGTTGAGACACATGAAACACATCGTGAACTCCTGCTAATGACGGTGGTAACGCCAACCGGTACGATACCTCTCCAACACGCCCCAATATCTCGAAGGGTCCAACGAATCGGGGACTAAGCTTTTCCCGACTTCCAAAGCGAATCACCCCTCTAGTCGGTGATATCTTCAGGAATACCAAATCACTCACGGCGAATTCTAGAGGTCTTCTTGACGTGTCGGCCCAACTTTTCTGTCTGTCTTGAGCTGTCTTCATATGCTTCCTGATTGTATTCACCTTCTCGACTGTCTGTACCACCAAATCTGGTCCTAGTAACCTTCGTTCACCAACAACATCCCAACAAACAGGTGAACGGCACTTACGACCATACAACGCTTCAAACGGAGCCATCTGAATTGTCGCTTGGAAACTATTGTTGTACGAAAACTCCACCAGGTGTAGATGATCTTCCCAAGAACCTTTGAAGTCCAACATGCAAGCCCTCAACATATCTTCAAGGGTCTGGATCGTTCTCTCCGATTGTCCATCGGTCTGAGGATGATAAGCTGTGCTAAACTTCAATCGAGTCCCTAAACTTTCTTGTAAACTCCTCCAAAAGTGTGACAAGAACCGAGTGTCCCGATCGGACACGATGCTTACCGGTACTCCATGCAATCTGACAATCTCCTGCATATACCGCTCTGCCAAAGTCTCCGTAGATTGACCAATCAGAAAAGGAATAAAGTGAGCTGCCTTGGTCAACCGATCGACAATCACCCATACAGCATTGTTGCCCTTTGGACTCCGCGGTAAAGCCGTCACGAAATCCATGGTTATATGTTCCCACTTCCATTGAGGAATCGGAAGTGGTTGCAACAAACCAGCAACCCTTTGGTGTTCAGCCTTGACTTGCTGACACACCAAGCACTTAGCCACGAAGCGAGCGATTTCCCGTTTCATACCTTCCCACCAGAAATGCTGTCGAATATCTCGGTACATCTTTGTCCCTCCTGGATGTACAGAGTAAGCTGAACTGTGTGCCTCCTTCATAAGCTCTTCACGCACATCTCCTTTTGGCACACACACACGGCTACCATATCTCAACGAACCGTCTTCATGGATCAGTAAATCGGTTCGTAGTCCGGCTCCAACCTGCTCTCGAAACTTTTGCAGTCTAGGATCCTGCGATTGCGCCACTTTAATCTTCTCAACTAAGGACGACTGTACTTGCAACTGCATCAACTGTCCTGTAGCATGTGGTAGCACAACCTCCAAGTCAAATCTCCGAAAATCCGCAATGATCTCTCTCTGTGCAGTCAATATCAGAATTGCTGGTAACCGACTCAGCGCATCCGGCACGACGTTGACTTTTCCCGGATGGTACTTAAGATCAAGGTCATAGTCGGCCATCAGCTCCAACCATCTGCGTTGCCTCATGTTCAACTCCTTCTGAGTGAACACATACTTCAAACTCTTATGATCCGTAAGGACTTCAACTCTCTCGCCCAAAAGGTAGTGTCTCCAAATCTTCAGGGCGAAGATCACGGCTGCAAGCTCTAAGTCATGAGTCGGATAGTTCTGCTCATGAGTCTTCAGCTTTCTCGATGCGTAAGCGACGACTTTCCCATTCTGCATCAAAACACATCCCAATCCTTTTCCAGATGCGTCGCTGTGAATCCTCAGTCCTCCGGAATTGTCCGGTACGGTTAGGATAGGGGCGGTTATCAACTTCTGCTTCAACGTCTCGAAGGTCAACGCACATCCATCCGTCCAAACAAATGGTACCTCCCTACGCGTAAGCTTGGTTAACGGCTCAACTAAACGAGCGGAGTTCTCCACAAATCTTCTGTAGTATCCGGCTACTCCAAGGAACTTCTTATCTCAGCTACATTCCTTGGAATAGGCCAATCCCGAACTGCTGCAATCGTTTTGGGATCAACGGCGATTCCATCGCCCGACACGACATGCTCCAGGAACTTCACTTCTTCCAGCCAGAATTCGCACTTACTCGTCTTTGCGAATAGTTTCTCTTGTCTCCACGTCGGCAGTGCGATCCTTCTTCTTCACTAAAAGAACTGGAGCTTTCCAAGGTGAGTTGCTGCTTCGAATCATCCCTTCTCGAGTAATTCACTCACTTGTTTCTTAACTCTCTCCAATTCTACTGGTGCCATTGGATAGTCAGCTTTTGATACTGGCGTTGCACCAGGAGTAAGGTCAAACGCAAGCTCCACATCTCGCTTCGGTGGTAAGCCCGAAATGTCTTCAAACACATCCATAATGTCGCGGACAACTGCCGGCTCTTCATCACTCTCCACTACCATAGCCGCAAGAACACTGTTCGTCGGCCTAGCCCTAAACTCGACTGGCCCGACAGAATTTCTTTCTCCAATGAAAGTAACTTAGAATGTCCGGGAATCTGGAAATTACCTTCCTTGCCCTACAGCCAATATGGGCGTGGAAAGTGCCAGGAAAATCCATCCCCAAGACAACCTCAAAACTGCCCGTATCTATCACCAAGAAGTCTGCAAAAAGCTCCCGTCCGCAAATAACAACTGTACGATCTCTACCTTCCTTACTAGCTATAATTTTCCCATTCCCAGTGTGTATGCCCCTTAAACTAGACAAGGTCGTGCAGGTGATCGAGTGTGTAGTTATAAATTTGGATGACATAAACAATGGGATGCTCCGAAATTAAGTAATGCCAAAGCGGGAAAACCATGAACGAGTAAATTACCTGAAACCAATTCTCCCGATGCCTTAGCTTCTTCAGCCGTCAACGTGAACGCTCGAGCCTGCTGTGGTCCTTGAGTAAGCGGTTCCTGTCCTTGGAACGGTCCCTGCGGAGGCTTCTGTGTATCATCCTTTGTGCGAGGCTTCGACGGACAAGCATCAACGGTGTGATCTGCCGCTCCACATCTAAAACAGAGTCCCAGCCTCAAACGACACTCCCTTCGCACATGTCCGGGTTTATGGCAGTGGCTACAGATCACGCTCCCCTTTCGATCACCCACAATCCTTTTCTTCATCGGTGCTACGCTGCGCCTGTTCACTGGAATACTTCTACGTACCGACGTTTGGTTCAGTGCAAAAGCCGGTTCCAGCTCGATCTGTTCCTTTAGACTCTCCAGCAATCCCCTTATCACTCTACGCCTGGCGGCTAAGACCGCACTTCTTTGGTCCATCTTCAAATTCGTACCTGCCATGAATCCTGGAAATCAAAGTACCCAACATTAGCATGATGATAGATTCTGAGTATAGATCAAGGCTAGAACTCCAAGATACTTAAATAGAGTACTGCATTGTAGCTATGCCGCGGTATCATAGCCGCAATTACTTAACTCCACCCAAGTCGCCTAAGTCCTAGAGATAACAAGAAGTTAGGTTTTCAAGTTTGACAATGCAAAGTAAGTTTGCATGCCGACATGATCCGGAAGAATGATTCAAGGATGGTAAAACGGTCAAGGTGGCAGGACATGTTTCCTAATCACGGGTATTCTGATTCGTGTATCGGGTGCGATACCCAACTACAAGAATCAACCCAATTAACCTATGGCTCTGATACCATAAAACCATGTCACGCCCCGCTTCCCAGAGTACGGAAGATTTGGGTACGTGACATAGCCAACCATGCTACCTGTGGGTAGGAAGTATCCATCCACAGTCACATTACGGTTGTAAAGATATCAAGAACAAGATAAAATAAACTAAATACATGTCCAAATCCATAATAACAGGAATCAATAAACAATAAGTGCGGAAGCTAATGATCCAATACAATGAGTAAACAGTATGTCCCATAATGCGGGCTCACATCTGGAAATGAAATGACATAAATAAACTAAACTCTAAAGAACTCACAGTTCAGCCGGCTGGCTGAAGTACTCCTGCTCGGTCGACGACAAAGGTACGGAATCTGGGCCATGCAAAACCCAGACGTCAGCGCGTCATGATATCAAGTATATAGCAT
The DNA here is from genome assembly GCA_030015575.1 of Agapanthus africanus. Taxonomy (NCBI): domain Eukaryota; kingdom Viridiplantae; phylum Streptophyta; class Magnoliopsida; order Asparagales; family Amaryllidaceae; genus Agapanthus; species Agapanthus africanus. The sequence continues at coordinate 540,021,488 of CM057346.1, forward strand.
AAACATGGTAATAAACAATGCAAGCATGAACATGAATAAAGCAGTAATAAGAAGTAACAAGCAGGATAATGTGCAAAGGTGACTAAACTGTCCTATCAGGTTTTCTACTCTATAGTCTTTGAAACCAATTGATGAATCGTCGATGTAACTCAATAGTATCCCGTGCATGCCCGGGACCACGGTCATGATCCTCGGGGCTGAATCCGAGACGTGCCGCTAAGCAGTAAAAGGTAGTAGGATAGATGAGTGATGTCAGCATCAACACTCCGGAGCTGGCCAAGCCCGTAAGACTGATCAGAACAATGTATCGAACTGTTGAGTTACAAGTCGGTTTCACCTTTGATTTCCCCATACCCCCAAACTATGTATGTCAGTCAGGTATTCAGTAGTCAAGGACTAATGCCAACACAAGTCAAGTAAAGGTAGGTCTGCCTGGATCGACAGCAGGAATGGTTAGGTTTGTCGGCATTAGGCACGAGATCAGGAAACAAGTAATGTCATGGTACAACAGGATGAGTCGGTAAGTATGTATATGTCAGGTGTAGCAGGGTCAGGCCAATATGTCGTGCAATCGGTAAGTGCTCACAACATGTATACAATCAATAGTGAATAACAGCAGGAAACCGTAATTAATCACAATATTCCATATAACTACAGTGATGTATGTATTCTCTTATTAACAGGTTCAATCATCTTTAGGGTGCAAAAGCCACAAGGTAAAGCAATATTCACAATTATAGATTAAGGAACTACGTGGAATTATACTAAGTATAATTATTGTCTCAAGAATAGTTTAACAGTTCAAGCAGATCTGATTCAATTGTTTTGTTTAGATAAAGCATGGAGTGATGTGGGTTACTTAATTACGAGAAACGGTTGCAACGATTCCGTTATGAGGGTAATAGCAATATTACGATATCAAATGTCATCATTAAGTTACGGTATTAAATAGTTGGAATTAAATTGCGTGGCGAGACTAGATCTCGCACGCTAGCATGTTCAAGCAAGTATTCAGATACTTGCCTCGACGGTCTGCAAATTGGAACACGGATGCGATGTCGGTAGAAACCACGATACGGAAGCACGGGCCACGGATCGAGTCCCAACAGAGGTCAACGGGATCACACGGACCAGGGGGCTTCGCTGGAGCGTCGGGTTCGTCAGACGGCACGGTCGGATTCCGGCAAAATGTCATCGGTAACAAGTTAGCAACAAGATACGATACACGCAGAATAACGACCAGCGGGGGGATTGTACCAAGAGGAAGCACAAGGAAAACTCACCGCGAAGAAACAGGGTGCAAACCCGATGGCTCGACGGCACTGGATCGCCGGCGAGGCGACGGCGGCGGCTGCGGCAAGGGAAAGGGCCTCGGGTGTGCAGGGTAGTGTGCTGCGGCGAGCTGGAGGAGAGGGGGTCGGCTCTGGTGGTCGAGGGAACAGGGAGGTGGTCGGAGGTGGCATCGACGAGGTCGCCGGCGCGCTTCTCCGGCGAACAGGGGAGGTGCAGGCGAAGGATGAAGGCTCGGGTTTGCTATTCCGGCAAGGGGAGGAGGGAGACGACGACGAGGTCTCGACGAGGAGGGTGAGAGGGAGTCGTGGGAGGCGTCGACGGTGAGAGGAGACGTCGACGGCGAGGTCTACGAGGGTGGAGGCGAGGTCGGGAATGGGTTGCAGGCGCGGGAGAGAGGAGGAAGGAGGGAGGAGGAAGGTGCGGCGGTCTCGTGGTGACGAGGGAGGCAACGGCGAGGTCTTGGGGAGGTCGGCGGTGGGTCTGCGGTGAGCTAGGGTTAGGGTTAGGGTTGAGGGGTTTCTCGTGATGGGAGGCGAAGGTAAGGCGGCTGCATGCGTGGGTTAAAATATATGGAAAGAGAGAGAGAGAGAGTTGTTGAGAGATTGTTGAGAGAGAGAGAGAGTTGTTGAGATAGAGAGAGAGAGAGAAGGAGGAGAGAGGCAGAGAGAGAGATGGAAAGGAGGGGGCCCACGAGCTCGATTGTGAGCTCGTGATTGGCCGAGGGTGTGTGAGTGGGAGTTAGAGAAAATGTTTAAAAGATTTGAAAAAAGATTTCAAGGGTTAAAACTGTGTAAAGAATATATACGTATAAATTATGGTTTTAGATATTAAATTTAAATGGGCCATTTTGGCGCAAAATGAAATATTTCCAAATCGCGCCCGGATTGCGCCCAAAGGTTCCAAATTCAAATTATATGATTTTAAGCGGGTTCCAAATTTTGAAAATAGGTGTTTAATGATTAAAATGCATGCCCCCAAGTCGGACACTTGCACGCGCGCGTAGTCGTCCAAACTTGCCTGTTTAGCCAAACGGAACGGAATCTCGACACGCGGACGCTACCACGCGACTAGTGGCGACGAGTAGGCCAAGATGGGCATCTTAAATTTCATTTTAGGAGTTAAAATTTGTTATGTGCCAAAATGACATAACCGGATAAAATTTAGCAATAAACACCAGAAAATCAGGAAAATTGGAAATGAGCAAACCACAACCCTCAACTAGTAATATACATAGCATTATTGGGCTCGGGTGTTACAAAAATTCCCACTGTTGGATCAAAAGATCTAATAATGATGATAAATCATTAATTAACCAAAATTAAATTCTGTTAAGGAAAGATTTCTCAAAATCTTTCCAAATAACAAGATTATGCTTTAAGCACCGCTGGATCAATGATCCAATGGTAAATAATGAATTACCAAAACAGAACAAATTCTGCATAGAAAGATTTCTCAATCTTATTGAAAAACAAGAAGATTATTTTCTGTAAAACAGAAGCTTTAGGATCAAAGATCCGACGGTGGAAAATATTCCCAAATCGATCAGAGAAAGATCGCTTAAACTGATTTAACAAATCAATTGGCCCTACATGAAGGCCCTAAGACTTCGAGTCCCAGAGAGAGAGAAGAATAGAGAGGAAACCCTCTGCAAACTTTGAGAAAAAACTCAAAGAGAAAGAAAGACAAGCCTTTAGAAAAGAGAAGATCATTTCTTCATTTTTAAGGTAAAGAATTAATTCTTGAACAACAGAGATGAAATCATCTCGTAAAAAGAAGAAACATCTTCTAAAAAGATCACAGATCTGAAAAAAGACCAAGGTCTTTGATAATAAGATCAAAAGATCTAATTATATAAAAAAATATATAAGAAGTATTTTTACTTCGCCCACAGATCTTTGATCTATAAACACAGAGCCTTTTATCAAAAACAAGAACTATTGTTCTTGAATCTTGAGGCAAAGCCTCCTTAGAAGAACATAAAAGTTGTTCTGTGATCTTAAAATCAATCAGATGCGTTTTGCGCTATTGAAAAATACCTTGCACTCATGAACTGCACCCTTACGCTCATTGGACCGGCGCACGGCGCCAGAACTAGCCACGTGTCACTCAGAGACACAATCTGCGCTTTGCGCTCCTGAAACAGAGCGCTGCGCTCACAGACTGGCGCTTAGCTCCAAGCGCGCCACGTGTCGCTCGCTGGCGCACCAACAGACTAGCGCAAAGCGCTCATAGATGGAAAGCGCAAGTGCGCTAATGAACCGGAGCTTAGCGCTGAGTGCGACACATGTCACCCTCATATGCGCTAGCGCAATGCGCTCTTTAGTTGGCGCAAAGCGCCTGACGCGCCCTGTGGCGTACTGTCAGACCACCACTTTGTTCCTGATAAATGCTATGCATTTAATACCAGACAAAATGACAGAGCCTAATGCTTAGTATTATTAAAAAAAGGCCGAGCCCAAGTAAAGGCTTAATAGCCAGAACAAAAATAAAATGTTAAAACATTTTAATTGGACTTAGCCCAATTCTGACCATAAGTCCTCAACTTATTTTGAGGCGAGCACATCTGCTCTTTCAACCAAATCACCCCGGTTCAAGGGTGCATCTCTTCACTCCTTTGATATTTGTCGTTGTAATTCCTCAACGTCTTCAAAGTGGTGACGGGTCCCAACAACCACACATTGCTACGGACTGTGGGGTCTTTAAATTCATGGACTATGATGTTCTTAACCTCGACCGTGATGTCTTAAAACTAATATCGGACTGTGGAGTCTTTAAATCTACGGACTATGATGTCCTTAACCTTGACCGTGATGTCTTAAAACTAACAACATTGGACTGTGAAGTCCTTAAACTCACGGACTATGATGTCCTTAACCTTGACCGTAATGTCTTAAAACTAACGTTGGACTGTAAGGTCATTAAACTCACGGACTATGATGTCCTTAACCTCGACCGTGATATCTTAAAACTAACATTGGACTGTGAGGTTCTTAAACTCACGGACTATGATGTCCTTAATCTCGACCGCGTTGTCTTAAAACTAACGTTGGACCGTAATGTCCTTAAACTAATTATCGACCGCAATGTCATTAAACTAAACAATAGGGCCCAATTGCTCTCTTGTCGGATCTAAACGATCCCGTTAAGTTGATCTTCGTTTAGAATTAGACTAACGTGTCCTTAACAACGTTTAAGTTGATCTTAGCCTCAAATAAGGCTACCGTATCCTTAAACACCCCCCAAACCCAAATCTAAAAAAGATACGGATTTGGACTAATCCATGCCCTACGGGCGACAACATAACTTAGTCTCCGTATACAATCCACGGGCAACCAAACATAAAACAAACACCCACGACACGAAGTGACCATATGGAGAAGGAGAAAGTTGTTACCGCGATGCGGTGGCGTAATTAACTGCAGGGGCTTGCGCCTGCAACGAAGAGCGTCCCCACAATCAAAAACCCCTCAAATGAGGGGGAATCTGATGAAGTCTGCTATATCGGCCGCATCCGTTTAAACCTTCGATACATGGTGCCATAAATCAACTTGGCATCTTCGGAGAGGTGGACGGATAGCACCAATTAGCATCTGCCCCCAGATTCAGGAAAGACGTACAGTCTTCCCGGCTTTCGGCGGTGAACAGATTCTGGCACGCCCGGTTGGACTTTTTCCTCTTTCCACTCCACACTTCGTGTGTCGTGTTCGCGAACCGATCGCGGTTTGCTAAAGGTTGCCCTTGGGTTTCGAGGTACTAAGATTTGGCATTTTGCTTGCTGCAGAAAGCAAAGAATCAATGGCGTCCACTTGTGCAAGATGTTCCAACTGCAACTGCAACCTACGCTCCGCCTCACCTGGAGGTGTAGCTTACGTGCCCCAAGCGGCTTCCTTATTCACGATGCCAGTGGAACAGGTCACCCAGGCTACTACTGGATTGTTTTTCGGGACCATGCTCCCACCAACGAGCTTCACCGCTCCTGTGCCAACGCCGGAAGCTCCCAAGAAGTCGGTCTTTGATCAGCTTACAGCTACTGCGGCCCCTCTCAACGGGTCGTCCAGCTCCAACTCCTCGGTCTTCGTCAGACTGGGCCAAAATTCATGTGGCCCCCAATGAAGCCTGCGATCCCAGAGAAGGTTATTCCGAAGAGGATAACCATCCCTGCTTCTGAAGTCGTTAAGGCGGCTTCTCCTGCCAAAGGGTCGGTCTTTACAAGACTGACCGTCCCAACTCCCACTCCCGCTCCTGCTACTCAAAGGACATCAGTCTTTAACAGGCTGACACTAGCAGCAGCCCCTCACCTGAACAGGGGGCAAGACAAAACCATCCCCATCACCGAGCCAACTCCATCAGCTCGACACGCTCGACGTCGCCACTGGCACCGGGTGAGGAATGCCGGGGGCAACTCCCCCTCTGGGCTAACTCCACCAGCCCCAACGGCGGAAATTAATGTTGCTGTTCCAACCGGAAATAGCTTTGAGCTGCTGAATAAGGTGCGTAGGAATTCTCCAACCGCCGTACTGAAAAGATCTCCTCTTCCGGTGGAGAATGTCACGGAAGCAAAGCCAGAACAGTCCCCTCAGTGGCTGTCCTCCAAGATCTACAAAGTCTGGCGGCAGGTTCGGAACTCAGTAGTTGATCAAGATTACCCTCGCCGACAGAAAAGGGCGAAGATTCAACAAGAAGAAAACCGTCCTGTCAAAACACAACGAACAACAACCACCTGGGTGCCCACTGCGACGGCCCCCTCAACTTCGACCGCTCATAAGAAAAGAAGGCCGGAGAAGATCCCCATGCCTGCGACAAATGTCAAAGGCACTGAGCCCAAACGCCCTAAGTCTGGGGGCATAACGGTCCATACTATTTACATGGCATCCGGGAAAGAGGATAGCCGCGCTTCTACGGGCCACCGACCACTCACCCGATCCATCACAAGGGCTCAGGAACGGCAACAGCAGAAGCTCCAGGAGATGCTGACTGCAATGGCCGCACTCACCGGGCCAAAAGAAAGCCCGGAGGCGTCATTGGAACAACGTCACGAATACGAGACTGATGCTGAATTCCTTCGGAGAATGCTCGAAAAGAAGGACAAAGAAGCTGCGGAGCAAGCGGCTAACATAAAGCGAATGACACTTCTCTTCCAAGACATGGTCGGGATGATAATACAGCCGGATCCTCCAGCCGAAGACCCTCCGATCATTATTGAAGATGACAGAGGAGAAACATCGAATCCCCTGCCGGCTCTTTCAACAGCCAAGGAGGAAACCATTTCTAAGGCCGCCATGGATGATTATATTGCTCAACAAATACGAGTTCACCAGGAAAATGAAGCGGCCGGCCAAGTCGTCAAAACTGGGCGACCGTATCCAGGCTGGTATGATCAGATAAAGTACCCTTCAGGCTACACGATCCCGAAATTCCATGTTTACAAGGGGACAGGCAATCCCCATCAACATGTCGCTCAGTTCAGGGCCCTCTGCGGTAATACTGGTGGCGATGATAAGCTCTTGCTCCGCCAATTCGTCGGCAGCTTATCGGAGACGGCATTCGAGTGGTACTCCGAACTTCCAAATGATTCCGTCAAAACTTTTGCGGAAATGGAGTTGTTGTTCACTCAACGACTCGCAAGTGCTAGTGAACGCACCCCGATAACGGCATTGATCAATGCCAGGGTGAAACCAGGCGAGACGTGGGTTCAGTACGCAATCCGATGGTGGAATCTGTGGTCGAAGTGCGAACAACGCATTGAAGAAGCACCAGAGGCAGGCATGTTCGTGGGCACCCTAGACCCTCATGCAACTATTTCACAGTTCATGATGTTCTTCAAACCGACCACATTTCAGGCTCTAATCGATAAGCTAGCCCAAATGGACCAGATGGGTCATAGACCATCTCCCCCGAAGCCGGAACCGCGGAACGAAAAGGGTAAAGGGAAGGAGATCTTTGTTGCGAACACCCAACAACAGCCCAGTGCTCCAAGACTAGCGGATCAGGTGGAGGAAAGACGACGCTATTACAATGAGAAAATGAAGCGCCCTTACTCATTCCCGCAGGATAAAACGAAGAGGCTGTTCGAGCTGGCGGTGCGCAACAGCCTCATCAATTTGCCAAATCCAAGGCGACCACCGCAACCTAGCGAAGCAAATAATCCTAATTATTGCCCTTACCACCAAACGGTAAACCATCCGATCGAAGATTGCTTCGTCTTTAAAGGATGGATCGAGGATCAGTACCTACAAGGTAAGTTTGCGCTGTCGGAGAAGTGGAAAGTAAACCCACCATAACCGCACACTCCTAAGAAGACGGATACACCGGGGGCAACGTGCTCTTTTGTTGAAGAAGCTCCATGGGAGGTCGCTCTTTTAGGCAGAACGAAAAGAATGCTGAATGATCTCCAGACATGCCCGGCGATCCGGTGGAAGAATCCGCTGGAACCTCAGATCATCGACAGGATGCTGAAGTCGTGCCCAATGCTAAAAATCGGTGGTGATAGCCAAAGCGTTCACACCCAGCCGTCGAAATCTTCGAAGAAGAAGAAAAAATCCAAAAAGCCCGTGAAGCCTGGCGACAATCGCACAGACTTGCAGAAACAGATCGACGCGTTGGAAGAGTATAACCAGAAGGCACGAACTCCAATCACGCTTCAGGAATTTCTCGGCCACGTCCTTGAAGACGGAGATGATGGAGAAGACTCATCAGGTGAATTTGAGGATTACATAGCAAGTTGTCATGTGATCTCGCACTCATCGATAGACGAAGAAGACGCTCCTTGCACTAAGAAACTGGGGGCAAATCCTGAACAAGAACTTCCATGGCCGTCAGACGAAATGATCGACGCCTTCCTGAATGAGATTCATCTGAAAAGTAAAGCCAATCGGGAGCGTGAGATGACCATATTTGAAAGAGCCAAACGCCGACGACTAGACGAAAGAGTCAAGACACTCCCGCCGAATTAAGGAACATCTGTCGCAGATAAAAACAAGTTCAAGACGAGGAAAAGGTTTGCTAAAACCATATCAATGGGAATGAAGCTACCACCCTCCGAAGGAAACACTCCCGGTGAAGCAAAGATGCATCCTAGCTACTGCTTATATCATCGAAAGATTTCGCACCCTACCGAAGAGTGCGACGCTTTTAAAAGATGGTGGCAGGGATATATTGCTCACCGGCAACATTTTAAGCGGATGAAACGCAAAACTCGTCGGAAGCAAGGAAGTGCGACCAAGGAGCATAAAAGAACTACCGGTAACTGTCGCATGGTCAACACCGAGGGATCGCAGGTTCTCACCTTTGGAAGCGACTCTGACGAAGAGAAGGCTCTTGGCCCTCTCTTTAAAGAATCCACCTTGGGGAAGGAGGAAGAACCGAAGGCCTGTGAAAATATCCAGTTGCGCAATCGTACACTGTCCGAAAAGAATCTCGGACCCACAAACAGAAAAGATAAGGGAAAAGAAAAGGTCTCTGAAGATATCGCCCTAGATGACCAAGTCATGAAAGAGCTGACCGCCAAGGACCCGCCAAAGAAAATTAAGGTGGACTACAACATTCTGACGCACTTGAGAAAGTTACCCTCGCAGCTCAGCATTCTCGATGCCCTTTTACTATCAAAAGAAGCAAGAGATTCATTGATCAAGGCGCTACAAGAGCCAGAGCAATTCCAAGCTTTCCTCGCCGAAGAAAGGATGAAAGACGAGCTGGAAGAAGTACACACGGCCGATATCACCTTCGGCGATGAAGATCTCCTCCTTGGAACGTGCGAGCACAACCGTCCCCTATATGTCTCCGGATACTGTCATGATATCAAGATAGGCATGATCCTGGTCGACAATGGGTCCTCCGTCATTCTCCTCAACGTGCAAGCGTTGAAGGAAATTTGTATGAGCGTTCAGCACCTCGCTCGTGATAAAATCACCATCTTCGGTTTTAACTCCCAGTCATCACAGACTCTCGGGTGTGATACTGACGCTGCGCTTTGGGCTACTTGTCACGGATATTAAATTTCATGGCATTGACGCCAAGACATGCTATAACGCTTTGCTCGGCCGGCCCTGGTTACACGAGTACAATATCATCCCCTCTACACAACATCAGTGTATGAAATATTTCAAGGATGGTCTCGAGTATACTGTGACAGGAGAGTTAAACACATTCTCCGTGAATGAAGTCGGCAAGTACGAAGATGCAAAATACTTCTTGCCAGATTTCGAGGACATAGAGAGATATCCCAAACCGGAGAACAAAGCTATCACCACCATTCCGGTCTTCGGGAGTGATACTGAAGAAGAGGAAGAGATAGTTTATTCAGGTCCACCCCAGTACAACAAGCCGGGACCGTCCGCTCCTATGTTGATCTTTGGCAGCGACTCGGAAGATGAGGTCCATGCTATATTCTCTGTTCGGCCTTCAATACAAACATTCGCTGATAAAGAGCAAAGTCTGCAAGTTTCCATGGTGCCACCCAAGCATCATAAAGAACTAGACACGCTTGATACCTACAGTATGGAAGAGCTGCAGACGTTCTATGTCCCTCCCAGGAGAGAAGGCGAAAAGGCAATCCTATTCTACCGATCCGGGGAAACCAAAGTGGAGAAAGAAATCTGGCACGGCGCAGATTCTACACTTGACAGGCTCCAGCCCATCCGTTTGCCCAGATATTACACGAACGGACTAAAAAGGATGTTAAGGCGCCACGGCGTACCTCTTAAGCAAACTGCGCGACAAGCACGATTCTATAACAGGATCTGGAACGTTCCCGGAACTCAGCGCAAGTTGCCCAACAGGAGAATGAAAGCGATCGGGTTTGGATATGTTCAATCCAAGAAACGGGAGCTACTCTGTGACTGCTATGTCATACACGACTTTGATGAAAAGGGAGATGCTTTTTGGGAAAATACTAACCCTGAACCAGAAAGAGCTCCCGACGTAAAAATACCCAGTCCGTCGTTTGAAGAACAGATGGACAAGCTTATAAGGGAAGTGAGTCAAAAGGTTTGAGACGACCACAGTCGCGAAATGGACATCTACGAGAAAGCCAAGACTCAGCGCCTTCTTCAACAGGCTGCGAAAGACGAAAATGCCCCTCCCTGTCAACCTGTCGTACAAAAGGCTTGACGCAGAGGCAGAAACAAGTCAAAGAGCGGAAAAGGCGTTCGACAGCGACAAAGCGGGACCAAGAAGTCACGCAATCGGGAATCGAGCGGTCCGGATTTGTCCCTTATGAAGAAGATGAGTCGAGCATACTCTTTTCCCCAAGACAAGACAAAGAAGATACTTGATCTTGCCATAAGAAATCAAATGATTACACTTCCGGAGTCCAAGCATCCCGAGCAAGTCAACGAGGTCTCTCATCCAGACTATTGCTCTTATCACCGAGCAATAGGACACCCTCTCGAAGACTGCTTCACCTTCAAGAACTGGGTCGAAGATCAATATCAGCTCGGCAAGTTCGCTCTATCCGACAGTTGGAGGATAACTCCGCCGCAGAAGCATGAACCCAAATCCACGAGAGTAGACCCAGATCCACATCTGTCTTGGAAGCGATCTCGTACCTGTCACGTGATAATGATATCAGAAGAAGACCCCGATGGCATGGATGACTTCCCCTAGTGCTTCGAAAACGATGATGACGAGGCGATCTCAGAATTTCCACCGGCGCCGAAAGAGCTGGAAGATGGAATACACACTACTGCAGACAACCTCAAGAAAATTGATTTGGGGACGGCAAATGACCCGCGACCGACATTCGTCAGTGAGCTGTTGTCTGAAGAAAGGGTGGCTACACTAAAAGACGTGCTTATGCAGCATAGGGATTGCTTCGCATGGAATTATTCCGAGATGCCTGGACTAGATCCAGAGATTGCTGTACACAAATTGGCAATATCTCCGGACGTCAAGCCAGTCAAACAAGCACCAAGAAGAATGCGGCTCGAGCTTGAGATGAGCATCAATGCCAAGGTCAAGAAGCTAATCGACTCTGGTTTTATCCAAGAGGTTCAGTATCCCGACTGGATCGCCAATATCGTCCCAGTAATGAAGAAAAATAGGACAGTATCCATATGTGTGGATTTTCGGGATCTCAATAAAGCCTGCCCGAAAGACGACTTTCCAGTACCGGTCACCGAGCTGATGATAGACAATACGTCCACTCACGAAGTTTTCTCCTTCATGGACGGCTCATCAGGATACAATCAGATAAAGATACATCCCGAGGACTAGAAGCACACCGCTTTCCGGATCCCTTTAGGTATATTCTGCTACAAGGTGATGCCCTTCGGTCTAAAGAATGCTGGCGCCACCTATCATAGGGCCATGACGAAGATCTTCAATGATCTCATACATGAAATCGTCGAATGCTATATCGACGACCTCGTGGTTAAAAGAAAATCATACGAGGAACATCTCGAGCATCTGAAGATCGTATTTCAACGCCTTCGGCAATACAACTTGAAGATGAACCCTCTCAAATGCGTGTTCGGAGTTTCCTCAGGCAAGTTCTTAGGATTCATCGTCCGACACCGAGGCATTGAGATAGATCCGTTAAAAATCAAAGCGATCATGGAAATGCCTCCGCCGAAGACTCTCAAGCAATTGCGGTCTCTCCAAGGGAAGCTCGCGTATATCCGGCGATTTATAGCCAATCTTTCGGGCAAGTGCCGTCCTTACAGTCACCTGATGAAGAAGGGAACCCCTTTCGTCTGGGATCGCAAATGTCAAGAATCCGCCAGTACTGGCCGCTTCGGTCAAGGGAAAGCCTCTCATTCTGTATACAACCGCTCTTGAAGGTTCCTTAGGCGCATTGTAGGCACAAGAGAACGACCAAGGGAAAGAAAGAGCTCTTTACTACCTGAGTCGAGTTCTCCTGGGGGCAGAAACCAATTATTCTCCCATCGAAAAACACTGTCTGGCGTTGATATTCGCGATAACGAAACTCAGGCACTACGCATTGGCGCATGAAGTCCGTCTCATATCGAAGGTGGATACCCTCAAATATTTGATGTCAAAGGCCATACTGACGGGTTGGCTCGCTAAATGGGCCTTGCTCTTGATGGAGTTCTCAATAACCTATCAGCCTCTTAAGGCAGTGAAAGGCCAGGCCATCGCCGATTTCCTCGCTGAACATCCGATACCGGCCGATTCTCCCTTGAATTGCGAACTGCCAGACAAACATGCGTTTGACACGATCGACGGAAGTGGTACCCGGTGGGAACTTTATTTTGATGGAGCATCCTCCATAAAGAAGCGCAAACAAAACACGCCCATAATCAAATCAGGGGTATGCCTTATCTTCGTGACCCCACAAGGAGGGATAATGCGCTTTGCTTTCTCCTTAACAGAGCCGAGGATAAACAACGAAGCCGAGTATGAAGCTTTGATAGCAGGTCTCGAGATCGCCATCGACATGGGGATTGAGAACCTCCTCATATACGGAGACTCCCAGCTGGTCGTTAGTCAAGTAAATGGAGACTACCAAACGTGCAAACCAGAGTTAGTGATGTACGGCGAGAGGGTACAACAACTGCTGACCCAAATCCCTTCCTACACCTTGGAAAGCATACCGCGTGCGGAAAATAACAAAGCGGATGTATTAGCCAAGCTTGCTAAAGAATTGGCCGATGAGAACCTCGATGACGTAAGAATCGTGGTACAAAGCCATCGGGTTCTTGCACCGGCAGAAATATCTACGGAGTCGTACGAGGAAAAGGGAGCGACCGAGCAAACGGCTCTACAAGTAAAAGACCAAGAAACGGTTGAAGATTGGAGAGAAGTCTTCATAGACTACTTCAAATCCCGTCGAACGCCTGATGATGCGTCCTCAAAACATCAGCTCATGAAGCGAGCCCTATCTTTCGCCTTCGTCAATGATACCTTGTATAAGAGATCATTTGACTCTTTATGGCTAAGATGCCTGGGACCTGAAGAGGCAAAGAGAGTCGTCCAAGAAACTCACGACAGACTCTGTGGTTCTCACCAAGCCGGGCCGAAGATGAAGCTGAAGATCAAACGGATGGGTTATTATTGGCCCACGATGATCCAAGACTGCCTCGAATACACGAAGCAATGCCACTCGTGCCAGATTCACGGGGACTTCATCCATCAGCATCCGAATCCGTTACATCCGACGGTGGCTAGCTGGCCGTTCGAAATGTAGGGAACTGACATAATCGGCCCCATCGAACCAGCATCGTCCAGAGGACATCGGTTCATTTTGGTGACAACTGATTACTTCTCCAAATGGGCAGAAGCAGTACCGCTGAGGGAAGTAAAGGCGGAGAATATCCTCCACTTCTTCAAGACGCACGTTATTTATCGGTTTGGAACTCCGCGACGGATCATCTCCGATAACGGGCCAGCCTATAGAAGCTACAAGATCAGCCGCTTCGCACAACATCACAACATAGACTAGAGATACTCCTCAGTTTATAATCCCCGAGCCAACGGTCTAGCTGAAGCTTTTAACAAGACCCTGACAAAGATCGTGAAGAAGACGGTGTCCCGAAATAAGAAGGACTGTCATGAGAGACTGCAAGAAGCTCTCTGGGCGTATCGAACTACGTTCAAGATGGCCACGAACACAACGCCGTACGCATTGGTATTCGGTACAGAAGCGGTACCCCCTCTCGAGATAGAGTTACCCTCTCTACGAGTGGCAGTCCATTATGAGCTAACGGACGAAGAGAATGCTCACCTTCGCCTCGAGGAGCTCGATGCCCTTGATGAAACCCGGCTCCCGGCGCAGCAAAATCTGGAAGCTTATAAAACAAAGATGACACGCTCATATGAAAGATTGACCAAGCCGAGGACATTCCACCAAGGCGAACTCGTGCTAGTGGTCAAAAGACCTATGATCCCCAATCGCGCTAAGCGGGGGAAATTCGAGCCGAACTATGGAGGCCCGTATATCATAGACAAGGTCTACCAGGGTGGAGCCTATCTACTCATAGACATGCATGGCGAAAGACCTTTCAGGCCAATAAACGGTCGCTTCCTGAAGAAGTACTATGCTTGACGAGTCGCGGCCTAGGTCAATGATAGACGACGACGGCTATGTCCGCTCGCTATCTTCCTAAGCCCAAACTCTATAAGTAGTAACCAGCTTACTTTACAACGGACCGAAACGTCCTTAAACTAACAACGGACCGAAACGTCCTTAAACTAACAACGGACCGAAACATCTTTAAACTAACGACGGACCACTATGTCCTAAAACTAGCTGTTGACCGAGATGTCGATAAACTACGGTGGATGGCAGCATCCCAAAGCTGATTCAAAAAAAAGAGAAGAATAAAAAAAAAGACGGTATGTTCATAAGCAAAAGGGGCACGGATGAAAACCCGAAAGTGCTCCGTGAGTAAAAACACCAGGGCTACCAGCGAGTGTTTGTGAAAACCCGAAAAGGCGCAATCTCGTTATAAAAAAAATACGGTATGTCCATAAGCAAAATGGGCACGGATGAAAACCCGAAAGGGCACCGTGAGTAAAAACAGCAGGGCTATCGGCGAGTGTTTGTAAAAACCCGAAAGGGCGCAACCTCATTAAAAGATACTTGCAAGGTCCTCTCGACCTTGTGAGGAGAAACCACCTGCGTGAGATCCTTACGACTCACAAGGGAGCAACACACTTAGGAATCCTCACGATTCCTAAGAAGAAATTACACTTGCGAGATCCTCACGACTCGTAAGGAGAATCCCCTTATGAGACCCTCACGGCTCATAAGATTTGAAAGCCTTAAGCTATAGAGACCTGAACCTGTTCTTAAGCAACCCCCACAACCTCCGATACCGCCCTACAAACGGCTCAATGCTGACCCTTGTATACAATCCACGGGCGCGAATAAACATTTCCCTAACAAAGTCCCATCCGTGACTAGGGATATGTCCATACGGTGAGCAACCCTTGTGAATCCTCTCAACTTATAAGGGGAAAACTCTCTTGTAAGATCCTTACGACTTATAAGAGAACATACACTTAGGAGTCCTCACGATTCCTAAGGAGAAAACACACCTACGAGATCCTCACAATTCGCAGGGAGAAATACCTTTGTGAGACTCTTACGTCTCATTAAGTCAAAAGCCTTAGTCGACAGGATCCTAACCCTGTTCGCTAAGCCACCTTTGTTCGATATCGACAGAGGCAAATGATGATTCGCTCTTGGTAAAATTCCAGTTGTAGCGGTGCTGATGCCGAAGTCAGTGTCTAATCCCCAGCTTGCAGCGAAAAGCTAGCAAGCCACACATGCATACGAAATAGCCGAAATAATGGGGCAACTTGCAACAGAAGCAGCAAGTAAAAAAAAATGTATGCATGCAAAATAGCCGAAATGATTGGGCAACTCGCAATAAAAAGCAGCGAGTAAAAATAAAATAAATAACCGAAATGATTGGGCACCGCGAAAAATAGCCGAAATGATTGGGCAATCGCGACCTTCGTGATATAAAAGCTGAAATGATAGAGCATCGCGGAAAGAATTGAAAAATAAAAATGAAATTTATGCCCTACAGGTGATATCACATCAATCCTTGTATACAATCCAGGGGCGCAATCAAAGAAGGTATCACACTCCTCCTCCCCAGGTTTCATCAGAAGAAGAAGCCAACCCTCGACGGTTCATAGATAGCCTGGAGATCATCTCAGCATTCGTCTCATTACAACACACATAACGTCAAGTAAAGCGGAACAGCGGCAACTCCCAGTTCGATGACTCGGCGGTGCACAAACGACCGAAAGTCAAACCCCAACTCCGTGAAATGCGGATATGATCAACAAAATTCCTGGCTACGTGGAACGCGGATTATGTCACTTCTGACCACGTGGAAAACGTCCAGAGCGGATCCTGGTCCTCGCAGAGCACGGCAGTGAACCCGTGTGAAGCATCCAGAGCAGAATCTAGTCCTCGCCGAACACGGCAGTGAATCCATGGGAAACATCTAGAGAAAAATTCCTGGCTACGTGGAACGCGGATTATGTCACTTCTGACCCCATGTGAAGCATCCAGAGCGGATCCTGGTCCTCGCAGAGTACGGCAGTGAACCCGTGTGAAGCATCCAGAGCGGAGCCTGTTCCTCGCCGAACACGGCAGTGAACCCGTGGGAAGCATCCAGAGCAAATTCCTGGCTACATGGAACGCGGATTATGTCACTTCTGACCCCGTGGAAAACGTCCATAGCGGATCATGGTCCTCGCAGAGCACGGCAGTGAACCCATATGAAGCATCTAGAGCGGAGCCTGGTCCTCACCGAATACGGAAGTGAACCCGTGGGAAGCATCCAGAGCAAATTCCTGGGTACGTGGAACGCGGATTATGTCACTTCTGACCCCGTGGAAAACGTCCAGAGCGGATCCTGGTCCTCGCAGAGCACGGCAGTGAACCCGTGTGAAGCATCCAGAGCGGAGTCTAGTCCTCGCCGAACACGGCAGTGAACCCGTGGGAAGCATCTAGAGCAAAATTCCTGGCTACGTGGAACGCGGATTATGTCACTTCTGACCCCGTGGAAAACGTCCAGAGCGGATCCTGGTCCTCGCAGAGCACGGCAGTGAATCCGTGTGAAGCATCCAAAGCGGAGCCTGGTCCTCGCCAAACACGGCTGTGAACCCGTGGGAAGCATCCAGAGCAAAATTCCTGGCTACGTGGAACGTGGATTATGTCACTTCCGACCCCGTGGAAAACGTCCAGAGCGGAGCCTAGTCCTCGCCGAACACGGCAGTGAACCCGTGGGAAGCATCTAGAGCAAAATTCCTGGCTACGTGGAATGCGGATTATGTCACTTCTGACCCCGTGGAAAACGTCCAGAGCGGATCCTGGTCCTCGCAGAGCACGGCAGTGAACCCGTGTGAAGCACCTGTTTCCCCCAATCAGAGCAAAACTCTGTTTTAATTTCAAAATTCAAAATTCGAAGCAACGCTTCAAATTCTTTGCGCTGCGCGCAACGCACCACGTGTCGAAAGCTGATACGCCAGTGCAGCGCCCAAGGCAGCGCGCCCAATCAGAGCAAAACTCTATTTAAAATAAAATTAAAGAAAGCAACGCTTCAGTTGCGCAAGTGCTGCGCTGCGCGACACGTGTCAGCGCAGATGCGCTGCGCCGTGCGCTGCGCGACACGTGTCAGCGCAGCTGCGCTCTGCGCTGCTTGACACGTGTCATGCACTGGGGAGTTTGCGCCAAACAGAATTAAATTCTAGCAAGATTTTTCTGTTCTTTTTAAAACAAGAAGATTGCCTTCTGTAAAACAGAAGCTCTTGGATCAAAAATCCAACGGTGGAGAAAATTCCCCAAATCACTCAGAGAAAGATCTCTTTAACAAAATTTAACAAATTTATGGGCACTATATAAAGGCCCCTAGACCCCAAATCATGAAGATCATGAACATTGTGAGAGATTGAGAACTTCAAAACAGAGAGAACTCTGAAGAAATTTCAAGAAAATGATAAAAACCTTCATAAAATAGAAGAACTTCTTCTAATAGATCATTGATCTGAACAAGATTAATGATCTTCATATAATAATAAGTGCTTTGCACTCTTTTATGAACCATTGGTTCTTTGAAAACAAGAAAAACAAGAAAAACTTGTTTTCTTTGATCTAAATTGGATCAAGAAATCAAACAGTGCTTTGCACTTTTTCATGAACCATTGGTTCTGGAATCTTAAAGATTCTCAAGATTATTGAAATAGTGCTTTGCACTTGCAAAAACTGCACGGTTGCGCTCCTGAGTTGGCGCAAGCCAGCAGAGAGCGCCACATGTCAGCATCTGAATCACTTGCGCTATGCGCTTTTAAGAAAGAACATTGCTCTCTAAAATTGGTGCAACTCACCAGAACGCGCCACGTGTCAGTAGCGCAAGCACAGCGCACTGGCGCAGCGCACTGCGCTTGCATGACACGTGTCGTCACCACAAGCGCTTGCGCTCATTGATTGGCGCAAAGCGACTGACAAATGCAATGCATTATTTAATAATGGGCCAGGCCCAAACCAAAAAGGCCTAGTAGGCCAAAATAAATTGCAACGCAATAAAAAGGGGAGAGCCCCAAACAACATTGATGCTCTGCATCATTTATAAATGGGCAGAGCCTAGACAAAATAAATAATGCAATGCATTATTAAAAAAGGGCCAAGCCCTAGCACAGGCCTAATAGGCCAAAAACAAATAAAAGCGTTGAACATTTTTCAACTGGACTTAGCCCAATCATGGTCGTAAGTCCTCAAATTAAATTGACTTAGCACAGCTGCTCTCTTAAATTAATTTACATCCGGTTCGAGGGTACATCTCCGAACTCTTTTGACTCCTATCGTTGTAATCCTTCAACGACGTCAGAGAGGTAACGAGTCCCGACAACCACACATCAACACGGACTGTGGGGTCCTTAAACTCATGGACTTAAGCGTCCTTAAACTAAAACAAGGACTATGGGGTCCTTAAACTCATGGACTTAAGCGTCCTTAAACTAAAACACGGACTGTGGGGTCCTTAAACCCACGGACTTAAGCGTCCTTAAACTAAATATGGACCCCCACGTCCCTAAACTGGACCATGGACCACCATGTCCCTAAACTGGTGATGGACCGCAATGTCCTTAAACTATCAATGGACCGCAATGTCCCTAAACTACCTATGGACCACTACGTCCCTAAACTGGAACAATAGAGTCCCCAAATGCTCTTTTGTTAGATCTAAACGATCCCGTTTAAGTTGATCTTAGCCTCAAACATGGCTAACGTATCCTTAAACATTCAAACAGACTTTAGTTCTAAATTGGACTATAAGACCCCCAATCAACTTTGGTTCAAGGGTACATCTCCGAACTCCTCTGACACTTGTCGTTGTAATCCTTCAACGTCGTCAGAGAGGTGACGGGTCCCGACGGCCATATATTAAATGGACCACCATGTCCCTAAACTGGAAATGGATCTAGACGATCCCGTTAAGTAGATCTTAGTCTGGAAATTAGACTAGCGTATTCTTAACAAACGTTTAAGTTGATCTTAGCCTCAAATATGGCTAACGTATTCTTAAACCAAAACCCAAAACCCAAATCTAAGAAAGTACGGATTTAGACTAATTCACGTCCTACGGGCGACGAAATAAATAGTTTCCGTATACAATCCACGGGCAACCACAAACAAAACAAACACCCACGACACGAAGTGAAATTCTGGAGAAGGAGAAAGTTGTTACCGCGATGCGGTAGCGTAATTAACTGCAGGAGTTTGCGCCTGCAGGGAAGAGCGTCCCCACAATCAAAAACCCCTCAAGCGAGGGGGAATCTGATGAAGTCTGCTACATCGGCCGCATCCATCAAAACCTCCGATACACGGTGCCATAAATCAACTTGGCATCTTCGAAGAGATGGACGGATAAAACCAAATAGCATCTGTCCTGAATCTCAGGCAAGACGTCCTAATGTCTCGCCGCCATTCGGAGGGGAACAGATTCTGGCACGCCCGGTGGGACCTTTTCCTCTTTCCACTCCACACTTCGTGTGTCGTCTTTGCGAACGAGTCACGGTTTTTTAACGGTTGCCTTTGGATTTTCAAGTTACTAAGATTTGGTCTTTTGCCTGGCGCAGAAATCAAGCATCAATGGCCTTTAACTGCTCGAATTGCTCGAAGTGCCAATGCAGCCGACGCTCCACCTCACCTGGAGGTGTAGCATATGGGCCTCAAGTGGCCTCCGTCCTTACTATGCCTGTGGAGCAAGTGACTCAGGCTACCACGGGCCTGTTTTTCGGGACCATGATCCCGCCTGCAAGCTTCACCATGCCAATGCCCGCACCAGAAGAAAACAAGAAGTCAATCTTCGACCGGCTCACTGCTACGACGGCCCCTTTCAACGGGTCGTCCACTACCAAACCAACAGCCTCTGTCTTTGCTAGGCTGGATCAGAACTCTGAGGGGCCCGTCAAGAAGCCTATAAATCCTAAAGTGGCTGCCCCAAGGAAGGCAACAACCGCTGCTCCAGAAGTCGTCAAGGCGACTTCTCCCGTCAAAGAGTCAGTCTTTTCAAGGCTGTCTATTCCGGCTCCTGCCCCTGCTCGAGGATCTGTTTTTGACAGATTGAATATCTCCACTCAAAAGACAACATCAGTCTTTAAGAGGCTGACACCGGCAGAACCTCATTCAGATATGGGGCAAAAAGAAGCCGTCTCTATCGCCGAGTCAGTCCCAACGGCTCATCATGCTCGATGTCGCCATTGGCGACGAGTAAGGAAGGCAGGGGGCAACTCCCCTTCAGGGCTAACTCCACCTGCTCCAGTGGTGGAAGTCAATGCTGCTGTTCCAACTGGGAACAGGTTTGAACTGCTGAGGAGGGTACGTAAGAATTCTCCAACCGCTACACTGAAAAGATCTCCTCCACCTGCGGAGAGAGTTCCGGAAATGAAGATGGAATAGCCCCCTCAACGGCTGTCCTCCAAAATATACAAGGTTTGGCGGAGGGTTCAAGACTCCATAATTGTCCCAGATCATTCTCGTCAACAGAAAAAGGCGAAGGTGCAAGAAGAAAAGGTCCATCCTATTAAACATCAGAGGACAACAACCGCCAGGGTGCCCACTGCAACGGCCACCTTAACTTCAACGGCCCACAAAAGAAGAAGGCCGGAAAAAATTCCCACGCCCGCGGCAAATGCCAAAGGCAGTGAACCTAAACGCCCTAAGTCCGGGAGTATAATAGTTCATACAGTATACATGGCGTCGGGAAAGGAGGACAGCCGTGCATCTACAGGTCATCGACCGCTTACACGGTCAGTGACCAAAGCTCAGGAGCAACAGCAAAAGCTCCAGGAGATGATGAACGCGATGGCCGCACTCACTGGGCCAAAAGAAAACCCTGAAGCGTCCTCGGACGAACGCCAGGAACAGGAAACTGACGCTGAGTTCCTTCGCCGGATATTAGAGAAGAAGGATAAAGAGGCTGCGGAACAAGCAGCCAGCATAAAGAAAATGGCCTTCCTGTTCCAGGACATGGTGGGTATGATGATTCAACAAGATCCTCCTGCTGAAGATCCCCCGATCATCCTTGAAGACGATAGGGGAGAAACGTCAAATCCTCCACCGGCTCTGTCAACAGCCAAGGAGGAGGCAATCTCTAAAGCTGACTTGGACGAGTACATAGCCCAACAAATACGGGTTCATCATGCGACTGAAGAGCCGGCCAGATCGTGAAAACAGGACGACCATATTTGAGCTGGTACGACCAGATCAAGTACCTGCCGGGCTACACAATTCCCAAGTTCCATGTCTATAAGGGGATGGGCAATCCCCACCAGCATGTTGCCCAGTTCAGGGCACTCTGCGGCAACACCGGCGGTGATGACAAACTGTTGCTTCGCCAGTTCGTCGGCAGCTTGTTAGATACAGCCTTCGAGTGGTATTCTGAGCTCCCAAACGACTCTATCAAGACCTTCGCGGAAATGGAGCTACTGTTTACCCAGCGTTTTGCAAGCGCTAGCGAACGCACCCCGATGACGGTATTGATTAACGCCAGGGTGAAGCCAGACGAGACATGGGTCCAATATGCTATACGGTGGCGGAATTTATGGTCGAAATGCGAGCAACGCATTGAAGAAGCTCCTGCAGTGGGTATGTTTGTGGGAACCCTTGATCCACAAGCAACCATCTCGCAATTTATGATGTTCTTCAAGCCGACTACCTTCCAGGCCCTGATTGACAAGTTAGCGCAAATGGATCAGATGGGTCATAGACCTCCTCTTCCAAAGCCCGGCTCCCGAAATGAAAAGGGGAAGGGGAAAGCCATCGTTGTCGCTAATGCTCAACAACAGCCGAGCAACTCGAAACCGGTCGTTCGTCAAAATAATATGCGCCCGCACGTACCCCTTGAGAAGAGGCTAGGACGTCCTTACTCGTTTCCTCGAGATAAAATGAGAAGATTATTCGAGCTGGCGTTGCGCAACCGACTCATAAATCTGCCGGAGCCAAAACGTCCGTCGCAACCAAATGATGTCAATGAGCCCAACTACTGTCCCTATCACCGAGTACTGGGTCATCCGATCGAAGATTGCTACGTCTTCAAAAATTGGCTTGAAGACCAGTACCAACAGGACAAGTTCGCGTTATCCGACAGATGGAAGGTGAATCCACCGCAACCTCACGCCTCTAAAAGGATGAATATGCCGGGGGCAGCGTGCTCTCTCGTCGAAGAAGCCCCATGGGATGTTGTGCTGTCAGCTAAGATGAAGAGAATGCTGAACGATCTTCAGACATGCCCAGCGATTAAGTGGAAGAACCCGTTGGAACCGCAGGTCATTGAGGGGATATTGAAGCCGCGTCTAACTCCAAAGACCGATGGTGGTGGCCCAAGCACTCACAACCAGCCGTCAAAATCTTCGAAGAAGAAAAAGAAGAAATCCAAGAAGCCTGTGAAGCCTGGCGACAAGCGCACAGACTTACAAAAACAAATTGACGCGCTGGAAGAATACAACCAGAAAGCACGGACTCCCATTACACTCCAAGAGTTTCTCAACCACGTCTTTCAAGAGGAAGATGAGGGAGAAAGTTCGTCGGATGAGTCTGAGGAATACGTGGCGAGCTGCCATATGATCTCCCATTCGTTGACGGACGATGAGGAGACTCCTTGTACTGAAGAGCTGGGGGCAGATCCAGAACCAAAAATTCTGGGGCCATCGGATGAAGTAATTGACGCATTCCTCAATGAAGCTCTGTTGAAAAGTAAAGCTGATCGGGAACGCGAGACGGCTATATTTGAAAGGGCCAAGCGCCAGCGACTTGACGAAAGAGCTGAGATACTTCCGCTGGAGCAAAATACATCCACTACAGACAAAAGAAAACTCAATACGAGGAAAAGGTTTGCTAAGGCCATATCAATGGGCATGAAGCTACCTTCCTCTGAAAGAAGCATTACTGGTGAAGTGGAAATGCACCCCTCCTACTGCTTGTATCATCGGAAGATTTCGCACCCCACTGAAGAATGCAAAGCTTTCGATAGATGGTGGCAAGGATATGTTGCTCATCGACAACATTTTAAGCGGGAGAATTGCAAAACTCGTCGGGAGCGGAAAAATACGACCGAAGGGCTTAAAAAAACTACCGGCGATTGTCGCATGGTTAACACCGGCGGGTCACAAGTGCTTACATTCGGGAGCGATTCCGATGAGGAGCTGGCTCCTAGCCCCCTATTTAAAGAGTCCACCTCGGGAAAAGGAGAAGAGCAGAAGGTCTGTCAAAATATCCGGCTGTGTAATCGGACGCTACCCGAAAAGAATCCCGGACCTTCAAACAAAAAAGATAAAGGGAAAGAAAAGGTCTCCGAGGATATTGCCTTAGATGACCAAGTCATGGAAGAGCTAGCCGCCAAGGACCCGCCGAAGAAAAATAAGGTGGATTACAACGTTCTAGCGCATTTGAGGAAGCTACCCTCACAACTGAGCATTCTTGACGCGCTTTTATTATCAAAAGAGGCGAGAGATTCGTTAATTAAAGCACTACAGGAGCCGGAGCAATTCCAAGCTTTCCTGGCTGAAGAAAAGATGAAGGATGAACTGGAGGAAGTGCACACGGCCGATGTCACTTTTGGCGATGAAGACCTTCTCCTTGAGACGTGCGAACACAATCGCCCCCTCTATGTCTCAGGATACTGCCACGATATAAAAATAGGCAAAATCCTGGTCGACAATGGATCTTCCGTTAATCTCCTTAACGTGAGGGTGTTAAAGGAAATTTGCATGAGCGTCCAGCACCTCGCTCGGGACAAGATCACCATCTCGGGGTTCGACTCCCAATCATCAAGAACTCTTAGGTCTATGATACTGACACTACGCTTTGGGTTACTTGTCACGGACATTAAGTTCCATGTCATAGACGCCAAGACGTGCTACAATGCTCTGTTCGGCCGACCATGGTTACACGAGTACAACATCATCCCTTCTACACAGCATCAGTGTATGAAATATTTTAGGGATGGTCTCGAGTATATCGTGACGGGAGAACCGAACCCGTTCTCTGTGAACGAAGTCCGCAAATATGAAGATGCCAAATACTTCTTACCGGATTTCGAAGACACGGAGAGGTGTCACAAGCCGGAGAATAAGGCTAACGCCACCATCCCTGTCTTCGGCAGTGATACTGAAGAGGAGGAGGAGATAGTTTATTCGGGTCCCCCCCGACACAACAAGCCGGGACCATCTGCTCCTACGTTGATCTTTGGTAGCGACTCAGAAGACGAGGTCCATGCTGTATTCTCTGCTCGACCTTCAATACAAACGTCCGCTGACGAAGAGCAAAGTCTGCAAGTCGCCATGGTTCCACTTAAACACCGTAAAGAACTGGATGCACTTGATATCTACAGTGTAGAGGAGTTGCATACGTTCTATATCCCTCCCAGGAGAGAAAGCGAAAAAGTAATTCTATTCTACCGCTCTGAAGAAACCAAAGTGGAGAAAGAAATCTGGCACGGCGCGGATCCTACGCTTGACAGACTTCATCCCATTCATCTCCCCAGATATTATACAGAAGGCTTGAAGAAGTTGCTAAAGCGCCAGGGGATATCCTTTAAACAGACTGCTCGAAAAGCCAAATTCTATGACAGGGTCTGGAACGTTCCCGGGATTCAGCACAAGCTGCCTAATGGGAGAATGGAAACGATCGGGCTTGGATACACCCGGTCAAAGAAACGAGAGCTACTCCACGGTTGCTACGTCGTGCATGATTTCGATGAGGAAGCGGACGCTCAATGGGAAGATTCTAATCATGAACCAGTAAAAGTTCCTGATGCAAAAGTGTCTAGTCCGTCGTTCGAAGAACAAATGGACAAGCTTATAAGGGAAGCTGATCAAAAAGTCCGAGACGACCATAACCGCGAAATGGCCATCTATGAGAAAGCCAAAACGCAACGCCTCCTCCAACAGGCCGTGAAAGATGAAAGTGCCACTCCCTGTCAACCTGTTGTAAAAAAGGCTCGACGCAGAAGCAGAAACAAGTCGAAACGCGAAAAAGGCGCTCAAAAGCAACAAAGCGGGGCTAAGAGGCCACGCAAGCGAAAATCAAACGGTTCCGATCTATCTCTCATAAGAAAAATGGGTCGGGCGTACTCTTTTCCTCGAGACAAGACGAAGAAAATACTCGACCTCGCTCTAAAACATCAGATGCTTACGCTGCCAGAGTCCAAACATCCCGAACAAGCAAGCGAAGTCTCACATCCGGACTATTGCCCTTATCATCGAGTGATAGGGCACCCTCTCGAAGACTGCTTCACCTTCAAGAATTGGGTCGAAGATCAGTATCAGCTTGGCAAGTTCGCTCTGTCTGACAACTGGAGGGTAGCGCCACCACAAAAGCACGAACCCAAGGCCACGGGAGAAAAACCAGTTCCACATTGGGATTGGAAGCGAATTCGTACTTGTCACATGATAACAATATCAAAAGAAGAGCCTGAAAACATGGATGACCTCCTCTAGTGCTTCGAAAACAGCAGCGATGAGGTGATCTCAGAATTTCCACCAGCACCGAAAGAGCTAGAGGATGGAATACATACCACTGCGGATAACCTCAAGAAAATTGAGTTGGGGACGGCGAATGACCCATGACCGACATTCGTCAGCGAGCTGTTATCCGAAGAAAGGGTGGCTGCGTTAAAAGACTTGCTTATGCAGCATAAAGATTGCTTCGCATGGAACTATTCCGAGATGTCGGGACTAGATCCAGAGATTGCTGTGCACAAATTGGCAATATCTCCGGACGTCAACCAGTCAAACAGGCACAGAGAAGAATGCGGCTCGAGCTTGAGATGAGCATCAACGACGAGGTCAAGAAGCTGATCGACTCCAGCTTTATTCAGGATGTTCAGTATCCTGAATGGATCGCCAATATCGTCCCCGTGATGAAGAAAAATGGGACAGTGCGCATATGCGTGGACTTCCGGGATCTCAATAAAGCCTGCCCGAAAGATGATTTCCCAGTGCCAGTCACCGAACTGATGATAGACAATACGTCCGCTCATGAGGTCTTCTCCTTCATGGACGGCTCGTCAGGGTATAATCAGATAAAGATGCATCCCGAAGACCAGAAGCACACCGCCTTCAGGAATCCTTTGGGTATATTCTGCTACAAGGTGATGCTCTTCGGATTAAAGAACGCCGGTGCTACTTATCAGAGAGCCATGACGCAGATCTTTGATGACCTTATACACGAAATCGTCGAATGCTATATCGACGATCTCGTGGTTAAAAGAAAATCATACGAGGAACATCTCGAGAATCTGAAGACCGTATTTCAACGCCTTCGACAATACAACTTGAAGATGAACCCTCTCAAGTATGCATTCGGAGTTTCCTCAGGCAAATTCCTGGGATTCATCGTCCGACACCAAGGTATTGAGATAGATCCGTCAAAGATCAAGGCGATCATGGAAATGCCTCCGCCAAGGACTCTCAAACAGCTACGGTCTCTCCAAAGGAAGCTCGCGTATATACGGCGATTTATAGCCAACCTTTCAGGAAAGTGCCGTCCTTACAGCCACCTGATGAAGAAGGGGACCCCGTTCGTCTGGGATCAAAAATGCCAAGGCGCACTGGACGAGATCAAGCAGTACCTGCAGAACCCGCCAGTGCTGGCTGCTTCGGTCAAGGGAAAGCCCCTCATTCTTTATACAACTGCCCTCGAAGGTTCCTTAGGCGCATTATGGGCGCAAGTGAACGACCAAGGGAAGGAAAGAGCACTCTACTACTTAAGTCGAGTTCTACTGGGGGCAGAAAGCAACTACTCCCCCATTGAAAAACATTGCCTGGCATTGATCTTTGCGATAACAAAGCTCAAACATTATGCGTTGGCGCATGAGGTCCGTCTCATTTCGAAGGTGGACCCCCTTAAATATTTAATGTCGAAGGCCATATTGACGGGGCGACTCGCTAAGTGGGCCCTGCTCTTGATGGAGTTCTCGATAACGTATCAACCTCTCAAGGCAGTGAAAGGCCAGGCCATCGCCGACTTCCTCGCTGAGCATCCGATACCCGCCGATTCTCCTCTGAATTGCGATCTTCCAGACGAACATGCGTTTGATGCGATCGACGGTGGTGATACCCGATGGGAGCTTTATTTCGATGGAGCATCTTCCGTGAAGAAGCGCAAACAAAGTACCCCTATAATCAAATCGGGGGTAGGACTCATCTTTATAACTCCATAAGGAGGGATAATGCGCTTTGCTTTCTCCCTAACAGAGCCAAGGACAAATAATGAAGCCGAATACGAAGCTTTGATAGCAGGCCTCGAGATCGCCATCGACATGGGAATTGAAAACCTCCTCATATACGGAGACTCCCAGTTGGTCGTTAGTCAAGTAAACGGCGACTACCAGACGTGCAAATTAGAATTGGTGAAGTACGGCGAAAAGGTACAACAATTGTTGACCCAAATCCCTTCCTACACTTTGGAGAACATACCGCGTGCGGAAAACAGCAAAGCGGACGCGTTGGCCAAGCTCGCTAAAGAATTAGCTGACGAGAACCTCGATGACATCAGAATTGTGGTACAGAGCCGTCGGGTGCTCGTCCCGGCAGAAATATCTCCGGAATCATCCGAAGAAAAGGAAGCGGCTGAGCAGATGACCCTGCAAATAAAAGATCGGGAAAATGCCGAGGATTGGAGGGAAGTCTTTATAGACTACTTCAAATACCGTCGAACGCCCGAAGATGCGTCCTCAAGACATCAGTTTATGAAACGAGCTCTGTCTTTCGCCCTCATCAATGATACTCTGTACAAGAGGTCATTCGATTCTTTGTGGTTGAGATGTCTGGGACCTGACAAAGCGAAAAGAGTCGTTCAGGAAGTTCACGACGGACTCTGCGGTTCTCACCAAGCGGGCCCGAAGCTGAAGTTGAAGATCAAACAGATGGGTTATTATTGGCCCACGATGATTCAGGACTGCCTCTAATACGCGAAGCAATACCACTCATGCCAAATCCATGGGGATTCATCCACCAGCATCCAAATCCGCTACACCCGACAGTGGCTAGCTGGCCATTCGAAATGTGGGGAACTGACATAGTCGGCCCCATCGAACCAGCATCGTCCAGGGGACATCGTTTCATCCCGGCGACGACTGACTACTTCTCCAAATGGGCAGAGGCAGTACCGCTGAGGAAAGTGAAGACGGAGAATATCCTCCACTTTTTTAAGACGCATGTCATTTATCGGTTTGGAACTCCGCGACGGATCATCTCCGATAACGGGCCAGCTTACAGAAGCCACAAGATCAGTCGCTTCGCGCAACAACACAATATAGACTGGAGATATTCCTCGGTTTATAATCCGCGAGCTAATGGTCTAGCTGAGGCCTTCAACAAGACCTTGACAAAAATCATGAAGAAAACAGTGTCCCGAAATAATAAGGACTGGCACGAGAGACTGCAAGAAGCTCTCTGGGCGTATCGAACTACGTTCAAAACAGCCACGAACACAACGCCATATGCGTTGGTATTCGGTACAGAAGAAGTACTCCCCCTCGAGATAGAGTTACCCTCTCTACGAGTGGCGGTCCACTACGAGCTGACAGACGAAGAAAATGCTCACCTTCGGCTTGAGGAGCTTGATGCCCTTGATGAAACCCGGCTCATAGCGCAACAAAATCTGGAGGCTTATAAAGCAAAGATGACGCGCTCATATGAAAGATTGACCCGACCAAGGACATTCCGCCAAGGCGAACTCGTGCTAGTGGTCAAAAGACCTATGTTCCCCAATCGAGCCAAGCGAGGAAAATTTGAGCCGAACTATGAAGGCCCGTACATCATAGACAAGGTCTACCAAGGTGGAGCCTATCTACTTATGGATATGCACGATGAAAGGCCTTTCAGGCCAATAAATGGTCGCTTCTTAAAGAAATACTACGCTTAGCGAGTTACTGCCTAGGTCAATGATAGATGACGACGACTATGTCCGCTCGCTATCTTCCTAAGCTCAAACTTTATAAGCAGTAGCCAGCCTTCTCCTGGACGGACCGAAACGTTCTTAAACTAACAATGGACCGAAACGTCTTTAAATTACCACCGTAGCATCCTTAGGCTGACGAGATGAATAATAATAATAAAATAATATAAAATATATATATATATATAATAATAAACGGTATGTCCATAAGCAAAATGGGCACGGATGAAAACCCGAAAGGGCTCCGTGAGTAAAAACAGCAGGGCTACCGGCGAGTGTTCGTGAAAATCCGAAAGGGCGCGACCTCGTAAAAAAAAGAAGGAAGAAAATAAAAAGAAGAATAAAAAAAAGGGTATGTCCATAAGAAAAAAGGGCACGGATGAAAACCCGAAAGGGCTCCGTGAGTAAAAATAGCAGGACTACCGGCAAGTGTTTGTGAAAACCTGAAATGGTGCAACCTCGTTAAAGGACACTTACAGGGTCCTCTCGACCTTGTAAGGAGAAACCACCCGCGTAAGATCCTTACGACTCACAAGGGAGCAACACACTTAGGGATCCCCACGATTCCTAAGGAGAAAATACACTTGCGAGATCCTCACGACTCATAAGGAGAACTCTCTTATGTGACCCTCACGGCTCATAAGATTTGACAGTCTTAAGTCACAGAGACCTAAACCCGTGCTTAAGCAACCCCCACAACCTTCGATATTGCCCTACAAGTGGCTCAATACTGACCCTTGTATACAATCCACGGGCGCGAATAAACATTTCCCTAACTAAGTCCCATCCGTGACTGGGGATATGTTCGCATAGTGAACAACCCTTGTAGGTCTTCTCGATTTACAAGGACAAAACCCTCCTGTAGGATCCTTATGACTTACAGAGGAACGTACACTTAGGAATCTTCATAATTCCTAAGGAGAAAATACACCTGCGAGATCCTCACGACTTGTAGGGAGAAATACCTTTGTGAGACCCTTACGGCTCATGAAGTCAAAACCCTTAGCCGACAGGACCTTAACCCTGTTCGCTAAGCCACCTTTGTTCGACATCGACAGAGGCAAATGATGATTCGCTCCTGGCAACATCCCAGTTGTAGCGGTGCTGATGCCGAAATCGGTGTCTAATTTTAGGTTTACGGCGAAAAGCCGGTAGGCCGCACATGCATACGAAATAGCCGAAATGATGGGGTAGCTTGTGATAAAAAGCAGCAAGTAAAGAAAACGTATGCATACAAAATAGCCGAAATGATTGGGCAACTCGCAATAAAAAGCAGCGAGTAAAATAAAATAAATAGCCGAAATGATTGGGCACCGTGAAAAATAGCCGAAATGATTGGGCAATCGCGACCTTCGTGATATAAAAGCTAAAATGATAGAGCATTGCGGAAATAAAACAATACAAATAAATGAAACTTTTGCCCTACAGTTGAGATCACATTGATCCCTATATACAATCCAAGGGCACAAACAAAAAGGGGACTACATTTCCCCACCAGGCTGCGTCAAAGAGAAGTCAGATCTCGACGACCACACCTACAGCCTGGAAACCAACAGCAGCGTTCCTCCTCATTCCAGCAGGACGTGGACGTGACATCACCAACCGGAGTCACGGCAAAGTCCTCAGCTCCAAGACTCTACGGTTCACAGATAACCTAGAGTCAGCAAACGACCTCCGTCGCGGAAACAAGTCAGCCAACGACCTCCGTCGCGGAAACAAGTCAACCAACGACCTCCGTCACGGAAACAAGTCAACCGACGACCTCCGTCACGGAAACAAGTCAGCAAATGACCTCCGTCGCGGAAACAAGTCAACCAAAGCAAATGACCTCCGTCGCGGAAACAAGTCAGCGAATGACCTCCGTCGCGGAAACAAGTCAACTAACGACCTCCGTCTCGGAAACAAATCAGCCAATGACCTCCGTCTCGGAAACAAGTCAGCAAACGACCTCCGTCGCGGAAACAAGTCAGCAAATGACCTCCGTCGCGGAAACAAGTCAACCAACGACCTCCGTCGCGGAAACAAGTCAACCAACGACCTCCGTCACGGAAACAAGTCAACCGACGACCTCCGTCACGGAAACAAGTCAGCAAATGACCTCCGTCGCGGAAACAAGTCAACCAAAGCAAATGACCTCCGTCGCGGAAACAAGTCAGCGAATGACCTCCGTCGCGGAAACAAGTCAACTAACGACCTCCGTCTCGGAAACAAATCAGCCAATGACCTCCGTCTCGGAAACAAGTCAGCCAACGACCTCCATCGCGGAAACAAGTCAGCCAACGACCTCCGTCTCGGAAACAAATCAGCAAATGACCTCCGTCACGGAAACAAGTCAGCTAACGACCTCCGTCACGGAAACAAGTCAGCAAATGACCTCCGTCGCGGAAACAAGTCAACCAACGACCTCCGTCTCGGAAACAAATCAGCCAATGACCTCCGTCTCGGAAACAAGTCAGCCAACGACCTCCGTCGCGGAAACAAGTCAGCCAACGACCTCCCTGTCAGAGCAATACTTCGACTCGGAAACAAGTCAACTCACCAACCACTTACGAGTCCTCTCGACTTGGAAGGGAGAAAATTCTCTTATAAGATCCTTACGACTTATAAGAGAAAACACACTTAGGAATCCTGACGATTCCTAAGGAGAAAATCCACCTACGAGATCCTCTCGATCCGTAGGGAGAAGAGTCTCTATGAGACCCCCACGGCTCATAGAGTTGAAAAGTCTTAGACAGCAGATTTGAACCTGCGGCCTAAGCCATCGTTATCTCTTGGAGAAATCTAGATGCTTACTCTATTATCTATCAATTGTGTTTATCAAGACAGCATGCTGATAATAAGAGAAGAGAGAAAGCAGAGACATAGTACAAGACATTGCAATGAAAAATGTGTATCTTTATTTATTGACTTCAATCAAATACAAGGTGAAGCGTACAAAAGAATAAAGAATGGATACATATTATTTAAAAGGAAAATTTTACAAATACATTGATACAAAGGCAGCTAATGGGAAGGAAGCGTCTTAAATAGCTTTATCAGTTGTTCGCACACTTCCTTCCATGCTTTTTCCTGATCGGCCACCACCGCCAGTTCTGCCTCTACTTGAGCCCGCTGCTGCAAGACAGATGCAAGCTGCTCCCTAACGGCCTGATGAGCAGCTTCACGGCCTGGGGTGTCACGCTCGGCGACATCAAGCTTTCGCTTCAAGTTTAGCCCATGAGAGATGCGTTCCAGGAGACCCTCAAAAATAGCCTTCACCTCGGCAGCGTTTGCCTCAACTTCGGCACGTAGGCGAGCAGTTTCGCTTGAAGACTCGTGACACTCCTTCAGCCTTAAAGCTGCTTCTTGTTCCAAATGGCGAAAATGAGAAGTGCTTTGCTCGAGCCATGCTGCCCGTTGAGTGCTCACGGCTAAAACCTCAGGGGCAGGATGCATCGACTCCAGCTGATGCAGGCGAGCCTCGATCTCTCTGCAATGGTTAACCCAAGACGTAATGATGCCCTCGTCATGGAAATTTACGAGTATCACCAGCATCGGGTTAACCGCCGTAGCGAAGTCTGCAGCAGATGTAGGAATCTCGACGTCGAGTTCCTCGATGTAGTCACTCAACATGCGCAGACTATTCGCAGCGCCTTTCGAGGACGGACGTCTCAGGAAAGGGCCCGCCGGCATTATGACACGAGGCTCGAAGGGCGCCGAGACCGGAACGACAGCTGAAAAAACAAGATATGATCAGATAACAGTTCAAGAAATAAAAAAGAGAGGGAGTTATCAATGTGATAGTTGCTGTACCAGCTGCGGCAGGTAGCAAGGCCAGGAGGGCCGGTGGCGCGGCCGATCTTTCATCCCCTCCTTCAATTTGTAGCACTGCAGTCGGGACGAGAAAAAGTTAGAAATAATTCCATCACTGAAAAAGAAAGATATCAATTGGAAACCTTACTCACCAGCGCCACCAGAGGGAGAAGCGAATTCAGATGGGAAGGAGAAGTGTGGGAGCAACACTTGATAAAGATGATCAAAAAGCACTCTTGAACAGACACAACAGTACGACTTTAGTAAATAAATTATGCGGCTGAAAGAAGAAACTAATAGGTTGCAAATCCATACCTTCCAACATCTTTGAGGGTACAAGAGAGGGCTGAGAAGTGACCACCGCCAAGGCGGTAGTTGACGGCGCTCCCTCGAGCAATGGAGCATCGGTGTTGGCCGCACCTGCGTTAAAAAACAAGGGTAAACCTGTCAGGAAAGATTGCAAGATAAAAAAAGGGGGAAGGTAATCCGAAATTTACCTGATGAGCCTCCAGCCGAGACAGCGGCGTCTCCCTCCTCCATCGACATAAGTCCACCACCCGTGGCCTCATCCCCAGACTCCACGGGGACCGTCGTCGTGCTCGCAAGGCCAGGAGACGGCGGAGGGCCATAGGCGGGGAGAGCTATGACCGGAGCATTGCCAGAATCCTGAGAAAGAGCGGTTGGCTCGTCCTCAGGAATCATGTCCACCTTACCTGCTACTCCCTCGGGCTCAGCAGTCACAGTTGTCTCGTCCACCGTCGCCACGAGGTCATCGGTCTCAGGCGCTCCGTCCGCTGCTACCTCGGGCTCGGCATCAACCACTTGCTCGGGCATAGTGGACGTGACCATTTCGTCAGCCACTAGCTCGGGCCCAGCAATCCCGGTCGTGTCATCCGCCATTGGCTCGGCTTCGACCAATGCCTCTCCCTCTAGCCCCTCAGATTCGACGGTCTCCGCCTCCCCCTCGGTTGGACTTGGCCCTGCAAGACAGAATATATAAGAACTGACAGCTTCATAATTCTTACAACAAAATCCTGAAAGAAATATTACCTGAGGTGGACTTATCGTTAGCCTCCCTATTAGCGCGCACCGCCTGTCTATAAGCTGTAGACAAGACGACCGGAGGCTCCTCTGATGGAGTATCGGCGCGAGGGACGGTGCTCGGGCCCGCTCCAATGGCCAAGGCAGCCCTGCGTGCCTTCGCTTCGCGCCTCAACCGCTTGCTCTCCTCCCGGGCCGTCGCGATAGACTTTTTCGACGCTTCCTTAATTAAGGTGTCGTCATCCTCGTTTAAAGTTGCCTCCAGAGCCTTTAAGGCATCTCTCATCGGCTCTTCAAGTCGGGCTTCTCATGGTAGCCCCAAGGAGGTAGAAACATCGGCGACTGGCCCGCGAAGAGTCTCCGCGTCACCTGGCGGGATCGGCATTGAGGTTCCTGCGATAAAAAGGGAGAAGTTAGATCGACCATAATACAAGGAAAATGAAAACTCGATGAATCGAAACTTACTAAGGCCTAAGGACGCTCTAAGACGTTCCTCCTCTTGGAAAGTCTTGAGGGAAGCGGCAATGGCTTCTTCAGTGGTGATGCCTGTTGGAAGAAAAGAAGGAAAAATGTTAGTCAGAGGCAATAATAAAGATATGATGCAGTAAAAATGCGACTAGTGATTACCTGATTCCGCAAGCTTAGCCAGCCACGCGTCGCGCCTCGCCAACCGCTCCGAAGCTACGAGGGCGGCTGTTTACACCATAATATTGCATTATTATATTCCCCATTCTTATTCTTTTTATAAATAAACAGGTGCTTTTGACGCATGTCTGCTACATATTACAGGTTACGGGTTCTTAGAGCGAAAATAGTGGAAAAAGACAAAAGACGACACAAAAAAGGGACTTTGACCAACAAATAGAAGGATCTTAATCAAGCCTACACAAAAGATCAATACAAGGCTACGCAAGGTCCAAGATTACAAAGCAAACGGTTAAAAGTCCACCGCAATTATTCACTGGAGATCTGGAAGAAATAGAGAAGCCAAATTGAATAAAGATCCAAAGAAATAAAAAGCCCAAGAAGCCCAGAATCAGTTCCAAAATTTCCAGACATAAAATTTTACCAAAGCTTGGAAGTCTACTTTGACTAGGTCTTCCTAAGGATATTTTGGTAAATGTAGACATGCGAATCAATTGTAACCTAGGGTTTCTATCTCTTATAAATAGAAGGCCAAATCATTGTATTCTTTTCATGCCTCCCTTCATTAATAAATTTCAGCATTCTTTTGGAGAGCATCACATTTTTGTAAGTTCTTTATTTTCTGCCCTAGATTAATTTTCTATTCTTGCCCTAGATAAATTTAATTCCTTGCCTTAGTTAGATCTTTTATCCTCTGCCCTAAATAAATATTTTTAAATTCCCTAATGAGTGAGTAGTCTCCTCGTTTGTTAGGGTTAGATCTGTGGAAGGTTTGAGAGACGAAAATCTCTCATCCCCTTTCTTGCCCGTCATATATTTTCATAGAACTCCATGCATACCTTCTTAATCCGCTCCCTACGGCACTCTACCCACGAGATAGCGGTGATACCGTAGTCTAAAGGCCCGGATTTTAAGGTTTTCCATGAAGGTTAGGGTAAAGATTAAGAAAGGAAGGACAAGAATCTAGAGGAAGAACAATCTTCCCAATCATCCTAATCCCTTTTATTAATATTTACCATAACACCTAATTAGATCTTCATATGGGTATAAAAAGCGATGAGATTTATAGACTTTCCAAATTTAACCTAGACCTAACCCTAGCAAGATTTAGATATAGATTAATTTAGTTTTTAGATTTAATAATCAATCCGGCTCCCATCGGAATTAACTCGTAAGAGCGATTTGGAAATTCACAACATCCCTGTGGACCGACCCGTACTCACCGGCTAGCTTCATGCGACGCCGTTCTTGATTGCGGTTAATAGATAGTTTTTGAGACAAATCAAATGGCGCCGTTGCCGGGGATGGCGTGTCATTTCCTTTTTGCAATTTCGGGTTAATCTTAATAAAAAAAAATTATAAAAATCTGAAAAATCCAAAAAATATAAAAATATATCATCTGTTATTTTTGGAAAGGGTACTTTGTTGTTTGAATTTTGCAGGATCTACAATCAAGTTCGGATCTGGAAATCTCCAGAGATTAAAACAGCAAATAGACGATCCTATCAACAGAAGATTGCAACAACAGAGGAACAGAAAAAATTTGGAGGACCGAGTCAACAAGAAGAACCGCAGCGATCTGGTGAGCGCAAAAAAAAAAAAAAAAACCGCCGAAGGCACCAACCTGCGGCGGATCCGCGGTCGGAGGCGGCACTTCGCGGCGGTTCCGCGGTGGTGGCGACAGATCAGTTGCCAGAGAAAAAGGCAGAAGCACGGTATTAAAAAAAAAACAGTTCCTCCACTACAAATCTCTGTGAGTTTTCTCTCTCCTCCTCTGCAAATCTTCGATATATCTTTTGTTAAATCTCCTGCAGGATTCTTTGCGCTTAAAAAAAAAATCTTTTCCTTTCCAAATAACAAATCTTATGCAGGATTCGTTGCGCTATGCTTAAAATAATAATTGATTGCAAGTGATCTTTTCTGATTTGCATATCCTTAATTTTTTTGCTAAAAATATCTTTCCAAATAAAGAGCAAGAGAAAAAAGGAAAATTTTAATTAGAAAACTTGTAAACTTTGAAATTCACAAAAAAAAAAGATTTGATTGCAAGTGATTTACTGTTTTGCATATATTTAATCGGACTTTAAGGGGCTTTTGACCAATTCAGATTGGGTGGGGATTTCATCACCCTTCCCAGGACCCCAGAAATCACATAAAGCATTTGCATTGACCAATCTTTAATTAAAAAATATTAGACTCATCCCTAAAGACGTCGCGCTCAATAGGACAGGGGACTAATTATAGGCATCGGCCGTTTATCCTGACCTGACTTTGCGGTGACTAGGCAAGTGTGTCAAGGCTAGTGGTTTTTAATTAGGCCCACTACTGTGGTTCTTTCCCACTTATCTGGCACTTACCTGGCCGCAATTGGCGGTGAAGAGGCGGTTTGAGGTCCTATCTCTAGCCCTTTGGAACAGTTAGGAGCTGTCTAGCTGACCTAGGTGACCCTAGATCTAGGTCTGATTGTGCATTTCTGGTTGATTACATTTGTGTCTAAGCCCTTTATCGAATTTTTTTTTCTGCAAACAGTCTCAAATAAAGAGAAAAAGTAAAAAAGGAAAATTTTTATAAAAACTTGCAAAAATTTTGTCGCTAAGAAATCCTTGCACCCCACTTGCACCACCTACCTTCTATCTTTTCTCATTCTTCTATCATGGGTACCCCACATCATAAATCTCTTGTCGAACTTTGGTATCCTGAACCTAACTTTGCGTCGTTCGTCAATTGTTTCGGTCGATTTAAAGACGATCCTTCCATGCCCAAAATTTCGTTGAAAGATCAAATAGAAGCTTCTAGGAGAAACAGTTCGACTTTGCAACCCACTTTGTGTCAACCAAGTCAACATTTACCACCTTCATATGTTGATACCACTTTTTCAAGTTCTGCTGTAACTCCTAAACCGATGTCCATTGCTGAGCATATTGCTCAATCTCGTAGCCGATCTTTCACCCCTCTCAACTCATCTGGTTCTAGGTTTCAACAAGTCTATTCGCCTTTTTCCACATGTTGATCCTAATCCTGTCCAACCATCCACTTCCTACCAGTCATATCCGACCTTCCCACCTTCACTAGACACTGCTTCTACACAGCATGTTGGGAGTTTTGCATATCCACACGATTTCGAATCTTTTACCGAAACCCCCTTACCACCCAAGTCTAGTTTGGAACAGTCGTTGGAGGCGTATATCGAAGCAACAAACAAAATGACTAGGAATGTGGAAGTGTCCATAGCTGCCCTTATGCAACCTGCTGAACCGGTAGCTAGTTTCCAACTAGCTTCAAATTTTTCAATGTATGAGGAGGCGGTTGGACAGAGTGAGAATGTGAGAGGATTTCCAAATCAAACCTACCCCTACCCAATTGAATCCGACAACTCCAATTTTCAAACATGTGTCCAAAATGATGAGTTGTGCGACTTTGTAGTGTTTGATTTGCCAACTTGTGAAGAACCCCTTTCGAGTGAAACCACACTTAATCCTTTCGATCTTTACACCTCCACTCTAGAACCTAAATTGATAAATATCCATGCTTTTGATGAGGTGTCTAAAGAAATTGATTTTCACTTGATTGAGGATATAGACGCCGGGGATATTTCGGATGATGAACCTATCGATTTGATTGAAAATTTATGTTCAAATCATCATCCCGAGTCATTAAATGTTTCTCCCGAACTTCATATGCGTCTTGACTTTGATGATAATGGCATGGATGAGATAAATGTTGAGGAGAACTATAAGGATAGTATTGAGGAGAGTTTTGAGAACCATATTGAGGTTGAACCATTTTTGTTTGATATGTCTGATTTTCTAATTCATCCTCCTGAACCTTTGTCTGTTATATCACCCTCCTTCCTTTCCATCGCTCCGACCCCGCTTGAAGACTGTGAGCTTGAAACCTTTTCCTTTGAATCTGACACAGTTCTCACAGACGATAACACCTACGAGTGTTTCACTTTTTCGGACGATATTGATGACTCACCGCCCGAGTTTGAGTCCTTTACATTTTCAGATGAGTTAGTTGAACCATCAGACTCGGTTGCTTACAGTAGTTTTGAACCATTAATGGAATCTTTCAAGTTCGAGACAGTTTACTACGGTGAGAATGATACTATCCCTAATTCACTTCCTTTCGTCCTTCCTATTGTCCCGACCGTAAAAATGACCGTTACGCTTTCATCTCCTATACCAAGTTCGGCGTACCCATGTTTTCTTGCGAATCTTGAGGGATTTGACCCCATTTCTCGACGGGTTGATAGGTTAGCGCAATCGCTTTTAACACATCGGTCATCACAAATTGCGCTAATTTATTCACTCAATTTACACTCTCAAGATCGTACTCTACTTCTTTCTTCTTTCCGCCATTCTTCTCCTCCGCCGAGACCATCTTCCATTCTTCTTTCCACACGGTCTCGCGTGTTTCTCATTTCTTTTCTTTCCACCCCATTCTTGCACCAACTATACCATTACCATGATAAGATTTTTGAATGGTTGGTGCTAACCTTTGGCTTGTGTAAGGCCAAGCTTAAGTTTGGGGGGAACCTTGTTGTATATATGTATATATTTTTTGTTTTCTTTTTCTATAAAAAATATTTAAAAAAAATTTCAAAACATTAAAAAATAAATTTTTTGTAAAAAATAAATAAACAGGGGAGTGTCGGCATTTTGACCCTCTTGGTTTAGCATGACAGTGAGGACACTGTCAAGTTCAAGTTTGGGGGTATGCTCGGTACGTCTTCTTCCTTCGCATTCATTTGTACATATTTTTGCATTTGCATACTTATTTGAAAACCCATAAAAATTGAAAAATTTTAAAAAAATTATAAAAATTAATGTATTCAATTTTGGCTAATTTGACAAGAGGTTGACAGATAGGTTAACTAGCTAGGAACAACTAGATCTTAGACTTAGTGAATTAAAAACCCTAAAGATAACCTTCCTTAAAGTTTAGCGGTAGAAAGTATATGCCTTGTAGTTTATTTAGAAATAAGCAAATTTTAAGTTCACTTCTTGGGCTAGTCGAAACAAGGAAAGAGTATTGATGTTCTTATTAGAGTATAAGTTTGAAAAATAGTTCCTAGCTTAAGTCTAGATTCTGAAAATGTATACCCTACAACTTGCACAATCACGCACCTTGAAACTTGGAATAGTAGAAGAGACCTTGAAATGCTCTTGTCTAAAGTCCTTAGTACAATGAAAATAAAGAGAGAAAAAAGTGAATAAAGAATAAAAAAATGGACACTGGTTTTTGTGATTACTTAAGGCTGCAAAAAATAGAAAAATATTTAGCGAGGGTGCTTCATCACCTAGTGCCTTAGACCAACTGGTTTGGGAGTCACTCCTAAAAGCCTTGGGGATTGCAAGACTAGAAAGTACGCTTTAATGTGCAAACACATCTTGTAATCGGTCGTTGGTACCTCAAGAAGTATTAACGGTCGCATGAAGGATGTGTAAGCAAAATTCAATTAAAAATTCACCTACTAATAAGTACTTTGGACAATGGACAAGAGTATGATTGCTTGATTTGAATTTCCAAGTGTAGGGGTGATATTTACACACACGTGGGGGTATGTGATTAGAGTTTAGATAAGAGAAAGGAATGACGAATAAAACTTGTATCTTTAGTAGAGTTGATAGAAATTCCTAAGTGGAGATGGAACCCTACAAGGAAAACTTAAGAAATGCTGAAAGCTAAGTAGTCTACAGGATATATATATAATCTTAAGTTAGATGATGAGGAAGTGTGAAGAATATGAGTGGATAATTTACGAGTCGACGATAATAGAATTCCTTGTTAGAAAACCTAATTGGAGAACAAAAGTCAATGGGCCGAGTTGATAGGATTTTGTGGGTGTAATCCGCTGAAAAACCTCAGGAGACAACACTCCTCCTACTAGGGACACCTAGAGGTTTAACGGCTTGTTGCACGTGCTCAGTGCAATCGCGTTTCCCTGCGAAAGTGTGGTTAGGATTTTAGTGAATAAAAATAAGTTTGCTTGAGGACGAGCAAAAGAGCGGCCTCCAAGTCCGTGTCATCCGGAGGCATGACTAATCCCTCGTTAGTCCCATATTCACTCAGGCCCTCACCATAGGGAGTGTGGGGTTCCTGACCGAATGCGACGTCAGCGGCGAAGAGCGACTTCTTTTTCTTCTTCTGCCCACCAACCCTAGGTGCACCCGGGATCGACTTGCGCTTGGCAGGCACCTTGGGCGGCGAGTCCCTGTTAGTTATATGTATGCCCTAGAGGCCATTACTATACATAGGATGTATATTGTAGTGGATGCTTGGACATATATAGAGAGGACTTTCTTGCTCGACATGATAGTATGCTATCTAGTTGCTCTTTATCTTAACGTGTACACTGATTGTCTCTCTGTTACATGTTGGTAAAGCCCTTAGGATGTGTACTTGACTACCTGGACTATGATGCAGATCATACTAGTGGGGACATGGTAGTTCATAAGTACATCCTTCAAGGTCCCTAGTCGTGGGTGTATCGAGACGGGGCATCGATATACCAGAGTAGACTAGCGTATACCTTCTCGACCCATACAGATGGGCGATGGATGATCCCATATCCATTGGTGTTTGACTTCAGAGATGATATACGGGTGCTCAGTAGAGACTGGGTACACTGG
This sequence comes from Agapanthus africanus, assembly GCA_030015575.1. Classification (NCBI taxonomy): domain Eukaryota; kingdom Viridiplantae; phylum Streptophyta; class Magnoliopsida; order Asparagales; family Amaryllidaceae; genus Agapanthus; species Agapanthus africanus. Next base: position 540,062,777 of record CM057346.1, read on the forward strand.
ACGGACTCCCCGAGAACTCCCAGATGGTATTATACCTTACGTCAGATGGCAGTTCTCTGGTGACACTGGTACAGGTTAGTTTAGACCCGAGATCGTCATAGAGTCTTGTGTGATTCCCACTGTGCTTTGATTTCCACCTTACCACGTCCAAGAGGGCGTGCAAAACGGTGGTTTTTGGGTACAGTCCCGAATCACATGGAGACAATGAGCGATAGGAGGGGATTCGTCTCTCCCGGTATAGGGAGTTGATATTGCACTGTGTTCGATTGGCTATAACCGGAAATCCCTGGCCAGAGTTGCTGAGATTTACTGGTAAGTATTACCAGTAGTTTCTCGAACTGTTATAGACCTTATATCGACACGACTTATCGAGCTACTGGGGTCTGACGTTTACCACCCCTAGGCGAGATATGCGACATATCAGACGAACTGACCGGACTGTACGGTAAGTGTTACTGGTTGGATTCACAGGAGTGTGAGCAGGCTTGCTCGTTGATCTTCTGATCGCTCAATATCCGGGTGGCCGTTACGTTTAGCAGACCGCTTGCGGCTTGTGGGTGTTTGATATGATCATCACCTGCTGCCGGCGTATTGATGAGTCTTAGAGTCCTACACAGATGTTTCCTGGCTCAAGCGAAACGAAATAGGAGCGCATATGAGATATGTGCGGGACCGAGAATAATACCAGTATGTGATACTGTATTATATTCTCGCGATTTGTATCATTGGCAGGTTATATGTGATATAGCCGGGTTACCGAATCAAGTGTTGATTCGATATATTGATACACTTGGTATTAGTCGGTTATATGCGATGTGACCGGATCATTAAATCAACTATTGATTTAATGATTTAATGTATAATTATATATTTGATATATTACTTTACATTGACTAGTATTGTTCACTTAAGATGGATTTTCTCACTTGATGTGCACAAGTTGTATATATGATATATATTTGTGCACTAGATTGTATCATGTTTGATGATACATGCAAACTTGGGTGTGTGTATACTTTAAACTATGTTTAGGTAAATGGTTAGGGTTTTAATTTATTTATTCATTTATTCATTTATTCATTTATTCCTTTTAGCAAGAAATAAAATGGTGGCTAACTTTGGATTTTCTTTGAAGCTTCATGAAGCTTTGAAAAGTTCAACCATTTTGTTTCTTTTGCTTAACCTAACCATTTGCCTAAACCCTAGTTTATTCTCTACATTGGTTACACTAACCCATGGTTGCTATATGATAAGTATTCACTTGAATTTTATTTTCAAGAATTCATAATTTCATTTCTTTCTTCTTCTTCTTCTAGATGAAGAAAGAAAACCATTGCTAGATTTTTTCAAGTGATGATTCCAAGTGAGAAATCCAAATCCAAAGTGAACCCACCTCCTATTTCTTCATCCTCTACCACTTTCCATGTAGTAGAGTGTGTTATCTTCATAAGTTCCATGACCTAGTGAAGGTGGAGCTTGAGTTTGAGTCTCCTCGATGTAGATCATCTTCGGCATCGAAGTTAATGACCTAGCCCGCCCATTTCTCCGATGAAACCATCGCTAGAGTCCGGGATCCCGGTGATCGCAGCGAAGGGACGCCATCACGGAGCTAAAGAAGTGGAGGACCGGATCTACAAAGGTTGTATTTCCATTCACTTAGCACTAAAGCAGTTTAGTAGCTTGTAGTTTCGCCTAAACTCTAGTTAACGATCTTGCTAAGGGTTGTTCGGCACCTAGAAAATTTTAATTTGGCATGGTTGATGCCTTATGGAACCTCTTGAGTGTGCCTAGTAACCCTACAATAGTATCAGAGCCTAGCTAGAGCCTCAGGCGAAGTGTAGACGATATTAGAAATCCGAACGAACCCCGAAACCCTAACTCAAACCACTCTCTGGACATTTTCTGGAATTTTGGATTTTTGTGAATTAAAAATATGCAGAAAAATCAGCAGGGTTTTCTAGGAGTTACTGTACAAAACGAGCGCTTAAATCAATCAAAGCGCCGCGGAACCGCGGCACGAGCATGGCTCGTGCGGCGGTTCCGCGGCCATACTGTTGCTTCTTTTGTCAAGTTTTGCACAGTAATTTATTTCTGGAGTTGCTGTATTTTCTGGGATGTTTTAAATATTACTCAAGAGTTGAGTTTTCTGGGTTGTATTGGGGACTCGGTGTTTCGATCGGGATGTCTAATTTCGTCTATGTGTTTTTCCGGGTAATTTTAGAATATGTTAAAAAGTTCGACCGGATATAAATACCCAATTTTTCCCCTGCCGGGAAATTTCCAATTGTTGGATTTTTCCGTAGTTTAATAACGTTCTAAGTAGTGCAAGTAACGCGATAGACCCTCTAGAAGACAACAAACCTTAACTCGATTATGTGACCGTCTTGAACTGCCCTTTGAACCTTCGGGTTTGGGGCAGTACGGCGTGCCACATGTGAGGCATTGGCTTGACCTTTCTACGGCTGGAACGTTGGTACTGAGGCATGAACTGGATGTTTTTAAACTTATTTCATGTGTTGAGCTGTTTCGGGAAAACTTGGGTGTTTGAATGTTCGATCGGAAAGTTTAACATTTTCTATTTATCTGGAATGGGATACAATGCTTGGAATCCACAAGTAGTTATGAGATAACTGATATGAATGTTATAAACATAGCACTTTAGTCTCACTTGATCGGTTGCCACGGAATTTTGATGCGATCAAAAGTTCGTCGCAATCACGTAGCGTACGCGGATACTCGCCGGGTAAACTTAATAGACAGCTACACCCCTTAGCCTCGACCAAGTGACTATAGGAGAACCCCGTCGCTGAAAGCATCCGTTCGGGTGCTCGCGGCAGCGGTGTTCCGCCTTAGTGCACTTCGTTGAAGGTATCGGGGGTGCGGCCGTCCACTGAAGTTTGCGACGAGCATTCGTTCTGGATATCGGGAATCTTGTTGAATTACCCGACTTTATATTGAAAAGTGTTTTCGATAATGAGACTAAAATGCGGGGTTTATAATTGTTAGGCATGCGATGTCTAAGAAATTCATTTGTTTAGGCATGCGATGTCTAAAGCGTTTGCGGATTCCAACTGTTGTAGTTTTACACTTTCTTTTCTGTGACCGTAAGCGTAATATGTGATATCGCCGGTTTCGTTGCTATATGTCAACGACAATTGGGATACGCATGTTTACTTACGTTGATGACATGTGATGTTATGTGTTGCTGGATATGTTATATTGGATCGTCGTGTTTGAATAGCCGGGTTTTTTTTATGTGAGACGAGTGTTTTTCATTTTCATTCATGTAAAAACCTTGTATGTAATATTCTTTTATTGGGGCACTTCCAGGTTGTGGATGATGTCACCATTTGTATATTATTTACTTTTCCGCATTAGGATAGACCCAAGAAGGGGAGCACAAGTAACTGGGTTCTAGGGTCCAGTGGGAGACCATCTCGAGGAGTCGAGTCCGGGTCTCCTAACCCCAGAATTGGTAGGGTTGCTTGCCGCTCTCGTAGGGGTCTAGGGGTATGGGATTGGCTATTCATCACGACCGTGGAATCCGTGTTTTATATTGGCTCGTATTAAAAACATGGACGTCCTAGTATATCCAATATTTCATATGATATTTTCTGCTGCGTTATCTGTGATGTGATCATGTGATATGTTCAGATAGATATTATATATAGTATATATGATATATTATATAGACGTTGCTTATGTTTTACACCCGCGCTAGCCTTGCCCCGCTCTGCCGTTAGTTACCTAACCTAACGGTGCACGAGGGGACATCGAGGCGAATGCGGATGGCATAAGTTTACGTCGCATTTATCTGTGATGTTTAGGTAACTTAAATGATGTGACTTCATTAATATGATTAATGAAAGAAAAGAAACCTGAGATGTTGTGGAATCGAATTTTCAAAAACAGGTAGCTACAGTTCTTGCTTTGCATCGTGGTGTTCCTTGTAGAACATCCTGCACCTTATTCGATGAGGAAAGGGCCGACGATCTCTTCACCGGGAGTGACCCCTTTAGCAATAACTGGCAGATGCTACAACCCTCGGTTTGCCTTTTGATAGCTTCTATAGTTTTTTCTTTGCACATCGGTATATATGATATATCCTGCACCTTATTCGATGAGGAAAGGGCCGACGATCCCTTCACCGGGAGTGACCCCTTTAGCAAAACTAGAAAAGCCTCAAAAACACTCCATTTTAAAATCATTTGATTCTACAATGATATAAAGTTCATTACGCAAAGGGTTTTCTTAAAAACCTGTCGTAGCCCTCCGTCATTTCAGTAATAGTTAGTATTCGTGCTGCGTTTGTTGACCTAGTCAAGGCGTAGTGTGCGGTAGCTGATTAGTGCTTATCTGCAAAGCATATGATGCGATTGGATTAGGGTAGTCGTGCGGCCTTGTTGACTCAATCAAGGGTCGTGCGGGTGGGTTTAATTCAATCAGGAAATGACGGGTTGAACTTTACTTGCGGTCTATGGTTTGTTGACTCAGTCAAGGTCATAGATCGCTTGGGGCAAAATATTATCGGGAATTTCAAGTGTTGAAATTTGCAATGAGATTGCATACCTTCTATGAGATAGTTGGATCCCGATACCCACTGCGAGTAATTGTTACTCCTGGGAGAGTTTTAGACATTACAATTAGCCGATCTAGTAGGTGTCTAGAAAGGTGTCAACGGGGTTACGCCTCTGGGAAAATGAGGTTTACTGTAATTAGGTCCGTGCGAAAGCACGGAGAACCTCCCTCAAAGTACCGACACTGGCCTGGCTGAAAGATTGGCGAACTTGTAGCGTGTAATCAATCCCGGCTAGTCTTTCCTTTTAGGGTTTGAAGGAAGATTTGATAAAAATAGTGGGAGCCATCCTAATTAGATAAAATAATAACCAATCTGATTCTTGCAAGAGCGCACGCGGAGTGTTTTCTTCTCTCTCTCTTCAGGTAGCGACCATGTCACGCCTTAATCAAGATAATAATACGGATACATTGACCGAATCCGCTTGTTATACTGAGCTGGGGAACGTTGGTCCCGCTCCAACTTATAATTGTTATAAGACAGAGCAGGAAATAGGGGAATACCAGAATTCCTATGCCGCCCAAACGAAGAAAGTGCATATGATGCATCTCCTTCGGGTCTGTTCATTATAAAGAACTGTTTCTTTGTATCCTCTACGTCCTGAGTATTTGATACCGGATCAGGATCCCAGATATGTAATCTGTTACATAGGGCTACAGAAAGGTAGAGAACTGAGAACGGGTGATAAGTTTCATGAGACAGAAAACAGTGCAAGTATTGCAGCCAAGTCTGTTGGTCACTGTCACCCTGTATTCCAAATACATTGATTCTGAACGAATGTTATTAGATACCGAACCTGATATACAAAATCATATCAGTCTCTTTTTTAGTAAAGAAATGATAAAATTTTGTATTGTTGGATAATGTTTTGAACATTTCCTATATCAAAAGTTGATCGGTTCAGGCACGTTATCTAAAAGCATTGATGTTCTAAATCAAACTACAGTTCTTAGTATACAGAACACACACAAGAGGAAGAGTTTAGAAATGAACGATTCCTTCTTGAGATATTGTAGACTAGGTCATATCAATGTGACCCGACTAGCTTAAGTTATATTGTAGATGCATATTTAAATCAGTTTGAATTTACATCTTGTGAAACTTGCCAGTCATGTCACAGAGATAAGATGACCATAGCTCTGTTTACTGGAAACAGAGAAAGAGTTAATGAACTCTTGGGATGATACATGTTGATGTATGTAGGTCCCTTGTCTACATATGCCAAGACTGGTTCTTTGTATTTCATTACATTCTCTGATAATCTCTCAAGATTCAGACATATGTTCCTGTTGAAACATAAGTCCGAACCTTTTGAGATATTCACAGAATATAAGTTAGAAGTAGAGAACCAAAACGGGTATAAGTATTATGTCCTTTGATGAAATAAGGGAGGAGAATACTTGTGCATGGAATTCTTGGACTATTCTAAAGGAGAATGAGATTCTCTCTCAGTGTTACTCCTCTGATTACACCACAGCACAACGGTGTATCGGGGCGGAGCAATCACACCCTATATGATAAGGTGTGCTCTATGAAGAGTACTACTGAGTTACCTATTTCCTTTTGGGAGTTATGCACTTGAGAAGCTGCATACCTATTGAATAGGGTTCAAATCAAACTAGTTGCCTACCACTTCATATGTGATATGGAAAGGGAAGAGCCCATATCTTAAGATAGTTAAGATTTGGGGTTGTCCGGCCTATGTCTAAAAGAAAAATCTGGACAAGCTCGAGGCAAGGTCAGTTATGTAGAACTGGAAAGGTTCCAGCTATACAATCTGCAGCTGATGATTTGGTAGAACCAAAGGATTCAATAGAATCTAACGAACCTCAGCCTCTCCGCCGATCTAGTAGGGTTCCTCACCCACCTGAGAGATACTTCTGTTTCTCTATGACAGTGGGAGCGAGGATTGCATCATGAGATGATGACCCAACTAGTTTCGAGCAGGCCATCAAGAGTAGGGACTCTGTAAGAATGGCTGGATGCTTAGCGATCTGAGATGGAATCCATGTATACCAACAAAGTATGGACTTTGGTTGCTATATCTGAAGGGTTAAATCCCCATCAGGAGCAAGTATATCTTGAGAAGATTACTTGGTGTAGATGGAAAAGTTAAGACTTTCAAAGTTAGACTTGTTAAAGGTTTTCGTCATCGACCAGGCGTGGAAAATGATGAAACCTTTTCCAGTAGCTATGCTTAAGTCCATCCAGATCCTACTTGCCATTGCTACATACCATGACTACGATATCTGGTGGTTGGGTGCCATGACTGCTTTTCTAAGTGATGTTTAAGAAGAGTGCGTCTATAAGTACACAGCCAGAGGACCTCGTAGACAGTGGGAGCAGCGGAAACGCGAGAAAGATGTTTTATGTGATAAAGCAGGCATCGCGGAGTTGGAACGTCTGTTTTGATGTGTTAGTCAAAGAGTTTGACATCATCAAAATGGTAGATGAACCTTGTATATACAAAAAGGTAATAGGGAGTATGGTGGTGATCCTAGTATAGTACGTGGATGACATACTCTTGATAGGGAAGTAGTTTCCTATACCGCGCTCAGTCAATCTCCGCTTATCACAATGATTCTCCAAATAGAATCAAAGTGATACCTACTAAAATCCTGGGTTTTGGATCTATGAGATAGATCTAATTGGATATTAGCATACTCACTAGTTGTAGTGAGATGATATCAATTGATCCTGGGGAGAATCACTGGAAATGTTCCAGGGTGATAAGGACAACTGAATGTCAGTCGCAGGCATTGTCTTTACCCTCAGTAGAGGGACGGTATGTTGGAAGAGTTCCAAGCTAGATACCGTGGCAAACTAGACGATAAAGGCTGGTGACATCGCTATTAAAGATACTACCAAAGAGGCAGTTTGGGTGTATATTAGTTCATGAGATGAACTTAGTTCCTCCCATTGTGTGACAATGGAGTTGTGGCTTATGCCAAGGAACGTCCGTCCCATCAGTGATCCAGACATATTCTAAGGCAGTATCATCTGATCATGGAGATGGTTGATCTCCAAGGAGATCAAGGTTAGGAGAGCAGACTTAGAGGACAACACGGCGGATCCACTCACAAAGGCCTTTTCCCATAGAGAGACTTTCATGGGATAGTTGAGTATGAGATACTACAACCACTGCTATCAGATGGCCCTAGTGCAAGTGGGAGATTGTTAGTTATATGTATGCCCTAGAGGCCATTACTATACATAGGATGTATATTGTAGTGGATGCTTGGACATATATAGGGAGGACTTTCTTGCTCGACATGATAGTATGCTATCTGGTTGCTCTTTATCTTAACGTGTACACTGATTGTCTCTCTGTTACATGTTGGTAAAGCCCTTAGGATGTGTACTTGACTACCTGGACTATGATGCAGATCATACTAGTGGGGACATGGTAGTTCATAAGTACATCCTTCAAGGTCCCTAGTCATGGGTGTATCGAGACGGGGCATCAATATACCAGAGTAGACTAGCGTATACATTCTCGACCCATACAGATGGGCGATGGATGATCCCATATCCATTGGTGTTTGACATCAGAGATGATATACGGGTGCTCAGTAGAGACTGGGTACACTGGACGGACTCGCCGAGAACTCCCAGATGGTATTATACCTTACGTCAGATGGCAGTTCTCTGGTGACACTAGTACAGGTTAGTCTGTAGACCCGAGATCGTCATAGAGTCTTGTGTGATTCCCACTGTGCTTTGATTTCCACCTTACCACGTCCAAGAGGGCGTGCAAAACGGTGTTTTTGGGTACAGTCCCTAATCACATGAAGGCAATGAGCGATAGGAGGGGATTCGTCTCTCCCGGTATAGGGAGTTGATGTTGCACTGTGTTCGATTGGCTATAACCGGAAATCCCTGGCCAGGGTTGCTGAGATTTACTGGTAAGTGTTACCAGTAGTTTCTCGAACTGTTATAGACCTTATATCGACACGACTTATCGAGCTACTGGGGTCTGACGTTTACCACCCCTAGGCGAGATATGCGACATATCAGACGAACAGACCGGACTGTACGGTAAGTATTACTGGTTGGATTCACAGGAGTGTGAGCGGGCTTGCTCATTGATCTTCTGATCGCTCAATACCCGGGTGGCCGTTACGTTTAGCAGACCGCTTGCGGCTTGTGGGTGTTTGATATGATCATCACTTGCTGCCGGCGTATTGACGAGTCTTTAGAGTCCTACACAGAGGTTTCCTGGCTCAAGCGAAACGAAATAGGAGCGCATATGAGATATGTGCGGGACCGAGAATAATACCAGTATGTGATACTGTATTATATTCTCGCGATTTGTATCATCGGCAGGTTATATGTGATATAGCCGGGTTACCGAATCAAGTGTTGATTCGATACATTGATACACTTGGTATTAGTCGGTTATATGTGATGTGACCGGATCATTAAATCAACTATTGATTTAATGATTTAATGTATAATTATATATTTGATATATTACTTTATATTGACTAGTATTGTTCACTTAAGATGGATTTTCTCACTTGATGTGCACAAGTTGTATATATGATATATTTTTGTGCACTAGATTGTATCATGTTTGATGATACATGCAAACTTGGGTGTGTGTATACTTTGAACTATGTTTAGGTAAATGGTTAGGGTTTTAATTTATTTATTCATTTATTTATTTATTCCTTTTAGCAAGAAATAAAATGATGGCTAACTTTGGATTTTCTTTGAAGCTTCATGAAGCTTTGAAAAGTTCAACCATTTTGTTTCTTTTGCTTAACCTAACCATTTGCCTAAACCCTAGTTTATTCTCTACATTGGTTACACTAACCCATGGTTGCTATATGATAAGTATTCACTTGAATTTTATTTTCAAGAATTCATAATTTCATTTCTTTCTTCTTCTTCTTGATGAAGAAAGAAAACCATTGCTAGATTTTTTCAAGTGATGATTCCAAGTGAGAAATCCAAATCAAAAGTGAACCCACCTCCTATTTCTTCATCCTCTACCACTTGCCATGTAGTAGAGTGTGTTATTTTCACAAGTTCCATGACCTAGTGAAGGTGGAGCTTGAGTTTGAGTCGCCTCGACGTAGATCATCTTCGGCATCGAAGTCAATGACCTAGCCCGCCCATTTCTCTGATGAAACCATCGCTAGAGTCCGGGATCCCGGTGATCGTAGCGAAGGAACGTCATCACGGAGCTAAAGAAGTGGAGGACCGGATCTACAAAGGTTGTATTTCCATTCACTTAGCACCAAAGCAGTTTAGTAGCTTGTAGTTTCGCTTAAACTCTAGTTAACGATCTTGCTAAGGGTTGTTCGGCACCTAGAAAATTTTAATTTGGCATGGTTGATGCCTTGTGGAACCTCTTGAGTGTGCCTAGTAACCCTACAGTCCCGATGTCCGCACCCACATCAGACTCCGGCAAGGCTACAACCACTGTCTCCACTAGAGCACAGGGCGCTGGTGGTGCATCCGCAATATCGGGGAGCGGCAATCCGCGTGGAGGACTCCGGGCACGCGGTGGTCCGGCTCTAGCATCTTTTAGAGGGGGAACTACCGGGGTCCTTGGCACTAAAGGAGAGTTGAGGTCGCTACCTGGAGGCGCACCCTTACGGTCGACCAGCAATCACCTTTCCTCCTTTATGACGGCTCCCGTCGAATGACTGTACCATTCTGTATATACCTTGAGGAGTCGTGGGGCGCAAGTTGGCTCACTGATAAAAAAGTGGGAACCCGTGTTCAGACGCATGAAGTGATGTAGCGCGCTCTCCATCCCTTCTTCGGTAGCAGCAGGTTCCGATAAGAAAGCCTCCAGCGGTACCCCTTAATTGTAGCTCAGTTGTTAGGCAAAACGATGCGGGTTGTATCTCATGAAAATCGTTGCACCGTTCTGCCTGAACACCAGGAAGCCAGGTCTGATAGAATATAAGTGAAGGGTCTCCCGGGCCATCAAAACTGAGGCTCCATCCTTGAAAGTGTCTTGCAATGGCCGCACTGCAGTGGTAGATGCCTTTCCAATAGTCAACACCTTGTCGATGAAAGACACCCTGTCTCCAACGGTGTGGGGGCGAAGGAGCAAACCCCTGGCATTCCGTGGCGATGGACTTACAATTGATGAGCCAATCAACTGTATGATGCGAGGGAAGCTGCACCTGTCATAGAACGAGGGCCTCTTGTGCATGCCGAAGACGCCCGATATGTGTAGCTCGAACCACGATACGAAGTAGTGCATCGGGAAGATCACGTGTAGTACACCAGGCTCATTAGCATCTGCTTCTCGATTGAGGCTATGATATAAGTGTGCCAAACCGGCGATCCCAACGGCCACTTTTACCCCGAAGGTCATCCGGTGAGCTGGGTAAAAGACGGAGGGCCGCATATGGCGGGAATGCATCGGGAGTGCAAACCAACTCAGCCATAGCCCGAGAAATCCTAAGAAGAAGGCTTCCTCGTCCATCCCAGGGGCTGCAACTTCCGCAAAAGACATGGTCGGGGAGTTAGGAAGGAAAAAACCCTTTTGGTCTATTTCCTTCGCCGGTAGGTTATCCAAACCTAGACCGAAAGGGTCCTCGAGGGTGGCAAACTTGGCAGCTTCTGCCGAGAGGACGCTTGGGTGAAGGAACCGAGCGATGAAATCCTCAAAGCTAACTCCGCGACTCCCACGTTCGATGAAAAAGGCCTCATAGATGTTCAACACTTTGATCAAACTTGGGAATTGGTGTTGAACAGCATTCTCCGGCGTGAGGCCCCTTACCGCCGGCTTGGCACCGAAGACATACTCGTCTGTCGGAAGCAACTCCTCATAGTGCTCCCCTATAACCGGTAAACCGGAGACCTCTGTGAACTCCTCCAGAGAAATCGACACTTCCCGATCCATTGCGAAGAAAGTGTGAGTAGGAATGTTCCACTGCTCCAAGAAAGCCTTGAACCACCAGGTGGGAAGCGTCGGATACTGGAAGAGGGAGACGTAAACCGCAGTGTACAATCCCAACCTTATCAAATGCGACTTCTTCGCCGACAGGATATAGCGAGCCCACGGCAGATAGCCAATCGGGTGGCGGGGGATCAGACCTATGTTATATGATTGCCCGAAGGTCGCGCCTCGCCTTGACAGATATAGCGTCCCAGGATATCCAAAACCATAGGACGCTGGACCGGAATCGCATCTATGGTAGGATGAAGAAAGCCCTTCGAATTCCAATCAACCATCTCCACGGCATACTGCACCGGGGATGGGCTGGCATAATGAATCGCCGTAATATGTTCCGACGGTACCGCGCACGTGAAGCTCCGTCGATCCATGATAATCTGATTGTACCATGACTCCTAAAGGTGGAGACTCTTATATTCCGGGTCGTGGTCCCTAATCATAGCTAAGACTTCACGGTCCAAGGGCGCTTCAGGAAACCCCTCCTCCGAACGAGCGAACGGGAATGAAGTGTCGAAAGACATAGTCACTGCAAAGAAAAAAATAGCCGTTAGTGTTGCAATTCCAACGCTTGGCGTTTAAAATTTTTAATTAACTGAATTTAAAAATTAATTAAATTAAAATTAATTACACTGCACAGCAGTGTAGTGGGTAGGAGACCAAAGGGGGACCCACAAAATCTGGATGACAATACGTCAGTTAATAAGACAACCCCATCATTGGATGGGATTGTCAGTTAATCCCCAAGAGAATATTCCCTTTAATAATAAAAAATCCCTAGAGACAAGGAGAAAATCTCCTCTTTCAGAGCAAAGCTCTGTCACAGAGTGACGCTTGTCAAACTCTGGTCTCAGGGGAATAAGATTCTTTAAAAAAGAGCCTAGCTCTGTAATAATGATAAAAAAAATTCATCAAAGAAAGAAAATTAATTAATTCCTAAAAAAATTGAAGTTCTGGGATCTTAAAGATCCATATAAAAAAACTCTTAAGAGTTCATTATCAGAAAATCAAAGATCTATATTCTGTCAATATGAGCAAAGCTCTGTTCATGGGCTAAGAAGCCCTGAAACAAATTCTTGAGAGCAAACCTCTGTTTATGAAACCCCAAAGGGGATTTCTTTAGATCAAAAGATCTATGAGAGTAAGGCTCTGTTGGTTAAGATTGATTTAAATTAATTTAATTTAATTTAAAATTAATTTTACCTAAAGTTCTCTAACTTTGGAAATGAGAGCAAAGCTCTAGAGTCTGGAAGCAAGAGCAAATCTCTGAAGTTCTTGAGCAAGAGCAAAGCTATGAAAATCAAAATCTGGAAAATGGTGAAGATTTTCTAAGGGCCAGGGGTCCTATTTATAAGGCGCTTGTGCCCCTTCGGCTCACCCGTTGATCCAACGGCCAGGATCTTGCTACCGCTGCACTCACGTGCGCGCCACGTGAGCGCAACGGTGGGGGGGCATTTGTTTCCCCCAATCAGAGCAAAGCTCTGTTTGAATTTCAAAATTCAAAATTCGAAACAACGCTTCAAATTCTTTGTGCTGCGCGCAACGCGCCACGTGTCAAAAGCTGATATGCCAGCGCAGCGCCCAAGGCGGCGCGCCCAATCAGAGCAAACCTCAATTTAAAACAAAATTAAAAGAAGCAACGCTTCAGTTGCGCAAGCGCTGCGCTGCGCGACACGTGTCAGCGCAGATGCGCTGCGCCGTGTGCTGCGCGACACGTGTCAGCGCAGATGCGCAAGCGCAGTTGCGCTGCGCCCTGCGCTGCGCGACACGTGTCTGCGCTGCGCGACACGTGTCATGCACTGGGGTGTTTGCGCCAAACAGAATTAAATTCTAGCAAGATTTTTCTGTTCTTGTTAAAACTAGAAGATTGCCTTCTGTAAAACAGAATCCCTTGGATCAAAGATCCAACGGTGGGGAAAATTCCCCAAATCACTCAGAGAAAGATCTCTTTAACAAAATTTAACAAATTTATGGGCACTATATAAAGGCCCCTAGACCCCAAATCATGAAGATCATGAACATTGTGAGAGATTGAGAACTTCAAAACAGAGAGAACTCTGAAGAAATTTCAAGAAAAAGGTAAAAACCTTCATAAAATAGAAGAACTTCTTCTAATAGATCATTGATCTGAACAAGATCAATGATCTTCATATAATAATAAGTGCTTTGCACTCTTTTATGAACTATTGGTTCTTTGAAAATAAGAAAAACAAGAAAAACTTGTTTTCTTTGATCTAAATTGGATCAAGAAATCAAACAGTGCTTTGAACTTTTTCATGAACCATTGGTTCTGGAATTTTAAAGATTCTCAAGATTATTGAAATAGTGCTTTGCACTTGCAAAAACTGTACTGTTGCGCTCCTGAGTTGGCGCAAGCCACCAGAGAGCGCCACGTGTCAGCATCTGAATCACTTGCGCTATGCGCTTTTAAGAAAGAGCCTTGCTCTCTGAAATTGGCGCAACTCACCAGAGTGCGCCACGTGTCAGTAGCGCAAGCACAGCGCACTGCGCTTGCATGACACGTGTCGTCACCACAAGCGCTTGCGCTCATTGATTGGCGCAAAGCGCCTGACAAATGGAATGCATTATTTAATAATGGGCCAGGCCCAAACCAAAAAGGCCTAGTAGGCCAAAATAAATTGCAACGCAATAAAAAGGGGAAAGCCCCAAACAACATTGATGCTCTGCATCATTTATAAATGGGCAGAGCCCAGACAAAATAAATAATGCAATCCATTATTAAAAAAGGGCCAAGCCCTAGCACAGGCCTAATAGGCCAAAAACAAATAAAAGCGTTGAACATTTTTCAACTGGACTTAGCCCAATCGTGGCCGTAAGTCCTCAAATTAAATTGACTTAGCATAGCTGCTCTCTTAAATCAATTTACATCCGGTTCGAGGGTACATCTCCGAACTCCTTTGACTCCTATCGTTGTAATCCTTCAACGACGTCAGAGAGGTGACGAGTCCCGACAACCACACATCAACACGGACTGTGGGGTCCTTAAACTCATGGACTTAAGCGTCCTTAAACTAAAACACGGACTGTGGGGTCCTTAAACTCATGGACTTAAGCGTCCTTAAACTAAAACACGGACTGTGGGGTCCTTAAACCCACGGACTTAAGCGTCCTTAAACTAAATATGGACCCCCACGTCCCTAAACTGGACCATGGACCACCATGTCCCTAAACTGGTGATGGACCGCAATATCCTTAAACTACCAATGGACCACAATGTCCCTAAACTACCTATGAACCACTACGTCCCTAAACTGGAACAATAGAGCCCCCAAACGCTCTTTTGTTGGATCTAAACAATCCCGTTTAAGTTGATCTTAGCCTCAAACATGGCTAACGTATCCTTAAACATTCAAACAGACTTTAGTCCCAAATTGGACTATAAGACCTCCAATCAACTTTGGTTCAAGGGTCCATCTCCGAACTCCTCTGACACATGTCGTTGTAATCCTTCAACGTCGTCAGAGAGGTGACGGGTCCCGACGGCCATATATTAAATGGACCACCATGTCCCTAAACTGGAAATGGATCTAGAAAATCCCGTTAAGTAGATCTTAGTCTGGAAATTAGACTAACGTATCCTTAACAAACGTTTAAGTTGATCTTAGCCTCAAATATGGCTAACGTATCCTTAAACCAAAACCCAAAACCCAAATCTAAGAAAGTACGGATTTGGACTAATCCACGTCCTACGGGCGACGAAATAAATAGTCTCCGTATACAATCCACGGGAAACCACAAACAAAACAAACACCCACGACACGAAGTGAAATTCTGGAGAAGGAGAAAGTTGTTACCACGATGCGGTAGCGTAATTAACTGCAGGGGCTTGCCCCTGTAGGGAAGAGCGTCCCCACAATCAAAAACCCCTCAAGCGAGGGGGAATCTGACGAAGTCTGCTATATCAGCCGCATCCGTCTAAACCTCCGATACACGGTGCCATAAATCAACTTGGCATCTTCGGAGAGATGGACGGATAAAACCAAATAGCATCTGCCCCGAATCTCAGGCAAGACGTCATAATGTCTCGGCCGCCATTTGGAGGGGAACATCACCCAGAGCGGAGCCTAGTCCTCGCCAAACACGGCAGTGAACCCGTGGTAAGCATCCAGAGCAAACATTGGACTGTGGAGTCCTTAAATTCACGGACTATGATGTCCTTAACCTCGACCGTGATGTCTTAAAACTAACATCGGACTGTGGAGTCCTTAAATCCACGGACTATGATGTCCTTAACCTCGACCGTGATGTCTTAAAACTAACAATGGACCGTAATGTCCTTAAACTAATTTTACCTTGGTTCAAGGGTACATCTCTTCACTCCTTTGATATTTGTCGTTGTAATTCCTCAACGTCTTCAAAGAGGCGACGGGTCCCGACGACCACACATAACATTGGACTATGAAGTCCTTAAACTCATGGACTATGACGTCCTTAATCTCGACCGTGATGTCTTAAAACTAACATTGGACTGTGGAGTCCTTAAATCCACGGACTATGATGTCCTTAACCTAGACCGTGATGTCTTAAAACTAACAATGGACCGTAATGTCCTTAAACTAATTTTAGCTTGGTTCAAGGGTACATCTCTTCACTCCTTTGATATTTGTCGTTGTGATTCCTCAACGTCTTCAAAGAGGTGACGGGTCCCGACGACCACACATAACATTGGACTGTGGAGTCCTTAAATCCACGGACTATGATGTCCTTAACCTCGACCGTGATGTCTTAAAACTAATATCGGACTGTGAGGTCCTTAAACTCATGGACTATGACGTCCTTAACCTCGACCGTGATGTCTTAAAACTAACATTGGACTATGAAGTCCTTAAACGCATGGACTATGATGTCCTTAACCTCGACCGTGATGTCTTAAAACTAACGACGGACTGTGGAGTCCTTAAATCCACAGACTATGATGTCCTTAACCTCGACCGTGATGTCTTAAAACTAACATCGGACTGTGAGGTCCTTAAACTCACGGACTATGATGTCCTTAACCTCGACCGTGATGTCTTAAAACTAACATCGGACTGTGAGGTCCTTAAACTCACGGACTATGATGTCCTTAACCTCGACCGCGATGTCTTTAAACTACGATATCCTGGAAAACGTCCGTAGCGGAGCCTGGTCCTCGCCAAACACGGCAACGAACCTGTGGGAAGCATCCAGAGCAACCCTTAACTCCATGAAATGCGGATAAGGGCAACTTCACCCATCACTTGCGGGTCCTCACGACTCGTAAGGGAGCAAATTCTCTTGTGAGATCCTTACGACTTTCAAGAGAAAACACACTTAGGAATTCTCACGATTCTTAAGGAGAAATTACACCTACGGGATCCTCTCGACCGGTAGGGAGAAAATTCTTTATGAGACCCTCACGGCTCATAAAGTTGAAAAGTCTTAGGTGACAGATCCTAACCCTATTTTCTAAGCCATCACCGTCTTACAAAGAGCATTGATAGCTATATACTATCTACAGACCGCACTTGCTAAAATCACATGGCAAACAACACAGCATGGAAGAAAAAACCAGAGAGATGACACAAGACATTACAAAAAATGTGTATCTTTTATTCATGAATTCAATTGGGTACAAAATACATCATATGAAAGAATAAAAGAACAAATATATTTTATTCAAAATTACGAATGGTACAAAAAAAAGATTATTGAGAGGAAAGCGCTTTCAATAATCCAATCAGCCGCTCGCGCACTTCCCTCAGCCCCTCTTCCTGATCAGCTGCCGCGGCCAACTCCGCTTCGACTTGGGCTCGCTGCTGCAAGTAAGACGAGAGTTGTTCTTCGACGGCCCGCTGAGCTGCTTCATGATCTCGTGAATCCTGCTCGACGACGTCGAGCTTCTGCCTCAATGTTAACCCATCAGAGATACATTGCAGAAGACCTTCGAAAATAACTTTTAACTGGGCAGCGTTAGCGTCGACCTCAGCTTGCAGTCGAGTGGACTCGCTCGAAGCCTCTTTACATTCTCGTTGCTTTAAAGCCACTTCTTGTTCAAGATGGCGGAAGTAAGAAGCGCTCTGCCCGATCCATAGAGCCCGTTGAGCACTCATAGCC
Source organism: Agapanthus africanus (assembly GCA_030015575.1). NCBI lineage: Eukaryota > Viridiplantae > Streptophyta > Magnoliopsida > Asparagales > Amaryllidaceae > Agapanthus > Agapanthus africanus. The sequence continues at coordinate 540,080,371 of CM057346.1, forward strand.
AGAATCTCAGGTGCGGGACGCCTAAGCTCAAGCTCATGCAAACAAGCCTCGATCTCCCTGCAGCGATTAACCCAAGAATCAATGACGCCCTCACCATGAAAGTTCATGAGGGTCGCCAGCATAGGGTTAACCTCTGCGGCAAAATCCGCGGCAGATGTGGGAATCTCTGCGTCAAACTCCTCGATATACTCGCTCAGCATGCGTAGACTGGTCACAACACCTTGGGATGATGGATGCCTGGAAAAAGGCCCTGCCAGCATTATAATACGAGACTCGAACGGGGCTGGAGTCGATGTGATTGCTGCAAAATAGATCATAATCAGATGTCGGCTCAGGAAATAAAGAAAATACACAAAAAGTAGAGTCTACTATACCGGCCACAGCAGGGAGCAGAGCTGGGAGTACTGGGGGCGCAACGATAGCATCGTTTCCCCCTTCAATTCGTAAGGCTACAAGCAATATGAAGAAGAGTTAGCGGTAATGCGACTGCCCGTTGAAAAAAAGGACGTCGTTTAGAAAAAATACTCACCTATACCAGCAGGGGGACTAATCTTCGACAAGAAGGAGAAATGTGGGTGCAGCAGCTGGTACAGGTGGTCAAAAAGGACTCCTGCAAAAATGTGATGACGCGGTACAGGAATTATACAGCCGAGAGACAAGACTGATGGGTCACAAATCCATACCTTCCAGCATCTACGATGGTACAAGAGAAGGCAGAGAGGTAGTCACCGTCAGGGCGGTAACTGACGGCACTGTCTCGAGTAGCGCGACATCAGCACTAGCCGTACCTGCATTAGAAACAAAGTAAACCTTATTAGGAAAGATTGCAGAATAAAAAAAAAAGAAGGGCGGTGACCCAAAATTTACCTGATGAGTCGCCAGCCGGAGCCGTGACGAGAGCGTCACTTGATACAGCGGTGGCGTCTCCCTCCTCCATCGGGGTGGTCGTGCCTCCCGTTGCCTCATCCCCTGACTCTACAGGAGCCGTCGTCACCCTCGCGACGCCGGGAGACGATAAGGAACCGTAGGCAGGGAGAGCGATGATCGGAGTGGTGCCCGACTCTCGAGAAAGAGCGGCCATCTCGTGCCCAGCGATCGTACCCGTTTCGCCCGCTACCACCTCAGGCTCAGTGGTCGCAGCCGTGTCGTCCACCGTTGCCTTAGGCTTGTCCGTAGCAGCCGTTTCGTCCACCACTGCCTTAAGCTCGGCAGTGGTAGCCGTCTCACCCGCCGCCACCTCGGGCTCGTCAATGGTAGATATCTCGGGCATAGCAGCCGTGACTGTCTCGTGAGCCACCATCTCGGGCCCGGCAATTACGGTTACATCATCGCCTACCATCACCTCGGGTTCAGCAGCTACCTCCTCCACCGACCCCTCAGGCTCAACGGTCGCCGCCACTCCTTCAGTAAGGCTCGGTCCTGCAGAACAAGATATATAAGAACTGATAGTTTAATGCTTTGACAACGAAGCCTGAAAACACATTACCTGGGGTTGATTTACCGTTGGCTTCCCGAGCTGCACGTGCCGCCCGTCTATGAAACCCGAAAAAAGCCGAGATAGAAAGTCTCCTCGTCGATGCCCGGAGCAGCGATTTCTGATAGAGGGATGATCGCGTCATCGGGGAGATAAAAGCCTTTTTGATCATCTTCCAGTACTGGTCAACGATCTAAACCAAAGCCGAAGGGATCGTCGAGCTTGGCAAATTTTTCGCCCCGTTGCGATAGAATCTCCGGTCGAAGAAAACGGGCAATGAAGTCTGCGAAACTAACTCCCCGGCCTCCGGATTCCAAGAAAAGACTCTCGTACATATTCAGCACCTTTATCAGGCTCGGAAACTGGTGTTGAATAGCGTTCTCTGGCATTAGGTCCATCACCAACGGCTTGGTGGCAAAAACGTATTCATCCGGAGGAAGCAGCTCCTCATAGTGCTCCCCCCTCATCGGCAGACCGGAAATCTCAGCAAATTCTTCTAGAGAGATGGAAACTTCTCTGTCCATTAGAAGAAAGGTATGGGTGAGGATGTTCCATTGCTCCACGAACGCCTTAATCCACCATGTCGGAGGAGCAGAATACTGGAACAGCAAGGCATAAACCGCAGGGTATAGACCGATCTTCAGCAGGTGCGCCTTCTTCGCTGACAAAATGTACCTGGCCCACTGCAAATACCCGGCCGAATGTCGAAGGGTCAACCCGATGTTGTAGGGTTGTCCCCAAGGGCGCGACTCGCCCTGGCATATGCGCCGCCCCCTGGCATATGCGCCGCCTTAAAATATCCAAAGCTGCCGGCAGCTGCATGGGTATGGCGGCAATCGAAGGTTGAAGAAGACCCTCCGAAGTCCAATTAACGACCTCCACGGCATAGTCTCTAATGAAGTTTCGGCGACCTTTGATAATTTCGTCATACCACCTACCCCACAGGTGAATGTTTTTGTATTCCGGGTCAAGTCTCTAATGAGCGCAAGAACCTCCCGGTCCACCGGTGCTTCAGGGAACCCTCCCTCTGAGCGAAAAAACGGGAAAGAAAGATCAGAAGACATGTCTCCTGCGAGAAAGAACGAAATTCAATTATCAGTGTCATAATTTAATTTTAAAAATCCCGACGCTCGGTAGTTTAAAAATTTGTACCACACTGCAATGCAGTGGAGAGGGGACCCACAAAATCCAGATGACAATGCATCAATTACTAAAACAGCCTCATCATTGGATGAGACTGTCAATTAATGAGGAAATCCTCAAAGAATATTCTCATTAGATGAGAAATCCCTCGGGAGAAGGAGAAAATCTTTCTTTCAGAGCAAAGCTCTATAACAGAGTGACACTTGTCAAATTCTGATCATGAAGGACTAAAATTCCTTAGAAGAGCCTAGCTCTGTAATCATGATAGAAAATCCATCAGGGATTATCAAAATTAATGCTTGAGAATTAAAATTCTGGGATCTTAAAGATCCATGAAGAAACTCTCAAGAGTTCTTCATCGAAAGATCAAAAGATCTACGGATTATCAAAAGAGCAGAGCTCTGATTCATGAGATAAGAAACCCCAAGAAAAGATCTGTTTAGATCTATAGGTTCATGAGAGCAAAGCTCTGCTAGTGAAACCCTAAAAGGGTTTTCTTTAAATCAAAGCTCTATTAAGAGCAAGGCTGTGTTGATGGGTAAGAACCCTAATTTGTTAAAATTAAAATTTCTAAATTTTACCTAAGAGTTTTGACTTTTGAAAGTTCTTAACAAAAGAGCTACGCTCTGATTGAAAATTCTCAAGAAGATGATAATCATCTCAAGAACCAAAGGTCCTATTTATAGGCACTGAACTGCCTCTTCAACTTCTGAGTTGATCCAAGGGCTCAGATGTTGCCACCGCTGCACTCACGTATGCGCCGCGTGAGCGCAACGGTGGGGGGGCATTTGTTTCCCCAATCAGAGCAAAACTCTGTTTTGAATTTCAAAATTCAAAAATTGAAGCAACGCTTCAGATCCTGCGCGCTGCGCGCCACGTGTCAAAAGCAGACACGCCAACGCCAGGAGCGCTGAGCCCTAGGTAGCGCACCCCAATCAGAGCAAACCTCTGTTTTCAAAATTCAAAAAATTAAAATGTTGAAGCAGCGCTTCAGATCCAGCGCTCTGCGCTGCGCGCCACATGTCAAACACAGGTGCGCCAGTGCAGTTGCTCTGCGCTCCGCGCGGTGTGCCACGTGTCTAACACAGGTGCGCTAGCGCAGCTGCGCTGCGCTCTGCGTGTCCAGCACGGGTGCGCTAGCGCAGTTGCGCTGCGCTCTGCGCTGTGCGCCACGTGTTTAGCGTAAGTGCGCCAGCGCTGGAATTAAAAGTTCCCACCGTTGGATCAAAGGATCTAATAATGATGATAAATCATTAATTAACTATAATTAAATTCTGTTAAGGAAAGATTTCTCAAAATCTTTCCAAACAACAAGATTGTGCTTTAAGCACCGCTGGATCAATAATCCAATGGTAAATAATGAATTACCAAAACAGAACAAATTCTGCATAGAAAGATTTCTCAATCTTATTGAAAAACAAGAAGATTATCTTCTGTAAAACAGAAGCCTTAGGATCAAAGATCCGACGGTGGGAAATATTCCCAAATCGATCAGAGAAAGATCGCTTAAACTGATTTAACAAATCAATTGGCCCTATATAAAGGCCCCAAGACTTCGAGTCCCAGAGAGAGAGAAGAATAGAGAGGAAACCCTCTGCAAACTTTGAGAAAAAACTCAAAGAGAAAGAAAGGCAAGCCTTTAGAAAAGAGAAGATCATTTCTTCATTTTTAAGGTAAAGAATTAATTCTTGAACAACAGAGATGAAATCATCTCGTAAAAAGAAGAAACATCTTCTAAAAAGATCACAGATCTGAAAAAAGACCAAGGTCTTTGATAATAAGATCAAAAGATCTAATTATATAAAAAAATATATATATAAGAAGTATTTTTACTTCGTCCACAGATCTTTGATCTATAAAGGCAGAGCCTTTTATCAAAAACAAGAACTAATGTTCTTGAATCTCAAGGCAAAGCCTCCTTAGAAGAACATAAAAGTTGTTCTGTGATCTTAAAATCAATCAGATGCGCTTTGCGCTATTGAAAAGTGCCTTGCACTCATGAACTGTGCCCTTGCGCTCATTGGACCTGCGCACAGCGCCAGAACTTGCCACGTGTCAATTAGAGACACAATCTGCATTTTACGCTCCTGAAATAGAGCGCTGCGCTCACAGATCGGCGCTTAGCGCCAAGCGCGCCACGTGTCGCTCGCTGGCGCACCAACAGACTAGCGCAAAGCGCTCATAGATGGAAAGCGCAAGTGCGCTAATGAACCGGCGCTTAGCGCTGAGTGCAACACATGTCACCCTCATATGCGCTAGCGCAATGCGCTCTTTAGTTGGCGCAAAGCGCCTGACGTGCCCTGTGGCGCACTGTCAGACCACCACTTTGTTCCTGATAAATGCTATGCATTTAATACCATACAAAATGACAGAGCCCAATGCTTAGTATTATTAAAAAGGACCGAGCCCAAGTAAAGGCTTAATAGCCAGAACAAAAATAAAATGTTAAAACATTTTAATTGGATTTAGTCCAATTCTGGCCATAAGTCCTCAACTTATTTTGAGGCGAGCACATCTGCTCTTTCAACCAAATCACCCCGGTTCAAGGGTACATCTCTTCACTCCTTTGATATTTGTCGTTGTAATTCCTCAACGTCTTCAAAGAGGTGACGGGTCCCAACAATCACACTTTGCTACGGACTGTGGGGTCCTTAAACGCATGGACTATGATGTCCTTAACCTTGACCGTGATATCTTAAAACTAATATCGGACTGTGGAGTCCTTAAATCCACGGACTATGATGTCCTTAACTTTGACCATGATGTCTTAAAACTAACAACATTGGACTGTGAGGTCCTTAAACTCACGGACTATGATGTCCTTAACCTTGACCGTAATGTCTTAAAACTAACGTTGGACTGTGAGGTCCTTAAACTCACGGACTATGATGTCCTTAACCTCGACCGTGATGTCTTAAAACTAATATCGGACTGTGAGGTCCTTAAACTCACGGACTATGATGTCCTTAACCTCGACCGCGATGTCTTAAAACTAACGTTGGACCGTAATGTCCTTAAACTAATTATCGACCGCAATGTCATTAAACTAAACAATAGGGCCCAATTGCTCTCTTGTCGGATCTAAACGATCCCGTTAAGTTGATCTTAGTCTAGAATTAGACTAACGTGTCCTTAACAACGTTTAAGTTGATCTTAGCCTCAAATAAGGCTAACGTATCCTTAAACACAACCCCCCAAACCCAAATCTAAGAAAGATACGGATTTGGACTAATCCACGCCCTACGGGCGACAACATAACTTAGTCTCCGTATACAATCCACGGGCAACCAAACATAAAACAAACACCCACGACACGAAGTGACCATATGGAGAAGGAGAAAGTTGTTACCGTGATGCGGTAGCGTAATTAACTGCAGGGGCTTGTGCCTGCAGGGAAGAGCGTCCCCACAATCAAAAACCCCTCAAACTAGGGGGAATCTGACGAAGTCTGCTACATCGGCCGCATCCGTTTAAACCTTCGATATATGGTGCCATAAATCAACTTGGTATCTTTGGAGAGGTGGACGGATAGCACCAATTAGCATCTGCCCCCAGATTCAGGCAAGACGTACGGTCTTCCCGGCTTCTGGCAGTGAACAGTATCCTGTTGTGTTCTTCCCACTATCTCGATCACCCGAGTAGTCCGCATCAACGTAACCTTACATCTTTAGAGAGTCACCCCTGAAACATAAGCAGTGACTAGACGTACCCCTAAGATACCTCAAAATCCACTTCACCGCATTCCAATGCTCCTTCCCTGGGTTTTGCATATACCGGCTCACAACTCCCACTGCATGTGCAATATCTGGTCTCGTACTCACCATTGCATACATTAAACTCTCCACCGCAGAATCATAAGGCACTCTTTCCATCTTATCTTTCAGCTCTTGAGTTGTCGGGCAAAACTCCTTCATGAGTTTGAAATGTTTTGCTAAAGGCGTACTCACTGGTTTTGACTTGTCCATGTTGAACCGCTTCAAAACCTTCTCGATATAGTCGCTTTGCGATAACCACAGCTTCCGCTGCTTCCTATCTCAAACGATCTTCATGCCCAAAATTTGTTTGGCCGCTCCCAAATCTTTCATGGAAAACTTTTCAGCCATCATCTTCTTCAAACTTTGAATTTTCTCGAAGTTCGGACCCGCTACCAACATATCATCTACATAGAGTGATAGAATGATATAGTCTCCATCCTCAAAAGTCTGAATATAGACACAGTGATCTAACTCACCACGCACAAATCCCGTCTCTAGCATGAACTGATCGAATTTGAGATACCACTGTTTTGGAGCTTGCTTAAGGCCGTACAAACTCTTTCGTAGTCTACATACCATAGTTTCTTTTCCTTTCACCTCGTATCCCGGTGGCTGCATTATATAGATCTCCTCCACCAAATCTCCATGAAGGAACGCGGTCTTCACATCAAGCTGCTCCAAGTGCAGATCCTCCACCGCCACAATACTAAGGATCACTCGAATTGATGTCATTTTCACCGTAGGGGAAAATATCTCTTGATAGTCAATTCCTTACTTTTGCGCATATCCCTTGACTACCAAGCGAGCCTTGTACCGCTTCACACCATCGGCCTCATCTTTTATCCTGTACACCCATCTATTCAGCAACACTTTTCGACCCTTGGGTAGCTTCACTAGGTCCCATGTGCGGTTCTTCTTCAAAGAATCCATCTTCTCGTCCATAGCTCGCTCCCACTGCTTACTAGCACCGTCTTGCGTCACCTCTTCAAGGGATTCGGGATCTCCCGAATCCGTGTACAAAATGAAGTCAGTCACAAGTCTTTTAGGTAGTCTCCTTTCTCTTGTAGATCTCCTCAAAACTGGTACATCTGGTTGCTGAACATGGTGGCCATCATGTTCTTGAACCTGATCCTGCACTGCAGCTTTCTCCATGTTTTGATCCCCACTTGTGGACACCTGATTGTTCTCTTGAGTTCCGTCTAAGTCCACAAACTCAGATACAACACCATCTTTGGCTTGCTTTTCTTCTCTATATAAGTGTTGCTCATCAAAGACAACGTTCCGGCTTCGTATTACTTTCTTACTTGTGCAATCCCACCGCCGATATCCGAACTCATCTCCACCATACCCGATGCAAGCACACTTCTTAGATTTGGAGTCAGGCTTACTCCTTTCTGCTTTATCAATCAAAGAATACACGATACAGCCAAATACTTTAAGGTGCGAATAGTTTACCGTTTTACCCGACCAAATTTCTTCTGGAATGCCTCCATCAAGCGTACTCGCCGGGCTTCTGTTGATCAGATATACAACAACATCGACACCTGCTGCCCATAAGAATTTTGGCAGATTCACATCCAAGGTCATGCTTCGCACTCGCTCTAGGATCGTTCTGTTCATCCTTTCAGCGATACCATTTTGCTGTGGCGTCCCAGGTACCGTCTTCAACCAACGAATACCTTTCTGCGAGCAAAACTCCTCGAACTCTTGGGTGCAGTATTCCCCGCCATTATCGGACTTTAGGCATTTAACCTTCATCTCCGTTTGGTTCTCCACCTGCGCAATCCAATGTTTGAAGATGCCAAACACATCGGACTTTTTCTTCATCGTGTATACCCATGTCTTCCGACTTGTATCATCGATGAACGTCACAAAATACCGATTTCCTCCATAAGACTCTACCGAGGCCGGACCCCATACGTCGGTGTGCACCATCTCCAGTTTCTTGGTCTTTTTCTCTACGCTTCCAATTTGAAAACTGAGCGCGTTTTGCTTCCCACAAACTCAGCTCTCACAAAACCCCAACTCCACTTTTTTCAGCCCCGAAAGAACCCCCTTGGCTTGAAGAATTTTCATATTCTTCTCGCTGAGGTGCCCCAATCTCTTATGCCACAACGAAGTCTCCGAATCTTTCTCCGAACTTGCCGTCAATGCAACCGAGCATCCGCTGCTCCCATTGAATGAGTACAACGAACCGCTCAGCTTGTCCCTTGCGACCACCAACGACCCTTTGGAAATTTTCCATTGAGAATTCCCAAACGTTGTAGTAAACCCTTCGTTGTCTAGCTGACTTGTGGAAATCAAGCTTTTCTTCAAATCCGGAATATGACGAGCATTCTTCAATTTGATTTGACCACCTCCTGATGGTTGCAAGATGATCGTCCCCTATCCAACGATCTTACACGATTGACCGTTTCCCACCGTCACATGTCCAAGATCGCCTTGAACATACTCGCTAAAGTGGTGTCTGTCCGAAGTGCAATGAAAAGAAGCCCCTGAATCTAGGAACCAAGTATCCGCCTTTGTGTTCTCGCGCGCCGATAGACAAAGACCTTGTTCCCCTTGTTCTTGTATAGACACCACATTCGCTTCCTTTTCATCCGTCTTCTCATCTGAGCCTTTCTTCGGAAACCTGCATTCACTTCTTCTGTGGCCCTTCTTTCTGCAATTCCAACAGGCGTCCTGGATTTTTCCTTGAGATTTACCCCGGCTTTTAGACTTGCCCTTTTTCCACTTTCCCCTTTCCATTGTTCTGCCACGATTCTCCACCGAAAGTGCAGAAGTTCCAGAACTCTCACTCACAGACTTTCTTCGCATCTCATCGTTTAATATGCAGCTTACTGCATCATTAAACGTGAGAATCCCCGGAATAGAGTTGCTAACCGCCATCACTAGATTCTCCCAACTCTCTGGCAACGAACATAGGAACAGTAGGGCTCGAATCTCGTCTTCAAAGATGATTGAAACGGACTCAAGTTGGCTTGTCACGCTGTTGAACTCGTTCAGGTGCTCTATCACCGAACCATTCTCTATCATCTTCGTGTTGAAAAGCTTCTTCATCAAAAATATTTTATTTGATGTTGATGGCTTCTCATACAACTTTACTAACGTTGTCATTAGCGCCTTAGTTGTTTTCTCCTTTGAAATATTAAAAGCCACCTACGGAGTCAACGACAATCTGATCGTCGCCAAGGCTTTCCTATCCAAAAGGTTCCACTCCTCATCGGTCATCTTCTCGGGGTTTTCTCCTAGCAACGGAAGATATAGATCCTTTTGGTATAGACAATTTTCTAACTGCATGTGCCACCAATCAAAATTGTGACCATTGAATTTCTTGATTCTTATCTTATTCTATGCCATCTTTCTTCTGTATCGCAGCAAACCCGACTTCCTCCTAGATCTGAATCAACGCCTTCAAAACTACAATCTAAGAAAGTGGGGAAGAGAACACAAGCGTCGTTACCCACCGTTACCTAGATTATAGAATCGAAGAACCCTAGGTTCTCTTAAGCTTGCTCTGATACCAGTTGTTGGGAGGGAGAGTCGATCCACTGAACAGTGCTCACGACAAAACCCAAATCATGCAAAAATACAATCACGCAATTAAACGACGAAAGACAATATAAATTAAAGTGCATGAATAAGAAAACAATTAATCACAAACAAGATAGATTTGTTAACGAGTTTCACCCACCGTATGGCTAGTCCCCGGCAGAATGAAATCTGTAATCGTCTACTATACTTGAATCAAGTTTACAGACAAGAACAACCCTAGGAGATTTCTCTCACATCTCTCTATACAAATCTCTCTTAGCCTTTGCCTCTTGTGATAATGCTTGTGATTGATCCAAAATGCCTCACTCATAAGATGTGCTTTTATAGCACCTAGGACAATGTCGTCATCTAACAAAGTCATCACCTATCATTGTCACCATATAATAATGTCATGCATGTCAAAAGTAGCACCTAACAAAGTCACCACCTAACATTGCCATCACCTAACAATGTCATGCATGTCAAAAGTAGCACCTAACAAAGTCACCACCTATCATTGTCACCACCTAATAATATCATGCATGTCAAAGTAGCACCTAACAAAGTCATCACCTAACATTATCACCACCTAACAATATCATACATGTCAAAAGGTGGTACCTAGCCTTAGACTTTAATTTGCATCAATTTTCAACTAAGACCTTACAAAACTTTAGTACTATTACAAAAGTTTTGGAATGGCTAAATAGTTGGAACCATTGAAGTAGATGTATAGATATCTACTCTTATCTTTCGTTCATCAAGTAAATGATTTTAAGAAGTTGCATAGAGAGGAGTTCCTTACAATATTGAGGAATATGTGGATCTAGACATTAGGTAGCGACCATCAATTTCATGATTTTTTTGATCCCAATGGAGCAACCGCCACTCGAAAACTGATATTACACTTGATATATATTTACGTAGTATGAAAAACATGTTCGCAAAATAAAAACCCTTTTATGTCCAACTCATGTTATATTTAAAAAATGAAATCATAAAATGACTTGGAATTTTGGGATGGACGAATTTGATGATTTGGCATGTGCGGTAAAGTTTTCGGATTAATGATATATGCTTTATCTAAGGTTCTGATATGTGAAGAGATTACCATAAGTGAAGACAATATGGTATGACAAGTGTCTCAATTGTCACATATCCAAGACGAAAAATATATATGTGCGCAGCTATTATCGGTTCTGACTATCCATACTTGTCCACGTCACATAGTATTATGATAGCAGACTTGTAGTAAAATTGCAATAAGATTTTAAAACTTGTCAGATCATAAATTTTGCTGGACGTGTACTTTTAAATGCAGAACATTAGATTTCAGACTACAAAAGAAAGGTCAAGCTGCATGATATTTTTTTTTACAGGTTTTAATAAAATTCCAACCCCAACCAAAGGTTGCTTACCTTTTTTTAGAGCAACAGTTGTCTTACAACATTATTTTGAAAATAGAGTTTAATGAAAGAAGTAAATGGTTCTGGGATCGACCGCAGACCCATGGCTGCTGTTGCATGACCCAGTCTCGGGAATGAGTCCCGTCCAAACTTAACCTTGGTCCCCATCATTCATTTTCTTTTTTTGCCTGCAAAGTTATGTGATTATAGTCGTCCGCGGCTCCATATAACTCTTAGCGAAATACAACTCTATCATAAACACTTAGGGAGAAAGCAAATCATTTATCCTAACAAACAAAAAAGCTGTATCTATTACTCTCTTTATCTCTTGGATTAATACTCAAAGGCCCGCTAATGATTGTGGTGGGGGCAATTTAACCGATTATTACAATAATGCTCAAAGAATCAGAGCCCTAAACTAAAAAAACAATCTTTCCATTAAAAAATTAAAAAAAAAATCATAGATAAATGCCAAGCAACATTAACAAATTTTTTTGATCTACTCTTCTTTCTAACATGCAGTTGATTGCATCAAAAAAGACTCGAGTGCGTCGGAGGTAATCCTAAATTATCATTAAATATTACCATACTTATTTAGGTGTAAACGGTATTTCCGGAATATAGGATTACCATGGTATTTAAATGATCCAATTTCATGGTAATTCTATTCCTCCCAAAACATATGTCTATTCGATATTACCACGAAATATTCCCGTCAAACATGGAAAGAGTCATGACCATCAGCCACCGGCCTCCATTGCCATCCGTCGACCGGCTGGCTCCGCCGACCATCGTCGGTCGTCCGCCGGCCGGCCCATCGTCTATTGGCCTTTTGCCGCCGGCTGGCCGGCAGTCATTACCGATTGTTTACCGACCGGCAGACCATCGATCGAACGTGCGCCGCTGGCCGGCAGCAGTCAGTCGCCGGTCGTCCGCCGGTCGGCCCCGCCACCGATTGGCCGTTCATCGTCGGCCTCACCACCATCCACCGACCCTCCTCCGACCTCGCCGCTAGTCGATGGCGTGAAGATTTTGTGAAACCCGACAAAGATGATCATGTATGTAAACTCAAACGATCTCTATATGGGTTGAAACAGTTTTTCAGACAGTGGTACAAGCGCTTCAATTCTTTTATAAAGAAGAACAACTACTCTCGATGCGAGTATGACAGCTGCGTGTATTTAAAACGATTTAAGGAGGGCTCGTCGATATATATATTCTTATATGTCGACAACATGTTAAATGTTGCTAAGAGCATGACGGAAATAAAGGTACTGAAAATTTCATTGAGTATAGAATTTGACATGAAAATTTTAGGTAAAACAAAGAAAATTCTTAGGATGAAGATTTTTCGAGACAATAAGATCAGAAAGTTTTGGTTATCCCAAAGAAAGCATATTGAGAAGATGTTGAAGAGATTCAACTTGAAGGATTTAAAACAGGTGAGTACTTTTATCGCTAGTCATTTCAAGTTATCCTTCAAGGAGTGTCCGAAATCAGTATAGGAGAAGGAAAAAATATCTCGAATACCATATGCGAGTGTGGTGAGATCGCTAATGTGCGCTATGGTATGCACACATCCAGATATATCGTATGCGGTAAATCCGGTTAGCCGGTACATGTCAAATTCAGGAAAGCTCTATTGGAAAACTGTAAAGTGAATATTTCGATATCGAAAAGGAAGTAAAGATCTCGATTTAGTTTTTCGCAAGTCAGAAGATAAATCGAGTCAGTTATAGAAATATGTAGATGCTGATTACGCTGGTGATTTTTTGGACAAGAGAATATTTACTGCATGTTATTTATATACATCTATAGAATTTCCAGTCAGTTGGAAGTAACACTTCAGGATACTGCGACGCTATCAATTACTTTGGCAGAATACATGGCAGCAGTGGAAGTATCGAAGGAAATCTTATGGTTAAAGAATTTAGTTGGCGAGTTCCGATTTGATAAGGGGTCGATTTCTTTGTTTTGTGACAGTCAAAATATCATTCACTTAGCGGGACCGGCCGGCGGACGAGCGAAGACGGGCTACGGCTGGTCAACGGCGAACGTCCGATCGACGGTCGGCCAGCGGGTGAACAATCGGCAATGACCGCCGGTCGGCCGACCGACATCGAACGGCCGATCGACGGTGAGCCAGTTGGCAACGAACAGCCGATCGACGGTGGTTCGGCTGGTGGACGACCGACGATGGACGGTGGATGCCAACAAAGGCCGGTGGCGGATGGTCATGCCTCTTTTCATGTTATACGGGAATATTTTGTGATAATCTCTCAATAGACACGTGTTTTGAAGGAATACAGTTGCACATACATATATTACCAGAAATGATTAAACTATACCAATCAAGTTAATAAAAGATTTCTTGCAATTAGATGTTCGGTCATCCCATTCTTGGGAATACATGAATTCCCGGTAATGTTCCATTCCATGTACCAAGCGCCGCGTCAGAAAAATATAGTGGCTTTGTAGCCCATCTGTGTGCTGCTTCCATCTGTGTGCTGCTTCCTTCTGTTGAACATATGCATACAACTAATCAACTATTTTATATTTATATATTCTCTCTATTTAATCTTTTTCAATATATTCACTTGCACATATATCTCGTTTAATTGCTCAAAAATACAACTTATATATACATATTTAACCTCAGGAATGCAATTTACTCTTCTAACTTATAGTTCTAATTCACCAACCCTCTCAAAGATACATTTGAGTTCCATCTATATATTTGAGACGTTTTCTGAAAGTTATCCAATTTGCGATTTAATTCTTTTGGTGATCAAAACACACTACAAGTGTTCGGAGAAAAAAAATGCAAAGTATCGCTAGCCGACTAGATGAATGGCGTAGCGTATGTGTGTATGGGGCGAGGGGGAGGCAGATGTCATTTTCGGGACGGGAGGTAGATGGGTAAACCATAGATCAAATTTAGGAGAAGAGGACTCGATTTTTATTAAATCAAAACATCGATTATTATAAGGCTCATTTCACAGAAACCGTCCTGTGCATCATGTGCTTTACTCGAGTTTTTCAAAACCACAATATGGTTCAAACTCATGGCTCCATGAACTTTCAATTCCTTATACAAAACCCCCTGTGGTTTGATTTGTAAATTTTTTTTGCCGATTAACGGGTTATATGACCCCACATTGACCGATTCTTGTAGTTTTATCATAAGTTATCCCTTAGTGTTATTATATCAACTCTTTAACACTAAATTTTGATTTAATTTCAAATTGAGACTTCTTCTCTAAATCCTCAAATCTAAAGTATTGTTCTCCAAATTATGGCAAACTGCTCAATAGACGGCACTAGTAGTATGGTTTACCATCAATGTATCTAGAGGATCTGTATTTTTATTAAAAATAAGATGTTGATTTAATCAACTTTTATAATAAATAACTGCAGGGGTTTTTTGTATAAGAAATTGAAAGCTCAGGGGGCTTCGTGATGAGCCTGCCTGAATTACAGAGGTTTTTGAAAAACTCGAGTAAACCAGGTGGTTTCAGTGAAATAAGCCAAATTATAACTGTGTGCATTTTTATTTTCATTTTGAAAACTCATTTTTCATCTTTATAGTGTATCTCTTGGCATAGATTGGTTGCAGTCCATACCTAATCAACATATTTACTGTGCAACATTGACAGAAAGGACCAATATATACAAAAATTGACTAAGAATCACAAAAATTGACGCTAAGGGATCGATTATAAAATTTGGATTCCAAAAAGAGATTAATGGAGGAAAGAGGCCATAGGAGGGGATTTCCTCCTATGGCGTGAAAAAAATACCATCTCTACCATTTTTTCCGACGATCGGCACCCATCATCATCATCGTTATCATCTAAGATGTGCGTACACCAAATTTCATGTGATTCCACAACTTTTTCACCGTTGATTTAGTGGGTTCAAAATTAACGGTTTACCGACAATAGAACTTTTTACATTACTAAATCAACAGTGAAAAAGTTGTAGAATCACATGAAATTTGGTGTACCCACATCTTAGATGATATCGATGAAGATGATGGGGGCCGATCGTCGAAAAATTTGGTGGAGGTTGTATTTTTTCCACGCCATAGGAGGAAATTTCCTCCTATGGCCTCTTTTCTCCATTATTCTCTTCCAAAAATGTACAGTTGAAAATTTCTAGATTTGGTAATTTGTTGTTTGGTTGGTATTGGATTCCTGGTATTGGATTTGTAGATCATTGTAATTCTTTTTTGGTTGATCAAAAGAAAGTGAGATTTGAATTTAAGGATTTTAGAGATAAAGAGAAGAGTTAAAGTACGGTGGGTCCCATATAAACAGTGCTAATTCTTTGCAATTGGTGGTTTTTTTAAGGATACATGAATCCTAAAAGATGGTGAGCCCCTCATAAAAGGTGAGACGAGCAAATCCAGAAACCCCAAAATCTTACAACGAGAATTGACTAATCCTTATAAATTTTTTGGATTCATGGATCCAAATAGCATCAAATCCTACCCTAATCTTGCAACCAAACAGTCCTTAAGTTCCACGGTGAGCAGCTAGCGTTGCATCACAAGGAGGAAGGAAAAAAAGGACCACCAACTCTGAAAATAATGAATGCTTCATCACTCAATCCAATAAAACCATATCCATACCCTTCTATATATATCTTATCCTCAGCCCTTTGTCAAAAAAATACAAATTATAAAATAAATAAAATAAAGTATGGAATCAAAAAAATTTCAAACTTCCAGTTAGCCACTCCTTGTATGTATAGAGTGAGATATGGGACAATTTCGTACAATTGCCGCATGTAGCATGGCGCAAAAACTTTATAAACACTACAGGAAACGGGTGCATATTTCGACGTGTTTGAGCCATCGAAATAAGTCCACAAAGTCAACAAAAATGCCCGTGATCGCGCCCCCCCCCCTCCTCCCCCCCATTTTTCCCGGATCAAACCCCCACTTTTCCCCAAATTTCTTTTCCCCTCCCAACTATTTCCTCCACCCACACCTTCACCCAATCCAGCCTCCCGCCTCCCATCCGGCCCGCCTCCGAGCACCCTCCTCTCCAAGCCCTCTTCCGATCCTCTCTGAGTCCCTCCAACCATCCTTTGAGCCCTTTTCCCTCCTCCACCACTTTGCCTCCGGCCGTCTCCTCTCCAATTCTCGGCCTCCGATCCACTGCCTCCGAATCGGTGAGTAATTTTTTTAATTTAGTTAATTTGTTAAATTTTTTTTAGTAAAATTAATTAATTTTAGGGTTAGTTTTATGATTAGGGTTAGGATTAGGGTTAATTTTAGGGTCAGGGTTAGGGGTAATTTTAGGGTCAGGATTCGGGTTAATATTTTGTTAATTTTAATTTATTTTATTTAGGGTTAGTTTTAGGGTTAGTTTTATTTAGGGTTAGAGTTAATTTTATGGTTAAGATTAGGGTTGGGGTTAATTTAGTTAATTTGTTGTTAATTTTAGTTAACTGGGATATATAGAGTTAGTTTGTTTTTAATTTCAGTTAGGAGAATATATATATTGCTGTTATTTATAGAGAAGGGAAATACTAAACTGAATAATTGTAATTAAAAAATTTGTGTGAATGTAGGGTTGATGTCGGCGTGATTGTCCATATTTCTTCGCATTCTATATACGTCAGTTTTCAATACACAACTCTACCCCTTTTATGTAATGTTCGTTGTATGGATACATGTTTATTTTAATGAATCCAGATACTTCGTTAATAATATCAATTGTTTAAGCAATTTACCATCCAAACTGAAAATGCATAAACCCTAAACTAAATACTTCAATAACTGACGATATGGAAACGATAACCATTAAAACCAATTTAATTAAGTGCATGATACTTAAACTGATACATATCGTTATCGAGTATCTCATATTGATAAAATATCGTGCCTTAGAACCTATCTATTAGTTATATGCGCATGGTTATCTCCGTGACATAAAACTATGCGTGGGTTGTTAGCCTTGAAAGTTAATCGTTTTTCGTTGACAACCATCTCGTAAGTTATGCGACGAGAATACTAGTTGCACTATAACCGATAGATTTGTCCCGTTTTGGACAAGTTAATAATGTATAACGTATACACTTCCCAGCATACTTATATTTTCATTCGTTTCGAGACGAGTTTCGTCAGTATCTTTTCGATGGTTCTCCGTGTACAAATATAGTTAAGATAATCCTTTCAATACTGATAGCATTGAGGCGTTTATTTCTATTATTGCAGTGTACTCGGAGAACAGCGGGGATGTGCTACCAAAATTTTCTCGAAGCGAATGAAAGTATAAGTGTAGAGGGTGTATATGTTATATATTCTTAATGGGATAGAAGCCTTACCCCTGACAGCTATTACTCTCGACATCCAAGAGAAAACCGTTAATATCGTCGGTCGTTATAAATCACTCAAATGTATTTCTGAGACATTGTTGTCATTCTCTTCTTTGACAATAACTATCTCGTTTTTAGCGTTCCCAATATAGTATAAAACCGTTAATATCGTGTACTATTTGAAAATGTTTATTATGATATTTTAGGTTTTACGTATCAGACAAGAATGGATAAGACTTGGATAAATAAAAGTTTGGTCCTGAGTTCTATAATGGTGTCGAAGAGTTTATGCAATTCGCGTCAAGAGTAGGTAGTAGTCGGATCCTCTATCTCTGTAGGAAATGCTGTAACGGTAGAAGTGATAGTCGAGAAGCGGTTCAAATGCATATACTTGTTAATGAATTTTGTCAAGTTTACACTATCTGGCACTTGCATGGAGAGTCCGTAGATTATAGAATCGCTGCACATCGTCTATTGCCATCTCTTATAAGAACCCCAGCAACCGGTGGTTTAAATGATATGATGGACGAATTGTATGATGCCATGAATGGTGATACCCCTTCGGATGATGCGGTTCCAAATGCCGAATCTGCTAGTTTTTTTAAGTATATGAAGGATGCTAAGAAACCGCTTTATGAGGGTGTGACAATGACGAAGTTGGGTTGGACGGTTCGCCTGTTTCATCTTAAATACAAAAGTTTATAGAGCAACAAGTAAGTTAATGACTTTCTAAAGATAGAGGAGGAGGCTTACCCGAATCCTGATCTCCTTGCCAATTTTCAATAGATGAAGAAGATGATTGCCGACATCGGTTTCAGTTATCAAAAAATCGATACATGCCCAAATGACTACATGTTATTCACGACATATAATGACAAGAAGTTAAATAAATGTAGAGCCTGTGGGGAGTCGAGGTGGAACTTCACAGTAGATAAGACTTTCACGGCGTATCGACCGGATCATCACGGGAGAGTCCAGTATGTGTCCTCCAAGTTTCTCCTCTTTAGTACAACGCTCCTTTCCAGCCGTATGGGTATCCCCCTCCTAGGTATCATCGGACAGACGACGTGGCATCGGAGACGTCGCGCCTGACCAGGACCCTTAGGATCAGGACCCTTATGTTTCTTGGATCTTCCAAGGATCGAACGCTAGAATACGGTGGTTCCTCACACTGATCGGCTCCCACGCTCCCGCTGCCGATCAATTTGCTGGCTGGATAGTCAAGCAGAACCTTAATCTTATCAATATATACGTCGAACGAGGGATGCAAGTACCTTCGGTGAGTTCGACAACCCTTCATAATATATAAATATATAAAGAGAATAATGGAGGAAAGAGGCCATACGAGGGAATTTCCTCCTATGACGTCGATAAAACACACCCTCCATCATGTTTTCCGACGATCGGAATGCATCATCTTCATCGTTATCATCTAAGATATGGGTACACCAAATTTTATGTGATTTTACAACATTTTCACCGTTGATTTAGCAATGTAAAAAGTTCTATTGTCGGTAAACCGTTAATTTTGAACCCACTAATTCAACGGTGAAAAGGTTATAGAATCATGTGAAATTTGGTGCACCCACATCTTAGATGATAACGATGAAGATGATGCATTCCGATCGTCGGAAAACACGATGGATGGTGTGTTTTTTCGACGCCATAGGAGGAAATTTCCTCCTATGGCATCTTTCCTCCATTATTCTCATATATAAATAGCATATTTAATAAATTATGTATGTGTGTGTATGCTTGTGTGGGTGTATGTGTAAGTGAGAGCGCGCGCGTGCACAGACACACACATACACAGACTTACACACTCACACACAAAGGCAAACAAGGGATGCATATTTACTAAATTATGTATTTTATAGTTTTAATCGTACGGGCTTTATCCTGGAGATCCAGGTGCGCCTCCTTCGCGATTGACTCTCCCTCCCCATGATCGTCCTTCCTCGTGATTTCATTCCCCACTTTTGTAAATTTATGATTTTAGAATTGTACCGGTATGGATATTCTATTGTAATCGATACTTGGTTGATAATTTATATTTTAATGGAATGGCTATTGGAATGGAATGGATATTGGATTGTATTCGATATTTGAATCGAAATAGGATTGTACTCGATATTCGAATCGAAATTGGATTGTATTTGTTATTTCAATCGAAGTTGGATTGGATGTAATTGGAATTCTATATTTTCTGTTTTAAATTTTTTTTTTCTCCTGTAATTAAACCTTATTTCGACGCATCTGTGCTGTTGAAATAAAGTTAGTTTTGATGTACCTGACGCGTCGAAACAAATGAAAAAAATATTTTAAAATATTTTTAAAGAACATTGAAAACATATTAAAAAGGTTTAATCCGACACGTCAGATTAATCGAAACAAAGGTTATTGTGACGGCGACGCGTCGAAATATATTAAAATATATCGACATGTCCTACGCGATGAAATAACCTAAGACGACGAAAGTTGTTGAGATGGCTTCATTCCGCCGCAAATTGGGAGGGTGAAGGGGAGGGGACGTAGAAACAAGGTTATTGTGATGTGTAGTACCCATCGAAATAAATCTAATTTTCCTGTAGTGAAAATGTTTGGGAAATAACAAAGCACACATGACATCTATTTATATCTATTTTGAGGACCGTTAATATAAAGACTCCAAATTCCAATAATAATTAACCAAAACCTAATTCAACATGGACTACCAACATGGTCACAACAAGCTTTACAGCTATTTTGTATTCAACCCACGTAACTGTCACTCTAGCTCATCCCTAGCTTTCTCTCATCTTTATCCATTCAATGCGTCGGATTTGCATTCTATTCTCGCAAGAAAATCCCAACGGAAACCGAACCGAACCAAACTGAACTGAACTGGATGAAAGACGTTTTCGGTTTATATTGATATTGATATTGATATTCGGTTAACAACACCCTCGACATCACACTTTTCAAAAGCTACAGTTTGCCCCCTCCCAAAACAGCTACTAGTCTTTAGTTTTCACAGCTACTTTTGATTCTCGATATACACATGATGCATTGAATTTAAGATTAAAATATGTCACTGAAAACTCTATAAGGGAAGTCAAAGATTTTTTGCAATTTAGCCATTTAATTATATTCATTTAATATTTGGTTATTCTAATTTTGTTTTTCTAAATATCAAAACCAAACCAAACCAACAAAACTCAAGAGCCAGAATGACCCACCACCTAAATTAATGTTCCAAAAGCCCAGCTCCTAACCATATATAAGCACACACTAGCTAGCCTTGCACTTCCAGCACAAAGCTATTGCTTCACACCTTTACACATTCATTTTAGTTTCTCAATCTCTATACAATGAAGATGTTCAAGAAGAGAATTCTCAAGGCACTCCTTCGAAAATGGAGGAAGCTAAGCGGCGAAGCGGCGCTCGCCTACGAGCTCAACCAATGGGATCTCCTAAGCAAGTACACCACCGAAGACGACGAACATTCGATCCCGAAAGACGTTCCAAAAGGACACTTGGTCGTGTATGTTGGTGAAGAACTCAAAAGGTTCGTGATTCACATATCGTTCCTCGATCACCCGTTGTTCCGGGCTCTCCTCGACCTAGCTCAGGAGGTTTATGAATTCAATTCGGACTCGAAGTTGTGCATCCCATGCGACGAGTCAATTTTTCTTGGTGTTCTTAGGTATGTGGGGGCACAACAAGAGAAAAAGATTTGGTCGTGCTGCTAGCTCCTTGTGTTTTTAGTTTAGAGGCACTATATTGATTGATTGATGAATTTTGAGGAGTTGGTTAACTTTTAATTATATGTGTTGTATATTGATTAATTATGAGAAAATGTATTATATGTTACTTTCATTTGAGTGCAATTTGGTTGAGCTATGATAGGAACTTGGCACATGGATCACAATGGTGTACTTTGGTATGTCACCAACAAAACTCATTCCACCGTAGGATTCTCGTCTCCTCTTAGGGTCTGTTTGGTTGTAAGATTATGAAATTTGGATTCCAAAATAGTACGGTTGAAAATTTCTGGATTTGGTAATTTGTTGTTTTGGTTTTGGATTTGTAGATTCTTGTAATCTTTGTTTGGTTCGTAAAAATAAAGTGGGATTTGGATTTGAGGATTTTAGAGAGAGATAGATAGAGATAGGATTATTAAATAAATAAAGTACACGGGTCCCATCTAAAAGTACAGTTGCCAAATCCTTGAAAATCCTTTAAAAAATTTAGGATTCAGGAATCCATGTTTTGTGATGGGCCCCCATAAAAAACAAAGGAATCCTGGAAATCAAAATCCTCCAACCAAACACAAAATTATGGAATCCTAAGATTCTACAATCCAAATCCTAACAAATCCTCAAACCAAACAGGCCCTAAACAAGTAGGTATCCAACATTCCGTATAAAAGTTTGTACAATTGTGGAGCACAACATATTATATTTTTCTTCCTTGAAGAAGTCGTAGCCGTCACTATTCGTTTCCGGTTGTCTGTCGGGATTACCATCCACTGTCACCATCGCCATCTTCACTCACATTGCCAGCTTGGCCATGATCATTGCAGTTTCTACTGTTACTTCTACAGTCGCCCCTTGCATTACATTTGTTGCAGTTGCCTCCTTCATCTCCAATGTCATCAACGACAGCCCCTGCTATATTATCAATCATAATTGTCCTCCTTGGTGCCATCTTCATCATGCCAAAATCAATGCGCTTATTTACCTTCGCTCTGCTATAATCTTCAGTTCTTCCATCTTGTGCTGCAGTAACACCGTGTTGATAAATAAAAATATGCTCGAAAACGCTGAAGATCAAAACAATCAAGAAAGAGATGGCTCAAGAACGCAACACAGGTTTGTATAACAATATTACATACCAAAGTACACTAAAATACAATGACATATTACATACATCTCTCTGTTATTTCATCCAAAACAGCATATGGTACTAAATTAAAAAAGACAGCAAACGTCTGTATTTTTTTAGAATTTGTCAGAAACAAGGCATTTTTCAGAAGCGAGAAAAAGAAGATGCCTCATGAATAATATATTATTCCTTGGAGCTAACCTACACTGCTACAAAGAATGGCACGTCAAAAAATAGAACATAGGGCGAAAACTTGGGAAATTGTACATGAAAGTCTAATTTGCATCAAAGCATATACACTAACCAAAAAAGCAACTGCTTTTAATTCTAGGCAAATCCGGGTCTTCTAACCCTCTAATGAAAGCTCTGATTGCAAGATGCTCTGAAGCATATGTCATGAAAGATGCAAACACTAGGCCTCCCGCGACCATCAGCCCTAACCTGCATAAGGGTATCAACATTAAGATTTATATAATTTTAATACAAATGCTGGTAAAACCTGAGGTTAACATTTATCAGATTCCATCATTAAGATGTGATACCAGTCGCAATGATTGCTTGATAAATTTAGTCTATTAACCATAGAGCTTAATGGACATGCATGTCGAGACGTGATAATTAACTTTTGTAACTTTCTTTTCTTGCATCTGTGATTCGTTTATTAAAGAAGAATTGTGTAAGAGCACTCTCTAGTCCCTTTACAGGCCACACAACTTCCAAACTCGCTATCATCTGATCTAGCAATAAGTAGCATCATAATTTTTTTAAGTTATATGTGGGAATGTGTAGTTGTTTTGGACTTGGTTGTTTAATGTTCTTTAGAGTCGAACATAATTCCTTTTAGAAAATCTATCATATTTTCCCTTCGAGGCTTTGGAACACACCAATTGATTATTCAGATCATAGCAAGCATCTTTTTTATCCATAGGTTTTAAAAAAAAATTGAAACCTGGAAATGATGGATAACATCAGGTCATCAAACTTCATCAAATATTACGGAGCCTTAATTTTTCTTTTCTCATCATACCATATTTTCAATTGCTGGATATTTAATAAAATTTATCTTTTATTATTTTACGTGATCATAAATTATTTTAGCCAATGGCCTTTACATAAATATTGTCATTATACAATGGCTATAAAGTTGGGCTTTAATTTGCCCCGTTGAAGTGTTTTATTTCTTCTGATCAATTAATACATGAGTATTTATCATTTGCCATACTCATTATTCTTTTCATTTATGTTTGACCAGGAGCATCTGCTCTCTTGATGAGATTTATCTGGTTATTAAATTTGTATTTTATCTCTTATATGTGTCTAAATAAAAACTAAATAAAACCAATAAGCAATAGTCAGTATGACACTTCCTCTCTGGGGAGAGTGCAGGGGGTCGACTGTCAGTGGGGGGATGTGGCCACAATTTAACGCTTTCGGGGCAAATTCATAAGTCCCCCTAGGTGTGTGTGATGTGTGCGTCAGTGTCATATGCATAGGTTAGGGCTTACACGACAGTTACAAAAATAAAAATTAAAAAATAGAAACTAAAGCCATTAACCGTTTGAGCCTATTAACCTTGGGTTAAATGACTTCTGATTGGCCCTTCATTAATATTTATTCTCATCTTATGTTACTCTTTCAACCTACACACACATATTCCACACAAATTTGGAACCGTTTTGGTTGGATGGAAGAGTAGTGTGTGTTTCTCTCATCTTCTTTTTTCCAACATAATAATTTTATATGTAAAAATGGGTAGAGAAAAGATGCGGGCTAGAGCTCTTGCTCTTTATTTTATGCAAAAATAAAAAGCGAAATGGTGATATTTGTTGACTATTGTATTCTGGAGGCGATATGTCGAGACCTGCTATATCGCTAGAAAATCACTAGTTTCTAACCGCCGTTATATGAATTGACTCAAAAAGAGCAAGATATAAGTGCCTTGATCAACAGCTTCACCAACAACCTCAATTTTTAATTATTTTATTATCTAGTTTTATCATGGTTCTGTTATTAATTTTCTCCAACAAATTTAAGATATTCGTGGATAATAGAATCCCTTCGTAGAGAAAAGAAGGTTCGTTGACGGTATTGATGATTTACACAAGATCTCTCGTTACAAGGGTGACGATTCTAGAGAGGAAAAAAATGTTGTCTTTACCATCTTTAAAATTATTATTTTGATTACCTTTTTTTATTATTTCAAATATACTTATTGTATAGAGAATAATGGAGGAAAGATGCCATAGGAGGGAATTCCCTCCTATGGCGTCTTAAAAGTACAATCTCCATCGTGTTTTCCGACAATCGGCACCCATCATCTTCATCGTTATCATCTAAGATATGGATACACCAAATTTCATGTGATTCTACAATTTTTTCATCGTTGAATTAGTGGGTTCAAAATTAACGGTTTACTGACAATAGAACTTTTTACATTGCTAAATTAACGGTGAAAAGTTATAGAATCAAATGAAATTTGGCGTACCCACATCTTAGATGATAACGATGAAGATGATGGATTCCGATCGTCGGAAAACACGATCGAGAGCGTATTTTTTCGACGCCATAGGAAGGAATTCCCTCCTATGGCCTCTTTCCTCCATTATTCTCTATTGTATATTAGGTACATCTGTAGATATAAAATGAAAAGGGCATACATGAGAATGTTTTTAAAGAACCAAATAATCCGAATTGATGAGGAAACTAGAAGCCAAGATGTTTCATCTCCAAATCAAAAGGTTTTCCAAAGATGCATTCTATTAGTCAATTTTAAGCCTAAAACGGAACACCATGGATTCCCTCACCCAAATAAGAGAAAAATAAAACTATAAAATTGAGATTTGATGCTATTGACTAAGGCACATATATCTCGTTTTTTTAAAGACAATTCGTGCTACCATGATAAGAAACTAGTGGTTCAATAACCAACGAACATCACTGTTTTTCTTTTTACTTCTACATAAAGCAAAATATAAGAACTCTATGTACAACTTTTTTCTACCCATATTTGGATATGAAATTATTACGTTAGAGATAAGAGAGAAACATAGATTGTTGAGTGGAATATAGTTATATATAGGTTGAAAAGAATAACATAAGATGAAGTGGAATAAAATATCAATTAGGGGGGAATCAAGGACCATTTAACCTAAGGTTAATATGCTCAAAAGACTAATGAATTTAGTCTTTATTTAGACCTATAAAAGAGAGATGATGTAAATTTAATCACCAAATGAATCATCAAGAGATCACATGCTCCTCTTCAAACATGAATGAAAAAATAATAGGTATTTACCAATCATAAATGAAAAGAATAATGAGCATAATAAATGAAAAATATTCATTTTAAACGGCCTAAAGTAAACGACAAGAAGAAATAAAAACTCAACGAGACAAACTAGACCACATTTTATAGTCATTGCATACTTTATAGCCATTGCATACTGACGAGTTAATAGCCAAAATGATTTATGATCACATAAAATATAAAAATAACAAAAGATATATTTTAATCAAAATATTCCAACATTCCCCACTAAATTGAACCAAAATAATATAATGAAAAAATGCATTAATCAAATTATAATGCAGATAAGAAAAATTATAATGATGTTTAATGTTGGGTAGAGCTGGATCATTATACATCATGAATGTGCCATTCATTGCACCTTTCACTTAATACTTGAACTTCGATTCTAGAGTCATAGCGGACCCGACCTTGAAATATGAATGTTTATAGGATATGAACGTTTATAATAAATGAAAAGTGTCATGCACATAGTATTTTAGGTGTCAAATCGAGCCTTTAAGCCATCACATTACGGCCTTGTGCTTGATCTTGGTTTCATGAGTTGTTTCAGAGAATTAAAGCTCATTCTTTTAAAAAAAGCGGTCCCTCTCATACTCATATGGATGAAATCCGTCAAGAGTGCTCGTCACTATTAGGGTCAAAAATTACACCCTGGTTGACCAAGTCAAAATCAAAGTCAACCCCAAGCCAAGTGGGTCCAAGCCCAAGTCAAGTGGGCCCATGCCCAAGTCGAGCCCGAACATGAAGAGGCCGGCCTCGCCTATGCCAATATGAAAATTATGTAATAAATAATTTTGATATAATTTTTATGAATAAATGTAAGAAAAATAGACATAAAGCTAAGTTTTTATAAAGCCCATGGCTCATGTGCAAAACAAATGAACACATAGGCATGTGATGGGCAAAATGCCATTTTGAAAAGCTCAAGTGGCTATGCGTAAATTTTTAAGCTTATATATGGCAACATGATAATGAAATGAAAAGAATAATTCATTCCCCCTCAAAAATTAGGGTTTCTGTGCCTCCACCTCCCTCAAGGTTCTAAATCTTCTTATCTTTTTTTGAATTAAATCAAGAGTTCAACTCTTCCTTTTCCAAAAATAAATAGTTTTTCATCATAACCTTTGAAGGGAAGCTCGGATCTACCATCAAATCCCTAAAACAGAAGATTTTTAAGTCTCGTCCTTTTTTTCCAAGATCCAGCAAATAGAAAGGAAGAAGGAGAACCATCTCCAAAAATCTCATTCCGGAAGGATCCGAGACTCAAAAGAAGATCCAAGACTAAAGGGGAGAAGAAAGGGTCCTCTTTGATCATCTCCAAAGATTTCTAGGAGTTTAACTCCATTCAAGATCTGTTGGAGTTTAACTCCATAAATCAAAACCTTTTTTAGGAGTTTAACTCCATTCAACATCTCTCGGAGTTTTAACTTCATAAATAAAAAATCCTCTTTCGGAATTTAACTCCTAATTCCGGGGGGCGCCCATGTGCCGGGGACTAAGGCGATGGCGCCCAGCGTCCAGGGCCAGCATTCAGCGCCCGCGTGCCAAGCACGTGAGGCGCTGGCGCCCACGCGTTCTTTGGACGCTATTCACCCTCTTTTCCCATGCACTCCACACTAAAATACCTCACCCGTTAGAAAAAAAATTTAACGGGGCGCTGCCTCGCACCCCGTAAGGAGCTGCTGACCCCTTGATCGCCAGCCCGCTATCCGGGTAACGAGACCCCCTTAAACTCTGTGAGGCCCCCGATATACCCAAGACCCCTCAAAATACAACACACGCACACTGCACATTGAGTTCGCATGACCAGTTTGACCGGTCAATCGAAGATTCATTCGCTCCAAAAGCGAGGGATAATTAACGGCAGTTTAATCCGCGGCTGTCGGAGATTCGGATCCCCGCAATCAATAAACCCGGTCTACCCTAGGCGGGGGAATCTGTAATGCGCCTGACAAGCGACGCCTATTCCCATCTCAATGGGGTGACGAAAAACACCCTACAGTCACTTTTGCATCTTGCTTATAAGACATGGCTTTCATTAAGAGATTAACTCAGCCTTTTAATATTCAAGGATATATGTGCTTATACCATAAGGATAGACCATGAATGTAAACGGCACAATTGGTGCATCCTAATTCTGACTTGCACTATTATTCGTTTGTCCAATTGAACCCGGCTCTTAGAATTTCCGGACCCCATATCGGATATCCTTATAGGCAAATTAATAATGATTGGGTTTATGTCCAATCCCGATATAATCCAAACCTTAATTTAAAACAATCTTTATTTTAAAATTAGCAGGATCATTATTTCACATGCACATGCAACTTAAATTATTCACATTTTCCTTCTAATTATATATTTTATTGTCATTGTCTACCTGGTGCCGCTTCCAAAATTGGTGCATTTGATGCTTTAATAATTACAACTTTCTTTTAAATATGATTGGATCTTTTAAAATGTGTGTCAGTAGTTCAATGCTCATGCCAAAACCTCAGATATCAACCTAGCATACCCACTACCAACATCCATGAAGTATGTGCATTTTTATTTGCTCGCCGTGTCTATGTCCGGCACATTTGGATACTTGGGCATTCTGCCCGACATATGTCTGACACACTTAGGCAGTGTCTACCTATATCGGACGTGACCAACATTTCTAAACGGCGTAGAGGGTTGAGAAAGAAAATTGAAAAATATGTGTGGACAATTTTGATACCTTCAAAAATGCAAGAATGCTAAATATAGCAAATCAATATCATGATGGACTACAACTAGGATGAATAAATGTCCAAATTGATGTAAATAATAAAGTCGGGTCTAGAAAGTAAGCTCCAAGTAAAGCGGGTTGATATTTTATTTTTTAACTCTTATGGATTGCATTTTTATGTTATTTGATTTTAGTTTTATATATGTATTTGTTTGTGCCAAAAAAATTTATGGTTTCGGATGAAAGTTATTACCTTGATATTATTTTTATTATGCTTTAGAAATTATTCTAGCACATGTTTCTTCTCGTCGTTTATCATATCATGTTTAATATATATAATTAAATATACAGAGCAATAATATAACCGTATCCCCGTGTCCTTTTTACAAATTTGTCGTATCCCCTGTCCGCATTCGCGTTCATGTCCATTCTTCATACCTCAGCATATTAGACCTAGATTTAACCCCCAAACACATTTTAAACACTTGGCAATGTCAACCATAAAGCTCCCTCAGTTATATGTGCTTAACCAACTTAATGGCGCCTCAGAACAATCATTGTGCAATAGGGAGCAACTATGAGCTACTTGCCTACATTAGTTCGTACAATGGACATAACTTCCAGATTAGCTAAAACCCAACTATCAACTAAAAAGGATTTCTGCCTCTTCGATATTCCTGATATCTTATTGTTAAATATCCATGCTAGAGCTCCAAAACTCTAAAGTTATGATGAGAGTTGACACATTTTATTATTAGAACACGCCTCAGGTTAAGCGCCCTTTTTTGGACCGAAAGTCAAAACCCATGGTTTTGCGCAATGGTATTTTCGTTTAACTAATCCACACTAAACACACACGTTTGGTTGGAATTGAATCTGGAGTGCTATGATACCATGTTAAATGTCCTACCACTACACCAAAACTCCAAAGTTATAATAAGGGTTAAGGAATTAATTTTAATATTATAAATCTTAAATCACCTGATTGCTGCTCTAACATGATAACATAAAAAGATAATGAAACAGCATTGAATGTATCCGTCTTAAGATACAGAGAACACTACAAAGAGACAATGGACATTAATTGTTTCAATTACACTGGAATGGAGAAGTGGCATACCTAAAACTATATGTCAAACAAGGCAAAATTCACTTAGAAAATATTTGAGCTTCAAATATATTAGGCGGGGCAGAGAAAAAAAAAATTCAACATGGACCCCATTTGAGCCTGAAATGGTATTTCAAGAGAAATAGCGTTGGAGAGAAGACTTGAACCCACACCCATCCTCAATCTTGAAAGTCCAAATCTTGGGCCTATAACCACCAAACTACCTTCAACTATTGGTTTAACTGTTGACTCATTCATTTCTATAGAGTTTCTCAGCCTATGTGCTTAAACATTCAAGGAAGTTCTCATTCCATGTGGATGTCTAGTACGAGAGAAACCAGTGACCATCAAAATATTGTGCGCATACAATTTCACAGATACCTTTGTGACAACTTGAACCTTTTGATGAAATATATGATTAACATGTATAGATTATTTCAAAGTTCTCACAAGATAAATACCTAGCAAAAAGAGCAGATATCCCCGATAAGATGGGCAAAGATGGGGCAAGAACCGCTAAAAGTGTCATTCCACCGCCATAGAACCATGTGGCATCATCACAATTCGATACGCGGCGTTGATGACCTGCATCACAAATCTAAAAATTTATTGACAAAGGAAATCTAATGAGATGTTCCAATAGTGTCAGAATATATAATCATCTCTCTCAATCCTCACGAAGACTTCGCATTGTTGCAGCCGAATGGATATTAAGATGGTGTTAGAGTAATCCAGGTCCACCCACACCCATGGCACACTTAGAAAGCAGATTGGGGAAAAATGGTTATGCAAAAGCCTTGGTTTTGGGCAACAAAGGGGCGGTCAAACTGCGGAGGGAATGTTGTATAAACTTATATCCCTCAACACTAACTAAAACTTCAAAGATTCAGTGAAGAGGAAGCAACATGAATAAATAAAATGCTAAATTACACCAAAATATCCTAATTATTGGAATTTTTCGCTAATCCTTCAAGTTTTTTTAATCACGATAAAGTCCTTTAAACTGTGGTTTTAAGGAAGTTCATTTTCACTAAAATACCTTTAAATGCAAGGAAGCTTACTGTATTTTGAAAAAAAACCTATAAGTTGGTTTACTGAAAACACTCACAGTAAGGGTAATTTAGTGTAATCTAAAAACAACATATGCACAACTCAACAAACCTTTTCGTGAGTCATAATCAGGAGAATCGAGATGTGGGGAGACAATTCCTGCCTGACTTGCTATTGCCTTTCCCCACTGATAGACGAAATGGAGATAGCATCCAAATGTTATGAAAAATATTGTGAATGTCCATTCGTACAATAGCAGCAAGCCCGTCCATGGCATCACTTGCCGAGGAACAACAATAAATGCAAGTGCAAGGGATAGTACAGCAGCCAAAAAGCAGAAGGAGACGGATATTCCACCCAAAAAAGCAGGAACCTTGGAATTTCTGCCATTTGCAATCTGCTCGAAAAACAAGCAAACAGTTCCGTTATATTGATTTAAGAAGAAATTTGAAAGGCAAATTGATGGTGGCATGATGCAAAAGGTCCATATCATTGAGTACATAGAAGTGGTTGAAAGAGTTGAATCAATTATCTAGATAGAGAACACAACTATGAAAGCAAACAGTAACATAATATTCCAGAAAATTAAAAAATTTAATAGGAACATCTGAAAAGGGAACAGAGACCTGTTGATTCAAACCCCTAATAGACGATGAAGCAACACCAACACCGAAATAAGTTGGGGAACCTGATCTATATTTGTAGTAAACACGCTGGGCATAATCACATAGAGAGCTCTGACCAAAAATACTGAATGAATCTCTGTTTATCTGTAATAAACAAGGTTATAAGTACCTTATCAATATAAATTCATATCGATATTTTTCAAAGTATCGGTAAAACTATCCTCCATAACTATAAGTACTGACCTGAAGGCAAGACCGGTAATAACAGAACAGCAACACACATATGGGAAGGGCAAACAAAATTCTGACTAGTAGCTGATCATTAGGGTTTCCTCCACCTTGAGTACCCGGTAGTGATTCCTCAAGTTGTTCACGGACATCCTGCGGTATAATAGTTCCAACAAATACTGAATTTCAACAGTGTTAAGGCTAAAGGCAAAATAACACCACCCTTAACTATCACTGCTTCTACCAAACCACCTTAAAGTTTTTTAATTACAGTAAACTCCCTTAAACTTTGGCGGTAAGGGATATTTTTTCTTCACCCGAATATCGTTTAATGTAGCACTATAAGGGAGCTTACTGTAATTAAAAAACCCTTTGGGTAGTATAGTGAAAAATAACAATAGTTAAGGGTATCCCAGTATAATTTAGCCTAAGGCCAATATATAGTATCAATCTTAAGTAGCTAAATCATGTAAGCAAAGTGTTGCATAAGATAGTCGAATGACGAACAAAAAAAGAAAAAAGAAATTAATAGTATGCCTCACTGAGATAATAAACAACAACCACTATAACAGTTAGGATAAAGCACCTGCCAGATGTCAACAGGTTTTAGAAGCCAAGCTGTCCACCAATCCCACGGTTTGAGGGGGCCAAGGGTGTAGTGAATGACCCGAAGTTCTTCCTCGTCTACCATCCACTGAATACACAATATGATATTATGTTTGAAAGAGATCAGCAGCCAACAACAAAGGCCAATGTAGAATATAGAGCTGAGCTAAAAGACAGGAAGGACAAAGTGTGGTTCAACATTCATCGTTAAAACGCATCAAAGGAGGTCATCTTATAATGACTGGTAAAATAGTGCAAAGATGTAACATGTAAAATGGAAAAGGAAAGATAAAAAAGTTGAAGGAGTCTGGATAGCAATAGTTCTCTTATGGTGGTCATTAAAGCCACTGAATACAATATGAACAATCTAATTAAAGCATAGGAATTACAAATACATTGTAATTTATTGTTTTACTGAAAATTTAGTGCTCACCTTATTGGCCAGCATGTAAAGTCCAACATCTGCATTATACAGAGTAGAGAGTCGCTCCATTTTAGGTACTGGCCTGCTTTTCCTAGCTTCTGAAGATAAATCCGGTTCAAACACATGGGCATTGGGAAAACCAGCATAATATGCATTCAGAAAACCCTGATCTCCTGTAGTTGGAAGAAAACATGTCTTAAGCTAGGAGTTAACCAAATTATATCCATAACAGCAAATGCAAAAGGTAACTCAATTCATCAAACTGGAAATGGAAAGTTCTGAGCACAGCCCAATTAGATTCAAAGTATTAACTGCATGCCCTAAACCACAAAAACTCTCTGATGGACAGGGTATGATGAACACTGAAGATCTATGATTTAACTTGAGGAGTCGTGAATGTTCTTTATCTCTCTGCGAATTGTTAGGGATAGTGATTGGCAAGAACTTTCTAATTTTTCAGGTCTCGTAAAAATGCACTGTGGATATATATTAACATCATGACATCAACTTCAGAAGAAAAGGGTTGTTTACAAAGTTTCAGAATTTCAGTAGCAGGGTGAGTATCTACAAATGCAATAAAATCCTATGAAGCTTTAAGTATGAGTGAAAGGCTTAGATGTTAGAAGACCGGTCACTTTAATTTATATACTGTCTAATGTGGTTATCTAGCAGACACATACAAGTCCAGACCTACAATGTCATTTGGCATCTAGCACTAAGGTTGCATGCTTCAAGAACAATTGGATAAGAGCTTAACAGGACTGAGAAATCACCAAAAGGGCATTATTGACCTTGCAATGTATGTCAAATAAACTTAAGATGTGATTTCGTATGCCTATTTATCTCCATCCAAGCGTTTTACCATGCATTATGCAACACAAATATGTCTTTTACGGCAAGTTAAGCTATTGCCCCCCTGAATATGTAAACATTAGGGATCATTAACTATCAGATTTATTTTACATAGTACAATTATAACCCTCGAGTAACGACTTACATTTTGCGAGATCACAAATACAACGGAATAAAATTTCCTTTATGAGGTGCAAAAGAAAACGCAAAAAATTGATTGGTTAATTCATTGACGATTATAATAAATTATGACAAGATTCAGACCTCCAGTGTAAGAACCTAAAGATGTCACTTTGCTCATCATATCTTCAAAAACAGTTGCAGAAGGTTCCACAACCATAACCCCAGAATTCAGCCGCTCAGAATGTTTCAGGTTCGCACAAAACTTTGAGCACTGGAAGAGATCATCAATATTCTTGATCACAATTGTATCGGCATCAAGATAAACAACTGGGAAGGAAAAGCATAGAACTCAGACTATCGAACCTACTTGAATATATGCAAACAAATTGATCAACGGAACAATAGTTTGAGAAACTAGGTTCTTGCAATAACAGATAAAGTAATTACTTTGACAGTGCTACCTTTCCGATACTTCGTCATGTTGAATATTTTTAATTTGGTGTAGACTCCCCAAAACCTTTTTGGACGTACTTGATTCGGATTAGCCAACAAACTTATAGTTTCCACTATCCAGCCATCAGCCTAGAATATGATCAGAAATAGGAAGTTAGTACACAAATTATAAATGTAATCTTGACCGAAAACAATTTTTAGTTACAAGATTTAACCCATGCAGGCCTTCCCTTTCCTACTTAGTAGATAGCGACATAGGGTTGGCCTACTCTCCCATTGGATTAGTTGCATGCCCTTAACTTGTGACTTCTAATTTTATAGCGACAATTCTCATGCCTTGCCAACTCTCCACCCCTTAGGATGAGGCGCATTAACATTTCCTTGACTTTCATCACAGGCAAATATAAAATTAGAAGAACATCTAAATATCTAAGCATTATCACAATGGATACTGTTTGTTATCAGAAAAGAGTCCGTGTTGTTAGCTGTAGCGCATAAAGTATACAGGCAGAAAATTTTAGAAGTGGTTAAATGGATGAGTCTTCGATCTTGATATACTTCCTACTGCTTCCAATAAAGCATAGTGCTATCCTTGTGAGTTCCTTCCTTAACAATATCTGCCAAATGATAGCCTTCTTATAGTAACTAAAATATCTATTTTTAGTTTGTATTATTTCATCGTGAGCAATAATCTTATAAACCAGTGTTATTATCAATCACGTACCGCGTTACAGGATATATTTTACTCTCATACTCACTTCCTCAAATGGTTTAACATTTAAAACTGATTTCATTTGTTGAAGGCTCGGATATTATTATATATATGATTATTTCCAAGGGAGAGAAGGTTGGTAGTACATAAGAATTATTGCAAGGCCGCCACAAATTCAAAGCACGCAACCAACAAAGGGAGAGCAAGATCGATCATACTGAGGGAGGGGCAGGTTTCTCATGGGTCTAACCTTATAACTACAGAAAAGATATTCAATCAATGATTTGAAGAGAAAAATAATGCAGGAAGAAGACATTATTGAACCCTAGTTAAACACGATGTACCAGAAATATTCTGAAACATTTTGAGGTGATAAGACTATTGGTGTATCTAACATTGCTATGGAAAATACCCATCAAATACTTACCACAAGGCACATAGTTTCAAGTCCACTCAGCGATTTGTACAATAATGTCCATAAATATCACAGTCCAGCTCAACAACAAACTCTTATGCATGGTTAATGGATCCAATCATGCAGAGGCTAATTGGCTACCAAGTGTCGGAGACATGCTATATTCAACTTTGAATCAACGTCAGGCACTAAAAAAAAACTATTTTGTTGTGATATCTCTTATAAGAGGATATTATTAAATGATGATGTATCTAAGTTTGGTACAACAGATCGCCAGGTATGCACAATCACACAGTAAAAAATTTAAGTTATTTGTTTACTTGCTCCATTTCTTTTCAAGCTTAGGCATATAGGGTTTTGGCTGGAGAATGATTGCCTTTCTGATTGTTGATACCGAGTTGATATTGTTTGTGCATTGTTAGGTCGCTACATCCGCAGGCCCAGTTGCTTTCCACGTACTTCAATACGCAGCTATTCAATCGCTTTGAACTTTGGACGAGTTATCTTCTATGTGGATGAATGGGCTATGCAAACTCTACTTTGCAAGGCTGTACCTGTTTTAAAGTATAATTCTACTTAGGCCATGCAGTTATCTAAACTCCAATTTGATCCAAGTTTAGTTAAATCCATTTTCCCAAATACATCTCTTACAACATAACTAGAAATTATATTTAAAGGGAATTTGCGGATTGCAAACCATAGTTTGCATCCCCTTCCTCCACTTAAAAATATACTCCAGTGATCCTAATTCCATACCCAAAAAGGGTTAATGTTGTTGGACTCTAGGTTATCCTAACCCCACATCTTCCATTCGTTTGTAGTTTGAATAAACGAGTCTGAGTGTAATTTAGACTAGTGAGATCATTCTAGCTATCACAAGTTCAAATTGCAAAACCATGTTACACTTTTTGAGTTCATAAATCAAATGCTCCTTATAATTACCAACCAAACCAACCAATCAAGGAACAAACAAGCTCATCCCTGAACTAGTTCAGTAAATAATTTCCAAAAAAAACTCAGAATAAATATTAGGCAATACATTTCAATCCCAAATATATCTAACATCAACCAAAAAATTCCCAAATCAAGAACAGAAGCATGCATCAAATCTCACCTGAAGGAGCCTCTTCGCATAATCGGAGACGCCATCGGAGACGAGAGCCACCATGTCCTTCGTCGATCCGCTGTCCCTAATCGATTTCCCGAGAACTCGTACCCCAAGAAGGAACTCGTCGCCATAGAGGAGCGTCACATACGCCTCCGATTCGCTCCTCTCGCGACTCGCAGCTCCCAAAATCGCCAAAAGGACCACTAAAAACCCTAACTTAATAGCTGGCGTCATCGCGCTGCGATCCAATTGGAAGCGATTGAATTGGGGTTTGAAATTTTAGAGGAATCTCATCTTAGCAGAAACCCCAGAAAAATCATAAGCTTTAAGCGAGAGATTTTTCCATTCCACTGTTCCGTTTCAAACCCAAAAATCAAGTGCAGCTTTTGCATATTAGACCTTTGTCATGTAGGAGAGTTTAGTCACATAGACCCTTTGCCAATTATAAAATTAGAGAAATGTACGTTTTACTAGGTGTGCCGTTTTGCTGAACGCCCCTCCGAAACCTAGATAATTACTAAAACATCCACCAAAACTTAGAAATTTACAAACAAAGATTGCAAATTATTTCAGAAAAACACACGCAGCTCGAGGCTCTACAGCTGGCAGTGAGTGGCGGGGTATTTTTGTCATCTAAGCAGTGAGTTGGTGCTCTTCTGTCCCTTGGCAACTGGGTGAATTAAAACTAGGGTCAATTAAAACCAAGGAAAATTTCACTAAACTGCCTCGAAACTTTCAGTGTTTTTCCGCAAGGGCCTGTTTGGTTGTTTAAACTTCACGCTATGGACTCTAAATTCCGCATTTTCTTGTTTGTTTACATTAGTAATATGAATTTTCATCTCCAATGGCCATTATTTTAGAGCAAGTGTTTGTTTGGACGGAGTTAAGAGAAGAAAGATTGATATTAAAATACACTTGTCGAATATTAAGTAACCAAAAAATATATAAAAAGTTGTCAGTTCATAAAAATACTTGAAACCTTTTTTCCTCAACTCCATCTCAACTCTATTAAAGGAAGTAGATAAATTGAAAATTAAACTAATACATACACATACATTACACTAGCTTTTTGCACGTGCCTTTCATGCCGAAAATTAATAAGTTCTTATTATTTGATAATTTCAAATATTAAAAAATTATCTTTTAAAGGATTTTATGTTATTTTTCACTAATGTCTTAAAAAATTTCGCACCGGTTGATATTTAATCTCCATCACCTGCGAAATATAAAATCAAAATATAAAATCAATACTCTCAAGCAAAATCAACAATTTAATATTATAATATATATACCTGATACGATTTCATGTGCGATCCAAAAAGCTAGCGAGTGAGAAGGAAAAAACTCATTTTAGAGTTGACGCGACGGGGATCGCGCCGATGCGTTATCTTCCGTTGATCCGCTGATGGCGAGCGATGGATGGCTGAGGTTGGGTCTGGAGGCTGTCGCTCCTGAAGCGTGTGGATCTCAATGGGTTTAAGGTTGTGGTTGCCGAGTTACCTGCAAGGAATTACCAGGGTGATTGTACCACCGAGGACCCTCCGACGATCAAGTTAGACTAGAGATCCGAGCAGAGTAACGGCTTAGTGGAGTAAAAATGGCTTACTTGATCCGTCTGGAAGAGGGGTTTATATAGCGGTGGCAGCAGGCAGGGCAGGCGCGAGAATCACACCGGCGGTTACGCTCCCGACATCACGTCCGCGTGATGAGCGGGATCCCCCATTAATGGCGAGGCAGGCTCATTAATGGGGGATCGTGATAGTGTGGAACGTGGGATGTGGCCGGCGGATATCTCGCGCATGGCGAGATTCGCGGGATGGCGGTTGCGCCTGTGAGGGTGCCGTTGGTCGGTCACTGAGACCGAGGAAGATGACCTCGGTGGGAGAGCTCGAGAACGAGCGGGAGAGCCAAGGTATCTTGGTTCTGCGGTAGCTCGGAGGCGAGCTAGGAGGCCGAGGAGGCCAGTTGTGCTGGGGGCTCGGAGGCGAGCCAGCATTGGTCGGTAGGACGGGCATAGTAGTAGTCTGGTCGGCCACTGCAGGTCCTTTCTTGCATGCTTTGGGACACGTCATCTGCCACGTGTTATAATCTGGGAGATCGTCGATATTGAGCATCATCATTAGCCCCCCACTCTCATCCCGACCAGCTGACGGGTCGGGTCGAGAGTGGTTTGTCGAGTCACCCGAGGTGAGCTCCTTTCCGAAGATATCGTCGGGCGTGTCCCCGGGTAATTTGTTGTATTTTCTGGATGACGCCAGCGAATCAGGGTGAGATCTTCTGCATTAAAGGGGGTGCGCCGGATCGTGTGCACGTTTACTGAAACGACAGCCCACGTGTCGGGCGCTGGTTGGCTTGACGTGACGGGCTGCAGACCTCTGGCGTCTTGATGGGACATGGCCAATGCGCAGGCGACAAGTGGAGCGATCGCGGTCGTCGAATGCGAAGAGTCATTTTTGGCGGGAGTCGACTGTCGCCGCTGGATTAGGACGCCGGTGGCTATAAATAGGGGTGGGGCCCGCTTCAGGGCCTATCTCTCTTCATATTTCCCTCATTCTTGATCTTGTAAGCTCAGCGCTCCCCTCTTCAGGTCGGATCTCTGCGCTCCCGATGACCCCTCCATCAGATTATATGTCTTCCTTTAGGGAGTCTGTAAATGTCGTCGGGGTAGGTCCTAGGGGTTCTCCCATCGAGTTGGAGTCTCCCTGGGGAGTTAGGGTCAGATCTTCTTCTCGGGGTTGCGTGTCAGGGGAGGGTCCTAGGGCGGAGGTGGCGGATGCCCCTGGCGTGCCATCCTTGGTGAGGTACGAGAACGAACTTGCCACCGTTCGGGCTCGTTTCCATATCCCGTCCGGTTACACTCTACGTCTGGCCGAGGAAGGAGAGAGGGCGGACCACGTATGGGTTAAAGAGATAGCATTGTACCTGGAATCTTTTGGGCCGGAATGCGCCTGCCCTTCTCTCCCGAGGTTGCTAGGGCGTTAAATTACTTTGGGCTAGCCCCGGGCCAGCTAGTGCTGAACTCATGAAGGATTCTCCTTGGGTTGCTGGTCCGCTTGAAATTGCAGATGGTCCCTTTTGGTCTGTCCATTCTTGGCTCCTCTCTCATTTACAAAGGACATCCCGGAACCCGCGCGGGCGACCCGAGGTGGGTTTATCTCTCCTTTAGGAAACGACGGGGGGGGGGCACCCGAGTCGGGCGTCGTCATCTTGCCTTCTTCTATCCACGATTTAAAGAAGAAGTTTTTCTTCGTTGGGCCGCCGGAAGGCGAGGACTGGCCCGTGCCCACCCAGTGGTCTAGGAATAGGTGCTGGCGTGGTAGCTCGTCCAACGATCCCGACGCGGTGAGAGTGTCGGAGTGGGAGCCTATTCCCCGAGCTGACGTGCTGCTTTCTGAGCGGGCTTTTAGTTAGGCCGGGTTCAGCCCCGCCCAGTTCGTCGGTAAGTTAGGGGCTCATAGGCATTCTGTTAGGCTTGGGTCTATTTTCATTTTTGCTTGTGTTGCTAACATCATTGTACCTTGCTTTGTGCAGAACCCATGGACTTGAGCCACCTTCGAGCGGCCATGCGCAAGACGAAGAAGGGGTCGAAGGCTGGAGGGGCCAGCTCTTCTTGTCAGGCACCGATCCTGGCTCCCCCAGCAGCCGTCCCGCCCCAGGGCTCGAGTGCGGATCGCGCCCCGGAGCCCCGCAAAGCGTCGAGCCGAAAGCGGGTTCGGAGGCAAGAGGCCCCGGCTTTGGAGGTAGAGACCAGCCCTCCGCCGTCGGCTCTCAAGAGGTTCCCCCGCGCAATCCCGCGGACCCCGGCCTCCCCGATCTTGGTAGACGAGGGGAGCTCTGCTTTGAGGTGCCCTTCGGGATCTCCGTCGCCGACAGCTTGCTATATGTCACCGAGAGGTCGGCCGGGGGTAAGGTCCCTGGGGGACTCTGAAGGCGCAAATGGCGTCCATCGCCCAAGAGGCCTTGCAGGTTAGTGCTCGTACTTCACTCAATTTTTCACTTAGCGTCTTATCATTTACCAGATTTTGTGCTCCTTCCTCTCTCTGACCCTCTTCTGATTTCCTCAGGTCCTCCAGCACGTCGCTCTCGTCGTTCGGATGTAGGAGGATGAAATAGCCGCGGCGATGCGGGCCGCGGGCAAGTTCTCCTCGCTGGAGGAGAGCTCGAAGCGGGAGCTGGAGGCGGCGATGGCGAGGGTCGCTGCCCTTGAGGGCGAGGCTGCGGCCGGGAGGCAGGAGACGGCGGCCATGAAGCAGGAGGCGGCCGCGAAGCAGGAGGTGGCCAGGTTCCGTGAGGCCGCCCAGGCTGCCAAGGCCAAGCTTCAAGACTCCAAGGTGCTCGTCGACACCATGAAGAAGTCAACGAGCACCCTCCGGAAGGAGTTGGGGGCTGCGGTTGAGGCGGCGAAGCGGGCCGACCTCAGAGAGGCGAAGACGGTGGAGAACTTTCAGAAGTCGGAACAATTCTACACCGTCCTAGCCTCGGCCACTACCGCTATCTGGCACGAGGCCCTCAACGCCGTCAAGGCTCGAATACCGGAGTTCGCTGATGAAAAGCTCCGAGCCGAATATCCCCGCGGGGATAACGAGCAGGGGGACGAGGTCGGGAAAGAGGTACCCGGCGAGGGCGACGCCGAGGCTCCTATGGTGGGCGCCGAGCTTCCCGGGGTCGCGCCTGGCCCCGAGGCCTGAAGCCCCTTGTTCTCTCTCTTTTTCTCTTTTTTTTCTTCTTTCTGTTGTGTTGGGTATTTTGTAGGCCTCCGGGCATTTTGTAAGGCTGGGGAGCCCACAATACCCTTGTAAAAGCTTTGACTTTGTGAATACAGATTTTCATTTTTGCAGTATTTTCTTTGCTCGTATTTTCTTCGGTGAACACTTGTGTTTGCACAGTACTGCTTTCATGTTGCGTCGGTTCTTCATCTAGCGATCACGCATCGAGTTGAATCTGTTCGTTTGCCGCGTGTGGTAAAGACCGGCGGGGAGACGGTTTCTCAATGGCCCCGAAGTCGAGGTGGAGACCGCTTAGACGTAGAACCTGATGCCCCTTGGTGATGCCATGTTCCTTAGCGAGGAAGGCTCGGAAGGGCATGTTGATGATAGACCGAGCAGTGTAGCTGTCCGGTGCCTCTAGGCGAGGGCTTCGATCCCTTGAGTTGTAAGGTAGTGGATTTCCCGCGGGGGATGGCCGAGCAGGGTAGCCGCTCGGCTGCCTCTTGCGAGGGCTTTGTTCCTCAACGCGGGAGGGGTCGCGGGAGGCCCGCTAAGGATGGACTGAGCAGGGTAGCTGCTCAGTTGCCTCTTGCGATGGCTTTGATCCCTGGTGTGTTGGGGTAGGTAGGTACCAGCCAGGGATAACCGAGCAAGGGCGGGCCCGGTTACCTCTTGCGGGGGGCTTTTTGATTCTTAAGGACGGGCCGAGCAGGGTTACTGCCCGGTGCCTCTTGGCGAGGGCTTTGATCCCTAGTTTGTTAGGGTAGGGAGCTACCAGCCAGGGATAGCCGAGCAAGGTCGGTCCCGGTTGCCTCTTAGTGAGAGCTTTGATCCCTGGTTTGTTGGGGTAGGGAGTTACCAGCCAGGGATAACCGAGCAAGGGCGGGCCCGATTGCCTCTTTCGAGGGCTTTTCATCCTTAGCGCGGGAGGGGCCGTAAGTGGCCTACTAAGGATGGCCGAGCAGGGTTACTGCCCGGTGCCTCTTGGCGAGGGCTTTTGGTCCTTAAAGATGGCCAAGTAGGGTCACTGCTCGGTGCCTCTTAGCGAGGGCTTTGATCCCTGGCGTTGTGAGGTAGGGAAGCTACCGGCCAGGGATAGCCGAGCGGGGTAGCCGCTGGGCTGCCTCTAGGCGAGGGCTTAGATCCCTGGCGTTGTGAGGTAGGGAAGTTACCGTCCAGGGATAGCCCAGCGGAGTAGCCGCTGGGCCGTCTCTAGGCGAGGTCTTAGATCCCTGGCGTTGTGAGGTAGGGAAGCTACCGGCCAGGGATAGCCGAGCGGGGTAGCCACTGGGCTACCTCTAGGCGAGGGCTTAAATCCCTGGCGTTGTGAGGTAGGGAAGCTATCGGCCAGGGATAGCCGAGCGGGGTAGGGCTTTGATCCCTGGCGTTGTGTGGTAGGGAAGCTACCGGCCAGGGATAGCCGAGCGGGGTAGTTGCTGGGCTGCTTCGTGGCGAGGGCTTAGATCCCTGGCGTTGTGAGGTAGGGAAGCTACGGCCAGGGATAGCCGAGCGGGGTAGTTGCTGGGCTGCTTCGTGGCGAGGGCTTAGATCCCTGGCGTTCTGAGGTAGGGAAGCTACCGGCCAGGGATAGCCGAGCGGGGTAGCCGCTGGGCTGCCTCTAGGTGAGGGATTAGATCCCTGGCGTTGTGAGGTAGGGAAGCTACCGGCTAGGGATAGCCGAGCGGGGTAGCCGTTGGGCCGCCTCTAGGCGAGGGCTTTGATCCCTGGCGTTGTGAGGTAGGGAAGCTACCGGCCAGGGATAGCCGAGCGGGGTGGCCGCTGGGCTGCCTCTAGGCTAGGGCTTAGATCCTGGCGTTGTGAGGTAGGGAAGCTACCGGCCAGGGATAGCCGAGCGGGCTAGCCGCTGGGCTGCCTCTAGGCGAGGGCTTTGATCCCTGGCATTGTGAGGTAGGGAAGCTACCGGACAGGGATAGCCGAGCAGGGTAACCGCTCGGCTGCCTCCTGGTGAGGGCTTTGATCTCTGGCGTTGTGTGGTAGGGAAACTACCGGCCAGGGATAACCGAGCGGGGTAGTCGCTGGGCTGCCTCTAGGCGAGGGCTTAGATCCCCGGCGTTGTGAGGTAGGGAAGCTACC
Source organism: Agapanthus africanus (assembly GCA_030015575.1). NCBI lineage: Eukaryota > Viridiplantae > Streptophyta > Magnoliopsida > Asparagales > Amaryllidaceae > Agapanthus > Agapanthus africanus. The sequence goes on from CM057346.1 coordinate 540,123,401, forward strand.
GGCCAGGGATAGCCGAGTGGGGTAGCCGCTGGGCTGCCTCTAGGCGAGGGCTTTGATCCCTGGAGTTGTGAGGTAGGGAAGCTACCGGCCAGGGAGAGCCGAGCAGGGTAACCGCTCGGCTGCCTCCTGGTGAGGGCTTTGATCCCTGGCGTTGTGTGGTAGGGAAGCTACCGGCCAAGGATAGCCGAGCGGGGTAGCCGCTGGGCTGCCTCTAGGCGAGGGCTTAGATCCCTGGCGTTGTGAGGTAGGGAAGCTACCGGCCAGGGATAGCCGAGCGGGGTAGCCGCTGGGCTGCTTCTAGGCGAGGGCTTTGATCCCTGGCGTTGTGAGGTAGGGAAGCTACCAGCCAGGCATAGCCGAGCAGGGTAACCGCTCGGCTGCCTCCTGGTAAGGGCTTTGATCCCTGGCATTGTGTGGTAGGGAAGCTACCGGCCAGGGATAGCCGAGCGGGGTAGCCGCTGGGCTGCCTCTAAGTGAGGGCTTAAATCCCTGGCGTTGTAAGGTAGGGAAGCTACCGGCCAGGGATAGCCGAGCGGGGTAGCCGCTGGGCTGCCTCTAGGCGAGGGCTTAGATCCTTAGTGCTGGAGGAGCCGCGGGGGGCCTGCTAAGGATGGTCCGAGTGGGGTACCCACTGGGCTACCTCTAGGCGAGGGCTTTGATCCTTAGCGTTGTGAGGTAGGGAAGCTACCGGCCAGGGATAGCCGAGCAGGGTAGCCGCTCGGTTGCCTCCTGGTGAGGGCTTCGATCCCCAGCATTGCGAAGTAGGGGAACTGCCGGCCAGGGATAGCGATAGCTGCTGGGCTGCCTCTTGGTGAGGGCTATAATAAGGTGGACAGTCACGAGTGACACGTGCCATAAACGTTTGGAGGAGGCAAAGCACCAGAGCCGCGCCGTTTCAATTCCGCATCGAACGGCGCGACGTTCGCCGCGTGGCGGCACATTTATGGGTGAAACGGGCGACCGTTGGACCCCGGTGGCATTGTGGGCTATAAATGGAGAGGTTGCTGATTACTCCCTTCCCCACACCTAAAACGCAAGAATGGAGGACTTCCCTTTCACCATCCCCGAAATCATAAACTTTGAGGACGTGTACTTCTACGATCAGTATTGTACTGACGACACGGTGCAGTTAATAATAGGCCGAATCGAGGATCATTTTGGCCGATTGCTCCCCCGGCGCTCCTCTCTACTTCAGCTGTTGATGTACTCCATCTGGAGGGCGTCGCCGGGGCTCTACCACCCCTTATCCGAATAGCTGAAGGAAGAGGCCGTCGGCAAGCTAAGGTCTCTGAGGCGCTTCAGCCTGATCTTCGCGAGCTGGCTAAACCGCTCGGAGGCGCTCGTCCTTGAGTGCTACCAATTGAGGCTTGATTCCGATGCCGGCGGGGGGCAGCGAAGGCAGCGGTTAGATGTTGCGAAAGCTCGGCTGGCGGAAATATCGTCAGAGCACCACGAGCAGTGCTCTCTGCACCTCATTCCCCCGCTGTTGTAATTTTTCTTTTTCATGTACGGCTGAGGAGCCTATATTACCCCCCCTTTTGAATGAATAAAATTCTCTTTTTCTTTTCTGCAATACTTTATTGGTCCCTTTATTATATAAACAAAAGATCTCAAGAAAGATGTACATTGCTTCTGAAAAGAAAACATATGCTAGTAGATGTTCTTATTCGTGCAGCTTGAGCCCCCGGGATGTCTGTTTGGCATCCATGCCTGGCATATGGTACCGAGCTTCGTGGGCACCAGACGTATCCTCCCTTGACACTACCATGATCTGGCCGATGGTCAGCTCGGCGGGAGGGGGACGCTACTCCTGCTCGCGGTCAGCTTGCCGCTTGTCCCTCAAGTACGCTGCGAGGTGCCCCGAACGGATGAGCTCCTCGATGTAGTCTCGGAGCTACTTACAGCTCTCTGTGGAGTGACCTAGCGACCTGTGGAAACCGCAGTAGAGGCCCCGGGTTCGATTTGAGGCCATGCGAGGGATCGAGGGAAACTTGAAGAACCCTTCGCCCTTAGCCTCTTCTAGTAGCACTGTCTGGGAGACGTTGAGCGGTGTGTACTCCTGGAACTTTGGGAGATAGGGTTTTTGCCGCTCGGGTCCCTTTCTCTCTTCTCTTGCCCTCTTCTTCTGGTCGGTTTGCTCTACCTGGGGGAGATTTGCGTTCACTTCGGATTCGAGCTGGACCTCGCGCTCGGTCCAGGCTTTTACCTCGGCTATGGTCTTAGGTTGCGCTAATGCAAAGGACCATAACCACTCCTTGTGCCTAAGACTAGACCTTAGCGCTGTGATGATTGTCTCGTCCCGGTGCTCTGGGACCTCGAGAAGGGCGTTGTAGAAGCGGGTGACGTAGGCCTTGAACGACTCCTTGTCTCCGCTCTTGATCGTGAAGAGATGGTCGACTGTGCGTTTTTACCGCCTGTTCCCGACGAAATGGCCGAGAAATTGGGTGGCCAGCTCGTCGAAAGTTGAGATCAAGCGCGGCTCGAGTCCTCGGAACCAGTCTCGTCCGGAACGGATGAGAGTGGTCGGGAAAGCTCGGCACTGGGCGGCATCGGATTTATCTTGGAAGCTCATCCCTGCAGTGAATGCATCCAGGTGGTCCTTCGGGTCAGATTTGCCGTCGAAGAGGGAGACCTTTGGAGGCTTGTTGCGGTAGGAGACGTGGACGGCGAGCAGCTCCTCGGTGAACGGTTTGGTGAGCGAGTCGGCGGCGTACTTAGCCTCGTCGTTCGAGCGGTGCCCCTCCTGATGCATACCCTCGATCTTCTTCTCGAGGGCGTCGAGTCGGCCGTAGTACCTCGACGACTCGGCATATTCTGAGCCCATACCTCTGCTGTTGGAGGCTTGCGTTTGGTCTTGGCTCCGGTTCCTCTCAAAGAGGTTCCTTAGATCACCCGGCGAGGTAGTCTTCGAGCTGTCGTGGCGAGTCTCGTCCGCGCAGCCCCGTCGGGGCAGGGGGTGTCGGTCATGCCTGGTAACAGGCGAGCTAACAGACACCTCCTCGAGAGGAACAGGCGCGCGAAGGATCTTAGGACGAAGCGCTCTGGCGGCGGACCTCGGCGTTGAACTGTGAGGCGCCTAGCGGGCCTCAGAGCGTATTGGACCGGGAGACCTGCGGCTGTGGGAGGTAGCGTGGCGGTGGTCGACCATGCCTGCACGAGCGGAGTATTCTCTCCCCTGTAGGGGTCCCGATCCCGCCGCGGGGAGCGACGACCTGGGGATCTTTCCCCGCCGTTTGGACGCGGATGAGCGCCTCCATGAAGGACGCGAGTCGGTTTATGCGGCCGGCGAGGGCGCCGATGGCACTTGCCGGAGGAGGTTCGTCTGCGCCTCCATTGAGGGGGAGGCGGCGGCTAGTGCTTGGATCTTCATGATGATCGCTTGCCATTGGATTGGGACCGGAAGATGAACTTTGGTTTTAATGGAATCAAGACATTCCCACAGACGGCGCCAGCTGACGCGACGGGGATCACGCCGATGCGTTACCTTCCGTTGATCCGCTGATGGCAAGCGATGGGTGGCTGAGGTTAGATCTGGAGGCTGTCGCTCCTGAAGCGTGTGGATCTCAATGGGTTTGAGGTTGTGGTTGCTGAGTTACCTGCAAGGAAGTCCCGGGGTGGTTGTACCACCGAGGACCCTCCGACGATCAAGTTAGACTAGAGATCCGAGCAGAGTAACGGCTTAGTGGAGTAAAAATGGCTTACTTGATCCGTCTGGAAGAGGGGTTTATATAGCGGTGGCAGCAGGCAGGGCGGGCGCGATAATCACGCCGGCAGTTACTCTCCCGACATCACGGCCGCGTGATGAGCGGGATCCTCCATTAATGGCGAGGCAGGCTCATTAATGGGGGATCGTGATGGCGTGGAACGTGGGATGTGGCCGCCGGATATCTCGCGCATGGTGAGATTCACGGGATGGCGGCTACACCTGTAAGCGGTGTCGTTGGTCGGTCGCTGAGACCGAGGAAGATGACCTCGGCGGGAGAGCTCGAGGACGATCGGGAGAGCCGAGGTATCTTTGTTCTGCGGTAGCTCGGAGGCGAGCTAGGAGGCCGAGGAGGCCAGTTGTGCTGGGGGCTCAGAGGCGAGCCAGCGTTGGTCGGTAGGACGGGCATAGCAGTGGTCTGGTCGGCCACTGTAGGTCCTTTCTTGTATGCTCTGGGACAGGTCATCTGCCACGTGTTATGATCTGGGAGATCGTCAATATTGTGCATCATCAAGAGTTTAGATAACTCCAAAATAAAACTTTAGAGTGTAGATAACTCAAAATCCAAATGCCCCATCTAAATTAAAATTCCAAGTGGAGATAGAGCCTTACAAACTAAAGTTTGGATCCTCTCTGCCTTCACTTAAAATTAAACTCCGGTAATCTAACTCCATTCCCTTTTTCGGGTCCCCAAGTTACATTTTTCTATATTATTCCCTATCTCATATGCAATACAAACTTCTTTTATCGAACATGCAAAAACCTAGTTTACTTTAAACCGCAAGGCACAAAATATATCCACAACGGCGATCAAATACAATTCCACTAGTCTTTTTAGTGGAACAAGGGAAGCTTTTACTGTTGTCCTCCTTTAAGTTCTTATTATGAATTTCTTAAACAGAGTTTGATATACACGATGGAGAGGATCCGAATCCTAAGAAAAGAGTTTTATAGATCCCATTTTCCATGTAATCATAATTAATTTCACTATAATTACCATTATAAAGAATAGTTAGCTTAGATTTATAAAATTGAGGGTAGATTGTTGAAAAAAGCCCGGTCCAGCCCAGAAAAGATTTAAAACCCCTTGTATTTTTAAATAATGAGAGGGGCCTACTTTTTAAAATCTTTGTCAAAACACCTCTTGGCTCATTACAAAATAGGCCTGAGATGATTTATTTTGTGGAGTGACCAAAATACCTCTCTTCAAATCTCCTCCGTTCAAAATTTCTCTCTCTCTCTCTCTCGCTCGCTTTCAGAAATCTTTGTTCACCGCCGAAAGACCGGACCGAAACGTTAGGACGTCTGGCCTGAATTTTGGGGGCAGATACTATTTGGACTTATCCATCCACCTCTCCGAAAATACCAAGTTGATTTATGACACCATATATCGGAGGTTTTGACAGACGCGGCCGTTATAACAGACTTCATCAGATTCCCCCTCATTTGTGAGGGGTTTTTGATTGTGGGGACGCTCTTCCCTGCAGGCGCAAGCCCCTGCAGTTAATTACGTCATCGCGTTGCGATAACCACTTTTTCCTTCTCCAGCAGTTCACTTCGTGTCGTGTTGTATTTTTTGTTTGTTTTGGTTGCCCGTGGATTGTATACGGACACTAGTTTATGTCGTCGCCCATAGGGCGCGAACCAAATCCGTATATTTGAGATTTAGGTTTGGGTTAAGGATTTGCTTGACGGGGTCCATGTTGGCAGCTTGGTTTTCCAACGGGAATGAACTCAGGACCCATTTTTCATATTTGTGAGGTCCATCCGTTCACGGGATATCTGGGTTTTATCTAAAGATCGTTAGTCATATTTGAGACTAAGACCGGCTTAGAAACAAATGAGCATATGGGCTCAATTATTTTCGTTTAAGGACATCATGGTCCATTATCGACGTGTTTGGGGCGAATATTAATTTAAGAACATTTTGGTCCAACATTCCTATTTTGGAGACGAATATTAGTTTACGGACATTTCGGTCCATCATTTATCTTGCGCGCACGTATATTTGTTACGTGGCGGAGTGAACGACGGTGACATGGAAAGCGCCCTATTTGGGGTGCGATCCGATTTGAGGTGTGCACGTCAATTTGGAAGTACATTAATGTGGGATGTATCATTCCCTGTCTTGATGAAATTTTACATCAAGTTGGGACGAGAAAAGAGTTGTTGGTTGTCGGGACCCGCCACCTCTCTGAAGACGTTGAAGAATTACAACGACATATATCAAAGGTTGGAAAGATGTACCCTTGAACCAAATCCCGCATTTGAGGGAAAAAGGGGTTGTGGTGGACTTAAGAATCGTTAGTCATATTTGAGACTAAGATTACCTTAGGAGATATGGGATGAATATCATTTTGGATATCATCAACGAGAGATCAGTAGTCATATTTGAGACTAAGATCAATTTGGAAATCATGAGTGTTCCCGCCAAAAGTTTTTGGCTCAGAGCTTGTTGTTCCCTTATAAAAATAAAGGGAAAGCTCCACGTGTTAAACACGTGTACCCATATGCAAAGCATGTAATTATCGCCTCAGATAGGATTAAATCCTTGAGCGCCTAACGTATTTCCCACGTGAGCGCTAGCGCCAGCTTCTGTTAAGATTAAATTCTATAGCGGCGCTTCACGTAGAACGCACGTGAGTGCCGGCATGCAAAGCACGAGAGTGGCTACTTATAAAAGAATTAAATTCTTAGGCGGCGCCCTCGTGCATAGCACGCGAGAGTCAGCGCCCCAAATTAAAGAGGGTAGAATTAAATTCTACACGGGAAATATTTTCCTAAAATATGGGATATTCTCTGTTAAATAGAGCCGTTGGATCAAAAATCCAATGGTGATAATAAATCATCAAAATGATAGAACTAAATTCTATTAGGGAAAAAATATCTCCCTGATCAATTATTCTCTGTTAAACGGAGAGCCGTTGGATCAAAAATCCAACTGTGATTTAAAATCATCAAATAATAGAATTAAATTCTATTTAGAAATTATTTTCCTTGATCTTTCTAGTATGGAAAGATCTTTCCCTAACAGAGAATCTTGGATTTAAAATTCAATGGTGATAAAATATCACCAATTAAATCATCTGATAGAATATAATTCTATCTTAAAAAAATATTTTCATAATCTTGTTAAACTAATAAGATATTCATATAACAGTTTTAAATTCTATGTTAGGAAAATATATTCCTAATCTTGTTAAACAAATAAGAAATCTTCTCTGTTAAACAGAAAAATTTTGGATTAAAAATCCAACGGTGAATAAAATTCACCGATTGATCTAAAAGATCATTTTGATTGATCATGAAATCAATCATGATCTCTCAATGAAAGATTTTCTTAACAAATTATTTTTTCTCTTCTCCTATAAATAGGAGCAAAGAAATTAATCAAAGGGAGAGGAGGAAAAAAGGAAACCCCCTATAAGCTTCTGTAAAAATACAGAAGGCTCTCAAAACAACAGAGAATTTAATTCTCTCAAATAAGAAGATTTCCCTCCTAAAATACCCTAGGTAAAGAAAAAAAAAGATCAAAATATCTCTTTTACCTAACATACCATATCTAAGAGTTTAACCATTCTCAAAGAACTTAATTCTTTCTCTGGATCTGAGATTCATAAGACAAGTCTTCCACAAGTTGAGAATTTAATTCTCACCGGAAAGATCTTATTCTTGAGAATCAAAGATTCAGGGAAGAACAAAATTGAAAAGAAAGAACATGGAGTTCATAATACTCAAGGAACTTAATTCCTTCAAATCACGAACTTAATTCTTTAACGAACCCGATCCAAGATCCTCAAAATAGTGATCTTGGTGATTCTTAATGGTCAAAACACCATTAAAAGAGGTTTAACCTCTCTGAAAACATGAACATGGAAAATATGGAGTTTATAATACTCCAGGAATTTAGTTTCTTCAAATCAAGAACTTAGTTCTTAAAGAACATGATCCCAGATCCTCAAAATAATGATCTTGGTGATCGTTAATGGTCAAAATAGCATTAACAGAGATTTAATCTCTCTAAAAATATCAACAGATTAGATCTCCAAAAATGTAGCGCCTCACGTGAAACACACGTGAGCACCAGAGAAAATTAGTGCTTAGCACTATTGTAGCGCCTCACGTAAAAAGTATGTGAGCGCCCAAGGCTAAAAGCCCAGCGCCTCACGTGATAAGCGTGTGAGCACCAGAAAAGATTAATGCTTAGCACTATGCCAGCGTCTCACGTGAAACACACGTGAGCGCTGTATATCTTAGTGCTTAGCACTACTGGGTAGTATAGAAACCCGATCTCAGCCCAAATTGGCTAAGTTTCATGAGGTTAAATCTCTTTGATTTTAAATCAACCGAGCCCATATGCTAGTGATTTCCAAACCGATCTTAGTCTCAAACATGACCGACGATCTCTCATTGATGATATCCAAAATGATATTCATCCCATATCTCCTAAGGTAATCTTAGTCTCAAATATGACTAACGATTATTAGGTCCACCACAACCCTTTTTTCCTTCAAATACGGGATTTGGTTCAAGGGTATATCTCTCCACACCTCTGATATATGTCGTTGTAATTCCTCAACGTCTTCAGAGAGATGGCGGATCCCGACAACCAACAACTCTTTTCTCGTCCCAACTTGATGTAAAATTTTATCAAGACTGGGAATGATATATCCCACGTTGATGCACTTCCAAATTGACGTGCACACCTCAAATCAGATCGCACTCCAAATTGGGTGCATTCCATGTCACCATCGTTCACTCCGCCACGTAACAAATACACGTGTGCGCAAGTTGAATGTTGGACCGAAATGTCCTTAAACTAACATGCGTCCCCCAAATGGGAATGTTGGACCGAAATGTCCTTAAACTAATCTTCGCCCCCAAACATGACGATAATGGATCGAAATGTCCTTAAACGAATCTTTATCTCAAACATGGAACATTGGACCGAAATGTCCTTAAACTAATATTCGTCCCAAACAGGGAATGTTGGACCCGCGACGTCCTTAAACTAATATGTTTTGCCCTGCGGACTGTCTCCATAATGACTACCGTATACTATCCATGGGCTATTCATATATGATCTAATGATCAGTTGAGCCTATATGCTCACTGCTCATAAATTGATGTTAGTCTCAAATATGGGAAATGATCCTTAGATCAAATCCAAATATCCCCTTAACCGATGGACCTCATAAATGTAAGATCTGCGTTCTAAGTTCATTCCCGTTGGAAAACCAAGCTACCAACGTGGGCCCTGTCAAGCAAAATTCTTGACTTAAACCCAAATCTCAAATATACGGATTTGGACTAATCTGCGTCCTACGGGCGACGACATAAACTAGTCTCCGTATACAATCCACGGGCAACCAAAACAAACAAAAACACACACGACACGAAGTGAACTTCCGGAGCAGGAGAAAGTGGTTATCACAATGCAGTAATGTATTTAACTGCAGAGGCTTGTGCCTGCAGGGAAGAGCGTCCCCACAATCAAAAACCCCTTACAAACGAAGAGAAATCTGATAAACTCTGCTATAACGTCCGCATCCGTCCAAACCTCCAATATATGGTGTCATAAATCAACTTGGTATTTTCGGAGAGGTAACGGATAAATCCAAATAGCATCTGCCCCCAGATTCAGGAAAGACGATCCATCCATGTTCGTCCCTATTTCCGGCGGTAAACAGATTCTGGCACGCCGGGTGGGACCTTTTCCTTTTTCCACTCCACACTTCGTGCGTCGTGTTTCGCGAACAAAATCGCGGTTCGCTATGGTTGCCCTTGGATTTGAGGTACTAAGATTTGGTGACTTGTTCCTTCCTAGAAGAAGAAAATCGATGGCTTCCCACTGCACCTCTTACAACAACACTCGCTCCACCCCAGCTGGAGAAGTGACCTACGGGTCCAACGCGGCCTCCATCTTTTCAATGCCGGTGGGACAAGTAACGCAAGCCACTACTGGGTTGTTCTTCGGGACCATGCTCCCACCAGTGGGTGTCGGTGCCTTAACGCCGCAGGAAGAAGCTCCTAAGAGATCGGTCATCGATCGACTGGCAACCACAGCGGCCCCTCTCAACGGGTCGTTCAAATCTGGTGTCTCAGTCTTCAACAGGCTGAGCAAAAACCCAAACGGGCTTGCAAAGAGGCTTGTAATACCTGATGGGGATGCCCCAAAATGGATAGCCCTCCCAACTCCTGCTACGGGCGAAGCCGTCAAAAGCGCTTCCCCCATCAGAAGATCGGTCTTTGAAAGATTGGTTCCTCCTCCTCAAACTCTGCTAAGGACGTTAGTCTTCAATAATTTGATGCCAACAACAGTCCCTTAGCAAAGCCAGGACACGAAGAAGTCGCTTCCAAATCTGAGGCGGCCCCGCCTGCAAGATACGCTCGACGTCGTCACTAGCGCCGACTGAGGAAAGCCGGGGGCAACTCCCCCTCTAGACTTACCCCACCAACTCCAACGGTGGAAGTTGATGCTACTGTTCCAACCGAGAATAGCTTTGATCTGCTCAGGAGGGTGCGCAGGAACTCTCCAATGGCGGTGCTAAATAAATCGCCCCCGCCTGTAGAAGCCACAGTGCAGGCAAAGCCGGAGCAGCCCCATCAGCGGCTCTCCTCGCAAATTCACAGGATCTGGCGGAAAGTACAGGACTCTGTGATCAACAAAGACTACTCCCGTCGACCGAAGAAATTGAAGACTAGACAAGAAAAGGACTACATCTCTGCCATACAACGGAGGGCTTCTCCTACACGGGTGCCTGTTACAACGGCTCCTTCAACTTTAACCTCCCACAAAAGGACGAGGCTGGAGAAAATCCTACCGCCAGCGGTAAACTCTAAAGGCGATGGACCCAAACGCCCCAAGTCTGGGGAAATGATCGTACACACGGTCTATATGGCTTCCGGAAAAGAAGAAAGTCGTGCTTCCGTAGGTCACCGGCCGCAAACTTGGTCACTGACAAAAGCTCAGGAGCAACAACAAAAGCTCTAGGAGATGTTGACCAAAATGGCAGCACTTACCGGATAGAAAGAAAGACTGCACATAACAGCCGAACAACGCCAGGAGCAGGAGATCGATACAGAGTTCATGCGAAGGGTGCTTGAAAGAAAGGACAAGGAAGCTGCTGAGCAGGCTGCTAACATAAAGCAGATGGCTCTCTTGTTCCAAGATATGGTTAGAATGATGATCCAGCCAGAACCCCCAGCCGAGGATCCGCTGATAATCATCGAGGATGACAGAGGGGAAACATCAAACTCTCTTCCGGCCTTATCGGCAGCTAAGGAGGAAACGATCTCCAAGGCTGCTCTTGATGATTATATAGCTCAACAAATAAAAGCTCATCAAGCTAATGAAGCCGCATGCCAAATCGTCAGAACTGGGCGACCGTGTCCAGGCCTGTATGATCAAATTAAATACCCGTTGGGATATACGATCCCTAAGTTCCATGTATACAAGGGGACAGGCAACCCACACCAGCACATTGCGCGTTTTAAATTCATGTGCGGCAACACTGGAGGAAGGGATATACTGCTCCTCCGACAGTTTGTCAGCAGTCTGGTGGGCATCGCATTCGAATGGTATGCGGAACTACTAAATGATTCCGTGAAGACCTTCGACTAGATGGATAAGCTCTTCTGTCAAAGATTCGCTAGTGCAGATAAACGCACTACCATGGTGGCATTGGTCAACGAAAGGGTTGGACCGAATGAGACCTGGGTTCAATATGTTACCCGATGGCGAAATCTCTGGTCAAAATGCGAGCAACGCATCGACGAAGCTGCAGCCGTGGGAATGTTCATAGCCACTCTTAATCCAAATTCAAAGGTGTTCCCATTTATGGCCCCCTTCAAGCCGACGACCTTCCAAAAGTTCATGGATAAAATGACTCGATTGGATCAGATGGGTCAAGACCCTTCATCATCCGATGAAGGTGAATGAAAAGCGGAGGCAAGGTGGCGTTTGTCGCCAATGCTCAACAAAAAATGAGCGGCTCTGAAGTAACCTGTCGCCAAAATAGTGACGGCGTGGGTACTCGCTCCCTCGGGATATATGCAAGGGGCATATTGCTCATTGGCGGAATAATCTCTACGCCAGATGATCCTTTTTTCAAAAAACAGGAAGGATATTAAGGGACCTGCAAACGGGTTCTACAACCAAGTGGAATATCCCGCTTAAACAAAAAAAACCATAGGAGGGATGTGAAATCCATGTCCCACTTCGAATCAGACGATGAGGGGGGAAACCCTCAAGTCAAGTCCATTCTTCTAAAGAAGGGGAAGACCCGGCAGAAGGAATGACGTGATATCACGTTCCTTCGTATATGAAGAAGATGCTCCATCAATATCGGAAAGCGACATTGATGAGCAGGGGACAGGTGCCGTGTAAAATGCCCGGTACTTCCCGCAAAACAATCCGATTGGCACGATGATAGATGAAGCAGTCCAAGAAGGTGAAGATAATCTAAGACGTGAAGTGTCCATGCAAACAAAGGACAGGCAACAGCACGTCAGTAAACAAGAGTTGGAAAGGATGAGTTATGCAACTCTCCGACCGAATGATAAAACGGACCGAGATGTCTCTAAACTAACAACAGACCGAGATGTCCCTAAACTAACAAAGGACCGAGATGTCTTTAAACTAGAAATTCGCCTTAAACATTGCGACAAAGGACCGAAACGTCCTTAAACTAGAAATTAGCCACAAACATGGCGATAACGGACCGATATTACCTTAAACTAACAACGGACCATAACGTTCTTAAACTAATATTCGCCCCCAAAATGGGAATGCTGGACCGAAAAGTTCTTAAACTAGAAATTCTCCTCAAACATGGCGATAATAGACCGGAACGCTCCTAAACTAGCGCGTCATCCCAAATATGGCAATATGCTCTCTTGAGATCTATATTGCAATCGAAGTCTCAACGGCGAGAGTTGCAACTCAAGTCCTATCGGCTACATAGCTTCTCCAGTGGTGAAACCACCCATAAGTCCCACCAGTAAATAGATGGGTCACCTGCGACGAAGCTACTTTCAAGAGTTCCATCGCTCGCAAAAAAACAAAAAAAAAACGGTATGTCCAAAAGCAAAATGGGCACGGATGAAAACCCGAAAGGGCTCCGTGAGTAAAAACAGCAGGACTGCCGACGAGTTTGTAAAAACCCAAAAGAGCGCAATCTCGTTTAAAAAAACAAAAAAAACAAAAAAAAGGTATGTCCATAAGTAAAATGGGCACGGATGAAAACCCGAAAGGGTGTCGTGAGTAAAAAACAGCAGGACTGCCGGCGAGTTTGTGAAAACCCGAAAAGGGTGCAAACTCGTAAAATAAAAAAATTCATGTGCACTTGCAAGGTCCTCTCGACCTTGTGAGGAAAAAAACCTGCGTGAGATCCTTACGACTCACAAAAGAGCAACACACTTAGGAATCCCCACGATTCCTAAGGAGAAAATACACCTACGAGATACTCACGACTCGTAGCGAGAAATACCTTTATGAGACCCTAGCCCTGTTTCCTAAGCCACCACCACCCTGCAAAGAGTCCAAGATGGACAGCTACATACTATCTACAAGCCACACTTGCTAAAATCACATGGCAACAACACAATAAATAGAAGAAAGTAACAGTGGGAGATAAAAAAAATGTGTGTATCTTTTATTCATGAATTCAATTGAATACAAGACGAATCATACAAAAGAATAAAAAATGGATACATGTTATTCAAAGATTACAAATGTTTAATTGATACAAAGGCAGCTACTGAGAAGGAGGCGTTTTCAATAAGTCAGCCAGTTGCTCGCGCGCTCCTCTCAGCTCCTTTTCACGGTCAGCCGCTACGGCCAGCTCCGCTTCGACTCGAGCCCGTTGCTCCAAGCCAGACGAAAGTTTCTCATCGATCTCCCGTTGAGCAACTTCGCGATTCCGCGTAACCCGCTCCAGAAGGTCGAGCTTTTGCCTCAGTGCTAGTCCATCCGAAATGCATTATCGCAAATTGTCAAAGGCAGCCCTCAATTGCGCAGTGTTTGCTTCAACTTGGGCACGCAGCCGGGCGGATTCACTTGAAGCCTTCTCGCATTCCTTCCGCCTCAAGGTCGCTTTTTGTTCGAAATGGCGGAAGAAAGGAACACTCTGCTCAACCCATGCGGCTGTTCATATTATAATATTGCAGTTTATATTCCCCAATTCTTATTCGTTTTATAAATAAACAGGTGCTTTTGACGCATGTCTGCTACATGTTACAGGTTACAGGTTCTTGGACAGAAAACGGTGCAAACGATGTAAAGACGATGAAAATGTGGACTTTAACCAACAAACAAAGAATCTTGATCAGGCCTACATAAGGAACAATTCACAAAGCAAGATTCAAGACATCGACTCAAAGCGGACGGTTAAAAATCCATTGCAAATTGTTCACTGAAGATCTGGAACCAACCTAGAAGCTCAAATGGAAAAAGATATATATAAATAAGAATCCCAAGCTAACAAGAAGCAACCCAGGAAATTTCACCAAGAGATCTCCCCAAAGGGCCGCGGAACCGCGGCCCAAGCCCACTAATGTCGCGGTTCCGCGGCCATTAAGTGCCCGTGTCGGTGGATTTTTCTCGTGTCGGTGCGTCGGTGCGGGTGTTGGGATTTTTCGTGGGCATATCTGTAATTGCACATGCGCGAGACTCTGTAACCCTAGTTTTCCTGTTTTCCTATAAATTGTAACCACAGATCTGTAAAACTCATGCCTCTTTTTAATAAACAAATTCAGATCTGTTCTGTATTATTGCTTGGAGGGAGCCATCAAATTAGTAAGTTAATTTTATTTCTTCGCTTTTAATTCTCTTTTAATTAGAATGTCTTTTAATCCCCTAATGAGGGAGTAATCTCCTCGCTTGTTAGGGTTAGCCTTAGGGAAAGATTTGAGAGATGAGATCTCTCACCCCTACCTAATAATTAGAACTCCATGCATGCACGCACAACCCGCTCCCTACGGCACCTTATCCCTCGAGGTAATGGTGACACCGTAGTATAAAGGACCGGTTGCGCGTGTTTTCCATGGAGGTTAGGATAAGGATCGATAAAGGAAGGATAAGAATCTAGAGGAAGAAATATCTTCCCAAAAGATTCTAATCCACTTTATTGATAATTACCACAACATCTAATAGATCTAAAATAAGGCATTGAAAGCGGTGAGGAAACCTTTAATCTCCAAACTTCTCCTAAGCCTAACCCTAGCAAGACTTTAATTTAGATTAATTTAGTTTAGTGATAGATCTAGGTTTTAGATTCAATCAATCCAAACAACAATTGGAATCAACTCGTAAAAACACATTAAGAAAATTACCCATCTCTGTGGATCGACCCGTACTCACCGGCTAGCTGCAAAGCGACGCCGTTTCTGATTGCGGTTAACATAACAAGTATTTTTGGACAAATCAAATGGCGCCGTTGCCGGGGATGGCGTAAAATTTCTTTCTGTGTAATTTCGGGTTGATATAAATTTTTAAAAAAAATTATAAAAATCTGAAAATAAAAAAAATACAAAAATATTTTATCAACTTTTATCTGTTTGAAGGGTTTTATTGTTTGAATTTTGCAAGAACAGCGAAGAGTCTCGGATCTGGAATTTTACAGAGGGCAAACTAGGAAAAATCATATCAGAACAAAGAGCAAATATAACAACAGAGAGGTAGAAATTTTTTGGTGCTCTGATCGCTCCATTCCACCGCGGAACCGCGGCTTAGGAGTGCTCCAGACCGCGGAACCGCGGCTTTTTGGCCACGTCATCACCTCAAAATTAGTTGGTTTGTTTCTCTTTCCTCCCCTCTGTAACCTACAATATATCCACTATGAAAATTTTCTGCAGGAATTCTTTGCGCTAAAAATCTTTCTTCCCCTTCTAAATAACAGATTTTCTGCAGGTTTCTTTGCGCCGCGCTAAAAAATTGATTGCAAGTGAATTTTATTGTTTTGCATAATTTAATCGGACTTTAAGGGGCTAATTGACCAAACTCAGATTGGGTGGGGATTTCATCACCCTTTCCAGGACCCCAGAAAACACCTAAAGCATTTGCATTGACCATAATTAATTAAAAAATACTAGACTCAGCCCTAAGGACGTCGAGCTCAATAGGAAAAAAGACTAGTATAGGCATCGACCGTTTATCCTAACTGACTCTACGGTGTCTAGGCAAGTGTGTCTAGGCTAGTGGTTATTAATCAGGCCCACTACTGTGGTTCCTTCCCACTTACCTGGCACTTACCTGGCTGTAATTGTCGGTGAAGAGGCGGTTTGAGGTCCTATTTCTAGCCCTAGTTAGGAGCTGTCTAGCAGACCTAGGTGACCCTAGATCTAGGCCTGATTGTGCATGTGTGGTTGATACATTTGTGTCACAAGTCCCTTTTCAAAAACTTCTTTGCAAAACTCTCACATAAATAAGAAAAAAGGAAAAAATCTTTTCAAAACTTGCAACTTGTCGCTAAAGGAAACTTGCACCTCACTTCCACCATTTCTTCTCATTGACGTTTTCTTACCCCCACATTCTGTTTTTTTTTTCTTTTTTCTGACTACACTACCCCTTTTAGTATATGCCACTTTGGACTAGGGATACTAACGCCCGATTAGTCCGTGTTTCGTTGGTACCGACCGACGAACCTTTCGACACCGAAGTCGAAATTCCCTCCATTTGCTTACCTCCACCTTCAAATTCTTCTTTCGAAGGTATGTCGGGATTCAACCCCAACGAGACCTTACCGACGGAAATGATTCCACCTCCGTTAGGTGCGAATAACCCGAATCTTCCGCCTGTTGTAGCGCCCGCACGAGTTGCGCTCCAGGATCTCTTCTACCCCGTCCGCACTTCTTTACCTACCCGTCTTTCACCCCCACCGGCAAATGGGGACAACTTTGAAATAAAACCATATTTCATCAATATACTGCCAAAATTTCATGGTTTGGAATCAGAAGATGCGTATATTTTTATTAATAAATTCCAAAATGTGTGCGCTATGATGAAAACAACCCAATTAAGTGATGACGCTATAAGGCTAAGGGTCATTCCTTTTACCTTATGTGACCTAGCCGAGAAGTGGCTATACAGCACCGCATCACATTCCATTAGAAATTGGGAAGAGTTTGTGAGAGCTTTTCTGAAAAAGTTCTATCATCATCACAAAACTGCTAGAATCCGTAACGAGATTATACAATTTTCACAGCTTCCTTCCGAACCATTTTGGAAGTGCTTCGAGAGATTTAAAGACCTACTCGTTCAATGCCCTCATCATGGGATCGAAAGTTGGCAACTTTGCCAAACATTATACGAGGGATTGAACTCAGCAACGAAGCAGTTGCTAGAAACCATATGTCAAGGTCATTTTCTCTCCAAGTCTAGCGACGAAGCTTGGCAGTTTCTTGAGGATTTTAGTGAGCAAACAATTCAGTGGGAGAGTACCAAGACCACATCATCTTCTTCTGTTGGTCAATCTAGGGCAGGCATACATCAAGTAGATATGTCGATTGCTATGAAGGCCGAGATGGCCGCACTTATGAAAAAGCTAGAAGCCATTGAGACCAAAATCTCATCGTCTTCTCCTGCCCCTGTTATGCCTCCACGAACTGTTTGTGCTTGTTGTACGGATCCATCGCATCTAACCGAAGAGTGTCCTTATAATGCATCTACTCAAGGATAGGATCAAGTCAATGCTGCATTTCAGCAACGACAAAGAAACGATCCGTACTCTTCGACAAACAATCCGGGGTGGAGGAGTCACCCAAATTTCGCTTGGAACCAAAATCAACAATTCCAAGGAAATAACAATTTTCAAAGATCTCCTCCTCCACAACAACAACAAGCACTTTCACAAGCTCAAAACCAGCAACCTTTCCAACAACAATCTTATACAAATCAAACGAACAATTTGGTTCAACCAAATAATGATAAGGTTATCTCGCTAGAAAAAAGTCTAGATGCCTTTCTCAAGCAATCTACAGAATCCGCAGCAAGATTTGAAAATTATGTTCAATCTTTGATGCATAACAATGCTTCACACGATCAAAGTATCAAATCTATTGAGGCACAAATTGCACAATTAACTGCTGCGTTGAGCGAGAGAGAAAAGGGAAAGCTTCCATCTCAACCATTGCTAAATCCCGGTCACACACAAAACGCATATCACAATCACAATGTAAATGCGGTGACCACATTGAGATCCGGAAGAGTGTTGCAGAATAATGTAGGAACTAGTGATGACATCCTCGCCGGTGGTTCTTCTTCTTCTTCTCCATCGTCATCTTCCCCTTCTTCATTTTCTTCACCTTTTTCTTTAGAGCCTATTCTCCACCCTTCACCGGCTCTACTTCTTCTAGCTCGAACGGACCCATTTCTCACAACATGAATACATCTACACCGGGATCCGTTCCTACTCCACATTCTACTCCACAGACATTTGACTCAACGAATTTTCAAAATGCTCCATTTCCAAACAGGTTGAGTCCTAATAAACCAACTGCACAAGTGGAGAAGATTGTGGAGATATTTAAGCAGGTTAGCATAAATATACCTCTCTTGGATGCAATCCAACAAGTCCCTTCATACGCGAAAATCTTAAAGGGCTTATGCACCTCGAAGAGAAAGGCATCTCAAGTACCCAAGAAAGTGCTAGTGGCTAGTGCAGTGAGCAATGCTATTAACCACACTCAAACCTTACCCCAAAAACGAAAGGACCCCGGCTGTCCTACGATTTCAATCACAATTGGGGATAAGAAAATTAATCGAGCACTTTTAGATCTTGGGTTTAGTGTTAACCTGCTTCCCTACTCCGTGTACGAACAATTAGGGGTTGGAGAGTTGAAACCCACTCGTTGTACTCTCCAAATGGCTGATCGATCAATCACCCATCCAAGGGGTGAGCTAGAAGATGTGTTGATCAAAGTTGGGGAGTTCATATTCCCTGTTGATTTTATTGTTATGGATACACAACCTGTTGCTAAACCACGGAACCAAATTCCGGTGATCCTCGGTCGACCATTTTTGGCCACTTCCAATGCTGTAATAAACTGTCGCAATGGCTCCATGACTCTATCCTTTGGGAAGATATCTAGTGAGTTAAATATTTATAAGATGGGAAGTCTGCCCCCCGTGCCTAAAACTAGTACACGAGAAGTTTGCTCTGTTCATGAAATCACGCAGGAGGACTGCGAGCTTGAAAGATTCTTGTTTGATGAAAACAGTTTTGACGCCACTAGTGCGTCCCTCCTTGAGCCTACCACCGTTGACACAACCGATATGGATTATGAATGTTTCACTTTTTCGGATGACGACGACTCACAGCCCGAATATGAGTCTTTTGAATTTTGGATGAGTTAGTTGAACCATCCGAATCGGTTGTTTGCAGTGATTTCGAACCTGTGTTGGAGTCCTTTGAGTTCGAGGTAGATTCCGCAATGATTCTTTTGCCTCCGAAACTCGAACTCATGTCCTTACCGCCTCACCTTAAATATGCTTACGTAGGTGAGAATGAGACTTTTCCTATTATAATATCAGCCTCTCTAGCCTTCGAGCAAGAGAACGCTATTTTAAAAGTCTTACAAGATAGGCAACAAGTTTTCGGTTGGACTATGACGGACATCGAGGAGATCAGTTCCCTTATAATTGAATATCATATGAAATTGATGGATGATGCCAAGTCAATAGAGGATCCACAGGAACATTTTGGGGGTATTGTGGTTAGTCAACCTCCTCCTTTAGAAGTTGAACCACCCCCATTTCTTTTAAGAAGCTACGAGAATGCCAACATTCCACTGATTGCTGATCATTCGCATTCTCGTTTTGATTCATCACCACCTCCTGTCTATTCACCTCCATACCTTCCATACCACCACTTCTATCTTCCCCAATTCTTTATGGATCGCTACGACCTATTCTTCCACCAACTGATACTCTTTACTGATAAATTTTTCAACTGGTTGGTATTAACGTTTGGTCTATGTAAGGTTTGGCAGTAATGTCTAACATAGTTTAAATGAAGTTTAGGGGAGGGCCTTTCTGTATATATTTTTGTTTTTCTTAACAATAAAATTTTTTATAAATAAATAAACAGGGGAGTGCCGGTATTTTGATCCTCTTGGTTTAGCATGACAGTGAGGACACTGTCAAGTTCAAGTTTGGGGGTATGCTCGGTACGTCTTCTTCCTTCGCATTCATTTGTACATATTTTTGCATTTGCATACTTATTTGAAAACCCATAAAAATTGAAAAATTTCAAAAATTATAAAAATTATTGTATTCAATTCTGGCTTATTTGACTAGAGTTTGACAGATAGGTTAACTAGCTAGGAACAACTAGATCTTAGACTTAGTAAATTGAAAACCCTAAAAATAACCTTCCTTAAAAGTTTACCGATAGAAAGTATATGTTTTTGTAGTTTATTTAGAAATAGGCAAATTTTGAGTTCACTTCTTGGGCTAAGTCGAAACAAAGGAAAAGTATTGATGTTCTTATTAGAGTATAAGTTTGAAAAATAGTTCCTAACTTAAGTCTAGATTCTGAAAATGTATACCCTATAATTTGCACAATCACGCACCTTGAAACTTGGAATAGTAGAGGAGACCTTGAAATGCTCTTGTCTAAAGTCCTTGGTACGAAGAAAATAAAAGAAAAAAAAGGTGAATAAAGAAAAAAATGGACACTGGTTTTTGTGATTACTTAAGGCGGTAAAAATAGAAAAAATATTTAGCGAGGATGCCTTATCACCTAGTGCCTTTGACCAACTGGTTTGGGAGTCACTGCTAAAGCCTTGGGTGTTGCAAAACTAGGAAGTACGTCTTAAAGTGCTAACGCATCTTGTAATCGGTTGTTGGTACCTCAAGAAATATTAACGGTCGCATGAAGGATGTGTAAGCAAATTTCATTTAAAAATTCACTAATTAATAAGTGCTTTGGAAAAAGGACGAGAGTACGATTGCTTGATTTGAATTTCCAAGTGTAGGGGTGATCTATACACACACGTGGGGATATGTGATTAGAGTTTAGATAAGAGAAAGGAATGAAAGATAGAACTTGTATCTTTAGTAGAGTTGATAGAAATTCCTAAGTAGAGATGAAACCCTAGAAGGAAGACTTAAGAGATGCCGAAAGCTAAGTAGGTTTACATAACATATATAATCTTAAGTTAAATAATGAGAAAGCGTGAAGAATGTGGGTGGATAATTTGCGAGTCAAAAGATAATAGAATTCCTTGTTAGAAAACTTAATTGGAGAACAAAAGTCAATGGGCCGAGCTGATAGGATTTTGTGGGTGTAATCCGCTGAAAACCCTCAGGAGACAACACTCCTCCTACTAGGGACACCTAGAGGTTTAACGGCTTGTTGCACGTGCTCAGTGCAATCGCGTTTCCCTGCGAAAGTGCGGTTAGGATTTTAGTGAATAAAAAATAAGTTTGCTCGAGGACGAGCAAAAGATAAGTTTGGGGGTATTTGTTCATATTATAATATTGCAGTTTATATTCCCCAATTCTTATTCGTTTTATAAATAAACAGGTGCTTTTGACGCATGTCTGCTACATGTTACAGGTTACAGGTTCTTGGACAGAAAACAGTGCAAACGATGTAAAGACGATGAAAATGTGGACTTTAACCAACAAACAGAGAATCTTGATCAAGCCTACATAAGGAACAATTCACAAAGCAAGATTTAAGACATCGACTCAAAGCGGACGGTTAAAAATCCATTGCAAATTGTTCACTGAAGATCTGGAACCAACTTAGAAGCCCAAATAGAAAAAGATATATATAAATAAGAATCCCAAGCCAACAAGAAGCAACCCAGGAAATTTCACCAAGAGATCTCCCCAAAGGGCCGCGGAACCGCGGCCCAAGCCCACTAATGTCGCGGTTCCGCGGCCATTAAGTGCCCGTGTCGGTGGATTTTTCTCGTGTCGGTGCGTCGGTGCGGGTGTTGGGATTTTTCGTGGGCATATCTGTAATTGCACATGCGCGAGACTCTGTAACCCTAGTTTTCCTGTTTTCCTATAAATTGTAATCACAAATCTGTAAAACTCATGCCTCTTTTCAATAAACAAATTCAGATCTATTCTGTATTATTGCTTGGAGGGAGCCATCAAATTAGTAAGTTAATTTTATTTCTTCGCTTTTAATTCTCTTTTAATTAGAATGTCTTTTAATTCCCTAATGAGCGAGTAATCTCCTCGCTTGTTAGGGTTAGCCTTAGGGAAATGTTTGAGAGATGAGATCTCTCACCCCTTTCATGCCATTTCATACCTAAGAATTAGAACTCCATGCATGCACGCACAACTCGCTCCCTACGGCACCTTATCCCTCGAGGTAATGGTGACACCGTAGTATAAAGGACCGGTTGCGCGTGTTTTCCATGGAGGTTAGGATAAGGATCGATAAAGGAAGGATAAGAATCTAGAGGAAGAAATATCTTCCCAAAAGATTCTAATCCACTTTATTGATAATTACCACAATATCTAATAGATCTAAAATAAGACATTGAAAGCGGTGAGGAAACCTTTAATCTCCAAACTTCCCCTAAGCCTAACCCTAGCAAGACTTTAATATAGATTAATTTAGTTTAGTGATAGATCTAGGTTTTAGATTCAATCAATCCAAACAACAATTGGAATCAACTCGTAAAAACACATTAAGAAAATTACCCATCTCTGTAGATCGACCCGTACTCACTGGCTAGCTGCAAAGCGACGCCGTTTCTGATTGCGGTTAACATAACAAGTATTTTTGGACAAATCAGCGGCCCGTTGAGAATTCAAAGCCAACATTTCTGGAACGGGATGCCTGAGCTCAATCTTATGCAGACAGGCCTCAATCTTCCTGCAGTAGTTTACCCAAGACTCGACAACGCTTTCGCTATGGAAGTTCACGAGCATCGTCAACATGAGATTAACTTCAGCGGCAAAATCTGCAGCAGATGCAAAGGCCTCGGCATCAAGGTCCTCGACGAACTCGCTTAACATCCGCAGGCTATTCGCAGCACCCCTGGAAGAAGGGCGTTTAGCAAAAAGCCCTGCCGGCATGGGAATCAGAGACTCGAAGGGAGCTGAAGTCGGTGTGATTGCTGCAAAACAAATCATAGTCAGACATCGGTTTAAGAGACAAAGAAGATGTAAGAGCGGTGAAGGCTACTATACCGGCTACGATAGGTGGCAGAGCTGGGAGTACTGGTGGCTCGACAATTCTCTCGTCCCCTCCTTCAATTTATAGTGCTGTAATCAGTTTAAAGTTAGCAACGGCATGGTCATCCGTTAAAGAAAAGAAAAGACGTCGGTTAGAAAAGATACTCATCGGCACCAGCAGGCAGACTAATTTCCAACTGGAAGGAGAAGTACGGGTTCAGCACTTGATACAAATGATCAAAGAAAACTCCTGCAAGGTTACTGTTCCCCGTCGAAAACGGGGACGAGACCACGCAGGTCCGTCTTGCCTGAATTTCGGGGCATATGCTAATTGGTGCTATCCGTCCACCTCTCCGAAGATGCCAAGTTGATTTATGACACAATGTATCGAAGGTTTAAATAGATGCGGCCGATGTAGCAGACTTCATCAGATTCCCCCTCGTTGAGGGGTTTTTGATTGTGGGGACGATCTTCCTTGCAGGCGCAAGCCCCGCAGTTAATTACGCTACCGCATCGCGGTAACCAATTTCTCCTTCTCCAGATGGTCACTTCGTGTCGTGGGTTTTGTTTTGTTTTTTGGTTGCCCGTGGATTGTATATGGGGACTAATTTATGTTGTCGCCCATAGCGCGTGGATTAGTCCAAATCCGTATTTTCTTAGATTTGGGTTTGGGGGTTGGGTTTAAGAATACGTTAGTCTCATTTGAGACTAAGATCAACTTAAACGTTTGTTAAGGATACGTTAGTCTAATTTTTAGACTAAGATCAACTTAACGGGATCATTTGGATCCAACAAAAGAGCATTTAGACTCTACTGTTTAGTTTAGGGACATTGCGGTCGATTATCAGTTTAAGGACATGGTGGTCCAAGGTTAAGGACATCATAGTCCATGGGTTTAAGGACTCCACAGTCCAAAGTTAAGGACATCATAGTCCATGGGTTTAAGGACCCCACAGTCCAGTTTAAAGACGTCATAGTCTGTGAAATGTATGGTTGTCGGGACCCGTCACCTCTCTGAAGACGTTGAAGGATTACAACGACAAATATCAGATGAGTAAAGAGATGTACCCTTGAACCAATTTTGGTTGGGATTTGTAGTCTAATTTGGGACTAAGATCAAGGATTTATGAGCATGTGGGCTCAATTAATCTGAGTTGAGAACTTATGGCCAATCTTGGGCTAAGTCCAATCAGGTTAAAATGTTTAAAATTTATTTTGGGCTGTTGAGGGTTTATTTAGGCTTGGCCCTTTTAACAATGCTGAGCAGTATTTCTGTCTTTTATTGAATGCTGAGCATTCATCATAGCTCTAGGGCTTATTTTAAAGAACAATTTATGTTCTGTCAGCGCAACATATGGTGCGCTTGGCGCTTTGCGCCAGTTAAAAAGCATACCGCGCTTCTGCCGAGTAGCGCATACGTGAAGGACACATGTCGCGCTTGGCGCTGAGCGCCAGTTTATGAGCGCAGAGTGCTATTAGTTTAGTGGCGCACACGTGATGAGCACGTGGTGCGCTTGGCGCTGAGCGCCAGTTCATGAGCGCAAAGAGCTATTTCAAGAGCGCAAAGCGCTAACTGTTAAGCGACGCCTACGTGAGTGACACGTGTCGCGCTTGGCGCTGAGCGCCAGTCAATGAGCGCAGTGCGCTATATTTGGAGCGCTAAGGCTCTGCAGCGCTTTGCGCTAGTCTTTGAGCGCCGAGGCGCTTCTATTAAGTAGCGCACACGTGAGGAGCACATGGCGCGTTTGGCGCTTTGCGCCAGTCTTGAGCGCAGAGCGCTATCTTATGAGCGCAAGCGCAAACTGATCAACTTTTTGATCCAAAAATAGACTTTGTCTCAAGATTTTAAGAACAAAAGTTCTTATTTTTATAGGAGATGCTTCAATCTCTTGTATTGATGAAAGGCTTTGCCTTTATGGATCTATGATCCTTAAGAGAATGGAATTGTTCTTTCCCCCCTCTGTTTATAATGAGATGTTCATAATCACTTTGTATAAAAGACGTGAGTCTTGTAGATCTGTGATCTGTGAGAAGAACTATGTTCTTATTCTTGTTTTATGATGAGATTCTTTTGATCTATCCGTGAAAGACTTTGGTCTTTGTAGATCTATGATCTTAGAAAAAGAAGTAAATTTTTCTTTAAGATGATTCCATCTCTCTGTTCTTTTTTTTACCTTGAAGAAAGTTTTCTTCTTCTGAGAGCTTGCTCTTTGTCTTTGAATTTCTCAAAGTTTATGGGGGGTTCCTCTGTATGCTTCTCTCTTTGTTTTTCTCTATCTCGAG
The DNA here is from genome assembly GCA_030015575.1 of Agapanthus africanus. NCBI lineage: Eukaryota > Viridiplantae > Streptophyta > Magnoliopsida > Asparagales > Amaryllidaceae > Agapanthus > Agapanthus africanus. The sequence continues at coordinate 540,148,531 of CM057346.1, forward strand.
ACTTGAAGTCTTGGGGCCTTTATATAGGACAAGCTGATCAGTTCAATCAGTTAAGGAGATATTTTCTCCAATTGATTTGGGGACTTTTCCATCGTTGGATCTTTGATCCAAGGGCTTCCGATTTACAGAAGGCAATCTTCTTGTTTTTTTTAACAAGATTGGGAAATCTTTCCATACAGAATTTATTCTGTGTTCTGGTGATTTTTAATCACTATTGGATCATTGATCCAATGGTGCTCTGATTTACAGAGCACAATTTTGTTGTTTGGAATTTTTTTGAGAAATCTTTCCTTAACAGAATTTACTTCTGGTTAATTAATGATTCATCATTATTATTGGATCTTTGATCTGACGGTGGGGGAATTTTAGTTCCAGCGCTGGCGCACCCGTGCTTTGCACGTGGTGCGCTGCTTAGAGTGCAGCGCACCCAGCGCTAGTGCATCCGTGCTTTGCATGTGGTGCGCTGCTTAGAGCGCAGCGTACCGAGCGCTAGCGCACACGTGCTTTGCATGTGGTGCGCTGCTTAGGGCACAACGCACCCAGCGCTAGCGCATCCGTGCTTTGCACGTGGTGCGCTGCTTAGAGCGCGGCGCACCTAGCGCTAACGCACACGTGCTTTGCACATGGAGCGCTATTCAGGGCGCAGCGCACTTAGCGCTGCTTCTGAAGCGTTGCTTCATTTCAAAATTTGAATTTTGAACAGAGCTTTGCTCTGATTGGGGGAAACAAATGCCCCCCCCACCGTTGCGCTCACGTGGCTCACACGTGAGTGCAGCGGTGGCAACATCTCCACCATTAGATCAACTTAGAAGTTGAAACGGCACTCAGTGCCTATAAATAGGACCCTTGGCCCTTAGGATGATTCCTTTTCATCTTCCTTCTTGTTTTTTGAGAATTTTTATTCTCCCACAGAGCATAGCTCTTCATTGTAAGAACTTTCTTAAGGACCTCTTAAAGACCGAACTCTGCCAAAATTAGGTAAAGATTAAATCTTTTTTTTAAAAGACCTTTTAATAATCTAGGGTTTTACCTATTAACAGAGCCTTGCTCTTCATAGATCTTTGATCTAAAGAAAACCCTTTTAGGGTTCTATCAACAGAGCTTGCTCCCTATAGATCTTTGATCTAAACAGAGCTTTGCTCTCTTGAACCCATAGATCCAAAGAGATCTTTCCTGGGGTTTCTTAACCCACGAACGAACAGAGCTTTGCTCATGAAGAACTCTTAAAGCTTGTTCATAAATTTCAGAATTTTTTTTATTCATTAAAACTCTTATTTTAAATTTTCTGATGGTTATTCCATCATTTCTACAGAGCAAGGCTCTTGAGGAATTTTTATTTTTTCATCATTATAATTTGACAGGTGTCATTCTTTCACAGAGCACTGCTCTCAAGGGGAGATTTACTCCCTGGCCTGAGGAATTCTCATTAAATGAGAATCAATTGAGAATTTTCTCATTTAATGACAGTCTCATCAAATGATGAGGCTGTTTTATTAATGATGAACTGTCATCTAGATTTTGTGGGTCCCCCTTTGGTCCCCTTTTTACTGCATTGCAGTGCGGTACGAATTTTAAAGTACCAAGTATCAGAATTTAAATTATAGCACTGACGGTTGACTTTGTTCTTTTTCGCGCAGGTGACATGTCTTTCGACACTTCCTTTCCATTCGTCCGCTCAGAAGGCGGATTTCCTGAAGCGCCCGTAGACCGAGAGGTTCTTGCGCTAATCAAGGACCATGACCCGGAGCACAAGAATCTTCACCTATGGGGTAGATGGTATGATCAAATTATCAGAGGCCGTCGGAGCTTTTCTTGTGCGACACCCTCGGAGCCTATCTTTGCGATCCCTTATGCATATGTACCCCCGATCAATTATACTGTGGAGGAGGTAAATTGGACTTCAGAAGGTCTCCTTCAGCCTTCTATTGCCGCTGTACCCATGCAGCCGCCGGTGGCTTTGGACACCCTAGGGCGGCGCATATGTCAGGACGAGTCGCGCCCTTGGGGACAGCCCTACAACATCGGACTAACTCCCCATCATCCGGCCGGATACTTACAGTGGGCCCGATATATCTTATCGGCAAAGAAATCGCAGCTGCTGAAGCTTGGCTTATACCCTGCGATCTACGCTTCCTTGTTCCAGTATTCTGCACCTCCCATATGGTGGATCAAGGCGTTTTTAGAGCAGTGGAACATTCCGACCCACACCTTCCTCCTATTGGATCGAGAGGTCTCCATTTCCATGGAGGAATTTGCCGAGGTCTTTGGTTTACCAGTTAGGGGAGAGCACTACGAGGAGCTGCTTTCTCCGGATGAGTATGTTTTTGCCACCAAATCAGTGGTAATGGGTCTTACCCCATAGAATGCCATTCAGCACCAGTTCCCAAGTCTGATAAAGGTGTTGAATATGTATGAGAGCCTCTTTCTTGAATCCAGAGGCCGGGGGGTCAGCTTTGCGGACTTCATTGCCCGTTTTCTTCGTCCAGAAATTTTTCGCGACAAGTTGAAATGTTTGCTAAACTTGATGATCCTTTCGGCTTTGGCTTGGATCGTCGGCCAATATTGGAAGCCGATCAAAAGGATTTCTTTCTTCCCAACGTCGCGATTGTCCCCTTGTCAGAAATTGCCGCTCCGGGCATTGATGAGGAAGCGTTCTTTCTTGGGTTCCTCGGTTTATGGTTAAGCTGGTTCGCGCTTCCTATGCACCCTCTCTACATGAGGTCTTCTGTCTTCTACCCCGCGCATCGAATGGTTGCTGGGATACAAGAGGCCATCGGGATTGCTGGGTTAGCCTACCTGTATCACGGCCTCAGCTTGGCAGCGGATACTACTGAGCCAGGGGTGCATCCTGCCAACTTCTCAATGCATTATTTCACCTCATGGCTCGAGTTGCACGTGCTTGGGGTCTTCGGTATCCATAAAAGACCATCCTTTTATGACAGATGCAAGTTCCCTCGGATAATGCGGCTGGTTGACGCCTCCATCGTAAGTCTGTCACCGCGGGAAGCTAGGGGTTTACTCCTTCGTCCACGCATGGTTGGAGATGGTATGTCTTTCACTGACAAAGTTTTGACCGTCGGCCAGGAATCTTCAAAGGCGGTGCTGCCATTGCAAGACATTTTTAAAGACGGGGCTTCTGTGTTGAAAGCTCGGGAGATTCTTCATCTGTACTCCATCAGGCCGGGCTTTCTCGTATTTAGGAAAAATGATGCGGCGTTATTCATGAGATACAACCCGCATCGTTTCGCCCAGCAGCTGAGTTACAATCAGGGTGTCCCACTTGAGGCTTTCTTGGCAAAACCTGCTGCTACCGAAGAGGGAATACGGAGCACGCCGCATCATTTTATGCGTCTAAACACAGGGTCCAACTTCTTTATTAGTGAACCGAGCTGTATTCTGAAGGCCCTGAATGTACATGTGGCCTGGTATCAACATTCGATGGGCGCCGTCATTAAGGAGGAGAAGCGATTGCTTCTTGATCGCAAGGGCACCGCTCCGGCTGGTAACCCAAATGTTTCTCTGAAGCGACGGACCATTGTTCGTCCTCCCTTAAGAGAAGTTGCTGCGGTCGAGGTCCCGCATGATAGGCCCGAACTACCGATACCCCGTGCTCCCATGGAAGCGGTGACCGTGGCGTCCCCCGAGTCTGGCGTGGGTTCAGATATCGGGACTCGTCGTCCCAAGGTGCCCGTCAAGCGTAAGCTCGTGCTGGTGGCGACTGGTACTCGCTCGCAGAAGAAGAAGAAGTCGATTCTTGCTGCCGACGTTGTATTTGGTCAGGAGCCTCATGCTTCTTATAGTGAGGGCTTGGGCGAATATGGGACCAATGAGGGCCTATTCATAGCGCCGGATGATACGGATCTGGAGGCTGCTATTGCAGTTTCTGTGCGATCAGCAAGCCACAAAGCAGGAATGATCATCCTTGCTGAGTCAGGTAATCTTTAGTCGCATCTTTTTGCTGTTATATATTTTTCTATTAACATGCCTTGACTAACACCTCATCTTTAACAGGCATTTCTACTGAAGAAGCTCTCGCGGCTTCCCTCAAGACTCTTGAGGAGGAGGAGAGGATTCGCGCTTCGCTGGGCGTTGGTATATTTCGGCTCATTGCGCCTTCGTTCGTCTTTCTTATGGACAATCTGACCCCTTTTTTATCTTATCGCAGGGACTACAATGCCAATCCCGCATGATGATGCAGATATATTTCCAGGGCCAGCTATCGAAGTCCCGGCCTCCTCAGTACTGCCATAAGAGGCTTTACTTAAGCGACCGATGACGGATGCCATAACGGCTCCAGAGGTAACTATTGGTGAGGACGATGACGTCCCGTTGACGGAGGTCTTGAGAAGATCCGCTCTCACGGCCCGAGCGGAAAGGAAGCTTAGAATGCGCGCAGCAAGGGAGCGTAACGCCGCCTTGGCCGCGGGTGCAGGTTCGAGCGCTGCTACCCCTACCCCTACTCCTACTCCTTTAGAGGATGCTTCGGCCGCCCTGTCTACCGCTCACAGACAGGCAGCACGTGCGGCTCGGGAAGCAGTTGAAAGACCAACCCAAGGCAACGTAACATTTAGTTCTTTTGTCAAAGTTTTAATTTCAGATTCTCATATATCCTATCCTGCAGGGCCGAGTATTGATGAGGAAGTGGTGGGTGAGATGGCTGCAACCACCGAGCCTGAGGTAGCCACTCTTTCTCAAGAGTCTGGAACTGCCCCAATCGCCACTCTCTCACCTTGCGGTTCCTTGCCGTTGCCGGGTGTTGCGAGTGTCACGACGATTCTCATGGAGTCGGGGGATGAAGCTACGGGCGGCGAAACCATTCCGATGGGGGAGGGTGAAGCAGTTGCTGCACTCGGTGACGCCCTTATCGCGGTTTCAACTGACGACTCACCAGGTAGATTTTGGGTTATTGCTTTCTCTTTTATTCTGCAATCCCTTTTAGTCTCTTTTGACAATATTTCTCTCATTTCTAATGCAGGTGTGGTGAGCGTTGAGGTTGTGCCACCCAAGGAAGCATCACCAGTTGCTGCTTTGACGGTGGCCGCCCCTTTGCCTTCTCCCATGTCTTCCCAAATGCTAGAAGGTACGGGTTTGTGACTTATCGGTTTCATTGTAAGCGATATACTTTAGGTACTGACATGGAATTATTACACCCTTGCAGGAGTTCTATTTGATCATCTATATCAGGTGCTGCATCCACATTTCTCCTTCTAGTCGGAGATTGCTTCATCTAGTGGCGTTGGTGAGTACAACCTCTAGCTAATGTCTTCTCTTTTCTTTTATGGGAAGCCAAGTCGTCGCTAATTCTTCTTTGTTTTGACTGCAGCGCTAAGATTGGAGGAGGAGATGAAAGAATAGTTGTGCCACCGGTACTCCCATCCTTGCCACCTACCGCAGCTGGTATAGTAACTCTATTGTTCATGTAGCTTATCTATTTCTTGAACCGTTATTTGACTATGATTTATTTTGCAACAGTGACACCGACTTCAGCTTCGTTCGAGTCTCGAATCATAATGCCACCGGGCCCCTTTTCCAGACGTCTATCTTCAAAAGGTGCTGTGAATAGTCTGTGCATGTTGAGCGATCACCTCGAGGAGCTTGATGCGGAGACCCTTGCCCTTGCTGCAGATTTTGCTGCCGAGGTTAATCTCATGCTGGCGACACTCGTGCACTTTCATAGCGAGGGCGTTATTGAGTCTTGGGTTAATCACTGCAGGAAAATTGAGGCGTGTCTACATGAGCTCGAGGTCGGACGTCCTGCTCCCGAGGTCCTGGCTGTGAACTCCAAGCGGGCTGCATGGGTCGAGCAGAGCACTCCCTACTTCCGTCATCTTGAACAAGAAGCGGCCTTAAAGCATAAGGAGTGCGAAGAGACTTCAAGCGAATCTGCCCGGCTGCATGCTCAAGTTGATGCAAACGCTGTACAGCTGAAAGTTATCTTTGAGGGCCTTCTACGATATATTTCTGACGGGCTAACGCTGAGGCAGAAGCTCGACCTCATCGAGCGAGATGCGCAAAGTCGTGTTGCAGCTCAATGGGTCATTGATGAGCAACTTTCACCTTATTTGCAGCAATGGGCTCAGGTTGAAGCGGAGTTGGCCGCTGCAGCTGACTATGAAAAGGGGCTAAAGGGAGTGCGCGAACGACTGGCTGGTTTATTGAGAACGCCTCCCTCCCAATAGTCGTTTTTGTATCAACCACCAATTTTAATTTTTGAATAAAATGTATCCATTTTTTTATATGATGTAACTTTTACTCAATTGAATTTACAAATAAAAGATACATTTCTTTCATACTATCTTGTGCTATCTCTTGCTTTCTTCTCTTTTCTTTGTTGTCGGCATGTTACCTTAGTAAGCGTAGCCTGTAGATGATAGAGAGCATTCCATCTTGGACTTTTCGAGAGGTAGTGATGGCTTAGGAAGCAGGTTCAGATCTGCTGCCTAAGGCTTTTCAACTTTATGAGTCGTGAGGGTCTCATAAAGACTTTTCTCCCTACGAGTCGAGAGGATCTCGTAGGTGTATTTTCTCTTTAGGAATCGTGAGGATTCCTAAGTGTGCTTTCTCTTGAGAGTCGTAAGGATCTCATAAGAGAATTTTCCCTCTTACAAGTCGAGAGGACTCGTAAGTGGTTGTTTCCTTCCTTGTTGAGATTCTACTTTGGAGAGTGTGGTCCGTGAATAGTATGCAAGAGTACATTTTGGACCAACTTGCAGGGCCCCAGTGCTTAGGAAACAGGTTTTTTATTCCTCATTGCCTAAGGCTTTGCCTTATGAGTCAAGACGAATCGAGATGTTCTCGCAAGAATGTCCTAACGTCACAGTTAACCTCTGCTCTTTACAACAGAGGTCCGTTAGGGTCTGTGGTACTAGGGTTTTGCTCGTCGTACCGTCGCGTTGGCTGATGTATTCCTCGATAGGCAATCTTGCTGTTCGAGTAGCCTTGCGACTGTCGTGTCTCTGATCCCTTCGGGGGCTGGACAAGACGTCTTCAAGCAATCTTCCTAGGCAGTTTGACCGTCGGAAGAGCAAGCGTTAGGAATATTGCCATGTCGCTTTTTTCTTGAGGTTAGGCTCAGTTTGTGGAGCCCCGATGAGTCATAACCACTCCGCTCTGGTGTGAGATGATCTCCGATAGTATTTCAGGTTTTATATGAGTTACCGTCAAGACCCTGAAGCTAGGAATTTAGCCTTTGCTTCATTTGCTGGCATTGCGTCTGCTGTAACGAGACGAATGTCGCGGTTGTCTCTAGGTTGCGGGTGAACTGTCGAGGTTTGGAACTAGGGATTTTGCCGTGGCTCCGTTGTTTGATTGTCGCGTCTGAATCCTGCTAGAGGAAGAAAGCTGTGGTGACATCTCGTCGGCTGTATCGAGACGAACGTCGAGGTAGTGACCACTCTGTGCTGGTGTAGGATGTTCTCCGATAGTCTTTCAGGTTTTATATGAGTTACCGTCAAGACCCTGAAGCTAGGAATTTTGCCTTTGCTTCGTTGTTTTGGCGCGTCCGAATCCTCCTGGGGGAAGAACGCTGGGATGACATCTCGTCTGCTGTATCGAGACGAACGTCGAGGTGGTGACCACTCCACGCTGGTGTGGGGTGACCTTTGATAGTCTTTCAGGTTTTATAGGAGTTGCCATCAAGACCCTGAAGATAGAAATATTGCCTTTGCTTCGTTTGCTTTGGCGTTGCGTCTGCTGTATCGAGATGAACGTCACGGTGGCGATCACTCCGCGCTGGTGTGGGATGATCTCCGATAGTCTTTCAGGTTTTATATGAGTTACTGTCAAGACCCTGAAGCTAGGAATTTTGCCTTTGCATTGTTGTTTTTGCGCGTCTGAATCCTGCTGGAGGAAGAACGCTGTGGTGACATCTCGTCTGCTGTATCGAGACGAATGCTGAGGTGGAGCTAAGATTTTGCCATCACTCCGCTTTGTTTCGACCGTGAGATCTTTTGTTGACGTTCGATCTGCGCCTTGCTGGACTGCGAAGGAACGCCGTTGTTGACACTGCGTCTGCTGTAACAAGACTAATGCTGAGGCGGAGCTGGGATTTTACCGTCACTCTGTATTGTTTCGACCATAGGGTCTTTTATTGACGTTGCATCTGCATCCTGCTGGACTGCGAAGGAACGCCGTTATTAACATTGCGTCTGCCGTAACGAGACGAATGCTGAGGTGGTCTCTAGGCTGTAGATGTGGCCATCAAGACTTAGGACTAGGGACTTTGCCATGGCTCCACTTTGCTCTCGTCAAGGACACTGATTTCCCTGAATCGAGGTTTTTGCCAAGGACGCTGACTTCCTCGGAATTGAGACGAATTGAGGTATTCCTATAAAGACACTGATTTTCTTGCGGGTCGACGCGAATCGAGATGCTCTCGTCAAGGACGCCGATTTCCCTGAATCGAGGTTTTTGGCTGACTTGTTTCCGAGTCGGAGCGTTGATCCGGCGGGGAGGTCATTGGTTGACTCTAGGTTGTCTGTGGACCGTAGAGTCTTGGAACTAGGACTTTGCCGTGGCTCTGCTTTCTTGATGTCGCGTCCGAATACTGCTGGAATGAGGAGGAACGCTGTTGTTGTTCTTTCGAGATGCAGATGTTGCCATCGAGACTTGGCTCTCTTTCTGATGGATCCTGGTGGGATGATATTGTTCCCTCTTTGTTTGCGCCCCTTGATTGTATACAGGGATCGATGTGATCTCACCTGTAGGGCAAAACGTTTCATTTTATATATTTGTCTTTCCGCGATGCTCTATCATTTCAGCTTTTATATCGCGAAAGTCGCGATTGCCCAATCATTTCGGCTATTTTTCGCGGTGCCCAATCATTTCGGCTATTTTTTCTTTTTTACTCGCTGCTTTTTATTGCGAGTTGCCCAACCATTTCGGCTATTTTGTATGCATAAATTCTTACTTACTGATTTTGTTGCAAGTTGCCCCATCATTTCGGCTATTTCATATGCATTTGTGGCTCGCTGGTTTTTCGCTGCGAGTTTGGGATTGGACACCGATTTCGGCATCAGCACAGCTACAACTGGGATATTGCCAGGAGTGAATCATCATTTGCCTATGTCGATGCCGAACAAAGGTGGCTTAGCAAACAGGGTTAAGATCCTGTCGACTAAGGCTTTTGACTTTATGAGCCGTAAGGGTCTCATAAAGGTATTTCTCTCTACGAGTCGTGAGGATCTCGTAGGCGCGTTTTCTCCTTAGGAATCGTGAGGATTCCTAAGTGTATGGTCTCTTATAATTCGTAAGGATCTTACAAAAGTGTTTTCTCCTTATAAGTCGAGAGGACGTACAAGGGCTGTCCACTGTGTAAATATATCCCTAGTCGCGGGTGGGACTTTGTTAGGGAAAATGTTTATTCGCGCCCGTGGATTGTATACAAGAGTCGGTATTGAACCGCTTGTAGGGCAAAATCAGGGTGTATGACTGCTTAAGAACAGGTTCAGATCTCTGTAGCTTAAGGCTTTTGAATCTTATGAACCGTGAGGGTCTCATAAGAGGGTTCTCCTTACGAGTCGTGAGGATCTCGCAAGTGTAATTTCTCCTTAGGAATCGTATGGATTCCTAAGTGTGTTTCTCCTTTGTGAGTCGTAAGGATCTCACGCAGGTGGTTTCTCCTTACAGGGTCGAGAGGACCTTGCAAGTGTCTTTTGACGAGATTGCGCCCTTTCGGGTTTTCACAAAACTCGCCGGTAGTCCCGCTGTTTTTACTCATGGAGCCCTTTCGGGTTTTCATCCGTGCCCATTTTGCTTATGGACATACCGTTTTTTTACCACGTCTGCCTGAGGATGTCGTGGGTTGATAGTAGTTTAACGACATTTCGGTCCGATGTTGCCGTATTTGAGGCGAATTTCTAGTTTATGGACTTTTCGGTCCATGGGGCTTTCTCTATGAATGAACACGATGCCCCCGGCATGTCCATCTTTTTCGGATCATGTGGTTGCGGCGGGTTCATCTTCCAGTTTTCGGACAATGCGAACTTACCTTGTTGGTATTGATCCTCAATCCATCGTTTGAAGACGAAGCAATCTTCGATTGGATGGCTCACTGCTTGGTGGTAAGGGCAGTAATTAGGATTGTTGACATCGCCTGGCTGCAACGGACGTTTAGGGTCCTGCAGATTGATGAGTCTGTTGCGCACTGCCAGCTTGAACAGTCTCCTCGTTTTATCCCGGGGAAACGAGTAAGGACGTCCCAGTCTCTCCTCGAGGGATGGGCGTGGACGCACGTTGTTTTGGCGAACAACCGGCTTTAAGTTGCTCGGCTGTTGTTGAGTATTGGCGACAAAGGTCGCTTTTCCTTTCCCTTTTTCATTCCGAGGATCCGTCTTTGAGGAGGACGGTCTATGGCCCATCTGGTCCATTTGGGCCAGCTTGTCGATCAAGGCCTGGAAAGTGGTCGGCATGAAAAACATCATGAATTGGGAGATGGTCGCTTGAGGGTCGAGAGTACCCACAAACATGCCTACTGCAGGCGCTTCTTCGATGCGCTGCTCACATTTTGACCATAGATTCCACCATCGTATTGCGTATTGCACCCACGTTTCGCCTGGCTTTACCCTGGCGTTAATCAATGCGGTGATCGGGGTGCGCTCACTAGCGCTTGCGAATCTCTGTGTGAACAACAGCTCCATCTCCGCAAATGTCTTGACAGAGTCGTTCGGGAGTTCAGAGTACCATTCGAACGCTGTCTCCAACAAGCTGCCGACGAACTGGCGAAGTAGCAGTTTATCATCACCTCCAGTGTTGCCACATAGAGCCCTGAACTGGGCGACATGCTGGTGGGGATTTCCCGTCCCTTTATATAAATGGAATTTAGGTATCGTATATCCAGGTGGGTACCTTATTTGGTCATACCAGCCCGGGTAGGGTCGTCCAGTCTTAACGATCTGCCCAGCCGCTTCATTTGCCTGGTGAACTCGTATCTTCTGAGCGATGTAATCATCCAGGGCAGCTTTTGAGATGTTCTCCTCTTTGGCTGCTGAACAAGTCGGAGGAGGGTTTGATGACTCCGCTCGGTCATCTTCGAGGATAATCGGAGGATCTTCAGCTGGAGGATCCGGCTGTAACATCATCCCGACCATGTCTTGGAATAAGAACGCCATTCGTTTTATGTTGGCAGCTTGTTCCGCTGCCTCTTTGTCCTTCATTTCGAGGATTCTGCGGAGGAACTCAGTATCAGTTTCTTGTTCTTGACGTTGCTCCGATGACGCTTCCAGGCTTTCTTTTAGTCCAGTGAGTGAGGCCATTTGCGTTAGCATCTCCTGAAGTTTTTGCTGCTGTTGCTCCTGAGCCTTAGTCACTGATCGCGTAAGCGGTCGACGACCCATAGAAGCATGGCTTTCCTCTTTTCCGGAAGCCATATAAACAGTGTGCGCCACCATGCCCCCAGACTTGGGGCGTTTAGGTTCGGTGTCCTTGCGGTTCGTCGCGGACACGGGGGCCTTCTCTGGCCTCCTTCTATTATGAGCGGTTGAAGTTGAGGGAGCCGTTGCAGCGGGCACCCAGACAGATGACATCTTCTATGGTATCACGGGATGGTCCTTTTCTTGCCGAGCTTTAATCTTCTTTGATCAGCTGGAGTAGTCTTGGTCAATCACAGATTCCTGGACCTATCGCCAGACTTTATAAATTTTGGAGGACAGCCGCTGAGGAGGCTGCTCCGGCTTCTTTTCTGTAGCATTCTCCACAGATGGAGGAGATCTTTTCAGTATGGCAGTTGGAGAGTTTTTGCGCACCCTCCTTAATGGTTCAAAGCTGTTCCTAGTTGAAACAGCAACATCGATTTCCACCGTTGGAGCTGGCGGAGTCAATCCAGAAGGAGAGTTGCCCCAGCCTTCCTTACTCGGCGCCAGTGGCGACGTCGAGCATGTCGAGCCGTTGAGATTGTCTCAGCTGTAGGGGTGACTTTCTCATGCCCCCTGTTCTGGCTGAGGGTTGCTGTTGGTGCCAGACTATTGAAAACTGACGTCCGTTGAGAAACGATGTCCAATCTGTCAAAGACAGACCTCTGGGCAGGGGAAGCAGCTTTGAGGACTTCGCATGGAGCGGGAGCCGGAACAGTCAGTCTTGTGAAGACTGACCCTTTGGCAGGAGAACCCGCCTTGACACCTTCATGAGCAGGAATGGCTATCCGCTTAGGGATAACTCTTTCCGGTATCGCGGGCTTCTTCACTGGCCCAAATGATCTTTGGCCCAGTCTGTCAAAGACTGAGGCGTTGGAGCTGGACGACCCGTTGAGAGGGGCCACGGTAGTGGTAACTCGATCAAAGACCGACTTCTTTGGGGTTTCTTGCGACAGTAGTGGGGCATTAAATCTCATCGATGGGAGCATGGTCCCGAAGAATAGCCCAGTGGTGGCTTGAGTTACCTGCTCCACTAGCATTGTGAAGACAGAGGCCGCCTGAGGCCCGTAGGTCACTCCTCTTGCGGGGACGGAGTGAGAGTTATTGCCATTGTTGCAGCTTGTGCAGTAGAAAGCCATTTGATCTTCTTTTTTCTGCACGGAGCAATACACCAAATCCTAGTACCTCAAATCCATAGGCAACCATAGCAAACCGCGATTCGTTCGCGAACACGACACACGAAGTATGGAGTGGAAAGAGGAAAAGGTCCCACCGGGCGTGCCAGAATCTGTTCCGCGCCGAAAACGGGGACGAGACCGCACAGGTCCGTCTTGCCTGAATTTCGGGGCAGATACAAATTGGTGCTATCCGTCCACCTCTCCGAAGATGCCAAGTTGATTTATGACACCATGTATCGAAGGTTTAAACGGATGCGGCCGATGTAGCAGACTTCGTCAGATTCCCCCTCGTTGAGGGGTTTTTGATTGTGGGGACGCTCTTCCCTGCAGGCGCAAGCCCCTGCAGTTAATTACGCTACCGCATTGCGGTAACCACTCTCCTTCTCCAGATGGTCACTTCGTGTCGTGGGTTTTGTTTTGTTTTTTTGTCGTCCGTGGATTGTATACGGGGACTAATTTATATTGTCGCCCGTAGGGCGTGGATTAGTCCAAATCCGTATTTTCTTAGATTTGGGTTTGGGGGTTGGGTTTAAGAATACGTTAGTCTCATTTGAGACTAAGATCAACTTAAACGTTTGTTAAGGATACGTTAGTCTAATTTTTAGACTAAGATCAACTTAACGGGATCATTTGGATCCAACAAAAGAGCATTTAGACTCTATTGTTGTAACATTTTGGAAAATTTAGAATATTTAATTATAAGGTTTTATTATAAAAATAATAAAATTGATAAGTTTACAAAATTGATATCACCTATGAAATGAGATATCGGAATCATATCCGAAAAATGTAATTATTTTGATAATTATGAATAAGTGGGAGATATCAAGAAAATGATACTTTAATTATTTTATCGTAACATCTTATTTGTCATTTAACTAATGATAATTAAGTGATAGATTTATCATCTATATCTTTTATGTTATATGAAATTGATTTATGTTATGAAGGTTTTTAATTATTGTTATGATTTATCATGGTTGGCACATAACATTCTATGCAAACCATCACACAAAACACCTCAATTGACTTTTATTCATAACCAAACACCTCCTCCTTATTGGCTTTCCACCTCCTCTTTCATAATTTGCCACCTCTTCCTTGCATGAATCACTCATGCTTCTTCAAGTGACACAACCTCCTTCCTCCATGCCACCTCCTCCTTTCTCTACAACAAAACCTCACTCTTCTCTTCATCTCAACCCCTTGTTCAGTTCTTAAGATCAGAACTTTAAAGAGAAGGAAAGGAAAAGAAAAACTTTAGAAAACACAAGAAAATAAGAAAAGTAAAAAGAGAAGAAGAGCAAGTGCTAAGGCTTCACCATCACCCTTTAGTTAGGACCTTGAGCTTGGGCATCTTGAGGGAAGCATTCTTAGCAAACTTCAATAGGTATAATCCTTAAACTCAGTAGAATTTTAGTTCTGTAACCGTTTAGATGTAGGAATCAAATATCGGTAGTATCGTATTTCTACAAGAATAGGCTCTGATTAATCTGCTATAGTTTATTTGATAATCAACTTAACAAAACAGTGCCATAATCCTATAGACTAGACCTAGAATAACACATAGGAAGACGGACCCATCCCCTCGGAAATTGGCCGGCGACCATCATATGAAATCCGGCGACGCCGGACCGTTAAGGGAAGTGAGTGTTTTGGGGTTTTGGGTTATATCTCTGTGGGTGTGTAGGTATGCTTGGTATTGTTTAAATAAGAAAATTTTTCAGGAGGATAAATCTGGGAGCTAATATCAGTTTTGGAGTAAAAGTATATTATACGACATGTAGCATGTTTAGTGTTTGTGATATCTTACTCCCTGTAAGTGAATCTGGAACCACTAGGTATAATCACTAGAAAATTCAGCATGATCAAAAGTATACTGAGACTACTAGGAAATACCACTTGAAACCAGAGCCCCAACCTCATCACAAAATCCGGCGACTTACCTTAAAATTCCGGCGACGCCGGCCATCCCTTGGCTTTGGGTGTTGATTTCTTTCCTGTAACTTTGTTTTGGTATTTTATAAGTCTCTGTATTGTTTATTTTACCTAATTATTCATACAGAGAAATCTGGAAATGTTTCAAAAATGGGTTTCTCAAAATTCAGATATTTATGATACGAAGTTTTCGTATTTTGATATTCAGTTGAACCGTTAACGTTTATACGTTAACGACAGATTTATATGGTCGTTTTTGGGCTAAGTGGGCTGTAGGTTCTAACCTACGGGTGTTTGGCTTATTGTTTTGGTTTTCGATATGATATTTACTTCTATGCGATTTAAATACGAATATAGGTACGATTCGAGGATTCCGAGACGACGTTGGCGAGGTAGCAGCGTGGATTCAGCGAGCTTCTAAGTTGGTGAGTAGATTTATTTCTACTGGGGAAGTCGGGTGGATGGCGTATAGCACCCCCGCAACCTTATAAATAGTATTATGATATCTAGTTAATTTAAGATTTATTCAAGATATTTATACAGTATCGCATATAGCATGTCCTTCAATTTCATATAGTTTTATGCATAGTTATAGATGAGATACAGTAATACAATATGGATATGGTTGGGTGGATTTGTACGAGGAATCATGCCATGCTTGAAATGATACAAATACAGTGGCACGATATGGATATGGTTTGATGATTTGTACGAGGGATCACACATATATAGTGATATGATGAGTTATAATACAAGAATTTATGCGAATTAGAAATGATGAACTTTGTGTGCCGAATATGACCAATTTATCTTTTGACTCGTAGAGTTAGATTATATTTTGTTTTAGGATGTAATACTTGTGTGAGCTATATTCTTTTAAAAACAATGATTCATGTCTTTTAAATAAAATACGCGGATGCGTGCCAGTTTCTAAAACGAATACCTATTTTAAATCTAGGGCAGCTTCCTTATTTTAAACTTAACGCTTCGATCATTTCTAAAGATAATGGTATAGCTCATAGCAAGTAATTACAATAGTTACATTTAGATTAATTTACATGTTTACATTGTATTACTCATATTGTACGTTTCTGCGATTACGCATACTCTGATAGAACACCGCACAAATACCAATGAGTACTATGCTGCACAAGCACGTGAATATATGTTACACTACACCTCATTGGTACTGCCATCTCACTATAGAACCGTGCTGTTATATATGTATTAAAATAAATAGGATGTTACACCGAAGAACACTTACACAAATACTAATGATTGCCATGCTGCACAAGCACGTGAATATATGTTACACTACACATCATTAGTAGTACCATGACACAGTAGAATTGAAATATATAATTATGTGATGTAATTATGTAGTCTTCTGTATTCCTGTTGTAGGTTACGAATGTTAATACTATAAATGCTGTATTTGATTCTGATGGATTTTCTGATATTCTACTCCTGATGATATATATCGGTGGTATGGGACACTGTTATATATGTATATATATAATATATCATCAATATAATCTATGCAAGTATTCTTATTTCTTACTTGATATTTTGATATGATGAGTTAAACGTCCACCATGAGTTTTGTGTTTCCTGATTTTGATTCCGGACCGGGTGGGGTAGCTATACGGTTTTGGATTTGTGAAATATCCGGATTGAGTGGCGGAGCTATACAGTCGGATACATGGCGGACCCAGAATGAGACCGAGGGGCAGGATTGCCGCATTAAGGCGGGGAGCCTAACGAGGATACTTGATTTCGGAGATAAAATGAACACGGCAGATATCCAGGGGATACTGACCGAGGTTCGACTTGGTGCGACAGATATCCAGGGGATACTGATCGTAGCCAGGATATCGGGTGGCGATCATCTATTGAGGTAGTGTCGACGATATCTGTATTTATGTGTTGATGATGGACACGAGAGATTTCGGATTTCGATGTCGATACTGGACATCTATATATATATATTGGTATATATTGATATGATCATTATCATGAGGTACACATTTAGATATTATTAGTGGATCCAACCAGGACTGATCCGGAGGACAGTACCTGCATATATTGGTATAAACATTCATATACAAATAAAAGGATTCAAGTATGAACTATAGATTCATGATTTTGACTCATATGATATTGGGATGTTATACTTGGGATTACATGATAGTTAGTATTGCACATATACATGTCATATTGCATATCAGTACAGATTATGATAGTACTATACTTATGACCTAGGTATCGTCATGCATTTCGATTTCTACCTTTAGATGTACTTTTATTCACTGAGTTGGCAACTCATCCCCGTTGTGCCACAGTTTATTGCAGGTTTGACTGCTTGGATTATCAGCGGTTTGGGCACACATTCTTTTGAGGATTGATGGGTAAGTGAGTTATTATTGTATCATACTCACTCTTGATTATTCATTTATTCTTGTATCTAGTGGAAACTCCATCAACTTAGAAATGATATATTATGGACTTAGAAGCGAGACTTAGAGCTTATGTGTAGTAAGGTCGCACTCTTTAGAGTCGACTTCTGTTTTAGATTGTTTGGACTGTTCCGTCTTTTGTACGGGAAAGCTGGCTTATTTTATTATGGTAGATGTATCGGGTTTTTATATAAAATTTTCAGAGGAGGTGCGATCAGATTTTCAAAACATCATAGATGCTTTTCAAACATATTTAGTTAAATTTAAAGGTTATTTAAACTAATTCCATCTGATGACTATTTAAACTCACCTCCAATGACTTCAAAAAAAAGGGTTTAGATTCTGGGTTTCGGTTTACTTAAACCGCGTCGATGTCTTGAGATGTCACGTGATTTAAGTGCCGGTCACGTGCCACATTTGGGCCGTGACAATTGTTTAGTTTAGGGACATTGCGGTCGATTACCAGTTTAAGGACATGGTGGTCCAAGGTTAAGGACATTATAGTCCATGGGTTTAAGGACTCCACAGTCCAAGGTTAAGGACATCATAGTCCATGGGCTTAAGGACCCTACAGTCCGAGGTTAAGGACATCATAGTCCATAGGTTTAAGGACCCCACAGTCCAGTTTAAAGACGTCATAGTCTGTGAAATGTATGGTTGTCGGGACCCGCCACCTTTCTGAAGACGTTGAAGGATTACAACGACAAATATCAGAGGAGTAAAGAGATGTACCCTTGAACCAATTTTGGTTGGGATCTGTAGTCCAATTTGGGACTAAGATCAAGGATTTATGAGCATGTGGGCTCAATTAATCTGAGTTGAGGACTTATGGCCAATCTTGGGCTAAGTCCAATCAGGTTAAAATGTTTAAAATTTATTTTGGGTTGTTGAGCTTTTATTTGGGCTTGGCCCTTTTAACAATGCTGAGCAGTATTTCTGTCTTTTATTGAATGCTGAGCATTCATCATAACTCTAGGGCTTATTTTAAAGAACAATTTATGTTCTGTCAGCGTAACACATGGTGCGCTTGGCGCCATTCAAAGAGCGAAGTGCGTTTCTGCCGAGTAGCGCATACGTGATGGACACGTGTCACGCTTGGCGCTGAGCCCCAGTTTATGAGCGCAGAGCGCTAGTTTATGAGCGTATTGCGCTATTAGTTTAGTGGCGCACACGTGAGGAGCACGTGGTGCGCTTGGCGCTGAGCGCCAGTTCATGAGCACAAAGCACTATTTCAAGAGCGCAAAGCGCTAACTGTTAAGCGACGCCTACGTGAGTGACACGTGTCGCGCTTGGCGCTGAGCGCCAGTCAATTAGCGCAGTGCGCTATATTTGGAGCGCTAAGGCTCTGCAGCGCTTTGCGCTAGTCTTTGGGCGCTGAGGCGCTTCTATTAAGTAGCGCACACGTGAGGAGCACGTGGCGCGTTTGGCGCTGTGCGCCAGTCTTGAGCGCAGAGCGCTATCTTATGAGCACAAGCGCAAATTGATCGACATTTTGATCCAAAAAGAGACTTTGTCACAAGATTTTAAGAATAAAAGTTCTTATTTGTATAGGAGATGCTTCAATCTCTTGTATTGATGAAAGACTTTGCCTTTATGGATCTATGATCCTTAAGAGAATGGAATTATTCTATCCCCCTGTTTATAATGAGATGTTCATGATCTTTTTGTATAAAAGGCCTGAGTCTTATAGATCTGTGATCTGTGAGAAGAACTATGTTCTTCTTCTTGTTTTACGATGAGATTCTTTTGATCTCTCTGTGAAAGACTTTGGTCTTTGTAGATCTATGATCTTAGAAAAAGAAGTAAATTCTTCTTTGAGATGATTCCATCTCTCTGTTCTTTTTTTTTTACCTTGAAGAAAGTTTTCTTCTTCTGAGAGCTTGCTCTTTGTCTTTGAATTTCTCAAAATTTATTGGGGGGGGGGTTCCTCTGTATGCTTCTCTCTTTGTTTTTCTCTATCTCGAGACTTGAAGTCTTAGAGCCTTTATATAGGGTAAGCTTATCAGTTCAATCAGTTAAGGAGAACTTTTCTCCAATTGATTTGAGGAATTTTCCATCGTTGGATCTTTGATCCAAGAGTTCTGATTTACAGAAGGCAATCTTCTTGTTTTTTAACAAGATTGGGAAATCTTTCCATACAGAATTTATTCTGTGTTCTGGTGATTTTTAATCATCATTGGATCATTGATCCAATGGTGCTCTGATTTACAGAGCACAATTTTGTTGTTTGGAAAGATTTTGAGAAATCTTTCCTTAACAGAATTTACTTCTGGTTAATTAATGATTCATCATTATTATTGGATCTTTGATCTGAGGGTGGGAAGATTTTAGTTCCAGCACTGGCGCACCCGTGCTTTGCACGTGGTGCGCTGCTTAGGGCGCAGCGCACCGAGCGCTAGCGCACACGTGCTTTGCACGTGGTGCGCTGCTTAGGGCGCAGCGCACCGAGCGCTAGCGCACACGTGCTTTGCACGTGGTGCGCTATTCAGGGCGCAACGCACTTGGCGCTGCTTCTGAAGCGTTGCTTTGCTTTGCACGTGGTGCGCTGCATAGGGCGCAGCGCACCCAGCGCTAGCGCACACATGCTTTGCACGTGGTGCGCTATTCAGGGCGCAGCGCACTTGGCGCTGCTTCTAAAGCGCTGCTTCATTTCAAAATTTGAATTTTGAATAGAGCTTTGCTCTGATTGGGGAAACAGTTACAATGATACATGGTCAGTACACGAAAGACGCTATCCTCGATTTAAATTAAATCACAAACCCATACCTTCCAGCATTTGAGAGGACGCGAGAGAAGGCGAAAGGTCAGCGACCGCCAGAGCGGTAACCAGCGACGCTTCTTTGGGTGGCTCGACCTCAATGCCCACCACACCTGCATTAGAAACAAAAGAAATGCCGTCATAAGGAATTGAAGGGATTGCAGAATAAAAAAGGAAAACAATGACTCAAAATCTACCTGATGTGTCGCCAATCGAAACTGCGACAAGAGCATCATTAGGCGCAGCGACTCCTTCGCTCTCCTCTATTGGAAGGGTTTCGGTACCAGTGGCTTCATCCCCCGATTCTACAAGAGCCGTCATGACACTCGCAATGCTGGGCGATGGCAGGGAACCGTAAGGGGAAAGAATAGCAATTGGGGCAGTCCCGGACTCCTGAGAAAGAGTGGCCACTTCAGGATCGGTGGTTGTCGTCATCTCACCTGCCACCTCCTCATCAGGATTTGGCCCTGCAGGGTATGATATATGAGAATCTGAAAAATAAACTCTAATAAAAGGACCCTGTGTTACGTTACCTTGGGATGGCCCTTCAATTGCCTCCCTAGCCGCGCGTACCGCCTGTCTATGAGCGGTAGACAGGGCGGCCGGAGCACCCTCTAGAGAAATAGGGACAGGGGAAGCAGCACTCGAGCCTGCACCTACAGCCAAGGCGGCGTTACGTTCTCTTGCTGCACGCCTCCTGCGCTTCCTTTCTGCCTGGACCGTGAGAATTGATCTTCTTAAGACCTCCGCCAAGGAGATGTCATCATTCGAGCCAGGAGCTACCTCTGGAGCCGTTATGGCGTCCGTCATCGGTTGCTTAAGTGAAGCTTCTTTTGGCAATACCAGGGAAGCTAGGACTTCGGTAGCCGGCCTTGGAAGCGTTTCCACACCACCCTGCGAAATCGGCATTGCACTCGGGATAACTCGGGTCGAAGTAGTCCCTGCGATAAGATGGAAAAGGAGGGTTAGTCTACCCATAAAAAAAGAAGGGAAAGAAGGCACAATGAGCCGAAATGTACCAATGCCTAAGGAAGCACGAAGCCTTTCCTCCTCTTCAAAAGTCTTGAGAGATGCCGCGAGAGCCTCTTCAGTGGAGATGCCCGTTGAAGAAGAAGTGTCAGTCAAAGCATGATAATAAAAACGTAACAGCGAAAAGATACAACTGAAGTCTACCTGACTGTGCAAGGGTGACCAGTCCTGCTTTGTTGCTAGCTAATCGCTCGAAAGCTGCAATAGCAGCCTCTAGATTGGTATCATCCGGCGCCATGAATAAGCCTTCATTGGTCCCGCATTCGCTTAAGCCCTCGCTGTAAGGAGCATGGGGCTCCTGGCCGAATACGACGTCCGCAGAAAGTATTGACTTCTTTTTCTTCTGTGGACGAGCGCCGGCAGCCGATAATACAAGCTTGCGCTTGGTGGGCAACTTTAGGCGACGAGTCCCAATTTCTGTACCCACACCCGACTCGGAACACAGCAGCTACCTCTTTTTCAGGCATACTGGGTAAGGGCAGCTCATGTATAGCACGTGGTACCACAGCCGCAGCAGCTTCTCTCAAGGGAGGACGGACAATGGTCCGTCGCTTCATAGGAATATTTGGATTACCAGTCGGGGCTGCACCCTTGTGATCAAGCAACAATCACTTCTCCTCCTTGATAACAACACCCATTGCGTGTTGATACCACGCCACGTATATGTTCAGGGCTTTCGGAACACAACTCGGCTCACCGATGAAGAAATTGGACCCTGTATTTAGGCGCATGAAGTGGTGCAAAGCGCTCCGGATGCCCTCTTCAGTATTAACCGGTTCTGCCAAGAATGCCTCGAGCGGGACACCTTGATTATAACTTGATTACTGGGCAAAGCGGTAGGGGTTATATCTCGTGAACAAAGCCGAGTCGTTCTTCCTGAACACCAAGTATCCCGGCCTGATCGAGTACAAATGGAGAATCTCCCGAGCTTTCAAGATAGAAGCTCCGTCCTTAAAGGTGTCCCGCAGCGGCTGCACCGTCTTAGCAGATTCCTTACCGATGGTCATGACCACATCAACAAAGGTCATGCCGTCCCCGACTGTACGCGGGTGAAGAATCACACCCCGAGCCTCTCGCTGACTTGACTCCACAGTGGAAGCATCGACCAGCCGCATGATCCGTGAAAAATTGCAAGTTTCATAGAAATGGCGCCGCTTGTGCATTCCAAAAGCACCGAGCACATGCAGCTCGAGCCATGAAGTAAAATAATGCATCGGGAAGTTCACGGGCTGCACCCCCGGTTGAGTAGTGTCGGCCGCCAAGCTAAGGCTGTGATACAAATGAGCCAACCCGGCAATCCCAACAGCAACCTGTCTCCCTTCAACCATCCGATGAGCTGGATAGAAGACAGACGGCCTCATGTAGCGAGGTGCATGGGAAGCGCGGACCAGCTTAACCACAAACCGAAGAACCCTAGAAAGAACGCTTCTTCATCGATGTCCTGAGCGGCGATTTCTGAAAAGGGGACGACCGCAACATTTGGAAGGAAGAAACTCTTTTGATCGGCTTCCGCTATCGGCCGGCTATCCAAGCCGAAACCGAAAAGATCATCAAGTTGGGAAAATCTTTCACCTTGTTGCGATAAAGCTTCTGGGCGGAGAAAACGGGCGATGAAGTCCGCAAAGCTAACCCCATGGCTTCCAGATTAAAGAAATAGGCCCTCGTAAATGTTTAGCACCTTGATCAAGCTGGGGAATCGGTGCTGAATGGCATCCTCTGGGGTTAGACCTGTCATCACCAGTCGGATAGCAAAAATATACTCGTCAGGGGGCAAAATCTCCTCCTCTGACAGGCAAGCCGGAGATATCCGCAAACTCCTCTAAAGAGATGGAAACTTCCCGATCTAGAATAAGGAAGGTGTGAGTTGGAACATTCCATTATTCAAAAAAGGCTTTGACCCACCATGCTGGAGGTGTGGAATATTGGAACGGAGAAGCATAGATCGCAGGGTACAACCCGAGCCTCAGCAGCTCTGACTTCTTTGCCGATAAGATGTATCGGGCCCACTGCAGATATCCAGTTGAGTGATGGAGAGTCAAGCCTATGTTGTATGGCTGTCCCCAAGGGCGCAACTTGCCCTAGCATATACGCCGCCCTAGAATGTCCAAAGCCATCGGCGGTTGTACAGGTATTGCATCCATAGAGGGCTGAAGGCAACCTTCTGAAGTCCAATTAACCACCTCCACAGCATAGTTCACCGGGGGCACGTCGGCATAATGAATCGTCGAAATGGGCTCTGAAGGTGTTGTGCAAGAGAAGCTGCGCCGACCTATGATGATCTGGTTGTACCATGTTCCCTATAAATGGAGATTCTTCCGCTCTGGGTCATGATCCTTGATCAGTGCGAAAACTTCTCGGTTTACTGGCGATGCAGGGAACCCGCTTTCTGAACGGACAAAGAGAAACGAAGTATCGAAAGACATGGCACCTGCGCGAAAGAGAATAAAGTTTGTCGTCAATGCTACAAGTCAAGTTCGGTACTTGGTACTTTAAATCTGTACCATACTGCAATGCAGTAAAAAGGGACCAAAGAGGACCCACTCAATCTAGATGACAGTTCATCATTAATAAAACAGTCTCATCATTTGATAATACTGTCATTAAATGAGGAAATCCTCAAAAGATTCTCATTTAATGAGGGCCCTTCGGGCCAAGGAGTAAATCTCCCATTGAGAGCAGCGCTCTACAACAGAGTGACATCTGTCAACTCTGATGATGGAAGGAATAAAATTCCTCAAAAAAATTCTGAAGAGCCATGCTCTGTAAAGATGATGAAATAATCCATCAGAAAACTTAAGGTAAAGTTTTTAATTCTGAGATGTTCAAGATCTATGAACAAACTCTAAGAGTTCTTCATGGAAGATGAACAGTATTCTAGTTCATGGGTTAAAATCGCCCTAAAAATATTATACTTTTAAGATCTATGATCTAAAGATGAGCATGGCTCTATTAATGGGTAAAACCCTAAAAATATTTTAAGATCTATGATCTAAAGATGAGCATGGCTCTGTTAATAGGTAAAACCCTAAAAATATTTTTAGATCTATGATCTGAGAAGAGCAAACCTCTATTAATAAGTTCAAATCTTACCAAAAAATTGGGCAGGGTTTTGACTCTTAAGAATTCTTAAGACAAAGAGCTATGCTCTGAAGGAGAATTAATTCTCAGAAAACAAGAAAGAAGATGAACATAGATCATCTCAAGGGACAGAGGCCCTATTTATAGGCACTGAGAGCCGTCTCAACTTCTAAGTTGATCTAAGGGCGCAGATGCTGCCACCGCTGCACTCACGTGTAAGCCACGTGAGCGCAACGGTAGGGGGGTATTTGTTTCCCCTAATTAGAGCAAAGTTCTGTTCAAATTTTTAAAATTTGAAATGGAGCAGCGCTTCATAAAAGCGCCAGCAAGCAGCACTCACGTGCAAAGCACGGGTGCGCTCACGCTAAGAGCGCCAGCGCTCACGTGTAAAGCATGAGTGCGCTAGCGCTAGAACTAAATGTTCCCCACCGTTGGATCAAAGATCCAATGAAGATGATAAATCATCAAGTTATCAGAATAAAATTCTGTTAAAAAAACATTCTTCAGAATCTTTCCAAACAAAAAGATTTTGCTCTGTAAATCAGAGCACCGTTGGATCAATGATCCAATGGTGATTAAAAATCACAATGGTGCAGAATAAATTCCGCATGAGAAAAGATTTCCCAATCTTGTTAAAAACAAGAAGATTACCTTCTGTAAAATAGAAGCCCTAGGATCAAAGATCCAATGGTGGGGAAATCCCCAAATCAATTAGAGAAAAGATCTCTTCAACTGATTCAACAAATCAGCTTGCCCTATATAAAGGCCCCAAGACTTCAAGTCTGATATGGAGGAACCCCCATAAACTTTGAGAAAGTTCAGAAAGAAGAGCAAAACTCTTAGCAGAAGAAGAATTTCTTCAAGGTAAAATAAAGAGATCAAAGTATCTCATCATAAAAAGAACTTAGTTCTTATGCTAGATCATAGATCTTTAAAATAAGCTGTCTCTCACAAATGAAATCATAACATCTCATTATAAAAAAGGGGGGAGAATAATTCAATTCTCTTAAGATCACAGATCCATAAAGGCAAAGCCTTTCACCAAAAACATAAGAGATTGAAACATCTCCTATAAAATAAGAACTTTGTTCTTCGATCCATGAAACAAAGTCTCTTATAAGAGAGAATTTAATTCTCAGAAGACAGTGCTGCTTAAAAGATCCTTAGCGCTCCAATTAAAAGAAGCGCCTCAGCGCTCCAAATTTAGCACACAGCGCTGCAGAGCCTTAGCGCTCCAATTAAAAGAAGCGCCTCAGTGCTCCAAATTTAGCGCACAGCGCTGCGGAGCCCTAGCGATCCAATTAAAAGAAGCGCTCAATGATCCAAATCTAGCGCAAAGCACTGCAGAGCCCTAGCGCTCCAAATTTAAAGAAGCGCTCTGCGCTCATTGACTGGCGCACAGCGCTAAGCGCGACACATGCTCCTCACATGTGCGCTATCACACATAAAGCGCTCTGCGCTCATTAACTGGCGCACAGTTCCAAGCGCGCCACGTGCTCCTTACGTGTGCGCTCAGAGAACATAAATTGCTCTTTAAATAATAAAGCCCCAGAGCTATGATAAGTGCTCAGCACTCAATAAAAGACAAAAAAGATTGTCAAATCCCAAACCAATGCTCAGCATTGTTAAATGTTCAAAATTTTAACTAAATGGGCTGAGCCTAAAATAGCCACAGAATCCTACTTCAGATTAAATTGAGCCCATATGCTTATAAATTTTTGATCTTAGTTCCAAATTGGACTATAAATCTCCTAACCAATATTGGTTCAAGGGTACTGTTTCCCCCAATTAGAGCAAAGCTCTGTTCGAAATTCAAATTTTTTAATGAAGCAACGCTTCAGAGGCAGCGCTAAGGGCGTTGCACCCTAAGTAGCGCACCACGTGTAAAGCACGTGTGCGCTAGCGCTAGGTGCGCTGCGCTCTAAGCAGCGCACCACGTGTAAAGCACGGATGCGCTAGCGCTCAGTGCGCTGCGCCCTAAGCAGCGCACCACGTGCAAAGCACGTGGGCGCTAGCGCTCAGTGCGCTGCGCCCTAAGCAGCGCACCACGTGCAAAGCACGGATGCGCTAGCGCTAGGTGCGCTGCGCCCTAAGCAGCGCACCACGTGCAAAGCACGGGTGCGCTAGTGCTAGGTTGCAAAGCACGGGTGCGCTAGCGCTAGGTTGCAAATCACGGGTGCGCTAGCGCTAGCGCTGGAACTAAAAGCTCTCCACCGTCAGATCAGAGATCCAATAAAGATAATAAATCATCAATTAATCAGAATTAAATTCTGTTAAGGAAAGATTCCTCGAATTCTTTCCAAACAAAAAGATTGTGCTCTGTAAATCAGAGCACCGTTGGATCAATGATCCAATGGTAATTAAAAATCACTAAAAACGCAGAATAAATTCTGTTTAGAAGAAATTCCCTAATCTTGTTAAAAACAAGAAGATTGCCTTCTGTAAATCAGAAGCCCTTGGATCAAAGATCCAACGATGGGAAATTCTCCGAATCAATTGGAGAAAAGATCTCCTTAACTAATTGAACTGATCAGCTTGCCCTATATAAAGGTCCCAAGACTTCAAGTCTGAGAGACAGAGAAAACTAATAGAGGAACCCCCTCATAAGCTTTGAGAGATCTCAGAAAAAAGAGCCAAGCTCTCAAAGAAAGAAGAGTTTCTTCAAGGTAAAAAATGAACAGAGAGATGAAATCATCTCATAATTAAAAAGAAGAATTCACTTCTTTCTTTAAGATCATAGATCTACAAGACCAAGGTCTTTTAAAAAGAGATTAAAAGATCTCATCATAAAGTAAAAAGAAGAACATAACTCTTCTCACAAATCATAGATCTATAAGACAAATTGTCTTTTACAAAAAGAGATCATGAACATCTCATTATAAACAGAGGGGGGAAAGAATAATTCAATTTTCTTAAGGATCATAGATCCATAAAGGTAAAGCCTTTCATCAATACAAGAGATTGAAGCATCTCCTATAAAAATAAGAACTTTTGTTCTTAGAATCTTGAGACAAAGTCTCTTTTTGGATAAAAAAGTTGATCAGTTAGCGCTTACGCTCATAAGACAGCGCTCTGCGCTCAAGACTGGTGCACAGCGCCAAGAGCGCTATGTGCTCTTCACGTGTACACTACTTAACAGAAGCGCCTCAGCGCTCAAAGACTAGCGCAAAGCGCTGCAGAGCCTTAGCGCTCCAAATATAGCGCAGCTCATAAGGCTGGAGCTCAGCGCTAAGCGCACCACGTGCTCCCCACGTGTGCGCCACTGAACAAATAGTGCTTGCGCTCATAAGACAGCGCTCTGCGCTCATAAACTGGCGCAATGTGCCCATCATCTGGCGCTTAGCGCCAAGCGCAACACGTGTCCCTCACATGTGCGCTACTCGGCAGAAGTGCACTGCGCTCTTTGACTGGCGCAAAGCGCCAAGCGCACTATGTGTTGCGTTGACCAAACATAAATTGTTCTTTAATAAGCCCCAGAGCTATGATTGAATGCTCAGCATTCAATAAAAGACAAAAATATTGTCAGGATCCAAATCAATGCTCAACATTGCTAAAAGGGCTATGCCCAAATAAAAGCTCAACAGCCCAAAATAAATGTTAAACATTTTAACCCGATTGGACTTAGCCCAAGATTGGCCATAAGTCCTCAACTCAGATTAATTGAGCCCATAAACTCATAAATCTTTTAACATATCTTAGTCCCAAATTGGACTACAGATCTCTCAACCAAAATTGGTTCAAGGGTACATCTCTTTACTCCTCTGATATTTGTCGTTGTAATCCTTCAACGTCTTCAGAGAGGTGACGGGTCCTGACAACCATATATTTCATAGACTATGACATCTTTAAACTGGACTGTGGGGTCCTTAAACTCACGGACTATGATGTCCTTAACCTCGGACTGTGGGGTCCTTAAACACACGGACTATGATGTCCTTAACCTCGGACCGAGATGTTCTTAAACTAACATTGGACCGTAATGTCCTTAAACTAATGGACCGCAATGTCCCTATATTAAACAATAGAATCTAAATACTCTTTTGTTGGATCTAAACGATCCCGTTAAGTTGATCTTAGTCTGAAACTAGACTAACGTATCCTTGACAAACGTTTAAGTTGATCTTAGTCTCAAATGAGACTAATGTATCCTTAAACGCAACCCCCAAACCCAAATCTAGAAAAATACGGATTTGGACTAATCCAAGCCCTACGGGCGACAACATAAATTAGTCTCCGTATACAATCCACGGGCAACCAAAAACAAAACAAACACCCACGACACGAAGTGACCATCTGGAGAAGGAGAAAGTTGTTACCGCGATGCGGTAGCGTAATTAACTGCAGGGGCTTGCACCTGCAGGGAAGAGCGACCCTACAATCAAAAACCCCTCAACGAGGGGGATCTGACGAAGTCTGCTATATCGGCAGCATCCGTTTAAACCTTCGATACATGGTGCTATAAATCAACTTGGCATCTTCGGAGAGGTGGACGGATAGCACCAATTAGCATCTGCCCTCGAAATTCAGGCAAGACGGACCTACGCGGTCTCGTCCCCGCGTGTTTTCGGCGAAGAACATATTCTGGCACGCCCAGTGGGACCTTTTCTTCTTTCCACTCCACACTTCGTGTGTCGTGTTTCGCCAACGAATCGCGGTTTGATATGGTTGCCCTTGGGTTTGAGGTACTAAGATTTGGTTTTGCTCCCGTGCAGAAATCATAACATCAATGGCCTCTAACTGCTCCAGCTGCAACTGCAACTCCCGTTCCGCCTCTTCTGGAGGTGTAACCTACGGGCCCTAAGCGGCCTCCCTGTTCAAGATGCCGGTGGAGCAAATAACTCAGGCCACCGCTGGGCTATTCTTTAGGACCATGCTCCCACCCATGAACTTCAATGCCCCGCTGCCGTTGCAGGAAGCCCCAAAGAAGTCGGTCTTTGATCGACTCACAACTATTGTGGCCCCTCTCAATGGGTCGTCCAGCTCCAACGCCTCAGTCTTTGACAGACTGGGCCAAAGCTCATGTGGGCCCATAAAAAAGCCCGCGATACCGGAATGAGTTATCCCTAAGCGGATGGCCATTCCTGCTCATGAAGTCGTCAAGGCGGCTTCTCCTACCAAAGGGCCGGTCTTCATAAGACTGACTGTTCCGGCTCCCGCTCCAAGCAAAGTCCTCAAAGCCGCTTCCCCTGTCCAGATGTCTGTCTTTGACAGATTGGACGTTGCTCCTCAACGGACGTCAGTTTTCAATAAGCTGGC
This sequence comes from Agapanthus africanus, assembly GCA_030015575.1. Classification (NCBI taxonomy): domain Eukaryota; kingdom Viridiplantae; phylum Streptophyta; class Magnoliopsida; order Asparagales; family Amaryllidaceae; genus Agapanthus; species Agapanthus africanus. The sequence continues at coordinate 540,177,572 of CM057346.1, forward strand.
ACCAACAGCAATCCTCGGCCAGAACAGGGGGCATGAGGAAGTCACCCCTACAACTGAGATAATCCCAACGGCTCGGCACGCTCGACGTCGTCATTGGCGCCGAGTAAGGAAGGCTGGGGGCAACTCTCCTTCTAGACTGACTCCGCCGGCTCCAACGGTGGAAATCGATGATGCTGTTCCAACTGGGAACAGCTTTGAACCGCTAAGGAGGGTGCACAAAAGCTCTCCGACTGCCGTGTTGAAGAGATCTCCTCCACCCGTGGAGAATGCCACAGAGAAGAAGCCGGAGCAGCCCCCTCAGCGGCTGTCCTCCAAAATTTACAAAGTCTGGCGACAGGTCCAGGAATCGGTGATCGACCAAGAATACTCTCGCCGACCAAAGAAGACTAGAGCTCGGCAAGAAAAGAGCCATCCCGTAGTACCACAGAAGATCTCATCTGTCTGGGTACCCGCTGCAATGGCTCCCTCAACTTCAACCGCTCACAAGAGAAGGAGGCCGGAGAAAGCCCCTGTGACGGCGGCAAACAAAAAGGACGCTGAATCTAAACGCCCCAAGTCTGGGAGTATGGTAACACATACCGTTTATATGGCTTCCGGAAAAGAGGAAAGCCGTGCTTCTACGGCTCATCGACCGCTTACTCGATCGATAACAAAGGCTCAGGAGCAACAACAGCAAAAACTTCAAGAGATGCTCACTGCAATGGCCGCAATCACCGGGTCGAAGGAAAATCCAGAGACCTCAGAGCAGCGTCAGGAATAAGAAACTGATGCTGAATTCCTCCGAAGAATGCTCGAGAGGAAAGAAAAAGAGGCCGCGGAACAGGCAACAAACTGTTCATACCATAATTTTGCATTATTATATTCCCCATTCTTATTCATTTTACAAATAAACAGGTGCTTTTGACTCATGTCTGCTACATAGTTGCAGGTTACAGGTTCTCGGAACAAAAACAGTAAAGAAGATGAAAAGACGATACAAAAGTGAGACTACGACCAACAAATGGAAGAATCTTGATCAAGCCTACAGTTTGAAGACTAAACGAAGATCAATAAACAAGTTCACAGAGTACAAAGGCAGCGCAAGGTTCAAGACTTCGACACGATGTAAGCGGTAAAAGTCCACGACTTTATTCACTGTGGAAATCTGGAAGAAATCTAGAAGACAAACTAAGAAACCAAGTAAAGAAACAAGAAGCAGAATGTAACCAGAAGCAACCAGGAAAGATTGAGCCAACAAGACCACTATTTGGCCGCGGAACCGCGGCCAAACATGGGGTTTGGCCGCGGAACCGCGGCCATGAAGGACACGTGTCGGTGCAAAATCTCGTGGCAGCTGGCGGTGCGTTGACTAGTTCTTTTCTTAGGGGGTAAAATTGTAATAGCAGACGTGACTCGATTGTAACCCTAGGGTTTCTATGTTCTATAAATAGAAACCCTAAAACCTGTTTTAGGTGATGCCTCTTCTTGTGCCTCATTTTATTTCTCAAATTCAGATCTGTAAATTTCTGCAATGTATGAAGAGAGCATCAAATAAAAATTAAGAGTAAGTTTTCTTTTCATTGCTCTAGTTAAATTTTATTTCCATGCCCTAGGTAATTTCTTTCTTGCCCTAGCATAGATCTTTATTCTTTGCCCTAGTTAGATAGTTAAATCATGTCTTTTAATTCCCTAATGAGTGAGTAGTCTCCTCGCTTGTTAGGGTTAGATTTGGGGAAGGCTTGAGTGATGAAGATCTCTCACCCCTTACTTGCCCATCACACATTTTTATAGGACTCCATGCATACATGTACACACCGCTCCCTATGGCATCCTATCCCACGAGTTAGCGGTGATACCGTAGTATAAACAACCGGTTGAGCGTGTTTTCCATGGAGGTTAGGGTAAGGATTAAGAAAGGAAGGACAAGAACCTAGAGGAAGAAACATCGTTTCTTCCCGATGGTACTAATCCACTTTATTAATAATTACCATAACACCTAAAGAGATCTAATTTAGGGCATTGAAAGCGGTGAGGAATATTGATTTTCCAAACTTAACCTAAACCTAACCCTAGCAAGATTCTAGTCCTAGTGTAGATCAACCTTAGTTTTTAGATTTAATCAATCCGACATCAATCGGAATTAACACGTTAGAACAATTAGGAAATACACAAAATCCCTGTGGACCGACCCGTACTCACTGGCTAGCTACCAAGCGACGCCGTTCTTGATTGCAGTTATAAATTATTCTTTGAGATCAATCACCAACATAAAACGAATGGCCCTTCTATTCCAAGACATGGTCGGGATGATGTTACAGCTGTAACTTCCAGCTGAAGACTCCCCGATTATCATTGAAGATGACAGAGGAGAGACATCGAACCTTCCTCCGGCTCTGTCAGCAGCCAAGGAGGAGCACATCTCCAAAGCCGCTCTCGATGATTACATCACTCAGCAAATACGAGCTCATCATGCGAGCGAAACGGCCGGGCAGATCGTTAAGACTGGACGACCCTATCCAGGCTAGTATGACCAAATAAGGTACCCGCCGGGATATACGATCCCTAAGTTCCATGTATATAAAGGGACGGGCAATCCCCACCAGCATGTTGCCCAGTTTAGAGCTCTATGTGACAACACTGGAGGTGACGATAAACTGCTACTTTGCCAGTTCGTCGGCAGCTTGTCGGAGACAGCGTTCGAATGGTACTCTGAACTCCCGAACGACTCTGTTAAGACATTTGCAGAGATGGATCTATTGTTCACACAAAGATTCGCAAGCGCTAGCGAGCGTACCCCAATCACGGCATTGATCAATGCCAGGGTGAAGCCGGGAGAAACATGGGTGCAGTATGCAATACGGTGGTGGAATCTATGGTCGAAGTGCGAGCAGCGCATCGAAGAAGTGCCTGCGGTAGACATGTTCGTGGGTACTCTTGATCCGCAGGCGACCATTTCGCAATTCATGATATTCTTCAAGCCAACTACTTTCCAGGCCTTGATTGACAAGCTAGCCCAAATAGATCAGATGGGTCAAGACCATCTCCTTCGAAGCTGGAAGCTCGAAATGAAAAAGGGAAAGGGAAAGCAACCTTCGTCGCTAATACTCAACAACAGCCGAACAACTTAAAGCCGGTTGTTCGCCAAAACAACATGCGTCCACGCCCATCCCCCGAGGAGAGACTGGGACGTCCTTACTCGTTTTCCCGGGATAAAACGAGAGACTGTTCGAGCTGGCGGTGCGCAACAGACTCACCAATCTGCCGGATCCAAAACGTCAGTTGCAGCCAGACGATGTCAACAATTCTAATTACTGTCCTTACCACCAAGCAGTAAGTCATCCAATCGAAGATTGTTTCGTCTTCAAAGGCTAGATTGAGGATCAATACCAACAAGGCAAGTTCGTATTGTCCAAAAACTGGAAGATGAACCCGCCACAACCATATGATCCGAAAAAGATGGACATGCCTGGGGCATCGTGCTCATTCATAGAGAAAGCCCCTGAACCGAAAAGTCCGTAAACTAGAAACTCGCCTCAAATATGGCAACGGCGGACCGAAACGTCGTTAAACTAACAATGGACCACTATGTCTTAAAACTGGCTATCGGACCGAAATGTCCTTAAACTAACAATGGACCACTATGTCCTAAAACTGGCTATTGACCGAGACGTCGATAAACTACTACGGACCGCAGCATCCAAAGGCTGACGTAAAAAAAAGGGTACGTCCATAAGCGAGATGGGCACTGATGAAAACCCGAAAAGGCTCCATGAGTAAAAACAGCAGGACTACCGGTGAGTTTGTGAAAACCCGAAAAGGCGCAATCTCGTTAAAAGACACTTACAAGGTCCTCATGACCTTGCAAGGAGAAAATACCTACGTGAGATCCTTATGACTCACAAGGGAGCAACACACTTAGGGATCCCCACGATTCCTAAGGAGAAATTACACTTACGAGATCCTCACGACTCGTAAGGAGAATTCCCCTTTGAGACCCTCACGGCTTACAAGGTTCAAAAGCTTTAAGTTACAGGGATCTGAACCAGTTCTTAAGCTATCACAACCTCCAGCATTGCCCTACAAGTGGTTCAGTATTGACCCTTGTATACAATCCACGGGCGCGAATAAACATTTCCCTAACAAAGTCCCACCCGCGACTGGGGATATGTTTACACGGTGAACAACCCTTGTAAGTCCTCTCGACTTATAAAGAGAAAACACTCTTGTAAGATCCTTACGACTTATAAGAGACCATACACTTAAGACTCCTCACGTTTCTTAAAGAGAAAACGCACCTACGAGATCCTCACGACTCTTAGGAAGAAATATCTTTATGAGACCCTTACGGCCATAAAGTTAAAAGCCTTAGTCGACAGGATCCTAACCCTGTTCGCTAAGCCACCTTTGTTCGACATCGACAGAGGCAAATGATGATTCGCTCCTGGCAATACCCCAGTTGTAGCGATGCTGATGCCGAAATCAGTGTCAAATCCCAAAACTCGCAGCGAAAAGCCAGCGAACCACAAATGCATATGAAATAGCCGAAATGATGGGGCAACTTGCAACAAAATCAGCAAGTAAAAATGTATGCATACAAAATAGCCGAAATGGTTGGGCAACTCGCAATAAAAATCAGCGAGTAAACAAAAAAAATAGCCGAAATGATTGGGCACCGCGAAAAATAGCCGAAATGATTGGGCAATCATGACTTTCGCGATATAAAAGCTGAAATGATAGAGCATCGCGGAAAGAAAAAAATATAGAATGAAACTTTTGGCCCTACAGGTGAGATCACATCGATCCTTGTATACAATCTAGGGGCACAAACAAAGAGGGAACCATATCTTCTCATTAGGCTCCATCAGAAAGAGAGCCAAGTCTCAATGGCCACACCAACAGCCTAGAGATCCACAACAACGTTCCTCCCCATTCCAACAGGACTCGGACACAACATCACCAAATGGAGCCACGGCATAGTCCCTAGTTCCAAATCTCGACTATTCACAGACAAGCTAGAGACCACCTCAATATTCGTCTCGATACAGCAGACGCAATGTCAACAACGACGTTCCTTCGCAGTCCAGCAGGATGCAGACACAACGTTAATGAAAGACCTCACGGTTGAAACAAAGCGGAGCGACGGCAAAATACCAGCTCCACCTCAAAATTCGTCTCGTTACAGCAGACGCAATGTCAACAACGACGTTCCTTCGCAGTCCAGCAGGATGCAGACGCAACGTCAACAAAAGACCCCATGGTCGAAACAAAGCGGAGCGACGGGAAAATCCAAACTCCACCTCAGCATTCTTCTTGATACAGCAGACGCAATGTCAACAACGGCGTTCCTTCGCAGTCCAGCAGGATGCAAACGCAACGTTAACGAAAGGCCTCACGGTCGAAACAAAGCGGAGCGACGGCAAAATCCCAGCTCCACCTCAACATTCGTCTCGTTACAGAAGACGCAATGTCAACAACGGCGTTCCTTCGTAGTCCAGCAGGATGCAGACGCAACGTCAACGAAAGGCCCCATGGTCGAAACAAAGCGGAGCGACGGCAAAATCCCAACTCCACCTCAGCATTCGTCTCGATACAGCAGACGCAATGTCAACAACGGCGTTCCTTCGCAGTCCAGCAGGATGCAGACGTAACTTTAACGAAAGACCTCACGGTCGAAACAAAGCGGAGCGACGGTAAAATCCCAGCTCCACCTCAACATTCGTCTCGTTACAGCAGACGCAATGTCAACAACGACGTTCCTTCGCAGTCCAGCAGGATGCAGACGCAACATCAACAAAAGACCCCATGGTCGAAACAAAGTGGAGCGACGGCAAAATCCCAACTCCACCTCAGCATTCGTCTCGACACAGCAGACGCAATGTCAACAACGGCGTTCCTTCGCAGTCCAGCAGGATGCAGACGCGACGTCAACGAAAGACCTCATGGTCGAAACAAAGTGGAGCGATGGCAAAATCCCATCTCCACCTCAACATTCATCTCATTACAGCAGACGCAATGTCAACAACGGTGTTCCTTCCTCCAACAGGATTCGGACACGCCAAAGCAAACGAAGCGAAGACCAAATTCCTAACTTCAGGGTCTTGATGGTAGCTCATTTAAAACCTGAAAGACTACCGGAGATCATCCCACATGGAGTGGTCACCACCTCGACGTTCTTCTCGATACAACAGACGAGATGTCACTACAGTGTTCTTCCTCTAACAGGATTCAGACGCGAAAATCAAACAACGGAGCCACGGCAAAATCCCTAGTTCCAAACCTCGACGGTTCATCAACAGCCTAGAGACAACCGCGACATTCGTCTCGATACAGCAGACGCAATACCAGCAAACGAAGCAAAGGCCAAATTCCTGGCTTCAGGGTCTTGACGGCAACTTATATAAAACCCGAAAGAATATCGGAGATCATCGCACACCAGTGCGGAGTGGTTATGACTCATCAGGGCTCCCCAAACCGAGCCTAACCTCAAGTAAAAAAAAGCGGCATGGAAAAATTCCGAACGCTTGCTCTTCTGACGGTCAACTGCCTAGGAAGATTGCTTGAAGACGTCTTGTCCAACCCCCGAAGGGATCAGAGACACAACAGTCGCAAGGCTACTCGAACAGCAAGATTGCCTATCGAGGAATACATCAGCCAACGCGACAGTACGATGGGCAAAACCTTAGTACCACAGACCCTAACAGACCTCTGTCGTAAAGAGCAGAGGTTAACTGTGACTTTAGAAAACCCTTGCGAGAACTTCTCGATTCGTCTCGACTTGTGAGGAAATTAGTGTCCTTGCGAGAACTTCTCGATTCGTCTCGACTCGTAAGGCAAAGCCTTAGGCAATGGTAATTAAAAAACCTGTTTCCTAAGCACCGAGGCCCTACAAGTCGGTCCAAAATGGACTCTTGCATACTATTCACGGACCACACTCTCCAAAGTCGAATCTCGACAAGGAGGGAAACAACCACTTACGAGTCCTCTCGACTTGTAAGAGGGAAAATTCTCTTGTGAGATCCTTACGACTCCCAAGAGAAAACACACTTAGGAATTCTCATGATTCCTAAGGAGAAAATACACGTATGAGATCCTCTCGACTCGTAGGGAGAAAAGTCTTTATGAGACCCTCACGACTTATAAAGTTGAAAAGCCTTAGGCAACAGATCTGAACCTGCTTCCTAAGCCATCACCACCTTTCGAAGAATTCAAGACAGAATGTTCTCTATCATCTACAGGCTACGCTTTCTAAGGTAACATGCCGACAACAAAGAAAAGAGAAGAAAGTAAGAGATAACACAAGATAGTACGAAAGAAATGTATCTTTTATTTATAAATTCAATTGAGTACAAGTTACATCATATAAAAAAATGGATACATTTTATTCAAAAATTACAAATGGTGGTTGATACAAAAACGACTATTGGGAGGGAGGCGTTTTCAGTAAACCAGCCAGTTGCTCGCGCACTCCCTTTAGCCCCTTTTCATAGTCAGCTGCAGCAGCCAACTCCGCTTCAACCTGAGCCCGTTGCTCCAAATAAGATGAAAGTTTCTCATCAATGACCCGTTGAGCTGCAACACGACTTTGTGCATCTCGCTCGATGAGGTCGAGCTTCTGCTTCAGCGTTAGCCCGTCAGAAATACATCGTAAAAGGCCCTCGAAGATAGCTTTCAGCTGTACAGCGTTTTCATCAACCTGAGCATGCAGTCGGGCAGAGTCGCTGAAAGTCTCCCCACACTCCTTGCGCTAAAGGTCGCTTCTTGTTCAAGATGGCGGAAGTAGGGAGTGCTCTGATCGATCCACACAGCCCGCTGGGAATTCACAGCCAGGACCTAGGGAGCAGGACGTCCAACCTCGAGCTCATGCAGACAGGCCTCGATTCTCCTGCAGTGATTAACCCAAGACTCAACGACGTCCTCGCTATGAAAGTGCACGAGCATCACCAGCATGGGATTAACCTCGGCAGCAAAATCAGCAACGAGTGCAGGGATCTCCGCGTCAAGCTCTTCGATGGATTCACTCAACATACAAAGGCTAGTCACAGCGCCCTTAGAAGATGGACGTCTGGAAAATGGTCCTGCTGGCATTAAGATGCCAGATTCGAAGGGAGCAGGAATCGATGCGACTGCTAAAAAAAATTACGATTAAAGGCCAACTCGAAAAATAAATAAATCACATGAGTAATGAAGTATACTATACTGGCTGCGGCAGGGGGCAAGGCCGGGTGTACCGGTGGCGTAACTATTCTTTCACCTCCGCCCTAAATCTGTAACGCTGCAGTCAAAACAAAGAAGAATTAGCAATGACTTGGCGGCCCGTAAAAGGAAAGAAAAGACATTAGCTAGAGGCTGTACTCACCAGCGCCGCTAGATGAGGCAATCTCTGACTGGAAGGAGAAATGTGGGTGCATCACCTGATACATGTGATCAAAAAGGACTCCTGCAAGGATGCAATAATGCAATGTCAGTACATAAAATATACTGCTTACAATGAAACCGATAAGTCACAAACACATACCTTCTAGCATTTGGAAGGAAGCGAGAGAAGGCAAAGGGGCGGCCGCCGTCAAAGCAGCAGCTGGCGATGCTTCCTCGGGTGGCACAACCTCAACGCTCGCCACGCCTTCATTAGAAACGAGAGAAATATTGTCAGGAGAGATTAAAAAGGATTATAGAATGAAAAGGAAAGCAATGACCCAAAATCTACCTGGTGAGTCGCCGGGCGGAACCGCGACAACGGCGTCACTGGGTGCAGTGACTGCTTCACCTTCCTCCATCGGGATGGTTTCGCCGCCCGTAGCTTCATCCCCCGACTCCACGAGAATCGTCGTGACACTCGCAGCGCCCGACAAAGGCAATGAACCGTAAGGGGAAAGAGTGGCGATTGGGGCTGTGCCAGACTCTTGAGAAAGAGTGGCTACCTCAGGCTCGGCGGTTGCCGCCATATCACCTACCACCTTCACATCAAGACTCGGCCCTTCAGGATAGGATATATGAGAATCTGAAGATTAAACCTTTGACAAAAGAACTCAATGTTACGTTACCTTAGGTCGGTCTTTCAATTTCCTCCCGAGCCGCACGTGCTGCCTGTCTGTGAGCGGTAGACAGGGCGGCCGAAGCACCCTCTGAAGGAGCAAGGACATGGGTAGCAGCGCTCGAGCCTGCACCCGCAGACAGGGCGGCGTTACGTTCCCTCGCTGCACGCATTCTGCGCTTCCTTTCCGCCCGGGACGTGAGAGCTGATATTCTCAAGACCTCCGCCAACGGGACGTCATCATCCACGCCAGGAGCTACCTCTGGAGCCGTTATGGCGTCCGTCATCGGTTGCTTAAGTAAAGTCTCTTTTGGAAATACTAAGGAGGATGAGACTTCGATAGCTGGCCCTGGAAGCATCTCCACATCACCCTGCGGGATTGGCACCGTACTGGGCATGACATGAGTCGAGATAGTCCCTGCGATAAGATGAAAAAAGGTCAAATTATCCATAAGAAAGGCGAATGAAGGCACAATGAGCCGAAATATACCAACGCCCAGCGAAGCGCGAACCCTCTCCTCCTCTTCAAAAGTCTTGAGGGAAGCCGCGAGAGCCTCCTCAGTGGAAATGCCTGTTAAAGAAGGAATGTCAGTCAAAACATGATAGCAAAAAACATAACAACAAAAAGATACGGTTGAAGCTTACTTGATTGTGCGAGGATGACCAGTCCCGCTTTGTGGCTTGCTAATCGCTCAGAAGCTGCAATAGCAGTTTCGAGGTCGGTATCATCCGGCGCCATAAATAGACCCTCGTTGGTCCTATATTCGCTCAGGCCCTCGCTATAAGGAGCATGAGGCTCCTGGCCGAGTACAACGTTGACAGAAAGAATCGACTTCTTCTTCCTCTTCTGCGAGCGAGTTCCCGTAGCCGCTAGCACAAGCTTACGCTTGGTGGGCACCTTGGGATGAAGAGTCCCGATATCTGAACCCACGCCGGACTCGGGGGACGCCACAGTCACCGTTTCCACGGGAGCACGGGGTATCGGTAGTTCGGGCCTATCATGTGGGACCTCGACCGTAGCAACTTCTCTTAAAGGGGGACGAACAATGGTCCGTCGCTTCAGAGGAACATTTGGGTTACCAGCCGGAGCGGTGCCCTTGCGATCAAGCAGCAATCGCTTCTCCTCCCTAATGACAGCGCCCATCGAATGTTGATACCAGGCCACATACACATTCAGGGCCTTCGGAACACAGCTAGGTTCGCTGATAAAGAAGTTGGACCCCGTGTTCAGACCCATAAAATGATGAAGCGCGCTTCGTTTTCCCTCTTCGGTAGCAGCAGGTTCTGCCAAGAAAGCCTCAAGCGGGACGCCCTGATTATAGCTCAGCTACTGGGCAAAACGATGCGGGTTGTATCTCATGAATAACGCCGCATCATTTTGCCTAAATACGAGAAAGCCCGACCTAATGGAGTACAGATGAAGAATCTCCCAAGCTTTCAACACAGAGGCTCCATCTTTAAAAATGTCTTGCAATGGCAGCACCACTTTTGTAGACTCCTGGCCGACGGTCAAAATTTTATCGGTGAAAGACATACCATCTCCAACCGTGCGTGGACGAGGGAGTAAACCCCTAGCTTCCCATGGTCTCGGACTTACGATGGAGGCGACGACCAGCCGCTTTATCCGAGGGAACTTGCATCTATCATAAAAGAAAGGTCTTCTATGGATACCAAAGACCCCAATCACGTGCAACTCGAGCCATGAGGTGAAATAATGCATTGAGAAGTTGGCAGGCTGCACCCCTTTCTCAGTAGTATCCGCTGCAAATATGAGGCCGTGATACAGGTGGGCTAACCCAGCAATCCCAATGGCCACTTGTATCCCGGCAACCATTCGATGCACGGGGGAGAAGACAGACGGTCTCATGTAGTGAGGGTGCATGGGAAGCGCAAACCAGCTTAACCATAAACCGAGGAACCCTAGAAAGAACGCTTCCTCATCGATGCCCGGAGCGGCAATTTTTGAAAAAGGGACGATCGCGATGTTTGGGAGAAAGAAATCCTTTTGATCGGCTTCCAATATTGGCCGGCGATCCAGGCCAAAGCCGAAAGGATCATCGAGTTTAGCAAACTTTTCACCTTGTCGCGATAAAACTTCTGGGCGAAGAAAACAGGCAATGAAGTTCGCAAAGCTGACCCCCCGGCCTCCGGATTCGAGAAAGAGGCTCTCATACATATTCAAAACCCTTATCAAACTTGGGAACTGATGTTGAATTGCGTTCTCTGGGGTAAGACCAATTACCACTGATTTGGTGGCAAAGATATACTCATCCAGGGGAAGCAGCTCCTCATAATGCTCTCCCCTAACGGGTAAACCAGAGACCTCAGGAAATTCTTCTAAAGAAATGGAGACTTCTCTATCCAACAAGAGGAAGGTGTGAGTCGGGATATTCCATTGTTCAAGAAACGCCTTGATCCACCATGTCGGAGGTGCAGAATAATGGAACAAGGAAGCGTAGATCGCAGGGTACAATCCAAGCTTCAGCAGCTGTGATTTCTTTGCCGATAAGATATATCGGGCACACTATAAGTATCCGGCCGGGTGATGGGGAGTTAGTCCTATGTTGTAAAGCTGTCCCCAAGGGCGTGACTCGCCCTGACATATCCGCCGCCCTAAAGTGTCCAAAGCCACCGGCGGCTGCACGGGTATTGCGGCAATAGAAGGCCGAAGAAGACCTTCCGAATTCCAGATCACCTCCTCCACAGTATAGCTTATCGGGGGTGCATCTGCATAAAGGATCGTAGAGATAGGCTCCGAGGGTGTCACATAAGAAAAGCTCCGGCGGCCTCTGATAATCTTATCGTACCATCTACCCCATAGATGAAGACTCTTTTGCTCTGGGTCATGGTCTTTGATCAGCGCAAGAACCTCGCGGTCTACGGGCGCTTCGAGGAACCCGCCTTCCGAGCGGACAAACGGGAAAGAAGTGTCGAAAGACATAGTACCTGCACGGGAAAAGAACAAATTGTTAGCCGCCAATGCTACAGTTTAAGCACTGTCACTAAAACCACACTGCAATGCAGTAAAAAGGGGACTAAAGGGGGACCCACAAAATCTAAATGACAGTTCATCATTAATAAAACTGCCTCATCATTTGATGAGACTGTTAATTAAATAAGGAAATCCTCAATTGATTCTCATTTAATAAGAATTCCTCAGGCCAGGGAGTAAATCTCCCCTTGAGAGCAGTGCACCATGACAGAATGACATTTGTCAAACTCTAATGATGAAGGAATAAAAATTCCTGAAGAGCCTGGCTCTGTAAAAATGATGAAATAACCATCAAAGAAATTTAAAATAAATTTTTTTAATGGAATAAAATTCCATGATCTTCAAGATCTATGAACAAACTCTAAGAGTTCTTCATAAGCAAAGCTCTGTTAATGGGTTAAAGAACCCTGAGAAAGATCTCTTTAGATCTATGGGTTCAAGAGAGCAAAGCTCTATCAACAAAACCCTAAAAAAGGTTTTCTTTAGATTGAAGATCTATGAAGAGCAAAGCTCTGTTAATGGGTGAAACCCTAGATTATTAAATGATCTACTCAAAAATTTAATCTTTACCTAAAATTTTGATAGGGTTCTGTCCTTAAGAAAGTTCTTAAGCCAAAGAGCTATGCTCTGCAAGAGAATAAAATTCTCAGAAGTTAGAAGATGAACACAAATCATCTCAAGGGCCAAGGGTCCTATTTATAGGCACTGAGATACCGTTTCAACTTCTGAGCGCAACGGTGGGGGGGCATTTGTTTCCCCAATCAGAACAAACCTCTGTTCGAAATTCAAATTTTAAAATGAAGCAACGCTTCAGAGGCAGCACCAAGGGCGCTGCGCCCTAAGGAGCGCACCACGTGTAAAGCACGTGTGCGCTAGCGCTAGGTGCGCTGCGCTCTAAGCAGCACACTATGTGTAAAGCACGGATGCGCTAGCGCTCAGTGCGCTGCGCCCTAAGTAGCACACCACGTGCAAAGCATGTGTGCGCTAGCGCTAGATGCGCTGCACCCTAAGTAGCGCACCACGTGCAAAGCACGTGTGCACTAGCGCTAGATGCGCTGCGTCCTAAGTATCGCACCACGTGCAAAGCACGTGTACGCTAACACTGGAACTAAAAGCTCCCCACCATCAGATCAGAGATCCAATAAAGATGATAAATCATCAATTAATCAGAATTAAATTCTGTTAAGGAAAGATTCCTCGAAATCTTTCCAAACAAAAAGATTATGCTCTGTAAATCAGAGCACCGTTGGATCAATGATCCAATGGTGATTAAAAATCACTAAAAAACACAGAATAAATTCTGTTTAGAAGAAATTCCCCAATCTTGTTAAAAACAAGAAGATTGCCTTCTGTAAATCAGAAGCCCTTGGATCAAAGATCCAACGATCTGAAATTCACCGAATCAATTGGAGAAAAGATCTCCTTAACTGATTGAACTGATCAGCTTGCCCTATATAAAGGCCCCAATACTTCAAGTCTGAGAGACAGAGAAAACAGATAGAGGAACCCCCCATAAGCTTTGAGAGATCTCAGAAAGAAGAGCCAAGCTCTCAGAGAAAGAAGAGTTTCTTCAAGGTAAAAAATGAACAGAGAGATGAAATCATATCATAATTAAAAAGAAGAATTCACTTCTTTCTTTAAGATCATAAATCTACAAGACCAAGGTCTTTTAAAAAGAGATCAAAAGATCTCATCATAAAGTAAAAAGAAGAACATAACTCTTCTCACAGATCATAGATCTATAAGACAAATTGTCTTTTACAAAAAGAGATCATGAACATCTCATTATAAACAGAGGGGGGAGAAAGAATAATTCAATTCTCTTAAGAATCATAGATCCATAAAGGCAAAGCCTTTCATCAATACAAGAGATTGAAGCATCTCCTATAAAAATAAGAACTTTTGTTCTTAGAATCTTGAGACAAAGTCTCCTTTTGGATAAAAAAGTTGATCAGTTAGCGCTTGCGCTCATAAGATAGCGCTCTGTGCTCAAGACTGGTGCACAGCGCCAAGCGTGCCACGTGCTCCTCACATGTGGGCTACTTAACATAAGCGCCTCAGCTCTTAAAGACTAGCGCAAAGCGCTGCAGAGCCTTAGCGCTCTAAATATAGCGCACTGCGCTCATAAGGCTGGAGTTCAGCGCTAAGCTCCCCACGTGTGCGCCACTGAACAAATAGCGCTTGCCCTCATAAGACAACGCTCCGCGCTCATAAACTGGCGTAATGCGCCCATCATCTGGCGCTTAGTGCCAAGCGCAACACTTGTCCCTCACGTGTGCGCTACTCGGCAGAAGCGCACTGCGCTCATTGACTGGCGCAAAGCGCCAAGCGCACCATGTGTTGCGCTGACAGAACATAAATTGTTCTTTAATAAGCCCCAGAGCTATGATTGAATGCTCAGCATTCAATAAAAGACAAAAATATTGTTAGGATCCAAATCAATGCTCAGCATTGCAAAAAGGGCCAAGCCCAAATAAAAGCTCAACAACCCAAAATAAATGTTAAACATTTTAACTTGATTGGACTTAACCCAAGATTGGTCATAAGTCCTCAACTCAGATTAATTGAGCCCATATGCAATTAAATCTTTTAACAGATCTTAGTCCCAAATTGGACTACAGATCTCTCAACCAAAATTGGTTCAAGGGTACATCTCTTTACTCCTCTGATATTTGTCGTTGTAATCCTTCAACGTTTTCAGAGAGGTGACGGGTCCCGACAACCATATATTTCATAGACTATGACGTCTTTAAACTGGACTATGGGGTCCTTAAACTCACGGACTATGATGTCCTTAACCTCGGACTGTGGGGTCCTTAAACTCACGGACTATGATGTTCTTAACCTCGGACCGAGATGTCCTTAAACTAACATTGGACCGCAATGTCCTTAAACTAATGGACCGCAATGTCCCTAAATTAAACAATAGAGTCTAAATGCTCTTTTGTTGGATCTAAACGATCCCGTTAAATTAATCTTAGTCTGAAACTAGACTAACATATCCTTGACAAACGTTTAAGTTGATCTTAGTCTCAAATGAGACTAACGTATCCTTATACCCAACTCCCAAACCCAAATCTAAGAAAATACGGATTTGGACTAATCCACGCCCTACGGGCGAAAACATAAATTAGTCTCCGTATACAATCCACGGGCAACCAAAAACAAAACAAACACCCACGACACGAAGTGACCATCTAGAGAAGGAGAAAGTTGTTACCGCGATGTGGTAGCGTAATTAACTCCAGGGGCTTGCACCTATAGGGAAGAGCGTCCCCACAATCAAAAACCCCTCAACAAGGGGGAATCTGACAAAGTCTGCTACATCGGCCACATCCGTTTAAACCTTCGATACATGGTGCCATAAATCAACTT
The DNA here is from genome assembly GCA_030015575.1 of Agapanthus africanus. NCBI lineage: Eukaryota > Viridiplantae > Streptophyta > Magnoliopsida > Asparagales > Amaryllidaceae > Agapanthus > Agapanthus africanus. The sequence goes on from CM057346.1 coordinate 540,192,949, forward strand.
GGCATCTTCGGAGAGGTGGACGGATAGTACCAATTAGCATCTGCCCTCGAAATTCAGGCAAGACGGACCTACGCGGTCTCGTCCCCGCGTGTTTTCGGCGGAGAACAGGTACATCTCTTCATTCCTCTGATATTTGTCGTTTTAATCTTTCAACGTCTTCAGAGATGTGACGGGTCCCGACAACCAGTTATTCCACGGACTGTGGAGTTCTTAAACTCATGGACTATGATGTCCTTAAACTTTACAGACTATGATGTCTCTAAACTACCATGGACTGTGAGGTCCTTAAACTCATAGACTATGATGTTTTTAAACTTTACAGACTATGACGTATTTAAACTGGACCACAATGTCCTTAAACTAAAACAATAGAGTCCAAATGCTCTTTTGTTGGATCTAAACGATCCTGTTTAGTAGATCTTAGTCTAAAATTAGACTAACGTATCCTTAACAAACGTTTAAGTTGATCTTAGTCTTAAATGAGATTAACGATCCTCAAACCCAACCCAAACCCAAATCTAAGAAAATACGGATTTGGACTAATCCACGCCCTACGAGCGACAACATAAATTAGTCTCCATATACAATCCACGGGCAACCAAAAATAAAACAAATACACACGACACGAAGTGACCATCTTGAAAAGAAGAAAGTTGTTACCGTGATGCGGTAGCGTAATTAACTGCAGGGGCTTGCGCCTGCAGGGAAGAGCGTCCCCACAATCAAAACCCCCTCAAATGAGGGGGAATCTGATGAAGTCTGCTACAACGGCCGCATCCGTCTAAACCTCTGATACACGGTGCCATAAATCAACTTGGCATCTTCGGAGAGGTGGACGGATAAAACCAAATAGCATCTGCCCCCAAATTCAGGCAAGACGTTTGTCTTCCCGGTATTCGGCGGAGAACAGATTCTGGCACGCCCGGTGGGACCTTTTCCTTTTTCCACTCCACACTTCGTATGTCGTGTTTCGCGAACGAATCGTGGTTTAATGTGGTTGCCCCTAGATTCGAAGTACTATGATTTGGTGTCTTGCTCCCGTGCAGAAGATCAATGTCTTTTAACTGCAACAACTGCAACAACTCCCGCTGCGTCCTCGCAGAAGGAGTGACCCACGGGTCTCAAGCGTCCTCCCTTTTCACGATGCCGGTAGACCAGGTGACATAAGCCACCACTGGGCTGTTCTTTGGGACCATGCTCCCACCCATGAGCTTCAATGCCCCAATGCCGTTGCAAGAAGCTCCAAAGAAGTCGGTCTTTCATCGGCTTACAACTGCCGTGGCCCCTCTCAACAGGTCGTCCAAATCCAGCGCCTCAGTCTTCGACAGACTAGGCCAAAGCTCAGGTGGTCCCGTGAAAAAGCCTGCAATACCAGAAGGCATTATCCCAAAGCGGATAGCCATTCCTTCTCCTGAAGTCCTCAAAGCGGCTACTCCTGTTAAGGGGTCGATCTTCACAAGACTGGCCGTTCCGATTCCCGCTCCAAGCGAAATCGCTAAGACTGCTTCCCCTGGTCGAAAGTCGGCTTTCGCAAGACTGACTATCCCCTCTCAACGGACGTCAGTCTTTGACAGGCTAGCGCCAATAACAGCCTCTCCTCAAAGCAGGGGCATGAGGAAGCTCATCCAACAGCGGAGGTGATCCCGGCCGCACGACATGCTCGACGTCGCCACTGACGCCGAGTGGGGAAGGCTGGGGGCAGTTCCCCTTCTGGACTGACACCGCCAGCTCCAACGATAGAAACTGCTGCTGTTCCAACTGGGAACAACTTTGAACCACTCAGGAGGGTGTGCAAGAACTCTCCGAAAGCCGTGCTGAAGAGATCTCCTCCACCTGTGGAGAGCGCTACAAAGGCGAAGCTGGAGCAGCCCCCTCAGCGGTTGTCCTCCAAAATTCACAAAATCCGGCGACAGGTCCAAGTCTCCATAATTGATCAAGACTACCCCCGCCGACAGAAAAAGATGAAAGTTCGGCGAGAAGGGGATCACCCTGTAAAGCCACAGAAGGTGTCATCTGTTTGGGTGCCCGCTGCAACGGCTCTCTCAACTTCGACCGCCCACAAAAGAAGGAGTCCGGAGAAGACCCCTGCGTCTTTGGCAAATCGCAAAGACACTGAATCTAAATGCCCCAAGTCTGGGGGCATGGTGGTGCATATTATTTATATGGCTTCCGGAAAAGAGGATAGCCGTATCTCTATGGGTCACCGACCACTTACACGGTCTGTGACTAAGGCTCGGGAGCAGCAACAACAAAAGCTCCAAGAAATGCTGACAGCCATGGCTGCACTTGTAGGGTGTTTTTCGTCACCCCATTGAGATAGGAATACGCGCGCGCTTGTCAGGCGTACTACAGATTCCCCCTTCCTAGGGTAGGCGGGGGTTTATTGATTGTGGGGATCCGAATCTCCGGCAGCCGCGGACTAAGCTGCCGTTAATTACCCCTCGCCTTTGGAGCGAGGGAACCTCCGATTGACGGTTTAAACTGGTCATGCGAACTCGATGTGCAGTGTATGTGTGTTTTGTTTTGAATGGGGGTTTTGGATATATCGGGAGCCACGCAGAGTTTTTACGGGGGTCCCGCTACCCGGATAGCGGGCTGGGGGTCAAGGGGGCTAGCAGCCCCCTTGCGGGGTGCAGGGCAGCGCCCCATTAGAAATTTTTTTCTAACAGGGACAGTGTCGTGGAGTATGTGTGTATGTAAATATGTATACATATGTACAGATATACATGTATATATATAAAAAGGGGAAAAGACATCCAAAGGATGCGTGGGGACAGCACCTTGGGCGCTGTGCGCCTAGGTGCTGTGCGCTCAGGCGCTAGAGTGCCACGTGTCGGTACGTGGGCACTCTGCGCTTGAGCGCTGGGCGCTGGAGCGCAAGCGCGCCACGTGTCGGCACGGGGGCGACTTGCGCTCGAGCGCTTGCGCTGGAGCGCAAGCGAGCCACGTGTCGGCACGGGAGAGACTTGCGCTGGAGCACAAGCGCTGGAGCGCAAGCGCGCCACGTATCGGCACCGGGGCGACTTGCGCTGGAGTGCAAGCGCGCCACCTGTCGGCACGCGGGCGCTCTGCGCTTGAGCACTGGCGAGAAAAAGAGGCTTTTAGCCTAAAAAAAAAATTTCTCAGAAGAGAAATCAGAGAGGAGTTGGACTCCTGAGTGTGTTGTTTTTTTTTTTTTGGTTTAGTGAACGATGTTCTTCTTTCTCCTCCTCTGTTAGCTGGATCTTGAAGATCAAGAGATATGGGATTTCTAAAAATCTCTTCTTTTTGAGATCTAATGGAAGATCTGAGTTCCCCTTTATGGGTTTTGTGGTCAAAAACTAATTTGTTTTATAAAAAGAAGAGTAAAACTCTTGGTTTAATTCAAGAGAAAAAGGAAGGTTTTGGAACCTTGAAGAAGGAGAAAAGATCTCAGATCTGAAGAAAAATTTGAGAGAGAGAGAAAAAGTTGTTGGGATATTTCATTATCCTTGCCTTTATAGGCTACACACTTTACACATAACCCCTTGGGCTTCACAAAATGGCATTTTGCCTATCCCATGGCTCATGTGCCATTTCTTTTTGCACATAAGCCATGGGCTTTACAAAAATTTGGCTTTATGCCTATTTTTCTTACATTTATCCATAGAATAAAACAAAAAAATACAACAAAATTGTTTATTACAAAATTTTTATCTTGGCGTGGGGGAGGCCGGCCGCTTCATGTTCGGGCTCGACCCGGGCATGGGCCCACTGGGTCTGGGCTTGGGCCCACTTGGCTTGAGGTTGACTTGGATTTTGACTTGGTCAACCGGGGTGTAAATTTTTACCCCAACAGCACTCACTGGACCAAAAGCAGGCCTGGAGACATCTTCGGAGCAGCGTCGTGAGCAGGAAACGGATGCCGAATTCCTTCGGAGAATGCGTGAGAAGAAGGACAAAGAGGCTGCGGAACAAGCGGCCAACATAAAACAAATGGCCCTTTTATTCTAAGATATGGTGGGCCTGATGATCCAGCAGGACCCTCCAGCCGAAGATCGTCCAGTAATAATTGAAGATGATAGAGGAGAGACATCAAATTCTCTGCCAGCTCTGTCTGCAGCCAAGGAGGAGACCAACTCCAAAGTCACGCTCGATGATTATATAGCTCAGCAAATACGAGCTCATCAAGCGAAAGAAGCAACCGGTCAAGTTGTCAGAACTGGGCGACCATATCCAGGATGGTACGATCAGATAAAGTACCCGCTAGGATACAAAATTCCCAAATATCATGTGTACAAGGGAACAGGCAATCCCCATCAACATGTTGCTCGGTTCAGGGCTCTCTGCGGCAACACTGGAGGGGATGATAAGCTACTGATTCGCCAATTCGTCGGCAGCTTGGCGGAGACGGCGATCGAATGATACTAAGAGGTTCCCAACGACTCCGTCAAAACTTTTACGGAGATGGAATTGCTGTTCATCCAACGTTTCGCAAGCGCTAGCGAGCGCACCCCGATCACCGCGTTAATTAACTCCAGAGTGAAGCTAGGCGAAATATGGGCGCAATATGCGATATGGTGGTGGAATCTATGGTCGAAGTGCGAGCAACGCATCGAAGATGCGCCTGCGGTAGCCATGTTCGTAGGGACCCTCGACCCTCAGGCGACCGTTTCACAATTCATGATGTTCTTCAAGCCAACTACTTTCCAGGCCTTGATTGACAAACTGACCCAAATAGATCAGATGGGTCATAGACCCTCTTCTTCGAAGTTGGAGTCTCGAAACGAGAAAGGGAAAGCGAAAGCGACCTTCGTCGCCAATACTCAGCAGCAGCCCAGTGGTCCAAAGCCAACCGATCACCAAGATGAAAGACGTCGATTCTTCAATGAGAAACTGAAGCGCCCTTATTTGTTTCCCCAGGATAAAACGAGGAGACTGTTCGAGCTGGCGGTGCGCAACAGGCTCATCACCTTGCCGGATCCAAAATGCCCATTGCAACCCGGTGAAGCCAATAATCCTAATTATTGCCCCTATCACCAAGTGGTAGGCCATCCAATCGAAGATTGCTTCGTCTTTAAAGGCTGGATTGAGGACCAATACCAACAGGGCAAATTCGCACTATCCGAGAATTGGAAAGTAAGCCCGCCACAGCCGCACGCTCTTAAAAGGGAGGACACACCCGGGGCATCATGCTCTTTTATAGAAGAAGCTCCATGGGAGGTCGCTCTTTCAGCCAAGACGAAAAGAATGCCGAAGGATCTCCAAACATGCCCGGCGATCAGGTGGAAAAGTCCGCTGGAAGCCGAGATCATTGAGGGGATGCTGAAGCCGCGCCTGACTCCAAGAATTGGTAGTGATAATCAAAACGTTCAGGCCCAGCCGTCAAAGCCTTCGAAGAAGAAGAAGAAGACCAAAAAGCCCGTGAAGTCTGATGACAGACGAACGGACCTGCAAAAACATATTGACGCGCTGGAAGAATACAACCAAATGGTGCGAACCCCGATCACACTCCAAGAGTTTCTCAACCACATCCTTGAAGACGGAGATAGCGACAAAGATAAGGGAGAAGACTCGTCAGACGAACCTGAAAATTATATGGCAAGCTGCCACATGATCTCTCACTCGTCGGTAGATGGTGAAGAATCTTCTGATACAGAGAAACCGGGGGCAGATCCCGAACCGGAACTCCTAGGACCGTCAGACAAGATGATTGACGCATCCTGAATGAAGCTCTTCTGAAAAGCAAAGCTGATCGAGAACGCGAAATGGCCATATTTGAAAAAGCCAAACGCCGGCGACTGGATGAAACGGTTAAAACACTCCCACCAGATCAAAGCATATCCTCTATAAATAAAAGCAGGTTCAAGACGAGGAAAAGGTTCGCCAAACCCATATCGATAGGAATGAAGCTGCCACCCTCCGAAGGAAACACTCCTGATAGGATACACCTTAACGAAAAGGATGCACATCCAAATTACTGCTTATACCATCGGAGGACCACACATCCTACTGAAGAATGCAACGCCTTTAAAAATTGGTGGCAAGGATACGTTGCTCACCGGCAGCATTTCAAGCGGATGAAGCGCAAAACTCGTCGGGAACAAAGAAGCACGACAAATGAACATAAAAGCACTTCCGGTGAATGTCACATGGTTAATTCCGGGGGATTGCAAGTTCTCACCTTCGGGAGTGATTCTGATGAAGAAATAGCCCTCGGCCCTCTCTTCAAGAAATCCATCTATGAAACAAAAGAGATGAAGACCTGCGAGAACATTTAGTTGCGCAATCGCACGCTACCTGAAAAGAATCTTGGACCCGCAAACAAGGGATCGAACAAAAAGGATAAGGGGAATGAAAAGGTCCCTGAGGATATCATCCTCGATGACCGAGTCGTCGAAGAGCTTGCAGCCAAGGACCCGCCTAAGAAAAACAAGATGGATTACAACATTCTGGCACACCTGAGGAAAATACCCTCGCAGCTAAGCATTCTAGATGCCCTTCTGCTATCTAAAGAGGCGAGAGATTATCTGATCAAGGCGCTACAAGAGCCCGAACAGTTTCAAGCTTTCCTCGCCGAAGTAAAGATGAAGGACGAACTGGAAGAAATTCACACAGCTGATATCACTTTCGGCGATGAAGATCTCCTCCTCGGAACATGCAAGCACAACCGTCCCCTGTATGTTACCGGATACTGCCATGACATCAAGATAGGGAAGATCCTAGTTGACAACGGGTCCTCTGTCAATCTCCTAAATGTGAGGGTGCTAAAGCAAATCTGCATGGGCGTTCAACACTTCGCTCGGGATAAAATCACTATCTCCGGATTCGACTCCCAGTCATCACGGATGCTCGGGTCTGTAATTCTGACATTACGCTTTGGGCTGCTCATCACTGACATCAAATTTCATGTCATTGACGCCAAGACTTGCTACAAAGCTTTGCTCGGCAGGCCTTGGTTACACGAGTACAATATCATCCCTTCTACACAACATCAGTGTATGAAGTATTTCAAGGATGGTCTCGAGTATACCGTAACAGGGGAGCTGAACCCATTCTCCGTGAATGAAGTCCGAAAGTACAAAGATGCAAAATACTTCTTACCAGACTTCGATGACATGGAAAGATGCCATAAACTGGAGAATAAGCAAAAAGCTATCACTACCATTTCGGTCTTCGGGAGCGATACCGAAGAGGAAGAAGAGATAGTTTATTCAGGACCGCCCCAATGCAACAAGCCAGGACCGTCCACCCCTATTCTGGTCTTTGGCAGTGACTCTAAAGACGAGGTCAACGCAGTATTCTCGGCTCATCCATCAGTGCACACCTTCATTAGAGATGATCAGAGTTTACAGATCGCCACGGTTCCGCAAGAGCATTACAAAGAGTTCAACGCACTTGATACCTACAGTGTGCAAGAACTGCAGACGTTCTACGTCCCTCCCATGCGAAAAGATGAAAAGACGATCATCTTTTATCGATCCACGGAAACCAAAGTGGAGAAAGAGATCTGGCATGGTGTCGATTCTACGCTTGACAGGCTCCAGCCCATCCGTTTGCCCAGATACTACACAGAAGGATTAAAAAGGCTGTTGAGGCGCCAAGGCGTACCCTTGAAATAGATTGCTCGACAAGCTCAGTTCTACAACAGGATCTGGAACGTCCCTGGAACTCAGCGAAAATTGCCCAACGAGAGAATGGAAACGATCGGGCTTAGATATGTTCAATCCAAGAGACGATAGTGATTCCATAGCTACTACATTGTACATGACTTTGATGAAGAAGGAGATGCTATGTTAGAAGACGCTAACCCTGAATCAAAACAAAGCCCCGCCATGAAAGTGCCAAGTCCGTCGTTCGAAGAACAGATGGATAAGCTAATAAGGGAAGCAGGTCAAAAGGTCCGGGATGACCATAGCCGCGAAATGGACATCTATGAAAAAGCCAGGACTCAGCGCCTCCTTCAGCAGGCTACGAAAGATGACGATGCCTTTCATCGCCAGCCCATCATACGGAAGACTTAACACGGAGGAAAAAATAAACTGAAGAACGAAAAAAATCTTCGGCAGCAGCAAAGCGGGTTCAAGAAGCCTCGCGATCGAAAATTGAGCAGCTGAGATCCGTTTCTTATGAAGAAGATGGGTCGAGCATATTCTTTTCCCCAAGACAAGACAAGGAAGATATTTGATCTTGTTATGAAACATCAAATGATTACACTACAGGAATCCAAGCACCCTGAACAAGCAAGTGAGGTTCATCACCCAGACTATTGCTCCTATCACCGAGCGATAGGACATCCTCTTAAAGACTGCTTCATCTTCAAAAACTGGGTCGAAGACCAGTATCACCAAGGCAAGTTCGCTTTATCCAGCAGTTGGAGGGTAACCCCGCCACAGAAGTATGAATCAAAAGCCACGTATGCAGCGAGAGTAGAACCGGATCAACATCGGACTTGGAAACGATCTTGTACCTGTCACGTAATAACACTGACAGAAGAAGGAGTGCCTGAGAATATGGATGACCTCTCCTGGTGCTTCGAAAATGAGGACGAAGATGAGGTGATCTCAGAATTTCCACCAGCGCCAAAAGAGCTAGAAGATGGGATACATACTACTGCAGATAACCTCAGAAAAATTGACTTAGGAACGGTAAATGACCCACGGCCGACGTTCGTCACTGAGCTGCTATCTGAAGAACAGGTAGCTACGCTCAAAGACGTGCTTATGTAGTATAAATACTTCTTCGCATGGAACTACTCCGAGATGACGGGACTAGATCCGGAAATAGCGGTGCATAAATTGACGATATCTCCGGATGTCAAGCCAGTCAAGCAAGCATCAAGAAGAATGCGACTCGAACTTGAGATGAGCATCAACGCTGAGGTCAAGAAGCTAATCGACTCCAGCTTCATCCAAGAGGTTCAGTACCCTGACTGGATCGCCAACATTGTCCTAGTGATGAAGAAAAATGGGACAGTGCGCATCTGCGTGGACTTTCAAGACCTCAACAAAGTTTGCCCGAAGGATGACTTTCCTGTACCGGTTACCGAGCTAATGATAGACAACACGTCCACTCACGAAGTCTTCTCCTTTATGGACGGCTCATCAGGGTACAATCAAATAAAGATGCATCCCGAAGACCAGAAGCATACCGCTTTTCGGACCCCTTTGGGCATATTCTGCTACAAAGTGATGCCTTTCGGTCTGAAGAATGCCGGCGCTACCTATCAGAGGGCCATGACGAAGATTTTCGATGACCTCATACATGAAATCGTTGAATACTATATCGACGACCTCGTGGTTAAAAGTTAAAAGCACGAGGAACATTGGCAACATTTGAAGATAGTGTTCCAACGTCTTCGGAAATACAACTTGAAGATGAACCCTCTCAAATGCGCGTTCGGAGTTTCCTCGGGAAAATTCCTAGGATTCATCGTGCGATACCAGGGCATCAAAATAGACCCGTCGAAGATCAAGGCGATTATGGAAATGCCTCCACCGAGAACTCTCAAGCAACTGCGGTCTCTCCAAGGAAAACTCGTATATATCCGACGGTTCATAGCCAATCTCTCCGGCAAGTGCCGCCCCTACAGTCATTTAATGAAGAAGGGAACCCCGTTCGTTTGGGATCGCAAATGCCAAAGCGCACTGGATGAAATCAAGCAATACCTACAGAATCCTCCGGTGCTAACCGCTCCGGTCAAAGGAAATCCTCTCATTCTGTATACTACCGCCCTTGAGGATTTTCTAGGCGCATTATGGGCACAAGAAAATGACCAAGGGAAGGAGAGAGCCTTCTACTATTTGAGTCGAGTTCATCTGGGGGCAAAAAAAAATTACTCTCCCATTGAAAAACACTGGCTGGCGTTAATCTTCGCGATAACGAAGCTCAGACATTATGCTTTGATGCATGAGGTCCATCTCATATCAAAGGTGGATCCTCTCAAGTATTTGATGTCAAAAGACATTCTAACGGGACGGCTGGCTAAATGTGCCCTACTCTTAATGGAATTCTCGGTGACATACCGACTCTCAAGGCAGTGAAAGGCCAGGCCATCGCCGACTTCCTCGCTGAGCATCCAATACCTGCCGACTCTCCCTTGAACTGCGAATTGACAGACGACCACGCGTTTGACACGATCGACGGGGAGAAAGGAGGGAGTGATACCCGATAGGAACTCTACTTCGATGGAGCATCTTCTATGAAGAAGCGAAAGTACAACTCAAATCTGGGGTAGGCCTCATCTTCGTGACTCCACAAGGAGGGATAATGCGCTTTGCCTTTTCCTTGACAGAGCCGAGGATGAACAATGAAGCCGAATATGAAGCTTTGATAGCAGGTCTTGAGATCGCTGTCGACATGGGAATTGAAAACCTCCTCATATACGGAGACTCCCAGCTGGTCGTTAGTCAAGTAAATGGCGACTTTCAAACGTGCAAACCAGAGTTGGTAAAATACTGTGAGAAAGTGCAGCAATTGCTGACTCAGATCCCTTCCTACGCCCTAGAAAGCATACCGCATGCGGAAAATAGCAAGGCGGATGTGTTAGCCAAACTCGCTAAAGAACTGGCTGACGAAAACCTCGATGATGTGAGGATCGTTGTGCAAAGCCGTCGGGTTCTTGCACCGGCAGAAATATCCCCGGAGTCGTTTGAAGAAAAGGAAGCAACCAAGCAAGCGGCCCTACAGATAGAGGACCAGGAAAGGTCAAGGATTGGAGAGAAGTCTTTATAGACTACTTCAAATTCTGTCATACACCTGAAGATGCGTCCTCAAGACATCAGCTCATGAAAAGAGCTCTTTCTTTTGCCTTTGTCAATGATACTCTGTATAAGAGATCGTTCGACTCTCTGTGGCAAAGATGCCTGGGACTTGAAGAGGCAAGGAGAGTCGTCCAACAAACTCAAGACGGACTCTGCGGATCTCATCAAGCCGGACCAAAGATGAAGCTTAAGATCAAAAGGATGTGCTACTATTGGCCCACAATGATCCAAGACTGCCTCAAATACGCGAAACAGTGCCACTCGTGTCAGATTCATGGGGACTTTATCCACCAGCATCCAAATCCGCTACACCCGAAGTGGCTAGCTGGCCGTTCGAAATGTGGGGAACTGACATAATCAGGCCCATCGAACCAACATCATCCAGAGGATATCGGTTCATATTGGCGACAACCGATTACTTCTCTAAGTGGGCAGAAGCGATATCGCTGAGAGAAGTGAAGACGGAGAACATCCTCCATTTCTTCAAGACACGCGTCATCTATCGGTTCGGCACTCCGCGACGGATTATCTCCGATAACGGGGCAGCCTACAGAAGCCACAAAATCAGCCGCTTCGCACAACAACATAATATAGACTGGAGATACTCTTCGGTCTACAATTCCCGAGCTAATGGTCTGGCTGAGGCTTTCAACAAGACCTTGACGAAGATCGTGAAAAAGACGGTGTCCAAAAATAAAAAGGACTGGCATGAGAGACTGCATGAAGCTCTCTGGGCGTATCAAACTACGTTCAAAATGGCCACAAACACAATGCCGTATGCATTGGTATTCGGCACTGAAGCAGTGCTCCCCTTGGAGATAGAGCTGCCCTCCTTACTTCAGGATGTAGACGCAACGTCATCAAAGACCTAACGGTCAAATAGAAATAGAGTCACGGCAAAATCCTAACTCCAAGTCTTGACGGTTCATATACAATTAAGAGACTATCACAGCATTCACTCTCATTTCAGCAGGATGCGGATGCGACTATCAAATGAAATTGGAGCAATGACATATTCCTAGCTCCGGACTTCAATTGAAAAATGTCTTCCTTACTTCAGCAAAGAAATGGCATGATATCGTCAAACAAAATTGAAGCGACGACATATTCCCAGCTTCGGGTCTCGACGGCAAATCATATAAAGCCTAAAAGACTATCGGAGATCATCCCACACCAGAGCGAAGTGGTTATGACTCATCGGGGCTCCAAATTGAGCCTAACCTCAAGTAAAAAGCGTCATGGCAAATTCCTAACGTTTTCTCTTCCAACGGTAATATGCCCTAAGAAGATTACTTGAAGACATTTTGTCCAGCCTCAAAAGGGATCAGAGACACGACAGTCGCGGGGCTACTCGAACAACAGCTTAAAGACTGCATATCGAGGAATACATCAGTCAATGCGACGGTACCACGGACTAAAACCCTAGTACCACAAACCTAACGGACCCCTGTCGTAAAGAATATGGTTTATCTATATTTCACGTTAGGATACACCTGCGAGATCCTCTGGACTCATCTCGACTCGTAGGAAAAACATCTTTATGAAATCCTCACGGCTCAAGAAGGTGAAAAGTCTTAGGCGACGGGGATATCAACCTGTTTCCTAAACACTGTAGCCCTACAAGTAGTCCAAATTGACTCTTGTACACTATCCACGGGCCACATTCTCCAAAGTCGCATACCGACGAGGAGGAGAAACCACTTACGAGTCCTCTCGACTCGTAAAGGGAAAATTCTCTTGTGAGATCCTTATGACTCTTAAGAGAAAACGCACTTAGGAGTCTTCACGACTTCTAAGGAGAAAATACACCTATGAGATTCTCTCGACTCGTAGGGAGAAAAGTCTTTATGAGACCCTTACGTTTCATAAAGTTGAAAAGTCCTAGGCGACAGATCTAAAGCTATTTCCTAAGCACTGTGGTCCTACAAGCAGGTCTAAATTGACTCTTGTATACTATCCACGGGCCACATTCTCCAAACTCGAATACCGATGAGGACTGATGTGGAGGAGAAACCACTTACGAGTCCTCTCGACTCCTATGGGAAAATTCTCTTGTGAGATCCTTACAACTTTCAAGGGAAAACACACTTAGGAGTCCTCACGACTTCTAAGGAGAAAAGAAACCTGCGAGATCCTCTCGATCCGTAGGGAGAAAAGTCTTTATGAGACCCTCACGGCTTATAAAGTTGAAAAACCATAGACGACAGATCTAAACCAGTTTCCTAAGCCATCGCTGCCCTACAAGGAGATCCAAACTGACTATTGTATACTATCCATGGGCCATATTCGCCAATAAAATGAATAAGTCACTTGCGGATCCCCTCGACTTGTAAGGAGAAAATACTTGCGTGAGATCCTTACGACTCATGAAGGTGAAAGACACTTATGAATCCTCACGATTTCTAGGGAGAATACACACCTATAAGATCCTCATGACTCATAGGAAGAAAACCTTCTTGAGACCATTACGGCTCATGAAGATGAAAAAGTCTTAGGCGACAGGGATCCTAAACTTGTCTCCTAAGCCATCAATTCTATGGCAATGCATTATTTTGCACTACTTAACCTACGTATAAACTTACGTGGGCAAAGTAGTAGGGGGCATTTGTTCTGCCAAATTTTTTTTGCTCAGAGCTTGTTGTCCCCTTATAAAAATAAAGGGAAAGCGCTACGTGTTAAACACGTGTACCCACATGCAAAGCATGTAACTATCGCCTCAGATAGGATTAAATCCTTGAGCGCCTCACGTGTTTCCCACATGAGCGCCAGCGCCAGCTTCTGTTAAGATTAAATTCTATAGCGGCGTCTCACGTGGAACATACGTGAGAGCCGGCGTGCAAAGTACGAGAGTGACTACTTATAAAAGAATTAAATTCTTAGACAGCGCCCTCGTGTATAGCACGTGAGCGTCAGCGCCCCAAATTAAAGAGGGTAGAATTAAATTCTACATGGGAAATATTTCCCTAAAATCTGAGATATTCTCTGTTAAACAGAGCTGTTGGATCAAAAATCCAATGGTGATAATAAATCATCAAAATGATAGAATTAAATTCTATTAAGAAAAAAATATCTCCCTGATCAAATATTCTCTGTTAAACGGAGAGCCGTTGGATCAAAAGATCCAACGGTGATTTAAAAATATCAAATGATAGAATTAAATTCTATTTAGGAAATATTTTCCTTCATCTTTCTAATATGGAAAGATGTTTCCCTAACAGAGAATCTTGGATTTAAAATCCAATAGTGATAAAATATCACCAATTAAATCATCTAATAGAATAAAATTCTATATTAGGAAAATATTTTCCTAATCTTGTTAAACTAACAAGATATTCATATACCAGAATTAAATTCTATGTTAGGAAAATATATTCCTAATCTTTTTAAACAAACAAAAAATCTTCTCTGTTAAACAGAGAGCCTTTGGATTAAATGTAACATTTTGTAAAATTATAAATATTAATTTATAATTTTAAATATGAATATAATGAGTTTACAAAAATAATAACACATATGAATTTTGGTTTCGGATTGATATCCGTAAAAATGTAACTATTTGGGGGGGCGGGGATGAGATATATATGATATCATATAAAATGATAAGTGTTCAATTTTTTAACATGATATTAGATATTGTGTAATATAGTGGTGGTTATGTGTAAAGGTAATTTTTAATTTTAAAAGGGTGTTAATTTATTTGAAGGGTTATATTATATGTTAGGCTAGATAAACCTTCATGCTCACCACACCCTCACATACATTCACCTCCCTCCACCTCCTTCTTTCTCTACACCAAATCACTACACCTCCTCCTTTATTTTATCATAACTCTTATGATATTCCTTTTACTCTCAAACTGAACTTAACAATTCTCATTCAAATCTCCAATATAATTTTTCAACTCTTCACAAATATTATATGAAAGGTTGATGGTTCCTTTATGGAAGTTGAGCAAAACATCAAGCTAATGCCAACACCAATTCAAGATGATTCAAGCCTGCAGTTTATAAGATTGGAATTTCTTTGTGCTCATTCCAAAGAGGTAAATATCATCTTTCTTTTAAGTTTTGAAGTGATAGTGAGTTTTACTTGATGGTTTTAGGGATTTTGAATTTTTTTTGATAACTCTCTATTGATAATCAGTTAAAAGTTAAAACTAAAAAGTTGTAGAGAATTGATTTATCATTTAGCAAAAAAAAATTTGGTTAAGTTTTACTGTAAAATGAATTTTATACGAATTTTTAAATAAAGTGTTTCCAAACTGGAAATTTCATTTCTAGTGGCTGTTTTTCAATCAAATTGTAACAATTTTCTTAATTTTTATATTAACAATTTGGAGAATCTGAAAATTTTAGGTTATAGATAATGTTGTGTAGATATCTCTAAAATTTATATTTCTCTTATTCTCTTCAAAAAATCTAGAGATATCAAATTTTTAGTGAAGGTTGTTTTCTGGTTTCTGCAGATTATCCAGAAACACGTTTTAACTTTGTATTTTATTTCATGTTCTATACATAGAAATTGGAAAAGATATTTTGGGGTATGTTCCATAACGGAAACTAACTAAATAAATAAATAAAGAAACGGGAAAAGGTCTCCAAACGGAGCATCACGTGCCCACACGTGATAGGCACTGCGCTGGAAAAAGCAAGGCTGAAGTTGGGCCTCACGTGCAGACACGCGACCTTCTTTATACAAAATATATAGGTGCATTCATAAAGCAAACAATTGAACAAAAGAACACTCACGTGATAGCACGTGACACCTTTTGGTGGGCTTAATTTGGTGGGGTCATGTGCTACACGTGATAGACTTCTATGCCTTCTGAACCAATAGAAGTAAACTCTAATTAAATGGCACCAAAAGCCTTATTTGTAAAATATTTCCTTGGATCTTTCTAAACAAGAAAGATTACGCTCTGTAAAACAGAGCGTCGTTGGATCAAAGATCCAATGGCGATAAAAAATCACCAATTTACAGAAAAATTCTGTTTAAGGAAATATCTTCCTAAACATGCTAAGAACAAAAAAAGAAATATCTTCTGTAAAACAGAAGCCCTCGGATTAAAAATCCAACGGTGAATAAATTCACCAAGTGATCTAAAAGATCATATTGGTTGATTATAAAATCAATCAAAATCTCTCAATGAGAGATTTTCAAAAACAAATTGATTCTTTTCTTTCCCCTATAAATAAGAGCAGAGATACATAGAGAAAAGGGGAAGTTTTTGGAAAAAGAGAAGGTTTTTTTTGGAGAAAAAGAAGGTTTTGAAAGAGAGAGAAGTTTTCAAATTCTGAGAGATACAGAAAGAGAGAGAAGGATCCCCCTCGAAAACTTCAAGTTAAAACAAAAAGAAAATCCGAGGTAAGAGAAGGAGAAAAAACACAAAGAATATCTCATCCTTTTTTTTATCTCCATAAGAGTTTAACTCTTCTAAAAAGAACTTAGTTTTTCCTCTGGTTAAGATCTGCAGAAGCAGATCTCCCCACAAGTTGAGAATTTAATTCTCATCGGGGAGATCTTGCCATGTAGATCCAAAACCTAGAGGGAGATCTAAGTTCAGAGAATTTAATTCTCCCACAAAGTACGCAGGAATTTAATTCCTCGGATGAAACAAGGGTTTAACCCTTCATATGAGAACTTAGTTCTCCCTTATGGTAAAAGATCCGCAGCAACAGATCTCCCCACAAGTTGAGAATTTAATTCTCATCGGGGAGATTCTGTCATATAGATCTCAAACCTAAGAGAAAAACTAAGTCCTAAGAATTCAAGGGGCTTGAAAGTCTTAAAACTCAAGATCTCCATGCACGTAGAAAGATTGGTACCCAACATGATAACAGCCGATCACGTGCTCCCACGTGAGCGCCTTTGATGAACAAAAGAGAATAAAAGAGATTGGCTCACGTGATCACACGTGATCCAATAGTAGTGCTTAGCACTTACAAAGCAAAGGGGAATAAATCGAAGGTAGTTTCCACTTTTGAGGTGCCTCACGTGCTCCCACGTGACCCAATAACACATAGCACTCAGAAAAGAACAAAAGAATAAACCCGCAGAGGCAACACCTCAAATTCTTGAAGTCTAATACTACTTCAAGCACCTCACGTGACCCCACGTGAGCGCCTCTGAATTTTAGTGTTTAACACTATTTTGAACACATCACGTGGGTGCACGTGAGCGCTGAATATATGTTAGTGTCGAACACTATGGAAGGCTAACAATTGAACCCCTCATACTCAGGGTCTCCAAAAAAATGATCTCAGTTCCAAAGACAGCTAATAAAGCTCCCAACAGATGACATCTAAACTGATGTCCATCCCATCCCCCAGTCGAGACATTGGTTCAAGGGTACATCTCTTCATACCTCTGATACATGTCGTTGTAATCCTTCAACGTCTTCAGAGAGATGGAGGGTCCCAATAACCAATAACTTTTGGTGTATCCCCAGACTAGTTAAACCAAAACCCTATGGACTATGAGGTCCTTAAACTCATGGACTATGATGTCCTTAAACTTTATGGACTATGTGGTCCTTAAACTCATGGACTATGATGTACTTACACTTTATGGACTATGAGGTCCTTAAACTCATAGACTATGATATCTTTAAACTTTGCAGACTATGATGTCTTTAAACTCCATAGACTATGATGTCCTTAAACTTATGGACCGCAACGTCCCTAAACTAAGACGATAGAGCCCAAATGCTCTGTCGTCGGATCTAAATGATCCCAAAACCCTGTTAAGTACGTATCCTTAATAAACGTTTAAGTTGATCTTAACCTCAATAAGATTAACGATTTTTAAACCCAACCCAAACCCAAATCTAAGAAAATACGGATTTGGACTAATCCACGCCCTACGGGCGACAACATAAATTAGTCTCTGTATACAATCTACGGGCAACCAAAAATAAAACAAACATACACGACACGAAATGACCATCTGGAGAAGGAGAAAGTGGTTACCGTGACGCGGTAGCGTAATTAACTGCAGGGGCTTGCGTCTGCAGGGAAGAGCGTCCCCACAATCAAAACCCCTCACAATGTGAGGGAATCTGACTAAGTCTGCTACATCGGCCGCATCTGTCTAAACCTTCGATATACGATGCCATAAATCAACTTGGCATCTTCGGAGAGGTGGAAAGATAAAACCCAATAGCATCTGCCCCCAAATTCAGGCTAGACGTTTGTCTTTCCGGTCTTCGGCGGTAAACAGATTCTGGCACGTCCAGTGGGATATTTTCCTCTTTCTACTCCACACTTAGTGTGTCGTGTTTTCCGCGATCAAATAATCACGATATATATGTTTGTGGTTGCCCTTAGGGGAGGGGATACTGAAGCCGGCGTTTCGTCTCTATGAAGAATAGTGTTTGCTTCCACCCTAGCAACTCAGGCTCTGTCATATCCGGTGGAGTCAAGTATGGGCCACTTGCAGCCTCAAATCTCTGCAATCCGGCTCTTCAAGAAGTCAATGGGCTTCTCTTTGGGTCGATGATCCCACCACCCACCTTCGGTGCCTCAACATCGATGGAGGAAGCGCAGAGGAAGACTGTCTTCCACAGGTTGGTTCTCCAAGCTGCAACTTTGCCGACAGAATTAGTCCTCCAACAACTGGCACCTGCCAAGGACCAAGGTCGACGCAGGGGGCAGAATATTTAGGCTCTCAAAGAAAACAGGGGGCAGGCTCGGCAAAATCCTGAAGCTAATCAAATCCCGGCCGTAAG
Organism: Agapanthus africanus; assembly: GCA_030015575.1. Taxonomy (NCBI): domain Eukaryota; kingdom Viridiplantae; phylum Streptophyta; class Magnoliopsida; order Asparagales; family Amaryllidaceae; genus Agapanthus; species Agapanthus africanus. Next base: position 540,211,396 of record CM057346.1, read on the forward strand.
AAACGGTCAACGTCAATATCGGCATCATACAAAATGCGCTGGGGGCGGTTTCCCGTATGGTCTTGTTTCAACCCCAGTGGTGAATGTTGTTGTTCCAACTGGAAACAACTTCAAACTATTGCGAAGGGTCAGACAAAATTCTCCTACCGTAATATTGAAGAAATCTCCGCATCCCATGGAGATCCCACGAGAGAAGAAACCAGTTCGCTCCCTGAGACAACTTTCCTCATCTATATATAAGGTGTGGAGCAGGTGAAGGGGGCTCACCCCAAGACGGATCCTGATACGGCGGTTCCTTCCAAAACCAAAGTGGCTTTTCACAAAAAAGATAGGCCTAATAAAGCTCAAGTGCCTGAAGCAAACTCCAAAGGCCAAAACTCCAAACACCCCAAGCCTGGGGGCATGGTTGTTCACATAGTCTATGTGGTGAATTCCAAAGATAAAGTTCGAGCTTCTACTAGTCACCGACCTCAAACTCGATCCTTGACAAAAGATCAACTGCAACGTAGAAAGCTGCAGGAGATGCTCACTCAGGTGGCAGTAAGTGGTAATCCATCGCCTAAGGAAAATCCCGAGGACGCACCCGAAGAAAGAATAGAGAAGGAGTCGGATGTAAATTTCCTAAAGCGCGCTCTGAAAAAGGGAGATGCAGCAGCGGCAGAAATATCTACTAAAATGAACCAGATGGCCCTTCTGATTCAGAATATGGCTGGAATGATGGTTCAATCAGAACCACAAGCGAATGAACTGCCGGTAGTCGCTCTTAAAGACAAGGGTGACATTTCAAATCCTCTACGAGTCTCATCAACAGCCGAAGAGGAAATTATTCCAAAAGCAAAGTTGAACGAATATACTGCTCAGCAAATCAAAACTCACTACGCCAGTGAAGCCGCAAATAGATCAATCAAGACCGGTCGACCGTATCCGACATGGTACGATCAAATACAGTACCCGCCAGAGTACACACTTCCAACATTCCATATGCACAGAGGAACCGGGAATTCTCGCTAGCACATTGCGTGATTTAAATCCATGTGCGGAAATACTGGAGGAAATGATATACTCCTCCTATGACAGTTCGTCAGCTGTCTGGCGGGCATTGCCTTCGGATGGTGTGCAGAACTCCCAAACGATTTCGTGAAGAGTTTCAACGAAATGGATATGCTATTCTGTCAGGGATTCGCTAATGAGAACGAACATACTACCGTGACGGCGTTGGTCAACGAAAGGGTTAGACCGAATGAGACTTGGGTTCAATATGTTACCCGATGGAGAAATCTCTGGTCAAATACAAGCAACGTATCGACGAAGCTGCAGCTGTGGGAATGTTCATAGCCACCCTTGACCCAAATTCAAAAGGTGTTCCCATTTACGGCCCTCTTCAAGCCAACGACCTTCCAAAAAACTCATGGATAAAATATCTCGATTTGATCAAATGGGTCAAGAATCTTTCTCATCCGATGATGACGAGTGAAAAGCGGAGGCAAGTAGGCATTTGTCGCCTACGCTCAATAAAAATAAGCGGCTCTGAAGCAACCTGTCACCAAAATAGCGACGGCATGGGTACTCGTTCTCCCCGAGATATACACAGGGGGTATATTTCTCAGTGGCGGAAGAATCTCTATGTAGAATGGTCCTTTATTCTCAAAGGAAAGGAAGGATATTAAGGGGCCTACAAACAGCTCCCACAATCTAGTGGAATGCCCCGCTCAAAAGGAAAAAAAAACGGTATGTCCACAAGCAAAATAGGCATGGATGAAAACCCGAAAGGGCGCCGTGAATAAAAACAGCAGTATTGCCGGCGAGCTTGTGAAAACCCGGAAGGGCGCAATCTGGTTTAAAAAATACAAAAAAAACGGTATGTCCACAAGCAAAATGGGCACGGATGAAAACCCGAAAGGGCGCCGTGAGTAAGAACAGCAGGGCTACCAGCGTGTTTGTGAAAACTCGGAAGGGCGCAATCTCGTTAAAATAAATACACTTACGAGATCCTCACGACTTGTAAGGAGAATCCCCCTGTGAGACCCTCACGGCTCATGGGATTCAAAAGCCTTAAATTACAAGGATCTGGACCTGTTCTTAAGCCGTCATATCCCCCAAATTGCCCTACAGGCGGTCCATATTGACCCTTGTATACAATCCAGGGGCACGAATAAATATTTCTTTGCAAAGTTTTACAAATGGAAAGAAATGTCCCTATATGGTGAATAACACTTGTAGGTCCTCTGGACTTATAAGGAGAAAACACTCTTAGAAGATCCTTACGACTTACAAGAGAAGTCATCACTTCGGAATCCCCACGATTCTTAAGGAAATAATACGCCTACAAGATCCTCACGTCTCGTAGGGAGAAAACCGTTTATGAGACCCTTACGGCTCATAAAGTCAAAAGTCTTAGTCGACAGAATCTTAACCCTGTCTACTAAGCCACCTTTGTTCAAATCAGCAAAGACAAATGATGATTCTCTCCTGGCAATATCCCAGTTGTAGCGATACAGATGCCTAAACAGGTGTCAAACTCCAAGTCAACCTCTCCGGCAAATGCCATCCCTACAACCATCTAATGAAGAAGGGGACCCCGTTCGTCTGGGATCAGAAATGCCAAAGTACATGGGACGAAATCAAGCAATACCTGCAGAATCCACTGGTACTGCCCGCCATGGTTAAAGGAAAGCCCATCATCCTGTACACGACAACCCTTGAAGGTTCTTTAGGCGCGCTATGGGCATAAGAGAACGATCAGGGAAAGGAGAGAGCTCTCTACTATTTGAGTCGAGTTCTCCTGGGGACAGAAAACAACTACTTCCCTATCAAAAAGCACTGCCTGGCGTTAATCTTCGCAATAACGAAGCTTAGACACTATGCTTTGGCATATGAGGTCTATCTCATATCAAAAGTGGATCCACTCAAGTATTTGATGTCAAGAGCCATTCTAACAGGACGACTCGCTAAATGGGCCTTACTCTTGATGGAGTTCTCGATAACTTATTATCCCCTCAAGGAAGTAAAATTCCAGGCTATCGCCGACTTCCTCGCCGAGCATCCGATACCTGCCGATTCACCCCTAAATTGCGAGTTGCCGGACGAGCACGCGTTTGACACGATTGACGGGAAGAAAAGAGAAAGTGATACCCGATGGGAACTCTATTTCGATGAAGCATCTTCCATGAAGAAGCGACAACACAACACCCCTATAATCAAGTCGGGGCTAGGACTTATCTTCGTGACTCCGCAAGGAGGGATAATGCGCTTTGCCTTCTCCTTAACAGAGCCGAGGACGAACAATGAAACAAAATATGAAGCTTTGATAGCAGGTCTTGAGATCGCTTTCGACATGGGAATCGAAAACCTCCTTATATACGGAGACTCCCAGCTGGTCGTTAGTCAAGTAAACGACAACTATCAAACGTGCAAACCAGAGTTGGTAAAGTACGGCAAGAGGGTGCAGCAACTGCTGACTCAAATTCCTTCCTATGCCCTGGAAAGCATTCTGCATACGGAGAATAGCAAAGCGGATGCGTTAGCCAAGCTCGCTAAAGAACTGGCTGACGAAAATCTTGACGACGTAAAGATCGTTGTGCAGAGCCACCGGGTCTTGGCACCAGCCAAAATATCTCCGGAGTCGTCTAAAGAAAAAGAAGCAACCAAGGAGACAGCCCTACAAATGGAGGACCAGGAAAAGGTTAAGGATTGCAGAGAAGTCTTTATACACTACTTCAAATCCCGTCGAACACCTGAAGACGCGCCCTCAAAACATCAGCTCATGAAACGAGCTCTGTCTTTCGCCTTCGTCAATGATACTCTATATAAAAGATCGTTCGACTCTCTATGGCTAAGATGCCTAGGACCAGAAGAAGCAAGGAGAGTCATCACGACGGACTCTGCGGTTCTCATCAAGCTGGACCAAAGAAGAAGCTGAAGATCAAAAGGATGGGCTACTATTGGCCCACGATGATTTAGGACTGCCTCGAATACGCGAAACAGTGCCACTCGTGCCAGATTCACGGGGACTTCATCCACCAGCATCCAAATCCGCTACACCTAACGGTGGCCAGCTGGCCGTTCGAAATGTGGGGAACTGACATTATCGGGCCTATCGAACCAGCATCATCCAAAGGACATCGGTTCATATTGGCGACAACTGATTACTTCTCCAAGTGGCCAAAAGCAGTACCGCTGAGAGAAGTGAAGACGGAGAATATTCTTCATTTCTTCAAGACACACATCATCTATCGGTTTGGCACTCCGCGACGGATTATCTCCCATAACGGGCCGGCCTACAAAAGTCACAAAATCAGCCGCTTCGTATGACAGCATAACATAGACCGGAGATACTCTTCGGTCTATAATCCCCGAGCTAACGGTCTGACTGAGGCTTTCAACAAAACCTTGACGAATATCATAAAGAAAACGGTGTCCAAAAATAAGAAGGACTGGCATGAGAGACTGCATGGAGCTCTCTAGACTTATCGGACCACGTTAAAGATGGCCACGAACACAACGCCATTTGCGTTAGTATTCAGCACGGAAGCGGTACTCCCCCTCGAGATAGAGCTACCCTCGTTATGAGTGGCGGTTCATTACGAGCTAACAGATGAAAAGAATACTCATCTTCGGCTCGAGGAGCTCGACACCCTCGATGAAACTCGTCTCATGGCGTAGCAAAACCTAGAAGCTAACAAAGCGAAAATGACACGCTCATACGAAAGGTTGACTAGGCCGAGAACATTCCGCCAACAAGAACTCATGCTAGTGGTCAAGAGAACTATGATCCCCAATTGTACCAAACGGGGGAAATTCGAACCGCACTATGAGAGCCCGTACATCATAGACAAAGTCTGCCAAGGTGGGGCTTACTTGCTCATGGATATGCATGACGAAAGACCCTTCAGGCCAATAAGCGACTAGTTCTTGAAAAAATACTATGCCTGACGAGTCACGGCCTTGGTCAACGATAAATGACGATGCCTATGTCCACTCGCTATCTTCCTAAGCCCAAACTCTTTAAGCAATACTGTTGTCTCCGAAACGGCAACAATGGACCACAATGTCCTAAAACTAACAACGGACCGAAATGTCCTAAAACTAACTACGGACCGAAACGTCCCTAAACTACTACGAACCGCAGCGTTCTTAGGCTAACGCGGCAAAAAAACAAAAAAAAAAGGTGCGTCCATAAGCGAAATGGGCACGAACGAAAACCCGAAAGGGCTTCGTGAGTAAAAACAGCAGGGCTACCAGCGAGTCTGTGAAAACCCGAAAGGGCGCAATCTCGTTAAGAAACACTTGCAAGGTCCCCTCGACCTTGTAAGGAGAGAATACCTGCGTGAGATCCTTACGACTCACAAGGGAGCAACACACTTGGGGATCCTCACGATTCCTAAGGAGAAAATACACTTATGAGATCCTAATGACTTGTAAGGAGAACTCTCTTATGAGACCCCCACGGCTCGTAAGATTCAAAAGCCTTAAGCTACAGGGATCTGAACCTGTTCTTAAGCCATCATATCCCCCAATTTGCCCTACAAGTGGGTCAATACTGACTCTTGTATACAATCTACGGGCACATATAATCATTTCCTCACTGAGTCCCACCAACGACGAGGAATGCCCTCATTTGGCGAACAAACACTTGTAAGACCTCTCGACTTATAAGGAGAAAATGCTCTTATGAGATCCTTACGACTTATAAGAGACCATACACTTAAGAATCCTCATGACCCTTAAGGAGAAAGGGAACCTACGAGATCCTCACGACTCGTAGGGAGAAACACCGTTATGAGACCCTTACGACTCATAAAGTCAAAAGCCTTGGTCAACAGGATCTTAACCCTGTTTGCTAAGCCACTTTTGTTCGAACCGACAAAGGCAAATGATGATTCGCTTTTGGAAATATCCCAGTTGTAGCGTTGCTGATGCCTAAAATCAGTATCAAATCCCAAGTCCCTTACTCACGGCACAAAACCAGCGAGCCATAAATGCATATGAAATAGCCGAAATGATGGGGCAACTTGCAACAAAATCAGCAAGTAAAATATATGCATTCAAAATCAGCCAAAATGATTAGGCAACTCGCAATAAAAAGCAGTGAGTAAAAAAAACAGCCGAAATGATTGGGCACCGCGAAAAATAGCCGAAATGATTGGGCAATCACGAACTTCACGATATAAAAGCTGAAATGATAGAGCATCGTGGAAAGAAATAAAAAAATGAAAGAATGAAACTTTTGCCCTGCAGGTAAGTCCGTACTGACCCCTGTATACAATCCATGGGCATAAACAAAAAGGGAGCCACATGTCCCAACAAACTCGGTCAAAGGGAAAGTCAGATCTTGACAGCAACATCTGCATCTCAGAGGATCAACACAGCGTTCCTTCTCAACTCTGGAAGGATGCAAATGTAACGTCAAACAACCGACCTCAAGGTCGCAATGAAGCGGAGCCATGGTAAAGCCCTTAATTCCAAATCTCGATAGCAACATCTATAGCCTAGAGACCAACAAAGGTGTTCCTCCTCATACCAGCAGGGCACGGACGCGACATCAACGAAGCGGAGCCACGGCAAAGTCCCCAGTTCCAAGACTCTATGGTGCACAGACAACCTAGAGTCAACCCCTGACCTCCTTGTCATAAAGCAACGTTTCGACTCGGATACATGTCAACTATTGACCTCCTTGTCGTAAAGCAACGCTTCGACTTGGATACATGTCAACTCCTGACCTCCTTGTCATAAAGCAACGCTTCGACTCGAATATATGCCAACCCCTGACCTCCCTGTCGTAAAGCAACGCTTCGTCTCGGATACATGTCAATCCCTGACCTCCCTGTCATAAAGCAACACTTCGACTCGGATACATGACAACCCCTGACCTCCTTATCGTAAAGCAACGCTTCGACTCGGATACATGTCAACTCCTGACCTCCCTGTCGTAAAGCAACGCTTCGACTCGGATACATGTCAACTCCTGACCTCCCTGTCGTCAAGCAATGCTTCAACTCGGATACATGTCAACCCCTGACTTTCCTGTCGTAAAGCAACGCTTCGCCTTGGATACATGTCAACTCCTGACCTCCCTGTCGTCAAGCAATGCTTCGACTCGGATACATGTCAACCCCTGACCTCTCTGTCGTAAAGCAACGCTTCGACTCGGATACATGTCAACTCCTGACCTCCCTGTCGTCAAGCAATGCTTCGACTCGGATATATGTCAACCCCTGACCTCTCTGTCGTAAAGCAACGCTTCGACTCGGATACATGTCAACTCCTGACCTTCCTGTCGTCAAGTAATGCTTCGACTCGGATACATGTCAACCCTTGACCTCCCTGTCGTCAAGCAAAGCTTCAACTCGGATACATGTCAACCTTGATCTCCCTGTCGTAAAGCAATACTTCGACTCGGAAATAAGTCAACACACAAACCTATCAACCCATAAAAAGAAAGTTCACTTGTGAAATCCTTACGACTCTTACAAGAAAATATACTTAGGAGTCCTCACGACCCCTAAGTAGAAATTACACCTACGAGATCCTCTCAACTCGCAGAGAGAAAAATCTTTATGAGGCCCTCACGGCTCATAAAGTTGAAAAGTCTTAGGTGGCAAATCCTAACCTTGTCGCCTAAGCCATCGCCGCCCTGCAAGATGATCAAGATAAACTACATATGGACTACATCCATCAGAGCTACATGCAAGCACGAGATAAAAAAATAAATAAATATATATATATATATGTCTTTTATTCATGAATTCAAAATGAATACAGGATACATGTCATAAAAAGAATCAAAATGGATACAAAATACCCTCTCATTCAGGAATGGATAAAAATAAATTTTTACAAAAATTCTTTAACCCGGCGGACGGCACAATAAGCTCCTCAATTCAACGCTCTTCCGCTGGACCTCCGCTTCAAGCTTGGTTATCGCCACGAGACGGGTCTCCGCCTGAGACTGTTGAGCCTGATATGAGGCGAGCCGAATCTCAAGCTCCTTTTCAGTAACTTTGTGAGCTTCGACCATCTCGCGGGTAAAGATAACAGGCTTTATCAACAGCCACCACCTCCCTGATAGCTTCTTGAAGCATCAGCCAAAATTCATATGCATGAGTGGTCTTAGTAATTGGCCGCGCACCATTCGATCCATCCTCGCAGACTTGATTTCAGGGTTAAGATATCGGAAGGAAGACGGATGCATTCAACCCGTGGGGGCAGACCTTCACTCGACGCCAATCCTCGATCCAAAACACGCACAAACTATTTTCTCTTTCTGGCAAGAAGGAAAGTCTTCGGTATGTACCCCATTAAGCACGCGTTCACGACTATATGTTTGTTTAAACGGAAATGGTATCCAAAACGCGCTGATTTATGGACAACACGACAATAGTGTTCACGCTTAAAGGAAATTCCCAGGGGTTAAGTATAAGGCTCATGTACACAGGTGGGATGCACGTGCGAATATACGTCAAACAGAAAAATTCAATAGAAAGCATTCAGCGATTAATAATAAGAGAAATACACTACTCTATAGGGAAAAGCTCAACAAATATGGGATTAGAGATACAAGGGTTAACAAAACAAAATACAAAATTCTCCAGCTCCCTCTCTGCCTTCTCCAACACGTCGAAGCGACGTTTTTCACGAAGAGTTGCTCCCCACTGATTAGCGCCATGCTCATCAGCAAAAGCGGACATGACAGCCCGCCGGGCTCTTATCTAACCCAGTAGATGAATCGAGCGATCCTTCAAAGCCCGGGTAATCAAGCATGCCTCGTAGAAGCACTCGATTTTATCCTCCGCCATATCGAGCATCGCCGGAGTCATCTCTGTCGGATGAGGAGGGATATCGGCGTGCACGGATAGAAAGATCGTCTGGAGCCAAATGGAGCCCATTGGAAGACGATGGCCCCTACGGGTCAGGAGTTCGTACACCACCGCGTCATATTCTGCGTCCGTAAGAAGGGGATCCACTAGTCGCGCAGCAAAGCGAGAAATCATCTCCTCGACGGGCACCTCCCATGGTTTCCGACGAGCGTGGGGGCAGTTGCAAGCCATAACACTTGGTCGGTTTTTTCAAGATGATCACCCTAAGGTCTAAATGGGTTTCTCTTTGAAGAGAGGAAGAAAGGCACGGTTTCAGATTAAAAAGAGAAGCATTCAATGCAATGCACATAAAATATTGCGCATGGTGGAACTATTCCCAAGGCCCAGAAATGGGAGAGAGCATGGGAAATCAAAGAGGTGACTAGTTGGAATCAGAGTAGGGAGACGAAACGACCCCATCAACAGAGACCCACGTGCATAGTACGTGAGCACCAACCCTGATTCTTATTGGAAATTGAAACGGCACCGCACATGCATAACACGTGAGCAGGCGCCAATGCAAGATTGAAATCCCCAGCAGCGCCTCATGCGCGAAACACGTGAACACCAACAACAGTGTGACAAAACTTCATAAAGAACGCATGTAAATAGAAAATGGGGAAAGGAAAGTTTGTCATTCATACTCTGAAAATTCATACAGAAATAAAAGCAAATGTTTAGAATGGTAAAACATTAAACCCGGGACACGGATTAAGAAATTCAAAAGTAAGGCCGTCTAAAATGTTTCTGGCCTTTTTGACCATTCTCGCGTGCATCCTCTCACGATTACAAGTGTCAAGATCCTCACTATTGTCCTCCGCCCTCTGATAAGCAGCGATAATCGTCGTCTGTTGGAAAGTTTGATGCAAGATATCAGTAAGATTATCTCGCCGTTTCTTCGAGATCAGGCCCGACAGATACATTGAGTGCACCTTATTTTCGGCATCATCCAGTGCCTTAAGAGGCATGGTTTCGTAAAATCCAGGAAGCGCTCCCCAAATTGCTCTCACTGTAATCTTCAAAAGAGCGGAGCGACGAGGAAGCGGTCGATCGTTGTGTTCATTGAAACGACTCATATCTCAGCGCATTGGGCGTTTGTAAACTCCTGGTTTTGACAACGGCCTTGTACGCGAATGTCCCCATAAGAAATAATTTCGTCGAGACTGTACAGATGAGCGGCCATAGTGTCTGAAAAGAGACATCAGTGAAAGATTAGTAATCAAGAAGACCCTCATTAAACAGACATTGGGATTCAAACAAATTCTTGGAAAAACAAGTTTTGTCAAGCACCCAACAAATTCAAATTTGTGCAAATAAAGGGTAAAACCCTATGAAAAGATTTTCAAGAAAACCAGGGAATAAAATTTCCAAAGGGTCCTCCTGATCTTTCAGAGCTAAGCTCTTCGCTTTAGGAATTAAATTCCTTTTATGTGATGGAATTAAATTCTAAGAACTCATAGAAAACATGAGAAACAAAATCCCATGAACCCTCAAAAAGAATCAGAGGGGAATGCCCGAGACATGAAGGTTTACTGCTCAAAGATCACATCTTTAGATCTTTAAGAGACGGGTTTTCAGAGGAGAGCAAAGCTCTCATAATGGATTTAAAATCCAGAGGTTTTGTTCAAAAAGAAAAGTTCTTTCTGATGTGCAAGATCTTTACCGAAAAGGGTTTCTTTTTTACAGAGTTTTTAACTCTGGAATTGCAATGGCAGAGAACTAAGCTCTGAGGAGGAGAATTAAATTCTCAAAGAAAATGAAGAAGGAAGAAGATGAAAGATACAATGGCTGCCTATAGAACTAAACCCTTGCATTTATAAGACGTGACAAGGGCGGTTCACCTCCCCGTTCCCCTAGACAATCCGACGGCTGTAAAAGTGACAGTGTTGCACTCACGTGCAACCCACGTGAGATCAACGCTGTGGGGGCATTTGTTCCCTCACGGAAACTGAATAAATAAATAAATAAAGGAATAGGAAAAGGTCTCCAAACGGAGCATCACGTGCCCACACGTGATAGGCACAGCGTTGGAAAAAGCAAGGCTGAAATTGAGGCTAAAACTGAGCCTCACGTGCAGACACATGACCTTCTATATACAAAATATATAGGCGCATTCATAAAGCAACCAATTAGACAAAAGAACACTCACATGATAGCACGTACGCCCTTTGGTGGGGTCACGTTCTACACGTGATAAACTCCTATGCCTTATTAACCAATAGAAGTAAACTCTAATTAAAAGGCACCAAAAGCCTTATTTGGAAAGTATTTCCTTGGATCTTTCTAAACAAGAAAGATTACGCTCTGTAAAACAGAGTGTCGTTGGATCAAAGATCCCATGGCGATAAAAAATCACCAATTTACAAGAAAATTCTGTGCAAAGAAATATCTTCCTAAACTTGCTAAGAACAAAAAAAATATCTTCTGTAAAACAGAAACCCTCGGATTAAAAATCCTACGGTGAATAAAATTCACCAAGTGATCTAAAAGATCATGTTGGTTGATTAGAAAATCAATCAAAATCTCTCAATGAGAGATTTTCTAAAACAATTGATTCTTTTCTTTCCCCTATAAATAAGAGCAAAGATATACAAAGAAAAGGGAAAGTTTTTGGAAAAAGAGAAGTTTTTTTTGGAGAAAAAGAAAGTTTTGAAAGAGAGAGAAGTTTTCAAGTTCTGAGAGATACAGAAAGAGAGAGAAGGAACCCCCTCGAAAACTTCAAGTTAAAACAAAAAGAAAATCCGAGGTAAGAGAAGAGAAAAAACACAGAGAATATCTCATCCTTTTTTTTACCTCCATAAGAGTTTAACTCTTCTAAAAAGTACTTAGTTCTTTCTCTGGTTAAGATCTGCAGAAGCAGATCTCCCCACAAGTTGAGAATTTAATTCTCATCGGGGAGATCTTGCCATGCAGATCCAAAATCTAGAGGGAGATCTAAGTTCAGAGAATTTAATTCTCCCATAAAGTATGCAGGAATTTAATTCCCAGGAATTTAATTCCTCTGATGAAACAAGGGTTTAACCCTTCATATGAGAACTTAGTTCTCCCTTATGGTAAAAGATCTGCAGAAACAGATGTAACACCCTAATTCATTTATACCAGTTCTATTTTGGGTAATTCTTTATTTATGGCTATTTCTTGATTTATTGGTGTTTGGGGGTGAATAGTATAATTGGCATCTATATTTGCATCCGACCCGACCCGCATGCTGGAAACCTGTCTTGATTCCTGTTTTGGATTTATCCCGGCTAGTTATGAGAATCCGTGCATTTTCATATTGTTTATACTGCATACTTGCATTATATCTGGCATCTGCATTTTATTAACAATACAATTATAATCTAATAATATATTTTAAAAATACCCAGCATGGCTTGCATCATACCCCTGACCCTGTGGTAGCATCCGTACATCTTGTTCTTGTCCCGTTCAATGAAACTGACTCATTTGGATAGCTACGTGCACGCTACGTGTATCCGTTCTTGCGGGTATGAATTTTCGTTACCCGGATATCATATTTTAGTTTTGGTTGACACGTATATTAACCGTATTTTCAAACCATAATTTTAGATCCGACCCGGGTGTGTTTTGGACTACTTTTGTATTTAGCCTAAAACTCAAATTTTATTAATATTATATTTTTTATATACTGTTAACGTTTTAACCAAATATATACTGTTAAATTTTTTTTTAATCCTAAATCTTAACACCTCTCTCTCTCTCCCCTCTGCACAGTATACTATATATTTTTTATTTTTTTAAACGAAACGAAGCACATTGTTTCTCTCTCTCTCTCTCTTCATCTTCTCAATTTTTTTCCTTTCCCGCCTCCTCACGAAACCCACGCTCCTGCCCTCATCGGTGTCATCGCCTCCACCGTCACCTCGCCATCACCCCGACCTCGTCCTTCTCTGACACCACCTCCATCACCTCCATCACCTCCTTCCTCCCTACACCCGAGCACCCGCATCACCCAACCAAAGAACCCAAACCGACGCCCGCACCATTACCTCGCCGTTGACCTCTTCGCCCCGTCGCCTGCACCCCGATCATCTCCTCTCATCCTCCTCGACCACCTCATCTCTCTATTATCCCTATCCTCACCGCCTAACCCTCAACCCTAGCCTGCAAACCCGAGAACCCCTGCACATACGACCCCATGAACACTGAACCCTCGCTGCACCCTCATGCCACCGGAGCTCCGACCTCACGCCCTCATCACCACGACCTACTCCCTCTTCCTCTCCCTCCAACCCGACACCCCTGCAAGCCCGACCACAAGAAGCCAAGAAACCCCACCGCTTTTCCGTAAACCTCGCCGTCGACGGCCCATCGTCGACGTCACCCCCCTCGCATTCTCCTATAACCCAGAGCCAAAGCCATAGAACCCTCCAGCCTTCTTCTCCTTTCTTCTTCTTCCTTTTCTTTTCTTCTCTTTACTTTCTTGGATTCTTGTTTTCCGGTGATCGCCGGAGCCGTGCATCCGCCGACGATCCGGGCGACCCAGTGGACATCCCCAGCCAGCGTGGTCACTTATTGCATCGCCTAGTTCAGTTATGTATGTGCGTGTGTGCATTGCGACGTTTACCCGACGTCGGACGTAGCGTACGCACCCCGCCGTGAGATCCGATCAGGAAAGTTTATCTTGCTACATGCTATGATACTTATTTTGCATCCATATGAATAAAAATATCACAAGTTGACTGCATTGTACATCCATATTATTGTTTTACTGTTTTCGGATATCCGTACGTATCCATATCATTAATTACATATCTGGTTGCATGCAAATAGCTTGATACATGCTATATTATTATACTTGCATCTATATTAATAAAAAATATTGCATATTTATTGTATTGTGCATCCATACTACAGTTTTACTGTTTTCCCGATATCCGTTCACATCCGTACAATTTATTATATATCTAGTTTCATGCCATGTCATATTAATTCATATTACTGTTACATTAGCACCCCATGCTTGATAATGTGCATCTTACGTAGTCATGGAGTTGCAGATGAAATCCCTGATAGATATCTGTGCATCCGTACTTTTATCGTGCATCCGTATTTGCTACAGTTTTATTGTGAGCATCCGCTTGATACCGGTGCACTACTTGTCATGACCTGATACACCACTACTTGACATGTTACCTAATCATGTTTCTAATGCCGACAATCCTGACATGTTGTCCCGACGGACGCATCCTGTTGTCTGTATAGACAAACCTGTACCTGCTTGATCCTGTGTTGACATTAGCTCCAGATTTATCAATGCCTGACTTGAACACATAACCTTGGGGTAAGGGGAAATCAAGAATGTAACCGAACGTAACTCAAAGGGCTATTATATTGTTTGCTGTATTTCCGGACGTTACGGAAAAATCCTGTTACCGTGGTCCCGTGGGGAATGAACGGGGCATATACCGATTAATCATGTTATCGTGGTCCCTTGAGAAATGAACGGGGCATATACCGATGAGTTACGATGAGAATTACATTAATTGATTTCAAAGAATTTAGAATAGATAACTCAGGAGTATAGTTTAGATTACTCACTGCACTTCACCTGCACGTATACACTTCACTGTTCCATATTCGTGTTACTGTTATACCCTTATTACTGTTCATACTCATGCCTGCATATCTTGTTACCTCCTGATTATATTTTATTGTTTGATATTATGACGCACTGACGTCTGGGTTTGGCATGGTCCAGATCCTCTGTCTCTTTCGCAGGCTGATCAGGAGTATTTCCGCCGTCAGGCCGAGCAGTGAGGATCCTGTTAGTATCTAGCTTTGTTTAGTTTAGTTTTCTTCCAGCATTTTCATTTTCTGATGTGAGCCCGTATTTGGGACGTATTTTCCAGATGTTACTGTTTATTGGATTTATTGCTTCCGCATCTTTATATTTCTTGACTCGTTTATTCTGGTATATGGACATGTACTAGATAGTTTATATTTTTTTTACTGTTCTTGATATCTTATAGACAGACGTAATATGACTGTGGATGGATGTTTCCTAGCCACAGGTAGCCTGGTTGGCTCTATCACGTGCTGATCTTAGTGCACTCTGGGAAGCGGGGCATGACAACAGATCTCCCCACAAGTTGAGAATTTAATTCTCATCGGGGAGATTTTGTCATACAGATCCCAAAACTAAGAGAAAAACTACGTCCTAAGAATTCAATGGGCTTGAAAGTCTCGAAACTCAGGATCTCCATGCACATAAAAATATTGGCACCTAACATGATAACAGCCGATCACGTGCTCCTACGTGAGCGCCTATGATGAACAAAAGAGAATAAAAGAGATTGGCTCACGTGATCACATGTGACCCCATAATAGTGCTTAGCACTTACAAAGCAAAGGGGAATAAATCAAAGGCAGTTTCCACTTTTGAGGCGCCTCACGTGCTCCCACATGACCCAATAGCACTTAGCGCTCAGAAAAGAACAAAATAATAAACCCGCAGAGGCAACACCTCAAATTCTTGAAGTCTAATACAACTTCAAGCGCCTCACGTGAACCCATGTGAGCGCCTCTGAATATTAGTGTTTAACACTATTTTGAACACATCACGTGGGTGTACGTGAGCGCTGAATATTTGTTAGTGTTGAACACTATGGAAGGCTAACAATTGAGCCCCTCATGCTCAGGGTCTCCAAAAAAACGATCTCAGTTCCAAAGACAGCTAATAAAGCTCCCAACAGATGACATCTAAACTGATGTTCATCCCATCCCTCCAGTCGGGACATTGGTTTAAGGGTACATCTCTTCATACCTCTAATACATGTCGTTGTAATCCTTCAACGTCTTCAGAGAGATGGAGGGTCCCAATAACCAATAACTTTTGGTGTATCCCCAACTGGTTAAACCAAAACCCCATGGACTATGAGGTCCTTAAACTCATGGACTATGATGTCCTTAAACTTTATAGACTATGAGGTCCTTAAACTCATGGACTATGATGTCCTTAAACTTTATGGACTATGAGGTCCTTAAACTCATGGACTATGATGTCTTTAAACTTTACAGACTATGATGTCTTTAAACTCCATGGACTATGATGTCCTTAAACTTATGGACCGCAACGTCCCTAAACTAAGACGATAGAGCCCAAATACTCTGTCGTCGGATCTAAATGATCCCAGAACCTTGTTAAGCACGTATCCTTAATAAACGTTTAAGTTGATCTTAATCTCAATGAGATTAACGATCCTTAAATCCAACCCAAACCCAAATCTAAAAAAATACGGATTTGGATTAATCCACGCCCTACGGGCAACAACATAAATTAGTCTCCGTATACAATCCACGGGCAACCAAAAATAAAACAAACACATACGACATGAAGTGACCATCTAGAGAAGGAGAAAGTGGTTACCGCGATGTGGTAGAGTAATTAACTACAGGGGATTGCGCCTGCAGGGAAGAGCGTCCATACAATCAAAAAACCCTCACAATGAGGGGGAATCTGACTAAGTCTGCTACATCAGCTGCATCTGTCTAAACCTTCGATATACGATGCCATAAATCAACTTGGTATCTTCGGAGAGATGGACAGATAAAACCCAATAGCATCTGCCCCCAAATTCAGGCTATACGTTTGTCTTCCCCGTCTTCGGTGGTAAACAGGGTATCAAAATTAACTCCTTTAACAATATGTATAATTTTAGTTTCATTCTATATATTGTGTTTACGATTTTTAGTGATTTTTCGAAGCGAGCCCAAAAACTGCTGTTTTCTAAGCTAACATTTTCAAACAATATTTATCCGAGCATTGTATTTTTCTCGCTACATTTTGCCGGTAAGATAATGTTATTGACGTGTGTTCTTACGTTTGAAGGACTATTAGCAGAGATGCTGAAAGCATCGAGACGAGGAAAAGCTATTGTGGATTTCGACTAACTTGATGCGTCGGTGAGTAGATTTATATCTACGGGGGAAGTCGGGTGGATGGCGTATAGCATCTCCACGAACATTTAACTAGGATAGTTATGCTATCTAATTAGTTGTTAGTGTTAATTTAGTGATGTTATTTTGCATCTAGTATGGTATTCATGTGCATATAGTTTAATACATGGTTATGGCGACATACGTACGTGGCGATAGATCCGTATGATATGGATATGGTTTTGGGTGGATATGGTATGAGGGATCATACCGTACTTGTGATGATGAGCTTAGCGTGCCGAATATGGCCAAGTTCTTTTGGACTCGTAGAGTCATGAATTATTCTGATTTAGGATGTTATGTTTGAGTGAGCTATACTCTTTTAAAAACCAACGATTCGTTTCCATTTTAAATGATAAATGAAAAGGATGCGATGCTAATTTCCAAATGAATATCTATTTTTAACTTCAAGCAGCTTCCTGATTTGAAAACCAACGTTTCATTCTATTTTCAAAGATAATGGTATAACTCATAGCAAATTGTTACGTTTAATATTTACGCTATACGCATAGATTTAATTTACATGTTTGCGATACACTTATCAATGATATACATTTCCGTTATATGAACACAATGATAGAATACTGCATCACTACCAATGAGTACTATGTTGCACGAGCACAGACGCATATGTTACACTGCACCTCATTGGTACTGCCATGCCACTGTAGGACCACTATACTATGTGATGCGTATGTTAATGCCAATATGAGGCATATGAATTCCCTATATCCGGAAAATCCAATTTTAATCATATGCTACGGATATGGGTAGAATTACTTTCTGCTTTATACCCTTATAGAACACTTGCACAAATACTAATGATTGCCATGCTGCACGAGCACAGACGCGTATACTACACTACACATCAATAGTATTGCCATGACACAGTAAAACTGTTATATTTATTGCATGCATGTATATACTTAAGTATTATACCTTTCTTACTTGCTAAGTATTGTGAATACCAGTACCATGGATATTCGTATTCGATTCTTATGAGTTTTCAATATGTTTTACCTTTGATGATATATATCGGTGGTATGGAACGCTGTTATATATGTATATATATAATATATCATCAGAATGATCTATACAAGTATATGTATCCTTTACTTGATATTTTTGGATACGATGAGTTGACGCCCACCATGAACTTGATGTTTTCTGATTGTTTTTATTACAAACCGAGTGGGGGAGTAAACAGACGGATACATGGTAGACCCGGTCGAGACCGAGGGGCAGGAAAGCCACATTAAAGGCGGGGTGCCTAGCGAGGACACTCGATACCGGAGATAGAGATGAGCACGGCATATATCTAGGTGATACTGGCAGGAGCTAGATATGAGCACGACGGATATCCAGGGTATACTGACCGGAGATAGGGATATCGAGGGACGATCATCTGTTGAGATGGTGTAATACCCAGCCCCTTTTATACCAAAATCTGTATTTTGCTACTTTATAATTCTATTTACTTTATTTATATTTTTATTTATTTTTTTTATATTTTTATTTCATTCTAAACCCATTTTCCTTTTTTCAATCAAACTCAAAACCCTAATTCCTTTATATTCTTTCAACCCAGCCCGAGCCCATAATCATTTTTCCCCAAGAATTTAACTTTAAAATCTCTTTTCTTGGCCCGGCCGCTGTTCTTTTCTTATAGTTGTGCTTCTTATACTGTTCATGCATCATATCATACCTATATCATTGTAGTGATAACCTAGTGACATCGTGCATTTACCCAGTGTTAGATTTTAGTGGTGATTGTGGCAAGTACGTCAGTGTTCGTGTATCCGTGATTAAGTGAAAGTGATACGTACTGGTACACAATCAACGATCCTATTATTTCTTTGCATTGTCGACGTCTGTGAGATGCGTGTACGTGTGACTATAAGTGGTATGGGACACTTATGGAAGCGCTTGCACGGGTGTCACAGATAAGGCATCCGACACTGCCATTTATCTTAGGTATTAGTCGGGACGTGCTTGATGGAGGTCCTGCCTCCAGTTCTCGCGCAGACTTGTCACGGATCGATTAGTATTTAGGGTGATGGTTAGCGTTTGATGTAGACCTCGGGGTGTGGGGTAGTTTAAGTGTGAGTTCAACAGAATCTCGGGAGTCCCATGCCGGCTTATACATTTAGGGAGTTATATGGAGATTTACAGGGTACGTGATATATACACCGTGATATTCTTGTTACATGTTGGGCCCGTGGTCCCTTGCCCTTGGGTTCTACCCTTGGGTGGAGGACACTCACGAGTGGTTGACTCTCACACTTGGACTGACGATAGGCTTAGTGACCTGTACAGTGAGACTTAGAGACTGATAGGGATACTGGCATTTTATTCATGATATACTGTGTGGCATACCTAACATATCATTATACAGCTTTACTGTACCGCTGCTTTGATTACTGTGCATTCATATTCTTGCTATCGTTGATTTACTGTTATTCATTTTCATTACCACTGTTAGAATTATCACTTTATTTTATATATATATTATTGCTATTGTGTCGCTCTGACGACCTGAGTATACATGCTCAGTGTGAGGAGAAGATTTAGCTTGGATCAGAACTAGACGTGCATCACCGACTTCTTGACTTGCTATTCAGAGTTACTTTCGTTTGTTCCACTTCAGGTCAGTTTATATTATTGTATCTTTCAGTTACTGCATTTCTCATTACCTGCGCATCGTTTACTGTTTACCATGATAAACTAGAAGCCGAAGTGTGACTACGGCAGGACATTTCCTTGACCGTAGGAGCATGGCTGGCCTTGTCTACCCTTCGTATTCCGTATTTTGGGAAGCGGGGCGTGACATGGTTTAGTTGGTATCAGAGCCAGGTTTTGCTTCGATTGGGATTGCAGTTTTCCGTGTATAGCTTGGCAATCTAAGACAATCCTTGGTCTAGGTTGTAAACTTGTCATTCTTGATCCATATTCACATCGTGTGTTCAGATATCCATTCACTAGGGTTTCAGGTGACTTGGCAAGGTTTCGTGGTTGTAATGGTGAACTACATCACGATTACACTACCATACTTTGTTTAGGCAACTTGGAGTCATGCAGTTGATTTTTCCTCTTGTAATAAGTTTCATCACATCTGGTTTTTGTGAATCTTTGTCCAATCCTTATTATACTTGAATCTTATGGCTTGTGCCTTATATCATCTTCAAAATTGTTGTTTCAGGATCATGTCTTCCAACAACTCTTCATCTATATCCGCTCCCCAGAATCAGACCATCGAGATTCTGAGTGTACTGCAAGGTCTAAAGGAAGCCTAGGAGCGAACAAACGACTTGTTGGCTGAAGGACTGAGAAGACAGATAAATCAGGCATCAACGGCTGTCGCCAATCACAAAGGGATCCCTATTAGACGAGGGAAAGAGAAGAAGATGAAGCGTCAACAGAAGCATCAGAAGAACCCTTGCTGTGGGTACTGTAAGAGGCCAGGACAGCTCCAGAAGGATTGTCGCCGCGCCCAAGGAAAATGTCTGATATGCGGTTTCAACAAACATCTCATCAACGGTTGCCCAAAAAGGAAGGAACTACAAGGAGGAGATTCGTCCACACTTCCTACTTCTGCCGAATGACGATTATTGCGTGGTTCGCCCTTCGAGGATAAAGCAGACCCAACATTCAACTCGCGTAACGATGATGCAGCGGCTTAGCGAAGAAGAATTTTTATGTTTTCCAATTCCAGTATTATGTTGTCATCTTGTTATAAACATTTCTTTCCGTTTGAACCTTTATATCCGTCGAACTTTTAGTTGAATGAAATAAAATTTGAATCGTAATATATGCATCATTCCCTTGTCATTTGCCTTGTTCATACTATTCATTAGCACAATATTTTAATCTTGGCTCTTTTAAAATTCCTGCCACCGCATATTTTCCTATACTTCGTACCTTGAGTTTTTCCTTGATATATCCCACTGTCTAATCATGACTTTTCTTTTCAAGACATGGCCCACCCTGGAGCATTGCCGCATTTGGATGAAGATGCATAGTCTTGCGTTTCCTTAGACCGCACGCTGATGAGTTCTGACGATGAGATCAAGGGCCCCCAAGTCAATTTCGAAAACAACGATTCAGAGGACGAAGGAGTAGCCGCCCCAGAGTTTGACATGATAGCTGATTCCGACGAAGGAGAAAGAGGTCCTGAAGAGAACCCTATAGAGGAAGACTCGATAGAGGAAGAGCCCGATGAAGACCCGATAGACGAAAATCCAGTTGAGAAAAATCCCGTGGAAGAAAATCCAGAAGAAGAGAATCATATAGAATCGAACCTCGATGAAGAAGCTCCATCCGAGGAAGAAGGACCAAAAGATCAAGACCCTGCTGTGGACGAACTTCCAGTGGCGATAACTGCGAGGCGATATGGAAATGGACGCCCCTGCCTGAGTGCACGAGCCTACCGCAACCTACTGAACCTCCACAACCGCGGCTGACGGAATTTCTTTTGATGTTGTCCTTCTGGCCAAATAAAATGTGTATAGTTTAGGGTCACTTTTCGTATTTGAGAATGCCTTGTTTCAATTTTTCTTGGATGAAATAAATCTTCTGAATTCGTAAACCTTTTGATTATTGGTTCGCTTGATACTTGTTTATTGCCCTTATCCATTTATTTTTCTGCTGAGATCCCTGACTGTCCACCCCTACTCGTTGTATAGTTTTCACCCTCGTTTCGATTGGAAAGTACCGCACTTTGATCCTTGGAATGAGCCACCCTTCATTCCTCGTCTGTGCCCTGTTTGAGATCCTCCTGAGAGGAGAACGTTTCTAATGAAACTTCCGAGTTCACTAACTCTTCAAATTTTGATTCGTGCGTTGTACCGACTGTTGTTTCCCCCACACTTTTCCTTTTGTATTCCTTTGTTACTCATCATTACTTTCTGTTCAGACCCGATCACAGTCTCCTTAATCTTCAGCCTAAAGCCGTCACACTTCGACCTTTTGTATCAGCCACATTCCATTGAAATCCCTACCCTACCTAGGCCTAGACATACTTATGTTTTTCCCTGTTACCCCAAATATATTTAGAGACGTTATTATTCAAAATTTAGTTTTCATTATTTTAAATTTGTCAAAGAGTGTGTGTTATTGATTACTCCGTTTTATGTATTTTAAGTACACTATTATTATTCTCATTTGCAGTAGCGCGACCTTACACCGCGCATACTTTTGGTCCATGTTTCTTAATTTCACTATATGAGTTTTCTAAATTATTTTAAATCTATTGTATCGATGCATTATCTTAAGATGTTTTAACTTACCGACTGATTTTCACCGCTTCATTGTCGTTACTTTATTTTCGGGTTTTGTGCCTATGGTTATTTTTATAAAGGGTGGTGTTTTATACTTATTATAATTCTACCTCGCTACTGTTGATATACTTACTTGAACACCCATTTGAGTTTCGATTTTATTGAAACCGCCTTGATTATTTTGCTCGTTATTGTTATCTATATTCTCGTATACTAGTAGTTCGTCCTCATAGTTTTTCCTACCGTATACTTATTTAAATCCATCCTTTTGTAAGTTGTTCTTGCATATATATATACCTTCAAATTTTCATCAACCCGTTCTAAGTAAACCATTATGAGTTAGTTATGATAGGATAGTTTACACTCTTGATTTTACGAATTATCGTTTAGTTTTAAATTTCGAGGACGAAATTTTTGTAAGGGTGGTATGATGTAATACCCAGCCCCTTTTATACCAAAATCTATATTTTGCTACTTTATAATTCTATTTACTTTATTTATATTTTTATTTATTTTGTTTACATTTTTATTTCATTCTAAACCCATTTTCCTTTTTTCAATCAAACTCAAAACCCTAATTCCTTTATATTCTTTCAACCCAGCCCGAGCCCATAATCATTTTTCCCCAAGAATTTAACTTTAAAATCTCTTTTCTTGGCCCGGCCGCTGTTCTTTTCTTATAATTTATTTAATCCTTCACAGGCCGGCCCTTCTCCGCCAACCCATCAGCCCATCTTCTTTAATTTGATTCTTTTCTTTTTAGCTGGCCCGGCCTGCCCGTTTCTCCCCCCAAATAAATCCCTTCTTTATTTTCTGCCGGCCCAGCAGATTCCCCGGCCCACTCCCTATATGTTTTCCCATTTATTTCCCTTTTAAAATAACTCGGCCCAGCCCAACTTGCCCAAGCCCACGGCTCCTCAGCATCGCGCCCGCTTCAACCCCCGACCCGCCATGAACAGGGTCGTCTCCCCAACGGCTACTTCCTCTCTTTCCGCGCGCGATCCCCCTTCTCCGCCGCCTCCCTCGCCCATGCTCGCGATCTTGTCGCCCCGCTCGCGCGCGCGTTACACCCCGACCTCACCTCCCTACCTCTCCACTCACTCCTGCTCACTCTCTCTCAATTCTCCTTCTCCCTCCACGACTTCACACCCCCACCTGAACCCACCATAAAATCCCTGCACACCCCGCCTCCTGCGCCTCTCGCCGGCGGACCCACTACACCGTCTTCGACCCCATCATCATCCTCGTCGTCGTCCTCACTCTCAATTCTCTCTCTGCCTTCTCTCTCTCATCCCCCTTTCTCTCTAACAGATCTCTCTCTCTCTCCCTCTTCAGTTTCTCTGACCCTCTCTCTCACTGTCTCTCCTTCTCTGACCTCTCTCACTGTCACTCTCTCTCATCCCTCTCTCCCTCTCTCAGTTCCTTTCCCCCTCTCTATTCTCCTGTTCTCGACCTCTCTCTCTCTCACTCTGTCTTTTTCTCTCTCTCTCTCACTCTGTCTCTAACACTCTCTTTTCTCTCTCTCTCTCTCTGTGTCCCTCTCTCATTCTCTCTCTCTCTCTCGTTTCTCTCTCTCTCTGTAACTCCCTCTGTCTCTCTCTCTCTCTCTCTTACTCTGCCTTTCTCTCTCTCTCTAATATCTCACTCTCTCTATCTCTATCTACACTCTCTCTTTCCCCT
Source organism: Agapanthus africanus (assembly GCA_030015575.1). Lineage (NCBI taxonomy): Eukaryota > Viridiplantae > Streptophyta > Magnoliopsida > Asparagales > Amaryllidaceae > Agapanthus > Agapanthus africanus. Next base: position 540,235,166 of record CM057346.1, read on the forward strand.
TAACCTCTCTCTCTCTCTCTCTCTAACACTCTCACCATTGTCATCATCACCCATCATCGAACCCCTTGACGCACAAGGGCCAAGCTTCACAGCCGAGCCCGACCACCAAGCTGCGAGCCGTCGTTGCCGAGACTCGAGTTCGAGCCAAATCTAGTTGCCGTGCCGCGCGTGTGTCGCGCGTTTGTGACGTTACAATCACCGTGCATCCCCGGGGCTGATCCAGGCAAGTTTTTACTTGCTTACATGCTATTTTACTTAAGTTATAATCGTTAAATGCATAGATTATTAAAGTTACAAGTTTAACCAACTGTGCCATGACCTGTTCGACGTGTGTTCCCAAAGGAAATCTTTCCCTAATTTGGCGGAACTAAACGGTATTGGTTGGCCCATATAACTATGAACTTAGTGTATGAATTTCGCTGTATAATGTGATCGTTAAAGATTAAAACGATTACCCCCAAGTTGAATCGTAAAACTGAAATTATATTGTACCTGAAAATCGTTAAATTCGCCATAAATCATATACACACTAGAATAGTGCGTTCGAGTGCTCAAATCAAAGCCAACTCGACGAACTATGACCCTACACTAGCTTCCAGACATTCCTGTATTTAGATCATGATGATATTCGTATCGGAGTGCGACTCTGGACTGCAGTCCAGAGCGACTCCAGTTATTGGTTTCTGTTCCGTATTGGGTACCACAGGATTTAATTAACTCTTAGGTTGCGGAACTCCACTGTTTATTGTAGATAAACCTGTTAGCTAGACAATATAATTGATTTCACACTGTTTCGTTATCATTTGTTATTTATTCTGTAATTTAAATGATCGGGACGCATAGCAGTCTCAGCAGAATCAGAACTGACATATTATTGTTAAATAGAGTATAACTCCTGACGTGCAGACGCGATCGAAGATCCGTCTGTTGCGTTGAAAACCTTACTGAAAACCCTAGAATTCATCCAACTGTGGCGTCGCTAAAATCTGGTCCCAACTGGGATTAAAGTGCGTTCCGAAACGGACATCTGATTCTGAAACCGGATTTCCAGCCGCGAGCGCTTTAAAATGAAATGATCATAAATAATGATCCTGGAACCCGATTGGCTTGAAACAAAATTCTAAGGATAGATAACTGAACGTATTAAATACTACCTGTTTTTCATTTCGCTAAATTATATACATATGTTTCTTGATAAATCGTGCAAGTGATAGACTGTTGTTTTTATGATACCTGAGTTGTGCTTCTTATACTGTTCATGCATCATATCATACCTATATCATTGTAGTGATAACCTAGTGACATCGTGCATTTACCCAGTGTTAGATTTTAGTGGTGATTGTGGCAAGTACGTCAGTGTTCGTGTATCCGTGATTAAGTGAAAGTGATACGTACTGGTACACAATCAACGATCCTATTATTTCTTTGCATTGTCGACGTCTGTGAGATGCGTGTACGTGTGACTATAAGTGGTATGGGACACTTATGGAAGCGCTTGCACGGGTGTCACAGATAAGGCATCCGACACTGCCATTTATCTTAGGTATTAGTCGGGACGTGCTTGATGGAGGTCCTGCCTCCAGTTCTCGCGCAGACTTGTCACGGATCGATTAGTATTTAGGGTGATGGTTAGCGTTTGATGTAGACCACGGGGTGTGGGGTAGTTTAAGTGTGAGTTCAACAGAATCTCGGGAGTCCCATGCCGGCTTATACATTTAGGGAGTTATATGGAGATTTACAGGGTACGTGATATTCTTGTTACATGTTGGGCCCGTGGTCCCTTGCCCTTGGGTTCTACCCTTGGGTGGAGGACACTCACGAGTGGTTGACTCTCACACTTGGACTGACGATAGGCTTAGTGACCTGTACAGTGAGACTTAGAGACTGATAGGGATACTGGCATTTTATTCATGATATACTGTGTGGCATACCTGACATATCGTTATACAGCTTTACTGTACCGCTGCTTTGATTACTGCGCATTCATATTCTTGCTATCGTTGATTTACTGTTATTCATTTCCATTACCACTGTTAGAATTATCACTTTATTTTATATATATATTATTGCTATTGTGTCGCTCTGACGACCTGAGTATGCATGCTCAGTGTGAGGAGAAGGTTTAGCTTGGATCAGAACTAGACGTGCATCACCGACTTCTTGACTTGCTATTCAGAGTTACTTTCGTTTGTTCCACTTCAGGTCAGTTTATATTATTGTATCTTTCAGTTACTGCATTTCTCATTACCTGCGCATCGTTTACTGTTTACCATGATAAACTAGAAGCCGAAGTGTGACTACGGCAGGACATTTTCTTGATCGTAGGAGCATGGTTGGCCTTGTCTACCCCTCGTATTCCGTATTTTGGGAAGCGGGGCGTGACAGATGGTGTCGACGGTATCTGGATTTGCGTGTCGGTGATGGACACAAGAGATTTGAGGATTTGTGTGTCGGTGATGGATACGAGAGATTGCTGATTTCGGGTGTCGATGCTGGACACCCATATATTGATGTGTTTGTTCTCCGCCGAAAACCGGGAAGACAAACGTCTTGCCTGAATTTGGGGGAAGATACTAGTTGGATTTATCCGTCCACCTCTCCGAAGATGCCAAGTTGATTTATGGCACCGTGTATCGGAGTTTTAGACGGATGCGGCCGATGTAGCAGACTTTGTCAGATTCCCCCTCGTTTGAGGGGTTTTGATTGTGGGGACGCTCTTCCCTGCAGGCGCAAGCCCCTGCAGTTAATTACGCTACCGCATCGCGGTAACCACTTTATCCTTCTACAGATGGTCACTTCGTATCGTGGGTGTTTGTTTTGTTTTTTGATTGCCCGTGGATTGTATACGGAGACTAATTTATGTTGTCGCCCGTAGGGCGTGGATTAGTCCAAATTCGTATTTTCTTAGATTTGGGTTTGGGGTGGGTTTAAGGATACATTAGTCTCATTTGAAACTAAGATCAACTTAAACGTTTGCTAAGGATACGTTAGTCTAATTTCAGACTAAGATCAACTTAACAGGATCGTTTAGATCCAACAACAGAGCATTTGGACTCTATTGTTTTAGTTTAGGGACATTGCGGTCGATTACCAGTTTAAGGACATGGTAGTCCAGTTTAAAGACATCATAGTCTGTAAAGGTTAAGGACATCATAGTCCATAAGTTTAAGGACCCCACAGTCCGAGGTTAAGGACATCATAGTCCATGGGCTTAAGGACCCCATAGTCCGAGGTTAAGGACATCATAGTCCATAGGCTTAAGGACCCCACAGTCCGTAGTTTAAAGACGTCATACTCTGTAAAGTTTAAGGACATCATAGTCCATGAGTTTAAGGACCCTACAGTCCATGGAATGTTTGGTTGTCGGGACCTGTCACCTCTCTGAAGACGTTGAAGGATTACAACGACAAATATCAGAGGAGTAAAGAGATGTACCTTAGAACCAATTTTGATTGGGAAATCTGTAGTCCAATTTAGGACTAAGATCAATTAATTAGATTATGAGCATACGGGCTCGGTTAAATCTGAATTGAGGACTTATGGCCAACTTGGGCTAAGTCCAATTAGGTTTAAAATGTTGGACCTTTGTTTGGGCTGTTGAACATTTGTCTGGGCTCAGCCCCCCATTATTTAGCAATGCTAAGCATGGGTCTGGGTTCTGACCATATTTTGTCTTTTACTGAGTGCCGAGCACTCATGTACCATAAGAGATGATCAATCTTGGAAGACAAGAATGTATTTGAGGCTCGGTCAAAGGGGAGTCCTGCCTCTGGAAGATTTAGTCAATTTAGGCTAAGACTGGTTTGAAAATAGTATTAAACACTAGCACATATCTGGCGGTCACGTGTTCCCACGTGATGCATTTAAAATAGTGTTAAACACTAGGGATGAAATGCTTAAAATAGTGTTAAACACTAGAAAAATGAGGCGCTCACGTGAGGACACGTGAGGCGCCCTAGGATTGGGCCAAGATTCCTTTATTTTATTCTCAGAATATTCAAATAAGGGTTAAACACTTTTAGTGTTCAGGCCATCACGTGTGGGCACGTGATGGGTATCCATACACTGGATATTAAAAGGATTTGCTAGGGGTCACGTGGGGATACGTGAGGGCACCCATGCATTGGATTTTAATCCTTCAGTTCTTTTCATCTTCTCTTTTTTAAAGAGGCGTTTGTCAAAGGTCACATAAGGACATGTGAGGGCACCCAAAGTCTATTCTGCCTTGTCCTTGTTCTCTTTATTTTGAGGAATTTATCCAAGGGTCACGTGTGAGCACGTGACCCCATCTCATTCATTCTTTTATGTTCACTGAGGAGGGGAGTCACGTGTTGCCACGTGATCGGATTTGATACTGATTTCTTTACGTGCATGGAGAGTTTTAAGTCCTTTATTTAAGAATTAAATTCTTTTATAGGGTTAAACCCAAATTTTATTTAGAGGAATTAAATTTCTATGTATATGGAAGAATTAAATTCTTTAAACCCAACTCTCCTTCTAAGTTTTGGGATCTGCATGGCAGAATCTCCCCGATGAGAATTAAATTCTCAACTTATGTGGAGATCTGCTTTTGCAGATCTTCAACCATGAAGAAGAACTAAACTCTTGTTTTAGGGGTTAAACCCTGTCTCTGTTGGAGGAATTAAATACCTAAGTATTTTGGAGGAATTAAATTCCTAAGTATTTGGAAGAATTAAATTCTTCAAACTCAATTCTCCCTCTAAGTTTGGGATCTGCATGGCAGAATCTCCCCGATGAGAATTAAATTCTCAACTTATGGGGAGATCTGCTTCTGCAGATTTTCAACCAAAGGAAGAACTAAATTTTTATTCAGAAGAGTTAAACTCTTAATTTGAGAATTAAATTCTCTCTTTGTTTTATGGAGCTTAGATCTCTTTCCCTTTCTCACCTAGGGTTTCTTTCTTTTTCTGAAGAAATCTTCTTTCTCTCTAGAGAATTAAGTTCTCTTCTTTTTTCTCTCTGTTGTTGTTGTATCGCTCCAGAAAAATCCTCCTCCTCTTCTCTTTTTGACTCCTATTTTTAGGAGAAAGAAGAGAATCAGTCTGTTTAGTCAAAGAAGAGAATCAGTCTGTTTAGTCAATCTTTCATTGGAAGATTACAATTGATTTTGTAACCAACATGATTTTTTAGATCACTCAGTGAATTTTATTCACCATTAGATTTTTAATCCAAAAGATATTATGTCTGTTATTCTTGGTGAATTTCAGGGAAATCTTTCCTTGTAAAGAATCTTTCTATAAATTGGTGATTTTTAATCACCATTGGATTTTTAATTCAATGGTGCTCCATTTTACAGAGAACAATTTTTTTTGTTTGGAAGATTTAAATAAATATTTTTCCAGTTGGGGTTCTCGATTCCCTCTTAATTAGAATTTAATTCTATTAGTTCAGAAGGCTTAAAAGCCTATCACGTGTTGGCACGTGACCCCTGTTCTTGCAAGAAAAAAAATTCTGCGCAAAAGAGCCCAAGGTATCAAATGGTAGCGATACATTTAAGAAAATGTGAACCAGTATTTTCCAGGCTGGATTTTGACAAACTCCCGAATGATAAATAGCTAAATTCTGATGGTATCAAAAGTTTCTCGAAAAATCCTTCGATTTGATATATTATGGACCTCATAATTCATCCGGGATCAAAAGTTATGAGGCCTAACGCAGAGGCATTGTCACGTGTCCACACGTGATGATTTCAAAGACTAGAAGTGTTTAACACTTATTTGCAGATTTTGAGAATAAAATAAAGGAGGTTTGACCCAATTCTCAGGCGCCTCTCACATGACCCCACGTGACTACCTCATTTTTAGTGTTTAACACTACTTTGAGCGTTTTGTCCTTAGTGTTTAACACTGTTTTAAGCACATCACATGGGAACACGTGATCGCCAAATATGTGCTAGTGTTTAACACTATATTCAAACTGGGCTTAGCCCAAATTGGCTAAGTTTTTCCAGAGGCCAATCTCCCTTTCAACTAAACCTCAAAATTGATCAGTTCATATGATATGCAAAGTAAAGTCCAGAGCTATAATGAATGGTTAGTGCTTAGCCAAAGACAAAATGATGTCAGAGCCCCAAACCCTTGTTTAGCATTGCTGAATAATGGGGGGCTGAACCCAGACAAATGTTCAACAGTCCAAACAAAGATCCAGCATTTCAAACCTAATTGGACTTAGCCCAAGTTGGCCATAAGTCCTCAATTCAGATTTAACTGAGCCCATGTACTCATAATCTAATTAATTGATCTTAGTCCCAAATTGGATTACAGATTTCCCTATCAACTTTGGTTCAAGGGTACATCTCTTCACTCTTTTCATATTTGTCGTTGTAATCCTTCAACGTCTTCAGAGAGGTGACGGGTCCCGATAACCAATCATTCCATGGACTGTGGGGTCCTTAAGCCCATGGACTATGATGTCCTTAATCTCGGACTGTGGGGTCCTTAAGCCCATGGACTATGATGTCCTTAACCTCGGACTGTGGGGTCCTTAAGCCCATGGACTATGATGTCCTTAACCTTGGACCACCATGTCCTTAAACTGGTAATCGACCGCAATGTCCCTAAACTAAACAATAGAGCCCAAATGCTCTTTTGTTGGACCTAAGTGATCCTGTTAAGTTGATCTTAGTCTAAAATTAGACTAACGTATCCTTAACATACGTTTAAGTTGATCTTAGTCTCAAATGAGACTAACGTATCCTTAAACCCAACCACCAAACCCAAATCTAAGAAAATACGGATTTGGACTAATCCACACCCTACGGGCGACAACATAAATCAGTCTCCGTATACAATCCACGGGCAACCAAAAAAAAAAACAAACACACACGACACGAAGTGACCATCTGAAGAAGGAGAAAGTGGTTACCGTGACGCGGTAGCGTAATTAACTGCAGGGGCTTGTGCCTGCAGGGAAGAGCGTCCCCACAATCAAAAACCCCTCAAATGAGGGGGAATCTGACGAAGTCTGCTATATCGGCCGCATCCGTTTAAACCTTCGATACATGGTGTCATAAATCAACTTGGCATCTTCGGAGAGGTGGACGGATAGCACCAATTAGTATCTTCCCCCCAAATTCAAGCAAGACGGACCTACGCAGTCGCGTCTCTGTGTTTCGGCGGAGAACAGATTCTGGCACGCCCGGTGGGACCTCTTCCTCTTTCCACTCCACACTTCGTGTGTCATGTTTCACGAACAAGTCGCGGTTTGACATGGTTGCCCTGGATTCGAGGTACTAAGATTTGGTGTCTTACTCCGTGCAGAAAACAGAAGATCAATGGCTTCAAACTGCACTAACTGCAACTGCAACTCTCACTCTGTCCTGTCCGGAGGAGTGAATTATGGGCCTCAAGCGGCCTCCCTTTTCACAATACCGGTGGAACAAGTGACCCAAGCCACCACTGGATTGTTCTTATGGACGATGATCCCGCCAACAAGCTTCAACGCTCCTGTACCATCACAAGAAGCTCCGAAGAAGTCGGTCTTTGATCGGCTTACCACTACTACGACCCCTCTTAACGGGTCGCCCAAACCAAGTGTCTCGGTTTTCGGCAGACTGGGCCAAAACTCCAACGGGCCCGTGAAGGAGCCCGCAATATCAGAAGGCGTTATCCCGAAGCGGATAGCTATTCCTACTCCCGAAGTCACCAAGACGGCTTCTCCGGCTAAGGGGTTGGTCTTCACAAGACTGGCCGTTTCAGATCCTACTCCGGGTGAAGTAACCAAGGCTGTTTCCCTTGCATGAAAATCGGCCTTTTCAAGATTAGTCATTCCCTCTCAGCGAGCATCTGTCTTTGACAAGCTGGCTCCAACAACAGACTCTCATCAGAACAGGGGGCATGGAAAAGATGATCCAACAAGGGAAGTGATCCCAGCCGCACGACATGCTTGACGTCGCCAATGGCGCCGAGTGAGGAAAACAGTAGCTTATCATCTCCGCCAGCTCCAATCATGGAAGTTGATGCTGCTGTTCCAACGGGGAACAGTTTTGAACCACTCAGGAGGGTCCACAAGAACTCTCCGACCGCTGTGCTGAAAAGGTCTCCTCCACCTATGGAGAATGCCCCAAAGGTGAAGCTAGAGCAGCCCCCTCAACGGCCGTCCTCTAAAATTTACAAGGTCTGGCGACAGGTCCAGGACTCCGTGATTGATCAAGATTACTCTAGCCGACAGAAAAAGGTGAAAGTTTCGCGAGAAGACGACTATCCTGTCAAGCCACAAAAGGTGTCGTCTACCCGGGTTCCCGTTGCAACGGCCCCCTCAGTTTCGACCGCCTACAAAAGAAGGAGGTCGGAGAAGATCTCTGCGTCTTTGGCAAATCACAAAGACACTGAATCTGAACGCCCCAAGTCTGGGGGCATGGTGGTGCACACTGTCTATATGGCATCCGGAAAAGAGGATAGCTGTATCTCCACAGGTCATCGACCGCTTACACAATCTGTAACAACGGCCCAGGAGCAACAACAGAAGCTTCAGGAAATGTTGACGCAGATGGCCGTACTCACAGGGCCAAAAGAATGCCCGGAAATGTCATTAGAGCAACGTCAGGAACAAGAAACTGATGCTGAATTCCTCCGCAGAATCCTCGAAAAGAAGGACAAAGAGGCAGCGAAACAAGCTGCCAATATAAAACGAATGGCGTTCCTATTGCAAGACATGGTCGGAATGATGTTACAGCCGGATCCTCCAGCTGAGGATCCTCCTATTATCCTCGAAGACGACCGAGCGGAGACGTCAAACCCTCTTCCGGCTTGTTCAGGGGCCAAAGAGGAGACCATCTCAAAAGATGCCCTGGATGATTACATCGCTCAGCAGATACGAGTTCATCAAGCGAGTGTTCCCCTCCGAAAGACGGCGGACAAGACGTTAGGACGTCTGGCCTGAGATTCGAGGCAGATGCTAATTGGTTTTATCCGTCTACCTCTCCGAAGATACTAAGTTGATTTATGGCACCATGTATCGGAGGTTTAGACGGATGCGGCCGATGTAGCAGACTTCGTTAGATTCCCCCTCGTTTGAGGGGGTTTTGATTGTGGGGACGCTCTTCCCTACAGGCGCAAGCCCCTGCAGTTAATTACGCTACCGCATCACGGTAACCACTTTCTCCTTCTCCAGAATTTCATTTCGTGTCGTGTGTGTTTATTTTGTTTGTGGATGTCCGTGGATTGTATACGGAGACTAAGTTATGTTGTCGCCCATAGGACGTGGATTAGTCCAAATCCGTAATTACTTAGATTTGAGTTTGGTGTTTTAGTTTAAGGATACGTTAGCCATATTGAGGCTAAGATCAACTTAAACGTTCGTTAAGAATACGTTAGTCTGATTTGAGACTAAGATCAACTTAACGGGATCGTTTGGATCCGACAAAAGAGCATTTGGGGGCTCTATTGTTCCAGTTTAGGGACGTAGTGGTCCATAGGTAGTTTAAGGACATTGCGGTCCATTGCCAGTTTAGGGACATGGTGGTTCATATTCCAGTTTAGGGACATGGTGGTCCATAGGTAGTTTAAGGACGCTTAAGTCCGTGGGTTTAAGGACCCCACAGTCCCTGTTTTAGTTTAAGGACGCTTAAGTCCGTGGGTTTAAGGACCCCACAGTCCGTGTTTTAGTTTAAGGACGCTTAAGTCCGTGGGTTTAAGGACCCCACAGTCCGTGTTAATGTGTGGTTGTCGGGACCCGTCGCCTCTTTGACGTCGTTGAAGGATTACAACGATAGGTGTCAAAGGAGTTCGGAGATGTACCCTCGAACCGGATGTAAATTGATTTAGGAGAGCAATCTTGTTCAATCAATTTAGTTTGAGGACTTACGACTATGATTGGGCTAAGTCCAGTTGAGAATATTCAACGTTATTATTTTTTTTTTGGCCTATTAGGCCTGTGCTAGGGCTTTGCCCATGTTTAAGTAATGCATTGCATTTTTTTATTTTGTTTGGGCTCTGCCCATTTATAAATGATGCAGAGCATCGATTTTGTTTGGGCTCTGCCCTTTCATTGCATTTTATTTTGTTTGGGCTCTGCCCTTTTATAAAAGATACAGAGCATCAATTTTACTTGGGCTCTGCCCTTTTATTGCATTGCAATTTATTTTGGCCTACTAGCCCTTTTTGATTTGAGCCTGGCCCTTTGATGAACAATGCATTGTATTTGTCAGGTGCTTTGCGCCAATTAATGAGCGCAAGCGCTTGTGGTGATGACACGTGTCACGCAAGCGCAGTGCGCTGCGCCAGTGCGCTGTGCTTGCGCTGCTGACACGTGGCGCGCTCTGGTGAGTTACGCCAATTTCAGAGAGCAAGGCTCTTTCTTAAAAGCGCATAGCGCAAGTGGTTCAGGTGCTGACACATGGCGCTCTCTGGTGGCTTGCGCCAACCCAGGAGCGCAACAGTGTAGTTTTTGCAAGTGCAAGGCACTATTTCAATAATCTTTGAGAATCTTTAAGATTCCAGAACCAATGGTTCATAAAAAAGTGCAAGGTACTGTTTGATTTCTTGATCCAATTTAGATCAAAGAAAACAAGTTTTTCTTGTTTTCAGAGAACCAGTGGTTCATAAAAAAGTGCAAGGCACTTATTATTATTTGAAGACCATTGATCTTATTCTTAGATCAATGATCTATTAGAAGAAATTCTTCTATTTTGTGAAGGTTTTTACCTTTATCTTGAACTTTCTTTAGAGTTCGCTCTGTTTTTGAGGTTCTTAATCTCTCACAATGTTGATGATTTGAATTGGGGTCTAGGGGCCTTTATATAGTGCCCATAAATTTGTTAAATTTGTTACAGAGATCTTTCTCTGAGTGATTCGGGGAATTTTCCCCACCGTTGGATCTTTGATCCAAGAGCTTCTATTTTACAGAAGACAATCTTCTTATTTTAATAAGAACAGAAAAATCTTAATAGAATTTAATTCTGTTTGGCGCAAACGCCCCAGCGCATGACATGTGTCGCGCAGCGCACAGCGCAGCACAACTGCGCTGACACGTGTCGCGCAGCGCCTGCGCAACTGAAGCGTTGCTTTCTTTAATTTTTGTTTTAAATAGAGCCTCGCTCTGATTGGGCGCGCTGCCTTGGGCACTGCGCTGACGTATCAGCCTTTGACACGTGGCGCGTTGCGCGCTGCGCGCAGCGCAAGGAATTTGAAGCGTTGCTTCGAATTTTGAATTTTTTGAAATTCAAACAGAGTTTTGCTCTGATTGGGGGAAATAAATGCCCCCCACCGTTGCGCTCACGTGGCGCGCACGTGAGTGCAGCGGTGGAAAGATCCTGACCGCAGATCAACTCAGTACTTGAAAGGGCGCAAGCGCCTTATAAATAGGGCCCCGACCCTTAGAAAATTTTATCCATTTTCCAAGATTTTGATTTTCAGTGCTTTGCTCTTGCTTAAGAACTTCAGAGCTTTGCTCTTACTTCCAGAACTCTAGAGCTTTTCTCTCATTTCCAACGTTAGAAAAACTTTAGGTAAAATTAATTTAAATTAATTTAAATCAATCTTAACCAACAGAGCCTTGCTCTCATTGATCTTTTGATCTAAAGAAATCCCCTTTGGGGTTTCATAAACAGAGTTTTGCTCTCAAGAATTTGTTTCAGGGTCTTTTAACCCATGAACAGAGCTTTGCTCACTGACAAAATATAGATCTTTTGATTTTCTGATGATGAAATCTTAAGAGTTTTTTTTTATATGGATCTTTAAGATCCCAGAACTTTTAATTTTTTTTAGGAATTAATTAATTTTTTCTTTGATGGAATTTTTTTACCATTATTACAGAGCTAGGCTCTTTTTAAGGAATTTTATTTCCCTGAGACCAGAGTTTGACAAGTGTTACTCTGTGACAGAGCTTTGCTCTGAAAGAGGAGATTTTCTCCTTGTCTCTAGGGTTTTTTATTATTGATGAGAATGTTCTCTTGGGGGTTTAACTGACAATCTCATCCAATGATGGGGTTGTCTTATTAACTGATGCATTGTCATCCAGATTTTGTGGGTCCCCCTTTGATCTCCTACCCACTGCACTGCACTGTGGTGTAATTAATTTTAATTTAATTTAAATTAATTTTTAATTTAATTAATTAATTAATTAAAAATTTTAAACGCCAAGCGTTGAAATTGCAACACTAACGGCTACTTTTGTTCCCTTGCAGCGACTATGTCTTTCGATATTTCATTCCCGTTTGCTCGTTCGGAGGACGGATTTCCTGAAGCGTCCTTGGACCGCGAAGTCCTAGCTATGATCAGGGACCACGACCCGGAATATAAGAGTCTCCACCTTTGGGGGTCGTGGTACAATCAGATTATCATGGGCCGACGGAGCTTCACGTGCGCAGTACTGTCAGAACCCATAACGGCGATTCATTATGCCAGCCCAACCCCGGTGCAGTATGCCGTGGAGATGGTTGATTGGACCTCGAAGGGCTTTCTTCATCCTGCCATAGATGCAATTCCGGTTCAGCGTCCTATGGTTTTGGATATCCTGGGACGCCGTATCTGTCAAGGCGAGGCACGACCTTGGGGGCAATCATATAACATAGGTCTGATCCCCCGCCACCCGATTGGCTATCTGCCGTGGGCTTGCTATATCCTGTCGGCGAAGAAGTCGCAGTTGATAAGGTTAGGGTTGTACACTGCGGTTTACGTCTCCCTCTTCTAGTATCCCACACTTCCCACCTGGTGGTTCAAGGCCTTCTTGGAGCAGTGGAACATTCCTACTCATACTTTCCTCGCAATGGACCGGGAAGTGTCAATTTCTCTGGAGGAATTCACAGAGGTCTCCGGTTTACCGGTTATAGGGGAGCACTATGAGGAGTTGCTTCCTACAGATGAGTATGTCTTCGGTGCTAAGCCGGCAGTAAGGGGGCTCACTCCGGAGAATGCTGTTCAACACCAATTCCCAAGCTTGATCAAAGTGTTGAACATCTATGAGGCCCTTTTCATCGAGCGTGGGAGTCGCGGAGTTAGCTTCGAGGATTTCATCGCTCGGTTCCTTCACCCAAGCGTCTTCTCGGCAGAAGCTGCCAAGTTTGCCACCCTTGATGACCCTTTCGGTTTAGGTTTGGATAACCTGCCGGCGGAGGAAATAGACCAAAAGGGTTTTTTCCTTCCTGACTCCCCGACTGTGTCTTTTACGGAAGTTGCAGCCCCCGGGATGGACGAGGAGGCCTTCTTCTTAGGATTTCTTGGGCTATGGCTGAGTTGGTTTGCGCTCCCGATGCATTCTCGCCATATGCGGCCCTCTGTCTTTTACCCAGCTCACCGGATGACCATCGGGGTAAAGGTGGCCGTTGGGATCGCCGGCTTGGCACACTTGTATCACGGCCTCAGTCGAGCGGCGGATGCTAATGAGCCTGGGGTATTGCACGTGATCTTCCCGATGCACTACTTCGTATCGTGGTTTGAGCTACACACATCGGGTGTTTTCGACATGCATAAAAGGCCCTCGTTCTATGACAGGTGCAGTTTCCCTCGCATCATACAGCTGATTGGCACCTCAATCGTGACTCCATCGCCACGGAATGCCAGGGGTTTGCTCCTTCGCCCCCACACCATTGGAGACGGGGTGTCTTTCATTGACAAAGTGTTGACTATTGGAAAGGCATCTACCACTGCAGTGCGGCCATTGCAAAACACTTTCAAAGATGGAGCCTCAGTTTTAACGGCCCGGGAGATCCTCCACTTATATTCTATCAGACCGGGCTTCCTGGTGTTCAGGCAGAACGGTGCGGCGATTTTCATGAGATACAACCCGCATCGTTTCGCCCAACAACTGAGCTACAATCAAGGGGTACCACTGGAGGCTTTCCTATCGGAACCTGCTGCTACCGAAGAAGGGATGGAGAGCGCGCTGCATCACTTCATGCGTCTGAATACGGGTTCCCACTTTTTTATTAGTGAGTCGGCTTGCGCCCCATGACTCCTCAAGGTATATACAGAATGGTATAGTCATTCGATGGGAGCCGTCATAAAGGAGGAAAAGCGATTGCTGGTCGACCGTAAGGGTGTGCCTCCAGGTAGCGACCGCAACGCTCCTTTAGTGCCAAGGACCCCGGTAGTTCCCCCTCTAAAAGATGCTAGAGTCGGACCACCGCGTGCGCAGAGTCCTCCACGCGGATTGCCGCTTCCCGATATTGCAGATGCACCACCAGCGCCCTGTGCTCCAGTGGAGACAGTGGTCGTAGCCTCGCCGGAGTCTGGTGTGGGTGCGTACATCGGGACCCGCCGCCCCAAGGTGCCTGCAAAGCATAAGTCGATCCCGGATGCACCTAGGGTTGGTGGGCGGAAGAAGAAAAAGAAATCGCTCTTCGCTGCTGACGTCGCGTTCGGTCAGGAACCCCACGCTCCTTATGGTGAGGGCCTGAGTGACTACAGGACCAACAGGGGGTTAGTCATGCCACCGGATGACACGGACTTGGAGGCCGCCATCATAGCTTCAGAGCGGTTGGCGAGGCATGACGCGTGGCTAGCTAAGTTTGCGCAAACAGGTAATCACTAGTCGCATTTTTTATTGCATCATATCTTTATTATTGCCTTTGACTAACGTTTTTCCTTCTTTTCTTCCCACAGGCATCACCACTGAAGAAGCCATTGCTGCTTCCCTTAAGACTTTCCAAGAGGAGGAACACCTTAGTAAGTCCTTAAGCCTTGGTAAATTTCGATTCATCAAGTCTTCATTTTCCTTGTGTTATGGTCGATCTAATCTCCCCCTTTTTTATCGTAGGAACCACAATGCCGATCCCGCCAAGTGACGTAGAGACTCTTCCCGGGCCAGCCGCCGATGTTTCTGCCTCCTCAGGGCTACCGCGAGAGGTCCGTCTTGAAGAGCCGATGAGAGATGCCTTAAAGGCTCTGGAGGCAACTCTAAACGAGGACGACGACACCTTAATTAAGGAAGCGTCGAAGAGGTCTATCGCGACGGCCCGGGAGGAGAGGAAGCGGTCGAGGCGCGAAGCGAAGGCACGCAGAGCTGCCTTGGCCATTGGAGCGGGCCCAAGCACCGTCCCTCATGCCGATACTCCGTCAGAAGAGCCCCCGGTCGCCTTGTCTACAGCTCATAAACAGGCGTTGCACGCCAATAGGGAGGCTAGCGATAAGTCCACTTCAGGTAATATTTCTTTCAGAATTTTGTTGTAAGAATTATGAAGCGGTCGGTTCTTATATATTATGTCCTGCAGGGCTAAGTCCAACCGAGGGGGAGACGGAGACTGTCGAACCTGCGGGGCCAGAGGAAGAGGCATTGGTCGAGCCCGAGCCGATGGCGGACGACACAACCGGGATTGCCGGGCCCGAGCTAGTGGCTGACGAAATGGTCACGTCCACTATGCCTGAGCAGGTGGTTGATGCCGAGCCCAAGGTAGCAGCGGACGGAGCGCCTGAGACCGATGACCTCATGGCGACGGTGGACGAGACAACCGCGACTGCTGAGCCCGAGGGAGTAGCGGGTGAGGTGGACATGATTCCTGAGGACGAGCCGACTGCTCTTTCTCAGGAGTCCGGTAATGCTCCAGTCATAGCTCTCCCCGCCTACGGCCTTCCGCCGTCTCCTGGCCTCGTGAGCACGACGACAGCCCCCGTGGAGTCTGGGGATGAGGCCACGGGTGGTGGACTTATGTCGATTGAGGAGGGAGACGCCTCCATCTCAGCTGGAGGCTCATCAGGTAAATTTCGGATTACCGTCCCTTTTTTTATCTCGCAATTTTTCTTGACAGGTTTACCCTTGTTTTTTTTTTAACGCAGGTGCGGCCAGTGCCAATGCTCCATTGCTTGAGGGAGCGCCGTCAACTACTGCTTTGGCGGTGGTCACCTCTCGGCCCTCTCTCGTACCATCGAAGATGTTGGAAGGTATGGGTTTGCAACTTATGAGTCTTATTTTTCAGATGCATAATTTATGTGCTAAAGTCGTACTGTTGTGTCTTTTTCAGGAGTGCTTTTTGACCATCTTTATCAGGTGTTGCTCTCACACTTCTCCTTCCCATCCGAGCTCGCTTCTCCTTCTGGTGGCGCTGGTGAGTATAGTCTCCAACTGATGTCTTTTTTTTAGTAATGGAATTATTTCTAATTTTCCCTTGTCCTGATTGCAGTGCTACAAATCGAGGGAGGAGACGAAAGATCGGTCGTGCCACCGGCCCTTCCGGCCTTGCCACCTCCTGCAGCTGGTATAGTAGACTATCTCATCAATGACTTTTTCATATTTCTTGAACTGTTATCTGACCGTATCTTATTTTTTTTTAGCTGTCGTTCCGGTCTCGGCGCCCTCCGAGCCTTGCATCACAATGCCGGCATGCCCTTTCCTGAGACGTCCATCCTCGAAAGGCGCCGCGAACAGTCTACGTATGTTGAGCGACTACATCGAGGAACTCAATATCGAGACTCCTACGTCTGCTGCAGATTTCGCAACGGCGGTTAACCCGATGCTGGTGATACTCGTAAATTTCCATGACGAGGGCATCGTTGCATCTTAGGTTAATCACTGCAGGGAGATCGAGGCTCGCCTGCATCAGTTGGAGTCGATGCGTCCTGCCCCTGAGGTTCTGGCCGTGAGCACTCAAAGAGCAGCGTGGATTGAGCAAAGCGCTTCTTACGTCCACCACTTGGAACAAGAAGCGGCTTTAAGGCTGAGGGAATACCGAGAGACCTCGAGCGAGATGGCTCGTCTGCGTGCTGAGGTTGAGGCGAATGCTGCCCAAGTGAAGGCTATCTTTGAGGGCCTCCTGGAATGCATCTCTCATAGGCTAAACTTGAAGCGAAAGCTTGATGTCGCCGAGCGTGACATCCCAGGCCGCGAAGCTGCTCATCAGGCCGTTGGGGAGCAGCTTGCATCCTTCTTGCAGCAGCGGGCTCAAGTGGAGGCAGAACTGGCGGTGGTGGCCGATCAGGAGAAAGCGTGGAAGGAGGTGCGCGAACAATTGCTAGAGCTATGCAAGACGCTTCCTTCCCAGTAGTTCCCCTTGTATCCATATACTTGTAAAAAAAATTCTTTTTTTCGAATAAGATGTATCCATTCTTTATTCATTTGTACGCTTCACCTTGTACTTAATTAAATTAATAAATAAAGATACACATTTTTCTTTGCAATGTCTTGTACTATTTCTTTGCTTTCTCCTTTCTTTTATTATCAGCATGTTGCCTTGATAAACACAATCGACAGATAATAGAGTAAACATCTAGATTTCTCCAAGAGATAGCGATGGCTTAGGCCGCAGGTTCAAATCTGCTGCCTAAGACTTTTCAACTCTATGAGCCGCGAGGGTTCATAGAGACTTTTCTCCCTACGGATCGAGAGGATCTCGTAGGTGGATTTTCTCCTTAGGAATCGTGAGGATTCCTAAGTGTGTTTTCTCTTATAAGTCATAAGGATCTTATAAGAGAATTTTCTTCCTTACAAGTCGAGAGGACTCGCAAGCGGTTGGTGAGTTGACTTGTTTCCGAGTCGAAGTATTGCTCGGACGGGGAGGTCGTTGGCTGACTTGTTTCCGCGACGGAGGTCGTTGGTTGACTTATTTCCACGACGGAGGTCATTGGCGACTTGTTTCCACGACGGAGATCATTGGCTGACTTGTTTCCGCGACGGAGGTCATTGGCTGACTTGTTTCCGCGACGGAGGTCATTGGATGACTTGTTTTTGAGATGGAGGTCATTGGCTTACTTGTTTCCAAGACGGAGGTCATTGGCTGACTTGTTTCCGCGACGGAGGTCATTGGATGACTTGTTTCCGAGACGGAGGTCATTGGATGACTTGTTTCCGCGACGGAGGTCATTGGCTGACTTGTTTCCGAGACGGAGGTCATTGGCTGACTTGTTTCCGCGACGGAGGTCCTTGGCTGACTTGTTTCCGAGACGGAGGTCATTGGCTGACTTATTTCCGATACGGAGGTCATTTGCTGACTTGTTTCCACGACGGAGGTCATTTGCTGACTTGTTTCCGCGACAGAGGTCATTTGCTGACTCTAGGTTGTCTGTGAACCGTAGAGTCTTGGAACTGGGGACTTTGCCGTGGCTCCGATTGGTGATGTCACGTCTGTGTCCTGCTGGAATGAGGAGGAACGCCGCTGTTGGTCTCCAGGCTGTAGATGCGGTCGTCGAGATCTGACTTCCCTTTGACGCAGCCTGGTGGGGAAATGTAGTCCCCTTTCCTTTTTTTTTGTTTATGCCCATGGATTGTATACAGGGGTCACTATGGACTTACCTGCAGGGCAAAAGTTTCATTCTTTCATTTTTTTTATTTCTTTCTGCGATGCTCTATCATTTCAGCTTTTTACATCGCGAAAGTCGCGATTGCCCAATCATTTCGGCTATTTATTTTTCGCGGTGCCCAATCATTTCGGCTATTTATTTTATTTTTACTCGCTGTTTTTTATTGCGAGTTGCCCAATCATTTCGGCTATTTCGTATGCATGTGTGGCCTACCGGCTTTTCGCCGTAAATCTGAAATTAGACACCGATTTCGGTATCAGCACCGCTACAACTGGGATGTTGCCAGGAGCGAATCATCATTTGCCTCTGTCGATGTCGAACAAAGGTGGCTTAGCGAACAGGGTTAAGGTCCTGTCGACTAAGGCTTTTAACTTCATGAGCCGTAAGGGTCTCACAAAGGTATTTCTCCCTACAAGTCATGAGGATCTCGTAGGTGTATTTTCTCCTTAGGAATCGTGAGGATTCCTAAGTGTATGTTCCTCTGTAAGTCGTAAGGATCCTATAAGAGGGTTTTCTCCTTGTGAATCGAGAGGACCTACAAGGGTTGTTCATCATGCGTACATATCCCCAGTCACGGATGGGACTCGGTTAGGGAAATGTTTATTCGCGCCCGTGGATTGTATACAAGGGTCAGTATTGAGCCACCTGTAGGGCAATATCGAAGGTTGTGGGGGTTTGCTTAAGTACAGGTTTAAGCCTCTGTAACTTAAGACTTTCAAATCTTATGAGCCGTGAGGGTCCCATAAGAGAGTTCTCCTTACGAGTCGTGAGGATCTCGCAAGTGTAATTTCTCCCTAGGAATCGTGAGGATCCCTAAGTGTGTTTCTCCCTTGTGAGTCGTAAGGATCTCACGCGGGTGGTTTCTCCTTACAAGGTCGAGAGGACCCTGCAAGTGTCCTTTAACGAGGTTGCGCCCTTTCAGGTTTTCACAAACACTCGCCGGTAGTCCTGCTGTTTTTATTCACGGGGTTCTTTCGGGTTTTCATCCGTGCCCATTTTGCTTATGGACATACCGTGTTTTTTTTAATTCTTTTTTATTTTTATATATTTTTTTTACGAGGTCGCGCCCTTTCGGGTTTTCACGAACACTTGCCGGCCCTGCTGTTTTTACACATGGAGCCCTTTCGGGTTTTCATCCGTGCCCATTTTGCTTATGGACATACCGTTTATTATATTTTTTTATATATATATTTTTTTTCTTTTTCTTTTACTCATCTCGTCAGCCTGAAGATGCTGCGGTAATAGTTTAAAGACGTTTCGGTCCTTCGTTATTTTAAGGACGTTTCGGTCCGCCATTAGTTTAAGGACGTTTCGGTCCGTCCAGGCGAAGGCTGGCTACTGCTTATAAAGTTTGAGTTTAGGAAGATATCGAGCGGACATAGTCGTCGTCATCTATCATTGACCTAGGCAGTAACTTGCTAAGCGTAGTATTTCTTTAGGAATCGACCATTTATTGGCCTGTAAGGCCTTTCACCGTGCATATCCATGAGTAGATAGGCTCCACCCTGGTAGACCTTGTCTATGATGTACGAGCCTTCATAGTTTGGCTCGAATTTTCCCCGCTTGGCGCGATTGGGGATCATAGGCCTTTTGACCACTAGCACGAGTTCGCCTTGGCGGAATGTCCTCTGCCGGGTCAATCTTTCATATGAGCGCGTCATCTTTGCTTTATAGGCCTCCAGATTTTGTTGCGCTATGAGCCGGGTTTCATCAAGGGCATCAAGCTCCTCAAGCCGAAGGTGGGCATTTTCTTCGTCCATCAGCTCGTAGTGAACCGCCACTCGTAAAGAGGGTAACTCTATCTCGAGGGGGAGTACTGCTTCTGTACCGAGTACTAACGCATATGGCGTTGTGTTCGTGGCCGTCTTGAACGTAGTTCGATACATCCAGAGAGCTTCTTGCAGTCTCTTGTGCCAGTCCTTCTTATTTCGGGACACCGTCTTCTTCATTATCTTTGTCAAGGTCTTGTTGAAGGCCTCGGCCAGACCGTTAGCTCGTGGATTATAAACCGAGGAATATCTCCAGTCTATATTGTGTTGTTGCACGAAGCGACTGATCTTGTGGCTTCTGTAAGCTGGCCCGTTATCGGAGATGATCTGTCGTGGAGTTCCAAACCGATATATGATGTGGGTCTTGAAGAAATGGAGGATATTCTCCGTCTTCACTTCCCTCAGCGGTACTGCCTCTGCCCATTTGGAGAAGTAGTCAGTCGTCGCCAGGATGAAACGATGTCCCATAGACGATGCTGGTTCGATGGGTCCGACTATGTCAGTTCCCCACATTTCGAATGGCCAGCTAGCCACCGTTGGATGGAGTGGATTTGGATGCTGGTGGATGAAGTCCCCATGGATTTGGCATGAGTGGCATTGCTTCGCATATTCGAGGCAGTCCTGAATCATCGTGGGCCAATAATAACTCATCCGTTTAATCTTCAACTTCATCTTCGGGCCTGCTTGGTGAGAACCGCAGAGTCCGTCATGAACTTCCTGAACGACTCTTTTCGCTTCGTCAGGTCCCAGGCATCTCAACCACAGAGAGTCAAATGACCTCTTGTACAGAATATTGTTGACGAAGGCGAAAGACAGAGCTCGTTTCATAAGCTGATGTCTTGAGGACGCATCTTCGGGTGTTCGACAGTATTTGAAGTAGTCTATAAAGACTTCCCTCCAATCCTCGGCCTTTTCCTGGTCTTTTATTTGCAGGGTCATTTGCTCAGTCACTTCCTTCTCTTCGGATGATTCCGGAGATATTTCTGCTGAGGCAAGCACCCGACGGCTTTGTACCACGATTCTGACGTCATCGAGGTTCTCATCAGCCAGTTCCATAGCGAACTTGGCCAATGCGTCCGTTTTGCTGTTTTCCGCGCGCGGTATGCTTTCCAAAGTATAGGAGGGAATTTGGGCCAACAGTTGCTGCACCTTGTCGCCGTACTTTACCAGCTCTGGCTTGCACGTCTGGTAGTCGCCGTTTACTTGACTAACGACCAGCTGGGAGTCTCCGTATATGAAGAGGTCTTCAATTCCCATGTTGATGGCAATCTCGAGGCCTGCTGTCAAAGCTTCGTATTCAGCTTCATTGTTTGTCCTCGGCTCTATTAGGGAGAAAACGAAACGCATTATCCCTCCTTGTGGAGTCGCAAAGATGAGTCCTACCCCCGATTTGATTATAGGGGTACTTTGTTTACGCTTCTTCATGTAAGATGCTCCATCGAAATAAAGCTCCCATCGGGTATCACCACCGTTGATCGCATCAAACGCATGTTCGTCTGGAAGATCGCAATTCAGAGGAGAATCGCCGGGTATCGGATGCTCAGCGAGGAAATTGGCGATGGCCTGGCCTTTCACTGCCTTGAGAGGTTGATACGTTATCGAGAACTCCATCAAGAGCAGGGCCCATTTAGCGAGTCGTCCCGTCAATATGGCCTTTGACATTAAATATTTAAGAGGGTCCACCTTCGAAATGAGACGGACCTCATGCGCCAACGCATAGTGTCCGAGCTTTGTTATCGCAAAGATCAACGCCAGGCAGTGTTTTTCAATGGGGGAGTAGTTGCTTTCTGCCCCCAGTAGAACTCGACTTAAGTAGTAGAGTGCTCTTTCTTTCCCTTGATCGTTCTCCTGTGCCCACAATGCACCTAAGGAACCTTCGAGGGCGGTTGTATAAAGAATGAAGGGTTTTCCCTTGACCGGATCAGCCAACACTGGTGGGTTCTGCAGGTATTGCTTGATCTCGGCTAGCGCGCTTTGGCATTTTTGATCCCAGACGAACGGGGTTCCCTTCTTCATCAGGTGGCTGTAAGGACGGAGCTTGCCTGAAAGGTTGGCTATAAATCGCCGTATACACGCGAGCTTCCCTTGGAGAGACCGCAACTGTTTGAGAGTCCTTGGCGGAAGTATTTCCATGATCGCCTTGATCTTCGACGGATCTATCTCAATACCTCGGTGTCGGACGATGAATCCCAGGAATTTGCCCGAGGAAACTCCGAATGTACACTTGAGCGGGTTCATCTTCAAGTTGTATTGTCGAAGGCGTTGAAATACGGTCTTCAGATGCTCGAGATGTTCCTCGTATGATTTGCTTTTAACCACGAGATCGTCAATATAGCATTCGACGATTTCGTGTATAAGGTCATCAAAGATTTTCGTCATGGCCCTCTGATAGGTGGCACCGGAGTTCTTTAGGCCGAAGGGCATCACCTTATAACAGAATATTCCCAAAGGAGTCCGAAAAGCGGTGTGCTTCTGGTCTTCGGGATGCATCTTTATCTGATTATACCCTGATGAGCCATCCATGAAGGAGAAAACCTCATGAGTGGACGTATTGTCTATCATCAGTTCGGTGACTGGCACTAGGAAATCGTCCTTCGGGCAGGCTTTATTGAGATCCCGGAAGTCTACGCATATGCACACTGTCCCATTTTTCTTCATCACTGGGACGATGTTGGCGATCCACTCGGGATACTGGACCTCCTGGATGAAGCCAGAGTCGATCAGCTTCTTGACCTCGGCGTTGATACTCATCTCAAGCTCGAGCCGCATTCTTCTCGGTGCCTGTTTGACTGGCTTGATGTCCGGGGATATTGCCAATTTGTGCACCGCAATTTCTGGATCTAGTCCCGGCATTTCGGAATAGTTCCATGCGAAGCAATCTCTATGCTGTACAAGCAAGTCCTTTAACGCAGCCACCCTTTCTTCGGATAGCAGCTCGCTGACGAATGTCGGTCGCGGGTCATTTGCCGTCCCCAACTCAATTTTCTTGAGTTTATCCGCAGTGGTATGGATTCCATCTTCCAGCTCTTTTGGTGCTGGTGGAAATTCTGAGATCACCCCATCGTCGCTGTTTTCGAAGCACCAGGGAAGGTCATCCATGTTCTCGGGCTCTTCTTTTGATATTGTTACCATGTGAAAAGTACGAATTCGTTTTCAATCCCAATGTGGAACTGGTTCTTCTTTCGTGGCCTTGGGTTCATGCTTTTGTGGAGGAGCTACCCTCCAGTTGTCGGACAGAGCGAACTTGCCAAGCTGATACTGATCTTCGACTCAATTCTTGAAGGTGAAGCAGTCTTCGAGAGGGTGCCCTATCACTCGGTGATAAAAGCAATAGTCTGGGTGTGAGACTTCGCCTGCTTGTTCGGGGTGTTTAGACTCCGGCAGTATAAGCATCTGATGTTTTTGAGCGAGGTTAAGTATTTTCTTCGTCTTGTCCCGAGGAAAAGAGTACGCCCGACCCATTTTCCTTATGAGGGATAGATCGGAACCGTTCGATTCCCGCTTGCGTGGCTTCTTAGTCTCGCTTTGTTGCTGTTGAGCGCATTTTTCGCCTTTCGACTTGTTTCTGCCTCTGCGTCGAGCCTTCTTTATAACAGGTTGACAAGGAGCGGTGATTTATCTCAAAACTATCTATTACCACAATCAAGAACGGCGTCGCATGTAGCTAGCCGGTGAGTACGGGTCGGTCCACAGGGATGTTGTGAATTTCCTAATCGCTTAAATGAGTTAATTCCAATGGGAGTTCGGATTGATTTATTAAATCTAAAAAACTAAATCTATCTATACTAAGATTATCTAGATCTAAATCTTGCTAGGGTTAGGTTTAGGAATGGTTTGGAAATGTAAATAAATCTCAACGCTTTCTATACCCAAATTAGGATCTAAAAGGAGTTAAGGTAATTATCAATAAAGGGGATTAGATCCATTCGGGAAGGTGTTCCTTCCTCTAGGTTCTTGTCCTTCCTTTAGAGATCCTTACCCTAACCTCCATGGAAAACGCACGCAACCGGGCCTTTATACTACGGTATCACTGCTATCTCGAGGGATAGGGTGCCGTAGGGCGCGGTGTGTGCGTGTATGCATGGAGTCCTATTGAAAATATATAATGGGCAAGAAAGGGATGAGAGATCTCATCTCTCAAAAGCCTTCCCCAAAGCTAACATCTAAGGCAAGGAATTAAAATCTAAACTAGATCAATTAAATAAAACTACTTACAGATGGCTCTCTCCAAACATCAACACAGTGTTGTCAGATCTGAATTCATGAATTGAAAAGAGGCACCGATGCTCTCCAAAAGAATTCTAAAATTTATTAATGAAGGGAGGCATATCCTTTACAATGATTTAGAGTTCCTATTTATAGAGGATAGGAAACCCTAGGTTACAATTGATTCGCATGTCTACATTTACCAAAATATCCTTAGGAAGACCTAGTCAAAGTAGACTCCAAGCTTTGGTAAAATTTTATGTCTCTGTCTTTTATTAAAAGAAAGTATTGGGCCTTGAAATTTCCTTTGTGGGCTCTTCTGTCTTTAGGCTTCCTTATTATTTGGTTCTTTTATTAAAATAGCTTCTATGTTTCTTCCAGATCTCCAGTGAATAATTGCGGTAGACTTTTAACCGTTCGCTTTGTAATCTTGGACCTTGCATTGCCTTGTACTTTGTGAATTTTATCTTTGATGTAGGCTTGATCAAGAGTCTTCTGTTTGTTGGTCAAAGTCCACTTTTGCATCGTCTTTTCATCGTTTACACTGTTTTCTGTCCAAGAACCTGTAACCTGTAATATGTAGCAGACATGCGTCAAAAGCACCTGTTTATTTATAAAACGAATAAGAATGAGGAATATAATAATACAATATTATGGTGTGAACAAATACCCCCAAACTTATCTTTTGCTCGTCCTCGAGCAAACTTATTTTTATTCTCTACAAAAAACCTAACCACACTTTCGCAGGGAAATGCGATTGCACTGAGCTTGTGCAACAAGCCGTTAAACCTCTAGGTGTCCCTAGTAGGAGGAGTGTTGTCTCCTGAGGGTTTTCAGCGGATACTACCTACAAAATCCTATCAATTTGGCTTTTTCGACTTTAATTCTCCAATTAGGGTTTCTAACAAGGAATTCTATTATCTTCGACTTGCAAATTATCCACCCATATTTTTCACACTTCCTCATTATCTAACATGTTCTATAGACTTACTTAGCTTTTGGCATCTCCTAAGCTATCCTTCTAGGGTTTAATTTCCACTTAGGAATTTCTATCAACTCTTTTAAAGATACAAGTTCTATTTTTCATTCCTCTCTCCTATCTAAACTCCAATCACATATCCCCACGTGTGTGTATAAATCACCCCTACACCTGGAAATTCAAATCAAGCAATCATACCCTTGTCCGTTGTCCAAAGCACTTATTAGTAGGTGAATTAAATGAATTTTGCTTACACATCCTTCATGCGACCGTTAATACATCTTGAGGTACCAACGACCGATTACAAAATGCGTTTGCACTTTAAAGCGTAATTCCTAGTCTTACAACACCCAAGGCTTTTAGCAGTGACTCCCAAACCAGTTGGTCTAAGGCACTAGGTGATGAAGCACCCTCGCTAAATATTTTTCTATTTTTGCAGCCTTAAGTAATCACAAAAACCAGTGTTCATTTTTTTCTTTATTCACTTTTTTTTCTTTTATTTTCATTGTACTAAGGACTTTAGACAAGAGCATTTCAAGGTCTCCTCTACTATTCCAAGTTTCAAGGTGCGTGATTGTGAAATTTGTAGGGTATACATTTTCAGAATCTAGACTTAAGCTAGGAATTATTTTTCAAACTTATACTCTAATAAGAACATCAATACTTTTCCTTTGTTTCAACTTAGCCCAAGAAGTGAACTCAAAATTTGCCTATTTCTAAATAAACTACAAAGAAATATACTTTCTACCGTTAAACTTTAAGGAAAGTTATCTTTAGGGTTTTTAATTTACTACGTCAAAGATCTAGTTGTTCCTAGCTAGTTAACCTATCTATCAAACTCTAGTCAAATAAGCTAAAATTGAATACAATAATTTTTATAATTTTAGAAATTTTTTAATTTTTATGGGTTTCCAAATAAATATGCAAATGCAAAAGATATGTATAAATGAATGCGAAGGAAGAAGACGTACCGAGCATACCCACAAACTTAAACTTGACAGTGTCCTCACTGTCATGCTACACCAAGAGGGTCAAAATGTCGGCACTCCTCTGTTTATATATATATATATATATATATTTTAATTTTATTGTTAAAAGAAAAGCAAAAATATATACAGAAAGGACCCCCCAACTTCATTGAAACAATGTTAAACGTCATTGCCAAACTTTGCAAAGACCAAATGTCAACACCAACCATTAAAAAAACTTATCTGTAAAGAGTATCTTATCCCCTCTCTTCATTGAAACATGTTGTACCGATCCAAAAAGAATTGGGGAAGATAGAAGTGGTGGTATAGAAAATGTAGAAGTGAATAGATATGATGTGGTGATGAATCAAAACGAGAATGGGAATGATCAGCAATCAGTGGAATATTGGCATTCCCGTAGCTTATTAAAAGAAATGGGGGTGGTTCAACTTCTAAAGGAGAAGGTTGACTAACCACACTATCCCCAAGATATTTCTGTGGATCCTTTATCGACTTTGCATCATCCAACATATGCATATGATATTTAATTATGAGGGAACTAATCTCCTCGATGTCCACCATAGTCCAGCCGAAAACTTGCCGCCTATCTTGTAAGACCATTAAAAGAGCGTTCTCTTGCTCGAAGGCTAGAGAGGCCGATATGATAATGGGAAAGGTCTCATTCTTACCTATGTAAGCATATTTAAGGTGAGACGGCAAGGGCATGAGTTCGAGTTTCGGAGGCGAAAGAATCATAGGTAAAATTGGGGAATCTACCTCGAACTCAAAGGACTCCAACACAGGTTCGAAATCACTGCAAACAACCGATTCGGATGGTTCAACTAACTCATCCAAAAATTCAAAAGACTCATATTCAGGCTGTGAGTCGTCGTCATCCGAAAAAATGAAACATTCATAATCAATATCGGTTGTGTCAACAGTGGCAGGCTCAAGGAGGGACGCACTAGTGGCGTCAAAACTGTTTTCATCAAACAAAAATCTTTCAAGCTCGCAGTCCTCCTGCGTGATTTCGTGAATAGAGCAAACTTCTCGTGTACTAGTTTTAGGCACGGGGGGCAGACTTCTTAACTTGTAAATATTGAACTCACTAGATGTGTTCCCGAAGGATAGAGTCATGGAGCCATTGCGACAGTTTATTACAGCATTGGAAGTGGCCAAAATGGTCGACCGAGGATCACCGGAATTTGGTTCCGTGAGTTAGCAACAGGTTGTGTGTTCATAATAATAAAATCAATGGGGAATATGAAATCCCCAACTTTGATCAACACATCCTCTAGCTCACCCCTAGGATGGTTGATTGATCGATCAGCCATTTGGAGAGTACAACGAGTGGGTTTCAACTCTCCAACCCCTAATTGTTCATACACGGAGTAGGGAAGCAGGTTAACACTAGACCCAAGATCTAAAAGTGCTCGATTGATTTTCTTATCCCCAATTGTCATTGAAATTGTAGGACAGCCGGGGTTCTTTCGTTTTTGGGGTAAGGGTTGAGGTTGGTTAATAGCATTGCTCACTGCACTAGCCACTAGCACTTTCTTAGGTATTTGAGAAGACTTTCTCTTTGAGGTGCATAAGCCCTTTAAGATTTTCGCGTATGAAGGGTCTTGTTGGATTGCATCCAAGAGAGGTATATTTATGCTAACCTGCTTAAATAACTCCACAATTTTCTCCATATGTGCAGTTGGTTTATTGGGACTCAACCTGTTTGGAAATGGAGCATTTTGAAAATCCGTTGAGCCCAAAGTCTGTGGAATAAAATATGGAGTTGGAACGGATCCCAGTGTGGGTGTGTTCGTGAAGTGAGAAGTGGGTCCGTTCGGATTAGAAGAAGAAGAAGAGCCTTTTGAAGAATGGAGAATAGGCTCTAGCGGAGAAGATGAAGGTGAAAAAGAAGAAGAAGGAGAAGAAGGAGAAGAACCACCGGCGGGGATGTCATCACTAGTACCCACATTATTCTGCAACACTTTTCCGGATCTCAACGTGGTCACCGCATTTACATTGTGATTGTGATATGCATTTTGTGTGTGACCGGGATTTGGCAATGGTTGATATGGAAGCTTTCCCTTTTCTCTCTCGCTCAACGCAGCAGTTAATTGTGCAATTTGTGCCTCAATAGATTTGATTCTTTGATCTTGTGAAGCATTGTTGTACACTAAAGACTGGACACAATTTTCCAATCTTGCTATGGATTCTGTAGATTGCTTGAGAAACGCATCTAGATTTTTTTCTAGCGAGATAACCTTATCATCATTTGGTTGAACCAAATTGTTCGTTTGATTTGGATAAGGTTGTGGTTGGAAAGGTTGCTGGTTTGGAGTTTGTTGGGGTGCTTGTTGTTGTGGAGGAGGCCTTTGAAAGTTGTTGTTTCCTTGGAGTTGCTGATTTTGATTCCAAGCAAAATTTGGGTGACTCCTCC
This sequence comes from Agapanthus africanus, assembly GCA_030015575.1. Classification (NCBI taxonomy): domain Eukaryota; kingdom Viridiplantae; phylum Streptophyta; class Magnoliopsida; order Asparagales; family Amaryllidaceae; genus Agapanthus; species Agapanthus africanus. The sequence continues at coordinate 540,263,713 of CM057346.1, forward strand.
AACCCGGATTATAGGTCGAAGAGTAAGGATCATTTTTTTGTCATTGCTGAAAGGCAGCATTGACTTGATCTTGTCCTTGAACAGGTGGATTGTAAGGACACTCTTCGGTAAGGTGTGATGGATCCGAACAACAAGCACAAACAGTTCATGGGGGTAAAGCAGGGGCAGGAGAAGACGATGAGATTTTGGTCTCAATGGCTTCTAGCTTTTTCGTAAGTGCGGCCATCTCGACCTTCATAGCAATCGACATATCTACTTGATGTATGCCTTAGATTGACCAATAGAAGAAGATGAGGTGGTCTTTGTGCTCTCCCACTGAATTGTTTGTTCACTAAGATCCTCGAGAAACTGCTATACTTCCTCACTAGATTTGGTTAGAAAGTGACCTTGACAAATGGTTTCTAGCAACTGCTTCGTTGCCGGGTTCAATCCCTCGTATAATGTTTGGCAAAGTTGCCAACTTTCGATCCCATGATGAGGGCATTGAACAAGTAGGTCTTTGAATCTTTCAAAACACTTCCAAAATGGTTCGGAAGGAAGCTGGGAAAATTGTATTATCTCATTGCGAATTCTCACGGTCTTGTGATGAGGATAAAACTTTTTAAGAAAAGCTTTAACAAACTCGTCCCAATTTCGAATTGAATGTGATGCTGTGCTGTATAGCCACTTCTCGGCTAAGTCCCATATAGTGAAAGGAATGACCCTTAGCCTTATAGCATCATCACTTAATTGGGTTGTTTTCATCATGGCGCAAACGTTTTGGAATTTATTGATAAAGATATAAGCATATTCGGATTCCAATCCATGAAATTTTGGCAGCATATTGATGAAGTGGGGTTTTATTTCAAAATTGTCCCCATTTGCCGGTGGGGGTGAAAGACAGGTAGGTAAAGAGGTGCGGACAGGGTAGAAGAGATCCTGGAGCGTGATTCGTTGGGGCGCTACAACAGGCGGGAGATTCGGGGTATTCGCACCTAACGGAGGTGGAATCAGTCCCGTGGGTAAGGTGTTGTTGGGATTATATCCCGACATACCTTCGGAAAAAGAATTTGAAGGTGGAGGTAAGGAAATGGAGGGAATTTCGACTTCAGTGTCGAAAGGTTCGTCGGTCGGTACCAACGAAATACGGACTAATCGGGCGCTAGTGTCCCTAGTCCAAAATGACATACACTAAAGGGGTAGTGTAGTCAGAAAAAAAAGAAAAACAGAATGTGGAGGTAAGATAACGTCAATGAGAAGAAGGTGAGTGGTGGTGGGGTGCAAGGATTTTATGCGACAAGTTGCAAGGTTTTATAAAATATTTTTTCTTTTTCCCTTTTTTTTCCTTTTATTTGGAACCGTTTGCAAAAAAGATTTTTGATAAAGGGCTAAGACACACTTTCGATCAACCAAAAATGCACAATCAGGCCTAACTCTAGGGTCACCTAGGTCAGCTAAACAGCTCCTAACTGTTCCAAAGGGCTAGAGATAGGAACTCAAACCGCCTCTTCACCGCCAATTGCGGCCAGGTAAGTGCCAGGTAAGTGGGAGGCTCCCCGCTACAAGTAGCGGTCCTAATTAAGTAACCACTTGCCTTGACACACTTGCCTAGACACCGCAAAGTCAGGTTAGGATAAACGGCTGATGCCTATAACTAATCCTCTGTCCTATTGAGCTCGAAGTCCTTAGGGCTGAGTCTAGTATTTTTTAATTAAAGATTGGTCAATGCAAATGCCTTATGTGATTTCTGGGGTCCTCGGAAGGGTGATGAAATCCCCACCCAATCTGAATTGGTCAAAAAGCCCCTTAAAGTCAGTTTTAAAGATATGCAAAACAGTTAATCACTTGCAATCAAAGATTTTTATTTTATGCGCGACGCAAAGAATCCTGTAGAGAATCAATTATTGGAAGGGGGAAGAAGATTTTTAGCGCAAAGAATCCTGCAGAAGATTTGACAGAAGATATATGGGGATTTGCAGAGGGAAGAAATAGGAAACAAACCGTGCAAAAATTTCGCGATGATGATGCAAGAGGGCCGCGGAAGGGCGGTGGGAGCGCGCTTAGGCCGCGGTTTAGCGGTGGGATGGAGGCTTCAGGGATCCAAAAAATTTCTGCTGTTCTGTACTTGCAATCTCTCTCTGTTCTGATGTATCCTTTTCTGATTCGCCTTCTGTGTTGTTTCAGATCCGTCAATCCTGCAAAGATTCACAAAAGAAACCCTTCAAACAATAAAAGATGATAGAATATTCATATTTTTTGATTTTTTCAAATTTTTATGGTTTTTTTAATTTAGATTAACCCGAAATTGCAAAAAGGAAAAACTACGCCATCCCCGGCAACGGCGCCATTTGATTTTTATGATTTATAAGATTTATATCAACCCGAAATTACAAAAAGGAAATTTTACGCCGGCTCTCCAAAAGAATTCTAAAATTTATTAATGAAGGGAGGCATAGCCTTTACAATGATTTAGAGTTCCTATTTATAGAGGATAGGAAACCCTAGATTACAATTGATTGGCATGTCTACATTTACCAAAATATCCTTAGGAAGACCTAGTCAAAGTAGACTCCAAGTTTTGGTAAAATTTTATGTCTCTATCTTTTATTAAAAGGAAGTATTGGGCCTTGAAATTTCCTTTGTGGGCTCTTCTGTCTTTGGGCTTCCTTATTATTTGGTTCTTTTATTAAAATAGCTTCTATGTTTCTTCCAGATCTCCAGTGAATAATTGCGGTGGACTTTTAACCGTTCGCTTTGTAATCTTGGACCTTGCATTGCCTTATACTTTGTGAATTTTATCTTTGATGTAGGCTTGATCAAGAGTCTTCTGTTTGTTGGTCAAAGTCCACTTTTGCATCGTCTTTTCATCGTTTTCACAGTTTTCTGTCCAAGAACCTGTAACCTGTAATATGTAGCAGACATGCGTCAAAAGCACCTGTTTATTTATAAAACGAATAAGAATGGGGAATATAATAATACAATATTATGGTGTGAACAAGAAGCATCTTCATCTTTCACAGCCTGTTGGAGGAGGCGTTGCGTTTTGGCTTTCTCGTAGATGGGCATTTCGCGGTTATGGTCGTCTCGGACTTTTTGACCAGCTTCCCTTATAAGCTTGTCCATTTGTTCTTCGAACGACGGACTGGGAACTTTTGCATCAGGGACTTTTACTGGTTCAGGATTAGCGTTCTCCCATTGAGCGTCCGCTTCTTCATCGAAGTCATACACGACGTAGCAACCGTGGAGTAGCTCTCGTTTCTTTGACCGGATGTATCCAAGCCCGATTGTTTCCATTCTCCCATTAGGCAGCTTGTGTTGAGTCCCGGGAACATTCCAGACCCTGTCGTAGAATTTGGCTTTCCGAGCGGTTTGTTTGAAGGATATCCCCTGGCGCTTCAACAGCCTTTTCAAGCCTTCTGTATAATATCGGGGAAGACGGATGGGCTGAAGCCTGTCAAGCATAGGATCCGCGCCGTGCCAGATTTCTTTCTCCACTTTGGTTTCCCCAGAGCGGTAGAATAGAATTGCCTGTTCGCCTGTTCGCCTGGGAGGGGCGTAGAATGTTTGCAACTCCTCTACACTGTAGGTATCAAGTGCATCCAGTTCTTTATGGTGTCTAGGTGGAACCATGGTGATTTGTAGACTTTGCTTTTCGTCAGCGGATGTTTGTATTGAAGGTCGAGTAGAGAATACTGCATGGACCTTATCTTCCGAGTCGCTACCAAAGATCAACGTAGGAGTAGATGGTCCCGGCTTGTTATATTGGGGCGGACCCGAATAAACAATGTCCTCTTCCTCCTCGGTATCACTACCGAAGATAGGGATGGTAGCGTTAGCTTTATTCTCCGGCTTGTGACACCTCTCCGTGTCTTCGAAATCCGGTAAGAAGTATTTGGCATCTTCATATTTGCGGACCTCGTTCACAGAGAACGGGTTCAGTTCTCCCGTCACGGTATACTCGAAACCATCCTTAAAATACTTCATACACTGATGTTGTGTAGAAGGGATGATATTGTACTCGTGTAACCATGGTCGGCCGAGCAGAGCATTGTAGCATGTCTTGGCGTCTATGACGTGGAACTTAATGTCCGTGACGAGTAGCCCGAAGCGTAGTGTCAGTATCACAAACCCAAGAGTTCTTGATGATTGGGAGTCAAACCCGGAGATGGTGATCTTGTCCCGAGCAAGGTGCTGGACGCTCATGCAGATTTCTTTTAACACCCGCACATTGAGAAGATTAACGGAGGATCCATTGTCGATCAGGATTTTGCCTATCTTTATATCATGGCAGTATCCCGAGACATAGAGGGGGCGATTGTGTTCGCACGTCCCAAGGAGAAGGTCTTCGTCGCCAAAAGTGACATCGGCCGTGTGCGCTTCCTCCAATTCATCCTTCATCTTTTCTTCAGCCAGGAAAGCTTGGAATTGTTCTGGCTCCTATAGTGCTTTGATTAATGAATCTCTCGCCTCTTTTGATAGTAAAAAAGCGTCAAGAATGCTGAGCTGCGAGGGTAGTTTCCTCAGATGTGCTAAGACGTTGTAATCCACCTTATTTCTCTTCGGGGGGTCCTTGGCACTTAGCTCCTCCACAACTTGGTCATCTAGGGCGATCTCCTCAGGGACCTTCTCTTTTCCCATATTTTTTTTATTTGAGGGTCCGAGATTTTTTTCAGGAAGCGTGCAATTACGTAGCCGGATATTTTCGCAGACCTTCGGCTCTTCCTCTTTTCCCGAGGTGGACTCTTTAAAGAGGGGGCTGAGAGCCAGCTCTTCGTCAGAATCGCTCCCGAATGTGAGCACCCGGTATTAACCATGCGACAATTGCCGGTAGCTCGGTTAAGTCCCTCGGTCTCATTTTTCCGCTCCCGACGAGTTTTACGCTTCTCCCGTTTAAAATGCTGTCGATGCGCAACATATCCTTGCCACCATCTATCGAAAGCTTTGCACTCTTCAGTGGGGTGCAAAATCTTTCGATGATACAAGCAGTAGGAGGGGTGCATTTCCACTTCACCAGTAATTTTTCTTTCGGAGGATGGTAGCTTCATGCCCATTGATATGGCCTTAGCAAACCTTTTCCTCGTCTTGCATTTGCTTTTGTCTGTAGTGGATGTATTTTGCTCCAGCGGAAGTGTCTCAGCTCTTTCGTCAAGTCGCTGGCGCTTGGCCCTTTCAAATATAGCCGTCTCGCGTTCCCGATCAGCTTTACCTTTCAATAGAGCTTCGTTGAGGAATGCGTCAATTACTTCTTCCGATGGCCCCAGAATTTTTGGTTCAGGATCTGCCCCCAGCTTTTCAGTGCAAGGAGTCTCCTCATCGTTTATGAACGTATGGGAAATCAGATGACAGCTTGCCACGTATTCCTCAGACTCATCCGACAAACTTTCTCCCCCATCTTCCTCTTGAAAGACGTGGTTGAGAAACTCCTGGAGTGTAACGGGAGTCCGTGCTTTCTGGTTGTATTCCTCCAGCGCGTCAATTTGTTTTTGTAAGTCTGTGCGCTTGTCGCCAGGCTTCACAGGCATCTTGGATTTCCGTTCTTCTTCTTCGAAGATTTTGACGGCTGGTTGTGAGTGCTTGGGCCACCACCATCGGTCTTCGGAGTTGGACGCGGCTTCAACATCCCCTCAATGATCTGAGGTTCCAACGGGTTCTTCCACTTGATCGCTGGGCATGTTTGAAGATTGTTCAGCATCCTCTTTGTCTTAGCTGACAGCACAACCTCCCACGGGGCTTCTTCGACGAGAGAGCACGTTGCCCCCGGCATATTCATCCTCTTAGAGGAGTGAGGTTACGGCGGATTCACCTTCCATCTGTCGGATAACGCGAACTTGCCTTGTTGGTACTGGTCTTCAAGCCAATTTTTGAAGACATAGCAATCTTCGATCGGATGACCCAGTACCCGGTGATAGGGACAGTAGTTGGGCTCATTGACATCATTTGGTTGCGACGGACGTTTTGGCTCCGGCAGATTTATAAGTCGGTTGTGCAACGCCAGCTCGAATAATCTTCTCGTTTTATCTGGGGGAAACGAGTAGGGACGTCCTAGTCTCTCCTCAAGGGATACCTGTGGACGCATATTATTTTGACGAACAACCGGCTTCGAGTTACTCGGCTTCTGTTGAGCATTAGCGACAACGATCGCTTTCCCCTTTCCCTTTTCATTTCGGGAGTTCGGTTTTGGATGAGGGGGTCTATGGCCCATCTGATCCCTTTGTGCCAGCTTGTCAATCAAGGCCTAGAAGGTAGTCATCTTGAAGAACATCATAAATTGCGAGATGGTTGCTTGCGGATCAAGGGTTCCCACAAATATACCCACTGCAGGAGCTTTTTCAATGCGTTGCTCACATTTCGACCATCAGTTCCGCCACCGTATAGCATATTGGACCCATGTCTCGCCTGGCTTCACCCAGGCGTTGATCAGTGCCGTCATCGGGGTGCGTTCACTGGCGCTTGCAAAACGCTGGGTAAACAACAGCTCCATCTCCGCGAAGTTCTTGATAGAGTCGTTCGGGAGCTCAGAGTACCACTCGAACGCTGTATCTGACAAGCTGCCGATGAATTGGCGAAGCAATAGTTTGTCATCACCGCCGGTGTTGCCGCAGAGTGCCCTGAACTGGGCAACATGCTGGTGGGGATTGCCCGTCCCCTTATAGACATGGAACTTAGGAATTGTGTAGCCCGGCGGGTACTTGATCTGGTCGTACCAGCTCGGATATGGTCGCCCTGTTTTTATGACCTGGCCGGCTGCTTCAGTCGCATGATGAACCCGTATTTGTTGGGCTATGTACTCGTCCAAGTCAGCTTTGGAGATCGTGTCTTCCTTAGCTATTGACAGAGCCGGTGGAGGATTTGACGTTTCTCCCCTATCGTCTTCAAGGACAATTGGGGGATCTTCGGCCGGAGGATCTTGTTGGATCATCATCCCCACCATGTCTTGGAACATGAGGCCCATACGCTTTATATTGGCTGCTTGTTCAGCAGCCTCTTTATCCTTCTTCTCCAATATCCGACGAAGGAATTCGGCGTCAGTTTCTTGCTCCTGGCGTTCATCCGAGGACGTTTCAGGGCTTTCTTTTGGCCCAGTGAGTGCAGCCATCGCAGTCATCATTTCTTGGAGCTTCTGCTGCTGCTCCTGTGCTTTGGTCACTGACCGCGTAAGCGGTCTATGACCGTTGATATGCGGCTGTCCTCCTTACCAGACGCTATGTACACGGTATGAACTACTATGCCCCCAGACTTAGGGCGTTTGGGTTCACCACTTTTGACATTCGCTGCAGGTGTAGGGACTTTCTCTGGCCTTCTTTGCTTGTGGGCCGTTGAAGTTGACGGGGCCGTTGCTTTGGGCACCCAAGTGGTCGTCGCTTTTCGTTGCTTGATCGGGGAATTTTCTTCTTGCCGACCTTTCGACTTCTTGTGTTGGCGAGAGAAATTGGGATCAATCACAGATTCTCGGACTCGTCGCCATGTCTTATAAATCCTGGAGGACAGCGATTGAGGAGGCTGCTCCGGCTTTTCTGCTTCCACGGCGGTCTCTACCGGTGGAGGAGATCTTTTGAGCACCGCAGTTGGCGAGTTTCTGTGTACCCTGTTCAGCAGCTCAAAGCTGTTCCCGGTTGGAACAGCAGTGTTAACTTCCACCGTTGGAGCTGGCGGAGTTATCCCAGAGGGGGAGTTGCCCCCAGTCTTCCTTATCCGGCTCCAGTGGCGTCGTCGGGCGTGACGAGTCGTCGGTATTGGTTCAGAGACAGCTTCTTCTTGCCCCCCGTTCAGGCGAGGGACTGTTGGCGGTGTCAGCCTGTTGAAGACTGATGTCTTTTGAGCAGCAGGAGCGGGAGTTGGGACGGTCAGTCTTGTAAAGACCGATCTCTTAGCAGGAGAAGCCGCCTTGACGACTTCAGGAGCAGGTTTGGCTACTCTTTTTGGAATAACCTTTTCTGGGACTGCAAGCTTCATTGTGGGCCCGTAGGAGTTTTGGCCCAGTCTGGAGAAGACCGAGGCACTGGTGTTGGGCGACCCGTTGAGAGGGGCCGCAGTAACTGTAAGTTGATCGAAGACCGACTTCTTAGGAGCTTCTGGTACAGGCACGGGGGTGCTAAAGCTTGTTGGCGGAAGCATGGTTTCGAAAAACAGCCATGTGGTGGCTTGAGTAATCTGCTCCACGGGCATCGTGAACAAAGAGGCCGCTTGGGGCCCGTAGGTTATGCCCCCAGTTGAGGCAGGACGCGAGTTGCAGCTGCAGTTGGAGCACTTCGAACAGGTGAATGCCATTGCTGTTTTGCTTTCTGCGCCAAGCAAGAGACCAAATCTTAGTAACTTGAGACCGAATGGCAACCATTAACAAACCGCGATACGTTTGCAAATACGACACACGAAGTTGGAGCACTTCGAACAGGTGAATGCCATTGCTGTTTTGCTTTCTGCGCCAAGCAAGAGACCAAATCTTAGTAACTTGAGACCGAATGGCAACCATTAACAAACCGCGATACGTTTGCGAATACGGCACGGGGGTGATGAAGCTTGTTGGCGGAAGCATGGTTTCGAAAAACAGCCATGTGGTGGCTTGAGTAATCTGCTCCACGGGCATCTTGAACAAAGAGGCCGCTTGGGGCCCGTAGGTTATGCCCCCAGTTGAGGCAGGACGCGAGTTGCAACTGCAGTTGGAGCACTTCGAACAGGTGAATGCCATTGCTGTTTTGCTTTCTGCGCCAAGCAAGAGACCAAATCTTAGTAACTTGAGACCGAATGGCAACCATTAACAAACCGCGATACGTTTGCGAATACGACACACGAAGTGTGGAGTGGAAAGAGGAAAAGGTCCCATCGGGCGTGCCAGAATCTGTTCCCCTCCGAAATACGGCGGCCAAGACGTTAGGACGTCTGGCTTGAGATTCGGGGTAGATGCTAATTGGTTTTATCCGTCTACCTCTCCGAAGATGCCAAGTTGATTTATGGCACCATGTATCGGAGGTTTAGACGGATGCGGCCGATGTAGCAGACTTCGTTAGATTCTTCCCCTCCCGTTTGAGGGGTTTTTGATTGTGGGGACGCTCTTCCCTGCAGGCGCAAGCCCCTGCAGTTAATTACGCTACCGCATCGCGGTAACCACTTTCTCCTTCTCCAGAATTTCACTTCGTGTCGTGTGTGTTTGTTTTGTTTGTGGATGCCCGTAGATTGTATACGGAGACTAAGTTATGCCGTCGCCCATAGGACGTGGATTAGTCCAAATCCATATTTACTTAGATTTGGGTTTGGTGTTTTAGTTTAAGGATACGTTAGCCATATTGAGGCTAAGATCAACTTAAACGTTCGTTAAGGATACGTTAGTCTGATTTGAGACTAAGATCAACTTAACGGGATCGTTTGGATCCGACAAAAGAGCATTTGGGGGCTCTATTGTTCCAGTTTAGGGACGTAGTGGTCCATAGGTAGTTTAAGGACATTGCGGTCCATTGCCAGTTTAGGGACATGGTGGTCCATATTCCAGTTTAGGGACATGGTGGTCCATAGGTAGTTTAAGGACGCTTAAGTCCGTGGGTTTAAGGACCCCACAGTCCGTGTTTTAGTTTAAGAACGCTTAAGTCCGTGGGTTTAAGGACCCCGCAGTCCGTGTTTTAGTTTAAGGACGCTTAAGTCCGTGGGTTTAAGGACCCCACAGTCCGTGTTAATGTGTGGTTGTCGGGACCCGTCGCCTCTCTGACGTCGTTGAAGGATTACAACGATAGGTGTCAAAGGAGTTCGGAGATGTACCCTCGAACCGGATGTAAATTTATTTAGGAGAGCAATCTTGCTCAGTCAATTTAGTTTGAGGACTTACGGCTATGATTGGGCTAAGTCCAGTTGAGAATATTCAACGTTATTATTTGTTTTTGGCCTATTAGGCCTGTGTTAGGGCTTTGCCCATGTTTAAGTAATGCATTGCATTTTTTTATTTTGTTTGGGCTCTGCCCATTTATAAATGATGCAGAGCATCGATTTTGTTTGGGCTCTGCCCTTTCATTGCATTTTATTTTGTTTGGGCTCTGCCCTTTTATAAAAGATACAGAGCATCAATTTTACTTGGGCTCTGCCTTTTTATTGCATTGCAATTTATTTTGGCCTACTAGCCCTTTTTGATTTGAGCCTGGCCTTTTGATGAACAATGCATTGCATTTGTCAGGTACTTTGCGCCAATTAATGAGCGCAAGCGCTTGTGGTGATGACAAGTGTCACGCAAGCGCAGTGCACTGCGTCAGTGCACTGCGCTTGCGCTGCTGACACGTGGCGCGCTCTGGTAAATTGAGTCAATTTCAGAGAGCAAGGCTCTTTCTTAAAAGCTCATAGTGCAAGTGGTTCAGGTGCTGACACGTGGCGCTCTCTAGTGGCTTGCGCCAACCCAGGAGCGCAACAGTGCAGTTTTTGCAAGTGCAAGGCACTATTTCAATAATCTTTGAGAATCTTTAAGATTCCAGAACCAATGGTTCATAAAAAAGTGCAAGGTACTGTTTGATTTCTTGATCCAATTTAGATCAAAGAAAACAAGTTTTTCTTGTTTTCAGAGAACCAGTGGTTCATAAAAAAGTGCAAGGCACTTATTATTATTTGAAGACCATTGATCTTGTTCTTAGATCAATGATCTATTAGAAGAAATTCTTCTATTTTGTGAAGATTTTTACCTTTATCTTGAACTTTCTTCAGAGTTCTCTCTGTTTTTGAGGTTCTTAATCTCTCACAATGTTGATGATTTGAATTGGGGTCTAGGGGCCTTTATATAGTGCCCATAAATTTGTTAAATTTGTTAAAGAGATCTTTCTCTGAGTGATTTGGGGAATTTTCCCCACCGTTGGATCTTTGATCCAAGGGCTTCTGTTTTACAGAAGGCAATCTTCTTGTTTTAACAAGAACAGAAAAATCTTACTAGAATTTAATTCTGTTTGGCGCAAACGCCCCAGCGCGTGACACGTGTCGCACAGCGCAGCTTAACTGCGCTTGCGCAACCGCGCTGACACGTGTCGCACAGCGCGGCGCAACTGCTCTTGCGCAACCGCGCTGACACGTGTCGTGCAGCGCAGCGCCTGCGCAACTGAAGTGTTGCTTCCTTTAATTTTTGTTTTAAATAGAGCCTTGCTCTGATTGGGCGCGCTGCCTTGGGCGCTGCGCTGACGTATCAGCCTTTGACACGTGGCGCGTTGCGCGCAGCGCAAGGAATTTGAAGCGTTGCTTTGAATTTTGAATTTTTTGAAATTCAAACAGTGCTTTGCTCTGATTAGGGGAAACATCGAGCAAAGTGGCCGGGCAAATTGTTAAAACTGGATGACCCTACCCGGGCTGGTATGATCAAATCAAGTACCCGTCAAGATACACGATTCCTAAATTCCATGTGTACAGGGGGACAGGCAATCCCCATCCACATGTCGCTCAGTTCAGGGCTCTCTGCGGCAACACTGGAGGAGATAATAAGCTACTGCTTCGCCAATTCGTCGGCAGCTTGGCGGAAACAGCCTTTGAGTGGTATTCGGAGCTTCCCAACGACTCCGTCAAAACTTTTACGGAGATGGAATTGCTGTTCACCCAACATTTCGCAAGCGCTAGCGAGCACACCCCGATCACCGTGTTAATTAACGCCAGAGTGAAGCCAGGCGTAACATGGGTGCAATACGTGATACGATGGCTGAATCTATGGTCGAAGTGCGAGCAGCGCATCGAGGAAGCACCTGTGGTAGGCATGTTCGTGGGTATTCTTGATCCCCAGGCGACCATTTCGCAGTTCATGATATTTTTCAAGCCGACTACTTTCCAGGCCTTGATTGACAAACTGGCCCAAATGGATCAGATGGGCCATAGACCGTCTTCCTCGAAGATGGAGCCTCGAAATGAGAAGGGCAAAGGGAAAGCAATCTTCGTCGCCAACGCTCAACAACAGCCGAGTGGCCCGAGACCGGTTGTTCTCCAAAGCAACAAGCGGCAATCCCTTGATGAGAAGTTGAGACGTCCTTACTCGTTTCCCCGAAATAAAACAAGGAGACTATTAGAACTAGCAGTGCTCAACAGGCTCATCACTCTACCGGAGTCAAGACAGCCACCGCAACTGAATAACGTCAACGATCCCAATTACTGCCCCTACCATCGAGTATTGGGCCATCCACTCGAAGATTGCTACGTCTTCAAAAATTGAGTTGAAGACCAATACCAGCAAGGCAAATTCGCGTTGTCTGAAAATTGGAAGGTGAACCCGCCACAACCACATGCTCCGAAAAAGATGGACATGCGGGGGCTTCGTGCTCATTCATAGAGGAAGCTCCATGGGAAGTTGTTCTTTCGGCAAAAACTAAAAAAAATGCTGAAAGATCTTCAAATATGTCCGGCGATCAGGTGGAAAAGTCCGCAAGAACCGGAGATTATCGAGGGGATGCTGAAACCACGCCCAACATTAGGAGTTAATAGTGATGGTGGACAAAACATTCAGGCCCAGCCGTCAAAGTCTTCGAAAAAAAAGAAGAAGACCAAAAAGCCCGCGTAGTTTGATGACAAGCACACGGATCTGCAAAAGCATATTGACGCGCTGGAGGAATATAACCAGAAGACGCGAACCCCGGTCACACTCCAAGAATTTCTCAACAATATCCTTGAGAGCGGAGATAACGACAATAACGACGGGGATGACTCGTCAGAAGAATCTGAGGACTATGTGGCAAGTTGCCACATGATCTCTCATTCGGCGTTAACTAACGAAGAAGCTCACTCGGCGATAAAAGACAGCATAAAAGAGCTGGGGGCAGGATCAAAGCTAAAACCCTTGGAACCGTCTGACGAAATGATCGACTTGCTACTGAACGAAGCCCGTCAGAAAAGCAAAGCCAATCGAGAGCGCGAAATGGCCATATACGAAAAAGCCAAATGCCGACGACTGGATGAAAAGGTCGAGGCACCCCAACCGGATCGAAGCATCCCTATCGCCAGCAAAAGAAAGCTTAAAGTAAGGAAACGATTCTCTAGGGCCCTGTCAATAGGAATGAAGTTGCCCTCTTTCAGAGGAAATTCTCCTGGCGGTATACATCTTGATAAAGCAGACATACATTCTAATTTCTGCTTATACCATCAGAATATTGCACACCCTATCGAGGAGTGCATAGCCTTTAAAAACTGATGGCAGGGATATGTTGCCCACCGACAATACGTTCAACGAGTGAAGCGCAAGACTCGTCGGGAACAGAAAAGCACGACAGATGAGCGCAAAAGAGCCGCTGGCAACTGTCACATAGTCGACACCAAGGGATCACAAGTTATCACCTTTGGAAGCGACTCTGACGAAGAAATCGCCCTCAGCCCTCTCTTCAAAGAATCCACTTCCGACACAAAAGATGCGAACATTTGCGAGAAAATCTAGCTGCGTAATCGTATGTTGCCCGAATAATCTCGAACCAAGGACCGAAACGTCTTTAAACTAACGATGGACCACTATGTCCTAAAATCGGCTGATGACCGAAACGTCCTTAAACTACTATAAACCCGCGGCATCCCTAGGCTGACGTGGCAAAAGAAAAAAGAAAAAAAAGGGTACGTCCATAAGCGAAATGGGCATGGATGAAAACCCGAAAGGGCTCCGTGAGTAAAAACAGCGGGACTACTGGCGAGTTTTGTGAAAACCCGAAAGGGCGCAATCTCGTCAAAAGACACTTGCAAGGTCCTCTCGACCCTGTAAGGAGAAACCACCTGCGTGAGATCCTTACGACTCACAAAGGAGAAACACACTTAGGGATCCCCACGATTCCTAAGAAGAAATTACACTTGCGAGATCCTCACGACTCGTAAGGAGAACCCTGTTATGAGACCCTCACGGCTCATAAGATTCAAAAGCCTTAAGCTACAGGGATCTGAACCTGTTCTTAAGCAATCATACCCTTCGATTTTTCCCTACAAGCGGTTCAATGCTGACCCTTGTATACAATCTACGGGCACGAATGAACATTTCCCTAACAGAGTCCCATCAGCGACTAGGGATATGCTCACACGGTGAACAAACACTTATAGGTCCTCCCGACTTGTAAGGAGAAAACACTCTTGTAAGATCCTTACGACTTATAAGAGAACACACACTTAGGAATCCTCACGATTTCTAAGGAGAAAACGCACCTACGAGATCCTCACGACTCGTAGGGAGAAACACCTTTATGAGACCCTTACGGCTCATGAAGTCAAAAGCCTTAGTCGACGGGATCCTAACCCTGTTTGGTAAGCCACCTTTGTTCGACATCGACAGAGGCAAATGATAATTTGCTCTGGAAATATCCCAGTTGTAGCGATGTTGATGCCTAAATCGGTATCAAATTCCAAGTCCTTTCATGGCATATGATAATTCGCTCCTGGCAATGTCCCAGTGATAGCGATGCTGATGCCTAAATCGGTATCAAATTCCAAGCCCTTTCATGGCGAATGATGATTCGCTCCTGGCAATATTCCAGTCGTAGCGATGCTGATGCTAAGATTGGCACCAGATTCCAAGTTCCACACTCGTGATAAAAATCAGCGAGCCAAAAATGCATATGAAATAGCCGAAATGATGGGGCAACTTGCAACAAAATCAACAAGTAAAAATATATGCATACAAAATAGCCGAAATGATTGGGTAACTCGCAATAAAAAGCAGCGAGTAAATAAAACAAATAGACGAAATGATTGGGCACCGCGAAAAATAGCCGAAATGATTGGGCAATCGCGATTTTCACGATGTAAAAAGCTGAAATGATAGAGTATCGCATTGACCCTGCATGTGAGGTCACATTGACCCCTGTATACAATCCATGGGAACAAACAAGAAAGGAACTATATCGTCCCACCAGGATTTGTCGAAGCGAAGCCAAATCTCGATGGTTCATAGACAACCTAAAGACAATCTCGATATTCGTCGCAATATTGCATACACAATGTCAACAAACGAAGTGAAGGAAGATCCTTAGCTTCAGGGTCTCGACGTCAACATCGACAACTTAGAGATCAACACCGGCGTTCTTCCTCCCTCCAATCGGATGCAGACGCAACATCAACAAACGGAGCCATGACAAAGTCCCCTAGTTCCAAATCTCGACGGTTCACAGACAGCCTAGAGACTACCCCATGGCAAAGTCCCCTAGTTCCAAATCTCGACGGATCACAGACAGCCTAGAGATCACCAACGGCGTTTCTCCTTACTCTAGCAGGATGCAGATACGACGTCAACAAACAACCCCAGGGTCAAAACAACGGAACCATGGCAAAGTCCCCTAGTTCCAAATCTCGACGGTTCACAGACAGCCTAGAGATCACCAACGGCGTTTCTCTTCACTCCAATCAGATGCAGACGTGACGTCAACAACCGACCTCAGAGTCGCAACAAAGCGGAGCCATGGCAAAGTCCCTAGTTCCAAATCTCAATCGCCATATCTACGGCCCGAAGACCAACAACGGTGTGCCTCCTCATTCCAGCAGGACACGGATTCTACACCATCAATCGGAGCCACGGCAAAGTCCCCAATTCCAAGACTCTACGTTCACATACAACCTGGAGTCATCCAATGACCCCGTCTCGGAATCAAGTCAACTCAAAACCTCGATTCAGGGAAATTAGCGTCCTTGACGAGAGCATTTTGATTCGCATCGACCCGCAGAGAAATCAGCGTCTTTGCAGGAATACCTCGATTCATTTCAACTCCAAGGAAATCAGTGTCCTTGGCAAAAACCTCGATTTAGGAAAATCGGCATCCTTGACGAGAGCACCTCAATCCGCGTCGACCCGCAAGGAAATCAGTGTCTTTGCAGGAATACCTCGATTCGTCTCAACCCCAAGGAAATTAGCGTCCTTGGCAAAACCTCAATTCAGGGAAATCAGCGTCCTTGACGAGAGCATCTCGATTCGCATCGACCCGCAAGGAAATCAGTGTCTTTGAAGGAATACCTCGATTCGTCTCAACTCCGAGGAAATCAACATCCTTGGCAAAAACCTCGATTCAGGGAAATCGGCGTCCTTGACGATAGCATCTCGATTTGCGTCGACCCGCAAGGAAATCAGTGTCTTTACAGGAATACCTCGATTCGTCTCAACTCCGAGAAAATCAGTGTCCTTGGCAAAAACCTCGATTCAGGGAAATCAGCGTCCTTGACGAGAGCACCTCGATTCGCGTCGACCCGCAAAGAAATCAGTCTTTGCAGGAATACCTCGATTCGTCTCAACTCCGAGGAAATCGGTGTCCTTGGAAAATACCTTGATTCAGGAAAATCAGCGTCCTTGACGAGAACATCTCGATTCGCGCCAACCCGCAGAGAAATCAGTGTCTCTGCAGGAATATACGACGTCAGCAAAGTGGAGCCACGGTAAAGTTCCCAGTTCCATGACTCGGCGGTGCACAGACAAACCAAAGTCAACCCTCGACCTCCCTGTTGAAGCAATTCTTTGACTGGGGAGTAGGTCAACTCAACAATCACTTACGAGTCCTCTCAACTTGTAAGGAAGAAAATTCTCTTATGAGATCCTTATGACTCTCAAGAGAAAACACACTTAGGAATCCTCACGATTCCTAAGGAGAAAATACTCCTACGAGATCCTCTCGACTCGTTTGGAGAAAACAATCTTTATGAGACCCTCACGGCTCATAAAGTTGAAAAGTCTTAGGCGGCGGATCTGAATCTGTTTCCTAAGCCATCGCTTCTTATCTCGATTCAGGGAAATCAGCGTCCTCGGCGAGAACCTCTCGATTCGTTTCGACCCGTAAGGAAATCAGTGTCTTAGCGAGAATCTCTCGATTCGTCTCAACTTGCGGGGAAATTAGTGTCCCTACGCATAATGAAAATTCTCTTATGAGATCCTTACGATTCTCAGGAGAAAACGCACTTAGGAGTCCTCACGACTCCTAAGGAGAAAAGACACCTACGAGATCCTCACGACTCGTAGGGAGAAAAGCCTTTGTGAGACCCACACGGCTCATAAAGTTGGAAAGTCTTAGGCAACAGATCCTAACCCTATTTCCTAAGCCATCGCTACCTTATAAAAAGTTAAAGATGAACTGTTATCTACCATCTATGGGCCACACTTGCCAAAGCTACATGCCACTGAAATGGAGAAGTTACTCATGAGCATATAAACTACTTCACGCCAGAGTAATACATAAAGAAATAGAAGGGTGCGGCTCATGGAGCTAAGGGTTTGGAACTATATTCCTTAAGAGTCGAGATTTGAGTCAATGATAAATGACGACGCTTGTGTCCGCTCGTTATCTTCTCAGATCAAGATCCTGAAAATTATATACCAACCCAAAACTGGTCATACGCTATGAATTACTGTGCACTACTTCACCCACGTATATACTTACGTGGGCAAAGTAGTGGGGGGCATTTGTTCCCGCAAAAAAAAATTCTGCGCAAAAGAGCCCAAGGTATCAAATGGCAGCGATACGTTTAAGAAAATGTGAACCATTATTTTTTGGGCTGCATTTTGACAAACTCCCGAATGAGAAACAGCTAAATTCTGATGCTATCGAAAGTGTCTTGAAAAATCCTTCGATTTGATATATTATGGGCCTCATAATTCATCCGGGATCACGTGACCGGGCATCACGTGCCTACACGTGACCGGGCATCACGTGCAGACACGTGACCATTTATAGGCAAAGCCTGTAGGCACTGAATAAAATAAATAATTGGAAATAATTAATCAGTGGGGTCACGTGCCAACACATGATAGGCTCTTAAACCCTCTGAAACAATAGAATTAAATTCTAATTAAATAATTAATCAGTGGGGTCACGTGCCAACACGTGATGGGTTCCTGAGCCCTCTAAACCAATAGAATTAAATTCTAATTAATTGGTCAATCAGTGGGGTCACGTGCTATCATGTGATAGGCTCTTAAACCTTCTGAACTAAGATAATTAAATTCTAATTAAGGGAAATCAAAAACCGTAGTTGGAAAAATATTTCCCTAGATCTTTCCAAACAAAAAGATTGTGCTATGTAAAATGGAGCACCGTTAGATTAAAAATCCAATGGTGATTAAAAATCATCAATTTACAGAAAGTTTCTATACAAGGAAAGATTTTCCTGAAATTTACCAGGAATAACAGATAAAAGATCTTTTGGATTAAAAATCCAATGGTGAATAAAATTCACTGAGTTATCTAAAAGATCATGTTGGTTACAAAATCAATTAAAATCTTTCAATGAAATATTGACTAAACAAACTGATTCTTTTCTTTCTCCTATAAATAGGAGCCAAGAAGATAAGAAAAAAAGATGAGAAATACAACAACAGAGAGAAAAAAGAAGAGAATTTAATTCTCCAGAGAGAAGAAGATTTCCTCAGAAGAGAAAGAAACCCTAGGTGAGAAAGGGAAAAGATATCTAAGCTCCATAAAACAAAAGAGAATTTAATTCTCAATTTAAGAGTTTAACTCTTCTGAATAAGAACTTAGTTCTTTCTTTAGTTGAAGATCTGCATAAGCAGATCTCCCCACAAGTTGAGAATTTAATTCTCATCGGGGGGATTCTGCCACGCAGATCCAAAATTTAGAGGGAGAATTAAGTTTAAGGAATTTAATTCTTCCAAATTCATAGGAATTTAATTCCTCCAAATGAAACTAGGGTTTAACCCTACATAAGAATTTAATTCTTCTAAATTCATAGGAATTTAATTCCTATAAATGAAACTAGGGTTTAACCCAACAAAAGAATTTAATTCTTAAAACAAGAGACTTGAAGCTCTCCATGCACGTAAAGATTAAGTATCCAACATGATCACGTGGTAACACGTGACCCTTCATCCCAACGAACAAAAAAGAATGAATAAGGCATGCTCACGTGCCCCCACGTGACCCTTTAATGGACTCCTCAAAATAAGAAGGAATTAGCCCAGAGGCAATGCCTCACGTGCTCCCACGTGACCCACAAAATAAAAGAGAACAAAACCAAAGGCAGTACTGATCTAGGGCGCCTCACGTGTCCCCACGTGACCCCTGACAAACACCCTTTTCAAAAGAATAAAATAGGGGAAGACAGAGAAATTGATGCCCAACGCAGAGGCATTGTCACGTGTACACACGTGATGATTTCAAAGACTATAAGTGTTTAACACTTATTTGCAGATTTTGAGACTAAAATAAAGGAGGTTTGGCCCAATTCTCGGGCGCCTCACGTGACCCCACATGACTATCTCATTTTTAGTGTTTTACACTACTTTGAGTGTTTTGTCCCTAGTGTTTAACACTGTTTTAAGCACATCACGTGGGAACACATGATCGCCAAATATGTGCTAGTGTTTAACACTATATTCAAACTGGGCTTAGCCCAAATTGGCTAAGTTTTTCCAGAGGCAAATCCCCTTTCAACTGAACCTCAAAATTGATCAGTTCATATGATATGCAAAGTAAAGTCCAGAGCTATAATGAATGGTTAGTGCTTAGCCAAAGACAAAATGTTGTCAGAGCCCCAAACCCCTGTTTAGCATTGCTGAATAATGGGGGGCTGAACCCAGACAAATGTTCAACAGTCCGAACAAAGGTCCAGCATTTCAAACCTAATTGGACTTAGCCTAAGTTGGCCATAAGTCCTCAATTCAGATTTAACTCAGCCCATGTGCTCATAATCTAATTAATTGATCTTAGTCCCAAATTAGACTACAGATTTCCCAATCAACTTTGGTTCAAGGGTACATCTCTTCACTCCTTTGATATCTGTCGTTGTAATCCTTCAACATCTTCAGAGAGGTGACGGGTCCCGATAACCAATCATTCCATGGACTGTGGGGTCTATAAGCCCATAGACTATGATGTCCTTAACCTCGGACTGTGGGGTCCTTAAGCCCATGGACTATGATGTCCTTAACCTCGGACTGTGGGGTCCTTAAGCCCATGGACTATGATGTCCTTAACCTTAGACCACTATGTCCTTAAACTGGTAATCGACCGCAATGTCCCTAAACTAAACAATAGAGCCCAAATGCTCTTTTGTTGGATCTAAATGATCCTGTTAAGTTGATCTTAGTCTAAAATTAGACTAACGTATCCTTAACATACGGTTAAGTTGATCTTAGTCTCAAATGAGACTAACGTATCCTTAAACCCAACCCCCAAACCCAAATCTAAGAAAATACGGATTTGGACTAATCCACGCCCTACGGGCGACAACATAAATTAGTCTCCGTATACAATCCACGGGCAACCAAAAACAAAACAAACACACTCGACACGAAGTGACCATCTAGAGAAGGAGAAAGTGGTTACCGCGACGCTGTAGCGTAAATAACTGCAGGGGCTTGCGCCTACAGGGAAGAGCGTCCGCACAATTAAAAACCCCTCAAATGAGGAGGAATCTGACGAAGTCTGCTACATCGGCCGCATCCGTTTAAACCTTCGATACATAGTGTCATAAATCAACTTGGCATCTTCGGAGAGGTGGACGGATAGCACCAATTAGCATCTGCCTACCAAATTCAGGAAAGACGGACCTACGCCGTCGCGTCTCTGTGTTTCGGCAGAGAAAAACCCAACTGATTGACCATTTAATTAGAATTGAATTCTATTAGTTCAGATGGTTTAGGGGTTTATCACGTGTTGGCACGTGACCCCTCTTGAGAAAGTACCTAATTAGAAATTAATTCTATTATTTCAGAGGGTTTAAGAGCCCATCACGTGTTGGCACGTGACCTCACTTAATTATTTATTTTATTCAATGCCTACAGGCTTTGCCTGTAAGTGTCATGTGTGGGCACGTGATGCTCGGTCACGTGTAGGCACGTGATGCCCAGTCACGTGTGGGCACATGATGCCCCATAACTTTTGATCCCGGATGAATTATGAGGCCCATAATAATCAAATCGAAGGGTTTTTTTGAGACGCTTTCAATACCATCATAATTTAACTGTTTCTCATTCGGGAGTCTGTCAAAATACAGCCCGAAAAATACTGGTTCGCATTTTCTTAAACGTATCACTGCCATTTGATACCTTGGGCTCTTTTGCGCAGAAATTTTTTTGGCGGGAACAAATGCCCCCCACTACTTTGCCCACATAAGTATATACATGGGTGAAGTAGTGCAGAGTAATTCATAGTGTATGACCAGTTTCGGGTTGGTATATAATTTTCAGAATCTTGATCTGAGAAGATAACGAGCGGACACAAGCGTCGTTATATATCATTGACTCAAATCTCGACTCTTAAGAGATATAGTTCCAAACCCTCAACTCCATGAGCCGCACCTTTCTATTTCTTTATGTTTTACTCTGGCGTGAAGTAGTTTATATGCTCATGAGTAACTTCTCCATTTCAATGGCATATAGCTTTGGTAAGTGTGGCCCATAGATAGTCCATCTTGATCTCCTTGCAGGGCAGTGATGGCTTAGGAGACAGGGGTAGGATCTGCCACCTATGACTTTTCAACTTTATAAGCCGTGAGGGCTCATAAAGACTTTTCTCCCTATGAGTCGAGAGGATCTCGTAGGTGTATTTTCTCCTTAGGAATCGTGAGAATTCCTAAGTGTGCTTTCTCTTGAGAGTCGTAAGGATCTCACAAGAGAATTTTCCCGCTTATAAGTCGAGAGGACTCGTAAGTGGTCGTTTCCCCTTGTCGTGATTCGACTTCGGAGAGTGTGGCCCGTGAATAGTATGCAAGAGTCCGTCTTGGACCTACTTGCAGGGCCCCAGTGCTTAGGAAACATGTCCTTATCCCCATTGCCTAAGGATTTTCCCTACGAGTCGAGACGAATCGAGAAGTTCTCGTAAGGACACTAATTTCTGCATGAGTCGAGATGAATCGAGAAGTTCTAGTAAGGGTTTTATAACGTCACAGTTAACCTCTGCTCTTTACAATAGAGGTCCGTTAGGGTCGGTGGTACTAAGGTTTTGCCCATCGTACCGTCGCGTTGGCTGATGTATTCCTCGATAGGAAATCTTGCTGTTCGAGTAGCCTTGCGACTGTCGTGTCTCTGATCCCTTCGGGGGTTGGACAAGACGTCTTCAAGCAATCTTCCTAGGCAGTTTGACCATCGGCAGAGCAAGCGTTAGGAATTTTGCCATGCGGCTTTTTACTTGAGGTTAGGCTCAGTTTGGGGCCCTGGTGAGTCATAACCACTCCGCGCTGGTATGGGATGATCTCCGATAGTCTTTCAGGTTTTATTTGAGTTGCCGTCAAGACCCTAAAGCGAGGAATTTGGCCTTTGCTTCGTTTGCTGGCATTGCGTCTGCTGTAACGAGATGAATGCCGCGGTTGTCTCTAGGTTGCGGGTAAACCGTCGAGGTTTGGAACTAGGGATTTTGCCGTGGCTCCGTTGTTTGATTGTCGCGTCTGAATCCTGCTGGAGGAAGAAAGCTGTGGTGACATCTCATCTGCTGTATCGAGACAAACGTCGAGGTGGTGACCACTCCGCGCTGGTATGGGATGATCTCCGATAGTCTTTCAGGTTTTATATGAGTTGCCGTCAAGACCCTGAAGCTAGGAATTTGGCCTTCGCTTTGTTTACTTTGGCGTGTCCGAATCCTGTTGGAGGAAGAACTCTGTAGTGACATCTTGTCTACTGTATCGAGACGAACGTCGAGATGGTGACCACTCCGCACTGGTGTGGGATGATCTCCGATAGTCTTTCAGGTTTTATATGAGTTGCCGTCAAGACTTTGAAGCTAGGAATTTGGCCTTCGCTTCGTTTGCTTTGGCGTGTCCGAATCCTGTTGGAGGAAGAACGTTGTGGTGACATCTCGTCTACTGTATCGAGACGAACGTCGAGGTGGTGACCACTCCGCGCCGGTGTGGGGATGATCTCCGATAGTCTTTCAGGTTTTATATGAGTTGCCGTCAAGACCCTGAAGCTAGGAATTTGGCCTTCTCTTCGTTTGCTTTGGCGTGTCCGAATCCTCTTGGAGGAAGAACGCTATGGTGACATCTCATCTACTATATCGAGAAGAACGTTGAGGTGGTGACCACTCCGTGCTGTTGTGGGGATGATCTCCGATAGTCTTTCAAGTTTTATATGAGTTGTCGTCAAGACCCTGAAGCAAGGAATTTTGCCTTTGCTTCATTTGCTTTGGCGTTGCGTGTGTTGTATCGAGACGAATGTCGAGGTGGTACTGGGATTTTGCCGTCACTCCGCTTTATTTCGACCATGAGGTCTTTTGTTGACATTGCGTCTGCATCCTGCTGGACTGCGAAGAAACGCCATTGGTGACATTGCGTCTGGTGTAACGAGACGAATGCTGAGGTGGAGCTGGGATTTTGCCATCACTCTGCTTTGTTTCGACCATAAGGTCTTTTGTTGACGTTATGTCTGCATCTTGCTGGACTGCGAAGGAACGCCGTTGTTGACATTGCGTCTGGTGTAACAAGACGAATGCCGAGGTGGTCTTTAGGTTGTCTGTGAACCGTCGAGATTTGGAACTAGGGACTTTGCCGTGGCTCCGTTGTTTGATTGTCGCGTCTAAATCCTGCTGGAGGTAGAATGCTGTGGTGACATCTCGTCTGCTGTATCGACACGAACGTCGAGGTGGTGACCACTCCGCGCTGGTGTGAGATGATCTCCGATGGTCTTTCAGGTTTTATATGAGTTGCCGTCAAGACCCTGAAGCTAGGAATATTTCCTTCGCTTCGTTTGCTGGCATTGCGTCTGCTGTATCGAGACGAATGGCGCGGTGGTGATCACTCTATGCTGGTGTGGGATGATCTCCGATAGTCTTTCAGGTTTTATATGAGTTGCCGTCAAGACCCTGAAGCTAGGAATATTGCCTTTGCTTCGTTTGCTGGCATTGCGTCTGCTGTATCGAGACGAATGTCGCAGTTGTCTCTAGGTTGTTGGTGAACCATCGAGGCTTGGAACTAGGGACTTTGCCGTGGCTCCGTTGTTGGTTTCGCGTCTGCATCTTGTTGGAGGAAGAACGCTGGGGTGACATCACGTCTGCTGTATCGAGACGAACGTCGAGGTGGTCTCTAGGTTGTTGGTGAACCATCGGGACCTGGAACTAGGGACTTTGCCATGGCTCCGTTGTTCTGTGTCGCGTCTGCATCCTGCTGGGGGAAGAACGCTGGGGTGACGTCACGTTTGCTGTATCGAGACGAACGTCGAGGTGGTCTCTAGGTTGTTTTTGAACCGTCGAGACTTGGAACTGGGGACTTTCCCGTGGCTCCGCTTTGATTTGACCTTGGGGCCGCTTGTTGACGCCGCGTCTACATTCCGTTGTAGTGAGAAGAAACGTTGTTGTTGGTCTCCAGGCTGTAGATATGGCCGCCGAGACTTGGAACTAGGGACTCTGCCGTGGCTCTGTTTGTTGACGTCGTATCTGCTTCTGGTTAGAACGAGAAGGGACGCCATTGTGGGTCTCTAGACTGTAGATATGGCCGTCGAGACTTAGAACTAGGGACCCTGCCATGGCTCCGAGATTGATTGTCGCATTCGAATCTTGCTGGAATGAGGAGGAACGCTTTTGTGATCTCTAGGCTATAGATGTTGCCGTCGAGACTTGGAACTAGGGACTCTGCCATGGCTCCGAGTTAGTCTCTAGGTTGTCTGTGAACCGTAGAGTCTTGGAACTAGGGACTTTGCTATGACTCCGTTTGTTGACGTCGTATATTCCTGCAAAGATACTGATTTCTCTGCGGGTCGACGCAAATCGAGATGCTCTCGTCAAGGACGCTGGTTTCCCTGAATCGAGGTATTTGCCAAGGACACTGATTTCCCTAGGGGTTGAGACGAATCGAGATATTCCTGCAAAGACACTGATTTCCTTGCGGGTCGACGCGAATCGAGATGCTCTCGTCAAGGACGCTGATTTCCCTGAATCGAGGTATTTGCCAAGGACACTGATTTCCCTGGGGGTTGAGACGAATCGAGGTGTTCCTGCAAAGAAACTGATTTCCTTGCGGGTCGACGCGAATCGAGATGCTCTAGTCAAGGACACTGATTTCCTTGAATCGAGATATTTACCAAGGACACTGATTTCCTCATAGTTGGGACGAATCGAGGTATTCCTGCAAAGACACTGATTTCCTTACGGGTCGACGCGAAATAGATGTTCTCGTCAAGGAAACTAATTTCCCTAAATCGAGGTATTTGCCAAGGACGCTGATTTTCTCGGAGTTGAGTCGAATCGAGAGATTCCTGCAAAGACACTGATTTCCTTACGGGTCGGCGCGAATCGAGATGCTCTCGTCAAGGACACTGATTTCCCTAAATTGAGGTATTTACCAAGGACGCTGATTTCCTCGGAAATGAGTTGAATCGAGAGATTCCTGCAAAGACGCTGATTTCCTTGCGGGTCAACGCGAATCAAGAAGTTCTCATCAAGGACGCTGATTTCCCTGAATCGAGATATTTGCCAAGGACACTGATTTCCTCGGAGTTGAGACGAATCGAGAGATTACTATAAAGACACTGATTTCCTTGCGGGTCGACGCGAATCGAGATGCTCTCGTCAAGGACACTGATTTCCCTGAATCGAGGTTTTCGCCAAGGATGCTGATTTCCTATGAGTTGAGACGAATCGAGAGATTCCTGCAAAGACACTGATTTCCGTGCGGGTCGACACGAATCGAGATGCTCTCGTCAAGGATGCTGATTTCCCTGAATCGAGGTTTTTGCCAAGGACACTGATTACCTCGGAGTTGAGACGAATCGAGAGATTCCTGCAAAGACACTGATTTCCTTGCGGGTCGACGCGAATCGAGATGCTCTCGTCAAGAATGCTGATTTCCCTGAATCAAGGTTTTTGCCAAGGACGCTGATTTCCTTGGAGTTGAGACGAATCGAGGTATTCCTGCAAAGACACCGATTTCTCTACGGGTTGACGCGAATCGAGATGCTCTCGTCAGGGACGCTGATTTCCCTGAATCAAGGTTTTGGCCAAGGACACTGATTTCCTTGGGGTCGGTTGACTTTTTTCGGAGACGGAGCGTTGATCCGGCGGGGAGGTCATTGGTTGACTCTAGGTTGTCTATGGACCGTAGAGTCTTGGAACTAGGACTTTGTCGTGGCTCCGCTTTGTTGACGTCGCGTCCAAATCCTGCTGGAATGAGGAGGAACGCCGTTGTTGTTCTTCTGGGATGCAGATGTTGCCGTCAAGATCCGACTCTCCCTTTGACAAGGTCTGGTAGGGAAATGTGGTCCCCTTTTTGTTTATGCCCATGGATTGTATACAGGGGTTAGTATGGACTCACCTGTAGGGCAAAAGTTTCATTTCACATGTATTTTTTTGTTTTCTTTCCGCGATGCTCTATCATTTCAGCTTTTTGTATCGCGAAAGTCGCGATTGCCCAATCATTTCGGCTATTTTTCGCGGTGCCCAATCATTTCGGCTGTTTTTTTTACTCGCTGCTTTTTATTACGAGTTGCCCAATCATTTCGACTGTTCTATATGCATATATTTTACTTGCCGATTTCGTTGCAAGTTGCCCCCCATCATTTCGGCTATTTCATATGCATTTTTGGCTTGCTGGCTTTTCGCCGCAAGTATGGAACTTGGAATCCGGTGATAATCTTAGCATCAGCATCGCTGCGACTGGAATATTGCCAGGAGCGAATCATCATCTGCCTTCTTCGATTCAAACAAAGGTGGCTTAGCAAACAGGGTTAAGATCCTGTCGACTAAGGCTTTTGACTTCATGAGCCGTAAGGGTCTCAAAAAGGTGTTTCTCCCTACGAGTCGTGAGGATCTCGTAAGTGTCTTTTCTCCTCAGGAATCGTGAGAATTCCTAAGTGTATGTTCACTTGTAAGTCGTAAGGATTTTGCAAGAATGTTTTCTTCTCGTAAATCGAGAGGACCTACAAGTGTTTATTCATCAAATGAGGGCATTCCTCGTCGTTGGTGGGACTCGGCAAGGAAATGATTATTTGTGCCCGCGGATTGTATTCAAGGGTCAGTATTGAACCGTTTGTAGGGCAATCTGGAGATTGTGATGGCTTAAGAACAGGTTCAGATCCCTGTAGCTTAAGACTTTTGAATCTTATGAGCCGTGAGGGTCTCATAAGAGGGTTCTCCTTACAAGTCGTGAGGATCTTGTATTGCTTATGGACATACCATTTTTTATTTTTTTATTTTTTGTGTCAGCCTTGGGATGCTGCGATTCGTAGTGGTTTATCAACGTCTCGGTCAGTACCCAGTTTTAGGACATAATGGTCCATCGTTAGTTTAAGGACGTTTCGGTCCGTCGTTAGTTTAAGGACACCTCGGTCCGTCGTTGTCGTATTTGAGGCGAATTTCTAGTTTGCGGACTTTTCGGTCCATGGGGATTTCTCTATGAATGAGCACGATGCCCCCGGTATGTCCATCTTTTCCGGATCATGCGGTTGTGGCAGGTTCATCTTCCAGTTTTCAGACAGTGCGAATTTGCCCAGTTGGTATTGGTCCTCAATCCAACCTCTGAAGACGAATCAATCTTCGATTGGATTGCTTACTGCTTGGTTGTAAGGGCAGTAATTAGGATTGTTGACATCGCCTGGCTGCAACGGACGTTTTGGATCCGGCAGATTGATGAGTCTGTTGCGCATGACCAGCTCGAACAGTCTCCTCGTTTTATCCGGGAGAAATGAGTAAGGACGTCCCAGTCTCTCCTCGAGGGATGGGCATGGACGCACGTTGTTTTGGCGAACAACCGGCTTTAAGTTGCTCGGCTGTTGTTGAGTATTGGCGTCGAAGGTTGCTTTCCCGTTCCCTTTTTCATTTCGAGATTCCAGCTTCGAAGGAGATGGTCTATGACCCATCTGATCCATTTGGGCTAGCTTGCCAATCAAGGCCTGGAAAGTAGTTGGCTTGAAGAACATCATAAATTGGGAGATGGTCGCTTGAGGGTCGAGAGTACCCACAAACATGCTTACCGCAGGCGCTTCTTCAATGCGCTGTTCGCACTTAGACCATAGATTCCTCCACTGTATTGCATACTGAACCCATGTCTCTCCTGGCTTCACCCTGGCATTCATTAGTGCCATGATTGGGGTACGTTCGCTAGCGCTCGCGAAACGTTGGGTGAACAGCAATTCCATCTCCATAAACGTCTTAACGGAGTCATTCAGAAGCTCGGAATACCACTCATATGCTGTCTCTGACAAGCTGCCAATGAATTGGCGAAGCAGCAGTTTGTCGTCGCCTCCAGTGTTGCCACATAAGGCTCTGAATTGAGCGACGTGCTGATGCGGATTCCCCTCCCCTTATATACGTGGAATTTGGGGATCGTGTATCCCGGCGGGTACTTTATTTGGTCGTACCAACCCGGATAGGATCGTCCCGTTTTAACAATTTGCCCAGCCGCTTCATTCGCTTGATGAGCTCGTATTTGTTGAGCTATATAATCATCGAGCGTGGCTTTAGAGATGGTCTCCTCCTTGGCTGCTGACAGAGCCTTCAGAGGATGTAATGCCTCTCCTATATCATCTTCAATTATTACTGGAGGATCTTCGGCTGGAGGGTCCGGCTGGATCATCATGCCCACCATATTTTGGAATAGAAGGGCCATTTGTTTTATATTGGCCGCTTGTTCCACGGCCTCTTTGTCCTTCTTCTCAAGCATTCTCCGAAGGAATTCGGCATCAGTTTCCTGCTCACGGCGTTGCTCCGGGGATGTTTCCGGGCTTGCTTTCGGTCCCATAAGTACGTCCATTTGCGTCAACATTTCCTGGAGCTTCTGTTGTTGCTCCTGGGCCTTTGTTACAGATCTAGTGAGTGGTCGATGGCCCGTAGAGATACGGCTATCCTCTTTTCCGGATGCCATATAGACGGTATACACCACCATGCCCCCAGACTTGGGGCGTTTAGATTTAGTGTTCTTGCGATTTGTCGCAGACATAGGAATTTTCTTCGGCCTTCTCCTCTTGTGGGCGGTCGAAGTTGAGGGGGCCGTTGTAGTGGGCACCCAAGTAGCTTTCGTCTTTTTTGGCTTGACAGGATAGTCCTCTTCTCACTGAATTTTCACCTTTTTCTGTCGGCGGGAGTAACCTTGATCAATCACCGAGTCTTAGACTTGACGCCAGACCTTGTAAATTTTAGAGGGTAGCCGTTGAGGGAGCTGCTCCTGCTTCACCTTAGTAGCGTCCTCCATGGGTGGAAGAGATCTCTTCAGCACGGCAGTTGGAGAGTTTTTGCGCACTCTCCTTAGCGGTTCAAAGCCGTTCCCAGTTGGAACAGCAGCATCGATTTCCACCGTTGGAGCCGGCGGAGTCAGTCCAGAAGGAGAATTGCCCCCAGCCTTCCTTACTCGGCGCCAGTGGTGACGTCGAGCGTGTCGAACCGTTGGGATTATCTCAGCTGTAGGAGTGACTTCATCATGCCCCCTGTGTTGGTCAGAAGTTGTCGTTGTCAGCTTATTGAAGGCTGATGTCCGCTGAATGGGGATAGCCAACCTATCGAAGGCAGACTTCCGAGCAGGGGAAGCAACCTTGACGATTTCGTCTGCAACAGGAGCTGAAACAGTCATTCTTGTGAAGACCGACCCTTTGGAAGGAGAAGCCACCTTGGTGACTTCAAGAGTAGGAATGGCTATCCGCTTCGGGATAAGGCCTTCTAGTATTTCGGGCTTCTTCACGGGCCCATTGGAGCTTTGGCCAAGTCTGCTGAAAACTGAGGCGCTTGGTTTGGGCGACCCGTTAAGAGGAGCCGCAGCAGTGGTAAGCCGATCAAAGACCGACTTCTTTGAAGATTCTTGCAATGGTACAAGGGTGTTGAAGCTCATCGGTGGGAGCATGGTCCCGAAGAATAGCCCAGTGGTGGCCTGAGTTACTTGCTCCACTGGCATTTTGAACATGGAGGCCGCTTGGGGCCCGTAAGTTACTCCTCCAGATCAGGCGGAACGGGAGTTGTAGTTGCAGCTGGAGCAGTTAGAGGCCATTGATGTTCTTTTTTCTGCATGGCAGCAAAACCAAATCTTAGTACCTCGAACCCATGGGCAACCATATAAAACCGTGATTCGTTCGCGAACACGACACGCGAAGTGTGGAGTGGAAAGAGGAAAAGGTCCCACCGGGCGTGCCAGAATCTGTTCTCCACCAAAAACCGGGAAGACAAACTTCTTGCCTGAATTTGGGGGTAGATGCTATTTGGATTTATCCGTCCACCTGTCCGAAGATGCCAAGTTGATTTATGGCACCTTGTATCGGAGGTTTAGACGGATGCGGCCGATGTAGCAGACTTCGTCAGTTTCCCCCTCGTTTGAAGGGTTTTTGATTGTGGGGACGCTCTTCCCTGCAGGCGCAAGCCCCTGCAGTTAATTACGCTACCGCATCACGGTAACCAATTTCTCCTTCCCCAGATGGTCACTTCGTGTCGTGGGTGTTTCTTTTGTTTTTTGGTTGCCCGTGGATTGTATACGGAGACTAATTTATGTTGTCGCCCGTAGGGCGTGGATTAGTACAAATCCGTATTTTTTAGATTTGGGTTTGGGGTTGGGTTCAAGGATACGTTAGTCTCATTTGAAACTAATATCAACTTAAACGTTTGCTAAGGATATGTTAGTCTAATTTCAGACTAAGATCAGCTTAACAGGATCATTTAGATCCAACAACAGAGCATTTGGACTCTATTGTTTTAGTTTAGGGACATTGTGGTCGATTACCAGTTTAAGGACATGGTGGTCCAGTTTAAAGACATCATAGTCTATAAAGGTTAAGGACATCATAGTCCAAAAGTTTAAGGACCTCACAGTCCGGGGTTAAGGACATCATAGTCCATGGGCTTAAGGACCCCACAGTCCGAGGTTAAGGACATCATAGTCCATAGGCTTAAGGACCCCACAGTCCGTAGTTTAAAGACGTCATAATATGTACAGTTTAAGGACATCATAGTCCATGAGTTTAAGGACCCCACAGTCCATAGAATGTCTGGTTGTCGGGACCCGTCACCTCTCTGAAGACGTTGAAGGATTACAACGACAAATATCATAGGAGTGAAGAGATGTACCTTCGAACCAATTTTGATTGGGAAATCTGTAGTCCAATTTGAGACTAAGATCAATTAATTAGATTATAAGCATATGGGCTCAGTTAAATCTGAATTGAGGACTTATGGCCAACATGGGCTAAGTCCAATTAGGTTTAAAATGTTGGACCTTAGTTTGGGCTGTTTAACATTTGTCTGGGCTCAGCCCCCCATTATTTAGCAATGCTAAGCATGGGTCTGGGTTCTGACCATATTTTGTCTTTTACTGAGTGCTGAGCACTCATATACCATAAGAGATGAGCAATCTTGGAAGACAAGAATGTAGTTGAGGCTCAGTCAAAGGGGAGTCTTATCTCTGGAAGATTTTGCCAATTTAGGCTAAGACTGGTTTGAAAATAGTGTTAAACACTAGCACATATCTGGCGGTCACGTGTTCCCACGTGATGCATTTAAAATAGTGTTAAACACTAGGGATGAAATGCTTAAAATAGTGTTAAACACTAGAAAAATGAGGCGCTCACATGAGGACACGTGAGGCGCCCTAGGATTGGGCCAAGATTCCTTTATTTTATTCTCAGAATATTCAAATAAGTATTAAACATTTTTAGTCTTCAGGCCATCATGTGTGGGCATGTGATGAGTATCCATACACTGGATATTAAAAGGATTTGCTAGGGGTCACGTGGGGACACGTAAGTGAGCCCATGCATTGGATTTTAATCCTTCAGTCCTTTTCATCTTCTCTTTTTTAAAGAGGCGTTTGTAAGGG
This sequence comes from Agapanthus africanus, assembly GCA_030015575.1. Classification (NCBI taxonomy): domain Eukaryota; kingdom Viridiplantae; phylum Streptophyta; class Magnoliopsida; order Asparagales; family Amaryllidaceae; genus Agapanthus; species Agapanthus africanus. Next base: position 540,295,300 of record CM057346.1, read on the forward strand.
GACACATGAGGGTGCCCAAAGTCTATTCTGCCTTGGCCTTGTTCTCTTTATTTTAAGGAATTTATCTAAGGGTCGCGTGGGAGCACGTGACCCCATCTCATTCATTCTTTTCTGATCACTGAGGAGGGGAGTCACGTGTTGCCACGTGATCAGGTTTGATACTGACTTCTTTACGTGCATGGAGAGTTTTAAGTTCTTTATTTAAGAATTAAATTCTTTTGTAGGGTTAAACCCTAATTTTATTTAGAGGAATTAAATTCCTATGTATATGGAAGAATTAAATTCTTTACACCCAACTCTCCTTCTAAGTTTTGGGATCTGCATGGCAGAATCTCCCCGATGAGAATTAAATTCTCAACTTATGGGAAGATCTACTTCTGCAGATCTTCAACCATGAAGAAGAACTAAGTTCTTGTTTTAGGGATTAAACCCTGTCTCTGTTGGAGGAATTAAATTCCTAAGTATTTTGGAGGAATTAAATTCCTAAGTATTTGGAAGAATTAAATTCTTCAAACTCTATTCTCCCTCTAAGTTTTGGATCTGCATGGCAGAATCTCCCCGATGAGAATTAAATTCTCAACTTATGAAGAGATCTGTTTCTGCAGATCTTCAACCAAAAGAAGAACTAATTTCTTATTCAGAAGAGTTAAACTCTTAATTTGAGAATTAAATTCTCTCTTTATTTTATGGAGCTTAGATCTCTTTCCCTTTCTCACATAGGATTTCTTTCTTTTTCTGAAGAAATCTTCTTTCTCTCTAGAGAATTAAATTCTCTTCTTTTTTCTCTCTGTTGTTGTTGTATCCCTCCAGAAAAATCCTCCTCCTCTTCTCTTCTTGGCTCCTATTTATAGGAGAAAGAAGAGAATCGGTTTATTTAGTCAATCTTTCATTGAAAGATTTCAATTGATTTTGTAACCAACATGATCTTTTGGATCACTCAGTGAATTTTATTCACCATTGGATTTTTAATCCAAAAGATATTCTGTCTGTTATTCTTGGTGAATTTCAGGGAAATCTTTCCTTGTATAGAATTTTTCTATAAATTGGTGATTTTTAATCACCATTGGATTTTTAATTCAACGGTGCTCCATTTTACAGAGCACAATCTTTTTTGTTTGGAAAGATTTAAAGAAATATTTTTCCAGTTAGGGTTCTCAATTCCCTCTTAATTAGAATTTAATTTTTTTAGTTCAGAAGGCATAAAAACCTATCACGTATTGGCACGTGACCACGCTGATTGACCATTTAATTAGAATTTAATTCTATTAGTTCAAATGGTTTAGGGGTTTATCACGTGTTGGCACGTGGACCCTCTTGAGAAAGCACATAATTAGAATTTAATTTTATTGTTTCAGAGGGTTTAAGAGCCCATCACGTGTTGGCACGTGACCCCACTTAATTATTTATTTTATTCTGTGCCTACAGGCTTTGCCTGTAAATGGTCACGTGTGGGCACATGATGCTCGGTCACGTGTAGGCATGTGATGTCCAGTCACGCGTGGGCACGTGATGCCCCATAACTTTTGATCCCGGACGAATTATGAGGCCCATAATATATCAAATCAAAGGGTTTTTTGAGACGCTTTCAATACCATCAGAATTTAGCTGTTTCTCATTCGGGAGTCTGTCAAAATACAGCCCGGAAAATACTGGTTTGCATTTTCTTAAACGTATCGCTGCCATTTGATACCTTGGGCTCTTTTACGCAGAATTTTTTTGGCGGGAACAGTGTTGCTTTCATTTGAGGTATACCGCTAGTTTATGTGTTGATATAGCCGACCAGGACTGATCCGGGGGACAGTACCTGAATACCTTTTACCGGATGTTGCATATAAAAAGGATTTCTAAAACGAGCTACAGTCTCATTACTTTGACATGTTTAGAATGACATAAGGATCTTTTAAACCGTAACCTCTTATCGCTCTTTACTAAAACAGTAAGACGTATATCTTAATTAAGATACCTATTATATTTCCTACTATCACGTCTGCTTTTATGTCGTGACATATGTATCCCGCGGCTATTTTAAAGAAAAGGTTTTACATATATATTTTCGGCTACCTTTGGGCTTATACCTAGATACAGGTCATTTGCATATGATATGTTCTACTTTGGGATCACATGATGGATAGTGTTGCATTTATGATACTTATCCATATTATATATATATATATTGGTACGAGATATGATAATACTATACTTATGACCTAGGTATCGTTGTGCATTTCGATTCCTACCTTGTGACGTATTTTTATTCACTGAGTTGGCAACTCACCCCCGTTGTGCCCAGTTTCTTGCAGGTTATACCGCTCGGATCATCAGCGGATTGCGGCACACACTTCTTTTCGGTAATTACTTGATAGGTGGGCTACTGTTGTATCGTACCCACACTTGTATATTTATATTCTGTTGTATCTAGTAAAACTCCATCTACCTAGAATGTGTATATTGTGGACCTAGAAGCGAGACTTAGAGTTTATGTGTTTTTGGGCGTCGCACTCGTTGGAGTCGATACTTGTTGGTTTTGTTTCGCTTTTATTTTCTTCGCCATTGGGCATCGTATATTATCTGCGTGGTTGCTCCGTCGTTTGAGCGTGGAAGCTAGCTCCCGTTGGGATGCTTTATATATTATGCTTGTATAAGGTTTTATTCAAAATTTACAAAGGAGGTGCTGCCGATTTTTAAAACGTCATAGATAGTTTTCAAACAAACTTATTCAATAACTCTTTTTAAACTTCACCTCCAATATTTTCGTAAAAAAGATTAGATTTTGGGTTTTAGGCTTACTTGGATCGCGTCGACATCTTTAGATGTCACGTGATTTAAGTGCCGGTCACGTGCCACTTTCGGGTCGTGACAAAGTTGGTATCAGATCATTTGGTTTAACCTTTGTTCGAGTCTAGGTTTGACTATATGGAGTGTAGGCATACACTTTCGTTACCTAGGCTTGACCTTACCAAACTTAGACTTGACTTTGGGTGTCTTATACCCGAACTTTCACTATATAAGATGACCTTGGTTGATGGAGTAGGTACTAAGTAGAGTGACGTATCGTACATATGTTCCGCAGCATATTTACGATACGATACTCCGCCTAAGTTACCTTAGGATATATATCTTGAGATCTTTTCTTCTATTCTTTCAATTGATCTATCATCATCGATACATGTTGGTTGTTCCGGTCACCATGTCTACGCAAGCCGAAAGGGCTGCGATTAGAGACACGGTCAGGGCAAGACTTGTCTAGGATGAGGACTGACTAGGGTGATATTTCGGTGACATAGGAACATGTTGTTTATCCTTATATGATCGAATTTCTAATGTTGAAGTGAGTTTCTTCGGGATCCTCACCAAAGGGTCGGGTCATTGATGGAGACCAGCCGGACTTGGAGGCATGATGTTTATCCTACTCCGAAGATCGTTATGTTGCCTACTATTCAGAACAGTTGTACCAATCGTTGCTGAGATTGTCGAGATGTTGCTTACAAAATTCATGGAGTTATAAGTCGCCGATAGTTACAAGTATAGATGGACCAGAAGATTCGTAGGCATTCAGATATGTGATGGCTAGGATATTTAATCCGTTGTGGTGCTCCGATGCGAGATCGTTGAAGTTGATTAGCTTCTTTTGATGGGTCCTGCTCAGACCTGATGTGAGTCGCTCGAGAGAAATAGTATAGTCCGACGAATTGGGACGAGTTCGCGAATGTGAGCTTATTCAGATTCTTCCACAGATTATCAGAGATGCCGGATTCGTATCTTGACTTTTGTAAGACTCCGGGCTTGATCATGACAAAGATTTGCAATTCGCTTAATTATCGCGATACGCTCCTTATTTGACCGATACTGGAGAGTCATGAAACAGGAGATTGGCGCGAGGTCTCAGTGAGCAGTTGTTCTTCACCGTAAATACTGGAGATTTGATATGTATGTAGAGGCGTGTACGACAACACTTTTAGAGGAAAATCTTGAGGAGATTGCAGTTGTTCCGAAATGGAAGTGGATTCAGTATGGAGTGCTAGTTTTGGGCTGATAGGATATATAAGATTAGCATGAGACATGATGGGTTCTTTCCAGGATTCTATAATAATTGAGATTGGACCCAGGGTCAGTTGCTTGGCACGCACGCTTAGGTTAGAGATCGCCGTCGTCGATATGTTGCAGTGCGAGAGACTAGACTACTTGGCAAGGAAGTGTCTTGAGAAGTATCAACATAAGATTGTTTGCGTCACTGCTCCTCACCAGACGATTGTATAAAGAGGCTGTGGCATTAATGATCCGCAGGAAGAATGAGAATTCAGAGACAAAGAACGCTAGACCGTGGGCAGAAGGCAAGTGGTAATCCTTGCTATGCCAGTTCCGGGTGTAAAGACACCTTTCGACATTGAAGAAGGTGTACTTCGATGTCATTTTTTTTCGATTTGCGTTTTTATGATCCAAATATTTCGTTTTCAACGTTGAAGAAAGGACAACTCGACCTCCGTTATTTTGACATATGTATTTTGAGGATTTAAGGATCACATAAACGTTCTGTACACATCAGGTGCACTTGTTTGAGATTTCCGTGCGAGGTGATTGCACTCGATTGGAGTGTTGTGCACACCAGATGCACTAGACTGATATTTCGTGCACATCAGTTGCACTTGATTAAGATATTTTTATATATATAGATACTCTGGGTATACTCGGTATGATTTTGTGCACACCAGTTGCGCGTTTTGATGTTTTGTGCACCCTGATGCACTTGAGATTTGTTTTGTGCACCCCGATGCACTGGATATTGATCTTGCGCATTCTAGATTGCACTCGATATTGGCTCCATGCACATTTGATGCAGTGGATATAGTTTTCATGCAAACTTGTTGCACTTGGCGCTATTTTTGTTTTCATGCACACCCGTGGCATGTGGTTTGGATTTTCGTGCAAACCCGTTAGGGTTGATTTCGTTTTCGTGCATTGCACTTGATAAGATATTTTATAGATTTGTTTTCTATATTTTTACTTGGTCGTGTGCTACCGATATTACACTACGACTGTGGCAAGGAATGTATACTTGACATACATAATGGGTTTTGTATTTGGAATTTTGCATCATAACTGGTGTAATTCTCATAGCAACCACTAGAGTTACAGTTATGTGGGTTTTATATCTTTTTGAGTTTTCACACACACAGTTGCGTTATGTTACGTCTCATATGGGACTTCGAAGTTCCGTTAAACGGAGCGGACTATATGTTTTTAGAATTTGGACCCTGTCGATTTGATTCGATTCGATTCGATTTGATTGGGAAAAATGTTTTAATATTGAGGTTAAATTTAAATTCGGGGACCGAATTTCTTTAAGGAGGGGATATTGTAATATTTTGGAAAATTATAAATATTAATTTATTATTTTAAATATGAATATAATGAGTTTACAAAAATGATAACACATATGAATTTTGGTTTCGGATTGATATCCTAAAAAATGTAACTATTTTGGAAAAAATGAGATATATGTGATATCATATAAAATGATAAGTGTTCTATTTTTTAACATGATATTAGATATTGTGTAATATGGTGGTGGTTATGTGTAAAGGTAATTTTTAATTTTAAAAGGATGTTTATTTATTTGAAGGGTTATGTTATATGTTAGGCTAAGCAAACCTGCATGCTCGCCACACCCTCACATACACTCACCTCCCTCCACCTCCTCCTTTCTTTACACCAAATCACTACATCTCCTCCTTTATTTTATCATAACTCTTATGATATTCCTTCTACTCTCAAACTAAACTTAACACTTCTCATTCAAATCTCCAAAATAATTTTTCAACTCTTCACAAATATCATATGAAAGGTTGATGGTTCCTCTATGGAAGTTGAGCAAAATATCAAGTCAAGGACAACACCAATTCAAGATAATTCAAGCCTACACTCTATGAGATTGGAATTTCTTTGTGCTCATTCCATATACGTAAATATCATCTTTCATTTAAGTTTTGAAGTGATAGTGAGTTTTACTTGATGGCTGAAAATTAATGACATGTTAGGGGTTTTGAATTTTTTTGATGACTCTCTATTGATAATTAGATAAAGGTTAAATTAAAAAGTTGTAGATAATTGCTTTATCATTTAGCAAAAAAATTTGGTTAAGTTTTACAGTAAAATGAATTTTATACGAATTTTTAAATAAAGTGTTTCCAAACTAGAAATTTCATTTCCAATGGCTGTTTTTCACTTAAATTGTAACAATTTTCTTAATTTTTCTATTAACAATTTGGAGAATTTGAAAATTTTAGGTAATAGGTAATGTTGTGTAGATATCTATAAAATTTTAATTTTTCTTATTCTCTTCACAAAATCTAGAGATATCAAATTTTTAGTGAAGCTTGTTTTCTGGATTTTGCAGATTATTCAGAAACATGTTTTAACTTTGTATTTTATTTCATGTTCTATACATAGAAATTGGAAAAGATATTTTGGGGTATCAAAGTTAACTCCTTTAAGAATATTTATAATTTTATTTCACTCTATATATCGTGTTTACGATTTTTTGTGATTTTTCGAAGCGAGCCCAAAAACTGCCGTTTTCTGAGCTAACATTTTCAAACAATATGCATCCGAGCATTGTATTTTTCTCACTACATTTTGCCGGTAGGATAATGTTATTGACGTGTGTTCTTACGTTTGAAGGACTATTAGCAGAGACGCTGAAGGCATCGAAACGAGGAAAAGCTATTGTGGATTTCGACTAACTCGATACGTCGGTGAGTAGATTTATATCTACGGGGGAAGTCGGGTGGATGGCATATAACACCCCCGCGACCATTTAACTAGGATAGTTATGTTATTTAGTTAGTTGCAAGTGTTAATTTAAGTTAATGGTAGTGATGTTATTTTGCATCTAGTATGTTATTTATGTGCATATAGCTTAATACATGGTTATGGTGACATACGTACGTGGCGATAGATCCGTACGATATGGATATGGTTTTGGGTGGATATAGTATGAGGGATCATACCGTACTTATGATGATGAGGTTAGCGTGCCGAATACGGCCAAGTTCTTTTAGACTCGTGGAGTCATGAATTATTCTGATTTAGGATGTTATATTTGAGTGAGCTATACTCTTTTAAAAACCAACGATTCGTTTTCCTTTTAAATGATAAATGACAAGGATGCGATGCTTCCAAATGAATACCTATTTTTAACTTAAAGCAGCTTCCTGATTTCAAAACCAACGTTTCGTTCCATTTTCAAAGATAATGGTATAGCTCATAGCAAATAGTTACGTTTAATATGTACGCTATACGCATAGATTTACTTTACATGTTTGCGATACACTTATCGATGATATGCGTTTCCGTTATATGAATACAATGATAGAACACTGCACAACTACCAATGAGTACTATGTTGCACGAGCACAGACGCATATGTTACACTACACCTCATTGGTACTGCCATGCCACTGTAGGACCGCTATACTATGTGATGCGTAAATATGAGGCATATGAATTCTCTATATCCGGAAATCCAATTTTAATTATATGCTACGGATATGGGTAGAATTACTTTCTGCTTTATACACTTATAGAACACTTGTACAAATACTAATGATTGGCATGCTGCACGAGCACAAACGCGTATGCTACACTACACATCATTAGTATTGTCATGACACAGTAGAACTGTTATGTTTGTTGCATGCATGTCTATACTTAAGTACTGTACCTTTCTTACCTGCTAAGTATTGTGAATACCAGTACCATGGATATTCATACTCGATTCTTATGAGTTTTCAAGATATTTGACCTTCGATGATATATATCGGTGGTATGGAACGTTATTATATATGTATATATATATAATATATTATCAGAATGATCTATGCAAGTATCTGTATTCTTTACTTGATATTTCTGGATACGATGAGTTGACGTCCACCGCGAGCTTGATGTTTTCTGATTGTTTTTATTACGGACCGAGTGGGGGAGATATACGGTTACGGACTTACTACTTATCCGGGCTGAGTGAGAGAGTAAACAGACGGATACATGGTGGACCCGGTCGAGACCGAGGGGCAGGAAAGCTGCATTAGAGACGGGGAGCCTAGCGAGGACAATCGATACCGGAGATAGAGATGAGCACGACAGATATCCAGGGGATACTGGCCGGAGCTAGATATGAGCACGGTGGATATCCAGGGTATACTAACCGGGGTTAGGGATATCGAGGGGCGATCATCTGTTGAGATAGTGTCGACGGTATCTGGATTTGCATGTCGGTGATGGATACGAGGGATTTGAAGATCTGCGTGTCGGTGATGGACACGAGAGATTGCTGATTTCGGGTGTCGATGCTAGACACCCATATATTGATGTGTTGCGATCATTTGAGGTATACCGCTAGTTTATATGTTGATATAGCCGACCAGGACTAATCCGGGGGACAGTACCTGAATACCTTTTACCGGATGTTGCATATAAAAAGGATTTCTAAAACGAGCTACAGTCTCATTACTTTGACATGTCTAGAATGACATAAGGATCTTTTAAACCGTAACCTCTTATCGCTCTTTACTAAAACAGCAAGACGTATATCATTATTAAGATACCTATTATATTTCCTACTATCACGTCTGCTTTTATGCCGTGACATATGTATCCCGCGGCTATTTTAAAGAAGAGGTTTTACATATATATTTTCGGCTACCTTTGGGCTTATACCTAAATACAGGTCATTTGCATATGATATGTTCTACTTTGGGATCACATGATAGATAGTGTTACATTTATGATACTTATGCATATTATATATATATATATATATATATATATATATATTGGTACGAGATATGATAATACTATACTTATGACCTAGGTATCGTTGTGCATTTCGATTTCTACCTTGTGACGTATTTTTATTCACTGAGTTGGCAACTCACCCCCGTTGTGCCCAGTTTCTTACAGGTTATACCGCTCAGATCATCAGCGGATTGCGGCACACTTCTTTTCGGTGATTGCTTGGTAGGTGGGCTACTGTTGTATCGTACCCACACTTGTATATTTATATTCTGTTGTATCTAGTAAAACTCCATCTACCTAGAATGTGTATATTGTGGACTTAGAAACGAGACTTAGAGTTTATGTGTTTTTGGGCGTCGCACTCGTCGGGGTCGACTCTTTTATACTTGTTGGTTTTGTTTCGCTTTTATTTTCTTCGCCATTGGGCGTCGTATATTATCTGCGTGGTTGCTTCACCGTTTGGGCGTGGAAGCTAGCTCCCGTTGGGATGCTTTATATATTATGCTTGTACAAGGTTTTATTCAAAATTTAGAGGTGCTGCCGATTTTTAAAACGTCATAGATGGTTTTCAAACAAACTTATTTAATAACTCTTTTTAAACTTCACCTCCAATATTTTCGTAAAAAAGTTTAGGCACGCTTCGGTAATGGTTGTTTGTGGATTATCCCAAGAATTCGCAAGGGTTTTTTTTCTACAATTTTCAAGATCAATATTTACATTGTTTATGACCCACCACCTTTTTATAAAAGGAATCTTTTTACAAAAGAAACTAGTGGTGGTATGGTAGAACTGGAAGTGTTTCCAGAACTACAAACGGTTACTAAAAATTTAGTAGAACCTGAAAATTCAATTGGACTTCACAAACCATTAGCCACTTCGCAAATTTTAGTAGGTGGCCTCAGCCAGCCGAAAGATACTTCGGTTTTCTCATAGACGGTGACAGGAAGGTCAATATCATGATTATTATGGCCCTACTAGTTATCTGCAGGTCATAGGAAGTGGTAACTTCTAGATGACCAGATACTTTATATCCAAGTTGGACTCCAGGCACTTTAGCAAATATTGGATTTTGGACTTTGTCGGGTGCTCCTGAAGGGGTAAAAACCCATTAGGAGTAAGTAGATCTTTCAAGATCTGTGCAGGTAGAAAGGTATTAATCTAATATGGCTAGACTTGTTATAAAGATTCTCATCAAATACCCGTTATGGATTGTGATGGGACTTTTACTTCAGCGGCTACGCTGAAGTCCATAACAGATACAACTTGCCACTGTTGCTATTCATGACTGTGATATCTGGCAGGTTGATGACCATAATATCTTTCCAAATGGGAATTTGGAAGTGCACGTGTATATAACTTTGCCATAGGGTTATCGTAGTCAGTGGGAGCAGCGGAAAGTGTGCAAACTGCTTATGTCTTTTCATAGACTAAAGCATGCATTGCGGAGACGGATCATCTATTTTGATGTGACAGTCAAGGTGATTGACTTCATCAAAACAACAGATGAACCTATTAAGAAGGATGTAGGGAGTTATGTCCTGAGATATGGTTGGCATACTCCTGATAAGAAGTGATGCTGCTATACTACAATCGGTCAAACTTTGGTTGTCACAAGGTGTTTTCTCCACATTGGATAGGGATAATCTATCAGGGATTTAGGTGACTAGATCTATGGTTTTAGATCTAGATTTTGGAAGTGTCCTAATACAGATACTTAGACAGTATTCTAAAAGTATTTTAAAATGGACGACTCCTGGCATGGTGGTGTACCCGCAGGTGATGGAGTTACCTTCTCTAAAGAGATGTCTTTTAGACTGATGAGGAGAGGGACATGCATGAATGACATATCATTTGCTTAGGCAATTGAGTCAATCATGTAATGTCTTGTACAAAACCAAATACTGCTTATACACTAGCTGTAGTAAGCAGATATTAATCCAATCCAAAAGAAACGAAGGAAAGCAATTATGAACATAAGAGGATGTTTTTGGTATATGGTAACAACAGCCTCCTCCAAGAGGCGGTTATCGATTCAGGCTTCCAAAGTGACCTGGATGACAGAGATGCTGTCAGAATTTTAAGTTTAGCCTCTTATGAGGATCGGTATATTGAATAGCATTCCAATAGGGACACTGAGGTAAGCATGTTGTAGGATACTAGTTATGACTCGATAGAGAATACAGCCCAAGAAGTTTGTTGGATAAGATTGTTCATTAATAGACTTGGTCCAATCAAGTATCCAGACAAATTCTTGTGGCGGGGTGTCACTCAGTTCGGGAGATTGTTCATCTCCGTGAAATTGAGATATATAGAGAGAAAGTTGGAATATTGTAGCAGATCCACTCACCGAGGCTAGTTCTCGACCATGGAAGTTTCGCAAATGAGCTTTGTGAAACTGATTAGTAGAGAAATTGGGTATTTGATAGCACACGGGATATGGGTATGGCATGCGATATCACAATAATTAGCCTTAAGTGCAAGTGGGAGATTGTTGGATATAGTGCCCTCAAGGCAATTATTGTAATTGCAGGCACGCAATTATAATAATTGAAGGAGGACCTATACATGTAATTTAATCTTACTCGAGATGATGGTATGCTATCTGGTTTGTCTTTGTCATAGATATGTACACGTTTTACTTGTTATTACGTGTTGCTAATATATAATGATGAAGCCCGTAGAATTCTTGCTTGACTACCAACATTGTGATGGCGATCATATACGTGAGAGCTGGGTAGTCCATAAGCACATTCTTAAATGCCCCTAGTCTTAGGAGTATCGAGACTGGGCATCGATATTCTGGAGTAAATTAGTGTATACGTTTCGAGATCCCGACGAGGGGCGGTGGCTAGTCTCACAAGCCATTGGTGTTATGCCACCTAAAATGGTATACAAGTGCTCACTGGAGGTGAGTACACTGGACGGACTTGCCGAGAACTTCTAGATGGTATTATATCTATCGTCAGATCGAAGTTCTCGAGTGGCATGAGTATAGGATAGTCTTTTGACCTGAGATCGTCATTTGTCTCGTGTGAGTTCCTACTGTACTTTGATTACTACCCTACCACGGCTCAAAGGAGTCATGCAAACAGGTTTTTGTTAGGTACAGTCCCGAGCTACATGGAGGCAGTGAGCGATTATCGGGGATTCGTCTCTCCTAGTATTAGGAGTCGATTTCGCACTGTGTTCTGTTGGCTATTACCATAAATCCGTGGTCACGATAGATGAGATTTACTGACATGAGTTCAGTAGTTTCTCGGTTGGTGCTAAGCTTGACTCCGACATGACTTATCGAGTTATTAGGGGTCTAACGTTATCCACTCGCTAGACCCAGTATGCGATACTCTTAGATGAAGAGACCGGACTGTACGGAGATTGTCACATTCAGGCTCAGTAGGATACGGACGGACTTGATTGTCGACCTCCCTTTCGACAAATACCTAGATAGTCTTTACGTACAGCTAGTGCCGCTGACGTGCTTGTGGTTTTTGGATTTATCCAGTAAATCACTGTCGGCGTATTGTTGAGTCTTTAGAGTCCCACACAGAGGGTTTTCCCGGTTTAGGCAATATGATGTGGATGACGTATGTTGGTACATACAAGATGTCCGATTAAATATGTGTACAAGCTATACGGATTTTAATCCGACGGTTGATAATACTAGCGGCTTAGGATTAAGCCGGATTATTAAATCAGATTTTGATTTAATAATTTATACACACACACACATTCTAGTATTATTGTTCACTATTCATTTTCTCTCTCTTGGTTATTCGTATTTTTATACGAATATGCGTATATGTATTTCGATACATATACCGGATTGTATTCCGTATTTGTACAGAATTTGTTCTAGAAGATGGACACCTCATTTCTTGATTTTTCCTTTAAATGAAAATTTAAAAAATGAGGTGGAGGATGATGTGTAATGTAGTATGGTAGAGAAGTATGGCTTGGTTTTTATATTGTATTTTCATTTGTGCTCGCTATTTTGGATGGTTGTAAAATCCAAGCCATATTCTTTTCTACACTTGATTCTTTTCTACACACAAGCACTTGGCTAATTTTCCATGGCTAAATTTATTCACCTTCTCTTCCTTCTTCTTCACATGCTCTCTTGAGCACTAGAATAGAGAGAAAAAGATAGTGAAATATTCCTACATCCCCACTCTCCATTCGTAGCGAGCTTGGAGCGTCGGTTGCTTCACTAGGTGAAACCGGAGCTTAGATCGATTCCCTCGGGTTGATCATCTTCGGCAAGGGTGGTCGCTACTCAAGCTCGATTCGGACGGCATACAAGGAGCTTGGAGGGGTCTTCCACGATTGGGTGGACACGTATCGAAGGCAGTATTCGCTAACCATTGCATGCTTGATTTGCTATTTTTCTTTTTTGGATCGATCTCTAGATTTTAGTTTCTAGCTGCCCTCTCGATAATTTTTATTTTTCGCTTCCGCATCGGCCGCGGCCTCCGCGGCGAGGGCACTAGGGACTTACAAAAACCAAGTGAAAACAAATGGGGGCAGCAATTTTAAATGAGGGCAGACGTCTGAAGTTGTAAAGCCCAGACGTCTGACCCTATACGACAAGCATCCCCAACGGCTATAAACGGTTACTTTTGAAAACTTTTACACTGTAGACGTCTGCCCTGATAAGATGCAGACGTCTGGACCATCTTAATGTTCACAAAAAACGCTTTACTTAAAGATCGAGTGGTCACATCCCTATATAATACCAAACGTCTGAAACAAAAAAATAACAACTTCAGACTTCTTCCCCGATGAATTGCAAACGTCTGGAATTTCAAAAAAATCCACAGAGCACTCGGTAGACATCCTGCTGTTTGAACTTCATACGTTTTCAGCACAAATTGGCAGACATCTGACTAACCAAAAAATGCAGAAAACAACTTACTTAAGGAAAATAAGGTTGATCATCAAAACAAATGTTTAAACCGAAAGCCCGATATTTGTAAAAAATCTGTGCTAGTATGTGTGAGTGTTCAAGAGCTCTAATTGATATAAACCATATTCTATAGAGTACTTATAAGAATTCCTATGTCGGTATACGCAAATCTTCAAATCTTGAATCCTTGAATTTTCTACTCGAGCTCTTGAAGCGCTTGATGTTCAAATGAACTTCCATTGATCATCGCCACTCACAAGTATATGAAGTCGTTCTTTTGATGTTCAACTCTTGGACTTGACTTTGACGCTCCAATATCGGACTTTTGGCTTCTTAGCTGTCCTTAGCTTGAATTTGACCAATTGTGAAGCATTCATCCATATCCTCCAACTTCCATTAGATTTGTCGTTTAAGCTCAATTTCCTCTATCCTCCTTTGTTTGCTTGTGTCGTGAAAATATCCTGAAAACCAATCTCAAACACGACCAAACATATTATATACAGTGTTATGAAATAAACAATAAATTAAATACCACTATATGAAACATTCATTGTCTTGATATCACAAGTTATGAATTGTATATATATAACATATAAATACCAATATCTAGATCACATGTATATACAAATTCATATTGTGAATCATTGAAACAACGAATGTGAGTAATATTTCAATATCAAGATATATAACACAAGTAAAGTATATCAATATTGATATATCAGTCGATATACACAAAATATAGTATATGCAAGCTAAATATCAAATGTATACAAGTTTAGTGTCGATAAGATAGAAAAAGATAAGCAAGTGATACTAAACGAACTATTCATGTTTAAGTTATCATCAAAACTAAATAAAAGGATCAACAAAATCCATAAGCTATCAATTAGCTGTGGTCGGCCCCAACTATATTTAGCTCATTTTAAAACCGCATATTGTCTTAATGAAAGAGACATCCTATTTAGTATCGGTTGGAGGGGGTTTGTAAGTTGCTTTAAGGAGTATATAAATTAAATGGTTAATAAATTTTTCTTGAAGTGAAAATAATTGAAAACCTCTTAATTTTATGAAAAACATGTAGCTTTCTGCTCTTTGATTGATGTTGAGAGTGTGTGCTTGGATCATTCTCGTTAGTTGCTGCATAATGCGTACTTAATTAATTAAGATTAATATTTCTAAGTTGCGTATGATGAACTTTTTGCAAAGTTTTCAAAATGCTAATTAAAGTCAAACTTGCACGCAACAATACACTGTGTACTTTTTTTAAAATATATGATGGTGATAAGCACATTAGTTGAATCTTTAAAGAAAAAAATTGACTCTTGCATTAATTAATTCCCTTAAAAAGATACTAGTGATAATAGAAAAGTATTTGTTCCTTTTCCCCTCCAATTTTTTTGTTTTTATGTGTCTAATTATTGTGATGAGAAAACAAGGTAGCTATTTATTTGTTTCGTTTATTCAAAAATAATTGTAGATGTTGGTTTTTTCACTTCTTGATTTTCTTACCTCCTTTCATTTCTAAGATATAAATATATACATTGGCTTACAATTTGATTCATTATTTTATTTTAAATGGTTCTACTCTTCTTAGAATTTATAATTTTATGAACCACTATCGTTTTAACTAAAAGCATTTAGAAACTTTTCAAATCATTTATATATAGTGTCTATCGATCTGTACCGTACATCTCATGTGTATAAAATCTAAGTGCTCTTGACAAAAATATTGTTTCATATAACCTCGTTCATATAGTTTCGCGACTAAATCGGCGAATTCGTGAATAAACCGTGAATTTTTTATCGGCCGATTAATTCTCCGATTTAATCGTCACTGGCGAACGCTTCGAATAATTCGTGAACAATTCATGAATAATTCGTGAATTATTTATGAATAATTCAAATAAACAGCGAATAATTCACAAAAACAGCGAATAATTAACAATATCAAAACTCAGCGCCTCATGTATTAATTTCTTGCTCGAAATCCTTTCCGAACATTTCCCGAATACTTGCTGAATCTTTTCCGAATACCTGCCGATTTTTTTCCGAATAGTTCCTCGAATCCGAATTTTCGACCTCGCCGAATAATTTCCGAACCGCGAATCTGTGACCATGCACGTTCATGTTTTAAAAGTAAAAAAGCAAGGACAATTTTGCCTTGGGTAAGTTGTGAAAAAGCTCTCGGGCATGCTCGGGAGTTGTCTAAAAAACCTTGATATTTTCAAAATTGCTGGGGGCATACTGTTCAAGATCCTTATGAAAATAATCTTGGGGACACATTTCAATTAGGTCTTTATTCTCTTCAACTATTTAGATATTACAGGGGACTGCTAATATATTACAGGCAACTTTTTTGATATTACAGGCAATTGTATAAAGAGGGTTTTAACTGGTCCTAGGGTAGTTTTAACAGTGTAAAAGACGGGGGGGGGGGGGGGGGGTGGTTTACACAAGTTTAAAGCAGGGTTTTTTTTTTCGCCTGACAGTTTACCCTTTTGTGTTTTGTACTAGTTCCATAATTTCCATTCTTTTATTAAAGTATCACATGGAATAGTTGCAAGTTTGTGAATAATAAACATGGTGTCGGTCCTTTAAAGTTTTTGTCCTTTTTTTTATTATTATTGATTTGGAAGCAAAGGCCAATGAGTTTTATAAATGAAAGATTTAACTAAACTATTACGAGATAAACCTCGATTTGCAGAGGTTCTTTTCTCCTTTTTTTGGCACCGGCCAATAAGCTCTAACCAGGTGTGCGCACACACGTATCCAGGGGACTGACGAATTTACCTCGAAAACGTTAATTTATGGCCTTCTTCCCTTTGAGATTTTTCGGGTACGGACTCCGCACTCTCACCAAGAGCGGAAGTGTCTATACCAACTGAGCTTTTATGGAGGGGGTGTTTGGTTACATGAAGTAGTAACGGAAACTAACAGAGCAAAAGTATGTAGAACCGTCATTTCAATTCTTTGAAGCTTTTCACCATTTTGGGTAAACAAAAGAAATGCTAGATAGGCCTCATGTTCAAGCCCACATCTCATGGGCCAGTTGGTTGTGCCATGGACGTGCGGCATAGAAGGTCTCGAGTTCGAGCCCCTACATGTGCAGGATATTTCCACCTTGTTGCTCTTTTGGTCCCAACATCTTTTATCTTCATGATCATCAATCGAGTCAATATTAATACAATCTATAGAAAGAGTTAAGTAATTATTTGGTTCAAATCATTCTAGTATCTCGATTTAATCTCAAATAATCATTCTTACTTGATATTTGAGATATTATAAAAATATAACCCTTAATAAAAGAGTATACTTATGTACAAAGCGTCACGGTAAGAAATTTTCTGTATTGGCAGATTGAAAAATCAATCATCCGCTGATTTTTTGGACAATCGGCACTGGTCATATTAATCTCCATATCCTAAACTATGGATACACCAATTTTCATCTTCTATTGTAAGAAAACCGCTAATTTGCAATTATCGAAAATAATCGAAGGATGATTCACCTTTTAAGATTAAATATAAGAAATTTACTAACATTTTGCTTTATACTTTGATTTTTCATAATAAAATGGCCAAGTCAAACAAATAGTTAGGGATATCTAAAAATTTTAATTCCGCCAATTTAATTATGAGTCGAGTATAGCTACATAAATTTTTCTACACAACAAACTACAAAACATACTTAAATTCTTGATGTGGGATCCACACATTTAAGTGTGGAGCTCGCTGATTTTGTGGGTTGTATAAAAGAGGATTGTGTAGAAACTCTTTTTCCTTTAAATATTAACTATAATCATATTATTTTGCTCATGCTATTCCATACTATTAATCCAACGGTTTGTAAGAGGGTAAAACCCGGGTTCCAACAACAGCATTGTATAATTTCAACACCCCCAAAATCCTTAACATGACCGTAGAAAATGATAGCGCCAACTTATTTGACAATTCAAAATTGAAGTACCAGTAACATCTCATTTGTAATTACTATTGGATTTGGGTGCGGTAACGCTGCTGTTATTCAGTGCTATTATTAAATCCTATCCCCACATCATAAACAAACGGATCTATAAACTCGTGGCTAATAAATTATCCCTATTGCTTCTATCTAAATAAAATGAAATATCCCTTTCAATAGAAACAATGGAAATTGAAATGATATTCCTTGAATTAAATGACTAAACCCACTTGTGTTATTTAGGGCACACAAGATTTTAATAATGAAATCACTAGACATAAGAAACGACTCGTGGATCTCGACATAGCAACGTCTACATCGTTTTCGAATATAGAGGTTCGTTGAATTGAATTATATCTAGTTGCAAGTTTATAAAAAATTATAATTTTGGATATTGGTGAGTTCGTCAAGGGAATATATATATATATATATATATATATATATATATTGATGATAGCTTAGAGATTGTTAATATAACATCACATGAGCCACACACATGGGCTTTGCTTAAATTTGTAGGACCCACAGGATTGGTCTTCTCGTTCCCCGGTACACTGGTTGCAATGCATAGCACCGTGAGATTTATATTCCGTTGTTTCTTTTTCTTTTATGGTGGAATTGTATGTACAGGTTCAGAGAAGATATTTATTTTACTTTCTGTTGGTTGTATATTTTGAATGCGTTTTTTGGCATTTCAAACGTCGATCCCACTTTGACTTCTACGGATACTCTTTTTTTTATCATTAAATAATTGTGGATAACCTTACAATGCTATAACGCAGTGGACGCTCTCTGAATATGATGTAAATTTATGACCGTTTTCCATTATTTCCATTACAGGCAATTCGGATTTTCTCTTGTCTTGGCCTCGACTCTTACATATCACAATGCAACCAAAGATTTTTAGAAATGTGCCAAATTTAGAATTGATAAAGCACCAAAATTTTCCTGGGATATAAAAAAGCGACTAAATAGTCGACACTTGATAACATCCTTATTCCTTGTGTCATCAAAATAATGACATGCCTACTTTGGTTGCTTTCTTTCTTCTTTGACTCACGTTAAACACACAGTTGGAAAAGGATTGAGAGCCCAATGAAGTGATATTTAATACAAAAAATGTTCAAATTGTGTGTGAACATTCATGGCCTACATATCTCAATACAGATATGATGCTTGTTCTCTCTTGCTTCATCTCTTTCAACCCTATTCCTTTAATCCCATATGTTCCCCTCACTTTTATTTTACACCGGGTATAGGATATCGTTAGAATATAAATATATTCTCTCAACTCTTACCATAACTTCAGAGTTTAGGATGCGGCGGAAAGGACATTTCACATGGTATTAGAGCAACCTAGATTCTATTCCCACCGGAACGCATATTAAATGCGGATTTATTTAAATTAAAAAATATCGCTGCGCAAAAACCCAGGTTTCGGCCCAACGGGACTTCGATCTGCAGAGATGTGTTAGAATATAAGATGGATAGCTAGATATACAATGCCTAGTAGATAAAAAAAATGCTTTTATTTGCTTAGTAATATTTATACCGATCTTTACTCAAGAGGCAAGATCCATGTAGTTATTTTTGTAGTTGTACGGACACAATGTAAGGTTAAGTGAACTTATTTTATTCTTGGCTAGCTCTATCCCAAATTTTGTTCATTGAAATAAAGATTTTAGTTCAAAATCCTCTTGTATCAGTTGCGTCTAATATCTAAGTTGTTATAGTTGCATGTGATATCTGAACAGTTGCATGTAATATTTAAGCAGTTGCCTGTAATATCCAAGCAGTTAAAGGAATATCAGGTCTAAATGAAATACAACCCAAGGGATTTTTCACAAAGATTTTAAACAGTAGGACCATCTCAACAATTTCGAAAATTATAGGGTTTTTTAGACAACTCTTGAACGGGTCCGGGGGCTTTTGACGATTTACCTATTTAGCTATCATTTTCAGCCTTGTGAAATATTACTTTAGCTCAAGTTGTACCTCTCTAAAAATGAGCTAATCTTTTCTATGGGGAGATTTATTGCGATTAAGTTGTGTAAGAACTATATAAACATAAAACAATTCAAATCTCTCAATCATGAGCAGGCTGCTAAAAGGGCTCAAAACTCGAGGCTCGGCCGACTCGTTAAAATCTCGTTTGACAACTCAATGAGCCGAGCTTGAATATAAATCTAAGCTCGATGAAATAGACGAATAAACACGAACATGGACGAGCTCAAGCTCGAGCTCGGCTCGTGTTCAAGCTCGGTTCGTTTAGGATTCGTCTAGGCTCGGCTCGAGCTTGTCTCAAGCTCGGCTTGTTTAGGGCTGTTACAGACTATTTTATTGTAAATTTTAATTAGATGAGATATAATTATATCATGTATTTGAATTGGTACTATTTTATTGTTATTTTTTGAAACAATTTAAAATCAAGCGTTAATCAAGCCCAGCCGAGCCAAAAACATAGTTATACGAGTCAAGCTTTTTTAGCAAGCCGAACGAGCCAAGTTTTGGCGAGTTTGAGCCGAGTTACAGCTCAAGCCAAGCTCGAGCTCAATTTGGCTGAAACGAGCTCGAGCCAAACTAGCCAAAGTTGGCTCGTTTGGCTCGAATAACAACCCTAATCATGAGAGAACACGGCGTAATGAAAATTAAATCTCAGTTATAGATGTAAGAGAATGTCGAAATTGTTATAAGTTATAATCTAGAACCTTGGGACCCATCCCCTCATCTAAGCAACTATAGGTGCTCCGTTTTGAATTGATTCCGTATCTTGAAATTTCGATCCTTTTACAACAATTTTTCATACCCAACCCATTAAGCCTAAAAATAGGAGTTCAAATATTTTCAAGCAATGTGATCTAGTTTCCTATAATTTCGTCTCTGAATAACACACATTTATTAAACTATATACGGGTCGACCCCTCGAAATCTACGGTCCCACTACTACAATAAGGGGTTGCCCCTACGGTTATAGGAATCCGTAGGGGCAACTTTTTATTGCCCCTCCAGATTAATCCGTAGGGCCAGTGATTTTTCCCTACGGTGCCCTACGGATTAATTAAAAAATATTAAAATGTAAATTTTTATTTGCCCCTGCGAAACCGTAAAAGAAGGCCCTACGGATTAATCCGCAGGGGCAACGAAGGGTTATTTATAAATAAAAAATAAATAAAATCCAGAAATTTCCTCATCGTTCTCAAAATTTCTCAACTCCCCCGCGATCAATCTTCCGCGGTGCCTCCTCGCCACCACACCCGCGCGTGTCTTCTCGTCACCGGTACACCAATCGTCGACTTCCTCATCATCGTTGGCCGCACCACAGAGACCCGCGAGCTCATCGTCGACAGCAGATTCCCTGGCCTCCTCCACCTCGTCGAGCTCTTTGCCGCCAGCAAAACTACTACCGAGA
Source organism: Agapanthus africanus (assembly GCA_030015575.1). Lineage (NCBI taxonomy): Eukaryota > Viridiplantae > Streptophyta > Magnoliopsida > Asparagales > Amaryllidaceae > Agapanthus > Agapanthus africanus. The sequence goes on from CM057346.1 coordinate 540,316,365, forward strand.
TGAGTTAATTTCAATTTTGAACTTATAATTAAGTTTTTTTGTGTTATTGTTGATTTTAGGGTTAGGGTTAGGGTTACAACTATAGGGTCGGGTTAATTAGGGTTAGGGTTAGGGTTCGGTCAAAGGTTTGGGCCAGTGTTAGGGTTAATTAGGTAGGGTTAAGGTTATGGTTAATTAGGTAGGTTTAGGGTCAGAATTAGTTTGGATTAATTACGTAAAATAGGGTTGGTGATGATTAGGATTAGAGTTAATTAGATTAATTAGGATTAATTTTGATTTGGGCTAGAGTTAATTTGGGTTGGGGTTTGGATAATGATTAGGATTAGGTTAATTTGGGTTGGGGTTTGGATAATGATTAGGATTAGGTTAATTTGGGTTAGGGTTTGGGATAGGGTTAATTTGGGTTAATTAGATAAAATAGAGTGTATTTGTGTTAGGATGATAATTAGGGTTAATTAGGGATAATTTGAGTTAGGGTGTTGATTAGGGTTAATTTGGGTTAAGTAGATTAATTTGGGTTAATTTTAGGTTGATTAGGGATAATTTGAGTCAGGGTGATGATTATGGTTAATTTGGGTTAATTAAGTTACTTTGGCTTAATTAGGGTTAGGATTTAGAGTTGTCACGATCCGAAATATTAGCTCGCGACTAGCACTTAAATCATGCAACATCTAAAAGCGTAATGTAATTCAAGTAAGCTGAAGCCCAGAAATCTAAACTTTTTTAAGAAATAAATGAGATGAAACTTTGAAATAAAGGTATAATAAAATCATGTTTTGTCTTTTAAAAATTTCGGCAGCACTTCCTTTGTAAAAACTGGCCCCGAAAACGGGTACAACACAGAATATAAAGAAAGCATTCCCAAACGGGAGCAAATCACGCCCAACGGTGGAAACAACCACCACATGCATATAAGTATACGACGCTCAACGGAGAAGATCAACACAAAGAAAAATGAAAAGCAAGACATCAACCCCAAAAGCGAACATAAAACCTATCGCTCAAGTCTTGCTAAGCCTTCACTTATACAAATACTAGTTTCTGATTTGATGGAGTTGACTAAAACAAAAGGAATAATAATAATGCAAGAGGAGCATGATCCAACATGTACCACCTACCAAAACAAATCACCTGAATGCAAGCTGTGTGCCAGCGATGCCGCTACTGATCCATGCGGTCAACCTGCAAGAACTGCGGCACAACGGGGGTGAGTTGCCAACTCGTGAGTAGAAAACATCATCAGGTAAAAATCGAAATAAACAACGATTCCTAGGTCAACTATATCATAAAGGTAATACTATGATATCTAGGGTGACCGTATCTACATATGTGCCAACACATAATAAAAGCCTATCAGCAAATGGATATCATCCAACCATATAATCAATGCCAGTATGCATGTGGATCGCATCTACGTGTCAACCAATGACACAACAACATCATGCATGTAAATATCATGAAAACATAAGCAGGTAAATATGAGAATATAAATCAACGTGTGTTTCTCGCGACACATCAAAATCATGGAACCTGAGTGTCCAACATCGACATTCGAAACATCATGAAACCCGTGTCCAGCATCGACACGTAAATCCCCATATCTCGGGCTCCGTCAGTCCGGATCTGCCCTCGGGCTCCGTCAGTCCGGATCGGCCCATATCAATATCTCGGGCTCCGTCAGTCCGGATCGGCCCACGGGCTCCGTCAGTCCGGATCGGCCCATATCATCTCACGACTCCGGTCGGTATCCTCCGGATAACCGCCGAACCCAAATACTATCACCGGTAGGTAGTGTTCCCTCTGCCAGGCTCATTGGCTACTCCACGACAAACATTTCTTGCCCCGGGGTACCATACCGGATCCACAATGTACCCGCAGACGGTGCCTATCCGCTCCTCGAATCGGGTATATAACACAAGTCTCAGAACCGAGAAAACCCATGGTAGACGCACTGAAATATCATATCAAGAGAAACCGGGTTTTTCAAACAATACATAATTTCTTGAAAACATATCCACGGTTCTTAAATCCAAAATCTCATGAAAACAGTATATCTCAATGCGTATAGTCATAAATCATGATATATGCGACATATAACAGAATGTAAGTATATCCGTATATCATGTAATATGGAACAGTGATGTGATCATAGCAAGTAAATCGTGCAATATAGCATAATGGTGTGAGCATAACCAGTATATCATGCAACCTAGCATGGTGATGTGAACATGGAAAGTATATCATGCGACATATCATAAAGGTGTGAGCATAGCCAGTATATCATGCAATTTAGTATAGTGATGTGAACATGGCAAGTATATCATAGCATGATTTAGCAATTTTACTGTGTGAGTGACATAGCAATTATCGATGATGAAGTGTGTGAGCCGGCAATCTGTGTAAGTGTAACATACGTATCATCGATAATGGTGTAGGTGTACTAGCACAGGTACATGAAATGCAATGAGAATAATATGAATGCAACATAAAGTACATCGCGAACTAAATGCTATAAGGTATACGTATCTAACATGACCGAGTCAGTGAATCTATCAATCGGCATCCAGCCTCACAATATCACGTATGGTACAATCCATCATACGGCATTCTCTAATCAACGGTATTGATAAATCAACAAGTAAAACTCATAGCGTACGGTAATCTATCGTACGGAGACATTAAACAAATTAGGGATTCTATCAACCTATACAATATCGGTGGTACTGTAACATTTCAGAAAAATAAAATATTATTTTTGGGAATTTTTATAATTAAATAATAAATATATTGAATATTTTAATATGACGGTATAATTAAATACCGATAAATTGGGAAAAATTTGGAAAATTATAGAAATTACTAAAAAGAGGGTGCTTTATGTGATTTATGTAAATTATGAAATTTTACGATTTATTATACACTATTTTAGTGCTAATTGCGATTAAATATCGCTAATCGTATTTTAAGCCGAATTTGTGCACATGAGCTGCACCGTGTCATATTCTACACTTTTTCATCTTTTCTACCATGGCTTTTTTTTTTGATTTGCTTGGATTTGTTTTGAATGGGAAAGAAAAGAAAAGAAAAAGGAAAAAAATAAAAAATGGGACATGGGCAAGAGAGAGAGAGGGTGAGGGGTCAAACCTTGAGCATGGCTCATCTCCAATTCCTTCATCTCTTCATCTTCTTCTCTCTTCATTTCCATGGCAGCACTCTTTTCTCCCTCCTCTTCAAACTCACAAAACACCATCAAAACAACCTCAAAAGCTCATCCCCACTTCATTAAAAGTGTGCACAAGCTCACAAGCTTCACTTTGGACCAAGAAAGCAAGAATTTTGGACACTTGGGGCAACTCAAGAAAATTCTTGAGTTGCCAAATGAGGTAATTCTTATGCCATTAGTATAGTATTTCAATTGCTTTAGCACCCATGCATGTTTAGAAGTGATTAGGCGATGTTTAGTGAGGTTTGGAAATTTTAAGTTAGGGTTAGGATTTGAATTGAGTTGTGATAGTGTAATTGAGTTATTAGTGACCCTAAACCCCCCTTAGTGATAGTATTTGGACATAAAACCAGAGACAAACCCCAATTCACGAACTTTGAAATTCTGCCGATATTGTATTTTGTGGGAATTGTATAGGGAATTGGAAATCTACTATCACCCGGGACACCTGAAAAATATTTAGCAAGCACTGTAAGTCATGCAGGTACCCAGGAAGCTACCCTGAAGACCAGAGCCCAAACCCTAGCACCCAGGCCGCAAATAAATTCATCCTGGCCATAAATTGCGGCCATGTTAGGGTGGTTTTGCCTCGTGTTGGTTCTGTGGCTCCTTTATCAGTTAACTAGACCTTTTGCATGTGCAAATTTGACTAATTTCAGTTAGGGTAAAATCTGGGACCATTTTCATGAGTTGATGCATTGTTTTACGACTCGTTTTAAGTTGATTTGATATTTGATATTGTGTTCCGTCGTCTAATATTTGTACGCCAGCGACGGGGATTATTTGGTGGTTTTGAAGGCGTAGTCCATAGGTTCTAACCTATAGGCTTATAGCGTGTCATTTTGGTTTTTATTTGGTTTTTAATGCGATACGATACATTGTGACATGTAGGTACCCCGTGTGGATTTAGAGACGACGAGGATGAGCGCGGCGTCATCGACTCCAGCAAGCGAAGACCAAGGTGAGTAGATATATATCTACGGGAAAAGTCGGGTGGATGGCGTATAGCACCCCCGCAGTTTCGTAGTGATGTGTACGAATACGTATACATATAGATATTTATATTATATGTTGTCATGAGTTTACTATTTATCCAGATAGGGTTAAGGTTCATAGTATAGTGTAGTGTAATTAGAAGTAACTTAGTTTAGCTTCTTAATCACGAAACCCTGGGTTAGGGATTACACCCACACGCACACACACACTTGCATTCATTTTATTACCTGTGCGTATATGGGGATATGTGTGTGTACGCACGCACACACACACATGGGTATGGGACTGTGTGTGTGTGTGTGTGTGTATACATGGATTATGAGGATAGTACATGATATTTGGAGATGAGTCTATGAGATTGGGCTTGATGCCATGAGATCGGTGATATGACGTGGTTCGTATTATGAGATACGACACGATGTTTAGCGGGTCCTTTAGGCCTGGTGTTTTCATACACACGCAAACATATACATAGATGATATCAGTATTGTACTGGACTTAGATCAGTACCCCCAGATCATGATATATGATGAAAAGGATACCAGACGAATAATGAGATAAATGTGATATTTGACCCGTACCCAGATTTGGGATGCCGTACGATAGATTTACCGTACGAGCTATATTGATGATAGATCCACACTCTTGACTCGAGAATGTCATATTATATAGGGTATCGTATGGGATACTATTGAGGCGGGATCACCGACCATATATATATATATATATATATATATATATATATATATATATCACCGACTATTTTATATATATATATATATATATCGACTCAGACTTTAGGCGGTTTCCTTACCATTTTATTTGCCTGTTAGTTCAGACCTGTAGTTACCTGTATGAGTCGTTTACATTATTGCATATCCTTTATTGTTGTGTTTATTATTCAGCTCCCGCATATTTCTGCTTCTCGCATCGCATTGCATGCTTATATCGTATGTTCATATGATAGTATTGGAATCATGCTGTCAGAACATCAGCACCATTACCGATGATGCGTATGTCCCATATACACTTACTTGCCGGCTCACACACATCATCATCGGTAATTACCATGTCACGTACATTTTAGAGAATATTATTTCATTGACATAGCTTGTTAGCTGATAGTTTCGACATGGTATTAGCGTACTTGTTTTTATATGATAGTTTAGACATTGCATTTATTACTTGCTATTTCATGCATATTATTATTCACTGTCATGCATTTTTATTTAGAGCCAGTTCGGATTGCCAGAGCCCAATACTTTTAAATTCATTGTTATTTATTCTCGAGATTTGGGTTTTCCATAAGATTTATGGATTTTGAGAAACCGCACGAATTTATAAAACTGATTATCATTTTAAAATGAAAGTTACGGTTTTCTCATGATATGAATTAAGATTGTCCACCATGAGTTTTCTTGTCTCTTGAGCGATATCATACACCCAATTCGAGGAGGAGTAAGAACCGTCTGTGGGTGCATGGTGGACCCGGTGCGGTATCCCGGGGCAAGAAGATCGCAGTTGATCGGCGTTGAGCCTGTGACAGGGGAGCATTGATGACCGGTGATTATATTGAGACTCGTCGGATATCCGGAGGATACCGATCGGAGTTGGGCCAGTCCGGATAGCCGGAGCCCAGGGGCCAGTCCGGATAGCTGGAGTCCCAGATATTGATATTGAGGTATTGAGATATTTTGATATGGGCCAGTCCGGATAGCCGGAGGCCGAGATATTGAGATATTGGGATTTATATTTTGTGTCGATGCTAGACACTGATTTATGTTGATTTCATTGATGATACCTCATTTTAAATTACAGAAATCTCACTAAAACAAGAAAACAGTTTTCTCATACATGATGCATTCTGTTTACATATTACCACATTCATACCTCATACACATGATATATTTCTACCTGAAACACTGACACGAGCACATGGGATTACACTTATGTATAGCTGCTTACCCTTGCCACCTTTTCATGCTTCAGACTTTATCATTTGAGCTTATATATTATTGATCGTATTGACCTAGAATTGAGTCATACATACGATTTCTGTTCGGTGATGTTTTTGTACTCACGAGTTGGCAACTCACCCCCTTTGTGCCACAGTTTCTTGCAGATTTTGCCGTACAGGTTCGTTGCGGCTTTGCTGGCACACTGCTCCTTTCCGGGTGATTGCTTTGGTAGATGGGTTCACTTGTATCGTGACCACCATTGTACTTTTATTTATTTCAATTGTATCCAGTAAACTCCATCAACCAGACATGTATTTTTATTAACTTAGCAGACCAGTGATGTATATTCTTTCGACCTAAAGTCGCGCGTTGTATTATTATGGGTTTTCATGTTGATTTGAGTTTCCTTTTGAGTTTTGATCCTCGCCTTTCGGTGTTATATATTATATTGCTTGCGTGGTTGTGACCGTCAATTGACGAAGAGCTAGCTCCCGCTTGGGAATGCCTTTTATCATTTATGTATATATTTATCTTGTTGTACCTCGTTCGGGGCCAGTATTTACAAAGGAAACTCTGTCCAAATTTTCAGAAAAGACTTGATGTTCTAAAAACGCATAATTCGGTTTATGCTATTAAAACCAGTTGCTTTAAAACAAGTTTTCCTTCATTATTATTTAAATGGTTTTAGATTTCTGGGCTTTTGGCTTAATTGAATTAGATGAAGTCCTATAGACTTTCATATGATTCATGTGCCAGTCATGTGCCATTTCGGGTCGTGACAAAGTTGGTATCAGAGCGCTAGGTTAACCTTGGTTCGAGTCTATGTTTGACTATGCGGAGCTTAGGGCGTTTATATGTATACGGAATTTAGGCTTGACCTTACGGAACTTAGACTTAGTCGAGGGGATATTAGACCCGAACTTTCGTCGCATAGGTTGACCTTGGTTGATGGAGTAGGTGATTTAAGGAGAGTGGCGTACCGTGTGTATGTTCCGCGGCATACTTACGATACGCTACTCCGCTTAAGAAGCCTTAGGATGTACATTTCTTTGCACAACATTATATTCATTCATGATTTATCCTCATCGATATTGGTTTATGGTTTTGCTGCCACGATTATACGGGCAGAGAGAGCTACGGCTAGAGTTGCGGTCAGCACGAGCTCTTCACGGACGAGGACTGACCAGGGTATGATTTCAGGGACATACGATAACATAGAGAGGCGTCGTCTTATTGTGTTTTCGCGCCATGAGCGTTTGATGGATCGCTTTTACGAGATTACTCGGACGTGCAGATCAGCACCAGAGGATTGGGCCACCGATAGAGGCCAGCCAGAATGTGATGATCGTTGATGTATCGACTATTCTTGATTATTGAGGCACTGTTTAGCGTGCAGACGAATGAGCCAGTTGCTGCTGCGAATGACGAGATATCGCCCAGATGGTTGGATCTGTTACAGCACGAGTTTATACATAGAGATATGATAGAAGATCGCTAGTCACCCGAGAATGAATGACTAGGACATGTGGTTCATTCGCTTACCCCGATGCGAGGTCATCAGATTGATGGATTCTATCTAGAGATGACTTCGCACAGATACGTTGGGAGTCGATAGAGACGATCGAATGTCAGAAACCCATTTTCCAAGTTTAAGGTATTTGGAGAAAACATACAAGTGATTCTATGAACCCTTTAGAAGAATGAAACCCTAACTCGACATAATGACCATGAGAACGCCTTTAAACCTTAGGGTTTGCGGCAGTTCAGCGGTGCCATTAATGAGGCTTGGATTTGCCTTTCTACGGTTGGTCCATAGGTACTGTGGCATGTACTCAATATTATTATGTTGTACTCAAGATGTTGAGCTCTTGGGGAATTATGAGGTTTTGACGAATCGATCGAAAAGTTTGACTTCATTCAGATATCATGTGATAGGATGTATTGCTCGGAAGACTCTAGATACGAGTATAGCCGTTGGAGCGCAGTCCATACAGCCACGATGAGACGAGTCCGAAACAGTCGACATAAGAGAAAAATAGAGTTAGAGGTTCGTACGAGATCTTGATGAGATGACGTTCCACTCCGCCGACATCAGAGATGTGGCACGCATACAGAGGCGTTATATATGGGTATACCTTCCAGAAGGAGTCGTGATGAATATGCAGCCGTTCCGGAACAAGAAAGAGACTTAGTAAAGGATGATGACCTCCGGACAGTTCGGCAGAAACGAGATTTAGGAGAGACTTCGACAGAACCTTTCTGAAATATTATACGAGGAGACTTGGACCCATCATTTTATGCATACCCAGCAGGCTAGAGTTCGGCACCGTCGACGAGACATGTTATGAGTGACCACGACAGTTGGCCAGAGATTCTTAGAGAATGTACTTGAGCGGGACTATTCCGCCATACTTGATTTCGGTATTTTGGGCGATCTACTCGCATTATTGAGTTTTGATGACTGAGTTTCATGATATTTGTTTTCGTGCACCATGGTTGCACCTACTGGGTATTCATATTTTGTGCATAATTATTACAATTGAGATATACTTTATACACCGTTATGTTGATTTATGATTTGTGCACAGTTATTGCACTTAATATCATTTTTGTGCCTTGATTGCACATGTTTATGATTTCATGGATTTCATACAGTTGCGTTGATTTTGTGCATATGGTACGCACACGATTTGGTTTTTGCACTCGGTATAGTTCACATATGCTTGCAGTGCATTGATACGTATTTTGTGCACCACAGTTGCACCTGACTTCGGTTTGATGTCATTCGATATGTTGATTTTGATTTCATGCCTATGTTATGCATGTGATTTGACTATGCTTTCGGCATAGTTTTCATGCACTTTTAGTATTTTGATTTGCTTTTGTGCACGCTGATGCACATGGTTGTGAGATTATATACCACGGTATACCTGATTTGGATTTGGATTGAGATGTGCTGTATACCGTCGATTTCGAGTGTGATACTTGATATTTGTTTTGTGCACCTTATGCACTTGATTGGATTCTTGCGCATATTTGACGCGCTTAGATAGGATTTTTGCGCATGTTCGGCGCTTGATATTGGACTTCATGATTTCGTGTATGTTGGATGCACATGATTTACATTTTATTCGTGCATGATGGATGCACCTGATTTGGATTTTCGCGCATGTTGGGCGCATGATATGAGATGCGATTTTGGTGCACACCAGATACACTAAATCGGGATTCTTTTTGCATATCAGATGTACCTGATATTGCTGTCAGGCACATCGTTGCCTCTAACAGGTGCTTCGTGCACACCCGTTGCACTTAGAGGTTATTTCTGTGCACATGTATGGCACATTCTTGGATTTTGATTTCCGTGCGCACCAGACGCACACGACATTCTTATGCACATTTTAGGATTGATTTCTTATGGAGCAGTGCGTTTTTATGACAATTACTATTTTTTTTGTACTGAGCAGGACTAGTCAGAGGACAGTACCTGGATATATTTTGCATGCATTGATAGTTATCGAAGGGATTTCCAAAAAGGGAGCTATAGTCTCAGTATTTACCTACATGTCTGATATGACACGAAACGTTTAAAATAAGGAAACCCTTCTAAATTGTTTTCAAAACGGCGGGACGGGCATATTAAGCAAAAGATATATACATACATAGTTATTTTCTTACAATAGACGTCCGCCACTGTGCAGTGTTATGCTTATCGCACAGCAGCTTAAAAGAGGTTTAGCATGCATTTCCTTCAGAGGTTTACATGTACAGTTCGATATATATCATGTTGGTTTTCGTATTGGATTAAGACATTGATGTCTTCCCCATGCCTCCGATGATTGCGGGATGCTGGACGGAGTTTTTCTTTTGATTGATATACTCGTTTTTCATGCGCATGCATTGCGCTATGATGTGTTTTATGTATTTATGATTTCGGAGCCCCGACGACATGATCTTTTTACTGAAATGTTTTAGTATTGAGGGGATTAAATTTAAATTTGGGGACCGAATTTCTTTAAGGGGGGAAGACTGTAACATTTCAGAAAAATAAAATATTATTTTTAGGAATTTTTATAATTAAATAATAAATATATTGAATATTTTAATATGGCGGTATAATTAAATACCGATAAATTGGGAAAAATTTAGAAAATTATAGAAATTACTAAAAAGAGGGTGCTTTATGTGATTTATGTAAATTATAAAATTTTACGATTTATTATACACTATTTTAGTGCTAATTGCGATTAAATATCGCTAACCGTGTTTTAAGCCGAATTTGTGCACATGACCCGCACCGTGTCATATTCTACACTTTTTCATCTTTTCTACCATGGCTTTTCTTTTTGATTTGCTTGGATTTGTTTTGAATGGGAAAGAAAAGAAAAGAAAAGAAAAGAAAAAGGAAAACAATAAAAATGGGGCATGGGCAAGAGAGAGAGAGAGAGGGTGAGGGGTCAAACCTTGGATATGGCTCATCTCCAATTCCTTCATCTCTTCATCTTCTTCTCTCCTCTTCATTTCCATGGCAGCACTCTCTCCTCCCTCCTCTTCAAACTCACAAAACACCATCAAAACAACCTCAAAACCTCATCCTCAGTTCATTAAAAGTGTGCACAAGCTTATAAGCTTCATTTTGGACCAAGAAAGCAAGGATATTGGACACTTGGGGCAACTCAAGAAAATACTTGAGTTGCCAAATGATGTAATTCTTATGCCATTAGTGTAATATTTCAATTGCTTTAGCATCCATGCATGTTTAGAAGTGATTAGGCGATATTTAGTGAGGTTTGGAAATTCTAAGTTAGGGTTAGGGTTTGAATTGAGTTGTGATAGTGTAATTGAGTTATTAGTGACCTTAAACCCCCCTTAGTGATAGTATTTGGACACAAAACCAGAGACAAACCCCAATTCACGAATTTTGAAATTCTGCCGATATCGTATTTTGTGGGAATTATGTAGGGAATTGGAAATCTGCTATCATCCGGGACACCTGAAAAATATTTAGCAAGCACTGTAAGTCATGCAGACACCCAGGAAGCTACCCTGAAGACCAGAGCCCAAACCCTAGCACCCAGGCCGCAAATAAATTCATCCTGGCCGCAAATTGCGGCCATGTTAGGGTGGTTTTGCCTCGTGTTGGTTCTGTGGCTCCTTTATCAGTTAACTAGACCTTTTGCATGTGCAAATTTGACTAATTTCAGTTAGGGTAAAATCTGGGACCATTTTCATGAGTTGATGCATTATTTTACGACTCGTTTTAAGTTGATTTGATATTTGATATTGTGTTCCGTCGTCTAATGTTTGTACGCCAGCGACGGGGATTATTTGGTGGTTTTGAAGGCGTGGTCCATAGGTTCTAACCTATAGGCTTCTAGCGTGTCATTTTGATTTTAATTTGGTTTTTAATGCGATACGATACATTGTGACATGTAGGTACCTCGTGTGGATTTCGAAACGACGAGGATGAGTGTGGCGTCATCGACTCCAGCAAGCGAAGACCAAGCTGAGTGGATATATATTTACGGGGGAAGTCGGGTGGATGGCGTATAGCACCCCCGCAGTTTCGTAGTGATATGTACGAATACGTATACATACATACATATATATATATTATGTTGTCATGAGTTTACTATTTATCCAGATAGGGTTAAGGTTCATGGTATAGTGTAGTGTAATTAGAAGTAAGTTAGTTTAGCTTCTTAGTCGCGAAACCCTTGATTAGGGATTACACCCACACGCGCACACACACTTGCATTCATTTTATTACCTGTGCGTATATGGGGATATGTATATATATATACACACACACACACATGGGTATGAGACTGTGTGTGTGTGCGTGTGTACGTATACATATACATGGATTATGAGGATAGTACATGATATTTGGAGATGAGTCGATGGGATTAGGCTTGATGCCATGAGATCGGTGATATGACGTAGTTCGTATTATGAGATACGACACGATGTTTAGCGGGTCCTTTAGGCGTGGTGTTTTCATACATACGCATGCATATACATAGATGGTATCAGTATTGTACTGGACTTAGATCAGTACCCCCAGATCATGATATATGATGAAAAGGATACCAGACGAATAATGAGATAAATGTGATATTTGACCCGTACCCAGATTTGGGATGTCGTATGATGGATTTACCGTACGAGCTATATTGATGATAGATTCACTCTTGACTCGAGAATGTCATATTATATAGGGTATCGTATGGGATACTATTGAGACGGGATCACCGACTATATATATATATATATATAGGGTATCGTATGGGATACTATTGAGGCGGGATCACCAACTATATATATATATATATATATATACACTCAGACTTTAGGCGGTTTGCTTACCTTTTTATTTGCCTGTTAGTTCAGACCTGTAGTTACCTGTATGACTCGTTTACATTATTGCATATCCTTTATTGTTGTGTTTATTATTCAGCTCCCGCATATTTCTGCTGCTCGCATCGCATTGCATGCTTATATCGTGTTTTCATATGCTAGTATTGGAATCATGCTGTCAGGACACCAGCACCATTACCGATGATGCGTATGTCCCACATACACTTACTTGCCGGCTCACACACATCATCATCGGTAGTTGCCATGCCACGTACACTTTAGAGAATATTATTTCATTGACATAGCTTGTTAGCTGATAGTTTCGACATGGTATTAGCGTACTTGTTTTTATATGCTAGTTTAGACATTGCATTTATTACTTGCTATTTCATGCATATTATTATTCACTATTATGCATTTTTATTTAGGGCCAGTCCGGATTGCCGGAGCCCAATGCTTTTAAATTTATTGTTATTTATTCGCAAGATTTGGGTTTTCCATGAGATTTATAGATTTGGAGAAACCGTAAGAATTTATAAAACTGATTATTATTTTAAAATGAAAGTTGCGGTTTTCTAATGATATGAATTGAGATTGTCCATCATGAGTTTTCTCGGCTCTTGAGCGATATCATACAGCCAATTCGAGGAGGAGTAGGAACCGTCTGTGGGTGCATGGTGGACCCGGTGCGGTACCCCGGCGCAAGAAGATCGCAGTTGATCGGCGTTGAGCCCGTGACAGGGGAGCATTGCTGACCGGTGATTGTATTGAGACTCGTCGGATATCCGGAGGATACTGATCGTAGTTGGGCCAGTCCGGATAGCCGGAGCCCAGGGGCCAGTCCGGATAGCCGGAGCCCCAGATATTGATATTGAGGTATTGAGATATTATGATATGGGCCAGTCCAGATAGCCGGAGCCCGAGATATTGAGATATTTGGATTTATATTTTGTTTCGATGCTAGACACTGATTTATGTTGATTTCATTGATGATACCTTTAAATTACAGAAATCTCACTAAAACAAGAAAACAGTTTTCTCATACATGATACATTCTGTTTTCATATTATCACATTCATACCTCATACACATGATATATTGCTACCTGAGGCACTGACACGAGCACATGGGATTACACTTATGTATAGCTGCTTACCCTTACCACCTTTTCATGCTTCAGACTTTATCATTTGAGGTTATATATTATTGATCGTATTGACCTAGAATTGAGTCATACATACGATTTCTGCTCGGTGATGATTTCTACTCATGAGTTCGCAACTCATCCCCGTTGTGCCACAGTTTCTTGCAGGTTTTGCCGTACAGGTTCGTTGCGGCTTTGCTTGCACACTGCTCCTTTCCGGATGATTGCTTTGGTAGGTGGGTTCACTTGTATCGTGTCCACCATTGTACATTTATTTATTTCAGTTGTATCTAGTAAACTCCATCAACCAGACATGTATTTTTATTGACTTAGTAGACCAGTGATGTATATTCTTTCGACCTAGAGTCGCGCGTTGTATTATTATGGGTTTTCATGTTGATTTGAGTTTCTTTTGAGTTTTGATTCTCGTCCTTCGGCGTTGTATATTATATTGCTTGCGTGGTTGTGACCGTCAATTGACGAAGAGCTAACTCCCGCTTGGGGATGCCTTTTATCATTCATGTATATATTTATCTTGTTGTACCTCGTTCGGGACCAGTATTTACAAAGGAAACTCTGCCGAAATTTTCAGAAAAGACTTGATATTTTAAAAACGCATAATTCAGCCTATGCTATTAAAACCACTTGCTTTAAAACAAGTTTTCCTTCATTATTATTTAAATGGTTTTAGATTTCTGGGCTTTTGGTTTACTTGAATTAGATGAAGTCCTATAGACATTCATATGATTCATGTGCCAGTCACGTGCCATTTCGGGTCGTGACAGGTACGGACCTAAGTCTCATACGGCATATCACTCATTATGCATATCATTATCCATATATATGTACCTATCTCTCAGGTCACATCCGCGTCAATCTCGTATCAGGGGACCGGTAAGGTATCAACTATTTTTTATCGACTCGTATCCATATAACGACATATCAACCAAGTCATCATATTTAGTCGTATACTCTTCTCATTTCATCAATCTCTCACATCAAGTTATTTTACATATGCATTCTATCACATGAATCTCCAAGAGTTATGTCACTATAGCCTTCATCTCATTTATCGATATATATATTAAAACAATAATATCACCTCTAACTATCTTTTTAACACATTAATAATGTTCAAGTGTAGGTTTCTCCTACAGTATTCTATGTATATATCAGTTCCATTCATAAATCGCGGGGGTGCTATACGCCATCCACCCGACTTCCCCAGTAGATATAAATCTACTCACCTGTGGAACTCCTCGTTCAGGCGTAGTCGATGTGCTTCGTCGTCCCGGAATCTACGCGAATATATCTACAAACAATATGAAATCGCAAAGCTATTAACATCAAGTTCCGAAATCCAAATACGGCATGCGGTGCGCTCATAGATTAGAACCTATATCCTACGCATGCAAAACAACCAAACAACCCCTCGTCGTTGACGTACAAACGTTCAACGACCAAATACAATATCAAGTCTCAAAAACCAAGAATCCTAATACCGGAAAATATAGCCAAAACCCTAACTAGGGTCGCTATTCATGAAAACCACCAAGCCTAAAACCCCAATCG
The DNA here is from genome assembly GCA_030015575.1 of Agapanthus africanus. NCBI lineage: Eukaryota > Viridiplantae > Streptophyta > Magnoliopsida > Asparagales > Amaryllidaceae > Agapanthus > Agapanthus africanus. The sequence goes on from CM057346.1 coordinate 540,331,618, forward strand.
TACCAATAACACTATACTAGTAAACTGTAAAGTAGTTTTAGAAATTATATCGATCGATCCATGTCCTTTGGTCTTCAATCTCAGTCCTTAGTATGTTGCGGCTGCCTCGACGAAGTTCGCTCTCCGGTCACGCTCGTCGAAGAGGACACCCGTCGAGGATTCTTTATACGGGCTCCTGCTTCTAAACCGAAGCAACTCGGGCAACCAGTTTGCTAGCCTAGATACCCAAGAAGAAATAGAGATAGTGTGTGAATACTTTGTCTTGAGACACCCAAGGATTTGGGTGGAGGTAAATTAAGTTGCCATTGGAGTTGTGATGAAGTGAGCAAAAGGATTTTGCAAATGAAGAAAAAATGAGCTTGCAAAAGAATGAGCTCTCAAAATTGGGCTCGACCACTATTATTCCACTCTGGGGATTTGTAAGAATCAATTGGTGAGTGAATGAATGTATATGATTTAATTAAAGCAACAAAAACATTCCCAATCCAAAAACTCCAGCACACAACCAAAGAATTAGCCACCTTACCAAAAAATATCCTTAACAAAAACAAAACCAGTTAAAGCACTGGCCACCCATGTCAAAGCCCATGCCTCACCAACTTCCCACGAATTGCCAACACACCAATGACTCACCAAAGTCCACATGCTCACGAATTGCCAGCAAAGGAAATTTCCAGCACATGAAATTATTGGCCAAAAACAATACACACACAATTCCAATAATTTAAATTTATACCATTTTACGAAAACCCCAAATTCGCAAATCGATAGTTTATTTTTTGCGAAATATATTATTTTAATATTAAATTCCAAAAATAATATTTTATATTTTTCGAAATGTTACAAGAGTGCACTAGTTCCTTCAATAGGATATTTGATGATAACGTAAACGTACAATTTTACTGTAAACGCAAGAAAAATTTATCCTAAACTAAAAACTTCGAACCTTAATAACGAAACGTAAACGTAAAATCTATTCAAGTTAAATGTTAAAGTTAAAACCAATATATGATACTCGATGATAATATGAAACTTTCATATTCTCATCGATACTCATATGTAAAAATCAAAGCGCGACTTAGTCTCCGTTTATCGGTTAACATACGTTCGATATTCGTCGTGACATAGAACTATACGAAGGTTGTTAAATATCGGACGGTATAGTTCGATACTAACAACCGTCATGTAGTCTATAGTTCGATACTAACAACCGTCATGTAGTCTATACGACAAGAAGATTTAATCGTATGATAACCGATAAATTTGTCAAATGTGGACAAGCTAGGAATGTATAGAGCAAACACCTGCATTCACTTGTGTTTTCATTCGTTTCGAGTTTTTTCGTCGGTACTTTTCGCTGGTTCTCCGTGTACTAAGATAGATTAGATATTCATTTCAACATTGTTTCACAGTATTGAAATGATTATCTATTCTATTACAGTGTACTCGGAGAACAGAGGGGAAGTGCTGCTGAAATTTACTCGAAACGGATAAAAGTAGAAGCGAATGGGTGTCTGCTCTATACATTCTTAATGGGATAGAAGCCTTACCCTTGACAGCCGAAACACACACATACAACACGAATACACAACAAACGCACACACAAAGCACATACATACTAACAACCCTACACTTAAAGCAAAATCATAAATTGAAATACACATACACAGAATACAACTCATACTTGGGTATCTTCAAATCTAATTTTGTTTATCGATAATTTATTTTTTTCAACGACAAAGTTGCATCTACGGATTTTCTTCTTTTTCGGTAACCTCCGGGTCACCAGGCTCGTGCTGCTGTCGCCGGAGGTATATATCGCACTTCAATTTTCGTTAATCCTTAATTTCTTAATACCACTTTGTCTTAATATTGCTTATCTTGATATTTCTTGTAGATGCAGGGCAGCCCCATCCCGAGAGGGGGACTCGAGGGCTGAATCAGTTCTACAGGCTGAGACCCGACAGAGTAAGGGGGATGCACCATTCCCCCTCTTCTTTATCCCCGATTATCGCTATACCGGCGATTATGCTGAGAGGTTTGGCTGGTATATGGGGGATAAGAACCGCATCCTAAAGAAGTATCCACTTCACGTTGAGTGGGACGATCGGCACCGGCGCTCATTTGCCCTCTTCTGGGATCAAGCTCGGATATTAATATATATTTTCATTTGACTTATCTAATATATTTATTATTATTTAACACTTGCAATTTAAATACATTGTTTTTTGGTTTTTTCAGTTTGATTACGACTTTCAGCCTATACCCGATCCTGATCATCCTGAGAGAGTGCTCAATCCTCACTCTCTGTACTAGGGCATGATAAAGAACATGCAATCAAAGGTCACGACTGCTATTCTCTTTGGATGGCGACTCCCGAGGCAGAGAGAGTGGCTATCCTGCATACTCTAGTCTTTGCAAGAGTGGATGTAGATACACGGCCTCTCTTATGCCAATATTTTGACTCTCAACGCAAACAGATTTGTAATTTAAACGTAATTCATTATTTAGTGTATAATTTTTTTTTTGTATTGCTTAATTAAAAAACTAAAGCTGAATGTGTTGTGCAGAAATATGCCTGTCGGGACCCGGTTCTTGCTCACGGAGCAAAGTGCCACACGGAACAAAGTGCCACGCCAAGTGTCATGTTAAGTGGGCGGAGGCTACCTCTTGAATTCGTGGGGCCACCTCTTGAGTCCGTGGGACTCACCATAGAACAATGGGTACTCTTTGAAATACATTCCGAAAGAGGGCAGATCTGTGCTATAAATGGAATGATACCACTTCTCATTACAGAGGCGTCTTTTAAGTGAACCGACACTATATGAGCTTAAGAACTCCGTAGTTAAGCGTGCTCGAGCCAGGGAAGTTCTGGGATGGATGACCTCCTGGGAAGTGGCCCCTGTCCGGGTCCGGTTCACCCCGAAGGAAAAAACCGTGCGGTTTCGGCCAGAGCGGACAATACTCTCTGTATTGAGGGTGGGGCATGACAGAATGGTATCAGAACTGGTTTCTCAATTAGTAGGTCTGTGGTTCGAGAACGAATAATTGTTCAAAGGCGGGGAGAATGTCGGGACCCGGTTCTTGCTCACGGAGGAAAGTGCCACACGGAACAAAGTGCCATGCCAAGTTTCGTGTTAAGTGGGCGGGGGCCACCACTTGAATCCGTGGGGGCCACCTCTTGAGTTCGTGGGACCCACCATAGAACAATGGGGACTTTTCGAAATACATTTCAAAAGAGGGCAGATCTGTGCTATAAATGGAATAATACCACTTCTCATTACAGAGGCGCCTTTTAAGTGAACCGGCACTATATGAGCTTAAGAACTCCGTAGTTAAGCGTGCTCGAGCCAGGGAAGTTCTGGGATGGGTGACCTCCTGGGAAGTGGCCCCTGGCCGGGTCCGGTTCACCCCGAAGGAAAAAACCGTGCGGTTTCGACCAGAGCAGATAATACTCTCTGTATTGGGGGTAGGGCATGACAATGCCGATCAAAATAAGGAGAATAGGATGTCGGTGAAGAGAGATCGCCCTACTTATACAGGTGGCTCGAGAAACATTACTCGTGTCATGGATGCATCGGTAAATTACAATAGATCTATTTTGATATGATGTAAACTTAAGAGTTCTTTTATAATATATATAAATTTTTGGTGAATTGCAGAGAGCCAGACCCTGACGTAGAATGGTACACCGAGCGTGCCGACCGCGTATCTTGCCGTCCACGGCACCTCGACAGATCCCGCCACGGACGAGATTCGATTCCCTGACACCGCTGCCTTGGAGTATTGCGTATGTGTTAATATTTATTCTAACACGTTTGAAATTTTTGTTTGAAAAGTTCAAATTTAAATGATATACTTATATTTTAATGGTTAATGTGGGTGTAGAAGCGGGTGGTGGAGCAGGCGGAGGTATCGGGGATCGATTTTACTGGACAGACCGATCCGATGCTACTTACCCCAGTCCTAGACGCCGCACATGGAGGGCACCACGAAGGTTGGAAGAGAGGCCGGGCACTGGGTCTTAGCAGGGCCCATATGAGGTTGGACTCCACTTCGGCGGTTACTTCCCCTACCCCCGTGAGCGACGTCTAGAGCATTGTGCTGTCGTCTTGAAGACCACCGTCGAGGAGTTGAAGGAGATGGTACGTATACTACTTAATAGTAAAATATTATATCACATTATATATAGTAACATATGATACAAATTCGACTAGAATCTAATACACCGCCTAAGTCCCTAAGTATTCTTAGATTGGGGTTTCGCAATAATCTGAAAATGATACGAATTCGACTACAATCTAATACACCGTTTTTACTCGTTTATTACACACAATTTAACAGATGCGACAGGCTATTTCGGCTGCGGCTCCACATGCTTCTCTTTCGGCTACGGCTCCGCAAGCCACTATCTCGGCTGCGGTTGCGCAGACCACTCATGTAGCTCCGCAGCCCGTTCAGACTCCCGCACAGTCCGCTCCTTCATTAGACGAGTTTTTTACGACTCAGAGCTGCACCGAGGAACAGATGCGTCAGATTACGGCGTTTATCAGAGGTGGAGGAGCTGGACCGAGTTAGGCTAGTCTTTTAAAAATATTTTAAAGGATGTATGTACTTATCTGATATATATTGTATATTTTTTGGACGATATTGGTGGTTGTTTTCTTGTTCACGAGGATTTAGATTGATATCGTATTCTGTTTGTTTATTTCTTTTATATATTATGCGTGAGATGTTGATTATGAATATTCTTGTATTTGGTTATATGATGTATATATTATTGTGCACAGGGCAGAAAAAAATACAGGGAGCCCAATTTTAAAAAAAAAACCATGATATTTTGTTCCTACGGATTAATCCGTAGATGATTGTTGCGCCTATGGATTAATCCGTAGGTGCAAGATTTGCCCCTACACAGTTAACCGTAGTTCCCTATAAACTCAGTAACAGGAGTAAAACTTGCCCCTACGAAGTAATCCGTAGGGCATTTATCAGACCTATGGATTAATCCGTAGAGGCAAGTATTTTATTTTATAAACCAATAAATTAAATAAATATTATTTCCGTACGGAGTAATCCGTAGGGATACATGTCCCTACGGAGTAAGGTGTAGGGGCAATTATTACTCCATAGGGGCATGTTCGGAACGAAGACTTGCACCTGCGGCTTTTGCACCTATGGGGGAATTTTGTGTCCCTACGGATATATTCGTAAAGGCAGTGGTTTGTCCATACGGCTAAATACGTAGGAGCAACCCATTATCGTAGCAGTGTCCTAATTAAATTACTAATTGTGAGCTCACTACACAACAGTCTACTCTTCATGTACATCACAAAATCATCGTATATGCCTACAAAATAATGTCATGGCACCCCATCACTTTCAAAGTCACAAGGTTTTATTCCTTCCAAAGACTTGCACACAATTCACCATTTAACCTTCAAAAATAGTAAGTCATGTGTACAATGCACATACATAAAATAATGCAACCAAGTCTATGAAACTCTTTCTCAGAAGTTGCTGGCATGAGTTCATTTGACTAAATACTTGTTGCGCACGTTGGGGTTTTTTTTTTGCCTCCCTTAAATTTTGCTAAGAAATGAATAAATAGCCAAGGCTAGCTACAAGAGTGAGTGTCTCAAGACTCATAAGAGAAGAACAAGAGGGGGGAGAGAGAGAGAGAGAGAGAGAGAGAGAAGAGGATGGTGAGGGCTCCATGTTGTGAGAAGATGGGACTAAAGAAAGGGCCATGGACACCTCAAGAAGATCAAATACTCATCTCTTACATCAACACCTATGGCCATGGCAATTGGAGGGCCCTCCCCAAACAAGCCGGTGAGTACAAATGAATCCGATATCTTTGTCTTAGCATCTAAGGATTCAGATCCTCTCCAGTACAATAATATTGAACTATCCGAAAGATTCAGACAAATAAGATTTGATAAGGTTTTATGACCAGTTGACATGTCTTCGAGATTCCGAAAGAAAATGAAGTATTAATGTGTGTACCATTTTTCTTGGTTGAATTTTTATTATTTGTAGGTCTTTTAAGATGTGGAAAGAGTTGTAGGCTCAGATGGAAAAATTACTTGAGGCCTGATATCAAGAGAGGAAACTTCACTAGAGAAGAAGAGGAGACTGTCATAAGCTTGCATGAAATGCTTGGAAACAGGTAAATTAATTTTTCTCCTTTCTTGTGTTCTTTGCATCCCACATTCAAATCAAGCTTAATTTGAAATTAAGGTAGTGGAATTTTCAAATTTGCATAGGGAATAGAGAACTATATATTTATTCTCCTTTCTTGTGTTCTTAGCAACTAATTAAGTGTAGACTAATATAATTCTCCCACTTGATAACAAGCATAAAGATATGTACACTTGTTTTGTTTGCACCATATTATCAAATCATAGTAAGCATTAAACTAGTTCATTATTAAACCTTTTTTTCTTTTGTATTTTTATCAGATGGTCTGCGATAGCAGCACAGTTACCGGGAAGAACAGACAACGAGATAAAAAACGTCTGGCACACGCATCTAAAGAAACGGATCAATCCGGATTCCCCCGTTAAAGATACCAAGAAAAAGGCTAAAAATGATGAGATGGGATCCCCAGAGAGCTCTTGCACTACTGAATCCATCTCTTCTGTTGCTACAAGAGAAAGCAATGGCTCAAGAGCAAAAGAAGAATGCATGGATTCATGTCAAGGGCTTCCCGAGATTGATGAGAGTTTTTGGGAAGATGCATTGTCTATGAACTACAACTTTGATTCTACTTCTGTTGGTGATGATACGAGTTTTTGGTTGAAAGTGTTCATGGAGTCTGGCCCTTCTGGTGAATTATTAGAATCATGTGATATTTAATAATATATAGATATTGCATTTTATTTCTTTGTATTAAACTTTTTCCCCCTTTTGGGGATTAGTCAACTTTCACACCAATGAAGAGAGTACTTTATGAGGGGTAGAAGGAGACTAAAGAGTTTTTGTTCTTCAAAAGTGAAGATGTTTGCTTAATTTATTTATACATGAGAAAAAGGAATTTTCTCTTGCGGCAAAAGTTAATTTCACACTTTTAAATTCGAATATTAACACCATAAATATTGATCTTTCATGGTCTGGTTAATGCTTGGATATACAAAATTAATTTTAGGGCTTTCAAGCTCTTTGCACATAGATCCAGAAGGGTGAGATTTTATATTATAAAAATTATTTAATTTTACATTGCTTTATTTCCCTTAAGGATATTTAATTTTTCATAGCATCTACAAATTCTTTGTTAGGTCAATTTTGCTTAGGTTTGGTTTTAGTTTTGTTGGTTGCAATTTAATTTGTCATCCTCTTGAATGTAACTATGTTGTTCAGCCTGTCTTCTAACATTAACATGACAACTTTGAAAAATAAGTAGGTTTTAAAATAAATCATCGGTTAAAATTGGGCCCGGAAACAATCTCCCTTAAAGTTAATAGTTATGAGAGCCCTATTAAATTTTATTTGCTTTTCTTTCACTAGTTTTAGCTCATCTCTAGCAATCTCAATTCACTTTTACTCATACTCATTTAGTTTAGTACATCACTCTTATTATAGATACTTTAATCATAATTTTTGCCATCATGGAATAGTATATATTCATGCATCATTTATATATTTAAAGAGGATAAAAATCCTGTAAAATCCCCCTTTGAAACAAAAACATAAAAGTAAATTATTCTTCATATATGGTGTGATTCATGGACGGTTGAGATTGAAAGAAAAACCTAATAATCTGAATCTACACTTTTGCTTCAAATGGGGGTTATACAGGATCTTTATCCAATCATTGTACCAAGTTTGATATATGATTAGAAACTAATTAAAAAACTAAGTGTGTATTACCTACACGATTATGACGTATACAAGCAAAAATTCGGGTATTGCAGCCATATCAAGTTTATTGATGAAATTTTAATAATCCAAATGCAACAACCATAGTCATATAATTCGTGAATTATTTGGTGAATTCGTGAATAATGCGTGAATTTTTTATCAGCCAATTAAATCTTCGATTTAATCACCGTTGTCAAACGGGCCGAATAATGCACGAATTATTCGAAAAAACAGTGAATAATTCACAAAATCAAAAGCTAGCGTCTCATATATTAATTTCTTGCTCGAAATCCTTCCCGAACACTTTCCGAACACTTGACGAATCTTTCTCGAATACCTACCGATTTTTTCCGAATAGCTCTCCAAATCCGAATTTTTAACCTCGCCGAATTGTACCCGAATCACGAATTTGTGACTATGGCAACAACAAGAGGAAGAAGGATATATACCTTCCCAATGTAATGTAGCACAAGGGCAAGGCCTTTTGCCCTCGAGAAAAAGTAAATTTCAAGATTTGCTTGTGTTAACTTTCAACTTATGATGATGATAAAAACAAAAAAAATAGCCAACAAGCCGATATAACATGAGAGCTGAAACCATAAAAGAAGAGAAAAAGTTCAAGACATGCAACCTACAGAGAGTGAGAACGGCCGTGTATACTTAGAGGGAAACAAAAATTGTTCTCATCGTGGTCAAATTAACGTTGTATCATTGAGAAACAGGGTAAAAGTAAAAATATTCATCTCCGATTTTTAAAATCAATTACACCAATCCTTTTCTTTCTTGCTTCTACCGCCTGTTGAATTAACTATTGTCACATTCTTCAACCGCATTCATTGATGTTTCTTTAGATACATCTTATAGCTTCATGTGATATAATTTTGTTACACATCAAGTTACATCATTAAGAAAGGCTATTTTTTTGGCAATGTGAGTATATAAAATTAATGTTAAGATAATTGTAAATTTTTAATGTTATTTTTTGGGATTCATATAACTTGGCCAAATACATATTTACACATGAGTTAATCTTTTTGGAATTATCAACTAAGACAAAACGTTGTATTTAATTTGGAGTGTAGTTGATGATGCATTGGTGATCTCCCATATCTCCTATATTAGGACACATGGCAGATGACGTGTCCCGGAACTCGGAAGAAAGGGCCCACAGGGACCGACCAGGCCATCCATATACCCGATCTCGAAACACAAGCTGGCTCTCCTCAGAGCCCCTTGCAAATTGGCCTCCTCGACCTCTCAGCTCGCCCCGAGCTACCACAGGACTAGGATGCCTCGGCCCTCCCGCTCGTTCCCGAGCTCCCTCGCCGAGCCCCCTCGCCGAGCCCATCTTCCTCGGTCCCTCCGACCGACCAACTCCACCACTCACAGGCGTAACCACCACTCCGCAAATCTCGTCATGCACGGATTCTCCGCCGGCAACATCCCACATTCCACGACATCACGATCCCCATTAACGGGCGATTCGCTTATTGCGCGGGCGTGACGTCGGGAGCGTAACTGCAGGCGAGATTCTCGCGCTTGCTACTGCGCGCTGCCGCCACTATATAAACCCCATCACAGAGGGGTCAGATAAGCTTTTTTCACTCCACTTAGCCGTTACTCTGCTCGGATCTTGCACTAACTTGATCGTCGGAAGGTCCTCGGTGGTACCAAACCATCCCGGGACTTCCTTACAGGTACTCGGCCCAAACTCCTCAAAACCACCAATCTCCTCAAAACCCATTGAGACCCGCACGCAACAGGAGATCACCTCCAAGATCCACCGGGAGTTCGACGGAAGACAACATCTGACGGAGACCCGAAAATGACCTCCATCAGTAGTAGAGCCACTTTGATTGTAAATACAGAAAAATGACAAATTTAACCGCTGCTAACACATTTATAGACGAATTTGATCACTTAATTAATCTTTTAGAAGAATTATTTTATGCAAATTTTTATCCACATTTTTCATAAAAAGTTCAAACAATGATAACAAAGTCATGCTAGGTCTTTCTCGATTTAATTACATCATCAACTTCGTCACCATATCAAAGGGATACTTGAGCCTTAAAATTAATATTTAAAGCCATGGAAAATTAAAGCACCACATATTTATATATTTATTTATTTTGACTAATAGGCCATAATATGATGTTTAAACCAAGTAATAATTTCTAGCTTTCATGATCTAGATATCAATACCGAAGCAACAAAAGAAAAATTCATCCCCTTCTGTTGACTATATATATATATCCTTATTATTATCTCTTTTTTTTATCCATTCAGTTCGTTAGAACAAAATTTCCAATTTAAACGGCAATTGTGTTCAATTTCTTCTTACTCATAGTTGTGCGCAGTCTATCTTCTCAACTGCAGTTTTACTTTTGATTTGGATATTACGCATGCTGGTCTACATTGTGTATGAACAATCTGAATTGATTTTTCAAGATTCTATCTCAACAAAGAGTACTACTAAGTCAGTTTTCTAAAGCATGAACGAATCTTTTACCATGTCGTTTGCATATATTTCACACTTTATTAATTATCTCAACTAGCCTTTTTCTTATAGTCAACACTTGTGTTATCATGGTAAATAACCTAATTGAGTTCATGATGGTTTATCTTTTAGCACAAGTCCAAAAGCATCATTCACTTTAGATCAAAGAAATATCACAGTATCCTCTAATATTGCTTTGTTTCCTATGGGTGCAGATCTTAGGGTCAAATGAGGAAGATCATCAACTGTCTTTTGAATATTAATACCATATAATTAATGATCTTAAGAAATCATCTGGCTTTTGAGTAATATCAAAAACATTCAAGGACCTTAAGAAATCAACTGCATTTTGAATAGTAGAACTGCATAATGCAAGGATGTCATCAAAATCTAACAGCTGAGCATTTCCACACAGCAAGCTAGATGTATATGTTGAAGACCATGGCATAAAGGAAAAAATACCCTTACCTATTTGAATAATGAAATGATAATACAGAAAACAAGCACGAACCGTAAACAAGAGAACGTGCTAAAATAGAGTAGAGGTTTATTCCGTCTGGTCTATTTATGAAACTAAAAAATATTAAAAGAAGAGTGTAGTGTTATTTAGTTCATCTATTTCACACACGTCACATCCTTAGTTACACTTTTACTTAGTGGGGTTAAGTTATAAAAAGCACTAAAGGAAAGGGAAAGAACACCTTTTTTTAATTTTTTTTAAATTAATTTACATTAGATTACCTTTGGTGAAAAAGTTGAGTAATATTCTCCATTGGCAAAACATCATATTCTCATGTTTGGAAATTTCAAAGCAGTACATATATGACATGAATGTTGATACTAACAAATCAAAGTCATAGAAAGCAAACACACAACTAAACTTATCGAAGAAGGCAGAATTTATGCATGTGCGATACAGTAAACAAAATTTGATGGAATATGCATAAATTACTAAACATTGAGGGGGTATGTATAATTTTCCGTATCAAATTTCAAAAGTGCATGGAAGCTTTCGTTTGCTGTTGGTGTTGGGAGGGGAGGGATGATACGGATAGCTTTAGAATAAATTGTAGAAAGTGTTTTCACCTCCTCCCCGCACCCCCAAACCCCGCCTAGTTATAATAGTAGAGATTAGGTAAATATGATGAGCAATGCCACCATAAAAAATTAGAATAAAAAACATGAATTTGTATAAATAAATAAGAGCAAAGTTCATGTACAATTCTCATTTGACGAAAAAAATATTAAATAAATAGAACCAGCTTATCTATCGTCCACGTGTTGTACACGGGCTATTGAGACGTAAAAAACAACAAGCAGCTTCTCTCCAACTTTTCTCATCAAGTGGGGTTCTATAAATGAAAATGGATTTATGGCAATAAAAAGTATCATGCATAATGGTATAAATTTGGGGCTGGGAACCTCTCCCAGCTCCCCTGCTATTTTCCCAACTGCTATTGTGGCATCCAGTCCATACATCAAGATCCAAAGTTATGGACCCTCTGTAATACCCAATTTTGACCGCCGGATCTAATGGTATTGACTAGCAGGGCTCTGAGAATAGCAGACACCCCGGATCCATAAATTTGGCGATTGCTGATGTTAGTTCACACATTTGAAGAATGTATTGTTCTTTTCCCCAAGTGTCTAGTTTGTTTATAGAAAAAGATAGGTGCATTGCACCTTGCTTGATTATGACATATCAATGGAACCCACATCTTAATAAAAGGTCCAAACCTCACAAATCACAACAATTTGAATTGAAGTCTACATGAAACAATATAAATGTCGGGTCCAAATAAAGCAAAAATGTGGGGGCGAGTTACTTAAATTTGCAAACATGTTTAGCATCTGGCTGCGGTATAGCTACTTGTTCATCCATCATTTCATTCTCCTTTGTGGCATGAAAATCATTTGGAAAACAGTGTTGATGGCCATTGATCCATCCAAGGACCCGAAGGACGGGTAAGGATCGTGTAGAATTTCAATTTTGATGTAGGTCAATCCTCTTGCATGCTGTACTATACAAACGGTTAAGATTTGGTTTATCTCTCTCTTTCTCTCTCTCTCTCTCTCTATATATATATAGTGCCTTAAAGCAATTATTGTAATTGCAGGCAGAAAATCATGGTAATTAGGGGATGACCTATACGGGTAGAACAGTCTTGATCGAGATGATAGTATGCTATCTATTTTGTCTTTATCATTATGTGCATACATTTTATTACGTGTCGATAATACATAATGATAAAACCCATAGGATTCTTTCTTGACTACCAGAATTATGATGAGGATCATATACGTGAGAGCTGGATGGTCCATAAGCACATCTGTAAATGTTCCTAATTGTGAGAGTATCGGGACTGGACATCGATATTGTTGGATATATATGCTCTAGAGGCCATTATTGTAAATGTATACATGTGGATGTTGGGGATGTATATGTACATAACATGATATTCTTACTCAGTTATATAGTATATTATTTCTGTTGTCTTTATTAGGATATGTGTGTTTGTTTCTATTATTGCTTTATCCAGCTTGCACATATTGATAAAGACAAGATACGGTAGTATACTATTATGGTTTGTCTTTATCTTAACATGGCATATGTTATACTCGGTATTACATATAGCGGTTACATGTTAATAAAGCCCGTAGGATCTTGCTTGACTACCTTCGTTGTGATGACAATCATACTTGTGGGAGCAGGGTAGTCCATAAGCACATCCTTAAATGGTCCCTAGTCGCTTGAGTATCGAGACCGGGCATTGATACTCCAGAGTAGACTAGTGTATACGTTTCTAGACCCCGATGAGGGGATGGTTGGTCCCGCAGCTATTGGTATGATGCACCTAAGATCGTATACAGGTGTTCACCGGGTGTGAGTACACTGGACGGACTCACCGAGAACTTCCAGATGATACTATACCTATCGTCAGATGGAAGTTCTCAGGTGACATGTGTATAGGTTAGTCTTCAGACCTGAGATCGTCATTTGTCTCGTGTGAGTTCCCACTGTGTTTTGATCACTATCCTACCACGGCTCTACTGAGTCGTGCAAACAGGTTTTGGTTGGGTACAGTCTCGAGCCACATGAAGGCAATGAGCGATTGTTGGGGATTCGTCTCTTCTGGCATTGGGAGTCGATATCGCACTATGTTTGATTGGTCATGACTATAGGACCTTGGCCAAGGCAGTTAGGATTTACTGATAGGTTGATCAGTAGCTTCCCGGATCAGTCCTGATCCACATCAGCATGAATTATCGGATTATTAGGGTCTGACGTTTACCACCCCTAGACCCGGTATGCGATACTCTTAGACGAAGAGACCGAACTGTACGGAGATTGCCACAAATAGGCTCAGTAAGAGTTTGGATGGATTTTCTCATCGGTTTTCTTATCGACAGATACCTGGATAGTCGTTATGTGCAGTTAGTACTGCTGACGGCTTATGGTTAAACCTACTGCCAGCGTAGTGTCGAGTCATTAGAGTCCCACACAGAAGGTTTTTCTGCATCGGGCAAAAGATGTAGAGGTCGTATGGTTTTATGACAGGGTTCGATCACATACGTGTACTTATGCACGGATGATGATTCGGACAGATAATACTAGTGGGCCTTGGTTGAAACCGGATCCTATTATTATATTGATTGATTATTTTCGTCTCTTTTGTATTCGTATTTTCGGAATACGGATACAGGTATGTATATACGGATGAGGGGCATTTTTGTAATTTATTCAAGAATGCTTCTAGAAAATGACACCTCATATTTTGTATTAACCATTTAGGTTAAATGATTAAATATATTATGAGGTGGGGGAAATGAGGTCGAGATTTGCATAAAATGGAGCATGGCTCTTGGTGACACATGGAGGGTTTTCAAGCCATGACTCACTAAGGCGACTCATGAACCATGCTAGATAATTTCTTATGGATTATTGTATGGTTCATATTTCACAAGAGAGTACACTCTCCATTCTATACAAACTCTTCACTATCTTTTCCTCAAGCACACCTTCTTCTATCTCAAGCCTTTTATGTCTTATGTGTTAAGAAAGTTAAGGCTATTAGAGACATACCAATTCATCTACACTCTCTACATCATCTAGGACATCTAGTTTAGCAAACTAGATGCACTAGTTACATCGGATTTATGGTAAGAGCTCGGTCTATAGACTCTCGGGTGGATCATCCTTGACTCGAGGAGGTCGACGAGGAAGTATCGATCCGTTACGATCCTTGGAGCATATGACGAGGAGGAGGACAACGTGAAGACCCGAAAGACTTGGTTCTTTAGGTATAATTTCTATCATAGTAGATAGAACACCTTTTTGTTGCTAGTTAGGTTTATGGTAAGATCCGGCATATGGTTATTCTAGCACCAATTTTGAATCGTTTGAAAAATTTGTTTCCGCAAATGGCCATAGATGATGGCCAGGGCGTTAGCATAACCTTTGAAATATTCTAGAGTAGACTAGTATATAATTTGTAGACCCCGATGAAGGGCGGTGGCCGTCTCACAAATCATTGGTGTTATGACACCTAAGATTGTATACAGATGCTCAGTGGAGGTGAGCACACCGAATAGACTTGCTGAGAACTTCTAGATGTTATTATACCTATCGTCAGATAGCAGTTCTCTGGTGACATGAGTGCAGGGTAGTCTTAGACCTGAGATCATCATTTGTCTCGTGTAAGTTCCCACTGTACTTAGATTACTACCCTACCACGGCTCAAAAGAGTTGTGTAAACAGGTTTTAGTTGGGTACGTCCCGAACTATATGGAGTCAGTGAGCGATCGTCAAGGATTCGTCTCTCTTGATATAGGGAGTCAATGTCGCACAATGTTTGATTGGCTATCACCATAAATCATTGACCATAGTGGATGAGATTTATTTATGGGAGATCAGTAATTTATCGGTGAGTGATGAGCTTAACACCGGCACGACTTATCGGGTTATTAGGATTCTGACGTTATCCATCCGCTAGACCCGGTATGAGACACTCTTAGATGAAAAGACCAGGCTGTATAAAGATTGTCACTTACAAGCTCAGTAGGGTACGGACAGACTTAATTGTCGACCTCTCTTTCAATATATACTTAGGTAGTCGTTACGTACAGGTAGTGCCGCTGACGTGCTTGTGCTTATACATTTATCCAGTAATTCACTACCAGCATATTGTCGAGTCTTTAGAGTCTCGCACAGAGAGTTTTCCCGATTCAGACGATATGATGTAAATACCGTATTTTGATACGTGCATGGGTCCGATTAAATATATATATTGGCTACACGGATTTTAATCGGATGATTGATAATACTAGCCGATTTAGAATTAAGCCGGATTATTAAATCAAGTTTTGATTTAATAATATACGCGCGCCCGCGCACACACACTATTCATTATCTCTCTTGGCTATTCGTATTTTTATACGGATACGCGTATATATATTTCGATATATACCAGAGTCATATTTCGTATTTATATGGAATACTTTTAGAAGGAGGACTTCTCATTTAAGTTAATTTCTTTTATAGAAATCAAAGAAATGAGATGAGGTAGGAAGCATGATAGAGAGCACGAGTAAAAATCATTTGGATAAAACTTCTATTGTATAGCTCATTTCTTACAGGAGGTTTCCTTCACTCATGGTTCACTCTCTCCTCGCATCCTCTCCTTCAGAGCTCTCTTGAACTTTGTATATGAGAGATTTGGTTAGTGGAAAAATTATCTACATCTCTAAGCATCACAATCTAGCGTATTGTGAATTTTAGATTACTTCACTAAGTGAAACTGAAGTTTGGATCGGCTTTCCTTAAATGATCATCTTTGGTAAGGGCGGTCGTCTCTCAAGCTCGATCCCGACGACTACGAAGCTTGGAGGGTTCTTCCACGATTGGATGGATACGCTACAAAGGTTGTAGTCTCTATGACTTATAGTTAGTTTCTTTTAGTTTCCAATTTAGTGTTTGGATCGGATTTTAGGTTGCGGTTTTCTCGCGCTCACACGAAATTTTCGTTCATCATTTTCCATTTCCGCTGCGCTTATTTGTGAGCACCGGAAAACCCTAACAATATTATACTTAAAAGATCGAATGAGACTTTTCTTTCAATCACAGCCATCTTACTATTTAAACCTACGGAAGGTGATGCCCTGTTACTATTTACATAAAGATGACAAATGGGAGTTTTACAACTAATTGCGCAAAACGGCTATTTATCGGGTACAACAATATTATTCCTCAAGTAATTATGATCATCACAACACCGCCAACCCTCCCCCCCTCCCCCCCCGCATCAACCATAAGATTGATGACCAATCGAAATCAATTCTAACAAACTCAAAATGGTCGTATAATTTAACTCTAGAATTTGGTTTTTTTTATGTTTAGAATGGAATTTAAGTGTTTTCAGGATATGGTTGATCATTAGATTGAATGATTAAGCTAATAATAAATGGCTTAAAGTGATATAAATGTTGCATATAGCGGGTTTTGTGCAAACAACCCAAATAGAACAAAGTTCATGCTTGCTTTTCGGCCAAAAATCTGTCTTTCTTTATATCATAAGAAAGTGGATAAAAAGTGAATATCAATATTCCCCCTCGCCCCCCACAACTCACTTTGGCTTGATATGAAAAATTTGCAAGTTAACAAAATTGTTATTCATGATGTTGCGGGGATAAAATTGACAATTTTAAAGATGGAAAAATTTCACAATAATTACGGTTCTGCCATCAACTTAAAAACCCATTAGATTTTCACTAAATACCATGAACTTTCAATGGTTTTTGGATAAATACCGTGGACTTTTTTTATTGCAAATAAATACCATGCATATTCAACATTCTTCAGATAAATACCATAGAATTTGTTTGTTACAAATAAATACCATGATCTTTCACCATTTCTCAGATAAGCATCATGGATTTTGATCTTTACGAAATAAATACAATGGATTTCCAACGGTTTTCATATAGTGCCATAGAGTTTGTTGTTTACTAATAAACACAATGAACTTTCACCATTTTCTAGATAAATACAACATTTTCCAGATAAATACAACGGACTTTGTTATTAATCGTTTTCCAGATAAGTACCAAGTACTTTTTTCACAAATAAATAGCAGACTTTCATCGTTTTTCATTTTTTTGATAACAGAACCTCACAATAATTACGGCTCTGCCATCAACTTAAAACCCTACTTGATTTTCACTAAAATACCACGAACTTTCAAAGATTTTCGGATAAATGCCATGGACTTTTTTTACAAATAAATACCATGCATATTCAACATTCTTCAGATAAATACCATGGTCTTTATTTGTTACAAATATATAACATGCATATTCATCATTTTTCGGAGAAATATCATGGACTTTATTTCTCACAAATAGACACTATAGATTCCACTGTTTTTTTCGTATAAATGCCATTTCCACAAAGTATTCAAAAAACCGCCGCGTGGGGCTTACCGCTGGTATCAAAGAAGAGCGCTTGAGTAACAAGTTTGTTTGATGAGTAAAAGAGGCCTATATAACCTTTACTATTATAACTGGAAGTCACCAATGAGCACTAGCTCAGCCGGTATGAGCACTTTCCCTGCGGGGTTCGAACCTCAGGAACCCAGAGGAGATTTTCAAGGAAAATTCATTGTATGCGCGTGTATGTGTAGGATGATCAACTTGAATGGATCGGATCGTGGAGTCCCCGTTTTTAAAAAAACATGGACCGAATGGTTCACTCCCTTTTATATCTTTGTTATTTTGTATAGCTCATAAATTTCTCCATTATGATAGTAACATAATTTTCCCACCCACTTTTGCATCTCATCCTCATATCATCCAAGAGATAACACAAATTTTTAGACATTGTAGACTCTAAGTAGGCTTTATGTGGGCTCCATGTTGATATCTTTTATTCTCTTGGGTACGATGAGGGTGAGATGTCAAGGTGGTCAAGAAAAGTATATCCATTCTAGTATTACCACTAACCACATTAATTTAATTAAAATTTAGAAAAGCAATGGATATTCATGTAATGCCTAAGAGAACAAATTTACACACGTCTTCAGCAGCCTCAGCCTGCAGTATGTATGTTGTTCAAAATATACCCACGTGGTGCAAGATAGTAGCCTCTATAAATAGCACCAAGAATAAGTGGCAAATGCTTTTATACGAAACTTTGCGTTGTATTTTGTGTTCAAGCCCTTCCCCCTTCACTTTTGTATTCCTACTTGAGTAGGATGCAAAATCCAAGAAAAACACGTCCCGCAAACTCCTTCGCATAGAGTTGCGTTCAAGCCTCCCTCCTTTTACTTTTGTATTCCTACGTGAGTAGGATGCAAAAACCAAGAAAAACATGTCCCGCAGGCTCCTTCGCATAGAGTTGCTGCCTACAAGGACCTGTAGGCACCGTTTACCCTTTATTTGATAGAAATTATTATGTTGCATATAATCCAAGTGCTTAATATTTTCGACAAAATGGTCATATACCTGAGCATCAATAAATTCACCAAGCAATTCGAGTTGAGAGAATATTTATGTCTCAAACTAACATGAGTAAATGGGTCCAGGCATTTCATGATAAATTCTTGTTTGTTATGATTGTGCATAGAGTGAAAGACCTTTCAGGTTAAAAAACCAACAAACAGAATTTCTTCGCCCGATTACCGAGCAAAAGCAAGCACAGTACAAAAAATTTGGAAAACACATGAAAATTCAAGGATTATTACAGCAATGAGAACAGGTTACACATACAGCATAACAGTTGCTACATGACAAGTTTAACTTATTCAAAATTGGCAGTAGCAATCTTTAAACATAAACTTACAACTCCATGGAAATCCGGAAAGGCAGAGAGAGACGTTTTTAAGACAGGCACGAATATGCAAGGGCCTTCTCCTCGGATAGCTCCTCCGCCGTCGCATCCAACTTCTTCCTCGAGAATTCATCAATAGAGAGTCCTGACAATACAAGAAACATTATCGATAAGTAGAGGATCCTTGTAATCAATAAAGTTAGCAACAAGATCGCGTCAGATTGGCGTTGGCTTTAAACTAAAAACAAAGATGAAATGCTAAGGTATCGTCACAATGTAAACAAGAAGTATAGACAAAATTGTTCTGTGGTGAAGATTAACTGCAGTGAAAGGTCCGCATTTCTAGATTGCAATTTGGGGGTAAAAATGGTGTATAGGAAGAACATAGTTCTAATATTAAAAAATAAAGCATTAAGTGTATCCCATGCAAAACATCTGATATGGTCTTGCATAAAGTTGAATTGTATCCATGTTCAGTACAACATTAAAATGGGGGGTGAATATTCTTATGCCCGCTTGTTGATTGATGTCTCTGGAAGCTTACATACCTAGTTCAAATCACAAACAATTTTAAGGTATTTTTTCAAGATTATTTTTCATAACCTTGATCTACAGACGATATCCCATATAGAACTTCAACTAAGAGTTGTGTGTACATCATGCAAAACACAAATGATTTAGATACGCATTTCAGGATTGTCTCTTACCCTCAACACACATTATTTTTTGGGTAAATTGTCAAAAAAAAAGCACTTTTTTCAGTTGTCAAAACCCCCGGCCTCGAAACAATAGTTAAAACCCCCTAAAAAAGTTTTTAATTGTCAAGAAACCCCTTACATGTGATATTTAGTAGTTGTCTGCTATATCTAGTTTACTACGATATCTAAGCAATAGCCATCGATATCTAAGCAGTTGTCAGTGATATCTAAACCGTTTCCTGCGATATCTAAATAGTTTGTATGAATTGGATAGATATAGCGGGCCATTATGTAGATACCGTTGGAAAATTTTCCTAAGGGTTTTCACTACCGCTTCGAGGCCGGGGGTTTTTGACAATGGAAAAAATTGCTTGGTTTTTTTTGTGACAATTTACCCTTATTTTTAATCTTCCATTTATTCCTGAACTCGATTTATAATAACGAACTCACGATTTTGGGTTCCTTTCTAGCTAATATTATAATTGACTTTACTGGCTTTGTGCATCAATCACAATGTTGTTCAAAGTTCAAACACAAAGAAAAAACAATTTCTCATTATCCGCTTCAGGTGTCCGCAAGACACATAATGTAAAATATCTTTGAAAAGCCACGGTAAGATTTAACTATATGAGCTGCTTATAGCAATTTCAGATGAATAAACAAACCTTGGACAATAGACCACTCGCCATCACGGCTTGTCACTGGAAAAGAGTAGATCAGCCCAGCTGGTACATTGTAAGACCCATCAGAGTACACACCCATGGATACCCAGGTTCCCTGCAATAGTAGATATATTAATCAAAGTTATATTGGCCAATAATACATACTGAGATTCACATGATGCTAAACATCAAGATACCAACCTCTGGGGTCCCAAGGACCCAATCACGAATGTGATCGCAAGCAGAGCTGGCTGCAGATAGCGCACTCGAAAGTTTCCGAGCTTTGATGATTGCAGCACCACGTTGTTGAACAGTTGTGATGAAGTCTCCTCTCAGCCTTCAAACAATTTTTAAAAATATTAGCTAAACATTTTACATCATCGTTATATCATTGAATAAGTAATGATAACATCAGTGTAAGCATTCTTACCAATCATCATCAGAAACAAGTTCGCGAACAGACTTTTCTCCACTTGGTGTTTTCACAACTGCATGGCTTACATCAGGGTATTGGGTTGAAGAGTGATTTCCCCAGATGATGACATTTTTAACATCACTAACTTGAAAATTTAGGCGCTCAGAAATTTGTCCGAGGGCCCTGTTGTGATCTAGCCTTGTCAAACAGGTTATGTTTTTCTCAGGAATGGATGGGGCAAACTCTTTCAATATGAGGGCATTGGTATTTGCTGGGTTAGCCACAACCACAACCTGCCATTTAAAAAATATATTATGGAGTTGCAGTGTATACGATCCTCAAATCAAACACAACATTTGAACATGGAAGCAGGGCGTTCATGTAGAACAATCCAGAGTCGCATTGAATGCTTCTTTGCCTAGGTAATGCTACGTGTGCAGCTGAGAAGTGATAAACATACAAGTGATGGGTCAGTTTTATGTTTCAAACCTTGCAGTTTGCAGCTGCATGCTTTTCAAGTGCAGAAGCCTGAGATTTGTAGATGGAAACATTCTTCGACATCACATCTTTCCTCTCCATTCCATCTTTCCTTGGGAACCCACCAACCATCACCGCTACATTGACTCCAGTGCATGCCTCAACGACATCAGTTGTGGCAACTACTCCTGTAACACCAATTCAGATTTCAGAATGATAGATTTCCTCTCCATAAAGAGAAGCTAAACTGATTATACACAGGATTGCATGGAACATAAACAAAAATAGAGTACCTTTAAGAAGAGGAAATGCTGCATCAATCAGCTCCATTTTAACTCCATTCAAAGACTCTGCAGCGGGTGGAATGTCGAGCATGTGCAAGATAACAGGCTGATCTGGGCCAAGCATAATCCCACGAGCAATCATAGGCACAAGTGCATATCCAATTTGGCCTGCAAATAAACCAATTTGAATTTCAGTGTAAAACAAACAAGACATGCTGGAGGAAGATATGCAGTCTGCTAATGCAAGTAACTATGCAGGCATGGTTATAATAGTAGCAAATCAGACTGATATGAAGGCTGCCTGACGCTCTGAACTACATGACTTCTCATGGAACAAAATTTTTATACTGTTCTTAAATTGCGAGAACTGTATGGCATGAAGAAAACTAACAAAAGAGTGAATAACATTATTGTCATCAAAGCCATTTCCCACTGAAAGGGTCAGGCTGTGTAGGACAAGGAAAAACCAAGCTTCACATAATTTTGACCGAAATTTCACCATCGACTCTAACAAGACATTGATGTTCTGCGCATTGGTTCCAAATACATGGAAGAATAAAACTATTTGCCATGGAGGACCTTGCCATATTAGCCTAAGAGGAAAGCTCCATTATTTGTTATGCACTCTATTGTATATGCACGTATATGTCTCTGCATATACGTTTTGTGCCCTCTTGGCACATTAAATTGTGCTGCGCGGACCATTTATCTGGGAGAAGTTCATTTCTGAAGCTAAAAACACCTATACATGTGTTGTTTTACATAATATGGGGCACTATGAGTTGAAGCGTTGTGCAGGTGGATCGGATGTTACAGTGGATGTAGTACCAGCCAATTAAATTTAAATGAACCCTCTTTTATGTAACTCCTCTTTCTCTCTCTTTCTATTCTCTTCTCCTCTCCAATTCTAGTGGTTTTCCACCACATCTTTTCACTTCTCCGACCAAAACTCTGGCAACACCAAAAATTACTTGGCAGAAATCTTGAGACGGAACCTAGTATCCTTCTCTTCTTTGAAAAGATGGATTCTTTCCAAAAGTATTTCATTTGTTATTGTACAAAAAATTGAGCCTCTTCCTATTTATTTTCTTGACTACTCAACCAGTTCTTTCTTTATATTCTTTGCTTTCCATTTTCAATTTCTATTCCAGTTCAAAAAGCAATGCAATATCATATGCAGTATGAACTACTCAATTACATGGCGGCGCATACGCCATACTGCATTTCATAACCTTGGTCATACAGTTTATGTGCATGTCAACAGTCAACTGAGGAAAAACCATCTCTGCATTCCTATAGAGAAGAAATCGTAGAGCCTGAAAATAGTTGCCTGCTAGACGCAGAAGTCACAGAACCTAGAAGCTGAATATAGTTGTTTGGCCTTGATTGAACTGAGATAGTTCAGCCTCGACCAAATAAAGCCACGGTGGGATTCGTTAAAATGTCCCGCATCAACTTGAACTTGAAAAAAGTAATATGATTTGGCTTTCTACAGCCAAATTAGAAATCACCAGCAATTTTTGTTAGGTTTCTTCGCCCATCCAGATGTGGCCCTACCCTAACATAACTATATAGTGATTTTTGAGTTTGTATAAAGTATATGAAAACTCTGTATTTACAAGATTAAGGTACTACAACCATCATAAATAAATAAGGTTAAAGTGGCCAACTAATATGAAAAGGAGTAGCCGTGTTTTCTAGATATATGTGCATCTATTTGGGGTGAAAAGTGTAGCCGCTTTTAATTGATATGAATGAAACCTTAATCATAACTAAGGTATTAGAACATTTAATGACTTGAGGAATTCCAGAGATTTCCTTTATCGATTTTCGAAAAACCTTCATGACAAGGATCTTGAAGATTCTTTTATCAATATTTGGAAAATCTTCATGGCTAAGGATTTAGGGTTTCTTAAAGTTTCCTTTTTGATAGGAAAAGGTTATAAATAGAGAGTGCATTAAGGACTAGCCCTAATCCTCTCAAAATTTAAAGAATGCCACTAATTACGTAAAGCTAACAAGATAGGGAAATCAAGTGCTAACTTCTAAGATATGGCTTCATCAAACGTACATACCATCATTTATGCCCCATAAGTCTAAGATTGTAGGAAAGTGAAAATGGAAAATATTCTCTTTGCTCTAATACCAAGGCCTTCATACACTCTAAATTTATAGAATCTTCCTATTAAAGAAGAAACATCAAAATACCCAAAATCCTTATATATGAAGATTTCTCAATCTCGATAAAAGTACCTTCAAGAAATCCTTAGTCATGAAGGTTTCCCAAATATCGATAAAAAAATCTCTAAAAATCCTTAGTCATAAAATGTTCCAATATTGATAAAAAGAACATTCAAGAGATCCTTAGTCATGATTAGGGTTTTCCGCATATCTATAAAAGGTGGCTATACCGTTTCATACAAGATGGATATATGCATATCAAAGGTCGTAGAAAGCGCTACGCAGAATTGTTAGGATACTACGTAGCTTCTAGCCGCCGCTTAAGCGCTCATGGGCGGTTTTTTTTAATTTCAATTAATATTGCATTTCATAGATATATATATATATATATATATATATATATATATATATATATATAGACACACACACACACACATAAAATATCAAAAATCATAGAAAAATTCTAAAACAATGTAAGTTGAAAAAATAGTGAATTTATATAGCAACTTCACATTAAATTGATTGCATAGTATTAAAAAATTATAATATATGACATTATAATATATGACATTAGATAAAATATAATGATATATCATAAATTTGTAATTAGTTTGCAAATTACGTACCTCATGATATGAAATTGAAAGAGAAGAGTCATTAGAAGAACATAAAGTGATTTGGGCAAAATTACTTGAGATTTTTTACTGGTGATCCTTTAGAGACGTGAGAGGAGAGTCACAAAAAAGAACTGACGAGAATACTTCCCGATTTCTTTGTCGTGTAATTTGAAAATAGATCGAGACATGTATTATTTTTAGAAAGGATTTTTACACATGTATTAATGGGAAAATACTTAAACTTGATGCATGAAGCTTTGTATTATAACCCACTTAAGAACCCAACTTGACCGGAGAGCCTCCTCAAGAGTTTAAAGCATCTAGACCGTTTAATGCAACTACTCAGGATCAAAACGGGGCAGCTTGAGACCGCTTCCGCTCAAGCGGATGCTTAGACCTCTTTTTAGAATATTGTGCATATCTAGAAAAGACGGCGGCCACTTTTCATCCTATGTATGCACTTTAACCCCATTTGCTCATGATGATTGTGGCATCTTAGTCTCGTAAATACGGAGGCTCCATATTCCTTATTCCCCATAAATCTAAGATTGTTGTATCAGAGAAACGAATTTTAATGAAGGGCTATATCTAATTTTTCTGCTTTCATTTTTGCATTGTGTCTACTTTATATTTTATATAGAACAACACAATTTTCAAAATTATTAATTATTATTTGATAGTATTAAGAGAATGATGAGATCCATACGAGAAGAGGTACCCGTCTCTTCTAGATGTGCATGTATCCATCTAGATTGAAAAGATGTAGCTACCTTTTATCGATATATGTGAAACCCTAGTCATGACTAAGGTCTCTTGAAGGTTCTTTTATCAATCTTTGAGAAATCTTCATGTCTAAAAATTTAGGGTTTCTTCAAGTTTCCTCCTTGATGGGAAGAGGCTATAAATAAAAAGTGCATAATGGCCTTGGTCCCTAATCCTCTCAAGCTTTAAATAATACCACGCATTGGGTTAATTTAAAGCGAGAGGGAAACCAAGTGCTAACTTCTAAGGTATGGCTGCTTCAAGCGCATGTATTATCCTTTATGCCCTATAAATCTAAGAAATTTACCAATTAAAAATTCATAATTGAACTTAATTATCAGTAAGGAAAAAATAGACTGTAGCATATACAACTACCGAATGCAAAAAACTTGGGACTTTATATTTAGCTAAATGACTGTAATCATTAAGATCGCACTTGATCTGATCAATCACTGAAGTAATTTGACAGCTCTCAGAACTCAAATACTTCAAATCAAGACGCAAACAACTAACGACGTTTAAACATCTCATAATCAAACTACCTTTGATTTTGCCTGCGGGCATTTCAATTATCTCCGGAGCAAGATCTAAGCAATAATAACATCTAAAGTTACAGAAATTTAACTAAGATGCAGCTACAAGAAAAATTAAGATTGCACATCTAATCAACTTCGATCGAATCAATCTCAAGGGATCACATAAAAAATACAAGAAACATCACAAAGAAAACCCTAGATCTTTGCAGATCGGAGCTCGATCTGGCCCGATCTTGAAACGGATCCAATTTCTACTATAAGAAAAGATCCGATAAGGATCTCGAAGGAGAAGGACGAGATTTAACGAACCTGCGGCGCCGGTGACGAGAACGCGCACGGGATCCTTCGCCATTGATGAGCACGAATTTTGAGGTGACAGATAGAGATGAGAGAATGGACGGCTGATGATGAGGAGGAGGAGACTTTTTTCAGCGAACAGCAATGGTGTGGGTATTTAATGGAGGTTGGGACCATTGAACCGGCTGTTGAAACAGGCCCAGTCGAACCGGACGGTTCTAAGAGGATTCGAACCGGATATTCTCCTTTTCATTGTTGAGGTCGTGGGTTGGACCACTTGGGCTTGAATTTGACTCAATTGGACCAGCCTCAAAAGCAAACAAAGGATAGGAAAAGATAAACTATTTGTTTAGTGTATATACTTTTTGGGAGAAAATGCATCTACAGCCGGCGGTACGACTAATCAGAGCTAATGCGGGTACGGATAGTAATTTTTATATCTAATGACTATCCAAATTCGTATCATCATTTGTTAATAGGCACTGATACAATATGATAGTATCTATAGCTATTTCAACCCAACAACACAAAATAGCAATCTTATGCTTTATCGGTTTTATCTTAATATTCATTTTATATCCGTACCAGTATCAAATTCTTAACAAATAGGGATAGTACTTTTTGTTTTCATGTCCAAATCTGCTCATGACTATCAGAAACACACGCTGCCCTGCATCCTCAACTCTGTATCATGATATAAAGAAATTGAAATAAATACATAAATAATTTTTGCCCAATTGTTAGCTGTTCAATTTTCATTTGCATAACGACATATTCCCTTGCTACTAGGCTACTACTAATGTGGGGAAACTTTACGTACAAACGCCGCATCGCTCTCCCATCCATTCCAACTTGTCGCCGATCTGTCCCCATTCCATTACCTCGAAAATCCTCAAAAAGTAGAGACTTTTTTATCCCCAAAGATTTCACGTGACGTCACGAGTCTTGCGTTATCTATGTCGCTGTCTCGCACTACTCAATCATCATCCAACTTCAACAGCAAACCCTAATCAACTCTCGCGTCAGAGCTCGATCAATGGCGTCCATGTCGAACGCCGCCGTGATCGCTTCTCCTTTCGGCGCTCTCCGCTCAACTTTTGCCGCTCAATCTCGTTCAAAACCTCGCAGGGTCTCGTGCTCGAGGTGAAAAATTAGGGCGTTTTCTTTTTCTTGTAAGCTGATGAATTGGAAACGAGAGTGATCGTAATCGTTTGACTTGCGTATTAAGCAGATAAAGATGGAATTTTTGATGAAAAAGATAAAATTAAACATCAGCATTTTGCTATTGTGCACACTTTCATACAATTTTGGGATTTCTCGTGATAAAAATAAAAAAAATTGACGATAAATCTCTTTTCATTTGTCGGAACTCCAAGAACAAAGTTTGGTATTCTGGGGTTTGAGTTGTTTATTAATTCACCATGAATAATGTATTTTTTAGGCTGGAAGGCGATGACACGGGCAATCTTGAGGCATGCCGTTACATACGCCGTGCTTCTCGTGCTATGTTTATCGGATTTTACTTTCGTTCCCTGACATTTTGATCTATGATTATATTTACTCAGCAATCTTCCGCACCAACTGCTACTGGAGTGCAAATCAATAATACCGACATATGGAACCTCTTCAATGACGCTCAACGAACTTTATACCATGTAATCATGTAGGTAATAGGATTATGCATTGAAGGTTAGCGTTGGTTGCAAGATTAATATCAGCATGGTTGCAAGCTTATGCTTTAGTATCGTTTGCGGTTTATCTGTAAGGCTAACAACTTATTATAGTGCCTAATTGCAAGATTATGGGCTTGATGAACTTCTTGTCTGATTTCTAGGCTATCAAGTTATTTACACATTCGACAACTGTTATCGGGCATTTTTCTATGCTATGTTCACACACAGTTCAACTAGTAATAATTCATGATCTTGACTTTCAAATTCCCATTGGATGTATCCAGTAGCCGATATTTGTGATCCAAAATTTGTTCCTGCATAATTCTACGAGCATTTGTTCTTATTGTTCTATCATGTTGTCATTTGCTTAGGCATGCTTGAATGTACGTGTGTATGCGGACATAAACTGTCAAACCTTTATATCCTTAAGTATTAATCTCTGAACCCTTGAAGCTAGAACCAATTTATGACTCATATTTCTACCGATGCTTTTAGATATTATGTACCTGAACAAACATCGCCTGATGGCTTTAGAGGAACTGAAGAAAGTACACAGAGAACAACAATTACTGCTGGAGAGGCCAGAACAGTTCGAAGCAGGAAACATGGCTGGTAAGTTGAAGACATTTGTCCGAGGCAAGAATGTAAAATTGTATATATACTGTAGTTTCTTATTACTCCTTTAGATTATTGACTTTCATTTACATCTAAGGTGTAGACAGTTAATGTGCATTATGTTTATCCATCTCAATGCATGACAACCTTCGTAATATTAAGATTTGTTTAGAATACAGAAGGCATGTAG
Source organism: Agapanthus africanus (assembly GCA_030015575.1). Classification (NCBI taxonomy): domain Eukaryota; kingdom Viridiplantae; phylum Streptophyta; class Magnoliopsida; order Asparagales; family Amaryllidaceae; genus Agapanthus; species Agapanthus africanus. Next base: position 540,360,212 of record CM057346.1, read on the forward strand.
GAGTTCCTCAGTCATAGTTCATTCTTGACGTTGGATCTGTTATATGCTAATATTTAACTGTCATTGTACATGCCAATTTGATGTGCACGTTGGTAAATCCTAGGATATCTATTTTGGTTGCATTGAGTCCTGTGTTTCTAACAGTCAGATTTCTCAGATAACCACCATTCTCATAGGTTGTGGACCATGTATATTAAGCAAATGAACAAAACATTTAAAGAATCTTAGGCTTCGAACTATTCATTTGAGAGTTCATTGGCAATGTGAACAGTGAACATGTACAGTTTGACAATTTGTATGATCAAGATTGAATAGAACTCCACGATATTAGTGTGAGCGTTATTCAACAAAATCTCTATTTATATATACAGATGAATGCACAAAGATGTACATAAAACAGTTGATGCATATTTAATAGGAATGCTACTCAAGCAGAAATGCGAAACAAAACCAATGACTAAAGTTTTAGCAGAAAATTTTCATCCACATAAAACTGCTTGATTTTCAAAATGTTGCTATTCTGACTTCCAAAGACATCAAGCCGTTAGCCAAGTCATAGTTAGATGTTTAAACTAAATGGTGAATGAATTACCTAGTCATACCAATCATGAATACTGACTTGTCTACATCGATATGACAAGAAGCGACACGACGCGACGACACAGTAAACATTCTAAATTAGAACAATTGGCAACAACACAGCGACTATGTCGTTTCTCCAACACAGACATGGACTCATAGTAGAAGTACCTCTGCAACATAGACTCTGTCATCTACTGACCTACCTAGGATAACCTCATTTTAAAAAAAATTATTGCCTTTGCCTGAACCATGCTTTAAATTTTCAGTAAAGATCATTATATTTGGAGTTAACTATTTCTTTTCTGAACTTTTGTCATATATCAAATTCTGAGTTTGTTTCAGTATTAAATTATGTTTCAACTTTACAATAGGTACCATCACTGAGTTGGTGGAATCTTCAACTTGCTCTGAATTGTTACTACGAATAGACTCCATGGCGGTTTCGGACGTGATTGGTACAGGGGAAGCATCTGATCTCAGGAGGAAGATTACAGACAACAAAGTCTCCCTATGTGATGTATTTTTTGGCATCCAGCAGAAGAATGACTTGGAATTGTTGGCAGAACTTCGGCAGTTTTCAAAACAAACAATGCTATATGACATCTACTGGATGGAAAAACTCTATGAAGAAGCGATATGACATCTTTGTTTATTCACTGTCTTTCCTACTCATGTATTAAAGTATGTTGCTCTTTAATGCTTCTTAACTCACTAATGTTCTATTGAAGGATTGTATCTCTCACTTCAATACACAATATTCTGAAAGATTGCAACCTTGAAACCTTCAGAACGCTCTGACTGAGCTGGTAGAAATTAGAGCAGAAGGCTTCCGTCACAACCGCTGTTTATGAAGTCCATCATAACTATTTGTTCAACCATTTAATAGGCAAAATTTAAAATAGATGTTCTCAACAAAGTCTCATTTCTTTTCGTTGTATTTAAAATTAATAATATTTCTTTCTTCTTATGCTCACTGTATCAATTAATAGTTGAATTTGAGAGTGTAATTGAGACCTCTAATTAAATCATGGTTTACATCTTGAAACCGATTATTCTGCAGACCACTTTCAATTAAATCTTTTTTAAAAAAAAAAAAAAATTGGTGGTTTGATTATGCAATTATGTCTGGATATATCATTATTGACCCTATGAGTCATGCTCCATACCTAGCATGGAGCCATGGTTTATGGATAAAGGCTCGGAGGAGGAAGATGGTAATGACATAGGCTGGCAACTTGCGAGAAGTAATGCCAAAGTGACAAAGAGCCTTCAGTATATGATGTTTCATCCTCCCCTCGTTCTCTTACTCTTTTCTTCTCCCCCATCATGCCAGCAATATGATGATTCCCCTGAATTTATAAACAGTAGAAGGAATCTATAATTGTTATGCTGCTATCTCAGCATAAAGAAAAGGAATGAAGACAGAAGGATGTTACTAATTATATGCAAGTTGCATTCTATCTATTTCTACCGTCTAACCGATGTTTGTTCCAACAAACTTCGTTATCCATAAGTATGCTGTAACACCTGAGTTTAGGGTTAGTGGTAATTGTGTGTTAATGTGGGGTTTTTTGGTAAAAAGTTTGCCAAAACGGGTTTCTAGCAATTTATCTGGTTTTATGGTTATTTTTGTAGAATTTTATCTCGACCGCACACACTTGTGCACGTTAACTAGGGTTAAGACTAGGATTGCCATATATTTGAGCTTGTGGGTTAACCATGTTTAAGTTAACCATGGTGGGTTAGGCCCTTTGTTAAGATAATTGAGTTGTTTTGAGCTAATTAGGTTAATTAAAGGTTTTTGGTTTTGACCAAGGGTGTTTAGGGTGTAGGTTGACTTGCTTGAGAGAGAGAGAGAGAGAGAGAGAGATGCGATGTGTGTCATGATAGTTTTTTTTGTTTGTAAGAGGAAGAATGATGACTTTAAGGATGTGTCACCTCCATTTTCATTTCACAACTTTTAGTATACCCATCACCCTCTCACTCAAGCTCACATCAGCCCAAAAATTAGATTTTCAGTCACCAAAACAACTTCTTCAGCCCAAACTTCAGCCATGCATCAGTATCAGCAGCAGCACATCCGCTCCCAACAACATCATCAATATCAGCTACCTAACCCCTTAACTCAGCAGCTACTACACCCACAGCAGCAACACCTCACCATATCAACAAAATAAACATCAGCTTAGCCACCAAGAACAGCACATCAGCCCCTGTACATCAGCCTGTACATAAGCTGTTACATCAGTTTCAGCCTTCTTCAAAACATCATCATCAGCAGCTGCTACAACAGCCCCAACTCTTTACATAACCCTTCCATACAAACACACAACACTTCACCACCCCTAACAGCCACAAACACAACCCCTGCTGCTGCTGCTGCATCAAAAAAAAAAGAGAAGAAGTAAAACAACAGCCAATACACACCAGCTACATGCCACCAGCACCACAACACCAACACAACCCCAACAACAACAACAGCAACAGCAACTAACACCCTGAATGCAGCAGTAGCCTCAGCCATCAACCACACACACCAGCTACACAACATCAGCCCAACACTACACCACCTCAGCCCAACAAAACATCAACACAAACACCCCAAACCTGCTTCAGCATCAGCAGTTGCAGCATCAGCTTTGGAACTGCAGCAGCACCATTTCAGCACTGCAGCAACACCATTTCAGCACTGCAGCACTCTCCTTCCTCTTCTTTTCCTTCTCCTTGTTTGAGAGGTTCCTTGGGGGTATAATTCCTAAACTCTCTCCATGTTTCTTAGATTATGTGTTTGTTTAGCTAGTTTAGTGTTTTAATAGAGTTTTAGTGCTAGAATTATGTCGTGATGTTAGATCTAGTTACATTAGAGTGCTTGTAGCTTAATGAACCCTTTTAGGTGTTAGTTAGTTTGTTTTAACCTAGCAGTGTCGTTAAAATTAGATAGATAACATTAAATTGCTAAAATTATGGTTATCTATCTTAGTTGGTGTTTATTGCATGCTTTAGTGGTAATTTTGGATGAATTAAGAGAATTTTGGCTAAGAAATGGTTGTGATGGTTAGAGTAGCCCTAGTAGGTGCTGTTGAGACTAGAACACCCAAGTTTGGTCCCAGATTTCACAAAGACACCCGATTTATCCGACTTGGCGTAATTTAGCAGTTTTAGCGACTTTTTAGCTTCTGTAGATTCTGCTGTTGACCTGAGCCCTTAAAAATAAAATTGTGAAGACTGTAGTATGGTGAGACTACTAGGGACACACACACAGAGCACGGGGACCCACCTCACCTTTGAGGCCGCCGGTTTAATCCTTCTGGCCGCAAATTGCGGCCAGAGTAGGGGGTAGGGTGTTGGATTTTTGGGTGTAGGGTCATGCTGGGTAGCTTAGTCTGTTGGTACCTGCAACTTTTTAAGTTAGGCCCAGAGAAAAAATCTGGAACTATAAACGTGTTTTCGATGTTTTAAGTCTTGTGCGACACGCGCGTGATACGCGTGGTTCTGTGGCGCGCTGCGTGACACAGCGCGTCGGAGTAGGTTCTGGTGGGTTTATGCGCGTCGCGACGTATCTTGTGCACGCGCGTTTAGTTTCACGCACGCGTACCCTTTTTATCGATATATCGTGTTTTGCAGGATTTTTCCTTATATGGTGACTTTTGTAAATTCTAGGTTCGCCGGCGGAGACTTCGAGCGCAGCGGAGAAGGGAAAGCAGGTGGTCGGACACACCTAGCACAGGATTACGGGTGAGTAGATTTAACATCTACGGGGGACGATCGTTTGGATGGCGCGAGTCGCCCGTTAGATTTATTAAACTTGTAAATAGTAAACTTGATATTACTTGTGACATTAGAATAATAATACTTGCATGATATTTGCTGCAGTTAGACCCATATGTTATACCCATATACTCAAACTCATTTGTAGGACACATGCACCATTACCAGGTTTTTATATGCGGCACGAGCACTATTCATGTGGACACACACCCCTGGTAATTGCTATGTCACGACACTAGATAACTATAAATCTGAAACATGTTAATTGCTTAAACCTGTGCTATTGCAATAAATATTTAAACTGAAATCATAAAAATTGCTATTCTCGTGCATATGTATTATTATATCATTTGCTCATGCCTAGTATAAATCATACATTGTAAATTGATACCATAGGCATCCATTATCATTGACATATACATCCATGATGATTTCATGAGATTTATGATATTTTTGGATTTCGGGGAAAGCCGCAAGATTTCAAACTTATGACCTTCTAAAATATAAAAGTTGCGATTTTCTAGTGATGTAAAGTGTCGTCCACCATGAGTTTGCTGTGGTTTTCGAGACCCGTTTCGAGGAGGTGGATGAACCGTCTCGGGTACATGATGGGCCCGGTACGATACCCCGGGGCAAGAAGATCGCAGGAGATGGCGTTGAGCCTGGCAGGGGACGGATTACCTACCGGTGACTTCATTTGGCACGGCGGATATCCAGAGAATACCGACCGTGGCCGCTAGATTGAGATATGGATATTTGACATGGATCAGCTGGACGGATGAGGCCAGAGATACTTGACATGGATATATGAGATAGTTTCGCGGTGTCGTTGTTGGGTACGGTTTTTTGTTGATTTCATGGATATTATGCTGATATTTGAAAAGAGTTTCAAAAACAAAGAAAGAATAGTTCTTGTACTTACATGTTGAGATCTTGAGTTGACTCATATAGCATACATACATGTTAGTATATTCATGTGGCATACATGCCTGTTAGTACATCCATGCGACATACATACCTGCTAGTACACTGATGATGCATACATACCTGCTAGTACATATAGCCATACCTGTTTTAAAGATGCTAGGATACTTATGTGCATGCATGCGATGGCCTTTGTAGATATTATCTATTACTCACGAGCTGACAACTCACCCCCGTTGTGCCACAGCTTTTCTACAGGTCCGTTCCGTCAGCACTGTAGCGGCGGACACTTTTGCCTCCTTTGCTCTTTTTGCCTGGACTCGAGGCTTTTGCTCATAGGTGGGTTGTTATCATTTTGTACCCCCTTATATATGTTCATTGTACCTAGAGTACTCCATCTACTACTACTATTTCAGCTGTACCGGTTTATTTGGATTAATGTTTATTGACCTAGAGACGAGGTTGTGAGACTTGTGGATTATATGTTATGCTTGGGGTCGAGCTCACCTGAGTCGACATATTATTTTTACTTGTGCTTTCATGCTTACTTATGCACATTGTATTTTACATTGCGTGGGATTTGTGACCGTCTTGAGACGAAGAGCTAGCTCCCGCTTGGGGATGACATATTCATGTTATTCATTTATATTCCTGTTTTGTACCCGTTTGGGGCTTGTTTTACAAAGGGGATTCTGCCGGAATTTTTGGAAAAAGGGAAAGTTGTTTTAAAATAGGGAGCTTGATGTGGTTTAATGGAGTAAAATGCTTTAAATAAATTGGTTTCCTTCACTCTAATTCTTAATTGGGTTTTGTATTCTGGGCTTCGGCTTACTTATTTTACGGACGCCTTGAGACGTTTCGTAACTTAAGTGCCGGTCGCGTTCCGTACCTTGCGGGTCGTGACAAAGTTGGTATCAGAGCCAGGTTTCACCATTCCGAGTATAGGATGACCCTTAGCAGATAGAGTAAGTGACTTAAGCAGGGTAGCGTAGCGTACGTATGTCCGCGGCATACTTGCGATACGGTACTCCGCCTAAGTGAATTTAGGATATACTTGCTTGAAATTCCTTCCTCAATTCCGTCTATCCTATGGTTCTATTGCACCGTTCTTATTGTCCTGTATCCTGTACCAGTCACTATGCTGCAGAGGGCTACCAGAGCGCAGAGGGCTGCCGCCCGAGACGAGATTCGAGCTGGCTCGTTCGAGACCAGGACTGAGCAGGGTGGTATACCTACGCCGCAGGGACAGACTGATCCGCCTTCCCCAGGCCGTATGGATAGGCTTGAGTCCGGTGTGGAGGAGTTGCGACAGATGATGGGGAGTATGCAGGAGCTACGTCAAATGGTAGGATCCTTAGTTGCGGCAGGTCGTGCACCGAGGCCGGAGGACGTACCTACTACATCCCAGACTACTATGATACCTGCTCCTACTACTACCACCGTGACCATCCCAGTTTCGCTACAGGAGTTCATGAGGCCGAGACCTCCAGTCTTTACGGGTACCGATGCAGCAGAGGACCCGCAGACGTTCCTTGACAGTTTGGCCAGGATCTGCCGCTCGCTGAGGTGTTCTGATGACCGATGGGTAGAGCTGGCGAGTTTCCGACTAGAGGGCTTCGCACAGATATGGTGGGAGTCAGTTCTGAGAGGTCGAGCTGCAGGTCTACCGCCCATGACTTGGACCGAGTTTACAGCAGTCTTTCTAGCTTGTTTCCTTCCGGAGAGCGTTCGTGACGCCAGAGCTCGTAGCTTTGAGGCCTTGATCAAGACACCAGGAATGACGGTGTATGAGTATGACGTCCAGTTTACACAGTTGTCCCGATATGCTCCGTATCTGGTGGATACCGAAGCGAAGAGGGTGAAGATGTTCATACAGGGACTGATGCCCAGCTATTTCTTGCCATTGGCGCCCAGCACTTCGATACCTATTCGGCTGCTATGGATACGGCATTGTGGATGGAGGCACGTATTTCAGCGACTTCGGCCGTTCCCGGGCCGAAGAGGATTCGTACCGGCACGCCAGATCAGAGGCAGCATGCCAGATTCTTTCTGAGAGATAGGGCCGGCAGAGGGTTTGGACGAGGTCAGCTGTATGGTTCGTATCCACAGAGACAGCAGGCATCGCCAGGATGTTTTGGGTGCGGGAGTCTGCACCATCGTATCAGAGACTGCCCGGTGAGACGACAGAGAGTGGCGACAGTTCCGCATGTGACCCTACCACTATCACCTCCCCCTCCTCAGAGAGCTCTACTTCCTGCCACAGGCGATGCTCCACGCCAGTTAGGTGCACCCAGAGGCCGTGGACACGGCGGACCGATCCAGAGAGGACGAGGAGGCAGAGGCCGAGGCCGAGGCCGAGATCAGCCCGCTATTGGAGGAGGTCAGGCCCCAGTATTTGCATTGACACCCCAGGATGCGCAGCCATCCAATGCCGTCGTGACAGGTACCCTATCAGTATGTTCTGTTGATGCACACGTGTTGTTTGATCCAGGATCCACGCATTCGTACGTTTCCACACACTTCGTGCCGAGTTTGGGTAGAGAGTCCGATTTGCTTGATCAGCCGCTTGTTGTGACCACTCCTGTGGGAGAGTCATTTGTTGCTAGGCACGTGTTCCGATCCTGTACCGTCCGTATTGGCGAGCGAGAGCTGCCTGTCGACTTGATCCTTCTTGAGATGTTAGACTTCGATGTTCTTTTGGGCATGGATTGGTTAGCCACGTGCTACGCGTCTGTAGACTGCCGCGAGAAGACAGTTAGATTTTGTTTTCCCGGCAAGTCGGCTTTTGTTGTGCAGGGGGACCGTGGTGCCGCTCCTCACATATTGATTTCTTCTCTTCGCGTTGATCAGCTGTTGAGAAAGGGATGTCAGGTATTTCTGGCCTATGTTTGCGATACTAGGGCTACAAATGTTCCATTAGACCAGGTTCTGATTTCCTGCGAGTTCCCCGATATTTTCCCTGATGAGCTGCCAGGACTGCCGCCTGAGCACGATGTCGAGTTCTGTATTGATTTGATTCCCGGCTCGGGGCCTATTTCTATGCCGCCTTATCGGATGGCCCCGGCGGAGCTTAGAGAGTTGAAGGTTCAGCTGCAAGATTTGTTAGATAAGGGACTTATTCGACCCAGTGTTTCTCCATGGGGTGCTCCGGTCCTGTTTGTCAAGAAGAAGGACAGAAGTTTGCGCTTATGTATCGACTACCGCCAGCTGAACAAGGTTACCGTGCGGAACAGTTACCCGTTGCCACGCATTGATGATTTGTTCGATCAGCCTCAGGATGCGGGTTATTTTTCGAGGATCGACTTGCGATCATGATACCATCAGCTGCGAGTCCGACAGGGGGATATACCGAAGACAGCTTTCCGTACACGCTATGGCCACTATGAGTTTCTGGTGATGTCGTTCGGACTCACCAACGCCCCAGCAGTATTTATGGATTTGATGAACCGTACCTTCAGGCCATATCTCGACTTGTTCATCATAGTGTTCATTGATGATATTTTGGTGTATTCCCGGAGCCGGAAGGAGCACGAGCAGCATTTGCGGATTACTTTGCAGATCTTGAAGGAGCACCAGCTTTTCGCAAAATTTTCCAAGTGTGCATTCTGGTTGGGCAACGTTGGTTTCTTAGGTCACGTGATTACGAGAGATGGTATATGTGTGGACCCGAAGAAGATTGAGGCTGTTCAGCAGTGGCCCAGACCGACGTCGGTACGGAGATCCGTAGTTTTCTAGGCCTGGCTGGCTACTACAGGCGATTCGTTCAGGATTTCTCCCGTATTGCTGCACCTTTGACCGGTTTGACCCGGAAGGGAGTTCCTTTCGTTTGGACGGAGGAGTACGAGCACAATTTTCAGCAGCTACGGACTTGTTTGATTACGGCACCGGTATTATCATTGCCTTCAGGATCAGGCGGATTCGTGGTTTATTGTGACGCTTCACGGGTGGGGTTAGGATGCGTACTGATGCAGCATGACAGGGTGATCGCGTATGCTTCGCGGCAATTGAAGAAATATGAACAGAACTACCCCTTTCACGATTTGGAGATGGCTGCAGTGGTCTTTGCACTTAAGATATGGCGACATTACCTATACGGCGAGTCGTGTCAAATATTCACTGACCACAAGAGCTTAAAGTATATATTTCAGCAGCGAGACCTGAACCTCAGACAGCGTCGTTGGATGGAGCTGGTGAAAGACTATGACTGTGAGATCTTGTACCACCCGGGCAAGGCGAATGTAGTGGTGGATGCTTTGAGCAGGAGGCCCGGGGGTAGTCTATCTTGTTTGCGCGCAGTGCAAAGGCAGTAGTCAGCAGATTGGCAGATTTTATGCGACAGCCGAGTTGAGTTCGAGTTCACTCCGACAGGGGGACAGCTTGCGCATGTTCGTGCACGTCCGCAGTTACTTGACCGCATTCGAGAGGCACAACCCAGTGATGACCGACTTTCAGCGATCATGAAGCAGATTAGGCAGGGCAGAGATTCCGAGTTCGTGATCGACGACCAGGGAGTACTACGATTTGGGACTCGATTGTGCGTACCAGATTCGGAGGGACTGCGACATGAGATCCTTGAGGAGGCGCATAGATCTACATACAGCATTCATCCAGGTTCCACCAAGATGTACCGTGATTTGAGAGATGTCTATTGGTGGGACGGGATGAAGAGGGATGTCACTGACTTCGTATCGAGATGCCTGACTTGTCAGTAAGTCAAGGCCGAGCACCAGAGGCCAGCAGGAGAGTTGGAGCCTTTGCCTGTTCCGGAGTGGAAATGGGAGCAGATTTCGATGGACTTCATTGTGGGTCTACCCAGGACCAGTCGAGGGTACGACTCTATTTGGGTGATCGTGGATCGATTGACGAAAGCGGCCCACTTTCTTCCAGTGAAGACCACTTTCAGTTTTGCTCAGTATACCCAGATTTACATCGACGAGATCGTGTGGTTACATGGCGTACCGACTTGTATAGTATCAGATCGAGGCACCCAGTTTACCAGCCGACTATGACAGAGACTTCAGGAGGCATTGGGCACCCGTTTGAGCTTCAGCACAGCATTTCATCCGCAGACCGACAGGCAGTCAGAGCGGACTATTCAGACTCTCGAGGACATGCTCAGAGCGTGTGTTTTGGACTTTGGCGGTAGCTGGGATCGTCATTTACCTTTAGTGGAGTTCTCCTACAACAACAGCTTCCAGGATACTATCCAGATGGCATCTTTCGAGATCTTGTATGGGAGGAGATGCAGATCGCCCGTCTGTTGGACTGAGCTGAGCGAGAGCAGTATTTTTGGGCCGCAGATCGTGCAGGAGACGACCGAGAAAGTGCAGTTGATTCGAGACCGGATGAGAGCAGCTCAGAGCAGGCAGAAATCGTATGCAGACAGGCGCCGTCGCAGATTAGAGTTCGCGGTTGGCGATCATGTTTTTCTGAGGGTCTCTCCGATAAAGGGCGTGATGCGATTTGGGCGAAAGGGAAAGCTTAGCCCTAGATTCGTAGGTCCTTTCGAGATCCTCGAGCGCATCGGCGCTGTTGCATATCGTTTGGCTCTTCCACCCAGCTTTTCAGATGTCCACCCCGTCTTCCACGTGTCGATGCTACGCAGATATCTTCATGATCCTTCCCACACGATTCAGCATCAGACCGTTCAGCTTGAGCCCGACCTTTCGTTCACCGTGCAGCCAGTTGAGATATTAGATCGGAAGGTGAAGAAACTTCGATCAAAGGTCCTGCCGTCGGTGAGGGTTCTTTGGCGCAGCCCGAATGGTGAAGAGATGACTTGGGAGGCCGAGGGAGAGATGCGGAAGAAATTCCCTCATCTTTTTGAAGGTACGCGTAGTTGCATATTTTAAAATTCGGAGACGAATTTTCTTAAAGGGGAAGACTGTAACACCTGAGTTTAGGGTTAGTGGTGATTGTGTGTTAATGTGGGGGGTTTTGGTAAAAAGTTTACCAAAACGGGTTTCTAGCAATTTATCTGGTTTTATGGTTATTTTTGTAGAATTTTATCTCGACCGCACAAACTTGTGCACGTTAACTAGGGTTGCCATATATTTGAGCTTGTGGGTTAACCATGTTTAAATTAACCATGGTGGGTTAGGCCTTTGGTTAAGATAATTGAGTTGTTTTGAGCTAATTAGGTTAATTAAAGGTTTTTGGTTTTAACCAAGGGTGTTTAGGGTGTAGGTTGACTTGCTTGAGAGAGAGAGAGATGTGATGTGTGTCATGATAGTTTTTTTTTGTTTGTAAGAGGAAGAATGATGACTTTAAGGATGTGTCACCTCCATTTTCATTTCACAACTTTTAGTATACCCATCACCCTCTCACTCAAGCTCACATCAGCCCAAAAATTAGATTTTCAGCCACCAAAACAACTTCTTCAGCCCAAACTTCAGCCATGCATCAGTATCAGCAGCAGCGCATCAGCTCCCAACAACATCATCAATATCAGTTACCTAACCCCTTAGCTCAGCAGCTACTACACCCACAGCAGCAACACCTCACCATATCAACAAAATAAACATCAGCTTAGCCACCAAGAACAGCACATCAGCCCCTGTACATCAGCCTGTACATAAGCTGTTACATTAGCTTCAGCCTTCTTCAAAACATCATCATCAGCAGCTGCTACAACAGCCCCAACTCTTTACATAACCCTTCCATACAAACACACAACACTTCACCACCCTAAACAGCCACAAACACAACCCCTGCTGCTGCTCCTGCATCAAAAAAAAAGAGAAGAAGTAAAACAACAGCCAATACACACCAGCTACATGCCACCAGCACCACAACACCAACACAACCCCAACAACAGCAACAGCAACAACAACTAACACCCTGAATGCAGCAGTAGCCTCAGCCATCAACCACACACACCAGCTACACAACTTCAGCCCAACACTACACCACCTCAGCCCAACAAAACATCAACACAAACACCCCAAATCTGCTTCAGCATCAGCAGTTGCAGCATCAGCTTTGGAACTGCAGCAGCACCATTTCAGCACTGCAGCACTCTCCTTTCTCTTCTTCTCCTTCTCCTTGTTTGAGAGGTTCCTTGGGGGTATAATTCCTAAACTCTCTCCATGTTGCTTAGATTATGTGTTTGTTTAGCTAGTTTAGTGTTTTAATAGAGTTTTAGTGCTAGAATTATGTCGTGATGTTAGATCTAGTTACATTAGAGTGCTTGTAGCTTAATGAACCCTTTTAGGTGTTAGTTAGTTTGTTTTAGCCTAGCAGTGTCGTTAAAATTAGATAGATAACATTAAATTGCTAAAATTATGGTTATCTAGCTTAGTTGGTGTTTATTGCATGCTTTAGTGGTAATTTTGGGTGAATTAAGAGAATTTTGGCTAAGAAATGGTTGTGATGGTTAGAGTAGCCCTAGTAGGTGCTGTTGAGACTAGAACACCCAAGTTTGGTCCCAGATTTCACAAAGACACCCGATTTATCCGACTTGGCGTAATTTAGCAGTTTTAGCGACTTTTTAGCCTCTGTAGATTCTGCTGTTGACCTGAGCCCTTAAAAATAAAATTGTGAAGACTGTAGTATGGTGAGACTACTAGGGACACACACACAGAGCACGGGGACCCACCTCACCTTTGAGGCCGCCGGTTTAGTCGTTCTGGCCGCAAATTGCGGCCAGAGTAGGGGGTAGGGTGTTGGATTTTTGGGTGTAGGGTCATGCTGGGTAGCTTAGTCTGTTGGTACCTGCAACTTTTTAAGTTAGGCCCAGAGGAAAAATCTGGAACTATAAACGTGTTTTCGATGTTTTAAGCCTTGTGCGACACGTGCGTGATACGTGTGGTTCTGTGGTGCGCTGCGCGACACAGCGCGTCGGAGTAAGTTCTGGAGGGTTTATGCGCGTCGCGACGTGTTGTGTGCACGCGCGTTTAGTTTCACGCACGCGTACCCTTTTTATCGATATATCGTGTTTTGCGGGATTTTTCCTTATATGGTGACTTTTGTAAATTCTAGGTTCGCCGGCGGAGACTTCGAGCGCAGCGGAGAAGGGAAAGCAGGTGGTCGGACACACCTAGCACGGGATCACGGGTGAGTAGATTTAATATCTACGGGGGACGATCGTTTGGATGGCGCGAGTCGCCCGTTAGATTTATTAAACTTGTAAATAGTAAACTCGATATTACTTGTGACATTAGAATAATAATACTTGCATGATATTTGCTGCAGTTAGACCCATATGTTATACCCATATACGTAAACTCATTTGTAGGACACATGCACCATTACCAGGTTTTTATATGCAGCACGAGCACTACTCATGTGGACACACACCCCTGCTAATTGCTATGTTACGACACTAGATAACTATAAATCTGAAACATGTTAATTGCTTAAACCGTGCTATTGCAATAAATATTTAAAATGAAATCATAAAAATTGCTATTCTCGTGCATATGTATTATTATATTATTTGCTCATGCCTAGTATAAATCATACATTGTAAATTGTACCATAGGCATCCATTATCATTGACATATGCATCCATGATGATTTCATGAGATTTATGATATTTCTGGATTTCGGGGAAAGCCGAAGGTTTCAAACTTATAACCTTCTAAAATATAAAAGTTGTGGTTTTCTAGTGATGTAAAGTGTCGTCCACCATGAGTTTGCTGTGGTTTTCGAGACCCGTTTCGAGGAGGTGGATGAACAGTCTCGGGTACATGGTGGGCTCGGTACGGTACCCCGGGACAAGAAGATCGCAGGAGATGGCGTTGAGCCTGGCAGGGGACGGATTACATACCGGTGACTTCATTTGGCACGGCGGATATCCAGAGGATACCGACCGTGGCCGCTAGATTGAGATATGGATATTTGACATGGATCAGCTGGACGGTTGAGGCCAGAGATACTTGACATGGATATATGAGATAGTTTCGAGGTGTCGTTGCTGGGCACGGTTTTTTGTTGATTTCATGGATATTATGCTGATATTTGAAAAGAGTTTCAAAAACAAAGAAAGAATAGTTCTTGTACTTACATGTTGAGATCTTGAGTTGACTCATATAGCATACATACATGTTAGTAAATTCATGTGGCATACATACCTGTTAGTATATCCATGCGACATACATACTTGTTAGTACACTGATGATGCATACATACCTTCTAGTACACTGATGATGCATACATACCTGCTAGTACATATAGCCATACCTGTTTTAGGGATGCTAGGATACTTGTGTGCATGCATGCGATGGCCTTTGTAGATGTTATCTATTACTCACGAGCTGGCAACTCATCCCCGTTGTGCCACAGCTTTTCTGCAGGTCCGTTCCGTCAGCACTGTAGCGGCGGACACTTTTGCCTCCTTTGCTCTTTTTGCCTGGACTCGAGGTTTTTGCTCATAGGTGCGTTGTTATCATTTTATACCCCCCTTATATATGTTCATTGTACCTAGAGTACTCCATCTACTACTACTATTTCAGCTGTACCAGTTTATTTGGATTAATGTTTATTGACCTAGAGACGAGGTTGTGAGACTTGTGGATTATATGTTATGCTTGGGGTCGAGCTCACCTGAGTCGACATATTATTTTTACTTGTGCTTTCATGTTTACTTATGCACATTGTATTTTACATTGCGTGGGATTTGTGACCGCCTTGAGACGAAGAGCTAGCTCCCGCTTGGGGATGCCATATTCATGTTATTCATTTATATTCCTGTTTTGTACCCGTTTGGGGCTTGTTTTACAAAGGGGATTCTGCCGGAATTTTTGGAAAAAGGGAAAGTTGTTTTAAAATAGGGAGCTTGATGTGGTTTAATGGAGTAAAATGCTTTAAATAAATTGGTTTCCTTCACTCTAATTCTTAATTGTGTTTTGTATTCTGGGCTTCGGCTTACTTATTTTACGGACGACTTGAGACGTTTCGTAACTTAAGTGCCGGTCCGTACCTTGCGGGTCGTGACATATGCTATCTGCCATTTGTTTGTGCTTCTCTACTTCTGATTGGCTTAGTGAATGATATATAACCTTTTTGTTTTTATGTCCTCTGAATTGCAGAAAAGCTTTGCATGTTGTGCATATCTACACTGAAATGGAACCAATTGTCTCATTTGGACCGGTAGCGTCATATGTGATGGGTTTATCATGTGCACTGCAGAGGAAAGGCGATATGGTGGAGTCCATTTTACCCAAGTATATTACCCTTTTTCGTGTGTGGTATCTTGTGTGCATATTCTAATGAATCTAATTTCAATGATTCATCAGGCATGCCTTTATTGTTTTAAGGTATCAATGCAACATGTTTGATTACCTTTCGGTAGAATAAAAATGAAATGTGTATGGAATTAGTTCTACGTATATCTTTTTTCTTGCTAAATTCCAAAATATAGGTGGCTTGGGAGTGTGAGTGTAATTTCTTAAAGAAAAACCTGGACAAAAAAGTAGGATATTACTATTTAAAACATTGCAAAGATGCTTTGATATAAATATATTGGTCTTTGGTGAAATATTACCTTTTTTGCAGCGATAACTATTTTGACGTCCTCCACATTTCTTTTAATTAACTTTGCTAGGCCTAAATGTGGAAGGCATAGTTATTAGGTGATACACTAAACCAACCCCCCCCCCCCCCAAAAAAAAAAAAAAAAAGAAGAAAGAAAGAAAGGAAGAAAAGAAGATGAGGAAGAAAAGGGAGGAAAACTCACCTTTAAATAATTGCAGCAATAATATGACTTTTCCAGGCTGATATGGCTCACTATGCAATCAGTTATCTCGACAAAGTTTAATTTCTTGGTGTGTTTAATTCTGTGAATGATGCTATGCATAATTACCATCAAAGAACAGTACATGTTAGTCTCATTGTATCACATACTTAATTGATACGAAGCACAGACACGAACGCGGGTACGAACGGACACGGTCACGGGATAGAACAAATTTAGAGAAAGAACACAGTGACACGACTATACTATTTCTCTATATATTTAATTATATATATTAAACAAAATAAAATATAAAACGAGAATAAACATGTACTAGAACTTTAAAAGCATAATAAAAATAATATCAAGCTTATAACTTTCATCTGAAACCTTAAATTGTTTTTTGGGCACAAACAAATACATATATAAAACTAAAAGCTAAACACATAAAAATGCAATTCATAAGAGTTAGAAAAACAAAATATTAACCATTTTTAATTGGAGCCGACTTTCATAGACCCGATTTTATCATTTACATCAATTTGGAATTTTGGACCTTTACTCATCGTAGTTGTTGTCCAGCATAAGAGAGATTTGCAACATTTGACATTCTTGTATTCTGGAAGATATCAAAGCTCTCCATACATACATCCTTCATTTTTATTTCTCAACCCCTACACTATGTAGAAATGTTGGTCACATCCATTATAGGTGGACACGGCCCAAGTGTGTCAGACATGTGTCAGGCGGAGACGGAGTGTCCGAGTATCCAATATGTGTCGGACACGAACATGGCGAGCAAATAGAAGTGTCCATACTTCCTAGCTTAATTGTTTACCAAGTTAATTGGTGATATGGGAGTCTTTGAACCTCAATGAGCTCTACTGAGTACCGACTACTTGTGTTGTGTTTTGCTACATATCATCAATTTTTGAATATGTGTAATACCTTTGGTTAATGTATATGCACATGTATTAAAATTATTTTATGTCATTGATATGGTTTAACATAAGGAGTTTGTGATGTGAAATTTTAGCCTACTAGGTTCTCAATGAGCTCTAATAGTAAAATTTCTCTGGGTTGAGACGAAGAGTTGCACGCATTTCCATCACAGGTCAGCTGTTTACAATAAAATAAACTAGTGACAACTGCAACTACCATATCTTTAATCTTATATTCATAAACTAGTGACAACTGCAACTACCATATCTTTAAGTTGAAATTCAGTTACCCCGAGAAATGCCTTTGTTTAGGGAATATGTTCTTGACAATTGCAACTACCATATCTTTAATCTTATATTCATTAACTTGCCTTCTTTCAGAATTAGTGGTTGGCTGCATCTCTTATATAAACTGATCGTTTCCTGTGTTCGATTTCTGCGAAAAATCTATTTTTAACAGGTATACAACTACAGAGCTGGCTGCCATCGAGGCATTAAGGAAATTTGATACCAAATTACATTCATATTATGGTGGCCGCTGGCACAGAAACAGAATATGGACAGGGTGAGTAATGTTAATCGTTACATATTTCTTCAAATATTATCTGTTTTGGTCTCTCCATGACCATCCCTATCTTCTGGTTCTCTTGTTTAACATTTTATTTGAGCGACCATTTTTCAGATCGCCAAAAAGTTTAAATAGAAAGAAACACAGAGATTTCTTTTGTACACTTTTATGTTCTTTAGCTGATTGGCCTATAGTTCTCTTATCCATCAACAATATTGGTGTTACATTACTCGAGCCACTTAATCATAAGGCATTTTTCGACCGAGACAGAATATATGGCTACTTCAATGACTGTGAGCGGTTAGTACCAACTGTAGTACAGATAACCATTCATTTGTTGTATTACAATTCATTTGTTGTGTCATTTCTTATGCCAATGATTGTTAGAAATGTTTCTCAAGTGAAAAAATGAAATGATAATTTGTTATGTTCTTTCATAGAGGTCACTTTAATGCTTCTGAAAGTTGTATGGCTTCCCTTCCCATCAAGTCTATTCATTTCATGCGATTATACTATCATCCCAACATTGACAGCTACAACAGTTATAATAAAACTCCAAAAATATGAATGCTATTTGTTCAACAAGCCTCTCATAATATCTTTTCAATAGCAAGATTTTCTTGTACGAAATATTATGCAGGCCAGCATCGTAAATGTATTTGCAAAGCTGGCATGTTTTGAGCGAAAGGATTTCTCTCTCATAGTTCTCTTATATCTGTTCTAGGGACTAAGCGGAGTTGTTACACAAGACCAATCAGCGACGCAGCAAAAAACCTTACGGGTCCCTAAACTTGGATCCCTTTATAGACGAATAACAAATAACACCAGATGCAAACCGCAGAAATAAATAACACAAATAAAATTGGGAGGTAAAACCTCATAGGACGATAACAAGTAACCCTCTCTTTGATCTCCAACAAGATCACCTGCTCTCTCTCTACAAGATCTCCTTAGTCGATATTCTTCGAGCCCTTATGGAGCCGTCGTCATCTTTTAGATTTTATGACCAAAAACCATCCATCCTAATTAATAACCCTAAGATCTTATATATAGCATATACAATTTAAGTTATAATAAGATCCCAGAAATTACAAAAATGCCACAAAATAACTGAATTTTCGAGATAATTCTCGATCTCAAATTCGTGGTTATCTCTAAACAGGCGTCTGTCCCTCTGTGGACAGACGCCTGTCTGCACTTTGGCAGAAACCTAATAGCGTGCCAGATATCTGTCTCTTTGTGGGCAGACGTCTGGCCCTTTGGCCGTGTGATCATAGCTCGGCCAGATGTCTGCTGTGTACTGGGGCAGATGTCTGGTTTCTGCTCTGGATTCTGAACCTTAAATAACAGACGTCTGTTGTGTATTGCTACAGACGTCTGGCCCTTCTTTGGCTTCGTAGCCTTGAACAAATACGAGACATCATTCACAACACGCGGGGCTTGAGTAATGTTTACATGTCATGACTTAAACTCTCAAGTGGCATTTTCATCTATGTATTCATTGGTCAAAAGAATTATTCTTCGCAAACTAATAGTTTATGTACATGCACCAAAAACAAAGCCTATATTTGAAGCTTTTGCACCTACCTAGAAAAAAATAGGCTTAATTCCAAAAAAAAAACCTATCAAACACTTTGTCCTAATTACAAGAAACTATCGAATTCTTGTTAAATACACAAGAAACTACCACAAAACTTTCAAAAATTATATGTAACTACTACAAAACTTTCAAAAAGTACGAAAAACTACCATAAATAAGATGTCATGTCAGCAATAATTGCAAGAAACTCTAAAGTTTTAAGAGAATTTGGTAGTTTCTCGTAATTGAGGCAAAGGATTTAGTCGTTTTTTTGGAATTGAGCCAAAAAAAATGCAATCACAATATTCAGTATTGTCCTTCTCCAAGTAATTAGATAAATAATTCCTTGCTTGCCTGTCTAGCTGCATTTCTTAAATATAAATAGTGATAAAGATCTGACCGAATATTGGTTAGCACTCTATTTGTTAATTTAGCAAATTAGCATATCTTTCATTCTGTGAACAATAACATTAAGGCAGTGGCTGAAAGTTTTATAGATTATTATATTTGCCCACTCCAGTTCCCCAACTTCTTTTATATCTACCGTTACTGTAATTTTCTTTCCTTTCCTATTCACTCTAATAGGGTAGGCTTCCGCCGACTCAGTGTTACAGAAGCTAGTGTTGCATATGTTAACCTAAATCCCATCATTAACTAGTATTACTGTTAATTTCCTGCATTATTTGTTATGTACCAAGTCTTTTATCATATTTTAAGTGTCTCGAACAGCCAGGTAAGCTAGAGCTTTGCGGGCTTGATCCTAATAGACTTCACCGTGCTGATCGTTTGCAACATTGAGAAACATCTCGTCAACATTTTAAAGGTGTATATATATATATCTTCTTCTTGCAGAAGTTGATTTCTTAATTATTTGCTTCTGAAGAATTGAACTTGGCTGCATATTTGTTATGTAATTATATTTTTAGAAGTAGGAAATCAAACAATTAATGATAATGATGAGCCCCTTCGATGGTTGAAGCCATTAATAATTCTTATATATATACTATAACAGATCAGTGGGCAAAGACATATAATGATGTTTACTTGTATGTACTGGCCACCCTTTATCCAGCATAAAGAAAGTGAGCTTTGACATGAAACATGTGATAATCTAGAGACATGTCCCTTCTTAAAATTTGGAGCATGGACAGGGGCGGACGGATGAATACTCGCAAGAGGGGCACCAAACAAAGGAAGCTTACGTTAAGAAATTAAAAAAAATATTATATAAAAAAAAAAATTATATAAAATTGTTGTATAATTTCCAAAATAGTTATAAAAGTTTAAATAAGTTAATTATAACATAAGGAAAAACTTTTTCAATATAAAGATAAAGATTAATGAAATCCGTAGCATATTTAATAAAATCCAAAATAATTCAAAAAAGAAATTGTGTGCAGTGGGAATTGAACTCAAGACATTTTCTAGAAAAGCAAAACGCGTTACCAACTGAACTAAAGTTCTATATTCTCTTACTTATTCCCCTCCCCCCCACACACACACATCCAAAATATATATCTTATGCCTATAACCGATATTAATCTCTTTTATTTCAAATTTTCAGCAGGGGCACGTGCGCCCCCTCCCCTCAGGTGTTATTGAATCTCCGCACCTGAGCATGGATATCTCATGCAAGGATTTCAGCTTGGTAAAAGATTCTCGAGTGTTGCACATCTGCTAGTGAAGCTGCATTCTTTTGTATTGAACTCCAAACACTTCCCCTGAAGTCACGTTTTAAATTTTGGGTTGTAGAATCAGCTTAAGCTGTCCAGATGCAAATGAACAAACAGTTTAATCATCATTAATCCATTAAAGCGGCGTTGGCTATGGATCAGCTGAAACATTAACAATGTTTAACGTCCATCATCTAACTGGAGTCGGCCCTCATTCAAATAGGGTCTCCTTCCCACCGAGGAAACTATGGACAAGAGAAGGGAATTTCATAATCTTCATAACTAGTATAGAAGGCGAAGGGTCATAAGATATTCTTTAAGCAATGACATTCATATTGAAGGCATTTATAGAGCTAGGAGCCACACAGAAAACCTTCCCACAAATAAGCAACGTATTCTCGATGTATCCATTCACTGTACTCTCTCTCTCTCTCTCTCTCTCTCTCTCACTCACACACACACACAAAATAAATAAATCTTGTATTGCTTCCCAGAATGTCTTATGCTTCTGAGTTCTAATGCTTGTTAAAATCCACGACAATGGAACGGTTATGGAATGCAACCAACAGGAAACATAGAACTAGTCAGGTATCCATAATGAGGCAATTAGGGAATTTTTCCTGAGAGGACTGTTGAGAGAAGCTTAAGAATCTAAATGATTTGACGACAACTTTAAATAATTGTAAGAAATGAGAGCAGGATTTAAATAGGGCGACAAGAACTACCATTCAATGACCCTTTTACTATGTAAGTTTGTTGTTTATGCAATCAAAGCATGATGGTTGAACCCAAGGAAATTGAAAAGGCCATGGAGTCAAATAACCCAGTTAAACCTGTCATTAATATTTTGACACAGTGCACCAGAAACCTCTATGCGCTGCAACACGCAATATTCTTCGATGACTGATCAAACCGTGTTACTGGTCTTTTTACTATGCTGTTGGCTATTTAGTTTAGTAATATTCACCAATATCCGAGATGACACCTGAAATAGCTCAGACAGTGGACTTCCATATTTTAGGAAATCAGCTGAACATTGATTATACCAACACACACACACCGACCAAATGTTGTTATGAAGATCAATGAAGTTAATTGTGTTGCAATCTATTTATCTACAGTTCTAGCCAACAATAATCATGCAGCAGATCAGATCCGTTCTATTCTGGATCAGTGCTATCAAAGGCGCGAAAGACGCTCTGCCCCAGGCGCAACCGGACGCTGAAGTGCGCCTCTCAAAATTTCGAGTTGCTGTACAGCGGCGAAGCGCGCGTTTAGACGATCGAGCCACGCGTCTCGTTCTAAGTGGCTAGTTTTAGGTAAATGGGTCAAACGGGTTTGGCTATTGGGTTTTTAAAAACAAATCCGAATCCAAAATATAAAAGTAAGTGGTTGTTTGGGCAACAGTAACCCGAGACCAAGTGAAGAGCACCCCAAAAGAGCTAAGGTTAGAGCTAGGGTTTCTCTCGTTTGCAAGTTCATCGTTGGCTAGGGTTTTTCGAGTTCATATCAGCTCGGCGGCTCTTCGAGTTCTTCGGTGGTGGTTAGGGCCACTCCATCTTTTCAGGTTTTCCGCTTCTCGAGTTATAGTTTCTTCTCTTCTCGGCTAGAGCAACTCAAGAACATCCTAAAATATAAAATTAGGTATATCGTCTGCTCTTCTTCCCCTCCCTTCCTTTTATGTTATTGATATTGGATTTTTGAGTCCAAAGTTAAATGTTTGAGTAAGAAATTTATATGATTGTTCTTATCTTATTACAAATTTGTATGCCTCACACACTCGGGCACAGGCCTCAGATGAGCGCCTTGCGTCTCGGGCACATTAGACCCTTTGCATTTCGCATTGCGCCTTACGCATTGACAACACTGTTCTGGATAGAACTACAATGATGTTATTCAACTAGGGTCTTTACAAGCTGCATGCAGTGCCTTTTCCCACCTAAGTTTCTTTCGGATATGCTTTATCATTACTTCCCTTTGCATGGAAATAACAGGGGCTACTAACACGAAATTATCTGTCTACTTTTGTTTGTAAAAGCTTCTTGAATATCTTTTATGCAAGTAATCTTCAACCTTAAATTGCATGCTTTCTATTCCTTTGTAGGGCTGGATCGTTTGATCCAATAAAGTAGTTTTCATGTTATATTAGCTTTGGTCCCACATCGGCTATAATACGAAAAATTGTCTATTACCCATATATATTTGTATGTAAAAACTGATGATTTAATAAGTCAATAAAATTATTTCTTCTTGATTCTTTTCATGGTATCAGAGATTTGAAAAGAATTAGAAGGAAACCCTAATTTACTCTTTTCCAAACCCTAACCCTAATCCACTCGTCCTAGCCGCATCTTCCCCTCTCCTTTTGCCATCGCCTCGTCTTCTCCGCTTTCCTTTGCCCCCCTTGCACCACCCTCACCATGCCTGCACCACTAACACATCGTCTGCACCACCAGCGCACCATGCCTCTACCCGCACTACGCCTGCACCTAGGCATAGCTAATGAAGCGGGCCGAAACAACTCGTTTCGGAATTTGTTTGCTTCGCCTAGTCGGCGAAGCAAATTTTTCTAGCTTCGCCGGCTAGGTGAGGGCAATAGTAACGAAGCCAGAACTCGTTCGCTTCGCCTTACCGGTTTGCGAGAAGAGGCGAGGCAAATTCGTCGAGCTAGGCAAATTTTTCGCCGGACTCGGTTGCTATTTTTTTAAAATTAAAATTAAGATTAAAAATTTGAAATTTAAACAAGTTTTTTTATTAAAAAAAATCTTAATCGAATTACAATTTCATAATACAATTTGTTATTTTTTTACATTAAAGATCGAACCCACTCGGGCTGCCAACGTATCCCTCCAAAATATTGATCTCAATGAGAGAGAATCGGATCTACGTAGTTCTTTTTCTACTATTACAGATCTTATTCACTACTCGTCGGCGTCGGTTGTGGTTCCTTCTCCTTCAGTGTTGGTCTCGTCCGATCTTGTAAGCTCCTCAAATATATAATCCAAGTCCAAAGTGATTACATTTTGTTTCCCAATGGCTGCTGCTTCCTAATTTTGTGAGCAAATCATGCACTCTATTGTGTCGTGCGCTCAGATGCATCTCTTCTCGCTTAATATTCTTCCACCTGTGCTAAAAGCACTTTCCAACGCTATTGTGGACACTGGAATGGTTAGTAAATCACGGGCAATTGTAGAAAGCACCGGATACAAATGTCCGCAGCTTTTCTACCAGGCTAAAATATCAAAATCATCTATAGTTAAATCTACATCTGAATCTTTGTAAAAATATTGATAACTTATTTAAAGATGACGATGATGGGGCTCTATTGAATAAGTGTTAAAGCTGGAGTCAAAACACACAAACTGGTTGAGAGCGGCGGTCTTATTAGTTCAGACAGAAGAAGATCGTGCAACATACAAATCAAATACTTTATCTAAATTACTTTTTACGATACTAATATAGGTATCAATATCTATATCATGCCCTATGGCCATGTGGAACCCGGTTAAAAGAGTCTCCAAACTTTTTAATTTAATTTTAGGGTCCATTACCGAACATAAATAATAAATAATTGAAACTTCAGAGAAATATTTAGAAATCTTAACTAGTATAATAAGTATCGAATGATGAAGTACTGGATTTTCGACGTGACTAGTAAAACAATTAGCTATATTATACAATTCAGAGACAAGAATATGAAAAGTGGGGGTATAAGTAGCAGAAAAATCGTTCGGTTGCTATTTTAATAGTCATAAGAAAATATTTAAAAAGATCTGCAACCGTCCAATGATCGGGTGTTAAGTGGTTTTCTACCGACATTTGTTCATTCCATATGTTATTAATAATTCCGACGGTTTTTAATACAGTACGAAGCATGTTATATGTACCATTTCACCTAATGGCCACATCTGTTTTAAGAGACGGCCTTACAGCTGCAACTAGGCATCTAGTTTTGTATGCAGCTTTTTTTATTCCAAAACTTTTAATAAACATACATGCATATTTAATTATTTGAATGTTTGTATTACATAGGGTATATATACCATACTGTACAGCAAGGTTAAGTATATGACATGCACAATGAATATGAAAAAACGACCACTGCAAATTGGTTTACATAGCCTAATGAGTTCAGCAATAGCAGAATTATTGTTGCTAGTATTATCGAAAGAAATAGAAAAAAATTTATTTACACAATGATATTCTTCTAAAATAGATCTAATTTCAGAAGTTATATAAAAAGCACTGTGCAGGTATGGAAATTGTCTAAAAGCAATAATTCTTTTTTGCAAAAGAATCAATCCAATGTGCAATAACACAAATCCAGGGAAGTTCTCTTCTAACCATCCAAATATCAGAAGTTAATGAAGTACCGGTATCTAAACAAGCAAGGGTAGCAATTAATACCTATTTACCGTCGTGGTAGAGGCTAAAACAATGACTTTTAAGCGCAATTCTCGGAATCCTTTTGAATGCCGGTTGCAACGCCGTTTGAACGTACCGCTCAAAATCCGTGCTTTCTCTGAATCCGAGAATATGTTCATCTGCCATAACATATCTTGTCATTTCTGAAAAATTTAAATCATGATTATATTGAAAAAGACCTTGACAGGAGAAACCAATTTGTGTTTGTGTAGTAAAGGAATCGGCCGGGGCTTCTAAGTGTTTTTTGTATGTTTATTCAAACTACCGATGCCGGTACTATCCTTCTGTTTATATGCATTACCACAATATTTGCAAACAACGTATCTAATACCGTCCCTAAATTCAATTTTATAGGGATCCCAAAAATCACTAGCAGTCACACGTTTTTTAGCTTCTCTTGATGTATGGGTGGATCCTTTCGCTTGTTCGGGAAGAGGAATATAGGTTTGATGCGTATTGGATGAACCCTCCACATCAATATTTTAACTAAATGTTAAAAAAAGAGTGGTAGAGTAGCAAATTAGAAATAATAAATTAAAAATAAGAAATAAGAAAGATAGAAGAATGGGTCGATCAGAAGCTCGGAGCTTCGAAAACTCGGAATCAGACTGTCGAAGGATCGGATCGGAGCTTCTATTTTTTAGAGAGATGGAATTTGTCACAATAGTATTAAAGATTTAGATTAATATTTTTAGAGAGAGAATTTTTTTAGAAGAGAAGAGAGTTTGGAATGAGAAGAAATGGGGTTTGGGGGTAATTATAAGTTCTTAGGGGGTTTGAATATTTTGTCCGTTTCTAGCCGTTAGGCGAGGCGAGGCAAATCAAAATCTGCCTTACTTCGCCTAGATCCGACCGTTAAGAGCCGTTGGATGGGAATTCCAAGACGAGATGAAGCGAACCCGATGCGAGGCGATTCATCGAGCAGGCGGATGTTTGTGAACGTTGGACGGCTAGTTCGAAGCGAATCGGTCAACGAGGCGAGTTCGAGGCGAATCGGCGAGTCTTACCGATTCGTGGCGGATTGTGGCGATTTCCAAGATGAAGCGAGACGAATTGGCAAGTTAAACGAGGCGAACTATAGCAAGTTAAGCGAGGCGAACTACGATGAAGCATGGCCGGAAAAGTTGGGAACCCGCTCATTTCGTCAATTCGCGGCTGGCGAGACGAATCGATTCGCCAAATTCGCCCACGTCATCACGAAGCGAAAATTCGCTTCGTGACGAGGCGAAGTGAATCGATTTGTCGTCGATTCGCTTCATTAGCCAGGCCTACTTGCATCCACACCATGCCTGCACTACCAGCACCATGCTTGCACCACTAGCGCACGTGCACCCTCCTCGATCTGGATCTGTATCCAGCCGCCTTGATCAGGATCTGCCCGCACCGTTACCACCAACTCCTCCAACCGCGGCCACCACCATGCGCCTCTATGCTCTCTAGATCTGATCTGATCGCCTCCCTCCTCCAACCACGATCACCAACCATCCTCCTCCAGCCGCGTCCTCCAGCCGTCTCTCTAGATATGATCGCCTCTATGCACTCTGTCGTGCGTAGCCCTTTTGTCTCTGTAACATTACAGAAAAATAAAATATTATTTTTGGGAATTTTTATAATTAAATAATAAATATTATGAATATTTTAATGATATGGTATAATTATATACCGATAAATTGGGAAATATTTGGAAAATTATAAGAATTACTGAAATGAGGGTGCTTTATACGATATGAGCATTTATAGATTTTTGAATACTCATGTGTAAAGTGGTTAAGTGCTAAATTCGATTCGCTAATCGTGTATTAAGCTTGATATATGCATGATATACAACATGATATTTTGCATGATACTTGTTACATTTCTTTTATCAAGCCATGCTTTATTCTTTCATAACATGGTTTATTGTGTTTAAAAAGAAAAAGAAAAAGAAAAGAAAAGATAAAGAAAAACAAAGAAAAGAAAAGAAAAGAAAAGGGAATAAAGAAAGAGGTATGGGCATGAGAGAGAAGAGAGAGAGAGAGATGAAGGGTTCATTGACCTTGGCTCCCATTTGTTTTTCCCTTCATCATCTTCATCATTTCTCTCTCCCTCTCAACCCTTGGCTGCCCTCTCTCCTCCAACACCTCTACCCCTCACAACTCCATCAAAAATACACCAAAACACTTCATCCCCTTCATTAAAAGTATGCACAAGCTCACTATAAGCATTTAGAACCAAGCAAGTTAGGATTTTGAGCACTTGGGGCAACTTAAGAAAATTCTTGAGTTGCCAAATGAGGTAATTTCTTCACCATTAGTGTAGTAATCCATTTCCTTTAGCATATATACGTGTTTGGAAGTGTTTTAGTATGGTTTAGTGAACTTTGAAAATTCCAAGAAGAGCTTTGAGGGATTCTTGAATTGAGATAGTGTAATTGAGGTTAGTATAGGCCATACAACCCCTTTAGTGTTAGAATTTTGAACTAAAACAGAGATTAGAACCCCGAAACATGAACTTAGAAACCCCGATATTGGAAAATTGTGGGAATTGTGATGAAATTTAGGGATCTGCTACGACCCGGGGCACCTGAAAATTATTTAGCAAGGACTGGGATGTATGCAGGCAACCTAGAAGCTAAATCCAAGACCCGAGACCCTAATTCCTTTCTGTGGCCGCAAATTTATCCCTTGAGGCCGCAAATTGCGGCCTGGGTACTTCAGTGTGGGTTCGTGTTTGGTCCATGGCTTTATCTTCAGTAAACTAGACCCCCCCCATATGCAAGATTGGCTAATTTCACCTAGGGTAAAATCTGGGGGTGTTTTCTTGAGTTGCTGGTTTGTTTTGCGATTTCGTTTTAACTTGAGTTTTGGTATTTGATATGTGTTCCGTTATATGATATTTGTACGTCAGCGACGAGGGTTGTTTGGTAGTTTTGCAAGCGTAGGCTATAAGTTCTAACCTATAAGCGATTCGTGCGCCGTTTTGGTTTTCATACGTGATTTCTGTTTACAATACTATATGCTATATGTGTAGGCACCCTCACGTGGACTTCGAGACGACGAGGGGAGTGTGTCGTCATCGGCTCTGGCAAGCGAGGATTAAGGTGAGTAGATATATATCTACAAGAGAAATTGGGTGGATGGCGTATAATACCCCCGCAAGTTCGTAGCATTTGATGCGTTATGATATTTATATATACATGTTGTTATGAGATGTGCATACTTAACAAGTAATGCTTTAGGCGAATTTGGATTAGTGTTAGCGTTTTCAGAAGATAGTAACTTAGTTTAGTTTCTTGTCGCGAAACCCTAGAATAAGGATTGGCGCACACGCGCGCGCGCGCACATACATTTGATTTTTGTGCGTATATGGGGATATGTGTGTGTGTGTGTGTGTACACGGATGATGAGAATAGTATATGATACTTGGAGATGATTCAATGAGGATTGGGTGTTCCCCTCCAAACGGCGGCCAAGACATGGACGTCTTGCCTGTGATTCGGGGCAGATGCTATTTGGTTTTATCCGTCCACCTCTCCGAAGATGCCAAGTTGATTTATGGCACCGTGTATCGGATGTTTAGATGGATGTGGCCGATGTAGCAGACTTCGTCAGATTCCCCCTCGCTTGAGGGGTTTTTGATTGTGGTGACGCTCTTCCCTGCAGGCGCAAGCCCCTGCAGTTAATTATATTACCGCATCGCGGTAATCACTTTCTCCTTCTCCAGAAATTTCACTTCGTATCGTGTGTGTTTGTTTTGTTTGTGGTTGCCCGTGGATTGTATACGGAGACTAATTTATGTCGTCGCCCGTAGGACGTGGATTGGTCCAAATCCGTATTTTCTTAGATTTGGGTTTGGGGTTTTGGTTTAAGAATACGTTAGCCCTATTTAAGGCTAAGATCAACTTAAAATTTTGTTAAGGATACGTTAGCATAATCTCCAGACTAAGATCGACTTAACGGGATCGTTTGGATCCGACAAGAGAGCAATTGGCTCTATTGTTTAGTTTAATGACGTTGCGGTCGATTTCCAGTTTAGGGACATGGTGGTCCATCATTCCCATTTGGGGACAAACATTAGTTTAAGGACATTTCGGTCCAACGTCCCCTTTTTGGGACGAATATTAGTTTAAAGACGTTTCGGTCCAACGTTCCCATTTTGGGACGAATATTAGTTTAAGGACATTTCAGTCCACGAGTTTAAGGACCCAGCAGTCCGTATCGATGTGTGGTTGTCGGGACTCGTCACCTCTCTGACGTCGTTGAAGGATTACAACGATAGGGGTCAGAGGAGTTCAGAGATGTACCTTTGAACCGGATGTAAATTGATTTAGGAGAGCAGTCTTGCTTAGTCAATTTAATTTGAGAACTTACGGCCATGATTGGGCTAAATCCAGTTGAGAATATTCAACGTTTTTTATTTTTGGCCTATTAGGCCTGTGCTAGGGCTTTGCCCCTGTTTAATAATGCACTGCATTTCATTCTGGCCTGCTAGGCCTTTTTGATTTGGGCTTAGTCCCTTTGTAAATGATGCAGAGCATCTGTTTTGAACTCTGCCCTTTTTTCTAAAATAATGCATTGCATTTAATTTTTAATTGGGCTTGGCCCTTCTGTAAATAATGCAGTGCATTAATTACTTAACAGTGGTTTGTCAGGAGCTTTGCGCCAATTATTGAGCGCAAGCACTTGTCGTGGTGACACGTATCATACTCTGGTGAGCGCAAGCACAACAGCGCAGTGCGCTGCGCCAGTGCACTGCGCTATTGCGCTACTGACACATGGTGCGCTTTGGTGAGTTGCTCCAACTTTAAAGAGCAATGCTCTATCTTAAAAGCGCACAGCGCAAGTGGTCTTGGAGCTGACACGTGGCGCTCCCTGGTGGCTTGCGCCAACTCAGGAGCGCAACAGTGCAGTTTTGCAAGTGCAGGGCACTGTTTTAATAACTTAATCCAATTTTGAATTTAAGAGAAGAATCTTTAAGATTGCAGAACCAATGGTTTATAAAAAAGTGCAAGGCACTGTTATTATTATATATATATATATATATATATATATATATATATATATTTTTATTGAAGATCATTGATCTTGTTCTTAGATCAATGATCTTATTCAGAAGAAATTCTTCTTTATTATAAAGGTTTTTACCTTCTTTCTTTTCTTGAGTTCTTCTCACAATTCTTCAGAGTTCTCTCTGTTTCTGAGTTTTTTGTTTTCTCTCTGTTGTTTTTGAATTGGGGTCTAGGGGCCTTTATATAGTGCCCATTAATTTGTTAAATTTGTTAAAAAGATCATTCTCTGAGTGATTTGGGGAATTTTCCCCACCGTTGGATCTTTGATCTAAGAGATTCTGTTTTACAGAAGACAATCTTCTTGTTTTAACAAGAACGAAAAGATCTTACTAGAATTTTAATTCTATTTGGCGCATGTTCCCCCAATCAGAGCAAGGCTCTGCTGGAATTTTGAAAATTCAAATTTTGAAGCAACGCTTCAGTTCCCGTGCGCTGCGCGCAACGCGCCACGTGTCAGAAGTTGACACGGCAGCACAACGCCCAAGGCAGTACGTCCAATCAGAGCAAGGCTCTTTAAAAAACATAAGCAACGTTCAACTGCGCAAGCGCACGGCAGCGCGACACGTGTCTGCGCAGTTGCGCAAGCACAACTGCGCAAGCGCACCGCTGCGCGACACGTGTCTGCGCAGTTGCGCAAGCGCTGTGCGCAAGCGCACCGCTGCTCGACACGTGTCTGCGCAGTTGCGCAAGCGCTGTTGCGCAAGCGCACCGCTGCGCGACACGTGTCTGCGCAGTTGCGCAAGCGCTGTTGCGCAAACGCTTCACTGCGCGACACGTGTCACACGCTGGTGAGTTGCGCAACAACAGAATTAAGATTTAAGGATATTTTTCTGTTCTTGTTTAAACAAGAAGATTTCTTCTGTAAAACAGGGGCCTTTGGATCAAAGATCCAACGGTGGGGAAAATTCCCCAAATCACTCAGAAAAGATCTTTTTAACAAATTTAACTGATTTTTGAGCACTATAAAAAGAACCCCAGACCCCATTTTCAAGGATATAGACAATTGGATAAAAAAAAAAGAAGAGAAGAGAACTCTTGAGAATTTCTGGAGAACACAAAAAGGAAGGTAAAAACCTTTGAGATAAGAGAAAATTCTCTCTTAGGAATAGATCATTGATCTAGAAAACAAGATCAGTGATCTTCAACAAATAGATAAATGAATAAATAAATAAATAAAAATAATAAAAATAGTGTCTTGCACTTGCTATGAACCTTTGGTTCTCTGAAACAGAAAGAAAGAAAATATTTCTTTCTTTTGTTTGATCTAAATTTAGATCAAGAAATTAAAAAGTGCTCTGCACTCCTTTCCTTGAATCTAAAAGATTCTTGGTGCTTTGCACAAATGCAATGCATTACTTGAAGAGCCAGGCCCAAATCAAAAAAGGCCTAGCAGGCCAAAATAAATTGCAAAGCAACAAAAGGGCTGAGCCCAAATAAAATTGATGCTCTGCATCATTCATAAAGAACAGAGTTCAAAACAAATTGATGCCCTGCATCTTTTCTAGGCAAAGCCCAAATAAAAGCAAAAGAAATGCAAAAGCAATGGACTTAGCCCAATCGTGGCCGTAAGTCCTTAAATTAAATTGACTAAGCAAAATGGCTCTTCTAAATCAATTTACGTCCGGTTCGAGGGTACATCTCCGAACTCCTTTGACATCCATCGTTGTAATTCCTCAACGACGTCAAAGAGGTGACGGGTCCCAACGACCACATACTAACATCGGACCGAAACGTCCCTAAACTAACATCGGACCGAAACGTCCCTAAACTAACATCGGACCGAAACGTCCCTAAACTAATATCGGACCGAGACGTCCCTAAAATAATATCGGACCACTACGTTCCTAAACTGGAACAATAGAGCCTCAAAACGCTCTTTTGCCGGATCTAAACGGTCCCGTTTAAGTTGATCTTAGCCCCAAACACGGCTAACGTATCCTTAAATATTCAAATGGATTATAAAACTCCCAATCAACTCTGGTTCGAGGGTACATCTCCGAGCTCCTTTGATACATGTCGTTGTAATCCTTCAACGACGTCAGAGAGGTGACGAGTCCCGATGGCCATACATTAAATTAATCACTACGTTGAGTTGATCTTAGTCTAAAACAGGACTAACGTATCCTCAACGAACGTTTAAGTTGATCTTAGCCGCAACGCGACTAATGCATCCTTAGACTGAAAACACCAAACCCAAATCTAAGTAAATACGGATTTGGACTAATCCACGTCCTACGGGCGACGGCATTACTCAGTCTCCGTATACAATCCACGGGCAACCACAAACAAAATGAACACACACGACACGAAGTGAAATTCTGGAGAAGGAGAAAGTTGTTACCGCGATCCGGTAGCGTAATTAACTGCAGGGGCTTGCGCCTGCAGGGAAAAGCGTCCCCATAATCAAAAACCCCTCATCCTGAGGGGGAATCTGACGAAGTCTGCTACATCGGCCGCATCCGTCTAAACCTCCGATGCACGGTGCCATAAATCAACTTGGCATCTTCGGAGAGGTGGACGGATAAAACCAAATAGCGTCTGCCCGAATCTCAGCGTCAGGACATCGCAGTCCTATCCGCCGCGTCTTTCGGAGGGGAACAGATTCTGGCACGCCCGGTGGGACCTCTTCCTCTTTCTACTCCACACTTCGTGTGTCGTCTTCGCGAACCAATCGCGGTTCATTAAATGGTTGTCTTCGGATTTCAAGTTACTAAGATTTGGTCTTTTACCTGGCGCAGAATTCAAGATTCAATGGCCTCTAGCTGTACCAACTGCTCGAAATGCCGCTGCAACGGACGCTCCACCTCACCAGGAGGTGTAGCATATGGGCTCCAAGCGGCTTCCTTCCTTACTCTGCCGGTAGATCAGGTGACCCAAGCCACCACCGGCTTGTTCTTCAGGACTATGATCCCACCTGCAAGCTTTTCTGCACCAATACCTGCGCCGGAAGTGGGTAAAAAGTCGGTCTTCAACCGGCTCACTGTTTCGACAACCTCTGTCGACAGGTCGCCCGCTACTAAACCGACAGCCTCCGTTTTCACCAGGCTAGGTCAGAACTATAAAGTGGCCGTCCCAAAGAGGGCAACGGCCGCTGCTTCGGAAGTCATTAAAGCGGCCTCTCCCATCAGAGGGTCGATCTTCACAAGATTGACGGTTCCCACTCCTCCCCCAGCTGGTCAAAAGGCATCAGTCTTCGACAGGCTGACATCGGCAGTTACCCCACACTCAAACAAGGGGCAACAGGAAACCATCTCGATTTCCGAGCCAGTCCCAACGGCTCATCGTGCGCGACATCGCCATTGGCGACGAGTGAGGAAAGCAGGGGGCAACTCCCCCTCAGGGATAACTCCACCCGCTCCAATGGTGGAAGTCAACGCTGCTGTTCCAACTGGGAACAGCTTTGAACTACTGAGGAGAGTGCGTAAGAACTCTCCAACCGCTACCTTGAAAAGATCTCCTCCACCTGCGGAGAGAGTTCCAGAAACAAAACAAGAACAGCCCCCTCAACGGCTATCGTCAAAGATATACAAGGTTTGGCGGAGGGTTCAAGACTCTGTGATTGACCCAGATCACTTTCATCGCCAGAAAAAGGCAAAGGTGGAGAAGGACAAAACCCGCCCCGTTAAACAGCAGGGGGCAACGGTTGTTAGGATGCCCACTCCAACGGCTCCTTCAACCTCGATGGCCCATAAAAGAAGGAGGCCAGAGAAAGCTCCCGCGTCAGAGGCAAAGTTTAAAGGCGGTGAACCTAAACCTCCAAAGTCAGGGGGCATAACAGTTCATACGATTTATATGGCTTCTGGAAAGGAAGAAAGCCGCACTTCTACGGGTCACCGACCGCTCACCCGATCAGTGACCAAGGCTCAGGAGCAGCAACAAAAGCTCCAGGAGATGATGACCACAATGGCTGCACTCACTGGGCCGAAAGAGAACCCTGAGGCGTCCTTAGATGAGCGCCAGGAGGAAGAGACCGACGCCGAGTTCCTCCGCCGAGTACTGGAAAAGAGAGACAAAGAGGCTGCTGAACAAGCAGCCAATATACAGCGTATGGGCCTCCTCTTCCAGGACATGATAGGGATGATGATACAACAAGATCCCCCGACTGAAGAACCCCCGATTGTCCTTGGGGATGATAGGGGAGAGACATCAAACCCTCAGCCCGTTCTATCAACGGCTAAAGAGGATACAATCTCTAAGACTGATCTGGACGAATATATAGCCCAGCAAATAAAGGTTCATCACGCGGCCGAAGCAGCCGGCCACGTCGTAAAAACGGGGCGACCGTATCCAGGCTGGTATGACCAAATCAAGTACCCGCCGGGTTACACGATTCCCAAGTTTCATGTTTACAAAGGGACCGGCAATCCCCATCAACATGTTGCCCAGTTCAGGGCGCTTTGCGGTAATACCGGCGGCGACGACAAGTTGTTGCTTCGCCAGTTTGTTGGAAGATTATCAGACACGGCGTTTGAATGGTATTCTGAGCTTCCCAACGACTCTATTAAAACCTTTGCGGAGATGGAGCTGCTCTTCACCCAACGTTTTGCAAGTGCCAGTGAGCGTACCCCGATGACGGCACTGATCAATGCCAGGGTAAAACCCGGCGAGACATGGGTTCAGTACGCTATACGGTGGCGAAATCTATGGTCGAAGTGCGAACAGCGCATAGAAGAAGCTCCAGCGGTGGGAATGTTTGTTGGAACGCTTGATCCACAGGCAACCATCTCGCAGTTCATGATGTTCTTCAAGCCGACTACCTTCCAGGCTTTGATCGACAAACTAGCGCAGATGGATCAGATGGGCCATAAACCCCCTCTCCCGAAGCCGGACTCCCAAAACGACAAAGGAAAGGGAAAAGCGATCATTGTCGCTAATGCCCAACAACAACCGAGCGACTCGAAGCCGGTTGCTCGTCCAAACAATACGCGCCCATACGTATCCCTTGAGGACAGGATGGGACGTCCTTACTCCTTCCCCCGCGATAAAACGAGGAGGCTATTCGAGCTGGCGTTGCGCAACAGACTCATAAATCTGCCAGATCCAAAACGTCCGTTGCAACCGAACGACGTCAACGAGCCCAATTACTGCCCTTACCATCGAGTGCTAGGCCACCCCATCGAGGATTGCTATGTTTTCAAGAATTGGCTTGAGAACCAGTACCGTCAGGGCAAATTCGCGCTATCTGACAAATGGAAGGTGAATCCCCCGCAGCCCCACACCTCTAAAGGGACGAACACGCCGGGGGCAACATGCTCCGTCATTGAGGAAGCCCCTTGGGAGGTCGTATTGTCAGCCAAGACAAAAAGGATGCTAAACGATCTTCAGACCTGTCCAGCGGTCAAGTGGAAGAACCCCTTGGAACCGCAGGTTATTGAGGGGATGTTGAAGCCACGACCGACTCCGAAGACCGATGGTGGTAGTTCAAGCGTTCATAGCCGGCCGTCAAAATCTTCGAAAAAGAAGAAGAAGAAATCTGAGAAGCCCGTGAAGCCTGACGACAAGCGCACGGACTTACAAAAGCAAATCGACGCACTGGATGAGTACAACCAAAAGGCGCGGACTCCCATTACGCTCCAAGATTTCCTTGATCACGTCTTTCAAAAAGAAGATGAGGAAGAAAGTTCATCGGACGAATCCGAGGAGTATGTGGCGAGCTGTCATATGATCTCTCATTCGGTCACGAATGATGAAGAGACCTCTGGCACTGAAACGCTGGGGGCAAATGCCGAATCAAGAGCTCCAGGGTTATCAGTTGAGATGATTGGCGCGTTTCTTAATGAAGCTCGATTGAAAAGTAAAGCTGATCGAGAACGCGAGACGGCTATATTCGAAAGGGCCAAGCGCCAGCGACTTGATGAAAGAGCTGAGACGATCCCGCTGGAGCAAGATGCCTCCACCGCTGACAAAAGCCAATTCAAGATAAAAAAGAGGTTTGCTAAGGCCATATCAATGGGCATGAAGCTACCATCCTCTGAAGGAAAAATTACTGGTGTGGTAGAAATGCACCCCTCTTATTGCTTATATCATCAGAAGGTCTCGCATCCTACCCAAGAGTGCAAGGCTTTCAATGGATGGTGGCAAGGATACGTCGCTAATCGACAACGCTTTAAACGGGAAAAACGTAAAATTCGCCGAGAGCAAAGAAATACGACTGAAGAACTTGAAAGAACTGCCGGCAATTGTCACATGGTTAACACTGCCGGGTCACAAGTGCCTACATTTGGGAGCGACTCTGATGAGGAACTAGAACTTGGCCCCCTCTTCAAAGAATCCACTTCGGGAAAAGAAGAAGAACCGAAGGCCTGCGAGAATATACAGCTGCGCAATCGAACATTACCCGAAAAGAACCTCGGACCCTTGAACAGAAAAGACAAAGGGAAAGAGAAGGTCTCTGAAGATATCTCCTTGGATGACCGAGTCGCGGAAGAGTTGACCGCCAAGAATCCCCCAAAGAGGAATAGAGTAGATTACAATGTCTTAGCGCATCTGAGGAAGCTACCCTCACAACTCAGCATTCTCGATGCCCTATTACTATCAAAAGAGGCGAGGGATTCTTTAATTAAGGCCCTACAAGAGCCGGACCAGTTCCAAGCCTTCCTAGCCGAAGAAAAGATGAAAGACGAATTAGAGGAAGTGCACACAGCCGACGTTGCTTTTGGTGATGAAGACCTTCTCCTCGGGACGTGTGAACACAATCGCCCCCTTTATGTTTCAGGATACTGCCATGACATAAAGATAGGCAAAATCTTGGTCGATAACGGATCGTCTGTCAATTTACTCAATGTGCGAGTGTTAAAGGAGATTTGCATGAGTGTCCAACACCTCGCCCGAGACAAAATCACTATCTTCGGATTCGACTCTCAATCATCAAAAACACTTGGATCTGTGATATTGACGCTACGCTTCGGGTTGCTTGTCACAGACATCAAATTCCATGTTATAGACGCCAAGACGTGCTACAACGCTCTGCTCGGCCGACCATGGCTACACGAGTACAATATCATCCCTTCTACACAGCATCAGTGCATGAAGTATTCTAGGGATGGCCTTGAGTACACTGTGGCGGGAGAGTTGAATCCGTTTTCCGTAAACGAAGTTCGCAAGTATGAAGATGCTAAGTACTTCTTACCGAGTTTCGAAGACACGGAAAGGTGTCACAAACCGGAGAACAAAACTAACGCCACCATCCCTGTCTTCGGCAGTGACACCGAGGAGGAGGAGGATATAATTTATTCAGGTCCATCCCAGTCCACCAGGCCAGGACCATCCGTTCCTTCATTAATCTTCGGCAGTGATTCAGAGGATGAAGTTCACGCTGTATTCCCTGCTCGGCTGTCAATACGAGCTTCTGCTGATGAAGAGCGAAGTCTGCAGATAACCATGGTGCCGCTTGAACATTACAAAGAACTGGATGCACTCAACGCCAACAGCGTAGAAGAATTGCACACATTCTATATTCCTCCCGGACGAAAAGGCGAGAAGGCAATCCTATTCTACCGTTCTGAACAAAACAAGGTGGAAAAAGAAATTTGGCATGGCGCGGATCCCACGCTCGACAGGCTTCAGCCCATCCGTCTTCCCAGATATTATACCAAAGGTTTGAGGAAACTGCTGAAACGCCAGGGAATACCTTTCGAACAAACCGTTAGAAAGGCCAAATTCTATGACAAAGTATGGAACGTTCCCGGGACTCAATGCAAATTGCCTAACGGGAGAATAGAAACAAAAGGGCTCGGGTACATCCGGTCAAAGAAAAAGGAGCCAGTAGACAGCTGTTATGTCATGTATGACTTCGATGAAGAAGCGGACGCTCAATGGGAGGACGCTAATCCTGAACCAGCAAAAGTTCCTGATACAAAACCGCCCAGTCCATCATTTGAAGACCAGGTGAGCAAACTTATAAGGGATGCGAGTCAAAAAGCCCGAGATGATCACAATCGTGAAATGGCAATCTATGAGAAAGCCAAGACACAGCGCCTCCTTCAACAGGCAGTAAAGAATGAAGATGCTACCCCGTACCAACCTGATACAAAAAGGGCTCGACGCGGAGGCAAAAACAAGTCGAAAGGCAAGAAAGGCGCTCAACAACCACAAAACAGAGCTAAGAAGCCACGCATCCGAGGGTCGAGCATTATTGACCTAGCCCTCATGAAGAAAATGGGTCGAGCATACTCGTTTCCTCGGAGCAAAACAAGGAAAATACTTGATCTTGCTCTAAAACATCAAATTCTTACACTGCCAGAGTCTAAACACCCTAAGCAAGCAGGCGAAGTCTCTAACCCAAATTATTGCTCTTACCATCGAGTAGTAGGGCATCCGCTTGAAGATTGTTTCACCTTTAAGAATTGGGTTGAGGACCAATATCAGCTTGGCAAATTCGCGTTGTCTGACAACTGGAGGGTAGCGCCGCCGCAAAAGCACGAACCCGAAAACACCAGGATAGAACCAACTCCGCATTGGGATTGGCAGAAAATTCGCACTTGCCACGTGATAACAATATTAAAAGAAGAGTCCGAGGACATGAACAGCCTTCCTCGGTGCTTTGAAAACAGCAGCGATGAGGTAATCTCAGAATTTCCCCCAGCTCCAAAAGAACTAGAGGATGGAATACATACTACTGCAGATAACCTCAGGAAAATCGAGTTGGGGACGGTAAATGATCCGCAACCGACATTCGTCAGCGAGCTGCTGTCTGAAGAGAGGGTGGCTGCGTTAAAAGACGTCCTTGTGCAGCATAAAGATTGCTTCGCATGGAACTATTCCGAGATGCCAGGACTAGATCCAGAAGTCGCTGTACATAGACTAGCAATATCCCCAAACGTCAAACCAGTCAAACAGGCGCCGAGAAGAATGCGGCTCGAGCTTGAAATGAGCATCAACGCCGAAGTCAAAAAGCTGATAGACTCCGGCTTTATCCATGAAGTTCAATACCCTGAATGGATCGCTAACATCGTCCCGGTGATGAAGAAAAATGGGACGGTGCGCATATGCATGGATTTTCGGGATCTTAATAAAGCCTGCCCAAAAGATGATTTCCCAGTGCCAGTCACCGAACTGATGATAGACAACACATCCACTCATGAAGTTTTCTCCTTCATGGACGGCTCATCGGGGTATAACCAGATAAAAATGCATCCTGAAGATCAGAAGCATACGGCCTTCAGGACCCCTCTAGGTATATTCTGTTATAAAGTGATGCCCTTCGGTTTAAAGAACGCCGGTGCTACTTATCAGAGGGCCATGACAAAGATCTTCGACGACCTTATTCATGAAATCGTCGAATGCTATATCGACAATCTCGTGGTTAAAAGCAAATCATATGAAGAACACCTCGAGCATTTGAAGACCGTGTTTCAACGCCTTCGACAATACAACTTGAAGATGAACCCGCTCAAGTGTGCATTCGGAGTTTCCTCGGGCAAATTCCTGGGATTCATCGTCCGGCACCGAGGTATTGAGATAGATCCATCAAAGATCAAGGCGATCATGGAAATGCCTCCGCCAAGAACTCTTAAATAGTTGCGATCTCTCCAAGGAAAGCTTGCATACATTCGACGGTTTATCGCGAATCTTTCAGGAAAGTGCCGTCCTTACAGTCACCTAATGAAGAAAGGAACCCCATTCGTTTGGGATCACAAATGCCAAGCTGCATTGGATGAGATCAAGCAGTATCTGCAAAACCCTCCGGTGTTGGCTGCTCCAGTTAAGGGAAAGCCTCTCATTCTTTACACGACCGCCCTTGAAGGTTCTTTAGGTGCATTATGGGCACAGAAGAATGACCAGGGGAAAGAAAGAGCACTCTACTACTTAAGTCGGGTTCTGCTGGGGGCAGAAAGCAATTACTCCCCCATTGAAAAACACTGCCTGGCATTGATCTTCGCAATAACAAAGCTTAGACATTACGCATTAGCGCACGAAGTCCATCTCATTTCAAAAGTGGACCCTCTCAAATATTTAATGTCAAAGGCCATCTTGACAGGACGACTCGCTAAATGGGCTCTGCTCTTAATGGAGTTCTCGATAACATATCGACCCCTCAAGGCAGTGAAGGGTCAGGCCATAGCCGACTTCCTTGCTGAGCACCCAATACCAGCTGACTCTCCTTTAAACTGCGATCTTCCAGACGAACATGCGTTTGATGCGATCGATGGTGATAATACCCGATGGGAGCTTTATTTTGACGGAGCATCTTCCGTGAAGAAACGCAAACAAAGTACCCCTATAATCAAATCGGGGGTAGGACTCATCTTTATAACTCCACAAGGAGGGATAATACGCTACGCGTTCTCCCTGACGGAACCGAGGACAAACAACGAAGCCGAATATGAAGCTCTGATAGCGGGCCTCGAGATCGCCATTGACATGGGAATTGAAAACCTCCTCATATACGGAGATTCGCAACTGGTCGTTAGTCAAGTAAACGGCGATTACCAAACATGCAAACCGGAGTTAGTAAAATACGGTGAAAAGGTGCAACAACTGCTAACCCAAATT
Organism: Agapanthus africanus; assembly: GCA_030015575.1. Taxonomy (NCBI): domain Eukaryota; kingdom Viridiplantae; phylum Streptophyta; class Magnoliopsida; order Asparagales; family Amaryllidaceae; genus Agapanthus; species Agapanthus africanus. The sequence goes on from CM057346.1 coordinate 540,400,888, forward strand.
CCCTCCTATACTTTGGAGAGCATACCACGCGCGGATAACAGCAAAGCGGACGCGTTGGCCAAACTCGCTAAAGAAATGGCTGACGAGAACCTCGATGACGTTAGAATCATGATACAAAGTCGTCAGGTGCTCGCCCCCGCAGAAATACCTTCGGAATCACCCAAAGAGAAGGGAGTGACCGAACAAGCGACCTTGCAAATAAAAGAACATGAGAAGGTTGAGGATTGGAGGGAAGTCTTTATAGACTACTTCAAGTCCCACCAAATGCCTGAAGATGCGTCCGCAAGACATCAACTCATAAAACGAGCTCTGTCCTTCGCCTTCGTCAATGATACTCTCTACAAGAGGTCATTCGATTCTCTGTGGCTGAGATGCTTAGGACCGGACGAATCGGAAAGAGTCGTTCAGAAAATTCATGACGGAATCTGCGGTTCTCACCAAGCAGGTCCAAAGATGAAGTTGAAGATCAAACGGATGGGCTATTACTGGCCCACGATGATTCAAGATTGCATCGAATATGCGAAGCAATGTCACTCATGCCAGATTCATGGGGACTTCATCCACCAGCACCCAAATCCGCTGCATCCAACGGTAGCTAGCTGGCCATTCGAAATGTGGGGTACTGATATAGTCGGCCCCATCGAGCCAGCATCGTCTAAAGGACATCGTTTCATCCTAGCGACGACTGACTACTTCTCTAAATGGGCAGAAGCAGTACCATTGAGAGAAGTGAAGACGGAGAATATCCTCCATTTCTTCAAAACGCACGTCATATATCGGTTTGGAACTCCGAGGCGGATCATCTCCGATAACGGGCCAGCTTACCGAAGTCATAAAATCAGCCGCTTCGCACAGCAGCATAACATAGACTGGAGATATTCCTCAGTCTATAATCCACGAGCTAACGGTCTCGCCGAGGCCTTCAACAAGACCTTGACGAAAATTATAAAGAAAACAGTGTCCCGAAATAAGAAAGACTGGCATGAGAGACTGCAAGAAGCACTTTGGGCGTATCGAACTACGTTCAAGATAGCCACAAACACAACGCCATACGCGTTGGTGTTCGGTACGGAAGCAGTACTCCCTCTCGAGATAGAGTTACCCTCTCTACGAGTGGCAGTTCACCACGAGCTAACGGACGAAGAAAATGCTCACCTTCGGCTTGAGGAGCTTGACGCCCTTGATGAAACTAGGCTCATAGCGCAACAAAATCTGGAAGCTTATAAAGCAAAGATGATGCGCTCATACGAAAGATTGACCCGACCGAGGGCATTCCACCAAGGCGAACTCGTGCTAGTGGTTAAAAGGCCTATGATCCCCAATCGCGCCAAGCGGGGAAAATTCGAGCCGAACTATGAAGGCCCGTACATCATAGATAAAGTTTACCAGGGTAGGGCCTATCTACTCATGGACATGCATGGTGAAAGGCCTTTCAGACCAATAAACGGTCGCTTCCTAAAGAAATACTATGCTTAATGAGCCACAGCCTAGGTCAACGATAGACGACGACGACTATGTCCGCTCGCTATCTTCCTAAGCTCAAACTGTATAAGCAGTAGCCAGCTTCTCAACAGCGGACCGAAATGTCCTAAAACTAATAGCAGACAAAAACGTCTTTAAGCTACTACCGCAGCATCCTTAGGCTGACAAAAAAATAAAAATAAAAATAAAAATAAAATAAAAATAAAATATGAAAATAAAATAAAATAAAAACGGTATGTCCATAAGCAAAAAGGGGCACGGATGAAAACCCGAAAGGACTCCGTGAGTAAAAACAGCAGGGCTACCGGCGAGTGTTCGTGAAAACCCGAAAGGACGCGACCTCGTAAAAAAAAAAGAGAAAAAAAAGAAGAAATAAAAAAAAAAAAAAAGAAGACGGTATGTCCATGAGCAAAAAGGGGCACGGATGAAAACTCGAAAGGGCTCCGTGAGTAAAAACAGCAGGGCTACCGGCGAGTGTTTGTGAAAACCTGAAAGGGCGCGACCTCGTAAAAAAAAAAGAGAAAAAAAAGAAGAAATAAAAAGAATAAAAAAAAAGAAGACGGTATGTCCATGAGCAAAAAGGGGCACGGATGAAAAGGCTACCGGCGAGTGTTCGTGAAAACCTGAAAGGGCGCAACCTCGTTAAAGAACACTTACAAGATCCTCTCGACCTTGTAAGGAGAAACCACCCGCGTGAGATCCTTACGACTCATAAGGGAGCAACACACTTAGGGATCCCCACGGTTCCTAAGGAGAAAATACACTTGCGAGATCCTCACGACTCGTAAGGAGAACGCTCTTATGAGACCCTCACGGCTCATAAGATTTGAAAGTCTTAAGCTACAGAGATCTAAACCTGTGCTTAAGCAGCCCCCACAACTTTCGATAATGCCCTACAAGTGGCTCAGCATTGACCCTTGTATACAATCCACGGGCGCGAATAAATATTTCCCTAACTAAGTCCCATCTGAAACTAGGGATATGTTTGCATGGTAAATAACCCTTGTAAATCCTCTCGATTTGCAAAGAGAAAACCCTCTTGTAGGATCTTTACGACTTACAGAGGAACAAAACACTTAGGAACCCTCACGATTCCTAAGGAGAAAATACACCTATAAGATCCTCACGACTTGTAGGGAGAAATAGCTTTGTGAGACCCTTACGGCTCATAAAGTCAAAAGCCGTAGTCGACAGGACCCTAACCCTGATCGCTAAGCCTCCTTTGTTCAACAATGACAGAGGCAAATGATGATTCGCTCCTGGCAACATCCCAGTTGTAGCGGTGCTGATGCCGAAATCGGTGTCCAGTTTCAGGTTCACGGCGAAAAGTCAGTAGACCGTACATGCATACGAAATAGCTGAAATGATAGGGCAACTTGCAATAAAAAGCAGCAAGTAAAATGTATGCATGTAAAATAGCCGAAATGATTGGGCGACTCGCAATAAAAAGCAGCGAGTAAAAAATGAAATAAATAGCCGAAATGATTGGGCACCGCGAGAAATAGCCGAAATGATTGGGCAATCGCGACCTTCGCGATATAAAAGCTGAAATGATAGAGTATCGCGGAAATAAAATAAAAAAAAATGATGATGAGAAAACTTTGGCCCTACAGTTAAGATCACATCGACCCCTGTATACAATCCAAGGGCGTAAACAAAGAGGGAACCATACTTTCCCAACAGGCTCCGCCAGAAGACGAAGCCAAATCTTGACAGTTCAGTCCAACTCTGAAGAAATCAATATCTTCATCAAATCCCTCGACTCACGGATACAAACACTCCTTGACGAGAGCCTCCTGATCCGCGTCGACCTGCAGAGCCACCAGCGCCTCCGTGGGAATCCTCGACTCGTTTCAAACCCCAAGAAAACAAATAATCCTTGGCGCTCGGGAAACAAATAATCCCTAGCAAATCCCTCGACTCACGGATACAAACACTCCTTGACGAGAGACTCCTGATCCGCGTCGACCTGCAGAGCCACCAGCGCCTCCGTGGGAATCCTCGACTCGTTTCAAACCCCAAGGAAACAAATAATCCTTGGCGCTCGGGAAACAAATAATCCCTAGCAAATCCATCGACTCACGGATACAAACACTCCTTGACGAGAGACTCTTGATCCGCGTCGACCTGCAGAGCCACCAGCGCCTCCGTGGGAATCCTCGACTCGTTTCAAACCCTAAGGAAGCAAATAATCCTTGACGCTCGGGAAACAAATAATCCCTAGCAAATCCCTCGACTCACGGATACAAACACTCCTTGACGAGAGACTCCTGATCCGCGTCGACCTGCAGAGCCACCAGCGCCTCCGTGGGAATCCTCGACTCGTTTCAAACCCCAAGGAAACAAATAATCCTTGGCGCTCGGGAAACAAATAATCCCTAGCAAATCCCTCGACTCACAGATACAAACACTCCTTGACGAGAGACTCCTGATCCGCGTCGACCTACAGAGCCACCAGCGCCTCCGTGGGAATCCTCGACTCGTTTCAAACCCCAAGGAAACAAATAATCCTTGGCGCTCGGGAAACAAATAATCCCTAGCAAATCCCTCGACTCACGGATACAAACACTCCTTGACGAGAGACTCCTGATCCGCGTCGACCTGCAGAGCCACCAGCGCCTCCATGGGAATCCTCGACTCGTTTCAAACCCCAAGGAAAACAAATAATCCTTGGCGCTCGGGAAACAAATAATCCTTAGCAAATCCCTCGACTCACGGATACAAACACTCCTTGACGAGAGACTCCTGATCCGCGTCGACCTGCAGAGCCACCAGCGCCTCCGTGGGAACCCTCGACTCGTTTCAAACCCCAAGGAAACAAATAATCCTTGGTGCTCGGGAAACAAATAATCCCTAGCAAACTCCTCGACTCACGGATACAAACACTCCGTGATGAGAGCCTCCTAACTCATGTCAACTCGCAGAGCCGTCACCCTCTCCGCGAACAAATTCCCGATTCGTCCCAATTTGTAAGAAGAAGTCTCAGACAGCAAGGGTTGAAAAACTTGCTTCTTGAGCAATGGGGCCCTGCAAGTCAATCCAAAATGGTCTCTTGCATACTATTCACGGGTCTCACTCTCCGAAGTTGAATTTCGACGAGGAGGGAAACAACCACTTACGAATCCTCTCGACTCGTAAGAGGGAAAAATTCTCTTATAGGATCCTTACGACTTATAAGAGAAAACCACACTTAGGAATCCTCACGGTTCCTAAGGAAAAAATCCACCTATGAGATCCTCTCGATCCGTAGGGAGAAAAGCCTCTATGAGACCCTCACGGCTCATAGAATTGAAAAGTCTTAGGCAACAGATCTGAACCTGCGGCCTAAGCCGTCGTTATTTCTTAAGAAGGTCGGGATACTCGTCCTAATCATCCGTCAATCATGGTTACTAAGGTGGCATACTGATAATAAAAGAAAGAAAAGACGGAGAAATGACACAAGACATTACAAAAATGTGCATCTTTTATTCATAAATATTGATCGAGTACAGGATACATTGTGCTAAAGGATAAAAAATATATACATATACTTTACAAAGACAAATGGTACAAGAGAAATTACTGAGAAGGAAGCGTCTTGCATAGATTTAACAATTGCTCGCATACTTCCTTCCACATCTTCTCTCGATCGGCTACTACCGCCAGCTCTGCCTCCACTTGGGCTCGCTGCTGCAAGACCGACGCAAGCTGCTCCCTGACGACCTGATAGGCAGCTTCCCGACTTGGGGTATTGCGCTCAGCTACGTCAAGCTTCCGCTTCAAGTTTAGCCCATGGGAGATACGCTCCAAGAGACCCTCGAAGATAGTCTTCACTTGGGCAGCATTTGCCTCAACCTCAGCGCGCAGATGGGCCGTTGCGTTCGAGGTCTTTTGGCATTCCCTTAGTCTTGAAGCTGCTTCTTGTTCCAAGTGGCGGAGGTGCGAAGTGCTTTGCTCGAGCCAAGTTGTGCGTTGGGTGCTCAGGGCTAAAACTTCGGGAGAAGGGCGCGTCGACTCCAGCCGGTATAGACAGGCCTCGATCTCCCTGCAGTGATTAACCCAAGATCCGACGACGCCTTCGTTATGAAAATTTACGAGCGCCGCCAACATTGGATTAACCTCCACAGCGAAATCTACGGCAGAAGGGAGAGCGTCCATGTTGAGCTCTTCGATGTACCCGCTCAGCATGTCCAAACTCATCACGGCACCCTTTGAAGACGGGCGTTTCAAGAAAGGGCCTGCCGGTGGAAGGACGCGAGACTCAAAAGGGACTGAAGCCGGAACAATAGCTGCAAAACAAAACATAGTTAAACGATGGTTCAAGAGATGTTTAAGGGTTACCAAAAAAGGAATTTGCTATACCAGCAGCAACAGACGGCAAAGCCGGAAGAGCCGGTAGCGCGGCAGGTCTTGCATCCCCTCCTTCGATTTGTGGCACTGCAATAAAGAAAGGGAAAAGTCAGGAATCATTCAATTGCTAGAAAAAAGGGGATGAACAAAGATATTGTAGCAAACGTACGCTCACCAGCGCCACTAGAGGGAGAAGCAAGTTCGAATGGGAAGGAGAAGTGTGGGAGCAACACTTGATATAGATGATCAAAGAGCACTCCTGAAAAGATGCGGTGGTATGGCGTTAGTCCATGAACTACACGTTTAAAAGATTAACTTGTGAGTCGCAAATCCATACCTTCCAACATCCGCGATGGCACGAGGGAAGACGGGGAAGTGACCACCGCCAAAGCAGTAGTTGACGGTGCTCCTTCAAGCAATGGAGCGTCGGCACTGGCCGCACCTGCAAAGACAAGCTTGTTAGAAGAGATCGCAAGATATATAAAAAAGGGGAGGAAACGATAGTAACCCGAAACTTACCCGACGAACTGCCAGCCGAGACTGAGGCAACTCCTTCCTCCATTGACATCAGGCCACCACCCGTAGCCTCGTCACCCGACTCAATAGGGACCGTTGTTACACTTGCAGGCCCTAGAGAAGGCGGGGGAATATAGGCGGAGAGGGTCATGATTGGAGCGTTGCCAGATTCCTGAGAAAGAGCAGCTGGCTCGTCCTCAGGAATCGTGGCGACCTCAGCCGCTACTCCTACGGATCCTGCGGTCACGGTTGTCTCATCCACCGTCACCGCGAGGTCTCCAGCCTTGAGCGCTTCGCCTTCTACCGCCTTCGCCTCGGTTAAGACAATCATCTCATCTACCGCCACGTCAGGAGCGGTATCAATGACCCTCTCGGCGGCGGACTCCTCAACCTCTGTAACAGATCCCGTGGTCCCAATGACGCGCCTCACGGTCGGCTCAGGTTCGGTAGGCGCCGCTTCCTCCATTCCCCTGGGTTCGATGGTCTCCGCCTCCCCCTCAGTCGGACTAGGCCCTGCCAGATGAAACGCATATGAGCCAATGGCTTTATAATTCTTACAACAAAGCTCTGAAAGAAGTACTACCTGAAGAGGACTTGTCGTTTGCACTCCGAGCCGCGCGCGCCACTTGCCTATAAGCAGTAGACAGGGCGGCAGGGGCCTCTTCAGAAGGAGTGTCGGCACGAGAAATCGTGCTAGGGCCCGCTCCCATGGCCAAAGCAGCTCTGCTCGCATCTGCTTCAGAAGGAGTGTCGGCAAGAGGAAGAGTGCTAGGGCCCGCTCCCGCGGCCAAAGCAGCTCTGCGTGCCCTTGCTTCGCGTCTGATGATTACCGGACTCAGCGAGTTTGCTTAACATCGCTTCAAGCCTCGCCGATCGCTCCGAAGCTGCAATGGCGGCAGCTAAATTGGTGTCCTCAGGGTCCACCACAAAGCCCTCATTGCTGCCATACTCACATATGGCCTCGGCAGGAGGAGCCCCAGGCTTTGAGCTGAGGATCGCATCGAGGGAAAGGGCAGACTTCTTCTTTTTCTGCTGTCCACCAGCTTTAGATCCACCCGGAGCAGATTTGCGCTTGGCAGCCACTTTAGGGCGGCGAGTCCCGATCTCTGCCCCTCCGCTAGACCCTGGTGATACCACATTAACCGTCTTCGTGGGAGCACGGGGCGCCGGCGGTGCATCCACCGTAGTGTGCAATGGCAATCCCCGCGGGGGGCTCAGCACGCGCGGTCGGTCAGCCCTGGCATCTTTTATCGGGGGGATGACCTGGATCCTTGGCTGCAAGGGAGCCTTGCGATCACCACCAGGAGGCGCACCCCTACGGTCAACCAGCAGGCGTTTCTCCATTAAAATGATTGGGCCCATAGCATGCGCATACCAGGCTACATACGAATGGATTATTTTAGGAACACAGCTAGGCTCACTGATAAAAAAATAGGATCCCGTATTAAGCCGGACGAAATGATGCATCGCATTCCTTATCCCCTCTGGGCCGACCGCGGGTGTTTCCAGAAAGGCCTCCATCGGGATCCCTTGATTGTAACTCGATTGTCGGGCAAATCGATGTGGGTTATACCTCATAAAGAGAGCCGTCTTATTCTGCCTAAATACTAGGTAGCCCGGCCGAATGGAGTAAAGGTGAAGGATTTCCCGAGCCTTCAGTACAGAAACCCCGCCCTTAAAGTCGCCACGCAGCGACACCACTGACTTAGCGGTCTCGGAGCCTATGGTGATGACCTTATCCACAAAAGAGGTCTTCGCTCCGACTAGATGTGAACGCAGGAGCAATCCCCTAGACTCCCGTGGAGGTGCAACCACAATTGAAGCCCCGACCAACCGCATGATTCTTGGGAGTCCGTATTTCTCAAAGAATGGAGGAGTCTTATGGGCACCAAACACCCCTCGCACATGCAGCTCCATCCAAGAAGTGAAGTAGTGCATCGGAAAGTTAGCAGGCTGTACCCCAGGCTCATTAGCATCCGCCGCTACGCTAAGTCCATTATAAAGGTAAGCCAGCCCGGCAATCCCTACCGATAGCTGCAAACCAGCCGCCATTCGATGCGCCGGGTAAAAGACGGAGGACCGCATGAGGCGTGGATGCATGGGAAGCGCAAAGCTGCATAGCCATAGACCCAAGAACCCTATGAAAAAAGTCTCCTCGTCCATGCCAGGAACGGCGATCTCTGAGAAAGGGACACTGGCAGTGCCGGGGAGATAAAAATCCCGCTGCTCATTTTCCGATGAAGGTCGGCGGTCCAAGCCGAAACCAAAGGGGTCAACAAGCTGAGCAAACTTCTCGCCCTGCTCTGATAGGAACTCCGGGCGGATAAAACGAGCGATGAAATCCGCGAAACTGACGCCCCGGTCGCCCGATTCCAAATGGAGTTCCTCATAAATCTCCAACACCTTCACCAAGCCCGGATGCTGGTGCTGAATGGCATTTTCCGGAGTTAAGTCAAATACAACCTGCTTGGTGGCAAAGACGTACTCATCAGGAGGAAGCAGCTCTTCGTAGTGCTCCCCCCTCACTGGTAGACCTGAAATCTCAACAAATTCTTCCAAAGAGATGGAGACTTCCCTATCCGCTGTCAAGAAGGTGTGGGTGGGGATATTCCATTGTTCAATTAAGGCCTTTATCCACCACGTTGGAGGAGAGGGATACTCGAAAAGCGAAACGTAGACGGCCGAATATAAACCAATCTTCATTAGATGAGTCCTTTTCGCCGATAAGATGTACCGGGCCCATTGCAGGTATCCGGCAAGCGGTCGCGGGATCAGTCCAATATTATAAGCCTGTCCCCAAGGGCGTGCTTCACCCTGACAGATTCGCCTCCCCAAGATGTCTATCGCCGGCGGCGGCTGCACTGGGATGGCACCAATGGCAGGCTGGAGGAGATCGTCAGAATTCCAATTTTTAACCTCTACGGCATACTCCACCGGGGGCTTGTCCGCATAAGGAATCGTAACTATGGGCTCAGAGGGCGAAGCGGAGCTGAAGCTGCGGCGGCCTTGGATGATTTGGCTGTACCACCTTCCCCACAGGTGAAGTCTCTTGCACTCAGGATCATGATCTCTAATCAAGGCGAACACCACCCGGTCCACTGGTGCATGTGGGAACCCTCCTTCTGAGCGAACAAAAGGGAAAGACAAATCTTCAGACATGTTCCCTGTAGAAAAAGAAAAAATATATAACCGTTAGCGTTCCAATGCTTCACATATCAAAGTCCTACATCACACTACAGTGCAGTGAGTAGGGGACCAAAGGGGGACCCACAAAATCTAGATAACGGCGCATCATTTGATAAGACAGTCCCATCATTGGATGAAACTGTCAGTCAATTAAAAAGACCCCCAAAAGAATACCCTTATTGGGGGGATCCCTAGTGACAAGGAGAAAATCTCCTCTTTTTAGAGCAAAGCTCTATCACAGAGTGACATTTGTCAAACTCTGGTCTCAAAGGAATAAAACTTCTTAAAAAGAGCCTAGCTCTGTAGTAGTAATAAAAAATTATAACTCCTAAGAATTAAAATTTTTGGGATCTTAAAGATCCATGAAAACTTTTAGGAGTTCTCTATTTGATCTATGAGCATGGCTCTGTTCATGGGTTAAAACCCAGGAACCAGATCTCTGTAAATTTTTGAGAGCAAGGCTCTGTGGATGAAACCCCAAAGGGGTTTTCTTTAGATCAAAGATCTATGAGAGCAGGGCTCTGTTGAAGAAACCCCAAAGGGATTTTCTTTAGATCAAAGATCTACAAGAGCAAGGCTCTGTTAATTAAAATTAATTGAAATTAATTTAAATTTTTACCTAAGGGTGATTCTAAGTTCTGAACTTCAAAGTTCTTGGGAAGAAGCAAGAGCAAGGCTCTAAGAGTTTTTAAGCAAGAGCAAGGCTCTGAAATTCAAATTCTTGAAATTGGTAAAGAATTACCAAGGACCAAGGGTCCTATTTATAGACGCCTGCGTCTCTTCAAATGACCCCCATGATCCAACGGTTGGGGTCTTGCCACCGCTGCACTCACGTGCGCGCCACGTGAGCGCAACGGTGGGGGGGCATTTGTTCCCCCAATCAGAGCAAGGCTCTGCTGGAATTTTGAAAATTCAAATTTTGAAGAAACGCTTCAGTTCCCGTGCGCTGCGCGCAACGCGCCACGTGTCAGAAGTTGACACGGCAGCACAACGCCCAAGGCAGTACGTCCAATCAGAGCAAGGCTCTTTAAAAAATATAAGCAACGTTCAACAGCGCGAGCGCACGGCAGCGCGACACGTGTCTGCGTAGTTGCGCAAGCACAACTGCGCAAGCGCACCGCAGCGCGACACGTGTCTGCACAGTTGCGCAAGCGCTGTTGCGCAAGCGTACCGCTGCGCGACACGTGTCTGCGCAGTTGCGCAAGCGCTGTAGCGCAAACGCTTCACTGCGCGACACGTGTCACACGCTGGTGAGTTGCGCAACAACAGAATTAAGATTTAAGGATATTTTTCTGTTCTTGTTTAAACAAGAAGATTTCTTCTGTAAAACAGGGGCCTTTGGATCAAAGATCCAACGGTGGGGAAAATTCCCCAAATCACTCAGAAAAAATCTTTTAAACAAATTTAACTGATTTTTGAGCACTATAAAAAAAAACCCAGACCCCATTTTCAAGGATATAGACAATTGGATAAAAAAAAAGAAAGAAGAGAAGAGAACTCTTGAGAATTTCTGGAGAACACAAAAAGGAAGGTAAAAACCTTTGAGATAAGAGAAAATTCTCTCTTAGGAATAGATCATTGATCTAGAAAACAAGATCAGTGATCTTCAACAAATAGATAAATGAATAAATAAATAAATAAAAATAATAAAAATAGTGCCTTGCACTTGCTATGAACCTTTGGTTCTCTGAAACAGAAAGAAAGAAAAGATTTCTTTCTTTTCTTTGATCTAAATTTAGATCAAGAAATAAAAAAGTGCTCTGCACTCCTTTCCTTGAATCTAAAAGATTCTTGGTGCTTTGCACAAATGCAATGCATTACTTGAAGGGCCAGGCCCAAATCAAAAAAGGCCTAGCAGGCCAAAATAAATTGCAAAGCAACAAAAGGGCTGAGCCCAAATAAAATTGATGCTCTGCATCATTCATAAAGAACAGAGTTCAAAACAAATTGATGCCCTGCATCTTTTCTAGGCAAAGCCCAAATAAAAGCAAAAGAAATGCAAAAGCAATGGACTTAGCCCAATCGTGGCCGTAAGTCCTTAAATTAAATTGACTAAGCAAAATGGCTCTCCTAAATCAATCTACGTCCGGTTCGAGGGTACATCTCCGAACTCCTTTGACATCCATCGTTGTAATTTCTCAACGACGTCAAAGAGGTGACGGGTCCCAACGACCACATACTAACATCGGACCGAAACGTCCCTAAACTAACATCGGACCGAAACGTCCCTAAACTAACATCGGACCGAAACGTCCCTAAACTAATAATGGACCGAAACGTCCCTAAACTAACATCGGACCGAAACGTCTATAAACTAATAATGGACCAAAACGTCCCTAAACTAATATCGGACCGAGACATCCCTAAACTAATATCGGACCACTACGTCCCTAAACTGGAACAATAGAGCCTCCAAACGCTCTTTTGCCCGATCTAAACGGTCCCGTTTAAGTTGATCTTAGCCCCAAACACGGCTAACGTATCCTTAAATATTCAAATGGATTATAAAACTCCCAATCAACTCTGGTTCGAGGGTACATCTCCGAGCTCCTTTGATACATGTCGTTGTAATCCTTCAACGACGTCAGAGAGGTGACGAGTCCCGATGGCCATACATTAAATTAATCACTACGTTGAGTTGATTTTAGTCTAAAACAGGACTAACGTATCCTCAACGAACGTTTAAGTTGATCTTAGCCGCAACGCGACTAATGCATTCTTAGACTGAAAACACCAAACCCAAATCTAAGTAAATACGGATTTGGACTAATCCACGTCCTACGGGCGACGGCATTACTCAGTCTCCGTATACAATCCACGGGCAACCACAAACAAAATGAACACACACGACACGAAGTGAAATTCTGGAGAAGGAGAAAGTTGTTACCGCGATCCGGTAGCGTAATTAACTGCAGGGGCTTGCGCTTGCAGGGAAGAGCGTCCCCATAATCAAAAACCCCTCATCCTGAGGGGGAATCTGACGAAGTCTGCTACATCGGCCGCATCCGTCTAAACCTCCGATGCACGGTGCCATAAATCAACTTGGTATCTTCGGAGAGGTGGACGGATAAAACCAAATAGCATCTGCCCCGAATCTCAGCGTCAGGACATCGCAGTCCTGTCCGCCGAGTCTTTCGGAGGGGAACAGCGCAGATGCACCAGCGCTTGACACGTGTCGCGCATTGCGCGACCGCGCTGACACATGTCGCGCAGCGCCGCGCTCGCGCAACAGCGCCTGCACAACCGTGCTGACACGTGTCGCGCAGCGCAGCGCTTGTGCAACTGCGCTGACACGTGTCGCGCAGCGCAGCGCTTGCGCAACTGAAGCGTTGCTTCTTTTAATTTTTGTTTTAAATAGATTCTTGCTCTGATTGGGCGCGCTGCCTTGGGCGCTGCGCTGACGTATCAACTTCTAACACGTGGTGCGTTGCGCGCAGCGCACGGGATTTGAAGCGTTGCTCTAATTTTTGAATTTTTGAAATTCAAACAGAGCTTTGCTCTGATTAGGGGAAACAAATGCCCCCCACCGTTGCGTTCACGTGGTGCACACGTGAGTGCAGCGGTGGTAAGATCTTAACCGTTGGATCAACGGGTGAGCAGAAAGGGCGCAGGCGTCTATAAATAGGACCCTTGGTCCTTAGTAAATGGTTTACCATTTTTCAAGAACTTTGATTTTCAGAGCCTTGCTCTTGTTTTTAAGAACTCTAGAGCCTTGCTCTCGTTTCTTTTCAAGAACTCCAGAGTTCAGGACTTAGAATCATCTTAGGTAAAATTAAATTAAATTAAATTTAATTAACAGAGCCTTGCTCTTATAGATCTTTGATCTAAAGAAAACCCCTTTGGGGTTTCATCAATAGAGCCTTGCTCTCAAAAGTCCATAGATCTAAAGCGATCTTGTTCATGGTTTTTAACCCATGAACAAAGCTTTGCTCATGGATCTAATGTAGATCTTTTTTGATCTGAAAGTGAAGAACTTTTTATAAGTTTTCATGGATTTTTAAGACTCCAAATTTTTAATCTTTAGGAGTTAAAATTTTCTTTTGATGGATCTTTCCATCATTATTACAGAGCTAGGTTCCTTTTAAGGAAATTTTATTCCGTTGAGACCAGAGTTTGATAAATGTCACTCTGTGACAGAGCTTTACTCTGAAAGAGGAGATTTTCTCCTTGTCTCTAGAGATTTCCCATTAATGAGAATATTCTCCTGGGGATCTCTTCATTAATTGACAGTCTCATCCAATGATGGGTCTGTCTTATGAACTGATGCACTGTCATTCAGATTTTGTGGGTCCCCATTTGGTCCCCTGCCCACTGTATTGCAGTGTGGTGTAATTAATTTTAATTTAAAAAAAAATTTAAAGCGCCAAGCGTTGGAATTACAACACTGATGGCCAATTTTGTCCCTCCGCAGGAAACATGTCTTTCGATACATCATTCCCATTTGTTCGTTCGGAGGGAGGATTTCCCGAAGCACCCGTAGACCGTGAGGTCCTAGCTATGATTAGGGACCACGACCCGGAATGTAAGAATCTTCACCTTTGGGGGTCGTGGTACAACCAAATTATCATGGGTCGACAGAGCTTTTCATGCGCAGTACCCTCGGAGCCTATTACGGCGATCCACTATGCCAGCCCACCCCCGGTGCAGTATGCCGTGGAGATGGTCGATTGGACTTCAAAGGGCCTTCTTCATCCTGCTATAGATGCAATTCCGATTCAGCCTCCTATGGTTTTGGATATCCTGAGACGCCGTATTTGTCAAGGCGAGGCGCGACCTTGGGGGCAATCATATAACATAGGTCTGATCCCCTGCCATCCGATCGGCTATCTGCCATGGGCTCGCTACATTTTGTCAGCGAAGAAGTCACAGCTGATGAGGCTACGGTTGTACACTGTAGTTTACGTTTCCCTCTTCCAATATCCCACACTTCCCACCTGGTGGTTTAAGGCCTTTTTGGAGCAGTGGAACATCCCTACTCACACTTTCCTCGCAATGGACCGGGAAGTGTCAATTTCTTTGGAGGAATTCACAGAGGTCTCCGGCTTACCGGTTATAGGGGAGCACTATAAGGAGCTGCTTCCTACAGACGAATATGTCTTCGGTGCTAAGCCGGAAATAAGGGGTCTCACTCCGGAGAATGCTGTTCAACATCAATTTCCAAGTTTGATTAAAGTGTTGAACATCTACGAGACCCTCTTTATCGAACGTGGGAGCCGCGGGGTCAGTTTCGAGGATTTCATCGCCCGATTCCTTCACCCAAAAGTTCTCTCGGCAGAAGCCGCTAAGTACGCCACTCTTGATGACCCTTTTGGTTTAGGTTTGGACAACCTACCAGCGAAGGAGGTAGATCAAAAGGGCTTTTTCCTTCCTAACTCTCCGGTTATCTCTTTTGCGGAGGTTGCATCCCCTGGGATGGACGAGGAATCTTTCTTCTTAGGATTTCTTGGGCTATGGCTGAGTTGGTTTGCGCTCCCGATGCATTCTCGCCACATGCGGCCCTCTGCCTTTTACCCAGCTCACCGGATGACCATTGGGGTAAAAGTGGCCGTTGGGATCGCCGGCTTGGCACACCTGTATCACGGCCTTAGTCAAGCGGCAGATGCTAATGAGCCTGGGGTACTGCACGTGATCTTCCCGATGCACTACTTCGTATCATGGCTTGAGCTACATACATTGGGCGTCTTCGGTATGCACAAAAGACCCTCGTTCTATGACAGGTGCAGCTTCCCTCGAATTATACGACTGATCGGCGCCTCAATTGTGACTCCGTCGCCACGGAGTGCTAGGAGTTTGCTCCTTCGCCCCCACACCACTGGAGGCGGGATGTCTTTCATTGACAAAGTGCTGACCATTGGAAAGGCGTCCACCACCACAGTGCGGCCATTGCAAGACACTTTCAAAGATGGGGCCTCAGTTCTGACGGCCCGGGAGACCCTCCATCTATATTCTATCAGACCGGGCTTCCTGGTGTTTAGGCACAACGGTGCGGCGCTTTTTATGAGATACAACCCGCATCGTTTCGCCCAACAACTGAGCTACAATCAAGGGGTACCATTGGAGGCTTTCTTACTGGAACCTGCTGCTACTGAAGAAGGGATGGAGAGCGCGCTGCATCACTTCATGCGTCTAAATACGGGTTCTCATTTTTTCATCAGCGAGCCGGCTTGCGCCCCACGAATCCTTAATGTATATACAGAGTGGTACAATCATTCGACGGGCGCTGTTATAAAGGAAAAAAAGCGATTGTTGGTCGACCGTAAGGGTGTGCCTCCCGGCAGCGACCGCAAAGCTCCTCTGGTGCCAAGGACCCCCGTAGTCCCTCCGCTGAAAGATGCTAGAGCCGGACCACCGCGTGTGCAGAGTCCTCCACGCGGATTGCCGCTTCCTAATACTGCGGATGCGCCACCAGCGCCCTGTGCTCCAATGGAGACGGTAGTTGTGGCTTCGCCGGAGTCTGGTGTGGGCGCGGACATCGGGACCTGCCGCCCCAAGATGCCTGCAAAGCGCAAGTCGATCCCGGGTGCACCCAGGGCTGGTGGGCAGAAGAGGAAAAAGAAGTCGCTCTTCTCAGCTGACGTTGCGTTCGGTCAGGAACCTCACGCTCCCTATAGCGAAGGCCTGGGTGAGTACGAGACTAACAGGGGATTAGTTATGCCGCCGGATGACACGGACCTGGCGGCCGCCATCGCAGCTTCAGAGCGATTGGCGAGGCGCGACGCGTGGCTAGCTAAGCTTGCGCAATCGGGTAATTACTAGTCGCATTTTTTTTCGTTGCATCACATCTTTATTATTGTCTTTGACTAACATTTTTCCCCTCTTTTCTTTAAACAGGCATCACCACTGAAGAAGCCATTGCTGCTTCTCTCAAAACTTTCCAAGAGGAGGAACGACTCAGAGCGTCCTTGGGCCTTGGTACATTTCGATTCATCAAGTCTTTATTCTCTTTTTGTTATGGTCGATCTAACCCCCCTTTTTTTATCGCAGGAACCACAATGCCGGTCCCACCAGGTGACGCGGAGACTTTTCCCTGGCCAGCCACTGATGTTTCGGCCTCTTCGGGGCCACCGCGAGAGACCCGACTTGAAGAGCCGATGAGAGATTCCTTGACGGCTATGGAGGCAACTCTAAACGAGGACGACGACACCTTAATGAAGGAAGCGTCGAAGAGGTCCATCGTGACGGCCCGGGAGGAAAGGAAGCGGTTGAGGCGCGAGGCAAAGGCACGCAGGGTTGCTTTGGCCATTGGAGCGGGCCCAAGCACCGTCCCTCGTGCTGATACTCCCTCAGAAGAGACCCCTGTCGCCTTATCCATCGCTCGTAGACAGGTGGCACGTGCACCTCGGAGTGCTAACGATAAGTCTACCTTAGGTGATGCATCTTTTCAAGATTTTGTTGTAAGAATTGTAAATTCGTCGGTTCTTATATGTCTTTTCCTGTAGAGCCACGTCCAACTGAAGGGGAGGCGGAAACCGTCGAACCTAAGGGGACAGAGCAAGAGGCACCAGCCGAACCCGAGCTGACGGTGGGCAACGTCGCCGGGGTAGCTGAGCCTGAGCTGGGGGCTGAGGGAGCTGCACCTGAGAAGGTTGTTGATGCCGAGCCTGAGGTGGCGGCAAATGAGACGACCGCTATAACTGAGCTTGGAGCAGCGGCGGACGAGGCGCCTGAGACCGGCGACCTCATGGCGGCGGCGGATGAGACAATGGCGACCGCTGAGCCTGAGGGAGTAGCGGGTGAGGTGGGCATGATTCCTGAGGACGAGCCGGCCGCTCTTTCTCAAGAGTCTGGCAATGGTCCGATCATTGCTCTCCCCGTCTACGGTCCCTCGCCGTCTCCTGGCCTCGCAAGCACGACGACGGCCCCCATAGAGTCTGGTGATGAAGCCACGAGAGGTGGACTTATGTCGATGGAGGAGGGAGACGCCTCTGTTTCGGCTGGCGGATCATCAGGTAAATTTCGAGTTGTTGTCCCCCTTTTTTTTATCTTGCAATCCTTTCTGACAAGTTTATCTTTGTCTTTAACGCAGGTGCGGCCAGTGTCGATGCTCCATTGCTCGAGAGAGCGCCGTCAATTACTGCTTTGGCGGTGGTCACCTCTCAACCTTCCCTTGTACCATCGAAGATGTTGGAAGGTATGGATTTGCAACCTATTAGTTTTATCTTTCAGCCGCATAATTTATATACTAAAGTCGTACTATTGTGTCTTTTCAGGAGTGCTTTTTAATCATCTTTATCAGGTGTTGCACCCACACTTCTCCTTCCCATCTGAACTCGCTTCTTCCTCCAGTGGCGCTAGTGAGTACAGTTTCCAACCGATGTCTTTCCTTTTTTAGTGATGGAGTTATTTCTAATTTTCCCTTGTCTTGATTGCAGTGCTACAAATCGAAGGAGGGGATGAGAGATCGGTCGCGCCACCGGCCCTTCCGGCCTTGCCGCCCGCTGTAGCTGGTATAGTAAACTATCGCATCGATGACCTTTTTTTTGTATTTTTTGAACTGTCATCTAATCGTATTTTGTTTTTCCAGCTGTCATTCTAATCCTGGTCCCTCTTGAGTCTCGCATCCTAATGCCGGCAGGCCCCTTCTTGAAACGTCCATCTTCAAAGGGTGTCGTGATGAGTTTGGGCATGTTGAGCGGATACATCGAAGAGCTTGAAGCAGATGCTCTCCCATCTGCCGCAGATTTCGCTGTGGAGGTTAACCCAATGTTGGTGGCGCTTGTAAATTTTCATAACGAAGGCGTCGTCGAATCTTAGGTTAATCACTGTAGGGAAATCGAGGCCCGCCTGCATCAGCTGGAGTCGATGCGTCCTGCCCCTGAAGTTTTGGCCGTGAGTACTCAACAGGCAGCATGGATCGAGCAAAGCGTTTCCTACTTCCGCCATTTGGAACAAGAAGAAGCTTTAAGGCTGAAGGAATGTCAAGAGTCTTCAAGCGAGACTGCTCGCCTACGTGCTGAAGTTGAGGCGAACGCTGCCCAGGTGAAGACTATCTTCGAGGGTCTCCTGGAACGCATCTTAAATGAGCTGAACTTGAAGCAGAAACTCGACGCTGCCGAGCGTAATGCCCAAGGCCGCGAATCAGCTCAGCAGGCCGTCGGGAAGCAGCTTACATCCTTCTTGCACCAGCGGGCTCAAGTGGAAGCAGAACTGGCGGTGACGGCCGATCAGGAAAAGGCGTGGAAGGAAGTGCGCGAACAACTGATAGGGCTATTTAAGACGCTTCCTTCCGAGTAGTTGCCCTTGTATCAATATACTTGTAAAAAATTTCTTTTTCGAATAAGATGTATCCATTCTTTATTCTTTTGTATGATTCACCTTGTACTTGATTGAATTAATAAATAAAGATACACATTTTTTCTTTGCAATGTCTTGTACTATTTCTTTGCTTTCTCCCTTCTCTTATTATCGGCATGCTGCCTTGATAAACATGGTTGACAGATAATAGAGTAAGCATCTTGGTTTCTTTAAGGGATAGCAAGGGCTTAGGCTGCAGGTTCAGATCTGCAGCCTAAAACTTTTCAACTCTGTGAGCCGTGAGGGTCTCATAGAGACTTTTCTCCCTACGGATCGAGAGGATCTCGTAGGTGGATTTTCTCCTTAGGAATCGTGAGGATTCCTAAGTGCGTTTTCTCTTATAAGTCATAAAGATCTTATAAGAGAATTTTCCCTCTTACGAGTCGAGAGGACTTGTAAGTGGTTATTTCCCTCCTTGTCAAGATTCGACTTTGGAGAGTGAGACCCGTGGATAGTATGCAAGAGATCGTTTTAGACCGACTTGCAGGGTCCCAGTGCTTAGGAAACAAATTTTTTAATCTCTGCTGCCTAAGGCTTTATCTTCCAAGTCGAAACGAATCGGGAAGTCCTCGCGAAGACACTAATTTCTTCACGGGTCGAGACGAATCAGAGGGGTTCTTGTCAAGGACACTGGTTTCCCTGAGTCGGAGTATTTTGCCGAGGACACTGGTTTTCTCGAAGTTGAAACGAATCGGAGTATTCCTGCGGAGACACTGGTTTCCCTGCGGGCCGACGCGAATCAGGAGGCTCTCATCAAGGACGCTAGTTTCCCTGAATTGAGGTATTTTCCAGGGACACTGGTTTCCCTGGGGTTGAAACGAATCGATGTATTCCTGCAAAGACGCTAGTTTCTCTGCGGGTCGACGCGAATCAAGAAGTTCTCGTCAAGGACACTGGTTTCCCTGAGTCGAAATATTTTGCCGAGGACGCTAGTTTCCTCGAAGTTGAAACGAATCGGAGTATTCCTGCGGAGACACTGGTTTCTCTGCGAGCCGACGCGAGTCAAGAAAGCTCTCATCAAGGATGCTAGTTTCCCTGAATTGAGGTATTTGCCAGGGACACTGGTTTCCCTGGGGTTGAAACGAATTGATGTATTCCTGCAAAGACGCTAGTTTCTCTGCGGGTCGACGCGAATCAAGAAGTTCTCGTCAAGGACACTGGTTTCCCTGAGTCGAAGGATTTTGCCGAAGACACTGGTTTTTTCGGGGTTGAAACGAATCGGAGTATTCCTGCGGAGACACTGGTTTCTCTACGGGTCGACGCGAATCAGGAGTCTCTCATCAAGGACGCTAGTTTCCCTGAATTGAGTTATTTGCTAAGGACGCTGGTTTCCTTGAGGTTGAAACGAATCGATGTATTCCTGCAAAGACGCTAGTTTCTCTGTGGGTCGACGCGAATCAGGATGTTCTCGTCCAGGACACTGGTTTCCCTGAGTCGAAGGATTTTGCCGAAGACACTGGTTTCTTCGGGGTTGAAACGAATCGGAGTATTCCTGCGGAGACACTGGTTTCTCTGAGGGCCGACGCGAATCAGGAGGCTCTCATCAAGTACGCTAGTTTTCCTAAGTTGAGAAAGTTGCCAAGGACACTGGTTTCCCTGGGGTTGAAACGAATCGATGTATTCCTGTAAAGACTCTAGTTTCTCTGCGGGTCGACGCGAATCAGGATGTTCTCGTCACGAACACTGGTTTCCCTGATTCGAAGGATTTGTGGTGGTCTTTCAGGTTTTATGTAAGTTACCGTCAGAACCGTGAAGCTAGGAATTTGATCTTCGCTTCGTTTGCTGCCACTGCGTCTGTTGCATCAAGACGAATGTCGCGGTTGTCTCTAGGCTGTTGGTAAACCGTCGAGATTTGGCTTTGCTTTCTGACGGAGCCTGTTGGGAAGGTATGGTTCCCTCTTTGTTTGTGCCCTTGGATTGTATACAGGGATCGATGTGATCTCAACTGTAGGG
Organism: Agapanthus africanus; assembly: GCA_030015575.1. Lineage (NCBI taxonomy): Eukaryota > Viridiplantae > Streptophyta > Magnoliopsida > Asparagales > Amaryllidaceae > Agapanthus > Agapanthus africanus. The sequence continues at coordinate 540,421,648 of CM057346.1, forward strand.
CAAAAGTTTTCATATATTTTTTATTGTTTTATTTCCGCGATGCTCTATCATTTCAGCTTTTATATCGCGAAGGTCGCGATTGCCCAATCATTTCGGCTATTTTTCGCGGTGCCCAATCATTTTGGTTATTTATTTTATTTTTACTCGCTGCTTTTTATTGCGAGTTGCCCAATCATTTCGGCTGTTTTATATGCATACGTTTTTACTTGCTGCTTTTTATTGCAAGTGTAGGGTTGCTAGGCACGCGCACAAGGGTCCACGAGGCATCAACCATGCCCGATTAAAAAATTAGCCGTGCCGAACAACCCGAAGCCGGATCTTTAAACTAGAGATCAGGCGAAAACGAACATGTTAAACATTTTAACACTAAGTGAGAGGAATTACAACCTTTGTAGATCCGGTCCTTCACTTCATAAGCTCCGTGTTGAAGTCCCTTCGCTGCGATCATCATGCTCCGGACTCTCAAGAGGCTCCACGAAGAGAAAGGTGTAGTCTTGCTTCTGATCTTCGATACAAAGATGATCTACCTTAAAGTTTCATTAACACAAGCTAACACTCACTAAAATTGAGTGAACACTCTCATCTAAAGGGCAAGGGAAGATGAGGATGATGAAGTAGGATTTTTGCTCTCTTTATTTATCTTTTTCTCACATTTATTCATCACTTGGAAAAAAAACTAGTAAGCTTTTTTCATGAAGAAAGAAGAAGGAAGAAGATGAAGAATAATGATAGAATTCCTTTTGTGATGAACAATGATAGACTTTGATAAGGTTAGAAATGCAACCATGGTTCAAGTAACCATTGTAGAGAATTAACTAGGGTTAGAGTTTAGGGTTGAGTTAAAGAAATATCTTGCAAAATATCTTTTCCAAAACAAACAAAAAAACCTTCTAGAAACTTCTAGAAATGACTAACCCTAATCAAACCCTAACCATATTTAATCTCCACTAAACATGTTGCATTAATAAGCATATCATGTTACAATATTATATATCACATATATAATATTTATTGTAACAAAATAAAATAATACAATTAACATATATCGCATATATATCAATGTATTACCCGAGTGAGAAAAATAATCTTTTAGTGAGCTAATATTAGTTAATGTAATTTAATATATCATATATATTATTATACATTAAATTATCGAATCAACACTTGATCCAACAATCCGGTTATATCGCATATAACCGATTAATATTTATCCGTACCGATTCATCGAATCAACACTTGATCCGATGACCCGGCTGATATCAAATATCGCGAGAATAGAATACGGTATCTCATATCGCATTATCCTCGGTTCCGCACATATCACATATGTGCTCCTGCTCCGTTTTGCCTGAGCCAAGAAACCTCCGTGTAGGACTCTAAAGAATCGTCAATACGCCGGCAGTAGGTGATGATCATATCAAACACCCACAAGCTGCAAGCGGTCAGCTAAACGTAATAGCTACCCAGGTATTGAGCGCTCAGAAGATCAACAAGTAAGCATGTACATTCTCCTGTGAATCCAAACAGTAACACTTCCGTACAGTCTGGTCTCGTCGTCTGATATGTTGCATATCTCGCCTAGGGGTGGTAAACGTCAGACCCCAGTAGCTCAATAAGTCGTGTCGATATGAGGTCTATAACAGTTCGAGAAACTACTGATAACACTTACCAGTAAATCTCAGCAACCCTGGCCAGGGATTTCCGGTTATAGCCAATCGAACACAGCACAACATCAACTCCCTATACCGGGAGAGACGAATCCCCTCCTATCGCTCATTGCCTCCATGTGATTCGGGACTGTACCCAAAAGCCACCTTTTTGCATGCCCTCTTGGACGTGATATGATGGAAATCAAAGCATAGTGGGAATCACACAAGACTCTATGACGATCTCGGGTCAACAGACTACTCTGTACCAGTGTCATCGGAGAACTGCCATCTGACGTGAGGTATAATACCATCTGGGAGTTCTCGGCGAGTCCGTCCAGTGTACCCAGTCTCTACTGAGCACCCGTACACCATCCTTGATGTCAAACACCGATGGATATGGAATCATCCACCGCCCATCAATATGGGTCAAGATGCGTATACGCTAGTCTACTCTGGTGTATCGATGCCCTGTCTCGATACATCCTCGACTAGGAACAGTTATAGGATGTACTCGTCGACTACCGTGGCCCCACTAGTATGATCTCATCATAGTCCCAGTAGTCGAGTACATATCCTAAGGGCTTTACTAACATGTAACATAGAGACAATTAGAGTACATGTTAAGATAAAGTACAACCAGATAGCATACTATCATGTCGAGCAAGAAATTCCTCCCTATATATGTCCAAGCATCCATTACAATATACATCGTATGTACAGTAATGGCCTCTAGGGCATACATATAACTAACAGCAAGTTGCCCCATCATTTCGGTTATTTCGTATGCATGTGCGGCCTACTGGCTTTTCGCCGTAAACCTAAGATTAGACACTGACTTCGGCATCAGCACCGCTACAACTGGGATATTGCCAGGAGCGAATCATCATTTGCTTCTGTCAATATCGAACAAAGGTGGCTTAACGAACAGGGTTAAGGTCCTGTCGACTAAGGCTTTTGACTTCATGAGCCGTAAGAGTCCCACAAAGGTATTTCTCCCTACAAGTCGTGAGGATCTTGTAGGTGTATTTTCTCCTTAGGAATCGTGAGGATTCCTAAGTGCATGTTCCTCTGTAAGTCATAAGGATCCTACAAGAGGGTTTTCTCCTTATCAGTCGAGAGGAATTATAAGGGTTGTTCACCATATGGACATATCCCTAGCCACGGGTGGGACTTTGTTAGGGAAATGTTTATTCGCGCCCGTGGATTGTATACAAGGGTCAATGCTGAGCCACTTGTAGGGCAATATCGAAAGTTGTGGGGGTTGCTTAAGCACAGGTGTAGGTCTCTGTAACTTAAGACTTTCAAATCTTATGAGCCGTGAGGGTCCCATAAGAGAGTTCTTCTTACGAGTCGTGAGGATCTCGCAAGTGTATTTTCTTCTTAGGAATCGTGAGGATCCCTAAGTGTGTTGCTCCCTTGTGAGTCGTAAGGATCCCACGCGGGTGGTTTCTCCTTACAAGGTCGAGAGGACCCTGTAAGTGTCTTTTAACGATATTGTGCCCTTTCGGGTTTTCACAAGCACTCGCTGGTAGTCCTGCTGTTTTTACTCACGGAGCCCTTTCGGGTTTTTATCCGTGCCCTTTTTGCTTATGGGCATACCGTTTTTTTTATTCTTTTTATTCTCTTTTTTTTACGAGGTCGCGCCCTTTCGGGTTTTCACGAACACTCGCCGGTAGCCCTGCCGTTTTTACTCACGGAACCCTTTCGGGTTTTCATCTGTGCCCATTTTGCTTATGGACATACCGTTTTTTTATTTTTATTTTTATTTTTATTTTTTTATTTTTTATCACGTCAGCCTGAGGGTGCCACGGTAGTAGTTTTAAAGACGTTTCGGTCCGTCATTAGTTTAAGGACGTTTCGGTCCGTCAGGAGAAGGCCGGCTACTACTTACAGAGCTTGAGCTTAGGAAGATAACGAGCGGACATAGTCGTCGTCATCTGTCATTGACCCAGGCTGTGGCTCATCAAGCATAGTATTTCTTTAGGAAGCGACCGTTTATTGGCTTGAAAGGCCCTTCACCGTGCATGTCCATGAATAGATAGGCTCCACCCTGATAGACCTTGTCTATTATGTACGGGCCTTCATAGTTTGGCTCGAATTTTCCCCGCTTGGCGCGATTGGGGATCATAGGCCTTTTGACCGCTAGCACGAGTTCGCCTTGGCGGAATGTCCTCGGCTTAGTCAATCTTTCATACGAGCGCTTCATCTTTGCTTTATAGGCTTCCAGATTTTGTTGCGCTATGAGCCGTATTTCATCAAGGGCATCAAGTTCCTCAAGCCGAAGGTGAGAATTTTCTTCGTCCGTCTGCTCGTAATGGACTGCCACTCGTAGAGAGGGTAACTCTATCTCGAGGGGGAGTAATGCTTTGGTACCGAATACCAACGCGTATGGCGTTGTGTTCATGGCCGTCTTGAACGTAGTTCGATACGCCCAGAGAGCTTCTTGCAGTCTCTCATGCCAGTCCTTCTTATTTCGGGACACCGTCTTCTTCATGATCTTTGTCAAGGTCTTGTTGAAGGCCTCGGCTAGACCGTTAGCTCGCGGATTATAAACCGAGGAATATCTCCAGTCTATATTATGCTGCTGCGCGAAGCGGCTGATCTTGTGGCTTCTGTAGGCTGGCCCGTTATCGGAGATAATCCGTCGCGGAGTTCCAAACCGGTAAATGACGTGCATCTTGAAGAAATGGAGGATATTCTCCGTCTTCACTTCCCTCAACGGTATTGCTTCTGCCCATTTGGAGAAGTAATCAGTCGTCGCCAGGATGAAACGATGACCTCTAGATGATGCTGGTTCGATGGGGCCGACTATGTCAGTTCCCCACATTTCGAACGGCCAGCTAGCCATCGTTGGATGTAATGGATTTGGATGCTGGTGGATGAAGTCCCCATGGATTTGGCACGAGTGGCATTGCTTCGCATATTCGAGGCAGTCCTGAATCATCGTGGGCCAGTAGTAACCCATCCGTTTAATCTTCAACTTCATCTTTGGGTCTGCTTGGTGAGAACCACAGAGTCCGTCGTGAACTTCCTGAATGACTCTTTTCGCTTCGTCAGGTCCCAGGCATCCCAAGCACAGAGAATCAAACGACCTCCTGTACAGAGTATCATTGACGAAGGTAAAAGACAGAGCTCGTTTCATGGGCTGATGTTTTGAGGACGCATCTTCGGGCGTTCGACGGTATTTGAAGTAGTTTATAAAGACTTCTCTCCAATCCTCGGCCTTTTCCCGGTCTTTTATTTGCAAGGTCGTCTGCTCAGTCGCTCCCTTTTCTTCGGATGATTCTGGAGATATTTCTGCTGAGGCAAGCACCCGACGGCTTTGTACCACGATTCTAACGTCATCGAGGTTCTCGTCAGCCAGTTCTTTAACAAGCTTGGCCAACACATCCGCTTTGCTGTTTTCCGCACGCGGTATGTTTTCCAAAGTGTAGGAAGGAATTTGGGTCAACAGTTGTTGCACCTTTTCGCCGTACTTCACCAACTCTGGCTTGCACGTCTGGTAGTCGTCGTTTACTTGACTAACGACCAGTTGGGAGTCTCCGTATATGAGGAGGTTTTCAATTCCCATGTCGATGGCGATCTCGAGGCCTGCTATCAAAGCTTCATATTCGGCTTCATTGTTCGTCCTCGGCTCTGTTAAGGAGAAAGCAAAGCGCATTATCCCTCCTTGTGGGGTTACGAAGATAAGGCCTACCCCCGATTTGATTATAGGGGTGCTTTGGTTGTGCTTCTTCATGGAGGATGCTCCATTGAAATAAAACTCCCATCGGGTATCACTACCGGCGATTGCATCAAACGCATGTTCGTCTGGCAACTCGCAGTTTAGAGGGGAATCGGCCAGTATCGGATGCTCAGCGAGGAAGTCGGCGATGGCCTGGCCTATCACTGCCTTGAGAGGTTGACAGGTTATCGAGAATTCCATCAAGAGTAGGGCCCATTTAGCGAGTCGCCCCATCAATATGGCCTTTGACATCAAATACTTAAGGCGGTCCACCTTCGATATGAGATGGACTTCGTGCGCCAATGCATAGTGCCTGAGCTTTGTTACCGCGAAGATCAACGCCATGCAGTGTTTTTCGATGGGAGAATAATTGCTTTCTGCCCCCAGCAGAACTCGACTTAAGTAGTAGAGAGCTCTTTCCTTCCCTTGATCGTTCTCTTGTGCCCATAATGCGTCTAAGGAACCTTCGAGGGCTGTTGTATAAAGAATAAGAGGTTTTCCTTTGACTGGAGCAGCCAGCACTGGCGGGTTCTACAGGTATTGCTTGATTTCGTCCAGCGCGCTTTGGCATTTGTGATCCCAAACGAATGGAGTTCCCTTCTTCATCAGGTGGCTGTAAGGACGGCATTTCCGAGAGAGGTTGGCTATAAATCGTCGTATGTACGCGAGCTTCCCTTGGAGAGACCGCAGCTGTTTGAGAGTTCTTGGCGGAGGCATGTCCATGATCGCCTTGATCTTTGATGGATCTATTTCGATACCTCGGTGTCGGACGATGAATCCCAGGAATTTGCTTGAAGAAACTCCGAATGCACACTTGAGAGGGTTCATCTTCAAGTTGTATTGTCGAAGGCGTTGAAATACGGTCTTCAGATGCTCGAGATGTTCCTCGTATGATTTGCTTTTGACCATGAGGTCGTTGATATAACATTCGATGATTTCATGTATAAGGTCATCGAAGATCTTCGTCATGGCCCTCTGATAGGTGGCACCGGCATTGTTTAGACCGAAGGGCATCACCTTGTAACAGAATATCCCCAGAGGGGTCCGGAAAGCGGTGTGCTTCTGGTCTTCAGGATGCATCTTTATTTGATTATACCTTGATGAGCCGTCCATGAAGGAGAAAACCGCGTGAGTGGACGTATTGTCTATCATCAGTTCAGTGACCGGCACTGGGAAATCGTCCTTCGGGCAAGTTTTATTGAGATCCCGGAAGTCCACGCATATGCGCACCGTCCCATTTTTCTTCATCGCCGGGACGATATTGGCGATCCATTCAGGATATTGAACCTCCTGGATAAAACCGGAGTCGATCAGCTTCTTGACCTCGGCATTGATACTCATCTCAAGCTCGAGCCGCATTCTTCTTGGTGCCTGTTTGACCGGTTTGACGTCCAGAGATATCGCCAATCTGTGCACAACAATTTCTGGATCCAGTCCCGGCATTTCGAAATAGTTCCACGCGAAGCAATCTCTATGCTGCACAAGCACGTCTTTTAACGCAGCCACCCTTTCTTCAGATAGCAGCTCGCTGACAAATGTCGGTCGCGGGTCGTTCGCCGTCCCCAACTCAATTTTCTTGAGGTTATCTGCAGTGGTATGTATTCCGTCCTCCAGCTCTTTCGGCGCTGGTGGGAATTCTGAGATCACCTCATCTTTGCTGTTTTCGAAGCACCAAGGAAGGTCATCCATGTTCTCGGGCTCTTTTTTCGATACCATTATCATGTGACAAGCACGAATTCACTTCCAAGACCAATGTAGAGCTGGTTCTGCTCTCGTTGCTTTGGGTTCGTACCTCTGTGGCGGCGTTACCCTTCAGTTGTCAGATAGAGCAAACTTGCCGAGCTGATACTGATCTTCGACCCAGTTCTTGAAGGTGAAGCAATCTTCGAGAGGGTGTCCTATTACTTGGTGATAAGAGCAATAGTTTGGGTGTGAGATTTTGCCTGCTTGTTCGGGGTGTTTAGACTCCGGCAGTGTAAGCATCTGGTATTTTATAGCTCGGTCAAGTATCTTCTTCGTCTTGTCCCGAGGAAAAGAGTACGCTCGACCCATTTTCCTCATGAGAGATAGATCTGGACCGCTCGATTCCCGCTTGCGTAGTTTCTTAGTCCCGCTTTGTTGCTGTTGAGCGCCTTTTTCGCTTCTTGACTTGTTTCTGCCTCTGCGTCGAGTCTTTTTTATAACAGGTTGACAGGGAGCGGCACTTTCGTCTTTCACGGCTTGTTGGAGGAGGCGTTGCGTTTTGGCTTTCTCGTAGATGGCCATTTCGCGGTTGTGGTCGTCTCGGACTTTTTGACCAGCTTCCCTTATAAGCTTGTCCATTTGTTCTTCGAACGACGGACTGTGCACCTTTGCATCGGGAACTTTTACTGGTTCAGGATTAGCGTCCTCCCATTGAGCATCTGCTTCTTCATTGAAGTCGTGTACGACGTAGCAATCACGGAGTAGCTTTCGTTTTTTGGACCGAATGTATCCAAGCCCGATTGTTTCCATCCTCCCACTAGGCAACTTGTGTTGAGTCTCGGGAACGTTCCAGACCCTGTCATAGAATTTGGCTTTCCGAGCGGTTTGTTTAAAGGATATCCCTTGGCGCTTTAGCAGCCTCTTCAAGCCTTCTGTATAATATCTGGGGAGACGGATAGGCTGAAGCCTGTCAAGCGTAGGATCCATACCGTGCCAGATTTCTTTCTCTACTTTGGTTTCCTCAGAGCGGTAGAATAGAATTGCTTTTTCGCTTTCTCGCCTAGGAGGGACATAGAACGTCCGCAGCTCCTCTACACTGTAGGTCTCGAATGTATCCAGTTCTTTATGATGTTTAAGCAGCACCATGGCGACTTGCAGACTTTGCTCTTCGTCAGCGGATGTTTGTATTGAAGGCCGAGCAGAGAATACAGCATGGACTTCATCTTCTGAGTCACCACCGAAGATCAACGTAGGAGCGGATGGTCCTGGTTTGTTGTATTGGGGCGGACCCGCATAAACCATTTCCTCTTCCTCCTTGGTATCACTCCCGAAGACAGGGATGGTGGCGTTAGCTTTGTTCTCCGGCTTGTGACATCTCTCCGTGTCTTCGAAATCCGGCAAGAAGTATTTGGCATCTTCATATTTGCGGACTTCGTTCACCGAAAACGGGTTCAGTTCTCCTGTCACGGTATACTCGAGACCATCCTTAAAATATTTCATACACTGATGCTGTGTAGAAGGGATGATGTTGTACTCGTGTAACCATGGTCGGCCGAGCAGAGCATTATAGAACGTCTTGGCGTCTATGACGTGGAACTTAATATCGTGACGAGTAGTCCAAAGCGTAGCGTCAGTATCACAGACCCAAGAGTTCTTGATGATTGGGAGTCGAACCCGGAGATGGTGATCTTGTCCCGAGCAAGGTGCTGGACGCTCATGCAGATTTTCTTTAACACCCGCACGTTGAGGAGATTAACGGAAGACCCATTGTCAACCAAGATTTTACCTATCTTTATATCATGGCAATACCCTGAGACATAGAGGGGACGATTGTGTTCGCACGTCCCTAGGAAAAGGTCTTCATCACCGAAAGTGACATCGGCTGTATGCACTTCTTCCAATTCATCCTTCATCTTTTCTTCGGCGAGAAAAGCTTGGAATTGTTCCGGCTCCTGTAGTGCCTTGATTAACGAGTCCCTTACCTCTTTTGATAGTAAAAGGGAGTCAAGAATGCTGAGCTGCGGGGGTAGCTTCCTCAGATGCGCTAGAACGTTGTAATCCACCTTATTTTTCTTCGGCGGGTCCTTGGAAGCTAGCTCTTCCATGACTTGGTCATCTAGGGCAATATCCTCAGAGACCTTTTCTTTCCCTTTATCTTTTTTATTTGAGGGTCCAAGATTCTTTTCAGGTAGCGTAGGATTACGCAGCCGGATATTTTCGCAGATCTTCGGCTCTTCTTCTTTTCCCGAGGTGGACTCTTTAAAGAGGGGGCTAAGAGCCATTTCTTCGTCAGAGTCGCTCCCGAATGTAAGAACTTGCAATCCCCCGGTGTTAACCATGCGACAAATTCCGGTAGTTCTGTTAAGCTCCTCGGTCGTACTTTTCCGCTCCCGACGAGTTTTGCGCTTCTCCCGTTTAAAATGTTGCCGGTGAGCGACATACCCCTGCCACCATTTATCGAAAGCTTTGCGGGGTGCGAAATCTTCCGATGATACAAGCAGTATGAGGGGTGCATTTCCGCTTCACCGGTAATGTTTCCTTCAGAGGATGGTAGCTTCATACCCATTGATATGGCCTTAGCAAACCTTTTCCTCGTCTTGAATTTGCTTTTATCTGCGATGGACGTACTTTGATTCCGCGGGAGTGCTTCAACTATTTCGTCTAATCGCCGGCGTTTGGCCCTTTCAAATATGACCGTCTCGCGTTCCCGATCAGCTTTACTTTTTAAAAGAGCTTCATTGAGGAATGCGTCAATTGTTTCATCCGATGGCCCCAGAATTTCCAGTTTAGGATCTGCCCCCAGACTTTCAGGGCAAGGAGTTTCCTCATCGTCTGTAAACGAATGGGACGTCATATGACAGCTCGCCACGTATTCTTCAGATTCATCCGACGAGCTGTCTACCTCATCTTCCTCTTGAAAGACGTGGTTGAGGAACTCTTAGAGTGTAATGGGAGTCCGTGCTTTCTGGTTGTATTCCTCCAGCGTATCAATTTGTTTTTGTAAGTCCGTGCGCTTGTCGCCAGGCTTCACGGGCTTCTTGGATTTCTTCTTCTTCTTCTTTGAAGATTTTGAAGGCTGGTTGTGAGTGCTTGGGCCACCACCATCGGTCTTTGGAGTTGGACGCGGCTTCAACATCCCTTCAATGATCTAAGGTTCCAACAGGTTCTTCCACTTGATCGCTGGGTATGTTTGAAGATCGTTCAGCATCCTCTTTGTTTTAGCTGATAGTGCGACCTCCCATAGAGCTTCTTTAACGAGAGAGCATGTTGCCCCCGGCGTATTCACCTTTTTAGAGGTATGAGGTTGTGGCGGGTTCACCTTCCATCTTTCAAACAACGCGAACTTGCCCTGTTGGTACTGGTCCTCAATCCAATTTTTGAAGACGTAGCAGTCCTCGATCGGATGACCCAGTACTCGATGATAAGGACAGTAATTGGGATCATTGACGTCGTTTGGCTGCGACGGACGTCTGGGATCCGGCAGATTCATGAGTCGGTTGCGCAAGGCCAGCGCGGACAATCTTCTCGTTTTATCTCGGGGAAACGAGTAGGGATGTCCCAGCCTTTCCTCGAGGGACAGGTATGGACGCATATTATTTTGACGGACAGCCGGTTTCAAGTTGCTCGGCTGTTGTTGAGCATTAGCGACAACAATTGCTTTTCCCTTCCACTTCTCATTTCGAGAGTCCGACTTTGGAGGGGGAGGTCTATGGCCCATCTGATCCATCTGAGCTAGCTTGTCGATCAGGGCCTGGAAGGTAGTCGGCTTGAAGAACATCATGAACTCGGATATGGTCGCCTGCGGATCAAGAGTTCCCACAAACATCCCTACTGCCGGAGCCTCTTCAATGCGTTGCTCGCATTTTGACCACAAGTTCCGCCACCGTATAGCATATTGGACCCATGTCTCGCCCGGCTTCACCCTGGCATTAATCAATGCAGTTATCGTGGTGCGTTCGCTGGCGTTTGCGAAACGCTGGGTAAACAGCAGCTCCATCTCCGCGAAGGTCTTGATAGAGTCATTTGGGGGCTCGGAGTACCACTCGAATGCTGTATCCGATAAGCTACCAACGAACTGGTGAAGTAACAACTTATCATCACCGCCGGTGTTACCGCAAAGCGCTCTGAACTGGGCAACATACTGGTAGGGATTGCCCGTCCCCTTATAGATATGGAATTTCGGTATTGTATAGCCCGACGGGTACTTAATCTGATCGTACCAGCTTGGATACGGCTGCCCCGTCTTGACAACTTGGCCAGCTGCCTCAGTCGCCTGATGAACCCGGATCTGCTGGGCTATATATTTGTCCAAGTCAGCTTTGGAGATTGTCTCCTCCTTGGCTGTCGACAGAGCCGGTGGAGGATTTGACGTTTCTCCCCTATCGTCTTCAAGGATGATTGGAGGATCTTCAGCAGGAGGATCTTGTTGGATCATCATTCCCACCATGTCCTGGAACAGGAGGGCCATTCGCTTTATATTGGCTGCTTGTTCAGCAGCCTCTTTATCTTTCTTCTCCAATATTCGGTGAAGGAATTCAGCGTCAGTTTCTTGCTCCGGGCGTTGATCAAATGACGCTTCGGGGCTTTCTTTTGGCCCAGTGAGTGCAGCCATCGCGTTCATCATTTTCTGGAGCTTTTGCTGTTGCTCCTGAGCTTTGGTCACTGACCGTGTAAGCGGTCTATGACCCGTAAATGCACGGCTGTTCTCTTTCCCCGACGCCATGTATACAGTATGGACCATGATGCCCCCGAACTTAGGGCATTTAGGCTCACCGCCTTTGGCATTTGCCGCGGGCGTGGGAATTTTCTCCGGCCTCCTTCTCTTGTGGGCCGTTGAAGTTGAAGGGGCCGTTGCAGCGAGCACCCTAGTGATTGTCGTCCTTTGCTGTTTGATTGGACGGTCCTTTTCTTCCTGCACTTTCGCCCTTTTCTGCTGATGAGAGTGACCTTGGTCAATTATGAAATCTTGAACCCTTCGCCAAACTTTATAAATTTTGGAGGATAACCGCTGAGGGGGCTGCTCCAGCTTTGTTTCCGGAACCCTCTCCTCAGGTGGAGGAGATCTTTTTAGCGTAGCAATTGGAGAGTTCTTATGTACCCTCCTAAGTGGTTCAAAGCTGTTCCCAGTTGGAACAGCGGCATTAACTTCCACAGCTGGAGCAGGTGGAGTTAGCCCTGAAGGGGAGTTGCCCCCGGCCTTCCTTACTCGGCGCCAGTGGCGACGTCGAGCGTGACAAGCCGTTGGGACTGGCTCGGCGATAGAGACAGCTTCTTCTTGCCCCCTGTCCGAATGAGGTGCTGCTGGTGTCAGCCTTTTAAAGACTGATGTTATCCTTTGAGTGGCGATGTTCAATCTGTCAAAGACAGATCCTCGAGTAGGAGCAGGAGCCGGAATAGTCAGCTTTGAAAAGACTGACTCTTTAATATGAGAAGCCGCCTTGACGACTTCAGGAACAGAGGTGGCTATCTTCCTCAGGACGACCACTTCAGGGTTCATGGGCTTCTTGGCGGGCCTATCAGGGTTCTGGCTCAGCCTGGCAAAGACAGAGGCCGCCTGCTTGATATTGGACGACCCATTGAAAGGGGCCGTTGTAACAGTGAGCCGATCGAAGACCGACTTCTTGTTCGCTTCTGGTGCGGGCATTGGCATGGTGAAGCTTGCAGGCGGGATCATGGTTCCGAAAAACAGGCCGGTGGTGGCCTGGATCACCTGTTCTACCGGCATGGCAAGAATGGAGGCCGCTTGAGGCCCATAAGCTACACCTCCAGGTGAGGTGGAGCGTCGGTTGCACTGGCACTTTGAACAGCTCGAGCAATTGGAGGCCATTGATGCTTGATTTCTACGCCAGGCAAAAGACCAAATCTTAGTAACTTAAAATCCGAAGGCAACCATTAACAAACCGCGATTCGTTCGCGAAGACGACACACGAAGTGTGGAGTGGAAAGAGGAAAAGGTCCCACCGGGCGTGCCAGAATCTGTTCCCCTCCGAACGGCAGCCAAGACATGGACGTCTTGCCTGTGATTCGGGGCAGATGCTATTTGGTTTTATCCGTCCACCTCTCCGAAGACGCCAAGTTGATTTATGGCACCGTGTATCGGAGGTTTAGACGGATGCGGCCAATGTAGCAGATTTCGTCAGATTCCCCCTCGCTTGAGGGGTTTTTGATTGTGGGGACGCTCTTCCCTGCATGCGTGAGCCCCTGCAGTTAATTATGTTACCGCATCGCGGTAACCACTTTCTCCTTCTCCAGAAATTTCACTTCGTGTCGTGTGTGTTTGTTTTGTTTGTGGTTGCCCGTGGATTGTATACAGAGACTAATTTATGTCGTCGCCCATAGGACGTGGATTAGTCCAAATCCGTATTTTCTTAGATTTGGGTTTGGGGTTTTGGTTTAAGGATACGTTAGCCCTATTTAAGGCTAAGATCAACTTAAAATTTTGCTAAGGATACGTTAGCCTAATCTCCAGACTAAGATCGACTTAACGGGATCGTTTGGATCCGACAAGAGAACAATTGGCTCTATTGTTTAGTTTAATGACGTTGCGGTCGATTTCCAGTTTAGGGACATGGTGGTCCATCATTCCCATTTGGGGACGAACATTAGTTTAAGGACATTTCGGTCCAACGTTCCCATTTTGGGACGAATATTAGTTTAAGGACGTTTCGGTCCAACATTCCCATTTTGGGACGAAAATTAGTTTAAGGACGTTTCGGTCCACGAGTTTAAGGACCCCGCAGTCCGTATCGATGTGTGGTTGTCGGGACTCATCACCTCTCTGACGTCGTTGAAGGATTACAACGATAGGGGTCAGAGGAGTTCAGAGATATACCCATGAACCGGATGTAAATTGATTTAGGAGAGCAGTCTTGCTCAGTTAATTTAATTTGAGAACTTACGGCCATGATTGGGCTAAGTCCAGTTGAGAATATTCAACGTTTTTTATCTTTGGCCTATTAGGCCTGTGCTAGGGTTTTGCCCCTATTTAATAATGCACTGCATTTCATTCTGGCTTGCTAGGCCTTTTTGATTTGGGCTCAGTCCCTTTGTAAATGATGCAGAGCATCTGTTTTGGGCTCTGCCCTTTTTTTTAAAATAATGCATTGCATTTAATTTGGCCTGTTAGGCCTTTTTTTAATTGGGCTTGGCCCTTCTGTAAATAATGCAGTGCATTAATTACTTGACAGTGGTTTGTCAGGCGCTTTGTGCCAATTATTGAGCGCAAGCGCTTGTCATAGTGACACGTGTTATACTCTGGTGAGCGCAAGCGCAACAGCGCAGTGCGCTGCGCCAGTGCGCTGCGCTGTTGCGCTACTGACACATGGTGCGATTTGGTGAGTTGCGCCAACTTTAAAGAGCAATGCTCTATCTTAAAAGCGCACAGCGCAAGTGGTCTTGGAGCTGACACGTGGCGCTCCCTGGTGGCTTGCGCCAACCCAGGAGCGCAACAGTGCAGTTTTGCAAGTGCAGGGCACCGTTTTAATAACTTAATCCAGTCTTGGATTTAAGAGAAGAATCTTTAAGATTGCAGAACCAATGGTTCATAAAAAAGTGCAAGGCACTGTTATTATTATATATATATATTTTTTTATTGAAGATCATTGATCTTGTTCTTAGATCAATGATCTTATTCAGAAGAAATTCTTCTTTATTATAAAGGTTTTTACCTTCTTTCTTTTCTTGAGTTCTTCTCACAATTCTTCAGAGTTCTCTCTGTTACTGAGTTTTTTGTTTTCTCTCTGTTGTTTTGAATTGGGGTCTAGGGGCCTTTATATAGTGCCCATTAATTTGTTAAATTTGTTAAAGAGAACATTCTCTGAGTGATTTGGGGAATTTTCCCCACCGTTGGATCTTTGATCTAAGGGCTTCTGTTTTATAGAAGACAATCTTCTTGTTTTAACAAGAACGGAAAGATCTTACTAGAATTTTAATTTTGTTTGGCGCAGATGTACCAGCGCTTGACACGTGTCGCGCAGCGCACAGCGCAGCGCAACTGTGTTTGTGCAACCGCGCTGACACGTGTCACGCAGCGTACAGCGCAGCGCAACCGCGCCTGCGCAACCGCGCTGACACGTGTCGCGCAGCGCAGCGCTTGCACAACTGAAGCGTTGCTTCCTTTAATTTTTGTTTTAAATAGAGCCTTACTCTGATTGGGCGCGCTGCCTTGGACACTGCGCTAACGTATCAACTTCTGACACGTGGCGCGTTACGCGCAGCGCACGGGATTTGAAGTGTTGCTCCAATTTTTGAATTTTTGAAATTCAAATAGAGTTTTGCTCTGATTGGGGGAAACATTAGGCAGGATGCCGCGAGATCGGTTATGTGATTGGGTCGTGTTATAGATACGACATGTTATATTAGCGGATTGATGGGCGATGTGTTTCCATACACACGCAGTTATATGATTATGGAATCGGTATGTACTAGACTTAGATCAGTACCCTATTCATGATATTACAATAATGATACCATATGGATATTAAGATATATGTGATAGGCGACCCGTACCCCGATTTTGGGATGCCGTATGATGGATTTACCGTACGAGATATAATTATGATAATAAATCCACACTCTTGACTCGAGGATGTCGTATTATATATGTTATCGTATGTGACGCTATTGAGACGGGATCACCGGCTACTAAATATATAGATCGACTCAGACTTAGGTGGTCTTCCTAACCCTTTATTAGTCTCTTAGTTTTGTCCTGTAGTTACTTAGTAGATGTGAGAGTTGGGCGCGAGTCATACTTATTTCGAAAACTAACAAATCGTGAGTATTTTAAAGACAGATTAAGGGATACTACAGATATTTCAAAGGACATACCTTTTCTTAAAAACACCGTAGCCCCTATTTTCTAAACACCACAATTCGCGCGATTTCAGACAACAAAAATGTATGACTCGTATATAGAAATGTATATTCTTGATGGTTGCGTTAATATTCATACTCCGTATATTCATGCTATTATCATCGCATTGCATGCTTAATGTGTACTTTAGTGATCATGAAACCATACTGTCAGGACACCAGCACCATTACCGATGATGCGTATGCTCCACATACACTTGCTTGCCGGCTCACACACATCATCATCGGCAATTGCCATGTCACGTACACTGTAGAAAATACTACTTCATTGGTATAAATTGCTAGCTGATAGTTTCGTCATAATTGTAACACCCGAGTCCAATACTACTATTTTTCTGTTATTGGTTGAGCATTAGATATTACTCATTTTATTTATCTGGCTTGTTTGGGTCTTACTGTAAAATTTTATCTGGCTAAGTCGTTTCTGCATATAACAAATTTTAACACCTAAAATAAAATTAAAAATATCTATCTTGGCCTACTCGTCACCCCTAGCCGCGTGGTAGCGTCCGTGCGTCGAGTTCTCGTTCCGTTCGGTGAAACGGGCGAGTTTGGACGACTACGCGCACGTACAGGTGGCCGACTTGGGGGTATGCTTTTTAATCATAAAATATTTCATTTTAAAATTTGGAACCCGCTTAAAATCCTATTATTTGAATTTCGAATTTTTGGACCCAATCCGGGCGCGATTTGGAAAGCTTTCATTTAGCGCCAAAATTCCCAATTAATATTATAATCGAAACTATATATATATAAGAGATCCTACTGTTAAAATGAATCTGGAAATCTTTAATTAAAATTTTTCTAACCCCCTTAAATCACTATCAGCCAATCACGAGGCTTTGTTTACCCCGTGGGCCCCCTCCTATCTCTCTCTCCCCATCTCTCACGTCTCACTTCCCCATATATATATAAGTTTCCTCTCACGAGAACAGTATTCATCGCGAACCCATCGACCCTAGCCCTAGCCACCGTGCCCGTCGCCGCCGCAGCCCCAACGCCGACGCCACCGCCACCATCACCCTCGCCTCTTCGCCCTCGTGCCAACCTCGACATCCTCTCCTTCTCCCGTGTGCTCGGCGCCGCAACAGGGACCCCACAGTAACCCCCGTGCCTCCTCTGTTTGGCCGGAAACATCGTCGGCGACCCTCGTCGTCGTCACCCGCGCCACCGTCGGCACCCCCTCTTCTCCTGCGCGCACCAGACCCGACCACTTCCTCACCCTCTCCAATTTCTCTCCTTTCCATACCCGCAGCGCTAACCCATCGCCTGCAACATCCTCGCCGGCGCCCCACCGCCGTCGACCCCATCGCTGTCGCGACCTCTGCAACCCCTGTAAGCCTTTTACTCCTTTTCCTCCTTCCTTTTTCTCTGGTCCCTTTGCATTCTTGTTTGCATAACTTGATGTTTCACGGTTCTCTTTCTCACCGGAATCCGGCGATGCCGACGACGTGGTCCGACGTTCCAGCGAGGTACCCTGGTCCGCGTGGTCCCATTGTTCGTTGTTTGGGTTCAATCCGTGAACCGTGCGTCCGTCGCAAGTTTCCCCGCCGACGTTACGTTCCGTTTTTCCCGGTTCACGACCCGTCGAGGCAAGTATCACTTGCTACATGCTATACTATACAATTATATATGTTTGTCTCATTAAACCTGCAAAACTTAACTCGGTATAGTTATTTTCTCATTTGGTTGCAATATGACATATATCATTTTACAATTAACATAGGAATTACAATTTGCCACTTTGACCTAAGAACCAAGTTTACCTGTTAATCACATTTTACCGTTAAATAGATTGTAGCACTTTCCCATGTAGTTCTATTACATTCGGATATTGTATTTAAAGGCTTGATATAACTGTATTGCCCATCATTTAAACTGTTGCACCGCTAAGGGTGCTCAAAACCTGTTAATATAATAAAACGGCTGCACTATATTAATGCACTATTGTGATTGAATGAACTTCTTATTGTTGTTTAATTTATTGCTTATTTCCTGCTGATAATCCCTTGTTCGATTATATATCTGTTATGAGCACACCCACGACATTGTTACATCTTGACTTGACTTTGTTACACATGATATATATTGATACACCTGACATGGTACCATTTACTATTGACTTGACCTGATGTACCATGACCTAACCTGTTACCTGATCTCGTGCCTAATGCCAACAAACCCGACATATAGTCCTCATGGACCATTCCTGTTGTCTATCCAGACAAACCTGCTGTTACCTGATCCTGTGTTGGCATTAGTTCTTGATTACTGAATACCTGACCCGACACATATAACTTGGGGGTATGGGGAAATCAAAAGTGTAAACTAAAGTGTAACTTAAAAGGGTATTACTTGATCCGTGGTCCCGGGGGGTAACGGGACAGAGCCATTCGTGACTCTTACATTTTCCTGATCCGTGGTCTCGGGGGGCAACGGGACAGAACCACTATTGGTTCCCATATTCCTGATCCGTGGTTCCAGGGGGTAACGGGACATATCCTTTGAGTTACATGGAGGATTACTCGAATTGATTTCAAAGACTTTAGAATAGAAAACCTGATAGAACAGTTTAGTTACCCACTGCACACTACCCTGCACTGCTTGTTTCATACTATTGCTTTAGTCATGTTTATTTCTGCATTGCCTATTACACTGTTCATATTATATTACTGGTTGACATGACGCGCTGACGTCTGGGTTTTGCATGGCCCAGATTCTTTACCACTGTCGCTGTCCGAGCAGGAGTACTTCAGCCAGCAGGCTGAGTTGTGAGTTCTGTAGTGGTTAGTTTATTTCCTGCATTTTTATTTCCAGATGTGAGCCCGCATTATGGAACATACTTTTCTGTTATTGTATTGGATCATTTCCTTCCACATTTATTTATCATTGACTCTTGTTATTCTGGATTGTGGACATGTATTAGATAGTTTTATCTTGTTCTTGATATCTCTACAGCCGTAATGTGACTGTGGATGGATACTTCCTACCCACAGGTAGCATGGTTGGCTATGTCACGTGCCCAATCTTGCGTACTCTGGAAAGCGGGGCGTGACATGGTTCTTTTGGTATCAAAGCCTAGGTTAGTTGGGTTGATTCTTTTGTAGTTGGGTATTGTACCCAATACACGAATCAGAATACCCGTGTTTAGGAAACATGTCCTGCCACCTTGACCGTTTTACCATTCTTGAATCACATTCTTCCTGATTATATCTTTTACGATGTGCAAACTTCCTTTGCATATCGATTCGAAAACCCGATTTCTTGTTATCTCTAGGACTTAGGCGACTTGGGTGGAGTTAAGTAATTGTGGCTATGATACCGCGGCATAGTTACAATGCGGTACTCTATTTAAGTATCTTGGAGTTCTAGCCTTGATCTATATATTGAATCTATCATCATACTAATGTTGGGTGTTTTTGATTTCAGGAATATGGCAGATAAGAATTTCAAGACGTATCAGAGGCGCGTGGACGAAGCCGCCATGTTAGGAGTAATACGAGGAATGCTGGAGAATTAGAAGAGGCATACTGAGCTGATCCAGCAGCAAGCAGATTCATTTCAGGAAGGTTTGCAGGCCATTCGGCAGTCTGTAAACAACGCTGGAGCTAAACCAGTTGACCGGGTAGGGACCGTGGCAGACTTCAGACGTTTGGGTCCGACTACATTCACTGGTTTGGAGGAGCCGTTGCCAGCAGAGCAGTGGCTAGTTGACACGGAGAATTTGCTGATTATAGCACAGATTCCAGAGGACAAAAGAGTTGATGTGGTGCGCATTCAGCTAGTGGATTACGCCCGAGAGTGGTGGCTTATGGAGGAGACCCGCTTGCCCAAGCCGATCAGTTGGGCGGAGTTTTCTAGGAGTTTCCTGGAGAAATTCTTCCCGCGGACTGCACGGGAGGAAATGGAAGAGAAATTATTGGGCTGAGGCAAAATGGAGCACACGTGGACGTGCATGCAGCGGAGTGGACGAGACTCAGCCGTTTCGCTGGACCTTTAGTCGCCGACGAGGCAGACAGGGCACGAAGGTTCATGCGCAGTTTGGATGTGGACATCCAGAGGCAGATTGTCTCCCTGGGTTTGACCACTTTCTCACAGGTTCTTACGGCAGCTCGGGAGCAACAGAGTTTACCGGGGATGAAAGGGAGCTTGCAGCAGACAGCAGTTGCGAAGCCCGCATTTGTATCTAACCGAGATCATGGGCACAAAGGTATTCCAGTGGATCGTCGTGGTGTAGCACCCATGAAGAAGACTGTGGTCGTGGATCGAAGAAGGGACGTGATTTGTGACTACTGCCGTTTACCTGGGCACATGCAGAAGGATTGTCGAAGGAAGCTGGGACTTTGTTTGGTTTGTGGAGCGGCTGATCACGCAGTTGGTGCCTGTCCGTCGAAGCTTCGTACGAGGGATGATATTCAGAAGCCTCCGCAGAGACCGTTCCAAGGGCAGAAACAGCTGACTCAAGGACCTAATCAGGCTCGAGCTTTCACCTTGACAGCTGAGGAAGCTAAGGCATCAGGAGAAGTGGTTTCAGGTATTCTACTCGTTCATGGTTTTCCCGCAGTGGCATTATTTGATTCTGGTGCATCCCATTGTTTTATGTCATCCAAGTTTATAACTACACACTCGATTGCCTGCACGACCCTGTCTAGTTTCTGGGACATACACACTGGGAATGGGAAAATTGTATCTAGTAGGGAATGTAAAGACTGTACAGTTGTGGTGTGCGGACGGGAGCTTTTTGCAGATTTCTTGGTGATTGATACGGGCAGCTACGAGGTCGTCTTGGGAATGGACTTTCTCGGCACTTTCCACGCTCACATTGACTGTAGGGCAAGGATGGTAATTTTCCAGATTCCCGGACATCCTGAGTTTACCTTCACTGGAGGAAGCAGTTCTGTCGGGCCAGTCGAGTTTAGGGCTAGGCCGACCAATGTTATTCTTGCAGCAATGGATGTTGATAGTAATGAAGAGCCGGCGGTTGTTCGCGATTTTATAGATGTGTTTGAAGATATATCGGGTTTACCGCCGAAGCGAGACATGGAGTTCGCGATTGACATTATTCCTGGTGCAGCGCCAGTATCTAAAGCGTATTATCCAATGGCACCAGTAGAGTTAGAAGAAGTCAAGAAACAAGTTGCTGAATTGCTTGAGAAGGGTTGGATTCGAAGCAGTAACTCGCCTTGGGGAGCTCCAGTCCTTCTAGTAAAGAAGAAGGATGGCACGAGAACGATGTGCATCGACTATCGAGAATTAAACCGGGTGACTATCAAGAACAAGTACCCGATCCCTCGCATTGGAGAACTTTTTGAGCAGCTTAGTGGCGCGAGGGTATTCTCGAAGCTGGATTTGCGATCCGGATATCATCAGGTCCGAGTGAAAGCAGAAGATATTTGCAAGAGGGCGTTTCGAACTCGGTATGGACATTACGAGTATCTAGTGATGCCCTTCGGAGTAACGAATGCGCCGGCAATACTCATGGAGTTGATGAACCGAATCTTTTCACCATTCTTGGACCAGTTTATTATGGTATTCATTGACGATATTCTGGTTTACTCGAAGAGTTTGGAGGAGCATGCTGAGCATTTGAAGATCGCACTGCAGACATTGAGACAGAAGAAACTGTATGCGAAGATGAGTAAGTGCGAATTTTGGCTGGAAGAAGTGAAGTTTCTGGGGCATGTTGTGTCGGGCAACGGAATCGCCGTCGATCCCGAAAAGATTGCAGCAGTTCGAGATTGGCCTATTCCAAGGAATGTAGCTGAGATAAGAAGTTTCCTTGGATTAGCCGGCTACTACAAGAGATTTGTTGAGAACTTCGCTCGTTTGGCAGAACCGTTGACCAAGCTTACGCGCAAGGAAGTACCTTTTGTATGGACGGATAAATGTGCGTTGGCTTTCGAGACGTTGAAGCAGAAGTTGATAACCGCCCCTATCCTGACCGTACCAGACAATTCCGGAGGACTGGTGATTCACAGCGACGCATCTGGGAAAGGATTGGGATGTGTTTTGATGCAGCATGGGAAGGTCGTAGCATACGCATCAAGACAACTGAAGACCCATGAGAAGAATTATCCAACTCATGACTTGGAGCTTGCGGCTGTAATCTTCGCTTTGGAGATTTGGAGACACTACCTTTTGGGTGAGAGAGTCGAAGTTTTTACAGATCACAAGAGTTTGAAGTATGTGTTCACTCAGAAGGGGTTGAACATGAGGCAGCGTAGATGGTTGGAGCTGATGGCCGACTACGACCTTGATCTTAAGTACCATCCGGGAAAAGTTAACGTCGTGCCGGATGCGCTTAGTCGGTTACCAGCGATTCAGGTGTTAACTACGCAAAGAGAGATCATTGCAGATTTTCGAAGATTCGACTTGGAGGTTGTGCTACCACATTCTACGGGACAGTTAATGCAGTTGCAGGTACAGTCGTCCTTGGTTGAGAAGATTAAAGCGGCACAATCGCAGGATCCTAGACTGCAGAAGTTTCGAGAGCAGGTTGAAGCCGGACTGCGAACAGATTTACTGGTCCACGAAGATGATTCGTTGAGGTATGGTAGCCGTTTGTGTGTGCCAAAGGGAGATGTTCGTGAAGAGCTTATGAAGGAGGCACACAGTTCAGCTTACTCTATACATCCAGGAGGTACAAAGATGTACCGAGATATTCGACAGCATTTCTGGTGGGAAGGCATGAAACGGGAGATTGCTCGCTTCGTGGCTAAGTGCTTGGTATGTCAGCAAGTCAAGGCTGAACACCAAAGGGCTGCTGGTTTGTTGCAACCGCTTCCGATTCCTCAGTGGAAGTGAGAACATATAACCATGGATTTCGTGACGGCTTTACCGCGGAGTCCAAAGGGCAACAATGCAGTATGGGTGATTGTCGATCGGTTGACCAAGGCAGCTCACTTTATTCCTTTCCGGGTTGGTCAATCAACGGAGACTTTGGCAAAACGGTACATGCAGAAGATTGTAAGATTGCATGGCGTACCGGTGAGCATCGTGTCCGATCAGGACACTCGGTTCTTATCACACTTCTGGACGAGTTTACAGGAAAGTTTGGGGACTCGATTGAAGTTTAGCACAGCTTATCATCCTCAAACTGATGGTCAGTCGAAGAGAACGATCCAAACTCTTGAAGACATGTTGAGAGCATGCATGTTGGACTTCAAGGGTTCATGGGAGGATCATCTACACTTGGTGGAGTTTTCTTACAACAATAGTTTCCAAGCAATTATCCAGATGGCTCCGTTTGAAGCTTTGTATGGTCGTAAGTGCCGTTCACCTGTTTATTGGGATGATGTTGGTGAACGAAGATTATTGGGACCAGATTTGGTGGTGTAGACAGTCGAGAAGGTTAACACCATCAGAAAGCATATGAAGGCAGCTCAAGACAGATAGAAAAGTTGGGCTGACACGTCAAGAAGACCTCTAGAGTTCGCCGTGGGTGATTTGGTATTCTTGAAGATATCACCGACTAGAGGAGTGATTCGTTTTGGGAGTCGAGGGAAACTTAGTCCACGATTCGTTGGACCCTTCGAGATATTGGAGCGTGTTGGAGAGGTAGCGTACCGTTTGGCGTTACCGCAGTCCTTGGAAGGTGTGCACGATGTGTTTTATGTATCTCAACTACGAAGGTATGTTCGAGATGAAACACACGTCTTGGATCATTCGGAGTTAACTGTACGGGAGGACCTAACTTTTGAGGAGCGACCGGTTGAAATCATGGATCGTAAGGAAAGGGTTCTTAAGAACAAGATTATCCCCCTTGTGCTAGTTTCTTGGAGTAATCGGTCGCATGGAGAGTCCACTTGGGAGCGAGAAGACGAGATCCGGCAGAAGTTTCCTCACCTTTTCCTATAGTTTTCTATCTTGTATTCTTGGAATTTCGAGGACGAAATTCTTTTTGTAGTTGGGTATAATGTAACACCCGAGCCCAATACTACTATTTTTCTGTTATTGGTTGAGCATTAGATATTACTCATTTTATTTATCTGGCTTGTTTGGGTCTTACTGTAAAATTTTATCTGGCTAAGTCGTTTCTGCATATAATAAATTTTAACACCTAAAATAAAATTAAAAATATCTATCTTGGCCTACTCGTCACCCCTAGCCGCGTGGTAGCGTCCGTGCGTCGAGTTCTCGTTCCGTTCGGTGAAACGGGCGTGTTTGGACGACTACGCGCGCGTATAGGTGGCCGACTTGGGGGTATGCTTTTTAATCATAAAACATTTCATTTTAAAATTTGGAACCCGCTTAAAATCCTATTATTTGAATTTCGAATTTTTGGACCCAACCCGGGCGCGATTTGGAAAGCTTTCATTTAGCGCCAAAATTCCCAATTAATATTATAATCGAAACTATATATATATAAGAGATCCTACTGTTAAAATGAATCTGGAAATCTTTAATTAAAATTTTTCTAACCCCCTTAAATCACTATCAGCCAATCACGAAGCTTTGTTTACCCCGTGGGGCCCCTCCTATCTCTCTCTCCCCATCTCTCACGTCTCTCTCTCTCTAATCTCTAACTCTCTCTCTCTCTTCCCCATATATATAAGTTTCCTCTCACGAGAACAGTATTCATCACGAACCCATCGACCCTAGCCCTAGCCACCGTGCCCGTCGCCGCCGCAGCCCCAACGCCGACGCCACCGCCACCATCACCCTCGCCTCTTCGCCCTCGTGCCAACCTCGACATCCCCTCCTTCTCCCGTGTGCTCGGCGCCGCAACAGGGACCCCACAGCAACCCCCGTGCCTCCTCTGTTTGGCCGGAAACATCGTCGGCGACCCTCGTCGTCGTCACCCGCGCCACCGTCGGCACCCCCTCTTCTCCTGCGCGCACCAGACCCGACCACTTCCTCACCCTCTCCACTTTCTCTCCTTTCCATACCCGCAGCGCTAACCCATCGCACGCAACATCCTCGCCGGCGCCCCACCGCCGTCGACCCCATCGCTGTCGCGACCTCTGAACCCCTGTAAGCCTTCTACTCCTTTTCCTCCTTCCTTTTTCTCTGGTCCCTTTGCATTCTTGTTTGCATAACTTGATGTTTCACGGTTCTCTTTCTCGCCGGAATCCGGCGATGCCGACGACGTGGTCCGACGTTCCAGCGAGGTACCCCGGTCCGCGTGGTCCCATTGTTCGTTGTTTGGGTTCAATCCGTGAACCGTGCGTCCGTCGCGAGTTTCCCCGCCGATGTTACGTTCCGTTTTTCCCGGTTCACGACCCGTCGAGGCAAGTATCACTTGCTACATGCTATACTATACAATTATATATGTTTGTCTCATTAAACCTGCAAAACTTAACTCGGTATAGTTATTTTCTCATTTGGTTGCAATATGACATATATCATTTTACAATTAATATAGGAATTACAATTTGCCACTTTGACCTAAGAACCAAGTTTACCTGTTAATCACATTTTACCGTTAAATAGATTGTAGCACTTTCCCATGTAGTTCTATTACATTCGGATATTGTATTTAAAGGCTTGATATAACTGTATTGCCCATCATTTAAACTGTTGCACCGCTAAGGGTGCTCAAAACCTGTTAATATAATAAAACGGTTGCACTATATTAATGCACTATTGTGATTGAATGAACTGCTTATTGTTGTTTAATTTATTGCTTATTTCCTGCTGATAATCCCTTGTTCGATTATATATTTGTTATGAGCACACGCACGACATTGTTACATCTTGACTTGACTTTGTTACACATGATATATATTGATACACCTGACATGGTACCATTTACTATTGACTTGACCTGATGTACCATGACCTGACCTGTTACCTGATCTCGTGCCTAATGCCAACAAACCCGACATATAGTCCTCATGGACCATTCCTGTTGTCTATCCAGACAAACCTGCTGTTACCTGATCCTGTGTTGGCATTAGTTCTTGATTACTGAATACCTGACCTGACACATATAACTTGGGGGTATGGGGAAATCAAAAGTGTAAACTAAAGTGTAACTTAAAAGGGTATTACTTGATCCGTGGTCCCGGGGGGTAACGGGACAGAGCCATTCGTGACTCTTACATTTTCCTGATCCATGGTCCCGGGGGGCAACGGGACAGAACCACTATTGGTTCCCATATTCCTGATCCGTGGTCCCGGGGGGTAACGGGACATATCCTTTGAGTTACATAGAGGATTACTCGAATTGATTTCAAAGACTTTAGAATAGAAAACCTGATAGAACAGTTTAGTTACCCACTGCACACTACCCTGCACTGCTTGTTTCATACTATTGCTTTAGTCATGTTTATTTCTGCATTGCCTATTACACTGTTCATATTATATTACTGGTTGACATGACGCGCTGACGTCTGGGTTTTGCATGGCCCAGATTCTTTACCACTGTCGCTGTCCGAGCAGGAGTACTTCAGCCAGCAGGCTGAGTTGTGAGTTCTGTAGTGGTTAGTTTATTTCCTGCGTTTTTATTTCCAGATGTGAGCCCGCATTATGGGACATACTTTTCTGTTATTGTATTGGATCATTTGCTTCCGCATTTATTTATCATTGACTCTTGTTATTCTGGATTGTGGACATGTATTAGATAGTTTTATCTTGTTCTTGATATCTCTACAGCCGTAATGTGACTGTGGATGGATACTTCCTACCCACAGGTAGCATGGTTGGCTATGTCACGTGCCCAATCTTGCGTACTCTGGAAAGCGGGGCGTGACATGGTTCTTTTGGTATCAAAGCCTAGGTTAGTTGGGTTGATTCTTTTGTAGTTGGGTATTGTACCCAATACACGAATCAGAATACCCGTGTTTAGGAAACATGTCCTGCCACCTTGACCGTTTTACCATTCTTGAATCACATTCTTCCTGATTATATCTTTTACGATGTGCAAACTTCCTTTGCATATCGATTCGAAAACCCGATTTCTTGTTATCTCTAGGACTTAGGCGACTTGGGTGGAGTTAAGTAATTGTGGCTATGATACCGCGGCATAGTTACAATGCGGTACTCTATTTAAGTATCTTGGAGTTCTAGCCTTGATCTATATATTGAATCTATCATCATGCTAATGTTGGGTGTTTTTGATTTCAGGAATATGGCAGATAAGAATTTCAAGACGTATCAGAGGCGCGTGGACGAAGCCGCCATGTTAGGAGTAATACGAGGAATGCTGGAGAATTAGAAGAGGCATACTGAGCTGATCCAGCAGCAAGCAGATTCATTTCAGGAAGGTTTGCAGGCCATTCGGCAGTCTGTAAACAACGCTGGAGCTAAACCAGTTGACCGGGTAGGGACCGTGGCAGACTTCAGACGTTTGGGTCCGACTACATTCACTGGTTTGGAGGAGCCGTTGCCAGCAGAGCAGTGGCTAGTTGACACGGAGAATTTGCTGATTATAGCACAGATTCCAGAGGACAAAAGAGTTGATGTGGTGCGCATTCAGCTAGTGGATTACGCCCGAGAGTGGTGGCTTATGGAGGAGACCCGCTTGCCCAAGCCGATCAGTTGGGCGGAGTTTTCTAGGAGTTTTCTGGAGAAATTCTTCCCGCGGACTGCACGGGAGGAAATGGAAGAGAAATTATTGGGCTGAGGCAAAATGGAGCACACGTGGACGTGCATGCAGCGGAGTGGACGAGACTCAGCCGTTTCGCTGGACCTTTAGTCGCCGACGAGGCAGACAGGGCACGAAGGTTCATGCGCAGTTTGGATGTGGACATCCAGAGGCAGATTGTCTCCCTGGGTTTGACCACTTTCTCACAGGTTCTTACGGCAGCTCGGGAGCAACAGAGTTTACCGGGGATGAAAGGGAGCTTGCAGCAGACAGCAGTTGCGAAGCCCGCATTTGTATCTAACCGAGATCATGGGCGCAAAGGTATTCCAGTGGATCGTCGTGGTGTAGCACCCATGAAGAAGACTGTGGTCGTGGATCGAAGAAGGGACGTGATTTGTGACTACTGCCGTTTACCTGGGCACATGCAGAAGGATTGTCGAAGGAAGCTGGGACTTTGTTTGGTTTGTGGAGCGGCTGATCACGCAGTTGGTGCCTGTCCGTCGAAGCTTCGTACGAGGGATGATATTCAGAAGCCTCCGCAGAGACCGTTCCAAGGGCAGAAACAGCTGACTCAAGGACCTAATCAGGCTCGAGCTTTCACCTTGACAGCTGAGGAAGCTAAGGCATCAGGAGAAGTGGTTTCAGGTATTCTACTCGTTCATGGTTTTCCCGCAGTGGCATTATTTGATTCTGGTGCATCCCATTGTTTTATGTCATCCAAGTTTATAACTACACACTCGATTGCCTGCACGACCCTGTCTAGTTTCTGGGACATACACACTGGGAATGGGAAAATTGTATCTAGTAGGGAATGTAAAGACTGTACAGTTGTGGTGTGCGGACGGGAGCTTTTTGCAGATTTCTTGGTGATTGATACGGGCAGCTACGAGGTCGTCTTGGGAATGGACTTTCTCGGCACTTTCCACGCTCACATTGACTGTAGGGCAAGGATGGTAATTTTCCAGATTCCCGGACATCCTGAGTTTACCTTCACTGGAGGAAGCAGTTCTGTCGGGCCAGTCGAGTTTAGGGCTAGGCCGACCAATGTTATTCTTGCAGCAATGGATGTTGATAGTAATGAAGAGCCGGCGGTTGTTCGCGATTTTATAGATGTGTTTGAAGATATATCGGGTTTACCGCCGAAGCGAGACATGGAGTTCGCGATTGACATTATTCCTGGTGCAGCGCCAGTATCTAAAGCGTATTATCCAATGGCACCAGTAGAGTTAGAAGAAGTCAAGAAACAAGTTGCTGAATTGCTTGAGAAGGGTTGGATTCGAAGCAGTAACTCGCCTTGGGGAGCTCCAGTCCTTCTAGTAAAGAAGAAGGATGGCACGAGAACGATGTGCATCGACTATCGAGAATTAAACCGGGTGACTATCAAGAACAAGTACCCGATCCCTCGCATTGGAGAACTTTTTGAGCAGCTTAGTGGCGCGAGGGTATTCTCGAAGCTGGATTTGCGATCCGGATATCATCAGGTCCGAGTGAAAGCAGAAGATATTTGCAAGAGGGCGTTTCGAACTCGGTATGGACATTACGAGTATCTAGTGATGCCCTTCGGAGTAACGAATGCGCCGGCAATACTCATGGAGTTGATGAACCGAATCTTTTCACCATTCTTGGACCAGTTTATTATGGTATTCATTGACGATATTCTGGTTTACTCGAAGAGTTTGGAGGAGCATGCTGAGCATTTGAAGATCGCACTGCAGACATTGAGACAGAAGAAACTGTATGCGAAGATGAGTAAGTGCGAATTTTGGCTGGAAGAAGTGAAGTTTCTGGGGCATGTTGTGTCGGGCAACGGAATCGCCGTCGATCCCGAAAAGATTGCAGCAGTTCGAGATTGGCCTATTCCAAGGAATGTAGCTGAGATAAGAAGTTTCCTTGGATTAGCCGGCTACTACAAGAGATTTGTTGAGAACTTCGCTCGTTTGGCAGAACCGTTGACCAAGCTTACGCGCAAGGAAGTACCTTTTGTATGGACGGATAAATGTGCGTTGGCTTTCGAGACGTTGAAGCAGAAGTTGATAACCGCCCCTATCCTGACCGTACCAGACAATTCCGGAGGACTGGTGATTCACAGCGACGCATCTGGGAAAGGATTGGGATGTGTTTTGATGCAGCATGGGAAGGTCGTAGCATACGCATCAAGACAACTGAAGACCCATGAGAAGAATTATCCAACTCATGACTTGGAGCTTGCGGCTGTAATCTTCGCTTTGGAGATTTGGAGACACTACCTTTTGGGTGAGAGAGTCGAAGTTTTTACAGATCACAAGAGTTTGAAGTATGTGTTCACTCAGAAGGGGTTGAACATGAGGCAGCGTAGATGGTTGGAGCTGATGGCCGACTACGACCTTGATCTTAAGTACCATCCGGGAAAAGTTAACGTCGTGCCGGATGCGCTTAGTCGGTTACCAGCGATTCAGGTGTTAACTACGCAAAGAGAGATCATTGCAGATTTTCGAAGATTCGACTTGGAGGTTGTGCTACCACATTCTACGGGACAGTTAATGCAGTTGCAGGTACAGTCGTCCTTGGTTGAGAAGATTAAAGCGGCACAATCGCAGGATCCTAGACTGCAGAAGTTTCGAGAGCAGGTTGAAGCCGGACTGCGAACAGATTTACTGGTCCACGAAGATGATTCGTTGAGGTATGGTAGCCGTTTGTGTGTGCCAAAGGGAGATGTTCGTGAAGAGCTTATGAAGGAGGCACACAGTTCAGCTTACTCTATACATCCAGGAGGTACAAAGATGTACCGAGATATTCGACAGCATTTCTGGTGGGAAGGCATGAAACGGGAGATTGCTCGCTTCGTGGCTAAGTGCTTGGTATGTCAGCAAGTCAAGGCTGAACACCAAAGGGCTGCTGGTTTGTTGCAACCGCTTCCGATTCCTCAGTGGAAGTGAGAACATATAACCATGGATTTCGTGACGGCTTTACCGCGGAGTCCAAAGGGCAACAATGCAGTATGGGTGATTGTCGATCGGTTGACCAAGGCAGCTCACTTTATTCCTTTCCGGGTTGGTCAATCAACGGAGACTTTGGCAAAACGGTACATGCAGAAGATTGTAAGATTGCATGGCGTACCGGTGAGCATCGTGTCCGATCAGGACACTCGGTTCTTATCACACTTCTGGACGAGTTTACAGGAAAGTTTGGGGACTCGATTGAAGTTTAGCACAGCTTATCATCCTCAAACTGATGGTCAGTCGAAGAGAACGATCCAAACTCTTGAAGACATGTTGAGAGCATGCATGTTGGACTTCAAGGGTTCATGGGAGGATCATCTACACTTGGTGGAGTTTTCTTACAACAATAGTTTCCAAGCAATTATCCAGATGGCTCCGTTTGAAGCTTTGTATGGTCGTAAGTGCCGTTCACCTGTTTATTGGGATGATGTTGGTGAACGAAGATTATTGGGACCAGATTTGGTGGTGTAGACAGTCGAGAAGGTTAACACCATCAGAAAGCATATGAAGGCAGCTCAAGACAGATAGAAAAGTTGGGCTGACACGTCAAGAAGACCTCTAGAGTTCGCCGTGGGTGATTTGGTATTCTTGAAGATATCACCGACTAGAGGAGTGATTCGTTTTGGGAGTCGAGGGAAACTTAGTCCACGATTCGTTGGACCCTTCGAGATATTGGAGCGTGTTGGAGAGGTAGCGTACCGTTTGGCATTACCGCAGTCCTTGGAAGGTGTGCACGATGTGTTTTATGTATCTCAACTACGAAGGTATGTTCGAGATGAAACACACGTCTTGGATCATTCGGAGTTAACTGTACGGGAGGACCTAACTTTTGAGGAGCGACCGGTTGAAATCATGGATCGTAAGGAAAGGGTTCTTAAGAACAAGATTATCCCCCTTGTGCTAGTTTCTTGGAGTAATCGGTCGCATGGAGAGTCCACTTGGGAGCGAGAAGACGAGATCCGGCAGAAGTTTCCTCACCTTTTCCTATAGTTTTCTATCTTGTATTCTTGGAATTTCGAGGACGAAATTCTTTTTGTAGTTGGGTATAATGTAACACCCGAGCCCAATACTACTATTTTTCTGTTATTGGTTGAGCATTAGATATTACTCATTTTATTTATCTGGCTTGTTTGGGTCTTACTGTAAAATTTTATCTGGCTAAGTCGTTTCTGCATATAATAAATTTTAACACCTAAAATAAAATTAAAAATATCTATCTTGGCCTACTCGTCACCCCTAGCCGCGTGGTAGCGTCCGTGCGTCGAGTTCTCGTTCCGTTCGGTGAAACGGGCGTGTTTGGACGACTACGCGCGCGTATAGGTGGCCGACTTGGGGGTATGCTTTTTAATCATAAAACATTTCATTTTAAAATTTGGAACCCGCTTAAAATCCTATTATTTGAATTTCGAATTTTTGGACCCAACCCGGGCGCGATTTGGAAAGCTTTCATTTAGCGCCAAAATTCCCAATTAATATTATAATCGAAACTATATATATATAAGAGATCCTACTGTTAAAATGAATCTGGAAATCTTTAATTAAAATTTTTCTAACCCCCTTAAATCACTATCAGCCAATCACGAAGCTTTGTTTACCCCGTGGGGCCCCTCCTATCTCTCTCTCCCCATCTCTCACGTCTCTCTCTCTCTAATCTCTAACTCTCTCTCTCTCTTCCCCATATATATAAGTTTCCTCTCACGAGAACAGTATTCATCACGAACCCATCGACCCTAGCCCTAGCCACCGTGCCCGTCGCCGCCGCAGCCCCAACGCCGACGCCACCGCCACCATCACCCTCGCCTCTTCGCCCTCGTGCCAACCTCGACATCCCCTCCTTCTCCCGTGTGCTCGGCGCCGCAACAGGGACCCCACAGCAACCCCCGTGCCTCCTCTGTTTGGCCGGAAACATCGTCGGCGACCCTCGTCGTCGTCACCCGCGCCACCGTCGGCACCCCCTCTTCTCCTGCGCGCACCAGACCCGACCACTTCCTCACCCTCTCCACTTTCTCTCCTTTCCATACCCGCAGCGCTAACCCATCGCACGCAACATCCTCGCCGGCGCCCCACCGCCGTCGACCCCATCGCTGTCGCGACCTCTGAACCCCTGTAAGCCTTCTACTCCTTTTCCTCCTTCCTTTTTCTCTGGTCCCTTTGCATTCTTGTTTGCATAACTTGATGTTTCACGGTTCTCTTTCTCGCCGGAATCCGGCGATGCCGACGACGTGGTCCGACGTTCCAGCGAGGTACCCCGGTCCGCGTGGTCCCATTGTTCGTTGTTTGGGTTCAATCCGTGAACCGTGCGTCCGTTGCGAGTTTCCCCGCCGATGTTACGTTCCGTTTTTCCCGGTTCACGACCCGTCGAGGCAAGTATCACTTGCTACATGCTATACTATACAATTATATATGTTTGTCTCATTAAACCTGCAAAACTTAACTCGGTATAGTTATTTTCTCATTTGGTTGCAATATGACATATATCATTTTACAATTAATATAGGAATTACAATTTGCCACTTTGACCTAAGAACCAAGTTTACCTGTTAATCACATTTTACCGTTAAATAGATTGTAGCACTTTCCCATGTAGTTCTATTACATTCGGATATTGTATTTAAAGGCTTGATATAACTGTATTGCCCATCATTTAAACTGTTGCACCGCTAAGGGTGCTCAAAACCTGTTAATATAATAAAACGGCTGCACTATATTAATGCACTATTGTGATTGAATGAACTGCTTATTGTTGTTTAATTTATTGCTTATTTCCTGCTGATAATCCCTTGTTCGATTATATATTTGTTATGAGCACACGCACGACATTGTTACATCTTGACTTGACTTTGTTACACATGATATATATTGATACACCTGACATGGTACCATTTACTATTGACTTGACCTGATGTACCATGACCTGACCTGTTACCTGATCTCGTGCCTAATGCCAACAAACCCGACATATAGTCCTCATGGACCATTCCTGTTGTCTATCCAGACAAACCTGCTGTTACCTGATCCTGTGTTGGCATTAGTTCTTGATTACTGAATACCTGACCTGACACATATAACTTGGGGGTATGGGGAAATCAAAAGTGTAAACTAAAGTGTAACTTAAAAGGGTATTACTTGATCCGTGGTCCCGGGGGGTAACGGGACAGAGCCATTCGTGACTCTTACATTTTCCTGATCCATGGTCCCGGGGGGCAACGGGACAGAACCACTATTGGTTCCCATATTCCTGATCCGTGGTCCCGGGGGGTAACGGGACATATCCTTTGAGTTACATAGAGGATTACTCGAATTGATTTCAAAGACTTTAGAATAGAAAACCTGATAGAACAGTTTAGTTACCCACTGCACACTACCCTGCACTGCTTGTTTCATACTATTGCTTTAGTCATGTTTATTTCTGCATTGCCTATTACACTGTTCATATTATATTACTGGTTGACATGACGCGCTGACGTCTGGGTTTTGCATGGCCCAGATTCTTTACCACTGTCGCTGTCCGAGCAGGAGTACTTCAGCCAGCAGGCTGAGTTGTGAGTTCTGTAGTGGTTAGTTTATTTCCTGCGTTTTTATTTCCAGATGTGAGCCCGCATTATGGGACATACTTTTCTGTTATTGTATTGGATCATTTGCTTCCGCATTTATTTATCATTGACTCTTGTTATTCTGGATTGTGGACATGTATTAGATAGTTTTATCTTGTTCTTGATATCTCTACAGCCGTAATGTGACTGTGGATGGATACTTTCTACCCACAGGTAGCATGGTTGGCTATGTCACGTGCCCAATCTTGCGTACTCTGGGAAGCGGGGCGTGACAATAATACTAGTGCGCATGCCTTTATATGCTAATTTAGATATTGCATTTATTACTGTGATATTTCATGCATATTTATATATTCATTTGCCATGCTATATTATCGGCCAGACCGGATTGCCGGAGCCCGGTATTCACTGTTATTGACCCTTCATTTTGGGATTTCGGATTTTTCCATGAGATTTCTGGATTTGGAGAAACTGCAAGGATTTTATAAACTGATTTTCATTTATAAAAATAGAAAGTGCGGTTTTCTCATGATATGATATGAGATATGTCCACCATGAGTTTTCTCAGCTCTTGAACGGTATCATACACCCGATTCGAGGAGGAGGAGGAACCGTCTGTGGGTGCATGGTGAACCGGGTGCGGTACTCCGGAGCGAGAATATCGCAGTTGATGGCGTTGAGCCTGGCAGGGGAGCACTACCGACCGGTGATTTGTGACGCGGTGGATATCCGGAGGATACCGACGTAGTCGTGAGATTTGATGAGGGGCCGGTCCGGATAGCCGGAGCCCAGGGGCCGGTCCTGATAGCCGGAGCCCGAGATATTTAAACTTTGAGGTATTGAGATTATATGATATGGGCCAGTCCGGATAGCCGGAGCCCGAGATATTGGATATATGTTTTGTGTCGATACTTGACACGGATTTTTATGTTGATTTCATTGATGATATCTCGATTTTTATACAGAAATCTCACTAATTTATGAAAACAGTTTTCTCATTTAGATGTATTCTGTTTTCATGCATTCATACATCTTATATACGATATGTTGCTATCTGAGGCACTGACACGAGCACTTAATATTACACTTATGTGTAGATGTTCAGGGTTATATTATTTTGAGGATATATTATCGTATGACCTAGGATTGAGTCATACATGCGATTTCTGGTTGGCAACTCATCCCCCGTTGTGCCACAGTTTCTTGCAGGTTTTGCCGTACAGGTTTTCTTGACGGCTTTGCTGGCATACTGTTTCTTTCTGGGTGATTGCTTTGATAGGTGGGTTCACTCGTATCTTGACCACCATTGTATATTTATTTATTTCAGTTGTATCTAGTAACTCCATCAATTAGACTTGTATATTTGATAGACATAGAAGACCAGTATATATTCTTTCGACCTTAAAGTCGCGCTTGTATTATTATGGTTTTCTGGTGGATATTGGGTTTCTTCTGAGTTTTGATCCTCGCCCTTCAGCGTTGTATATTATATTGCTTGCGTGGTTGTGGTCGCCAATTGGCCAAGAGCCAGCCCCCTCTTGGGATTGCCTTTATTCATCATATATATTATTCATGTTTGTACTCGTTTGGGGCCAGTTTTTACAAAGGAAACTCTGCCGAAATTTTTGGAAAAGACTTGATGTTTTAAAAATGCTTACTGCGGCTTATTTTATTAAAACCACTTGTTTTAAAACAAGTTTTCCTTCACTTTCTCTTTAAAATGGTTTAGATTTCTGGGCTTTTGGCTTACTTGAATTAGGTAGAGTCCTATAGACTTCACATGTTGATAGAGCCCATAGGATTCTTGCTTGACTACCAGCAGTATGATGGCGATCATATACGTGAGAGTTGGGTGGTCTATAAGCACATCCTTAAAGTGTCCCTAGTCGTGGGAGTTTCGAGACTGGGCATCGATACTCCATGAGTAGACTAGTGTATACGGATCGAGACCCCGATGAGGGGTGATGGACGGTCTCACAAGCCATTGGTGTCAATTAGTTCACCTAAGATAGTATACAGGTGCTCATTGGGTTATGAGTACACCGGACGGACTCGCCGGGAACATGCTAGTTGGTATTATACCTATTGTCAGATAGCAGTTCCCAATTGACATGTGTATAGGTTAGTCTATCGACCTGAGATCGTCATTTGTCTCGTGTGAGTTCCCACTGTGCTTTGATTACTACCCTACCACGGCTCGAAGGAGTCGTGTAAACTGGTTTTAGTTGGGTATAGTTCTGAGCTATATGGAGGCAGTGAGCGGATCGTTAGGGGATTCGTCTCTTCCGGTATTGGGGGTAGAGGTCGCGGAGTGCTTGGGTGGCCATCACCAGAAATTCTTGGTCAAGGTAGTCGAGAATTACTGATCTAGGATCGGTAGTTTTCTGGTGGTGATGGGCTTCATACCAACACTAAATATCGCGTTATTTGGGGTCTGACTTTATCCACCCCTCTAGACCTGATATGCGATACTCATAGACGAACGGACCGGACTCTATGAATATTGTTACTGTCAGGCTCAGTAGGGTTTCAGGATGAGTTCGCTCGTCGGCCTCCCTTTCGCTCAATACCTGGGTAGCCGTTACGTACAGCTAGTGCCACCGACGTACTTGTGGTTAAACCCATTTCCAGCGTATTGACGAGTCTTTAGAGTCTCACACAGAGGGTTTCTCTAGTTCGGGCAAAACGTTGTAGAGGCCGTATGGTTTTATGGCAGCGTTCGATCATATACGTGCACTCATGCACCATGATCGGACGGATCATACTAGTGGGTTTTGGTTTAAGCCGGAACCTAATATTAGATTGTTG
Organism: Agapanthus africanus; assembly: GCA_030015575.1. Classification (NCBI taxonomy): domain Eukaryota; kingdom Viridiplantae; phylum Streptophyta; class Magnoliopsida; order Asparagales; family Amaryllidaceae; genus Agapanthus; species Agapanthus africanus. Next base: position 540,458,445 of record CM057346.1, read on the forward strand.
GATTACTTTCGTCTCGTAGTATTCGTATTCAGTCGGAATACGAATACGAGTATGTATATACGGATGAGGGGTATTCTTGTAATTCGTTACAAGATAACTTTAGTTGATGCCATTTCTTTTTATTGTATTAAACATTTAGGTTTTTTTTTGGTTAAATGTTTAATATTGATTATGTGTAAAGTGTGAGGGCAAGTTTTGGCTTGTAGGCATTTAATGATAAAGCATGGACTATGCTTTATTGTTTATATTTTGTTGTGAGATATTTTTTATGGCATGGAGATAATTTGTGGCCATGATTTTTCATTTGGTTTGCTATCAAAAATACCACACAACACCAAAAGAGAGAGGCAGCCACATTGTTATTCCTTGCACATTGCTTTTTCTTTTGCAAGCTAAGACTTGAGCTCACACTTTACACATACATGGGCATCTTCTTCAACCTCCACTCTATCACTCTCATGTGTTGAGAACCCTAGAATGTTTCGAGACAAAATATTCACACACTATCTCTACATCATCTTGGACACCTAGGTTAGCAAACTAGTTGTTTGAGTTGCTTCGGTTTTGAAGCGGGAGCCCGTATTAAGAATTCTCGAGGTGGATCGTCTTCGACGAGGGAGACCGGAGAGCGGACTTGTTCGGGGCAGCCGTCGAGGAGCTTGAGAAGAGATTGAAGACCGAAGGACACGGATCGATCGGTATAATCTCTAAACACTTTATAGATTGCTAGTAAACAGTTAATGGTTCGATCCGGGTAATTGGTTGTGGTGGCTCCAAGTTTTACAAATTTTTGTTCCGCATATGGCCACGGATTGATGGCCGGGGTGCTGCCGTAACCCAACGGCGGAGTAGGCCAAAGGTTGCAGAGGTGAGAAGATGGGAGCATTCCCAACGGGGGAGACCGGCGTTGCCGGGTTTTTAAGGCATTTCGCCGGGTCAATAACGACGGAAGGGGCTAGGGTTAGGTGCCACGTGTCATGTCGTCTCGTATACCTTTGTGCACATGTTTAAATAGTCAGTGACTTTTCAGTTTACGTGTAGTGCACGTGTAGACTCTTGGGCTTCTAAAAAAATTAAAAGAAATTAAATAAAAAGAATGTGTGGCTGATGAGATTTGAACTCGGGTGTTATGTCTCAGCAGTGCAAGGTCTTACTAATGAGCTACAAACTCCTTCTTGCTGTTCAAAAGCAAAACAAACTTATAATTCGTGCTCAGGATTAGGTGTCCCTTTCTGTATTTTAAAAAAAAATCGTACAGAAAGTTTAGGGTTGTTACAATATGTTAGCGACTAGAGATTTCGTTGAGCCTGGGGCAAACAGCTAAAAAATTATGTGTCTCGATCTGCAACAACAAAAAACGCATGCTACATTGCGTGAAAATTGGGCCCAGTTACGTATTGGTGGGCCAAAGCACTGTAGCCCAAGAAGCAAACGACCTTAAATGAGATTTTGGTAAGGTTGTTTAATTAAGCATTCATTTATTACTTTTGCATATACGTATATGATTGTCATGCCCTGCTTCCCAAAATACGTAAACACGGCACGTGACAGAACCAACCATGCTATTTGTGGTTAGAAATCATCCCTCTACGGTCACATTACGCCTGTCAATCGGATATCAAGAACAATAAAATAAAATCTAGCTAACACATACCCATCTGCCACAATAAATAAAAATCAAGAAATACAAATAGCGGAAACGAATCAAAATCCAAATAAAAATAATATCTAAATCACGTCTCATATAGGCTCACATCAATAAAATAACACTACGGAAATAAAAGAAATTAAGCATCTCTAAAATTAAACATCTAGCTCATCATTGCTCGGCTTGCTTGCCAAAATACTCTTGATCTGCCTGCGATAAAATCAGATGAACTGGGCCATGCAAAACCCAGACGTCGGTGCGTCATAAATACTACAATAATAGTAATAACCAAGATATGATACTATGATTAAACATGAATATAAATGATAAACACAGGTATAAATATTGAGTTACATGTATGTGGTGTGTATCCTAAAATCTATACTTCTAGCTTATCTATTCTACGAGTCTTTGAAATCAATTAATGTAATTATCATCGTAACTCAACAGTATATATCCTATTCATTCCCCACAGGACCACGGTACAATATATCCCGTTCATTCCCCACGGGACCACGGTACAATAAACAGTGATTATTCCGTCGCCCCCAGAATCACGGCAAACAATAATAATATTATCTTAAGTTACGTTTCGGTTACATTCTTGATTTCCCCTTTCCCCCCAAGGTTCTGTGTTCAAATCAGATATTGACGATATAAATCTAATGCCAATATAGGATCAAGCAAGTACAGTTTGTGTCTATGCAGACAACAAGTCAGGTCCGTCAGGACAACAATCAGGATTGCTGGCATTAGCAATAAGATCCAAGTAACAAGTCTGATAATGTGTCGTGAACATACCATGTACTGTATATTAACCAAAAAAGATACCAATGTAAAACTGTAATCAATATCGAAACACAATTACTGCCAGGATCCATATGTATCTATCTGTAATAACCGTTATACGTCAATTACCATGTATATGATGCAATCTAGATAACATATTGAACTTTTATAGTATGATAATATCATGATGTTCCAGTATGCAACTAGATAAACTATTATCAGTATGGATACAGACGGATGCTATAAAACTGTAAATCGGTAATTTCTGCTGGATAGTAAAACACATGCACTATAATTTATCAAATAAATATTGATATAATAAAATATCATGTTGCAAGTTTAGAACTTGCCTGATAGAATCTTACGTTGAGATACGGATGTCATGTTCCGACGTCGAAATAAAGTCACGACACAAAACTTACGCATGCAGGACTGGACCTGGCTGAGCAGCTACGTGACGTGGTGACTGGATTAGACGAAGGTGGCCGGGTCGTTTGGATCGTCGGCGACGTACGCAAATCCGGCGAGACGGCTGGAAAAGAAAATAAAAAAAAGAAGAAGAAGTTACTGTTGGGGTTCTCTGTACTTGGAGAGGACAGAGGAGAGAGAGGCGACGAGGTGACGGCGATGAGAGACGAGCAGCATGGGTTTAGAGTTCCACGTAAGTGAGAGATGAAGAAGACAAGGATGAAAACGAGGGAAGAGAGAGGGAGGTTTTTTCAAATTATTTATATTATATATATAATATATATTATATAGGGAGAGGGAGAAGGAGACATAGAGAGAAATGAACAGAAAGATTGAGATTTTATATTTAAAATTAATTAATATTATATATATATATATTAGTTATATAAAATATATTATATATATATTGTGGGATTTTACAGATAATATCATATTACTCCGAATATTATCCGTGTCCTTTCAAAAAACTAATTTTTAAATATGGAGAATATACGTAAGAATTTAAATTATGATACGATTCCTGTAAATAAAAACATATACCCTCAAGTACGGATCTACGTAAATATATGTAGCGATCCAAATACTAATTTGTTTAACACTTAGGATCTGAACATGATATATGGGCTCAACCACATGATATGGAGTATTATGACATGTAAGGTTAGATAAGAAAATATGTTATTTGATTCTATATTGTATCATAAAAAAATATGTAGATTCTAAAATATATTATATATGTTTATAAAATCTAGATTTGCATGAATACTCTGTACTAGCAAATATTTGATATAATCTTGAATCATGATGAGTTTTAAATATGCGGGTCGGGTCGGATAATAACCACAACTACCAATTGCACTATCCGCAACCCAAAAACAACAATAATAAAGAATTTTTCCGCAAGATTTGAAATACCCCAAATATATAGTATGACAGTGCTAGGGTGTTACAATGATGCTAAAACATTTTCGGTGTTTCTTTGTAGGTGCGCTTTTCCGTTGTCTGGTGGATTGACAGCTCTTTTGTACCACTACACATCATCCGAGACCGACTGTTTATATACATGTTGGGGAGTTGGCGGATCATAAACACGCGGTCGATAAGAAATGGAGGGACGCTACCACCGATGAGACGAAATGGGATGGCGAAGCCTGTGACTTGGATAGTTGAGTATTGGGCCGCCATGATCCAGCACATCAGTTCCGATGAATTTAAGGTACGTATATTGCTTAAACTGTAAAAACATTAGACGCTAATCCTTTATTAGTATGGGATATTATATCATATCTAAATAGCATGCAAGGAAAGAGCAGGGATCAGTGGCGCAGAGCCATAACGCTGATCATTGGTTGGACGGAGGGATGAACTCCTCCAGTATGGAGTTGCTTATGTAAGATCAAATCTGATATTTTTCTGAATTTGTCTATTTTGTAAAATTGATCTAAATCGAATTTTTGTCTAAATGACAGGCGAAATAAACGGGAGAAATGCCCAGTCGTGTTGACATTTATGGTATGGGGTCTGCGCCACTCAGCATTCCCCAGCTCACAGGAGTCGACTGAGCATTACATAAGTATACTCCTATACGGGTTTATTTCAGTTATTTAAATTACATAATTTCGCTTTCAATAATAAACTTAACTTAGTTCATACTGTAATTTCGTATATCAAGAGATGAGTAGAGAGATTGATGAGCAGGTGGCGGCGTTTGTCGAGGAGCATGATCGAGGTCCTACTCCCGTTAAGCTTCATGTGATCAACGAGGATGTCATTCAGCGACACAATCCGGATCGGCACGGGAGAGTTCATCTAGATGGCCAGGGCATTTCGCCTACGGTATATCACAACTATCAAGGTCCGGAGTTGCATCCTCTTCAAGTACGCCCAGGGATATTCATTCAGGACCCCACGCCCCATGTGGCCCCATCTGCATCTCCGTCCACTCTTGTATTCCATGGAGAAGAACCATCTCATCATACTCTCGTGGGTTCTCGAGCACCTGTCTTCTCGTGTCCTTCTACATCTAGACCCTCGTCGGCCCCGGGTTCACGAAGGGGGTGTCGGAACAAGAAGTCCACGAGGACATTGAGGCGATGATAGAGATAATCTAGAGCTTGAAGCGTCAAGGGAAGAAAGTACTTGATGTAAGTTTGATAATCCTTGATTTCAATATAATTTTTATATAATTATCGATAATATTAAGTACTAATATTTGTTTATTGATAACACTATAGTACCTATATGATTTCAATGCAATTCCGGACGACGACGACGCCTAGTGAGCTCAAATGGAGTGGATAAGCACAAAACGCACGCGCATCGATGAATCACTCCATTCATACATTTTTTCGTTTTAAGAAACTGGATAATTACGATTATAATGAATGAATTGATTTTGTAATTGAATTGAAATTGTTATTGAATTGAATTGAATTCGTTTTAAGAATTTGTAGTTGTTTGTACTGAATTGATTGAATTGAATTGAGTTGTGATTGTTTGTACCGAATTGATTGTATCGAATACTCGAAAACCACGCAAAATCTGCTCTATTTTTTCACTGTATACAACCTATTTCGTCGGGTAGTACCCGACGAAATAAGCTGCAAACAGGAAAATTTTCCCGGTATTTTCGAGCTTATTCCATCGGGTATATTCCGACGAAATAAAGTATCCAATGAAATAAGTTATTCACCCGATGAAATAAATGTTATTTCATCATAATTTATTTCATCGGACATTAGCCAACCAAATATGTTTAATTCATCACGTGCTCCTTTTTTCATCGGGTATCACCCGACAAAATAAGAGGGTATTTCCTGTAATGATCAGGATTCCTTTATTGATGACTTCTTAAGAAAGTTGTGGGTATGCGTTCTAAAGCCGAAGATCAAGAATTTTAAGATTTTCAGGAAGGTTGTTGTGGAGAAGCAGTTTGGAAAGCATGTGAAGGTTTTTCGTTCCGACCATGGTGGAGGGTCTGCAAGTCAGAAGGATCGTGCATCAGTACACCACTTTTGATTCTAGGAATATTGGAAAAGTAGAGCTAATGGTTTAGACGATATTTGGAAAGAACAGGTATTCATGGCTTACAGCTGCAATTCTGAGAGAGTTTCGGATAGAAGCTATATCTACTGCCGAGTACCTCATCAATCGATCACCATCGTCGGTGGTAGACATGATAATTTCTAAGGAAGTATGGACTAGAGGGGCTGGGAATTACTCAAGGGTTCGTAGTTCTAGATGCGGAGCAAAAGAGCATAGGTCGTTGTGTCTTGGTACTAAGGGTGGAGTAATCAGCCGACGTTTGATTGTCATTGAGTCTGTGATGTCTTGGAGAAAACAGATTCAGGCATATGGTGAGCAGAGAATAGAGTCACTGAGCCAGGTAGTGTTCGATATTTCAGTCCAGGTTACAGATACAGATGAGGTGGTTGGTATTTCGATTCAGGAGAAGAGTCTGGTAAGCCAGTTGTGCGGAGGCCTATAGGATTCAGGGGAACGGGAGAGGCTAGGGACGAGTCTCTGAGGATATTTGATCGAGAGTTCGACGGAAAGTCTGCATAGGAGATTCGTGGCATGGATATTGTCATGGATGGGGAGTTGCGTCCGTTGCAACAGTAGATCGAGCAGGATCTTACTTAGTATGAGTGTAGCAATTCTAAATTTTCTGTACAACTTTCTGTACAATTTTTTCAAAAAATACAGAAAGGGGTATTTTTGCCTGAGCACAAGATATAAGTTTGTTTTGCTTTTTAATAGTAAGAAGGAGCTTGTAGCTCATTGGTAAGACCTTGCACTGCTGAATCAAAACACCAGAGTTCAAATCTCATCCCCCACATTATTTTTAATATTGTTTTGTTTTGAATTTTTAGAAGTCCAAGAGCCTACACGTGCATAACTCATAAAAACTCCAATACACATATAAAAAAACTGACTCAGGGGCTACACCAAGCGACGAGGGACACATGGCAGCGAGCCCTGGCCCGACTCGGCTGACTTGGGCCGGCGACTCGGCCGACTCGGCCCGCCTCCGCCGGCCGAATTCGGTCGGATCGTCGAGTTGCCTTCATGAAAGTTCTGCCTTTTTGTATTCTAATAACCCATGTATACTTTAATTTCTCTGCACAGTAACAGAGACATTAAAAAACCCCCATTAACCTATTTTTTAATACAATTTTCATACAACCTTTCACCTTCCCTAACCCTAGCATTACCCTATAAATACCACCCCTAAACACACACCCCTCACTCACAATTCTGTCCAAACTCTCAAGAAAACTTTCTAGAATTTTGTGTACAAGTGGAGTTAATAAAGGGCGAAACTCCGGCGATCTTTCGACGACGACCCCAGGAGCTTCCGGCGACGAAACGATGCACCGACACCTCCTACCGATTCCTCTCTCTCTTCTCTTGAATCTAAACCCATAAGTCCTACCTTCTCTTCTCTAATCTTTTCTAAAAACTCATATTACTAAAACCCGACGAAATCGGAGTTAATCCGATTTCCGATTCGGTTCTTTCTAGAATCCTCACTTTTCCTTAAATACAATCATACTAAACCCTTACATGTTAACTATTAAACATTAACAAGTCATATTAAACAAGTTCCATATCAAAAGGATTTCTATTTCAATTTTTATCGTACTTTTTCACTAAAATACCATATAATTTAATTTCGACATTAAAACATCACAATCTTGCTATACCTTTAAGTAGATCACGAGATAATGACCTACCTCCTCACGACACTCATATGCAATATAGCACAATAACTTTCGGGAATATAGAATACGGGAAAACGAAACTTTACATATAATACCATTTACTATTAAAACCGTTTTCTACAAGATTACGTATTTTTACAATCTTTGCAAAACGCTGCTACAACCCATTTTAAGGAACCCGGCTGGGATGATGTGTATTATCACACATCCCTGAGCTTAGTGGTGCGAGATGTAGACCTCCGCAAGTAGCATTCGGTCTCGAGAGATTTAAAATACAAATATCTTAAGAAAATGAGATTTTTAGAAATATAATATATATTAAAATTATTTTTATATAAATATATAAATATATATCATTAAAATATCTATTTTTGTGATAATATAAATATTCCAACTTTTTCTAGAATCACAAGAATCACTTTACATTAAAATACCATGAATTCCATACAAGTTCAATATTACAATTAAATACCCTATATTATAAAATCAGGTTATTTTCACTAGAAATATCACAAATATAAAATCTATATCTATGAAAACTCTATAGATGATAATTAAATACTTGGGGTGTATTTTGAAAATTATACAAAAGTATTTTACATAAAACCCCCTCAAGTTCTATAAATTACCCTAAGGACCCTAGTAAATATAGGTTTAAGCGAGACAAATCTCTTGAGCCTTAGGGAGCCGGAGAAGTGGTTGCTTGCCTATTTAAGGTAGATAACTTTAAAACGGTGTTATCAACACGATAATCGTCTTTAAAAAAGACAAAAATCCTACCGCCCATGTGCAGCGGTTACCGATAACATCAAAACAATCAAGACTTCAATTTCTTTTCTAATTGTTCTGACTCGGACTGGGTCTCATTATAAATAATCTGACTTGAATATGATTCGAGTAGAATCTACAATCTACAATCCAATATGAATCCATGAATCCATATATTCAATGTATTCAATATGTATTGACTGAACCGAACCATGGATATACTTCCATTTACATGATTCTCCAGTTACATCCATGATTCTCCAGTTACATCCATTTACTGATATCATAGTTTCGGCAAGTCATCCAATTATACAATCTATATTACAAGATAATACAAGTTGCAATACAATACAAACAATTCAAACGATACTTCACGGGGTTTAAGGGATAGATTGGTACGGAAGGTGTTAGAAGTGCATGGCACGAGACTGCAAGATTTAATACACCTAACCTGAATACCACGCCGTTGTTCCAGGATTTCTAACGGATCCTTATACTTCCATTTGCCTCTAGTCTCTGGTATATAGAGACTCCTCTCGTATACACTGACATTCTTCTGTACCAAATTACAAGCAACATCGTTAATACTAAATACAACATTATAATAATATAAGACAACTTTAAAGGCTACACTCTCTCTCTTACTCTCTGTCAATTCTACTTCTCACTTATTTTTAGGACTTACCGAGCGATTTGTTCGCTGACGACATTCTCTTTCTTTCTCTGAATGTCGTCAGGTGTTTCAGACCTTCCAGAGATCGAGCCCAGCACTGAAGATTTGGATCAGTTTACTGAAAATCCCGAGCTGTAGTTTCACTTGTACATTTTCCATTTCATTTCAGTACTTTCCATTTCTGTTATGACATTGTTTAGGCATTGCTTTCATTCAGATGTATTTACTTTTCCATGTATTGTACAAAAAAATGTTGATAAATAAAGTTGTTGTTTTATTACATTTGTCTCTTGTGTATATTCTTTTATATTGCTTAGATACGCTTAGCGTATTTACTTCAGAGTAGATACGTAGCGGCCAGTCGCGTCCCCTTCGCCGTACACCGGGAAGCGAGGCGCGACAATAAGAGAGAGGAGAATCAGCCCGTGTCTTCTCAGTTAGTGGCGCACTTCGAATTAGTATCATCATTAGGGATAGCTGGCGATGGGGACAGTTGGAGGTCGAGGACAGGTTACAGGGGTATGGATGCGGTGCCAGGAAGATCGACGCTTCAAATTGTTACCACGGCATCAACAGGAGAGGTAGGGTTGGTAACCGTCTTAGAGGCGGTTAGGGAGATCATGTATTTAGAAGGTTGTTGGTTTTGGGTGTTCTACAGGAGGTGAGAGTGTTCTTCTTAAGAGACGTGAAGATAGTTATGGCTCTTGCGAAGGTTGGTACCCGTAGGAATCCAACGGTTGCATTTACGGAGATGGTTTCGAATATCGAGTTCAAGCAGTGCTTGGACTTGATCTGCCTAGTTGATTGATGAAGACACGACGACGACAAGAGCATGAATCCAAGGTTTTCAAAAAAATGTCGAGATATGAAGAATTTCCAACAAGGTGGAGATTGTTGATTTTTTATGGAAATTCCCAAGTTCTAAATCAAGTCCTAATCGGTTTAGAACTTGATTCCAAGCTTAGAAAGATTTAGAAAAGAAAATTTGGTTTGTATTTGGAAAGATTTTTATTGCCTAATTAGGCCTCTTAAACCAAGTCTTTCTAGATCTTCCATGTAGGCTATAAATATAAAACTAAATGGCATAGGATTTTTAAGAAGAGAGTTGCTAGTATTTCTCCACAATTAAAAGGGGCAACCGTAAAGCCAAGAGAGAGAAAGAAAAGGTTTTGTGAAGATCAGGAGAATACTTGTATTAGGTCGTGATCGTAGAGGGTAGTTCTCGTGTAATTCCTTCTTGATAATAGAAGCTCTCGTCGTCGGATTGCAGGATTAAGTGCAACTTACGCCGAACCTGGGTAGATCTTGTGTTTGTGCTGTTTGGTGTGCTTTTTGATAACTTGTATTATTTTGGTAATTGTTCTGTTAGTCTTTTCAAATAGATTCGAATCATGCGATCCTGTTATATTTCCCGTTGCGACTCTTGGTATGGTTTGTAATTCTTTTGATGATCACGGGTATAGAAATTATAACTTTGCCTCTTGGGAAGAGTGCAGTGTTCGAACCCTAAAAATCCCAAGAAGAGAAGTAATCACAAATTAACGCTTTCAGAGCATACTCATGGATCCTTGGGTGTGTGTGTGTGGGTTGCGTGTGCATGTGTTGTGTTGTGTGTTGGGTGCACGCGCCTGTGGTAGGTTAAGGCTTCCGTGCCAAAAAAAAACTTTATGAAATATTGTGATATTAAAATTTTTAATAAAGCCAGCATTGATTATTCATGATAAGCTCCCATTTATTCCATTTCATTTATTTATGCATACATACTACTGCAAAGTAGTAGTGAGACCGGTATGATTACACGTAGTGACAAATTCCTGATTCGGTAATGATTCGGCGAGGTCGAAAACTCGGATTCGGAGAACTATTCGGAAAAAATCAGCAGGTATTCGGGAAAGATTCGGTAAGTGTTCAGGAAATGTTCGGGAAGGATTTCGAGCAAAAAATTAATATAAAATTAATATATGAGACGCTAGATTTTGATTTCATGAATTATTTGCTGTTTTTTGAATAACTCGCGAATAATTCAGGAATTATTCGCGAATAATGCAGCAATAATTCGGCGCGTTCGGTGATGGCGAATAATTCGCAGATTTAATCGGCAGTCACATAATTCGCGAATTATTCACGAATTCATGAATTATGTGTCTATGCTATTGCATGGTTTTTGTCGTACATATTTCCCTCTCCTCATCAAGTGCTAGCCCTTTCTTGAGACCATGGTGCTAAAATCCGCAGCTCCTCCCCTCTGTTATCCTTCACCTTCCTCGGCTCCTCTCTCCGAATCCTATACGCATTCGCGATCACATCCTCCGGAAAACCTCGAAACACGGACGACCTCCCGAAAATAGGGCTAACGATTGGATTTGCGTCCGTTTTGAAGGAAACCCATTCAAATTCTTCGTTGTTCCTTGCCTTCTTCACGACCGCAAAGTCTTGCGGCGTGGCGATGAACTGGCCTTGATGGAGCTCTCCGTTGAAGACGGAGTTGCCGTTGTCATCGACTATTTGGAACCTCGCTCTTCCATTGATGACATAGATAACGCTGCGGGCGTTGATGTTCCAATGTGGTGCAAGGACTGCGTTCTGGAAATAGACACTTACAATGTTATTGTTAAGTTTCATGTTAAAAATGACAAATTATAATTCATTTTATTGTCAAGCAAGCTTCATGTAAAAGTTTTATAGCATGAGACCATTAATTGAAAGGAATTTCACGAGGATTAATTAATTTACGAACAATATATATACACATCACCGGCCGACCTCCAACATGGCTAGCTGTCTTGAATCAGGCCACTTATATTCGAGGCCAGGTAAAAAGGGTAGTCCTACAGGTGACTCGAGATGTATCTGGACTCCGATAGAAGACCAGATAGCAAATTTACTAACCACGTATAAGTAAAGACATGGTTTTGATTTAACATTCTAGCCATTAACGGGAAAAAAAAGTGGGAGCTAGCATTCATTGATAACTAGATCAGTACTCATTTAATAGCGGGTGTATACAGTGCTAAACCATGAATGGCTTTTCGATGGAAATCGAATTTAAACATATGTATTTTTATAATAAGAAATAAATATTTAACTTAATTACGACATCCCCTATATATCAATTAGCAAACCTAATAACCTATATGAACATATTCTGCTGATAGTTAAAATACTGCATTCAATTAGTTTATTATCATATTAGAGTCAAACATATAAACATCTAGCTAGGGTCGGATCAAAACAGAGCCGAACAAGAAATTGGCCTGATAATTAATTAATCCCGCCCGTATCGCCAGACTTACTCTGTTGAGAGATCCCCTTTCGGCACTGAGTCGGAGGTATCGAAGGGCGGGGAGCTTCTGGCTCTTGAGGGTGGTGATCCTTCCTGCATGAGGGTTGTACACGTCAGCCCTAGAAGGATCCTCTACGTTCTCCTTGAGCCTCAGGTTGCACAAGGCTTCTTCCAATCCATTATCAACCCCTTCAAGATCTCCTCCCTCCCTACTATCTCTCTCTTCTTCACCTCTCTCTCTCTCCTGATCTCCCTTCTTTCTCTTTCTTCTTCACCTCTCTCTCTCTCTCTCCCCTCACCCTTGTTTCTCTCTCTTCTTCACCTCTTTCTTCTCTCTCATCTTCCTCTTGTTGTCTCCTTTGTGGCCTCACCAGTTGAACCCCGTTCTCAACTCTCACAATGCCACCTCTATGATCATCTCTCTCCCCCTCAGTTTCTCCGCTATCTCTCTGCTACTACCGGAAGCCTCTCTGCCAAAAGCTCGACATCGAATCCACTCAATATGTTGTTGTTGCCCGACGATCTCCCTTCTTCGTGATGGTCATGATGCCACCCTTCTCTTGGTTGGTTCCCTGCCAGGAAGAATTTCTAGAAAGGCCGTTGCACACAAAATCACAAATTAGAGCCCTATTTACTTAATCATATTTTTTTAAAAATAATTAATACAAAAACTTGGTATAAATGTTTTTCTTTTGTTCATGAACATGATAAACTAGCTAGTATTTGCTTACTGTATTAATTTATTATGATTTTTCTATATTTAATTGTTATTGTATTAAATAGAAATTAACTAGATAGCATGCATACCCTATAGGGGTTTGATCGAGTTGGTAAGCGGAGTTGCCAGTGTCTAACACCCTGACTACAATCACTGGAGTTTCCCCATCATTGTAGAACCAATGTGCTGCAGTCAAAGCTACAACATCTCCCTTCCGGATGCACCAGATCTTTTGATGCTGGTCTCCAGAATAACGCTGTTCTCGTCGGTCATGTTCTCGCTCTTGTGAGTTGAGATTGTTCCAAGGATTGGAATGATTCTGGACATCCTGGGAGCACAACTCTGCTTATACCCCTACCTGCATCAAATGTGACATATAATGTTAAACATTATGTCAGCCTGCCAGCATCCAACAATTTAACCTTTGGGGTAAAGTATCCCAATTTCCACTTATGTTAAATTAGAGTCAGACTATATTAAGTAAATGCCTGCCAGCATCCAACAATTTAACCTTTGGGGTAAAGTATCCCAATTTCCACTTATGTTAAATTAGAGTCAGACTATATTAAGTAAATATGTATTAAAATCTAAAAAGTTCATGTCCTCTCTCTCTCTCTCTCTCTCTCTATATATATATATATGAGAATAATGGAGAAAAGAGGCCATAGGAGGGGATTCCCTCCTATGGCGTCGAAAAATATATATATATATATATGAGAATAATGGAGAAAAGAGGCCATAGGAGGGGATTCCCTCCTATGGCGTCGAAAAAATAGAGGTCATAGGAGGGGATTCCCTCCTATGGCGTCGAAAAAATACAACCCCCATAGATTTTTCCGACGATCGGCACCAACCATCTTCATCGTCATTATCTAAGATGTGGGTACACCAAATTTCATGTGATTCCACAACCTTTTCACCGTTGATTTAGCAATGTAAAAAGTTCTATTGTCGGTAAACCGTTAATTTTGAACCCGCTAAGTCAACGGTGAAGAAGTTGTAGAATCACATGAAATTTGGTGTACCCACATCTTAGATGATGACGATGAAGATGGTGGATGCCGATCGTCGGGAAAAACTAGGAAGCAGGTATTTTTTCGACGCCATAGGAGGGAATTCCCTCCTATGGCCTCTTCTCTCCATTAATCTCTATATATATATATAGTTGGCACTCATTTTCTTGCTTAATATTTATAATGAATGCATATATAAATTACTTTATGAACCATACATAAGTTCAAATAGCTAGTTGATATATGATTATAGCTTATGTTATTATTTAGGAACTATGGACTAATAGAATAATAGAATATATAACAAAACATATTTGCATCATAGTTTTTGAGCAAATATATCAAGAAATAATTATCCTAACAATTAGTAATTAATTAAAGCATGCATGCATGCCTTGTATCACGTAGTTGAGCCTAGGAGCATTAGAGAAAGATGGAAGCAACAGTCCTTTAGGCTGCATGGTGTGCCTAGTTGCCGCAAAACCAGCTGACCGAAACTGCTCCTCGCTCTCATCCCAGAACTCTGTCACTCCAGCCTCCGATTCAACCCTTCCACTAGGCTCGACCGCACGAATCTGCTTGAACTGGCGCTCGCTCTGGCCTCAGGAGCCACTTCTTGATGTCTCATGTGACACCAGGGTTCCATGGCCTAAGAGGAAGAGCAAGAAGATGAGGGAGAGCTTAGGGTAAGCCATGAACTACTAGCTAGCTTAATATGTTGCTTAAGAGTGGATACGGGCTCTGTGATTTGAGACAGAGAAAGGGCGTGGGTATTTATAGGCTAAGGGGGTTCATCTTGGGCTTGGACCCATTTGCATGGATAAGTGACAGCTGCTGGAGCTCTTAGTGGGCTTGTATAGGCTGTTTTGACGTTGTATGGGCCCACGTGGAGAGATAGAGGTGGGTTTGGCCCATTTGGGGGCGGGATTAGGTACAAAGTTCGGAACAGGAGCAAAATTGTTGAAGCAGTAAAAATTAAAATTGGGCAAGCAGGTAAAGCACATATGTAGGTAAATTGGAGGCTCGAATGTTTGCCCCTTTCGTTTGCCATAGAGATAAACCGATTGGGCTGGGCCAAGCCTTTCTAACATTTCAATGTAAAATCCTGGGCATGAATTTAAGCAAGGGTTAAACGGAGGAAGCCAACCAAAAACAGCAAACCCATCTAACATTCCAAAACCTTCATTTTTTCCCTTGCTTAATTGTTGTTACATTCTCCATCCAAAAATTACATGACTTGACCAAAGTGCCTCTACAAAATAAAAAGAACAAAACTGACATTTTGAGAAACTCAAGGATATGTTTGTCAAGTCACCAAAATTCAGGACGGATGTTGAGTGAGGGAGCAAAATGCTATTTTTAAAATGTTAGGAGGGTTTCTCAGTTTTGTGCCAAACGTTAAGGCATTTAAGCCTTTAATCAACAAGATTTGGGATTTGGTGGTCTTTGTAAAAATGCTAAGCCCATTTGTTAAAAAGGCCAACAAACTGCTCAAACAAAATTTGCAAAACGAGTCAATTTTCATGCTTTCTACGTGGCGCGTGCCTTATGGAATTTTTCCTAACTTGAAGATAAAAAGCATCGGCCTCTAAATAAATTTTTCTAACAATTTTATTTTCTTGATATAAAATCGATCTTTTTTGGAAATTTCAAAATGCGCAGCAGAATCCAAATTCGAATTTGAGGTAAAATTCCTTAAATCTTCTCAATTTATCGTTTCTATCGCTTGCAGATTAGGGATTCATCTCGAATTAGGGCTTCCTAAAATTAGGGTTAGGGTTTGCAATGAACTGGTATGTTTTGATATTTTGGAGGTTGAATTTTGTGCTATATTGCTGGACTAAAGCTAAAAAGCTCGAGTTTTTATGTAATATATTCTTTAAAATTCGCATTTTTACATATTGCAGTTCGAGTTCATCTTCTTGAAAATGGATCGAGCAAAGCTGGCAGCATTGGGAGAGCGTTTGAAGATCGGAGGTGAACGATTAAAAAGCGGCAGCGCAGAAAATTGGAGAAAAGTTAGTGGGAAAATGAAGGAAATTCTCCAAGGCCTATCACAAGAGGCGAAAATGGTTGAAGAAGCTACATCTGATACCTTAGAAGAGCCCAACTGGGGCCTCAACTTAAGAATCTGTAATTTTCTCAACAGCGAGGAGTTTGATGGATCTGAAGTCGTTAGGGCAATCAAAAAGAAGATATGTAGCAACAACGCGGTGAGTCAAAGACTGAGCCTTGATCTGTTGGAGGCTTGTGCGATGAATTGTGATAAAGTGTTCTCTGAGCTGGCATCAGAGAAGGTGTTGGATGATATGGTGAGAATGATGGACAATCCACAGACGGTTTATGCTAATCGACGGAGAGCGAAGCAGCTGATTCAGGCGTGGGGCAAGTCTGATGATCTCGGGTATCTACCCGTGTTCAGACAGACATATCTGGTAGTTCTTTGGTACCAAGTTTGATATCGTAGTTCTGTTGGGATGTCGATATGTACTTGCTTATTCATGATCGGCTTTGTTGGTTCATGTTGTTTTTATGTTCCGGGCTTTTTTTAATTAATATTTATCTTCCTCGCAGCATATGATCTTTTTGTTAGTGTAGAACCTCCAAGGATAGCCTACATCTTCTCTAATAGTGTAAAACCACACACTAGGGACCTTAGAGTGTATCGCTGAAGGAAGGTTTTCCTATGATTTGTCCCTTGTATTGGTAATGTTTTCGTTGATCTTTGATTTCTTTTCTAAGTTTCTTGGCTGCTTATAGGTGTGGTCACTGTGGTATGTTTTTTGTTTCGCTTTTGGCTTGATATGCTCCATATAGCTGAATATATATCCCTATAGTAAATATATCATTTTTCCTTCTTTTAGATTTATACCCAGTGTAGAAGAATTTGAAGAATGACTACTAGTAAATTAGAAATATGACAATTCCTATGTTTTTTATAGTTTCTTGACCAGGAACTTGACACTTAGTAGTAGAGGGTTAGCATAAGGCAGGCAATGGTTGTAGAATTTTGCTACATCTTTCCTAAGCCTCACTTCAGTGCCGACCACTTTATTATAGGTGAAAATCCTTATGTGATGATTCTATGTAAAATTCAAGAGTTCTTGTCTTTGTAGCTCGTGGATTTATTTATCCTGTAGTGTTCAACATAATCCCCTATAACCAATCTAGCAGTCCCTCCTAGATTTCTCTTTGAAAGTCCCGGTCTACGAATATATCAAATATGCCAACTGGTCATTCATAATGACAAGCCCGTCTCTTGTGCATAGCTTCACCTAGGAGGCTAGGACTTTGACACTTTAAAAGAGGATGTGCATTCGGTAGTCATATAATTTTGATATCTTTCATGGAGCCTTTTTTTGTCTACTTTTGAGGGAAAGGAAACAATAATTTAACTGGGAGGTTATGGAACAGTGGAACACCGAAAAAAATTAAAATTGAATGGTCAATTGGCAAGCGCTAACATTTAAAATCTTTTATATAGTTTGTTTCATATTTGCATGCAATATTGTGTTCAGTCATGCTAACATACACTCCCAGGTCACAGCATTAAATTGTTGGTGGTCAATAAGCGGGGTACACATTTGTTCCATATGAGACACATTTGTTCCATATGAGACGTCAACTTGCTACATGCCATGCTTTTGTTGGGAAATTATTGTTTTTGGTGCCAGCTCAAAAGCGATACATACGCATTACCGTCCTACTTCCCTCGCACCTTTATTCAATTCATGACGACTTATAAATCCGGAAATTTATGATGTACAAACTTTTCAAATACTTTCCAATAAAAAGCTAGTAAGTTGAGATTATAAATTAATGGATAATATTTTATTTTATTTTATACGGCTTGGTTCTTTTTTTTTGTTTGGGGTGGTGGGCGGTGGGATGGGTTGTCTTCATCGTAATTAGAAAGAAAATTGAACTGTTAAAGTAATATCACATAACAGATCACAACGTGAGGATTTCCTGTTTTCAGATTATATGAAGCATGGATTCAGGGTGGGTTGGTGCATTTGCAATCTAATATTATTGATATGTCTACCAGCATACTCTTTCAAAAGCTCTTATGTTTAGTTTTGTCTCCGTATTTTATTGGCTTTCATTAATACCTTATGCCTAAGTAAGTATAAATATTATAAGTATTCAAATATATTTACACTATGTTTATCCAATGGCATATCTTAATCATGCCATATTCTAGTTCTTAATGATTGTTTTATATTTTATCTGCGCAGATTGTGAAGGATAAGAAACTGGCATCCGATATCCCTGATGGTGGAACCTCTACCGCGGAATTTTCTTCGTTTGAACCTGGAAGTGTTGAGCATGAAGCTGACCTTCCTGAGGGCTATCCTTTCACTGCCATCGAAAACCAGAATATGGATTTCGGATATCATGGTGGGTCCCTCTCACTGGAAGAAAAGAAGGAATTTCTCGTCATCACTCGGAACAGTGTAGAAATTCTATCGTCCATGCTTAATCTTGAAACTGAACAGAAGCTTGCTAAGGTATGTATATTGCTTATTAATGTTATCTTCACATTTCGAGACATTTGGGACAACATGGTAAAATACGCATCCCTTTTAATGTATTTGTACACAGAAATTTTCTTGCATTTTTTGATAGATATCGAGGCTGTGTTTTTGCTGAGATTTATTTCAAGTGTTTCATTCACTTCAAAAAATAAATTCATTCACAGATTATCTCTATCGTTGTTATGCAGACCCCTTGGGGGTTTGCAATTTGGAACGAGAATCTGTTTCATGGAAGAAGATGATGCAAGTGGCGGGAAACATAATGTGGTCACCTATTTGCGGAAATATAAAGTGACAAAAAGCATCTAGATAAGCCCCTCGGAAAAATGTATTTGCATTGGAAAAGTTATCCTTGCCTGTATAAGCCAATTGCAATTTGAACTTCCAATTTGTCTCATGCCACCTATCAACATGCACTGAAGATCCTCTAGCAAAGCAAGCAAAATTAATCAAAAAAGAAAAATCACCCCCTTTCCTCAATTGGTGTCTACATATGAGTAACCACAAATTGCGTGCCACACTAGTTCATATAGTTCACCTTTGGCTCAGAAAGTTGTTTCTGAGGCTGGGATGACATTAGCATGTCTACTCTCCATATTCCTTTGTCTTTGTACATTACTAGTATTATTGTTGCATATCATGCTTAGAATCAAAATGAAATTTTAATTTTGGAATCCCCTCTTTTCAGTAAAATAGTAGGGATCTTGTTTTGTCAGAAATCGATTTTGAAAATCGCTGTGTTTGGCAGGATGATCTGATGTTGAGCATGGTAGAAAAATGCCAAGAATCCGAACCTATCATACAGAGGATAATAGAGAGTATCAGTGATGACGAGTCGATGCTATTTGAAGCTCTAAGTCTCCATGATGAACTCCAACAAGTTCTCTCCAAATATCGAGAGCTCAATCTCGCTGACCCCTCATCACAAAATGACCAGTTAGTCGATGATGCCAACTCACATAAAGGGAACCCTTCAGATGAAAATGAAGAGCAGAAGACTCTCGGCCGTGAAAAAGGCGAAGTTAGTAGTGATCAATGAAACATTGAGAAGGAATATAACTTTCATGAGATTTATCATCAGTTTATGTGTATATTAAGTTTTTTTGGTTCCTCAAAACTCAAAAGTATGCGGTTTGCTATGATCTTTTGCATTTTGATGAATGTTATGGAGCAGGCAGAATCTTAAATTTTTTTGAGCTTTGGTATTATCATTGTGTTGGTTAGCAACTGGATACCTTTCTGGAAATCTATATTGTTAGTTTTTCATATCATACATTTTAGGTTTCATTTATTAGAGAAAATGGAGTATAAAGTGATATTGTGGGAAATTCTTGTATTGACTGATGACATGACACAAATGCATGGTTATCTTGTAACTATATGTATTAATAGCATTTGAATTAAAAAATGGTAAAGAGAGAGGAACCCCATGAATACTATATTGCCATGTGTTCTGCAGCTATAAGAAATTCCTATGGTGACTGTATGCTCTGCATCCTCTATTTTATTACCCTTGCGGTCATAATCTAATCATAATCTAAAATGTAATGTTTTAAAAAGAAAAATATGTACATAATCTAAAATGTAATGTTTTAAAAAGAAAAATATGTAGAAAACGATAAATATTGCCTATTTTTGTTATGATTTCTTGGTTCTTGCTGCATGATCATGCCAATGGAAATTTAGGTGCGAAAAGTAGAAAAGTAGAAGGGTGTTCTGCAACTTACTCCAAACTACAACCCAATTTAAACCTCAAACTAACATCCAACCAAGGGCATTTTAATAACATCACAACATTTCAAATACCACCCTTTCCTCTAATCTAATCTCCAACAATTTTTGAAAACCATCGGTATGTTTTTGTAATGATTTGTTATCAAATAAAGCTTGGAAACAGAACTAGTGAGTTATCATACCAATAAATATAATGCAGGAGTCTTCTTCTATTTATAGTGCGAAAATTAAAGGATTTTTCTGCTAATCAGGACGGACTTCTGCAACCTATAAACTACTCTGTAACAAACGGCGAACCTAATTTTGGAAAAACTTCATTCTCAACCTCTTGCCTAAACTGATAACAACTCATTAATCCCAAATACAACCTAAATCCAAAATCCAATCAAGGGCTTTTTGGGAACAATGCTACAACATTTCAACTACCACCCTTCCCTCTAATGAGTCTAATCTTTATCCCCAACTGTTTTTCAAAAACTTCTGACCAATTCAAACACCCTCCAACCATTAATCAACACCCCAACCTAATAACTTAGCTGTAATAATCTCCCCATTATTATATTTTCTTTTAGCACCTCAATTTCTCTGAACCAATCATCAATGCACCCTCCATTATTGCTCCCTCCTCCTTAATTGGCCGCCGGAATCTCTAGCTCCGGTGACGAAATGACTTCTTTGTCCCCCGATCGAATCCAAGAAGACCTCAAGCCCTCCGAAAAGAAGGCCTTGATCGACCTCCGTATCCTCCTAGAAGAAGTCATTTCCACAAATAGCCTCCTCTCTCCCCACCATTCTCAAAAGAAGAACACCCGGGTCGCAAGCTCTAACCCTGACCTGGACCAAGACCTCGCCGACATTTTTCTATGGGGAATCCCGCTCCTCCCTAGCAAGCGCCACGAGGGCACAAACGTAATTCTCCTCAAATTCCTCAGGGCCAACGATGCGAAACCTCTAGAAGCTCTTGAAATGATAAGGAGAACATTGAAATGGAGAAGAGAATTCGGGGTCAGTTCGATGACTGATAACGAAGAGTCTGTGGGGCCCAGCCTTTTCAAAGGGACCGTGTATTTGAGCGGGTTTGATCGAGAGGGGCGCCCGGTAAACTATAATATGTATGGGGTTCTCAAAGAGCAGGTTTTGTGTAAAAAAGCTTTAGGGAGTGAGGAGATGAGGGAGAAATTTTTGAGGTCTAGTGTTCACTTTATGGAGAAGGGGATTAAGAGGTTGAGCCTTAAGCCGGGAGGCACGGGGTCCATGGTTCAGGTTATTGATCTTAAGGACTCATCGATCGCCTCGACGAAAGAGTTGAGGCAAACTGTGAAGAGGCTGTTTTCAATTTTCGAGGACCATTATCCTGAATTTGTAGAACAACATGTAAGTGCAAGATTTTTGTTTTAGTTCAAACGCTTTATGCGTAAATTATAGGGGGGTTTTGTGCGATTAACCAGATTTAAGGGGTTAACTGCAAGAAATCTCGTGTTGATTACCCCCTCTGGCAATTTATTAGCGCCAACAACCCCTCTATTAATTGACCAGAACCCTAAAAAAATACTAAACTTTCGCTTACAAATGACTCAAATGATTGTCCAATTTAACTCTTGAACTTATCCCTGTGCTGTTTAGATTAGAATTGTGTTTTTAAGGTTTGGCCGAACCAATAGAGAGGGTGCTTGCAATAATGAAGCATTTGAGGAGGTATAAATGCTATAAAATGTAAACTACAGGGGCCAAAATGCTGAAGATGTTCATGACTGAATAAGTGATTAGAACCTGATATTGATTAAACTTCAATGTTGCTTTGGTCAGCGATTTTAGTTTTAAAAAAATTGTGAAGGCTTTGCTTTACAATTGATTTCACTTCATGATTATTACTATACATCTTTCGGTTCACAGTGAATTGCATCGTGATTTATATATATCTCAAAATTTTAAAATTTTAAGCATATGTATTTTCTTGAGATTTTAAGAATTTACTTCACTAATGTACCGGCAGATATTCATAAATGTTTCGTTTCGCTTCTTCGCTTACCATGCCTTGGTCTCGCGCAATGTCAGCCAAAGAACAAGAAACAAGTTTATATTTGCCAGGCCATCAAAAGTAACCGAAACACTCCTTAAGTAAGATCTGTACCGATATTTTTAATTCTAAATTACAAATATTTCTTTCCTTGTCTTTCTAATAATGTAATTTTTCTTTTCTTTTCTTTTCTTTTGACAAAAAAGATTTATATCACCTGAGAACATACCAATCCAATACGGGGGCCTTCATAGAGAAAACGATGACGAGTTTTCGGACAAGGATGAGGGAGCGGAGATGTCTTTGAAAGGAGGGACTGTTGCAACTATCGAAATCCCAATAGCCAAGGTTACGACTGCAATTTATGCTATAATTAACACTAGCTCGAATCCTAAAGTGACATTGTACTGTACAACCTACGATGGAAATGACATGGTTTTATATCATCAGGTGTTGCATATAATAAAAATGATGTAACAGACGCATGTGGATCAAAATAATAGGCATATCCAATAGAATGTTTTCATACAAGTGTCACTGATAATGTAAGATGCATCCTTCAGTGACATAAACTAATATCTATTATCTCATTCGTCATCGTTTCCATGAGCAGCCAGGGGTAACGGTGGTTTGGGACATAGCGGTTGCGGGATGGGAAGTTCACTACAAAGAGGAATTCATCCCCGACGACGAGTGTTCATACAGAGTTCTGATCCGGAAAGAGAAGAAGCTCGAAGAAACTGCGAGAAATTCTTTCTACATCAACGAACCAGGCAAGATAGTCCTCGCTGTAACTAATCGGACGTTCAAGAAGAAGAAGATCATCTACAGATCTAAAACCAAGCTGACTGTTCCGTTGTATAATTTGCTTAGCCAACCCAATGCATAATTCACGGAATGAGCACCAAAATATCTTGGGTTCTGGGAGCTTATATTCTTTCCTCTTTTTTTTTTTTTTCCTTTTTAGTTAAAATTATATTGTTTAACGATTATATAGGTGTTTGAATCCTTGTAAAGCCAAACCCTTAATGCCGCCGCAGTTATATTGGCCATGTCTAATGCAAATGCAGAATTTTTGATATCGGGTGCTTCTAGATTCAGCAATACAAAATATTACAATGTCAACATACAAAATTATGGTAGAACGTTGCCACAAGCTTGATAGCTGTATGATAATGTAATGAACACAAACACATCATATCAATGAAATTAAGTACCAGCATTACATAAACTTTTGCTGAAACAAAGTTCTTATAACTTATGACTGGGAAAAAGGAATTACCAAGGGCAAGTTCGTGGATAGTTGAAGCTACCGATACAATTTTACGTTTGTTAACTGACGGCATAGAAATGATAATCCACAGGAATAATTAGGTGAGTTAAGATATTAAGAATACTTGAATCAAGGGAAGCCTGTCATGCCTCATGCTTCCTCAATTTGTTAGTTAAATCCACGGATAAATTGCTGGAAACCTCCAACGCTTTTTCCCACATAGCAAGATATATCCCCTGCTGTCAAATGCTGTTTACCACGTATTTTAACATATAATAAATTTTCCATTTTCTCTATTTTTTTTTATTCTCCTAAAATATCCCTAATCTCGTTCCATCTTTCAGCTCTTTCATTGACATCACATATACAATAATTGGAAATAAGTAGCAAAAATTGAAAAGCATTAATACCAGCTAAGTGAAGCTTCCGAAAAGCAGCAGCGAACATGCTATACAAGCAAAAGATGAGGGAGGTTCCAGCAATTTAGCCTAAATCCTAACTTCAAGTTTCCACAGGAAGAATTGAGAGGAAAAGTAAATGTGTATGAACGCTCTTATCAAAGAAATATAACAGTATTATGAAGTCATCTAAATTTGCAAACAGGGTGAAAGGTGGAGGCCCAAAAACCTGGAGGCAAGCCTTAGACTATATCAACATAAAAAGCAAGAAGAAACTGAGCTGAAGTATTCAGTTATTTCATCAAGTCTCAGAAAATATCAAAACCATATAATAAACTGCAAGCATTCTGTAGCATCTCGGGCAGGCTTCTCTAATAAACCAAGGTGAAAATGTAAGTGGATAGCTAGCTTATTATTTGGCAAGGATTTTGATGGGCCCTTGCTGTGAAAATTTAACTTATGAAGAGCAACCGATGTCTACTGTGGATCGACGAGAAAAGGTTATTAAGAATAAAGTAATTGTAACAACCCTAATTTTCCTATACACTTTTCTATACAAATTTTTTTTAAAAATTTTTAAAAATCCATAAAGGAGTATTTTAAACTAAGCACAATATATATATATAAGTAATTATTTTGTTTTTAAATAACTCCTTTTTTAGCATACAAAAAAAAATTGTTATAAAATTAAATTATACTTGGAGTATTTATTGCTGCTGTTACCACTTTAAGTAGTTATTTTCCCACAATAATAACAAGAAGAAGCTTGTAGCTTATTGGTAATACCTTGCATTGCTGAACCAAGCCACCAGAGTTCAAATCCAATGCCCTACATTATTTTTATATTATTTTGTTTTAATTTTTTGGAAAGTCAACAGTCAAACAGCCATAACTCACAAAATTTATACTGAACATAAAAAAAATAAATACACCAAAATTCCCCCTATGAGATTCCCCACCCGACGGTACCCCGAGTCGGCCGGCGGACCGGCCGAATCCTCAACACGGAATTTCTCCGTGTTGACCTGGTCATCCCCCCTGCATACTTTATTTTATTTGATCGGTTACCAGATTCTCAATAAATCACTTTTATGCCAAAATTTAATGATTTTTAATATTTTTTTAATATATTTTTATATTTTTTTAATTAAAACTCTAACCCTAGCCTAGTCTTATATAAACACCCCTACCCTCTACCCTTTCACCCTACATTCCTAAGTCCACTCTCTAAAAAATTCAAGAGAACTCGGTACGTTAGAAAAAGAGCGAAAGGCGAAGCGCTGCCGAAATCGACGACGAATTCCGGCGATCGTACTAGGACCCTTCAAGACGTTTCGACGCACCGACAACCCACTACCTTCCTAGCACTCTCTAACTTGTCCAAGCCCGTAAGTCCCCCTCTTTCTATCTTTCTTTTC
This sequence comes from Agapanthus africanus, assembly GCA_030015575.1. Lineage (NCBI taxonomy): Eukaryota > Viridiplantae > Streptophyta > Magnoliopsida > Asparagales > Amaryllidaceae > Agapanthus > Agapanthus africanus. The sequence continues at coordinate 540,483,907 of CM057346.1, forward strand.
TTTTAAGAAAAATACGACTTTTTAAAACCCGACGGAAATCGGAACAAACCGATTTCCGATTCGGTTTTTCTATCAAAACTCACTTGTCACTAATTCCATAATGCTTAAACATATTCATGTTGACTACTGATCACTTAAAAATCAATTTGGATAAAGTTTCTCACATGAAATGATAACTTTTGCAAATACCGTATTTTCGCACTTAAATACCACCATATTTAGTTTATCTCATTTAACCCCTAAACTTTGCTATACCTTAAAATAGATCACGAGGTAATGACCTACCCCACACACACGCAAATACAACCCTAATTGATATCATCAAAACTTAGAATACGATAATACAAGACTTTACAGTAAAATACCATTTTCTTTATAAACCTTTTCTGAAACTTCTAAGTTGTATACAATTTTTAAAACAAAATCTCTTAATAGGAAAATACGATATGTCATGGATATCGATCGTTTATCTAAACCTGATTTTGTGGTGTCTAGGCTAGGCAAGTGAGCTTAGGTAACTTTAAAAGGCCCGTCTCACGATTCGTGAGCGGATCCCTCCTTCCTCACTTGTACTTACCTGGCCACAATTGGCGGTGAAGAGGCGATTTGATGCTTCCAATGACGTGTCATTTAGACCATTTAGAAAAAGGCTAGTTGGCTTAGGAAACCCTAGAATCTAAAATACGGAAATTTACACCCTTTTGCAAATAAATACCTTATCTTTATAAAATCGTTTCCTAAATGATTAGTATTTATAAAATCTTTGCAAAGCGCCACTACAACCCACATTTGGGGAACCCGTTAGGGATTGTACGGTTTATCGTGCACCTTCGGGCTTAGTAGTATGAGATTCAGACCTCCGCAAGGAGCATTCGGTCTCGAAAGGTTTAGAATACGACAATTATGAAAAATGAGATTTTTGGAATATAAAATATTTATTAAAAATTATTCTTGTATTAACATATGTATATTTATTATTTAAACACCTATTTTATCATAAGATAAAGTTTCCACGTTTTCCTAAAAATTACAAGATTAAAAGTTACATTAAAATACCATGAATTTCAAATAAATCAATATTACAATTTAATACCTTTATTAGGATATATTCACTAGAAATATCACTAAATAAAATCACGCTCATTATAACTATAAAGACGAATAATAAATACTTGGGGTGTATCTTGAAAACTATACAAAAGTATTTTTACATAAAACCCCTCAAGTTTTATAATTTACAATAAGGACCCTAACAATTATAGAACTTCAAATTACATATCTTTTAGTGTGACTCGGGTTTGAGTCTGATTATTTCTGACTTGAATATGATTCAAATCAATCTATATTCTTTAATATTCCAACTCAATATGAATACATGAATCCCAGAATCCAGTTATTAATCTATACAACTTGACTGAACCAAACCATGGATATACATCCATTATTCCGTTATTCCATTTACCTGATTATGCAGTTACAATCTGTTTACTGATATCATGGTTTTGGTCAGTCATCCAACTTACACAATACAATACAACCGTAATATCAAAACACTGCGGGGTTTAAGGGGTAGATTGGAACGGAAGGTGTTAAAGGTGGCACGAGGTGGTCAGATTAAGACACCTAACATGAATCCAATTGCCGTTGTTCCGGGTTGTATAATGGAGCTTTGTACTCTATATTCCGTTTGCCATGGTCTCTAGCATATAGAGACCCCTCTCGTATACACTGCCATTCTTCTGTACCAAGCTACAATCAACAGCGTTAATTTAACCTTTCAACATTTCAACCATACAATACAATATTAAAAGCTACTCTCTCTCTCCTACTCTTTATCTATTTCTCTATTATCCTTGGGACTTACCGAGCGACCTGTTCGCTGACGACATTCTATTTCTTTCTTCTTTGAATGTCGTCAGGTGTTTTGGACCCAGCAGAGATCGAGCCCACCGGTGAAGACTTGGAGCAGTTTCACGAAGACCCCGAGCTCTAGACATTGTACCTTGTTCTATTCAGTACTTTCATTTCCTGTTATGCCATTGTTTAGGCATCGCTTTTCATTCCAGTTGTATTTACTTTTCATGCATTGTACAAAAGAATGTTATTAATAAAGTTGCTGTTATTTCTATATCTCTTGTCTCTTGTGATTTACTTTTATATTGCTTAGATACGTTTAGCGTATGTACTTCTAAGTATATACGTAGCGGGCCTCGTCGCGTCCCCTTCGCCGTACACCGGGAAGCGGGGCGTGACAGGTTTTGTTGGTGGCCCATGCAGGTCAGAGCTGTATGAATCCCTATCATGCAGTTCTGGTCTGCGTGAACAACCTAAGCAATATAAACACAAGAACCAGCAACTAAAACATTCTTTACAATCATGTTCCTTGACTCCCATCATTTCATATTTCTTAAATCATATACTTTGAATCTATCCTAACACAAAATTTCCTCACCTCTTTTACAATTTTACCAAAACCTTCGCATTCTTTCATTCCTTCACACAATCTTTACATTTTTAAAACCCTGTCAGTACACTAGCACCAAACTTTTCTTGGATTTGTTACACTTTCCTTTTACAAATTTCGAGGACGAAATTTTTATAAGAAGGGTAGAATGTAACAACCCTAATTTTCCTATACACTTTTCTATACAAATTTTTTTTTAAAATTTTTAAAAATTCATAAAGGAGTATTTTAACCTAAGCACAATATATATATAAGTAATTATTTTGTTTTTAAATAACTCCATTTTTAGCGTACAAAAAAAAATTGTTTTAAAATTAAAGTATACTTGGGGTATTTATTGCCGCTGTTACCACTTTAAGTAGTTATTTTCCCACAATAATTACAAGAAGGAGCTTGTAGCTCATTGGTAATATCTTGCATTGCTGAACCAAGCCACCAGAGTTCAAATCCCATGCCCCGCATTATTTTTATATTATTTTGTTTTAATTTTTTGGAAAGTCAACAGTCAAACAGCCATAACTCACAAAATTTATACTGAACATAAAAAAAATAAATACACCAAAATTCCCCCCATGAGATTCCCCACCCGACGGCACCCCGACGCGGCCGAGTCGGCCGGCGGACCGGCCGAATCGGCCGGCGCCGCCGGCCGGACTCGGCCGGACGGCCGAGTCGTCAACACGGAATTTCTCCGTGTTGACCTGGTCATCCCCCCTGCATACTTTATTTTATTTGATCGGTTACCAGATTCTCAATAAATCACTTTTATTCCAAAATTTAATGATTTTTAATGTTTTTTTTAATATATTTTTATATTTTTTTAATTAAAACCCTAACCCTAGCCTAGCCCTATATAAACACCCCTACCCTCTACCCTTTCACCCTACATTCCTAAGTCCACTCTCTAAAAAATTCAAGAGAACTCGGTACGTTAGAAAAAGAGCGAAAGGCGAAGCGCTGCCGAAATCGACGACGAATTCCAGCGATCGTACTAGGACCCTTCACGACGTTTCGACACACCGACAACCCACTACCTTCCTAGCACTCTCTAGCTTGTCCAAACCCGTAAGTCCCCCTGTTTCTATCTTTCTTTTCTTTTAAGAAAAATACGACTTTTTAAAACCCGACGGAAATCGGTTTGTACCGATTTCCGATTCGGTTTTTCTATCAAAACTCACTTGTCACTAATTCCATAATGCTTAAACATATTCATGTTGACTACTAATCACTTAAAAATCAATTTGGATAAAGTTTCTCACATGAAATGATAACTTTTGCAAATACCGTATTTTCGCACTTAAATACCACCATATTTAGTTTATCTCATTTAACCCCTAAACTTTGCTATACCTTAAAATAGATCACGAGATAATGACCTACCTCCACACAAACGCAAATACAACCCTAATTGACATCATCAAAACTTAGAATACGATAATACAAGACTTTACAGTAAAATATCATTTTCTTTATAAACCTTTTCTGAAACTTCTAAGTTGTATACAATTTTTAAAACAAAATCTCTTAATAGGAAAATACGATATGTCATGGATATCGATCGTTTATCTAAACCTGATTTTGTGGTGTCTAGGCTAGGCAAGTGAGCTTAGGTAACTTTAAAAGGCCCGTCTCACGATTCGTGAGCGGATCCCTTCTTCCTCACTTGTACTTACCTGGCCACAATTGGCGGTGAAGAGGCGATTTGAGGCTTCTAATGACGTGTCATTTAGACCATTTAGAAATATGCTAGTTGGTTTAGGAAACCCTAGAATCTAAAATACGGAAATTTACACCCTTTTGCAAATAAATACCTTATCTTTATAAAACCGTTTTCTAAATGATTAGTATTTATAAAATCTTTGCAAAGCGCCACTACAACCCACATTTGGGGAACCCGTTAGGGATTGTACGGTTTATCGTGCACCTTCGGGCTTAGTAGTGGGAGATTCAGACCTCCGCAAGGAGCATTCGGTCTCGAAAGGTTTAGAATACGACAATTATGAAAAATGAGATTTTTGGAATATAAAATATTTATTAAAAATTATTCTTGTATTAACATATGTATATTTATTATTTAAACACCTATTTTATTATAAGATAAAGTTTCTACGTTTTCCTAAAAATTACAAGATTAAAAGTTACATTAAAATACCATGAATTTCAAATAAATCAATATTACAATTTAATACCTTTATTAGGATATATTCACTAGAAATATCACTAAATAAAATCACGCTCATTATAACTATAAAGACAAATAATAAATACTTGGGGTGTATCTTGAAAACTATACAAAATTATTTTTACATAAAACCCCTCAAGCTTTATAATTTACAATAAGGACCCTAACAATTATAGAACTTCAAATTACATATCTTTTAGTCTGACTCGGGTTTGAGTCTGATTATTTCTGACTTGAATATGATTCAAGTCAATCTATATTCTTTAATATTCCAACTCAATATGAATACATGAATCCCAGAATCCAGTTATTAATCTATACAACTTGACTGAACCAAACCATGGATATACATCCATTATTCCGTTATTCCATTTACCTAATTATGCAGTTACAATCTGTTTACTGATATCATGGTTTTGGTCAGTCATCCAACTTACACAATACAATACAACCGTAATATCAAAACACTGCGGGGTTTAAGGGGTAGATTGGTACGGAAGGTGTTAAAGGTGACACGAGGTGGTCAGATTAAGACATCTAACATGAATCCAATTGCCGTTGTTCCGGGTTGTATAACGGAGCTTTGTACTCTATATTCCGTTTGCCATGGTCTCTAGCATATAGAGACCCCTCTCGTATACACTGCCATTCTTCTGTACCAAGCTACAATCAACAGCGTTAATTTAACCTTTCAACATTTCAACCATACAATACAATATTAAAAGCTACTCTCTCTCTCCTACTCTTTATCTATTTCTCTATTATCCTTGGGACTTACCGAGCGACCTGTTCGCTGACGACATTCTATTTCTTTCTTCTTTGAATGTCGTCAGGTGTTTTGGACCCAGTAGGGATCGAGCCCACCGGTGAAGACTTGGAGCAGTTTCACGAAGACCCCGAGCTCTAGACATTGTACCTTGTTCTATTCAGTACTTTCATTTCCTGTTATGCCATTGTTTAGGCATCGCTTTTCATTCCAGTTGTATTTACTTTTCATTCATTGTACAAAAGAATGTTATTAATAAAGTTGCTGTTATTTCTATATCTCTTATCTCTTGTGATTTACTTTTATATTGCTTAGATACGTTTAGCGTATGTACTTCTAAGTATATACGTAGCGGGCCTCGTCGCGTCCCCTTCGCCGTACACCGGGAAGCGGGGCGTGACAGGTTTTGTTGGTGGCCCATGCAGGTCAGAGCTGTATGAATCCCTATCATGCAGTTCTGGTCTGCGTGAACAACCTAAGCAATATAAACACAAGAACCAGCAACTAAAACATTCTTTACAATCATGTTCCTTGACTCCCATCATTTCATATTTCTTAAATCATATACTTTGAATCTATCCTAACACAAAATTCCCTCACCTCTTTTACAATTTTACCAAAACCTTCGCATTCTTTCATTCCTTCACACAATCTTTACATTTTTAAAACCCTGTCAGTACACTAGCACCAAACTTTTCTTGGATTTGTTACACTTTTCTTTTACAAATTTCGAGGACGAAATTTTTATAAGAAGGGTAGAATGTAACAACCCTAATTTTCCTATACACTTTTCTATACAAATTTTTTTTAAAAATTTTTAAAAATCCATAAAGGAGTATTTTAACCTAAGCACAATATATATATAAGTAATTATTTTGTTTTTAAATAACTCCATTTTTAGCGTACAAAAAAAAATTGTTTTAAAATTAAAGTATATTTGGGGTATTTATTGCCGCTGTTACCACTTTAAGTAGTTATTTTCCCACAATAATTACAAGAAGGAGCTTGTAGCTCATTGGTAATACCTTGCATTGCTGAACCAAGCCACCAGAGTTCAAATCCCATGCCCCGCATTATTTTTATATTATTTTGTTTTAATTTTTTGGAAAGTCAACAGTCAAACAGCCATAACTCACAAAATTTATACTGAACATAAAAAAAATAAATACACCAAAATTCCCCCCATGAGATTCCCCACCCGACGGCACCCCGACGCGGCCGAGTCGGCCGGCGGACCGGCCGAATCGGCCGGCGCCGCCGGCCGGACTCGGCCGGACGGCCGAGTCGTCAACACGGAATTTCTCCGTGTTGACCTGGTCATCCCCCCTGCATACTTTATTTTATTTGATCGGTTACCAGATTCTCAATAAATCACTTTTATTCCAAAATTTAATGATTTTTAATGTTTTTTTAAATATATTTTTATATTTTTTTAATTAAAACCCTAACCCTAGCCTAGCCCTATATAAACACCCATACCCTCTACCCTTTCACCCTACATTCCTAAGTCCACTCTCTAAAAAATTCAAGAGAACTCGGTACGTTAGAAAAAGAGCGAAAGGCGAAGCGCTGCCGAAATCGACGACGAATTCCGGCGATCGTACTAGGACCCTTCACGACGTTTCGACGCACCGACAACCCACTACCTTCCTAGCACTCTCTAGCTTGTCCAAACCCGTAAGTCCCCCTCTTTCTATCTTTCTTTTCTTTTAAGAAAAATACGACTTTTTAAAACCCGACGGAAATCGGAACAAACCGATTTCCGATTCGGTTTTTCTATCAAAACTCACTTGTCACTAATTTCATAATGCTTAAACATATTCATGTTGACTACTAATCACTTAAAAATCAATTTGGATAAAGTTTCTCACATGAAATGATAACTTTTGCAAATACCGTATTTTCGCACTTAAATACCACCATATTTAGTTTATCTCATTTAACCCCTAAACTTTGCTATACCTTAAAATAGATCACGAGGTAATGACCTACCTCCACACACACGCAAATACAACCCTAATTGATATCATCAAAACTTAGAATACGATAATACAAGACTTTACAGTAAAATACCATTTTCTTTATAAACCTTTTCTGAAACTTCTAAGTTGTATACAATTTTTAAAACAAAATCTCTTAATAGGAAAATACGATATGTCATGGATATCGATCGTTTATCTAAACCTGACTTTGTGGTGTCTAGGCTAGGCAAGTGAGCTTAGGTAACTTTAAAAGGCCCGTCTCACGATTCATGAGCGGATCCCTCCTTTCTCACTTGTACTTACCTGGCCACAATTGGCGGTGAAGAGGCGATTTGAGGCTTCTAATGACGTGTCATTTAGACCATTTAGAAATATGCTAGTTGGTTTAGGAAACCCTAGAATCTAAAATACGGAAATTTACACCCTTTTGCAAATAAATACCTTATCTTTATAAAACCGTTTTCTAAATGATTAGTATTTATAAAATTTTTGCAAAGCGCCACTACAACCCACATTTGGGGAACCCGTTAGGGATTGTACGGTTTATCGTGCACCTTCGGGCTTAGTAGTGCGAGATTCAGACCTCCGCAAGGAGCATTCGGTCTCGAAAGGTTTAGAATACGACAATTATGAAAAATGAGATTTTTGGAATATAAAATATTTATTAAAAATTATTCTTGTATTAACATATGTATATTTATTATTTAAACACCTATTTTATTATAAGATAAAGTTTCCACGTTTTCCTAAAAATTACAAGATTAAAAGTTACATTAAAATACCATGAATTTCAAATAAATCAATATTACAATTTAATACCTTTATTAGGATATATTCACTAGAAATATCACTAAATAAAATCACGCTCATTATAACTATAAAGACGAATAATAAATACTTGGGGTGTATCTTGAAAACTATACAAAAGTATTTTTACATAAAACCCCTCAAGTTTTATAATTTACAATAAGGACCCTAATAATTATAGAACTTCAAATTACATATCTTTTAGTCTGACTCGGGTTTGAGTCTGATTATTTCTGACTTGAATATGATTCAAGTCAATCTATATTATTTAATATTCCAACTCAATATAAATACATGAATCCCAGAATCCAGTTATTAATCTATACAACTTGACTGAACCAAACCATGGATATACATCCATTATTCCGTTATTCCATTTATCTGATTATGCAGTTACAATCTGTTTACTGATATCATAGTTTTGGTCAGTCATCCAACTTACACAATACAATACAACCGTAATATCAAAACACTGCGGGGTTTAAGGGGTAGATTGGTACGGAAGGTGTTAAAGGTGGCACGAGTTGGTCAGATTAAGACACCTAACATGAATCCAATTGCCGTTGTTCCGGGTTGTATAACGGAGCTTTGTACTCTATATTCCGTTTGCCATGGTCTCTAGCATATAGAGACCCCTCTCGTATACACTGGCATTCTTCTGTACCAAGCTACAATCAACAGCGTTAATTTAACCTTTCAACATTTCAACCATACAATACAATATTAAAAGCTACTCTCTCTCTCTTCTACTCTTTATCTATTTCTCTATTATCCTTGGGACTTACCGAGCGACCTGTTCGCTGACGACATTCTATTTCTTTCTTCTTTGAATATCGTCAGGTGTTTTGGACCCAGCAGAGATCGAGCCCACCGGTGAAGACTTGGAGCATTTTCACGAAGACCCCGAGCTCTATACATTGTACCTTGTTCTATTCAGTACTTTCATTTCCTGTTATGCCATTGTTTAGGCATCGCTTTTCATTCCAGTTGTATTTACTTTTCATGCATTGTACAAAAGAATGTTATTAATAAAGTTGCTGTTATTTCTATATCTCTTGTCTCTTATGATTTACATTTATATTGCTTAGATACGCTTAGCGTATGTACTTCTAAGTATATACGTAGCGGGCCTCGTCGCGTCCCCTTCGCCGTACACCGGGAAGCTGGGCGTGATAGTAATCCCTTGGGTACTTGTTTCGTGGGCAAATCGTTCACATGGAGAATCTATTTGAGAATTTGTTGACGAGATTCGACAAATATATTTTTGATAAAATTTTGGTGGAGATTGATTGTAATTTGATATTATCTATATACATTAAAACTAATATATATATATATATATATATATTATATTTTTATATTAAACACAATACCTCTCGTTATCTCTGTATCTCTCTCTCCTCCCCCATGTTCTCTCTAGTTTTCTTTTCCTCGAGCCTAAAGCCCCTCGCATCCATCTCGATCCTCACCTCCAATCTCGCCTTCATCACCAACTCCCTTTCCCCTTCGCTCTCGCTCATCTCTTTCCTCCCTCGTCGCCGTCGCCCTCCTCACAACCCAAGAACCCATCAGCACCCTCGCATCGCCATCGCCATCACCCTCGTCATGGTCTCCCTTCATCTCCTTCCTCTAACCCATGCCTCTAAAAACCGAGCAGCCACATCACCACCGAGACCCACTGCCGTGTAGCCTTCCTCCTCACCATTGCCACCATCTCCCTTCATCTTCACCGAGCTTTCCTCGCCTCATCAGCCGCACCTTCATCATCCTCATTTTCATCTTCACCACCCCTCGCCGGCGCTTCGAACTCAAACCTGCAACCCAGCACTCAACCTCGGCCACACCCTCGTCGAGATTCCCTTTCTTCAACCTGCAACCGAGCCACCCTTGCCGAGAACCCAAAACCATCATCTCCTTAAACTCCGACCCAACCACCGAGTAACGTTTTATCGTCGCCATCGCCTCGCTGTCGTCACTGCAATCTTCTACCTCCTTCAACCGAGTATTAACTTCATCCATCATTATCCTTTGATCGCCGACGCTTCCCAAGCATCGCACACCTATCTCCTCGACTTTAATCGAGACCTCGACAAGAACCCATCGTCGACGTCGCTGCAGAGAATCAAGATTTTGCATTCATCATCGTTAAGATCATCATCTCCATCTCGAGCAAGTATCTAGCCAAGATCATTGCTACGCAAGTCAAGTTCAAGCCAAGCCGTGATTTTTTGACGAGATCAAGTCTTGACCTTGCTCTGTTTGTGTTTCCGTGTCAACATTCGTTTCCGGGTATCCGTCGTCCTATTTTGTACAGATCAAAACAAGTTTACGACTTACTACATGCTATATTTTATTTATCTAGATATCGTAATATTAATAATTATTATCATATGTTATAGAATCCGTATATCGTTACATATAACAAATTTATAATTTGCAGTATATAACATTATTTAAATTATATTAGGTAATCTGAAATTATAGTAAACTAGTTTAGTTAGCTCAATAGTTTAATCGAAGAGTAGTAATTAATACCGTTTACTTTACAATAATCGTAAAACGCTATTGTAAATACGGTTAGATATATATTTAACAAGTAATAATGCATACATCAAGTTTGTTACCGCTAGATAACCATGACAATTAAATTACTGCGTTTATTACGATTGGTCGCGCAAGTAAATATTTCACCTGTTAGTACACAATACCCGACATGCACGTGACCTGCTATTGCAATATTGCTTATACCTGGTATCTGTATTGGTTACCGATACTAACAATATTGACTTGTTATCCTGATTGACCTGACTTATTGTCTTGTTAGACAAAACCTGCTCACGATTATTTCTGTGTTGGCATTAGGCAGATATTTTATTAATACCTGAGTAGAACATGAAACCTGGAGAAAATGGGAAAATCAAGAATGAAATCCGGCTTGTAACTCAGCAGTTCACTACTTTTCAAAGGCTGATCGGTCGATACCGACTTCGGGCCCCGTAATGATGATGCTGACATCATTCATCTGTACATGACATTATTTTACTGCCTAACAGCACGTCTCGGATTCATCCCCAAAGATCATGACGGTGGTCCCGGACACGCACGGAATACTATTGAGTTATGATGAGAATTATATTAATTGGTTTCAAATACCATTAAGATAGATAATCTAGAAACACAGTCTTTAGGATACACGTGACATACCTATAACCTGCTGATATATCACCTGTGATTCAACTGTTTATAATTATATATTATTTTGCACATAACACCCCGTATGGTACATTGCTCGATTTATTATTATGATATTTATGACGCACTGACGTCTGAATTTTGCATGACCCAGATACTTGACTTAGCACGCGAGTATTTTGACAGGACTACCGAGCAGTGAGGACCATCTATATAACTCTTATTGATAGTTAGTTATTTCTAGTAACTTTATTGTTTTCGCTATCTTATCGTTTCTTATAGTTGTTGGACATGTGATAGATGGATTTAATAGGTTATTATTCTTGATTACTGATTTACGGTCTTAATGTGACTATGTGAGGATGTTTTCTTACTGTAGATAGCATGGTTGGTTTTGTTACGTCTCAAAATTTTTGTATTTTGGAAAACGGGACGTGACAATTATCATATACTCATGAAGACTATAACTTATATAATAAGCACAATGACATTATGACTGGTATTTGAATAGCAGCAGCAACATTAACTCTTGAGATTTCATTGTTTAGTGTTAATGAGTTTGCCACAAGCTTTTGGAATGCAGTATGCACCACCATGCGTCGAGTGGTGCATATAGGATATATTGCATATGTGCCACATATGAGATCTGGCTACTCAAATAAGCAAACAGAGGGAAGAAAGAAAGGAATGGGAATAAAGAAAGAAACAATTAACACTTAAAATTTTATCACCCATACTAATTTAAATTGTGTTACATTGAAAAAGCATCTCTCTCTTAGAATGGAAGTAAATTATAGAAGAGGAGAATAAAAGAAAGAGGATATAAGAGAAATAAGATAAATGACGGATTAAATAGAAGAGGGATTGAAATAAGTTTAATTGATTGTATGGTGGGGTCAAATAGAATACTTGTATCAGCCTGCACAGCATTTCAATTCTGATTGCATATAACAATGCCCACATAGGCCTTTTTAGCTTTGAAAATGAATCGTGTCCTCATAATGGACCATGAGGCTCAATTATATGCGCTACAAGGGGCATAACATGTATGTCGGGTGTATATGCGCCACATAAATTGCATTTTATAACAGTGGTTTGTCACACAACGGTCTCCACGGAGGGTTGCTAAACCAATGTTTGCTTTGATTTTTATAATGAGTAAGAGATCCATATTTGTTAAATACTGTCATCATGTCGTCAGACTTTAGTCATAAGCATGCAATGATCCTATTCTTTGTCGGGAGCAAGTTGTAATCAACCAAGATCAATTTCTTTTCTTTGTCGTTATATTTTAAATATTTTACTGCTTCTTTTTTCCATTTAATATGTAAACCATTATTGTGCTAAAAACGGTGAAATATCAATACCAGTTCAATCCATGTTGACATCTTACATCAAGAAAATCTTTGCTGTTGATATACTTCATCCACTTCTGAATTTCAAAACTTGCCAAATTATGCGCACAAAGTTCAGAGTGGTAGTAAGAAGATGAAAAATATACATCCTTTGACACTAATGAAATATCAAATATTAAAGGAAGATGAAAAAACTGATGCATGCATCCTATGACACTTAAATGAATTATTGAATATTAAATTCCGAGGTTCCAGAAGTTGTTCATTCATCGTTACAGGTATTAGGTTATGATAATTATTTGTGCACAGTTTACATTGGAAGGTTTTTAAACTTTTTTCTATGGGTGATATACAAGAAATGGAAATGCATGATATGTGTAATATGTGGCTATGCCGCAACAAAATATTGCACGCGTAACGTGTGACAGAACAAGTATTAACAAAGAAAACAAGAAAGTGTGTGTCACTACTACAAATAAGGGTTGCCCCTACGGATTTATCGGTAGGGGCAACCCACTGCCCCTACGGATATATACGTAGGGGCGAAAAAAGACCCCGTAGGTACAAAGGCCGCAGGTGCAAGTTGAGGCCCTGAACTTGCCCCTACGGATAAATTCATGCCCCTACGGGTATCTCGGTAGGTGTTATGGCCCCTACGGAGTACCCCATAGAGATAATAAAATCATATATGTAATTATTTTTTTTGAATATATTGTATATACCTACGGATATATCCGTAGGTCCTTTTTCTACCCCTACGGATACCTCCGTAGGGGATATAAAGTAGCCCCTACGGATAAGTCCGTAGGGGCCACTCCCAACACCCTGCACTGAGATCGGGATGAAAAATATCAGGAAACCTGATATTTTGCCCCTACGAATTTATCCGTAGGGGATAAACAGTGGCCCCTACGGACATATCCGTAGGGGCACTCCCAACACCCTGCACTGATATCAGGTGGGAAAATATCAGGTTTCCTAATAGTTTGCCCCTACGGATATGTCCGTAGGGGCAACATATATACCTACGGCTTAATCCGTAGGTATATATTGTCTGTGTTTTTTTTTAAAAAATGGGCTGCTTGATTTTTTCCCGCCCTGTGCACAATACTATATACATCAATCAAATCATATATTGCAGTATTCATAATCACATCTCACGCGTATATATAATATACAAAAGAAACCCAAAAACTGAATATGATATAAATACAAACCAATATCAATATCATTTCAAAATGTAGTACAATGTGATATAAATACATGTTTCAAAAAATAAGAACCAAAAAGCTACCCTAGTTCGGTCCAGCTCCACCTCCGAATAACGTTAGAATAACGCGCGCCTGCTCCTCGGTCAATACACTCTGCAATGCTACATATAAGGGAGTCTGAGCGGCATGTGGAGCTGGCGATGTGGTCTGCGCAGCCGCCGTCGAGGTAGTCGCTTGCGGAGCCGCGGCTGCGGGAGTCTGAGTGGGCGGTGGAGCTACAGGAGCTGTCTGCGGAACCGCAGCCGATGTAGTAGCTTGCGGAGCCGCAGCCGAAGGAGATGCATGTGGAGGCTCGGCCGATCTACCCTGTCGCGTCTGGACATAACGTGTGTAAGAAGCGTGTAAGAACTGTGTATTATTCGAATTCGTTTCATTATTAAGTTATTTCGAAACCCTGTTTGGATATCTAGTTTGGAAAAGCGTTGTTTATTTTAATTACATATGTATGTATGATTAATCAAACTTAAGTCTAAAACCAAATAAGCTCAAGCTACGTACTAATTATGGATATGTTGATATGTATATAATATGAAATGATATTTTACTATAAAGTAGTATACATACCAGCATCTCCTTCAACTCCTGAACGGTGGCCCTCAAGCTATCCAGTTCCTGATGGACATGCCGGTCACTGGAGACGGAGGAAATAACCGCCGGGATGGAGTCCAACCTCATATGGGCCCTGCTAGGGCCCAATCCCCGGCCTCTCTCCCAACCTCCGTGGTGCCCTCCGTGTGCGGCGTCCAGAACTGGGGTCAGCAGCCTCGGATCGTTCTGTCCGGTAAAATCGATCCCCGAGGCCTGGGCCTGCTCAACCACCCGCTCCTACACCCACATTAAGCAGTAAAGTATAAGTATAAAATTTAAACTTGAACCTTCCAAAACTAAAATTTCAAATTTGGGTAGAAAAAATATTAACACTTACGCAGTACTCCTGGGTAGCGACGTCGGGACATCGAAGCTCGCCCGTGGCGGGATCTGTCGAGGTGCCGTGGACGGCAAGATATGCGGACAGCACGCTCGGTGTACCACCTGACGCCACGGTCCGAGATATCTGCAATATTAGAAAGTAACTCTTAATATTAGAAATATTAGAGAATAACTCTTAATATTGCAGAATATTAGAGAATAACTCTTAATTTACCGATAACTCCATGGCTCGAGTAATGTTCCTCGAGCCACCTGTGTAAGTGGGGCGACCCCTCTTCGCCGACTTCCTGTTCTCCGTATTCTGAGCGGCCTGTTTCTGCACAACGCATTAACATTTAGTTTTCTAATTAAGAAACACAAAGAAATAAATTATATCATAAATAATGAATTAAATTTAAAATACATACTTGTTTGCGTTCGGAGTCGAAATAAGCGCACAATAGAGGCCATGTCTCTACGTCGACTCTCGCAAACGCCGGAGTAGATAGGAGGGCCGCTCTCTCTGCCTCGGGGGTCGCTATCCACAGGGAGTAGCAGTCGGCCTTCAGCTCATTCCTGTTGTATCGGACCTTAGCCTGCATGTTCTTCATCAGGCCATTGTACAGAGCATGAAGGTCGAGCACCCTCCCCGAGTGATCAGGGTCGGCTACAGGCTGAAAATCGTAATCCAACTGAAAAAACAAAAAAAACATTGTTATTAGATTGCAAGTGTTAATAATAAATATATTGGATAGATCAAATGAAAATATATATTAATACATACCCGAGCCTGATCAAAGAAGAGGGCGAATGAGCGCTGGTGCTGCTCGCCCCACTCAACGTGAAGTGGATAGTTCTTCACGATCCGGCTCTCGTCCCCCAAATACCGGCCGAACCTCTCGGCATGAGGACCGGTATAGCGATAGTCAAGGGTAAAAAATAGGGGGAATGCTGCCTCCCCCCTAGCTCTATCAGGCCTCAGCCTATGGGACTGATTCGGGCCTCGAGTCCCCCTCTGGGGATGGAGAGGCCCTGCGTCTGCACGAAATATCAAGACAATCAATAATAAGACAAAGTTGTATTAAGAAATCAAGGTTAAACAAAAATTCAAGTGTGATATATACCTCCGGTGATTAGCGCACGAGCCTGGGCCCGAGCAGCAGCACGAGCGGGACGATAGTTCCTCCGGTGAGGAACAACCGGGGTCCCGGACCCGGACGCATCCCCTCCAACTATAAAATAAACATCGACGCTAAATCTCCATGAAGTTCATATTTATTCTATATAGCATATGTAAAATAAATAAATATTTTAAATTTGTTCATACTAACCTGCAGATGATGCGGAGGGTATGGAAGCGGCAGGAGTGGCCCCTGTGGAAGGTGTGGACGCACCACCTATAATTAGACAATTAAAAATAGATTTTATAAGTAATTGCAAAAAGAATGTGTAGATCAATAATATAACGTTCTAAATCAATATGCATGAACTATAGGACATATAAACATACCCGCAGGTGCGGTGGTGTCACCACCTACAGCTAGACAATAATAAAAATTGCTAAGTAAGAGCAAAAGGAATGTGTATATTTATGATATAGCATTCTAAATCAATATACATACACTATATGATATATAAACATACCTGGAGGAGCGGGGGTGGCCTCTGTCCCAGATGTGGACGCAGGACCAACAACTAGACAATTAAAAATAGATTTTATAAGTAATTGCAAAAAGAATGTGTAGATCAATAATATAACGTTCTAAATCAATATGCATGCACTATAGGACATATAAACATACCCGCAGGTGCGGTGGTGTCACCACCTACAGCTAGACAATAATAAAAATTGCTAAGCAAGAGCAAAAGGAATGTGTATATTTATGATATAGCATTCTAAATCAATATACATACACTATATGATATATAAACATTCCTGGAGGAGCGGGGGTGGCCTCTGTCCCAGATGTGGACGCAGGACTAACAACTAGACAATCAAACATTGACAATATAAGTAATTTTGACATAAACATGCATGAATATCTGTAATATTACATTGAAAATGGATATGCGTGCAGTATACCTGGAGGTGTGGCAAAATCCACACGGAAGGAGGCATCCGAAGGGGTCTCCGATCTGGGTGCAAGACCGGCCCTTTGAAGCTCCCTACGGAGCTCTCCGGGCGGCAGAACCGCTCTGCCTCTGCCTCTGCCTCTGCCGCGGCTGGAGCTCCTGCCGCCCCTCGCTGCTCCCGACATCGTCATCAAATCTAGATAAACGGTTCGTGGACGCATTAGACAATCATTAAAAGTATTGACTATATATGATCTAGAGCGTAAAATGTGAAGTAATAATATAACATTACTGATAACCTTTTTCGTTTCGTGGGCGCATCATACATATCTACTTGGATTTCATCGTCGATGTCATTTCTAACCCACGTAACTTCATGATCGGTCGAAGAGAACCCGTCCTTCGAAACAGACGGTCGGAGCACTTTAAGCCTTCTCTCTTCTTCGTCCTCATCGCTGTCCTCGTATTCTGGGACATCGTAGACATCTCTAGGTTTCCATCGGCATACAACACTCCACCCCGGATGCTTCAAACACTGTGAGTAGTATACTTGGAACGCTTGGTTCGGAAAGATAAACGGATCGTCCTGACCGTAAAATCGAAGTGTGTTCACACTGGTCAATCTATATTCATCTTTCCAAGTCCCAAGACTGCTTCTCCACCTGTCTGTATCGGTTCGCGGAACGTACCAAGTACAGTGGAATATATAAAAGGGTTCTGATCGTCCGGGATAGTGGATGCCGAGTATACAATTTAAGTACCCATAGTAAATCACACCGTCCGATCCTACCGTCGCAATCCCACTATTCTGAGTGATTCTAGATGTTTCTATGTCCTTAACTTCGAATTTGTATCCAAGGACACCAAATCCTTTGTAATGTGCAACCTCCATACTAGGAAATTGAGCTAAACATCTTGAATCACTCTCAAATGATGCAGACAAGTTCGGATCGTGGATCTAACAAAACAAATTTTACGATAAATACATAACGATACAAGTTTAGATTAAAACTGATAGCAATAAAATGTAATTCGAATAACTTACATGCTCTGTGACCCAATCACAAAAATTATCCTGATGGTATTTTTCCAAACGCTCTTCGTTCCAATCAGGATGCCCCTCACGTACCTCGTTAAAATGAGTTCTGTTTTTGACAAATAATTGTGACATTAATATTATGTCATTTCATACACACACAAACACAGATATAACAATTAATCCAAAAGAACTTACTCTCTAATTTGTTCAAGACATACGCAATTAAGCAAGATAAACCGGTATATCTAGTGTCTACCCTCTTATACTCGGCTTTACCATATGGCCCGTCTTGAATTCTTCGTGGTCGGTTAAGCCTTGTCTCAATGTTCTCGTCCAGATAGCGGGAACAAAATGTGGTTGCTTCATCAAGAAGATAACCTTGCATGATAGAACCCTCTGGTCGATTTTTATTGCGTATATACTTCTTAAGAGTGTAAAGGTACCTAATGAGAATATGTTGAATAAATAAACACGGGCATACATGACAAAAATAAATTTATAAATTGCGCGAAACGAAAAATTACACGTACCTCTCGACGGGATACATCCATCGATATTGTACCGGTCCGGCTAACTTCGCCTCAGTTGCAAGATGAACCGTCAAGTGTATTATGATATCGAAGAATGACGGTGGGAAAATACGCTCAAACTTGCAAAGTATCAACGCAATAGAATTTTCTAG
Source organism: Agapanthus africanus (assembly GCA_030015575.1). Taxonomy (NCBI): domain Eukaryota; kingdom Viridiplantae; phylum Streptophyta; class Magnoliopsida; order Asparagales; family Amaryllidaceae; genus Agapanthus; species Agapanthus africanus. The sequence goes on from CM057346.1 coordinate 540,502,629, forward strand.
TTTATCCAGCGTCCCAACCTCCAGCGTTTTAGCACACAACTCCCTGAAAAAACAACATAGGTCGTTGATTACTAGACCAACCGAGTCGGGGAGAGAAGTCCTGAGGGCTAATGGAAGAAGGTGGTCCATGATAACATGGTGGTCATGACTTTTCAGCCCATCGATCTTGCCCTTCACAATTTTTATTTTCTTGCTGAATGATCCTGAGAAACCTGTGGGGACTTTCAAATCATGCAACACCTGCAGGAATCTTTTCTTTTCCGGTTGTGACATATGATAAGCGGCATTGGGAAGTACAAACTTGCCCGGTTTACCCGCTACCGGTTTAGGGTGCAGTTCACTTCTTATTCCCCACTCTTGTAGATCCATCCGGGCATTCATGTTGTCTTTCGATTTCCCGTCTTTACACAGAAGCAAGTTAAGTATGTGCTCTGATACTCCCTTCTCTATATGCATGACGTCCAGACAATGACGCACTGAATTTGTAGACCAGTACGGAAGCTCGAAGAAAATGCTTAACTTGTTCCAATATTGTGGTTTGACCTGTCTCGTCGGATCCATCCCGAAGGTCACGTTATTGTAACCATCCCATTTAGCAGTCACGTCCTCTCCGGACAATGGGGATGGAGGCCCAAGAAGCTCCTGATAACCATCAAAGTGAACCGTGTCTAACCTATAGGGGTGGTCTGGAGGCAGAAAACGTCGATGGCCGCAATAATAAACCTTCCTGCTAAAATTCAAAAATTTTGATGTTGTGTGTTCATGGCAATGAGGACATGCTTTGTGACCATGTACGGACCAACCTGAAAGCATTCCATACGCAGGAAAGTCATTAATTGTCCACATTAAAGCCGCACGCAGTATGAAGGTTGTATTTGTGTTTGAATCATATGTCTCTATACCATCAATGAACAAAGTTTTCAGCTCCTCAATCAGAGGTCGGAGATAGACGTCGATATTGTTCCCCGGTGAGTTTGGTCCGTCGATAAGAAGAGGCATCATAAAGTATGATTGGTCCATTGCCAACCAAGGCGACAGATTATAAATTATCATTACAACGGGCCATGTACTGTGACTTCCAGCCATATAGTTGAATGGGCAGAAGCCATCGGCAGCCAGTCCGAGCCGGACATTGCGAGGATCGCTACTGAATATTGCGTGCCTCCTATCGAAATCCTTCCATGCCGGTGAATCTCTTGGATGGCTCATTTTTCCATTTTCGCTTGGAGGAGCACGGTGATGCCAAATCATTGCCTCGGCTGTTTTCTTGCACCTGAATAGCCTCTGTAGCCTCTGTGTTATGGGAAAATATCGTGCTATCTTCACAGGTATATCAGGCTTCTTATCAGAATCTTTCGGCTTATACCTGGCCTCTCCGCATGTTGGACACTCTTTCAAATCTGAATTCTCTTTCCGGTACAACACGCAATTTTTAGGACATGCTTGAATCTTCTCGCACTTTAGACCCAAATCAGACATCATTTTCTGGGCTTCGTACCAGCTTTCGGGCACATTATTTCCCGGAGGCATAGAATCTTTCAAGAACGAAAGAAGCATTGTGAATGACTTGTTGCTCCATCCATTTAGGCACTTAATTTGGAAAAGTTGGACGAACCATGAGAGGGTGGAATACTTCGCATTCTCATAAATTGGTTTCCTAGCATCATTCATGAAATTTTCATATTTATCCGCACGCGGTCCTTGACCGGAAGGAATGTCATCTTCGGTACGAATAGATTCACCTAGGGCAGCCTCTACCATATCCTCCATTTCTTCTGATGGAAATAAATTTCCGTATCCTGCCGTATTACCGAATTCTTCTTCTTCTCCTGCCGCATTATCGTGTTCTCCTTCTTCTACCGCAGTACTGCATTCTTCTCCTTCCCCGTGATATTTCCAAGTTGAATAAAGTCTAGTAAACCCATGTTTTACAATATGAAGCTCTGCCAATTCTACCTTCTGCCAGTACTTATTGCCACATCTATCGCACGGACAGAGAATCTTCTCTATTATGATCTTATTATGTGCTCGTGCAAATTCAAGGAAAGCAGCAACTCCTGCGACAAACTTAGGTTGCATACGTTGTTTCCAATCCACATACATCCAGTCCTTAACTCTGACGTACTCATAGGCTATGTTAGACTGAATAACATATAAATTGTAGGTTATGCTGACTATATTGAGAAATATAAGAACGGGATAGTTACTGACAAAGGAGAAAATCCATGTATATGCTTTGTGTGTGCGTTTGTCGTTGAAAAGAATAAATTATCGCACGTTATGTTGACCGATAGACGGGGACTAAGTGGCGCTTTTAGTTTCATATATGGGTATCGATGGGAATATGAAGGTTTCATATTATCATATATTGGTTTTAACCCGAACATCTCGAATCGCTCTCTGATTATGCGTTTGTATGTATGTGTTCCGGCTGTCGGGGGTAGGCTTCTATCCCATTAAGAATGTATAGAGCGAACGCCCATCACTTGTGCTTTCAACCGTTTCGAGTAAATTTCGGCAGCACCTCCCCGCTGTTCTCCGAGTACACTGTAATAGAATAGATAATCATTTCAAAGCTGTGAAACAACGTTGAAATGAACATCTAATCTATCTTTGTACACGGAGAACCAGCGGAAAGATACCGACGAAATATCTCGAAACGGATGAAAACACAAGTGAATGAAGGCGTTTGCTTTATACATTCTTAACTTGTCCACACGGGACAAATCTATGGGTTACCATACGATTGAATTTTCTCGTCGCGTAGACTATACGACGGTTGTTAGTATCGAGCTATACTGTCCGATATTTAACAACCTTCGTATAGTTCTAGGTCACGACGAGCATCGCACGTATGTTAACCGATAGACGGGGACTAAGTGGCGCTTTTAGTTTCATATATGGGTATCGATGGGAATATGAAGGTTTCATATTATCATCGAGTATCATATATTGGTTTTAACCCGAACATCTCGAATCGCTCTCTAATTATGCGTTTGTATGTATGTGTTCCGGCTGTCGGGGGTAGGCTTCTATCCCATTAAGAATGTATAGAGCGAACGCCCATCACTTGTGCTTTCAACCGTTTCGAGTAAATTTCGGCAGCACCTCCCCGCTGTTCTCCGAGTACACTGTAATAGAATAGATAATCATTTCAAAGCTGTGAAACAACGTTGAAATGAACATCTAATCTATCTTTGTACACGGAGAACCAGCGGAAAGGTACCGACGAAATATCTCGAAACGGATGAAAACACAAGTGAATGAAGGCGTTTGCTTTATACATTCTTAACTTGTCCACACGGGACAAATCTATGGGTTACCATACGATTGAATTTTCTCGTCGCGTAGACTATACGACGGTTGTTAGTATCGAGCTATACTGTCCGATATTTAACAACCTTCGTATAGTTCTAGGTCACGACGAGCATCGCACGTATGTTAACCGATAGACGGGGACTAAGTGGCGCTTTTAGTTTCATATACGGGTATCGATGGGAATATGAAGGTTTCATATCATCATCGAGTATCATATATTGGTTTTAACCCAAATATCTCGAGTCGCTCTCTAATTATGCGTTTGTTGTGCATTCGTGTTGTATGTGTAACATGATTTTAAACCATTGAGATCAAGATTGATAGAACTGATCATCCTACATTGCAATAGCATTCATCAACCAAAAACTATTATTGCAATAGTATACATCTATAACAATCAACAATTAAAACTATAAATATAGGATACTGATATCATAAAGCGTTATGAGACACCTCATCTGCCACGTGTCGTGATCATGGAAATCGCTAATATTGAGTTATGAGACACCTCATCTGCCATGTGTCATGGTTACATATTAGTTAGGGACACGGCTATTTGTGTGCGGCTGCACGCTTGTGCAAAGATTTGTAATGTTAAAAAAATGTGATTTTTTTTATACATTGGAAAGAATGAATAGGAATTGATCTTTACATTGTTAACCTCTTTTAGTTTTTCTTTAGGAGCGGTCTCTCATATCTTAGTTGAAATATTTTCTATGTTTGTTATGGTCTTACTCTCACATAAACTATCAATATCATGCCACAAGAGAGTGAAAGAAATAGCATGCATGGTGTGTTCAATGTATGATAAACAAGTACACTTCTAATAGTTTTTAAATTTGAGAAGTCCAGAGTGTATGGAAGGAGTTGAATAACAGAAGCATAAGGGGCATAACATTTTTTTCTTAAATTCTGGATACATTCTAAAATCTTCAACAGCAATTGGAGTGTATTTTGCTGTGAGAGACTCTTCAAAGAAATGGAGGAAGAAGCACTAAAGAAAAAAGAGAGAAAAATAAGAATATAAAGTTGAAACTAAACTTGAGCTATCCGCTGAAATCATAAAGCATAAGAAAGTTGATTGAGTCTTGATCTATTGCTCTTTCTTTGCATTATCTCGTATGTCCATTTATAGATTTTAATGCCACATGAGATGTATAATCTGTCAGCTCCCTATGGTTGTATTAATGTCAGCTCTTACACAATATGGGTATCTGCCTTACCATTAAGACAACTATGGAATATGTTAATTTAAAATGTAAGGCTAGCTATCTATGTATTCTGAGGGACTGCTTGCATAGAACTTAGCTTGATCCTCTCAATTATTACACATAAATATGCTGACATGCCTCTCATAACCCTAACCCCAGCCCCACAGTAACCCTAACCCCAGCCCCAACCCTAACCCCAGCCCACCGTAACCCTACCCCAGCCCCACAGTAACCCTAACCCCAGCCCCACCGTAACCCTAACCCCAGCCCCACCCCAGCAGCAGCCGAACCCCAACCCTAACCCTACCCCGACCCCGACCCCGACCCCGACCGCCACCGCGCCCCTGCCCAAACCCAACTCTCTCGCGCGCAACCCAGACCCAGCCATGAATAATCCAAAAATGCTTTAATTTACCTCGAGATTTATACCTGAACGGGTGCGCTGGTGGGCTGGAGCGACGACGGTGGCAAATTGGCAAAGAAACCGGCGGTGGCGACGACGGTGGCGACGAAACCGGCGGTGGCGACGACGGTGGCGACGAAATCGGCGGTGGCGACGACGGTGGCGACTCTGCCCAACGGCGGTGGCGACGCGACGGTGGCGATTTGGGGATTTTCGCGCGCGTTTGAGGGAGAGAGAGAAAATGAGCGTAGGCTTTTCGATCTGGCTTTATTTTAAAACGATATTTACTTGCCCCTACGGATATACCCGTAGGTCCTTTGTTTGCGGCTCCGTAGGGGCAAACACCAAATTAAGAATTAATATTTTTATTCTTGGACGTCAGTGCCCGTAGGGGCAACCTTTTAGCCCTACGGATTAATCCGTAGGGCCAAGTTAAATATGCCCCTACGGATATTTCCATCCGTAGGGGCAAACACAAAGTTCAGAGTGGTAGTAAGAAGATGAAAAATATACATCCTTTGACACTAATGAAATATCAAATATTAAAGGAAGATGAAAAAACTGATGCATGCATCCTATGACACTTAAATGAATTATTGAATATTAAATTCCGAGGTTCCAGAAGTTGTTCATTCATCATTACAGGTATTAGGTTATGATAATTATTTGTGCACAGTTTACATTGGAAGGTTTTTAAACTTTTTTCTATGGGTGATATACAAGAAATGGAAATGCATGATATGTGTAATATGTGGCTATGCCGCAACAAAATATTGCACGCGTAACGTGTGACAGAACAAGTATTAACAAAGAAAACAAGAAAGTGTGTGTTCCCCTCCGAATGACGACGCGACAGGGACGTCTTGCCTGAGGTTCGGGACAGATGCTAATTGGTGCTATCCGTCCACCTCCCCGAAGATGCCAAGTTGATTTATGGCACCATGTATCGAAGGTTTAAACGGATGCGTCCGATATAGCAGACTTCGTCAGATTCCTCCTACCTTGAGGGGTTTTTGATTGTGGGGACGCTCTTCCCTGCAAACGCAAGCCCCTGCAGTTAATTACGCTACCGCACCGCGGTAACCACTTTCTCCTTCTCCATATGGTCACTTCGTGTCGTGTGTGTTTGTTTTGTGTTTGGTTGCCTGTGGATTATATACGGAGACTAATTGGTGTTATCGCCCATAGGACGTGGATTAGTCCAAATCCGTATCTTTCTTAGATTTGGGTTTGGGGGGTATGTATAAGGATACGTTAGCCTTATTTGAGGCTAAGATCAATTTAAACGTTAGTTAAGGATACGTTAGTCTAATTTAGACTAAGATCGACTTAACGGGATCGTTTAGATTCGACAAGAGAGCAATTGGGGGCTCTATTGTTTAGTTTAGTGAAATTGCGGTCGGTAAGTAGTTTAAGGACATTACGGTCCAATGTTAGTTTTAAGACGTTGCGGTCAAGGTTAAGGACATCATAGTCCGTGGATTTAAGGACTCTACAGTCCATCGTTAGTTTTAAGACATCACGGTCAAGATTAAGGACGTCATAGTTCGTTATTAGTTTTAAGACATCCCGGTCAAGGTTAAGGACATCATAGTCCATGAGTTTAAGGACCCCACAGTTCGGCGTTAGTTTTAAGACATCACGGTCAAGGTTAAGGACATCATAGTCCGTTGTTAGTTTTAAGATATCCCGGTCAAGGTTAAGGACATCATAGTCCATGAGTTTAAGGACCCCATAGTCCGTGAAATGTATGGTTGTTGAGATCCGTCACCTCTTTGAAGACATTAAAGAATTACAACGACAAATATCAAATGAGTGAAGAGATGTACCCTTAAACCAAGGTAGATTAAGTGACCTGTAGTCCAATTTGGAACCGTGACCTATAGTCCAATTTGGAACCAAGACCAGTTAATTATGTTATGAGCCCATTGGCTCAATTAAGTCTGAATTGAGGACTTATGGCCAACTTGGGGTAAGTCTAATCAAGTTTAGAATATCGGCCCTCTGTTGGTCCATTGAAGGGGAGGCTTTGCCTCTAGAAAGTTAGCCAGTTGGGCTACAGCTAGTGTTAAACACTAAAGACCATCTGTGTTGAACACTGGAAATAAGGTTAGTGTTAAACACTGGAAATAAGGTTAGTGTTAAACACTAAAAATTATGATTCTCAAATTAGTGTTAAACACTAATAGATAACAGTGTTAAACATTGGCAGCGAAATTATCAGATTAGTGTTAAACACTAAAAATCATGATTCTCAAACTAGTGTTAAACACTAACAGATAACAGTGTTAAACACTGGCAACGAAATTATCAGATTAGTGTTAAACACTAAAAGAGGGGGAGATCACGTGGGAGCACGTGATGGCATCCAAAAGGTGGGGCCAGATCCCCTTCAGCTTGTTCTGTAGATAAGTGTTTAACACTTTTAATTCTGACAGCCATCACGTGTGGGCACGTGATGGGTGCTCATGCCCTGATTTATTAGAATACTCATTAGGGGTCACGTGGTGACACGTGAGGGCGCCCCAGAGTTTCTTTTCTGTGGATCTTTGCAGGGGTCGCGTGGGGAAACGTGACCCTGGTTCTTTCCTGTTTAAAGATCTGTTTATCTTTTTAAGAATTAAATTCTTCATAGGGTTAAACCCTAGCAATAACTTTTAGAGGAATTAAATTCCTATTTTCTTTTGAAGAATTATATTTTTAGATAGGGCTAAACCTAACTTTCCTTCTGTAGGAGTCAAACTCTCATGTATGTAAGGAATCAAGTTCTGTCGTAGGGTAAAACCCTAGTTTTATTTTAAGGGGAATTAAATTCCTGTGAGCTTGAGAGAATTAAATTCTCAATTAGGGTTAAACCCTAGTTCTGTCCATCTTGAAGGAATTAAATTCCTATAATCTTTGGAGAATTGAATTCTCACATGGGGTTAAACCCTAATTTTATCTTGGAGGAATTAAATTCCTATAACTTTATGAGAATTAAATTCTCATAACTCAATTCCTCCTCTATGTTTTAGATCTGCATGGTAGGATCTCGACCCAATGAGAATTAAATTCTCAATCTATGGGGAGATGTGCACTTTTCAGATCTTCACCAGAGAAAGAACTAAGTTCTTTTCTTTATAGAAGAGTTAAACTCTTTATTTTGAGAATTAAATTCTCTTTTGAAGCCTTTTTCCCCTTTCTTTTCTTACCTAGGGTTTTTCTTTTTAGAGAATCAAATTCTTCCTTTTTCTCTCTCTGAATTTTCAAGATTCCAAGGCTCTATCTCTCACTGTCTCTCTTCTAAAACTCTCTCCTTTGACTCCTATTTATAGGAGAAGGAAAAGAATCAATCTGTTTGGTAAATCTTTCATTGAAAGATTTGATTTATTTTCATCATTGATCCGGGCCTTTAGATTATTAGGTGAATTTTATTCACCGTTGGATTTTAAATCCAAAGATATTCTTTCTGTTATTTCGGTGAGATTTAGAGGAAATCTTTCCACGTCCAAGATTTTTCCATAAATTGGTGATATTTAATCACCATCGGATTCTTAATCCAACGGTGTTACATAATTCTGCTCTATTTTGGAAAGATTTAAATGATCTTATTCAGAATTTAATTATGTTGAACAGCAGGGCTTTTAAAGCCAGTCACGTGTGAGCACGTGACCCCGGGTCACGTGTGAGCACGTGACCCCGGGTCACGTGTGAGCACGTGACCCCCTGAAGGGACTCCTCTTCTGCGCTCTGCTCTTTGCCGCTGCTTTAACCATCACGTGCCAACACGTGACCACTGGTCACGTGTAAGCACGTGATGCTTCCTCTGAAGCTTTTTCCTGATTTTTAATCAGGGAACAAATGCCCCCACAGCGTTGTTCTCACGTGTCTGCACGTGAGTGCAACGCTGTCACTTTTGTGACCATTGGATCTGCCTTGGGAGTAGGGTAGATGAAACGTTTTCCATCCCGTCCTATAAATACCAATGTCCTTTCAGAAGAGCCTCCACTTTGTTCATCTTCCTCCTTTGAGAACTTTCTTCTTTTGAGAATTTAATTCTCTTTTTCCAGAGCTTAGTTCTCTGCCTCGAAAAATCTTCAGAGTTTAACTCTGTTTCAAAAAAAGACTCTTTCTTTCAGGTAATGATGTTGAACAATCGAAGAACCTTTATTTTTTTTGAAAAAACTCTCGGGATTTTAAATCCACATCAAGGGTTTCACCCTTTTAACATGAACTCATTTTCTTCAAGTTCTTCAACAGGAATATAAAACCATTTAATCTTCAAACAGTAGATCTCTTAGGGTTCATCTGATCTTTTAGGGAGATGATGATGTCGGTTGTCCCTTCCATGGAATTTAATTCCATCCCCAAGGAGCTCTGGCTCTGGAACAAAATTCTCAGGGAATTTAATTCCCTTTTTCAAAAAGGAATTTAATTCCTATGAAGAACTAAGTTCTTCCCAGAGGACTTCATGGGTTTTCTTGCCCTGAGTCATCTTCTTCACAATCCAGAAGAAGTTTGCACTGTTGGTCTTTGGGAATTTAATTCCCTTGATTCTGTTTGATTTATCATGGAGTCCAAGATGGATCTGTCTTTTAGGGGGATGTGTAGGGTCACTTGAAACCCACTGCCTATTTAATGAGAATATTCCCTTTGTCTCATTATAATTGCTGTGCCTCATCATTAGCCAGCCGCCATCTTGATTTCGTGAGACCCACATGTTTTGTAACTCATGGTCCCATAAAATGAGTCTTCTATCACTGTCTTTTCCCTTGTATATATATCTATAATCACTGTTAGTTTTGCCTTAGCAGTTTCCCCCTTATTTTATTACAGGTGCGATGACGTCTGTTCCGTATTTCCCTTTCGCTCGCTCGGAGGCCGCCTATCCTCGATCACCATCTGATGAGGAAGTGATGGCGATGATCAAGGCCCATGACCCGACCTGCACCAACTTGCTTTTGTGGGGGACCTGGTACGGTCATATTATCCAGGGTCGTCGAAGCTTTCTTTGCGAAGTACCAACGGAGCCCACCTTTCCGTTTCTGCCAATGAACCCACCAAGGACAGTCTTTGCTGTGGAGATGCCGAATTGGACTCCGATGGGGCGGCTCGAGCCTTCGACGACTAGTATCCCGAACCATCCGATCCCAGCTATAGATATTCTAAGGCGGCGTATTTGTCAGGGTGAGACCCAACCATGGGGACAAATCTACAAGATAGGGCTCACCCCTCGACACCCTACGGGCTACCTCCTCTGGGCTCGTTACATCCTGTCCGCCCATTGCGCGCGGCTGCAGAAGGTCGGGCTTTACCAGGCGATGTATGCGTCGCTCTTCCACTACCAATCCCTGCATGTCTGGTGGGTTAAGGCGTTCTTGAACCAGTGGTGTTGGGGTAAAAATTTGCACCCCGGTTGACCAAGTCAAGGTCAAGGTCAACCCCAAGCCAGGTGGGCCCAAGCCCAAGCAAGTGGGCCAATGCCCAGGTCGAGCCCGAACACGAAGCGTCCGGCCTTCCGCCATGCCAACAACAAAATCATGTAATAAATAATTTTTATGTAATTTTTTATACATGAATGTATGCAAAATGGGCACAAAGCCAATATTTTGTAAGCCCATGGCTTATGTGCAAAAATGAAATGGCACATGAGCCATGGGATGGGCAAAACACCATTTTGCAAAGCCCAAGGGGCTATATATAAATGTGTAAGCCTATATAAGGCAACATGATGATGAATAAAAAAACGGAACTTTTCATTCCCCCAAAAAAACTAGGGTTCTTTGTGCCTCCTGCTCCTTCTCCAAGGTTCTAAACCTTCTTATTTCTTTTGAATTAAATCAAGAGTTTTACTCTTTCTTTTCCAAAACTAAGTAGTTTTCCACCACAAAACCCGCAAAGGGGAACTCAGATCTCCCATCAGATCTCAAAAAGGAGAGATTTTGAGATCTTACATCTCTTGATCTTCAAGATCCGGCCAAACAACAGGAGGAAGAAGAAGAACCCCCCCTTCATCAGCTTCAAAACATCCTAGGAGTTTAACTCCATACATATATACATAATAAATATTTCCTTTCTGAAGCATAGCTTCTGTTTCTTAGGCTAAAAGCCTCCTTTTCTCGCCGGCGCTCAAGCGCAGAGCGCCCGCGTGCCGACACGTGGCGCGTTTGCGTTCAAGCGCTCAGCGCTCGAGCGCAAAGCGCCCACGTGCCGACACCGGAGAGGCTTGCGCTCGAGCGCTTGCTCTCGAGCGCAAGCGCTCGAGCGCAAGCCTCTCCGGTGTCGACATGTGGCGCGCTTGCGCTCAAGCGCAAGCGCAAGTCGCCCCGGTGCCGACACGTGGCGCGCTTGCGCTCCAGCGCAAGTCGCCCCGTGCCGACACGTGGCGCGCTTGCGCTCCAGCGCAAGCGCAAGTCGCCCCCGTGCCGACACGTGGCGCGCTTGCGCTCAAGCGCCCAGCGCTCAAGCGCAGAACGCCCACGTGCCGACACGTGGCACTCTAGCGCCTGAGCGCACAGCACCTAGGCGTACAGCGCCCAAGGTGCTGCCCCACGCATCCTTTGGATGCATTTCCCCCTTCTTTTTATGTATATACATATACATATACATATGTATACATATTTGCACGCACACGTGCTCCACGACACTGTCCCTGTTAGAAAAAAATTTCTAACGGGGCGCTGTCCCGCACCCCGCAAGGGGGCTGCTAGCCTCCTTGACCCCCAGCCCGCTATCCGGGTAGCAGGACCCCCGTAAAAACTCTGCGTGGCTCCCGATATATCTAAACCCCCTTTCAAAACACAACACACGTACACTGCACATTGAGTTCGCATGACCAGTTTAACCCGTCAATCGGAGGTTCCCTCACCCCAAAGGCGAGGGGTAATTAATGGCAGCTTAGTCCGCGGCTGCCGGAGATTCGGATCCCCACAATCAATAAACCCCGGCCTACCCCAGGCAGAGGGAATCTGTAGTATGCCTGACAAGCGCGCGCGTATTCCCATCTCAATGGGGGGACGAAAAACACCCTACAAGTGGAATCTCCTCACCAACACTTTTCTTTTAGGGGACCGCGAGGTTTCGATCTCTCTGGAAGAATTTTGCGAGATCTCGGGGCTGCCAATCAGGGGTACACTGTATGAGGAGCTGCCGCCTCCTGATGAGTATGTTTTTGAGCCCGAGCCCGCAATTACCGACGGCTTGTCTAGTGAGAACGCCGTTCGCCATAAGCGTTCAAGTTTGATCAAGGCGCTGGGTATTTTTAACCGGCTGTTCACGGAATCTGAAGAGCAGGGAGTTACTTTTAAGAGCTTCATTGCCTGCTTCCTCCGTGAGGATGTCCTGTCAAAGACGGCTCCGAAGTTCGTAAACATCAAAGACCCCTTTGGGTTTGGTCCGAAGAAGCTGTCGATCAAGGAATCGGATTTACCGCAGTACTACATTCCTATTATGTCGCCGGTATCTTTCAAATCTATCGCAGCTCCTGGCATAGATGAAGAGACATTCTTCGTGGGCTTTGTCAGCGTCTGGCTTAGCTGGTTCGTCATTCCCATGCATCGCCGCTTCATGAGAGTCTCGGTTATTTATTCGGCTCATCGCATCGCTGAGGGAATGCGGCTGGCCTATCCCGGCGTTAGCACATCTATATCACGGGTTAGGCGTTGCGGCTAATACCTCGACTCCCGGTGTGAATATAGTAAACTTTTCCCTGCATTACTTCACGTCTTGTCTCAAAATGCATGTGCTGGGGGCTTTTGCTATGCATCAGAGGCCCGCTTTTTATGACGCCTACACCTTCCCGCGACTTATGCGATTGGTGGATGCTTCTGCCTCTGACCCAACTTAATTTGGGGCCATTCGGACGTTGATTGCTCCTTACGCTACTGCTGGCGGATTGGTATTTACCGATCGGGTTCTATCTTCTCCTTCAGGTCCCGCTTCACAACTCTGGGACCAATCAAAGGACAATGTGCCTTCTTTAAGGCCCCAGGAGGTCGTGCACTTGTATGCCATCAGGCCAGGCTATCTGGTATTTCGCCAAGATAGTGCGGCCCTTTTCATGCGGTACAACCCGCATCGCTTCGCCCGGCAGCTTGGATACGACCAGGGCGTCCCTTTCGAGGCTTTCATAGTTGCGCCGGTCCCTTCACTCGAAGCCGTTCGCGATGCAGCTCATCATTTCGTGAGGTTGAACACCGGCTCCCATTTCATGATCCCTGAAGCTGACCATCTTCCCCGGTGCGTGGGGTCGTTTATGGGTTCGTACCTTCATCGGGTCAACCCGATTATTATCGAGGAGAGAAGGGTACTCTTTGGCCATGGTGCTCCTACTCAAGTTCCGGCCACAGGAGCTACGCTGCGACCGCGCGCCCCGGTCCATTTTCCTTTGAGGGATACCGGTGTCGCGCTTATTCCGGGAGAGTCGGGAGTAGACCTCACTCCCACAGTTGGTATGCCATTGGGCACCCGGTCGCGGGCTAATCGGGCTCCGGTGGCAGCACCACCACCCGTGGCATCGACAATAGCAGTGTCATCCTCGGCAGCACCGCCAAATGAGGATGCCGGTAACGAGGGTGTTGAAGGTGAGGTGGGTCGGCGTCGCGCCAAGGCTCCACGGAAAAAGAAGCGAGCGTTTTTTGGCATTAGTTCTGGGCCAAAGAGGAGGAAGAAGACAGTCGCCCGTCTGCTTGATCCTTTAGAAGAATCCGAACCTGTTGTTCAAGACGAACCAATATCCATGATATCGCCGGATGACGGTCTTCTTTTCCCAGGTTCATCTGCCGAGGAAGCCGCACAATTAGCTGAGGCTATAAGACGCTCGCAGCTTGAAACTGAGAAGGTAAGGATCTCGAAGAGGCCTTATCCTGCCGTCATCTTCTACGAAGATCCTTCATGGATACGGCGGCGGTTCATCGGCCCTTTGGAGGAATGGGGGAAAGGGCCCTTAAGCAGGCTGCTTCGGAGGATGCTGCGGATGCACTCTCCTTGTGGACGGGTGGCCACGAGTCTACCCTTGAACCCCGGCGAGCACACTTCCTTGAGAAGGAGCATCGGCTTGAAGAAGCCATATTGAAGGCTTCCTTACGCATTGGTATATTCCTATATTGCTTTGCAGTACTTCATATTGCTTGCACTTGTATATATGTATTCTTATTCTTGTGTGAATTATGCAGAGACTTCGGCGATGGGGGAGGTCCCTACGGACTTGTTGAGGATAAAGCCCATTGACGCCCCCAATGAAGCTTTGCTCGATGTGGAGGGGGTTGACGATGCTGCGCTTCTTACGATAGAGCCTCCTGTGGCGGTTGTTGATCCTGGAGCACTTGCTCCTTTGGGGGAGGCACCTTTGGTGGTCGCCGTCCCACCGGCTCTTCCTGAGGGCGGCCCCGAGGCTGGGATGGAGGTAGTCAGGACCATCCTCCCTTCGTTGGAACCCGAGGCCACGGCGGAGGCCGCTGAAGCTGCTATCCCCCGGCTCAGAATGGGAGGAGTGTCGAAGGTAACCTTCTACATTTTAAATTAGCAATCTTTCTGTTATCTGAACTCTTTTGTTTTTTTTTTAGAATTACGCGGACTAGCGGCCTCTATTGCCGATCTGTCTCCCCGGCACTCCTTTCAGCGTCTGCTGGAGATGGCCGCTCCGCAGGCGATATCTCCTCAACGCATTGTCCTCTCATCTGGGCAAGGTTAGCGTCATTCTCCATTTTTTTATTATAGCATCGTTGTTATTTTGCGGAATGACATTGATGTCTTTTACAGTTTTGGAGGCCGATGACGAAGTCGAGGTCGTCGAAGGGCCGGGGGAATCTTCAGCTCCTACTTGCATGACCGTAGGTAAGTGACGTTTCAATATGGTCCCACTTGTTCCTTTGCTTAAGAGTTTCACTGACATTCTTCAAATCTGAACAGCCTTGCTAGCTCCCATAATGCTGGAATTGCGTATCGCCATGTCGTCCGGCCCTTACGCTTTGCGAGCCTCAGAGCGCCTGGCCAAGTTAAGCCTTGTCTCCCTATCGTCTTTGATCGAGGAGCTCCGTGCTGGCAGCGCAATTACAGCTGGAGCATTCGCTGCCGAAGCTAACGGTTCTCTTCCTTTTCTTGCTACATACCACAACGAAGAAGTGGTGCGAGTCTGGGTGGAGTTCTGTCGGCAAGTAGAGACATGCTTGCACGCACTTGAGTGTTCCCGCCTTTCTTCGGAGGCCGTGGCTGCGAAGGTGGACTTGCGGGGGCTGATAGAGCGGTGCGCGGCAAACATGGTATCATGCGAAAAGAGGCTCGGCCGCAAATTCTCGGAGAGGGAGCTGGCCTCTAAGGCGCTGCACAAGCTCCAGGCTAACCTTACAGCCAAAACTAACAAAGCGTATGAACCCTGGCGAGTACTCTAAGAGTCTATCAAAGAGATGGTGGCCCTTGATAAAGCTGCCGTGTTCACTCGCGAAAGGGTCGAGGCTCACAAGGTTACCGAAAAAGAGCTCGAAGGCCGGCTTGCCTCGTATCAGGCCCAGCAGGCTCAGGCGGAGGCCCGTTTTCTGGCAATACTGAATCACGAAGCCGTGACCCAGCAAAAGAAGGATGAGCTAGTGAAATTGCTAAATCGCCCACCGGCCTGAAGACTTGTATCTTTTTCTTTCTTTTTGTACATACTCCTGAATGAGAGTATATTCTTTTTGTTTTTTCATGAATTGTACTTTGTATCCATTTTGGTTCATGAATAAAAGACATATTTTTTCAATGGCGTGTCCCTTTTAATTGAATGTATTCTGCGGATAGTCTATCTTGATTTCTTTGCAGGGCAGCGATGGCTTAGGATTCAGGGTTACGATCTGCTTCCTAAGACTTTTGAGCTTTATGAGCCGTGAGGGTCTCATAAAGAGTTTTTCTCCCTACAGGTCGAGAGGATCCCGTAGGTGTAAGTTTTCCTTAAGAATCGTGAGCATTCTTAAGCGGGTTTTCCCTTAGGAGTCGTAAGGATCTCACAAGAGATTTTTTTTACAGGTCGTGAGGACCCGCAAGTGCTGGGTGCGGTCGCCCTTATCCGTATTTCACGGGGTCAGGGGTTGTTTTGGGATGTTTTCCAGGGTACCGTAGTTTAAAGACATCGCGGTCAAGGTTAAGGACATCGTAGTCCGTGGATTTAAGGACTCCACAGTCCAATGTTAGTTTTAAGACATCACGGTCAAGGTTAAGGACATCATAGTCCGTGGATTTAAAGACTCCACGGTCCGATATTAGTTTTAAGACGTCACGGTCAAGGTTAAGGACGTCATAGTCCGTGGATTTAAGGACTCCACGGTCCGATGTTTAGTTTTAAGACATCACGGTCAAGGTTAAGGACATCATAGTCTGTGGATTTAAGGACTCCACAGTCCGATGTGTAGTTACTGGGACCCGTTACCTCTTTGAAGACGTTGAGGAATAACAACGACAAATATCAAAGGAGTAAAGAGATGTACCCTTTAACCAAGGTAAAATCAGTCTAGAATCATCATGGTTGATCGTTAGTTTTAAGACATTACGGTCGAGGTTAAGGACATCATAGTCCATGGATTTTAAGGACTCCACAGTCCAATATTTGTTCTGGATGCTTCACACGGGTTCACTGCCATGCTCTGCGAGGACCAGGCTCCGCTCTGGACGTTTTCCGCGGGGACAAAGAGTGACGTTATCCGCGTTCCACGTGACCAGGAATTTTACACTAGATACTTCACACGGGTTCACTGCCGTGTTCGGCAAGGACTAGGCTCCGCTCTGGATACTTCACACGGGTTCACTGCCGTGCTCCACGAGGACCAGGATCCGCTCTGGACGTTTTCCACGAGGTCAAAGAGTGACGTTATCCGCGTTCCACGTGACCAGGAATTTTGCACTAGATGCTTCGTACGGGTTCACTGCCGTGTTCAGCGAGGACTAGGCTCCGCTCTGGACGTTTTCCACGGGGTCAAAGAGTGACGTTATCCGCGTTCCATGTGATCAGGAATTTTGCTCTGGATGCTTCCCACGGGTTCACTGCCGTGTTCGGCAAGGACCAGGCTCCGCTCTGGATGCTTCCCACGGGTTCACTGTCGTGCTCCGCGAGGACCAGGCTCCGCTCTGGACGTTTTCCACGGGGTCAAAGAGTGACGTTATCCGCGTTCCACGTGACCAGGAATTTTGCACTAGATGCTTCGCACGGGTTCACTGTCGTGCTCAGCGAGGACTAGGCTCCGCTCTGGACGTTTTCCACGGGGTCAAAGAGTGACGTTATCCGCGTTCCACGTGACCAGGAATTTTGCTCTGGATGCTTCCCACGGGTTCACTACCGTGTTTGGCGAGGACCAGGCTCCGCTCTGGACATTTTCCACGGGGTCAAAGAGCGACGTTATCCGCGTTCCACGTGACCAGGAATTTTGACTTTGTCTGTATTTCACGAAGTCGGAATTTGACTCTCAGTCAGCTGTACGCCGCCGAGTCATGGAACTGGGAGTTGCCGCTATTCCGCTTTGCTTGATGTTGTGTCTGCTGTAATGAGACGAATGTTGAGACGATCTCTAGGTTATTTGTGGCCCGTCGAGACTTGGCCTCTTCCTCTGATGAACCTGTTCCCCTCCGAACGGCGGCCGAGACGACGTAGGGACGTCTTTGCCTGAAATTCGGGACAGATGCTATTTGGTTTTATCCGTCTACCTCTCCGAAGATGCCAAGTTGATTTATGGCACCGTGTATCGGAGGTTTAGACGGATGCAGCCGATGTAGCAGACTTTGTTAGATTCCCCCTCGTTTGAGGGGTTTTTGATTATGGGGATGCTCTTCCCTGCAGGCGCAAGCCCCTGCAGTTAATTACGCTACCGCATCGCGGTAACAACTTTCTCCTTCTCCAGAATTTCACTTCATGTCGTGTGTGTTTGTTTTGTTTGTGGATGCCCGTGGATTGTATACGGAGACTAAATTATGTCGTCGCCCGTAGGACGTGGATTAGTCCAAATCCGTATTTTCTTAGATTTAGGTTTGGGGTTTTGGTTTAAGGATACGTTAGCCATATTTGAGGCTAATATCAACTTAAGCGTTTGTTAAGGATACGTTAGTCCGATTTGAGACTAAGATCGACTTAACGGGATCGTTTAGATCCGACAAAAGAGCATTTGGGGGTTCTATTGTTCCAATTTAGGGATGTAGTGGTCCATAAGTAGTTTAAGGACATTGCGGTCAATTGCCAGTTTAGGGACGTGGTGGTCCATATTCCAGTTTAGGGACGTGGTGGTCCATAGGTGGTTTAAGGACGCTTAAGTCCGTGGGTTTAAGGACCCCACAGTCCGTGTTTTAGTTTAAGGACGCATAAGTCCGCGGGTTTAAGGATCCCACAATCCGTGTTTTAGTTTAAGGACGCATAAGTCCGCGGGTTTAAGGATCCCACAATCCGTGTTTTGGTTTAAGGACGCATAAGTCCATGGGTTTAAGGACCTCACAGTCCGTGTTGATGTGTGTGGTTGTCGGGACCCGTCACCTCTCTGACGTCGTTGAAGGATTACAACGATAGGAGTCAGAAGAGTTCGGAGATATACCCTCGAACCAGATATAAATTGATTTATGAGAGCAGCCGTGCTCAGTCAATTTAATTTGAGGACTTAC
Source organism: Agapanthus africanus (assembly GCA_030015575.1). Lineage (NCBI taxonomy): Eukaryota > Viridiplantae > Streptophyta > Magnoliopsida > Asparagales > Amaryllidaceae > Agapanthus > Agapanthus africanus. The sequence goes on from CM057346.1 coordinate 540,521,148, forward strand.
GGCTATAATTGGGCTAAGTCCAGTTGAAAAAATATTCAACGCTTTTATTTGTTTTTGTTCTATTAGACCTGTGCTAGGGCTTTGCCCATGTTTAAATAATGCATTGCATCACTTTTTATTTTTGTTTGGGCTCTGCCCATAAAGAATGCAGAGCATCAATTTGTTTTGGGCTCTGCCCATTTATAAATGATGCAGAGCATCAATTTGCTTGGGCTCTGCCCATTTATAAATGATGCAGAGCATCAATTTTACTTGGGCTCTGCCCTTTATTGCTTTGCAATTTATTTTGGCCTACTAGGTCTTTTTGATTTGGGCCTGGCCCTTTAGCAAAAGAAATGCATTGCATTTGTCAGGCGCTTTGCGCCAATCAAAGAGCGCACGCGCTTGTGGTGATGACACGTGTCATGCAAGCGCAGTGCGCTGCGCCAGTGCGCTGCTGACACGTGGCGCGCTGTGGTGAGTTGCGCCAGTTTCAGAGAGCAAGGCTCTATTTCAAAAGCGCATAGCGCAAATGGTTCAGATGCTGACACGTGGCGCTCTCTGGTGGCTTGCGCCAACCCAAGAGCGCAACAGTGCAGTTTTGCAAGTGCAAGGCACTATTAACTTGAGAATCTTTTAGATTCCAGAACCAATGGTTCATCAAAAAAGTGCAAAGCACTGTTTGTTTTTTCTTCTTGATCTAATTTAGATCAAACAAGTTTCTCTTGTTTTTCTTATTTCAGGGAACCAGTGGTTCATAAAAAAGTGCAAAGCACTTATTATTGTTTATTTTTCTTCTTATCGAAGATTCTTGATCTTGTTCTCAGATCAATGATCTGTTCATAAGAGAATTTTCTCTTTTTTTCCTAAAGGTTTTTACCTTTTTTGTTCTTGAGGAATTCTCTCCAATTCTTCAGGGTTCTCAATGATGATGTTCATGATTTTGATTTGGGGTCTAGGGGCCTTTATATAGTGCCCATAAATTTGTTAAAGAGATCTTTCTCTGAGTGATTTGGGGAATTTTCCCCACCGTTGGATCTTTGATCCAAGGGCTTCTGTTTTACAGAAGGCAATCTTCTTGTTTTAACAAGAACAGAAAAATCTTGCTAGAATTTAATTCTGTTTGGCGCAAACGCCCCAGTGCATGACATGTGTCAAGCAGCGCACAGCGCGGCGCAACTGCGCTGACACGTGTCGCGCAGCACACGGCGCAGCGCGACTGCGCTTGCGCATCTGCGCTGACACGTGTCGCGCAGCGCACGGCGCAGCGCATCTGCGCTGACACGTGTCGCGCAGCGCAGCGCTTGCGCAACTAAAGCGTTGCTTCCTTTAATTTCGTTTTAAATAGAGCTTTGCTCTGATTGGGCGCGCTGCCTTGGGCGCTGCGCTGATGTATCAGCTTTAGACACGTGGCGCGTTGCGCGCAGCGCAAAGAATCTGATGCGTTGCTTCGAATTTTGAATTTTGAAATTCAAACAGAGCTTTGCTCTGATTGGAGGAAACAAATGTCCCCCCCCCCGTTGCGCTCACGTGGCACGCACGTGAGTGCAGCGGTGGCAAAATCTTGGCCGTTGGATCAAGGGGTAAGCTGAAGGGGCGCAAGCGCCTTATAAATAGGACCTCTGGCCCTTTAGAAATCTTTACCATTTCCAAGATTTCGATTTCCATAGCTTTGCTCTTGTTTCCAGAACTTTAGAGCTTTGCTCTCATTTCCCAAAGCTAGGAAAATTTTAGGTAAAATTAATCTTAGATTTTAATTAACCAACAGAGTTTTGCTCTCATAGATCTTCTGATCTAAAGAAATCCCCTTTGGGGTTTTACCAACAGAGCTTTGCTCTCACGAATCCATAGATCTACAGAGATCTTGTTCATGGGTTTTAACCCATGAGCAGAGCTTTGCTCATGGATCCAAAATAGATCTTTTTGATCTAAAAGTGAAAAACTCTTAAGGGTCTTCAAAAATTTTAATTTCTTTAGGAGTTTAAATAGATTTTCTCATCATCATCACAGAGTTAGGCTTTTTTAAGGAATCTTATTCCCCTGAGACCAGAGTTTGACAAGTGTCACTCTGTGACAGAGTTTTGCTCTGAAAGAGAAGATTTTCTCCTTGCCTCTAGGGATATTTTTTTTATTAATGGGAATATTCTCTCGGGGACCAACTGACAATCCCATCCAATGATGGGGTTGTCTTATTAACGTATTGTCATCCAGATTTTGTGGGCCCCCCTTTGGTCTCCTACCCACTGCACTGCTGTGTGGTGTAATTAATTAATTTTAATTTAATGAATGAATTTTTTCAAACGCCAAGTGTTGGAATTACAACACTAACGGCTAATTTCTTTTCTCTTGCAGTGACTATGTCTTTCGACACTTCGTTCCCGTTCGCTCGTTCGGAGGAGGGATTTCCTGAAGCGCCCTTGGACCGCGAAGTCCTGGCTATGATCAGGGACCACGACCCGGAATATAAGAGTCTCCACCTTTGGGGGTCGTGGTACAATCAGATTATTATGGGTCGACGCAGCTTCACATGCGCAGTACCGTCAGAACCCATCACGGCAATTCATTACGCCAGCCCACCCCCGGTGCAGTACGTCGTGGAGATGGTTGATTGGACATCGAATGGCTTTCTTCATCCGGCTATAGATGCAATCCCGGTCCAGCGTCCCATGGTTTTGGATATCCTGGGACGCCGAATCTGTCAAGGCGAGGCGTGCCCTTGGAGGCAATCATATAACATAGGTCTGATCCCCCGCCACCCGATCGGCTATCTGTCGTGGGCTCGGTATATCCTGTCGACGAAGAAGTCGCAGTTGATAAGGTTAGGGTTGTACACCGCGGTCTACGTCTCCCTCTTCCAGTATCCTACGCTTCCCACCTGGTGGTTCAAGGATTTCTTGGAGCAGTGGAACATTCCCACTCACACTTTCCTCGCAATGGATCGGGAAGTGTCGATTTCTCTGGAGGAGTTCACAGAAGTCTCCGGTTTACCGGTTATAGGGAAGCACTATGAGGAGTTGCTCCCGACAGACGAATATGTTTTCGGTGCCAAGCCGGCGGTAAGGGGCCTCACGCCGGAGAATGCTGTTCAACACCAATTCCCAAGTTTGATCAAGGTGTTGAACATCTACGAGGCCCTTTTCATCGAACGTGGGAGTCGCGGAGTCAGTTTCAAGGATTTCATCGTCCGGTTCCTTCACCCAAGTGTCCTCTCGGCAGAAGCTGCCAAGTTTGCCACCCTCGAGGACCCTTTCGGTTTAGGTTTGGATAACCTACCGGCGAAGGAAATAGACCAAAAGGGTTTTTTCCTTCCTAACTCCCCGACCATGTCTTTTGCGAAAGTTGCAGCCCCTGAGATAGACGAGGAGGCCTTCTTTTTAGGATTTCTTGGGCTATGGCTGAGTTGGTTTGCGCTCTCGATCCACTCTCGCCATATGCGGCCCTCTGTCTTTTACCCGGCTCACCGGATGACCATCGGGGTAAAGGTAGCCGTTGGGATAGCCGGTTTGGCACATTTGTACCACGGCCTCAGTCGAGCGGCGGATGCTAATGAGCCTGGGGTACTGCACATGATCTTCCCGATACACTACTTCATATCGTGGCTCGAGCTACACACATCGGGTGTCTTCGGCATGCACAAAAGGCCCTCGTTCTACGACAGGTGCAGCTTCCCTCGCATCATACAGTTGATTGGCGCATCAATTGTGAATCCATCGCCACGAAATGCCAGGGGTTTACTCCTTCGCCCCCACACCGTTGGAGACGGCGTGTCTTTCGTCGACAAGATGTTGACTATTGGAAAGGCGTCTTCCACTGCAGTGCGGCCATTGCAAGACACTTTCAAGGATGGAGCTTCAGTTTTGACGGCCTGGGAGACCCTCCACTTATATTCTATCAGACCGGGCTTCTTGGTGTTTAGGCAGAACGGGGCGGCAATTTTCATGAGATATAACCCACATCGTTTCGCCCAACAGCTGAGCTACAATCAAGGGGTACCGCTGGAGGCTTTCTTATCGGAACCTGCTGCGGCCGAAGAAGGGATGGAGAGCGCACTGCATCATTTCATGCGTCTAAACACGGGCTCCCACTTCTTTATCAGTGAACCGGCCTGCGCCCCACGACTCCTCAAAGTATATATAGAATGGTACAGTCATTCGACGGGAGCCGTCATAAAGGAGGAAAGGCGGTTGCTGGTCGACCGTAAGGGTGCACCTCCAGGTAGCGACCGCAACGCTCCTTTGGTGCCAAGGACCCCGGTAATCCCCCCTTTAAAAGATGCCGGATCCGGACCCTCGCGTGCGCAGAGTCCTCCACGCGGATTGCCGCTCCCTGATATTGCGGATGCACCACCAGCGTCCTGTGCTCCAGTGGAGACAGTGGTTGTAGCCTCGCCGGAGTCTGGCGTGGGTGCGGACATTGGGACCCGCCGCCCCAAGGTGGCTGCTAAGCGTAAGTCGATCCCGGGGGCACCTAGGGTTGGTGGGCAGAAGAAGAAAAAGAAGTCGCTCTTCGCCACTGATGTCGTGTTCGGTCAAGAACCCCACGCTCCCTATGCTGAGGGCCTGAGTGAATACGGGACTAATGAGGGATTAGTCATGCCGCCGGATGACACGGACTTGGAGGCCGCCCTCGAAGCTTCGGAGCGGTTGGCGAGGCTTGATGCATGGCTGGCTAAGCTTGCGGAATCAGGTAATCATTAGTCGCATTTTCTATTGTATCATATCTTTATTATTGCCTTTGACTAATATTTTTCCTTCTTTTCTTCCAACAGGCATCACCACTGAAGAAGCCATTGCCGCTTCCCTCAAGACCTTTCAAGAGGAGGAACGCCTTAGAACGTCTTTAGGCCTTAGTAAGTTTCAATTCATCAAGTTTTCATTTTCCTTGTGTTATGGTCAATCTAACCGCTCCCTTTTTATCGCAGGAACCTCAATGCCATTCCCGCCAAGTGACGCAGATGTTCTGCCAGCTGCCGATGTTCCTGCTTCCTCAGGGCTACCGCGGGAGGTCCGTCTTGAAGAGCCGATGAGAGATGCCTTAAAGGCTCTGGAGGCATCTCTGAACGAGGACGACGACGCCTTAATGAAAGAAGCTTCGAAGAGGTCCATCGCGACAGCCCGGGAGGAAAGGAAGCGGTCGAGGCGCGAAGCAAAGGCACACAGAGCTGCCTTGGCCATTGGAGCGGGCCCAAGCGCCGTTCCTCGTGCCGATACTCCGTCAGAAGAGCCCCCGGTTGCCTTGTCTACAGCTCACAGACAGTCGATTCGCGCCAGTATGGAGGCTAACGACAAGTCTACCTCAGGTAATACTTCTTTCAGAATTTTGTTGTAAGACTTATAAAGCTGTCGGTCCTTATATGTTCTACCCTGCAGGGCCAAGCCCAACAGAGGGGGAGGCGGAGACTGTCGAACCTGAGGGGCTAAGGGAAGAAGCATTGGTCGAGCCCGAGCCGGTGGCGGATGACACAGCTAGGATTGATGGGCCTGAGATAGTGGCTGACGAACTGGTCATGTCCAATATGCCTGAGCAAGCGGTTGTTGCTGAGCCCGAGGTGGCAGCGGGCGGAGTGCCTGAGGCCGATGACCTCGTGGTGACGGTGGACGAGACAACCGCGACTACTGAGCCTGAGAGAGTAGCGGGTGAGGTAGACATGATTCCTGAGGATGAGCCAACCGCTCTTTCTCAGGAATCTGGCAATGCTCCGGTCATAGCCCTCCCTGCCTATGGTTCCCCGCCGTCTCCCGGCCTCGCGAGCACGACAACGGTCCCCATTGAGTCGGGTGATGAGGCCACAGGCGGTGGCCTCATGTCGATGGAGGAGGGAGTCGCCTCCGTTTCGGCCGGCAGCTCATCAAGTAGATCCCAAGTTACTGTCCTCTTTATCTTACAATCCTTTCTGACAAGTTCACATTTGTTTGTAACGCAGGTGCAGCCAGCGCCGATGCCCCATTGCTCGAGGGAGCGCCTTCAACTACTGCCTTGGCGATGGTCACCTCTCAGCCCCCTCTCATACCATCGAAGATGTTGGAAGGTATGGGTTTGCAACTTATTAATCTTATCTTTCAGACGTATAATTTGTGTACTAAAGTTATACTGTTATGTCTTTCAGGAGTGCTTTTTGACCATCTCTATCAGGTGTTGCTCCCACACTTCTCCTTCCCATCTGAACTCGCTTCTCCCTCTAGTGGCGCTGGTGAGTATGGTTTCCCATTAATATCTTTCTTTTTCATTGATGGACTTACTTCTAACTTTTTTCTCGTCCCGACTGCAGTGCTACAAATTGAAGGAGGGGATGAAAGATCGGCCATGCCACTGGCCCTTCCGGCCTTGCCATCTGCCGCAGATGGTACAGCAACTATCGCATTGATAACTCCCTTTTTTTTATCTTGAACTGTTATCTGATCATATCTTGTTTTTTCAGCTGTCGTTCCGGTCTCGGCGCCCTTCGAGCCTCGCATCACAATACCGGCAGGTCCTTATCTGAGACGTCCGTCTTCGAAAGGCGCCGCGAATAGTCTGCGCATGTTGAGCGACTACGTCGAGGAACTCGATGTCGAGACTCCTACATCTGCTGCAGACTTCGCTACGGCGGTTAACCCGATGTTGGTGATACTCGTGAATTTCCATGACGAGGGCATCATCACATCTTGGGTTAACCATTGCAGGGAGATCGAGGTTCGCCTGCATCAGCTGGAGTCGATGCGTTCCGCTCTCGAGACCTTAGCTGTAAGCAATGAAAGAGTAGCATGGATCGAGCAAAGCGCTTCTTACATCCAACACTTGGAACAAGAAGCGGCTTTAAGGCCGAGAGAATGCCAAGAGACCTCGAACGAGACGGCTCGTCTGCATGCTGAGGTCGAGGCGAATGCTGCTCAAGTGAAGGCTATCTTTGAGGGCCTCCTGGAACGCATCTCTCATGGGCTAAACTTGAAGCGAAAGCTTGATGTCGTTGAGCATGATACCCCAGGTCGCGAAGCTGCTCATCAGGCCGTTAGGGAGCAGCTTGCATCTGTCTTGCAGCAGCGGGCTCAAGTGGAGGCAGATCTGACGGTGGTGGTCGATCAGGAGAAAATGTGGAAGGAGGTGCGCGAACAATTGCTAGAGTTATGCAAGACGCTTCCTTCCCAGTGATCCCCTTGTATCTACATACTTGTAAAATTTTTCTTTTTAAATAATATGTATCCATTCTTTATTCTTTTGTACGCTTCACTTTGTACTTGATTACATTCAATAAAGATATACATTTTTCTTTGCAATGTCTTGTGTTATTTCTTTGCTTTTTCCTTTTTCTTATTATCAGCATGCTGTCTTGATAAACACATTCGATCGATAATAGAGTAAGCATTTACATTTCTCCGAGAGATAGCGATGGCTTAGGCCGCAGGTTCAGATCTGCCGTCTAAGACTTTTCAACTCTATGGACCGTGAGGGTCTCATAGAGACTTTTCTCCCTACGGATCGAAAGGATCTCGTAGGTGTATTTTCTCCTTAGGAATCATGAGGATTCCTAAGCGCGTTTTCTCTTATAAGTCGTAAGAATCTTATAAGAGAATTTTTCCCTCTTATGAGTCGAGAGGACCCGTAAGCGGTTGTTTCCCTCCTTGTCGAAATTCGACTTTGGAGAGTGAGACCCGTGAATAGTATGCAAGAGACCGTTTTAGACCGACTTGCAGGGTCTCATTGCTCAGGAAACTTTTTTTTTTATCCCTGTTGCCTGAGGCTTCATCTTGCAATTTGAGACGAATCGGGAATTTCCCGCGGAGACACTGATTTCTCTGCGAGCCGACGCGAGTCAGGAGGCTCTTATCAAGGACGCTAGTTTCCCTGAATTGAGGTATTTGCCAAGGATATTTGTTTCCCTAGTGTTGAAACGAATCGAGAATTTCCCGCGGAGACACTGGTTTCTCTGCGAGTCGACGCGAATCAGGATTTTCTTCGTCAAGGACACTTGTTTCCTCGAGTCGAAGGATTTGCCGAAGACACTGGTTTCTTCGGGGTTGAAACGAACCGGGAATTTCCCGCAGAGACACTGGTTTCTCTGCGAGCCGATGCGAATCAGGAGGCTCTCCTCAAGGACGCTAGTTTCCCTAAATTGAGGTATTTTCCAAGGATATTTGTTTCCCTGGTGTTGAAACGAATCGAGAATTTCCCGCGGAGACACTGGTTTCTCTGTAAGTCGACGCGAATCAGGATTTTCTTCGTCAAGGACGCTTGTTTCCCTGAGTCGAAGGATTTGCCAAAGACACTGGTTTCTTCGGGGTTGAAACGAACCGGGAATTTCCCGCGGAGACACTGGTTTCTCTGCGAGCTGATGCGAATCAGGAGGCTCTCATCAAGGACGCTGGTTTCCCTGAATTGAGGTATTTGCCAAGGATATTTGTTTCCCTGGTGTTGAAACGAATCGAGAATTTCCCGCGGAAGCACTGGTTTCTCTGCGAGTCGACGCGAATCAGGATTTTCTTCGTCAAGGACGCTTGTTTCCCTGAGTCGAAGGATTTGCCAAAGACACTGGTTTCTTCAAGATTGAGACGGATCGGGAATTTCCCGTGGAGACACTGTTTTCTCTGCGAGCCGACGCGAATCAAGAGGCTCTCATCAAGGACGCTAGTTTCCCTGAGTTGAGGTATTTGCCAAGGACATTTGTTTCCCTGGTGTTGAAACGAATCGAGAATTTCCCGCGGAGACACTGGTTTCTCTGCGAGTCGACGCGAATCAGGATTTTCTTCGTCAAGGACACTTGTTCCCTCGAGTCGAAGGATTTGCCGAAGACACTGGTTTCTTCGGGGTTGAAACGAACCGGGAATTTCCCACGGAGACACTGGTTTCTCTGCGAGCCAATGCGAATCAGGAGGCTTTCCTCAAGGACGCTAGTTTCCCTGAATTGAGGTATTTACCAAGGATATTTGTTTCCCTGGTGTTGAAACGAATCGAGAATTTCCCGCGAAGACACTGGTTTCTCTGCGAGTCGACGCGAATCAGAATTTTCTTCGTCAAGGACGCTTGTTTCCCTGAGTCGAAGGATTTGCCGAAGACACTGGTTTCTTCGGGGTTGTAACGAACTAGGAATTTCCCGCGGAGACACTGGTTTCTCTACGAGCCGATACGAATCAGGAGGCTCTCATCAAGGACGCTAGTTTTCCTGAATTGAGATATTTGCCAAGGATATTTGTTTCCCTGGTGTTGAAACGAATCGAGAATTTCCCCGCGGAGATACTGGTTTCTCTGCGAGTCGACGCGAATCAGGATTTTCTTCGTCAAGGACACTTATTTCCTCGAGTCGAAGGATTTGCCGAAGACACTGGTTTCTTCGGGGTTGAGACGGGCCGTCGAGATTTGGCTTCGTTTTCTGGCGGAGCCTGTTGGGAAAGTATGATTCTCTCTTTGTTTGCGCCCTTAGATTGTATACAGGGATCGATGTGATCTCAACTGTAGGGCCAAAGTTTTATCATTTCTTTTTTTTTTATTTCCGCGATGCTCTATCATTTCAGCTTTCATATCACGAAGGTCGCGATTGCCCAATCATTTCGGCTATTTTTCGCGATGCCCAATCATTTCGGCTATTTATTTTATTTTACTCGCTGCTTTTCATTGCGAATTGCCCAATCATTTCGGCTATTTTGTATGCATACGTTTTCTTTACTTGCTGCTTTTTATTGCAAGCTGCCCCATCATTTCGGCTATTTCATATGCATGTGCGGCCTACCGGCTTTTCACTGTAAACCTGAAATTAGACACCGATTTCGGCATCAGCACCGCTACAACTGGGATATTGCCAGGTGCGAATCATCATTTGCCTCCGTCGATATTGAACAAAGGTGGCTTAGCGAACAGGGTTAAGGTCCTGTCGACTAAGGCTTTTAACTTCATGGGCCGTAAGGGTCTCACAAAGGTATTTCTCCCTACAAGTCATGAGGATCTTGTAGGTGTATTTTCTCCTTAGAAATCATGAAGATTCCTAAGTGTATGTTCCTCTGTAAGTCGTAAGGATCCTACAAGAGGGTCTTCTCCTTGTAAGTCGAGAGGACTTATAAGGGTTGTTCATCATGCGCACATATCCCCAATCACGGATGAAATTTGGTTAGGGAAATGTTTATCCGTGCCCGTGCATTGTATACAAGGGTCAGTATTGAACCACTTGTAGGGCAATATCGAAAATTGTGGGGGGTTTGCTTAAGCACAGGTTTAGGTCTCTGTAACTTAAGACTTTCAAATCTTATGAGCCGTGAGGGTCCCATAAGAAAGTTCTCCTTAAGAGTCATGAGGATCTCGCAAGTGTATTTTCTCCTTAGGAATCGTGAGGATCCCTAAGTGTGTTGCTCCCTTGTGAGTCGCAAGGATCTCACGCGGGTGGTTTCTCCTTACAAGGTCGAGAGGACCCTGTAAGTGTCCTTTAACGAGGTTGCGCCCTTTCAGGTTTTCACAGACACTCGCCAGTAGTCCTGCTGTTTTTACTCACGGAGCTCTTTCAGGTTTTCATCCGTGCCCATTTCGCTTATGGACATACCGTTTGTTTTTTTATTCTTTTTATTTTTTTATATATTTTTTCTTACGAGGTCGCGCCCTTTCGGGTTTTCACGAACACTCGCCGGTTGCCCTGCTGTTTTTACTCACTGAGCCCTTTCGGGTTTTCATCCGTGCCCTTTTTGCTTATGGACATACTGTTTTTATATATTTTTTTCTTTTTTTCTTTTTTTTTCTTTTCCTTTTTCTTGTATTCATCTCGTCAGCCTGAAGATGCTGCGGTAGTAGTTTAAGGACGTTTCGGTCCGCCATTAGTTTAAGGACGTTTCGGTCCGTCCAGAAGAAGGATGGCTACTGCTTATAAAGTTTGAGCTTAGGAAGATAGCGAGCGGACATAGTCGTCGTCATCTATCATTGACCTAGGCAGTAACTCGCTAAGCGTAGTATTTCTTTAGGAAGCGACCGTTTATTGGCCTGAAAGGCCTTTCACCGTGCATATCCATGAGTAGATAGGCTCCACCCTGGTAGACCTTGTCTATGATATACGGGCCTTCATAGTTCGGCTCGAATTTTCCCCGTTTGGCGCGATTGGGAATCATAGGTCTTTTGACCACTAGCACGAGTTCGCCTTGGCGGAATGTCCTTGTCTGGGTCAATCTTTCATATGAGTGTGTCATCTTTGCTTTATAGGCTTCCAGATTTTGTTGCGCTATGAGCCGGGTTTCATCAAGGGCATCAAGTTCCTCAAGCCGAAGGTGAGCATTTTCCTCGTCTGTCAGCTCGTAGTGGACTGCCACTCGTAGAGAGGGTAACTCTATCTCGAGGGGGAGTACCGCTTCTGTACCGAATACCAACGCATATGGCGTTGTGTTTGTGGCTGTCTTGAACGTAGTTCGATACGCCCAAAGAGCTTCTTGTAGCCTCTCATGCCAGTCCTTCTTATTTCGGGACACCGTTTTCTTCATGATCTTTGTCAAGGTCTTATTGAAGGCCACAGCTAAACCGTTAGCTCGCGGATTATAAACCGAGGAATATCTCCAGTCTATATTGTGTTGTTGCGCGAAGCAACTAATCTTGTGGCTTCTGTAAGCTGGCCCATTATCGGAGATGATCCGTCGCGGAGTTCCAAACCGATATAGGACGTGCGTCTTGAAGAAGTGGAGGATATTCTCCGTCTTCACTTCTCTTAACGGTACTGCTTCTGCCCATTTGGAGAAGTAATCAGTCATTGCCAGGATGAAACGATGTCCCCTGGACGATGCTGGTTCGATGGGGCCAACTATGTCAGTCCCCCACATTTCGAATGGCCAGCTAGCCACTGTTGGATGGAGTGGGTTTGGATGCTGGTGGATGAAGTATCCATGAATTTGACATGAGTGACACTGCTTTGCATACTCAAGGCATTCTTGAATCATCGTGGGCCAGTAGTAACCCATCCGTTTAATCTTCGACTTCATCTTCAGGCCTGCTTGGTGAGAACCACAGAGTCCGTCATGAACTTCCTGAACGACTCTTTTCGCTTCGTCAGGTCCCAGGCATCTCAACCACAAAGAATCGAACGATCTCTTGTACAGAGTATCATTGACGAAGGCGAAAGACAGAGTTCGTTTCATAAGCTGATGTCTTGAGGATGCATCTTCGGGCGTTCGACAGTATTTGAAGTAGTCTATAAAAACTTCTCTCCAATCCTCGGTATTTTCCCGATCTTTTATTTGCAGGGTCGTCTGCTCACTCGCTCCTTTTTCTTCGGATGATTCCGGAGATATTTCTGCCGGGGCAAGCACGCGACGGCTTTGTACCGTGATTCTTACGTCATCGAGGTTCTTATCAGCCAGTTCCTTAGCGAGTTTGGCCAACGCGTCCGCTTTGCTGTTTTCTGTGCGCGGTATGTTCTCCAAAATATAGGAGGGAATTTGGGTCAACAATTGTTGCACCTTTTCGCCGTACTTCACCAACTCTGGCTTGCACGTCTGGTAGTCGCCGTTTACTTGACTAACGACTAGTTGGGAGTCTCCATATATGAGGAGGTTTTCAATCCCCATGCCGATGGCGATCTCGAGGCCTGCTATTAAAGCTTCGTATTCGGCTTCATTGTTTGTCCTCGGCTCTGTTAGGGAGAAAGCAAAATGCATTATCCCTCCTTGTGGAGTTATAAAGATGAGTCCTACCCCCGATTTGATTATAGGGGTACTTTGTTTGCGCTTCTTTGCGGAAGATGCTCCATCGAAATAAAGCTCCCATCGGGTATCACCACCGTCGATCGCGTCGAACGCATGCTCGTCTGGAAGATCGCAATTTAGAGGAGAATCGGCAGCTATCGGATGCTCAGCAAGGAAATCGGCGATGGCCTGGCCTTTTACTGCCTTGAGAGGCTGATAGGTTATTGAGAACTCCATCAAGAGCAGGGCCCATTTAGCGAGTCGTCCCGTTAATATGGCCTTCGACATCAAATATTTAAGGGGGTCCACCTTTGTAATGAGACGAACCTCATGCGCTAACGCATAGTGCCTGAGCTTTGTTATCGCGAAGATCAATGCCAGGTAGTGTTTTTCAATGGGGGAGTAGTTGCTTTCTGCTCCCAGTAGAACTCGACTTAAGTAATAGAGAGCTCTCTCCTTCCCTTGATCGTTCTCTTGTGCCCATAATGCGCCTAAGGAACCTTCGAGAGCGGTTGTATAAAGAATGAGGGGCTTTCCCTTGACCGGAGCAGCCAACACTGGCGGGTTCTGCAGGTATTGCTTGATCTCGTCTAGCGCGCTTTGGCATTTTTGGTCCCAGACGAATGGGGTCCCCTTCTTCATCAGGTGGCTGTAAGGACGGCACTTGCCTGAAAGCTTGGCTATAAATCGCCGTATATACGCGAGCTTCCCTTGGAGAGACCGCAGCTGTTTGAGAGTCCTTGGCGGAGGCATTTCCATGATCGCCTTGATCTTTGACGGATCTATTTCGATACCTCGGTGTCGGATGATGAATCCTAGGAATTTGCCTGAGGAAACCCCGAATGCACACTTGAGAGGGTTCATTTTCAAGTTGTATTGCCGAAGGCGTTGAAATACGGTCTTCAGATGCTCGAGATGTTCCTCGTATGATTTACTTTTAACCACGAGATCGTCGATATAGCATTCGACGATTTCGTGTATGATGTAACACCCGAGCCCAATGCTACTGTTTTTCAGTTACTGTTTGAGCGTAGTGCGGTACTCTTTTCATTTATCTTGCTTATTTGTGGCTTACTGTAAAATTTTACCCGGAAAAGTCATTTCTGCATATAACAATTTTTGGCATCTAAAATGAAATTAAAAATATCCATCTTGGCCTACTCGACACCCCTAGCCTTGTGGTAGCGTCCGTGTACTGTGTTCTCGTCCCGTTCAGTGAAACGGGGGAGTTTGGACGGCTGCGCAGGCGTACAGGTGTCCGTCTTGGGGGTATGCTTTTTAATTATAAAACACTCAATTTTAAAATTTGGAACCCGCTTAAAATCCTATTATTAAAATTTCGAATTTTTGGACCCAACCCGGACGCAATTTGGAAATGTTTTATTTAGCGCCAAAATCCCAAATTAATATATATTTCGTTAACATATATATACTTTACTGTTAATTAATCTTTCGTATATTTTCTTTAACCTCTAAATAATTCTCAGCCAATCACGAGATCTGTCTCGTGTGCCCCATCACTGTAATCTCTCTCTTTCTCTATCTCTCTCTCTCCCCCTCACCGTCTCTCTCTCTCTATAAATCTAATCTCCTTCTCTCTCTTTTTTAAATATTTTTCCCTCCTCGCGTTTTCTTTTCCTCACGAGAAACGCAGAAACCCAACGAGCCTCGCCCTCAGCCCTAGCCGCCTCCATCCTCGCCGCCGCAGTCTCAACGTCGGCGACGCCATCACCATCAACCGCGCCTCCTCGTCTCAACCAAGCCCCTCGTCCTCCTTCCCGTGCGCCTGCACCCTCGCAGCAGCCTCGCCCTCGCCGCTGCAGCCGCCTGCTCGCCACCGGCGACCACCTGCGCCGCCCCTGGCCGTCGCCGACGATCCCCGACCACCCCAGAACACCTCGTAAGTGTTTCTCCATCTCACCCTTCCTCTCTTCATTTTTCAAAATTGAAAACAACTGCTGGATGGTTGCTGCAGATCGCCGGAGACGCCGTTCTCCGCCGCCGTCGATCTCGCCGTCGTTGCTAGTGCCTTCTGGGACCAGTGAGTATTCCCCATCTTCTTCTTTCTCTGTTCATTTCCTTCTTTCTTTAGATCTACACCCGTAGAAACCCTATTCACTGTTTTTGTGTCTCGTCGGAATCCGGCCGTGCCGGCGACGTGTCCCGACGATCCAGCAGAGTACTCTGACCCGTGTGGTTCCTTGGTTCGTTGTTTGGGTTCAATCCGTGAACCGTGCTTCCGTCGCGAGTTTCCCCGCTGACGTTACGTTCCGTTTTTCCCGGTTCGCGACCCGTCGAGGCAAGTACCCATTGCTACATGCTATACAATATATTTATATATGTATTGACACCCTAAACCTGTAAAATTAGCTTGGTACAATCGTTTTCCCATTTCGGTTACAATGTTGTATTATAACATTTTACTATTAAACATGGAATTTACAGTTTGCCAATTTGAACCCAATAATCAAATCTACCTGTTCAATCACATTTTTACTGTTAAAATAGCTGGTAGCAATTATCCCTGTAGTTCTGTTACATTCGGACACTCGCATGCATTAACCTGAGATAACTGTATTGAACCGTTACATAAACTATTGCACCACTAAGGGTGCTTAAACCTGTTAACATGACTAAACGGCTACATTGTATTACTGCACTCTTGTGATTGAATGAAACATGCTTATTATTTAATTCATTGCTTATTTCATGTTGTTAATACCCACGTGTGATTATATCTGATTGTGAGCACACCCACGATATTGTTTACATCTTGACCTGACATGGCTACACATATAGGTATATTGATACACCTGACATGGTACCGTGTACTGTTGACTTGACCTGATATACCATGACTCGACCCGTTACCTGATCTTGGGTCTAATGCCAACAAACCTGACATGTAGTCCTCATGGACCGTTCCTGTTGTCTATCCAGACAAACCTGCTTGTACCTGATCCTGTGTTGGCATTAGTTCTTGATTACTGAATACCTGACTTGACATACAAAACTTGGGGGTATGGAGAAATCAAAGGTGAAACCAACTTGTAACTCAACAGTTCGATACCTGTTCTGATCAGTCTTACGGGCTCGGCCAGCCCCGAAGTGATGATGCTGACATCACTCGCCCATCCTGCTACCTGTTACTGCCTAGCGGCACGTCTCGGATTCAGCCCCGAGGATCTTGACCGTGGTCCCGGGCATGCACGGGATACTATTGAGTTATATCGACGATTCATCGATTGATTTCAAAGACTTTAGAATAGAAAACCTGATAGAACAGTTTAGTTACCCACTGCACACTACCCGGCACTGCTTGTTTCACATTATTGCTTTATTCATATTTATTTTTGCATTGCCTGTTACATTGTTCATATTATATTACTTGTTGACATGACGCGCTGACGTCTGGGTTTTGCATGGCCCAGATTCTGTACCGCTGTCGCAGTCCGAGCAGGAGTACTTCAGCCAGCAGGCTGAGCTGTGAGTTCAGTAGTAGTTAGTTTTATTTCCTGCATTCATTTCCTGATGTGAGCCCGCATTATGGGACATACCTTTCAGTTATTTGTATTGGATCATTTGCTTCCGCATTTATTTATTATTGACTCTTGTTATTCTGGATTATGGACATGTTTTAGATAGTTTTATCTTGTTCTTGATATCTCTACAGCCGTAATGTGACTGTGGATGGATACTTCCTACCCACAGGTAGCATGGTTGGCTATGTCACGTGCCCAATCTAGCGTACTCTGGGAAGCGGGGCATGACATATGAGGTCATCGAAGATCTTCGTCATGGCCCTCTGATAGGTGGCACCGGCGTTCTTTAGACCGAAGGACATCACCTTGTAGCAAAATATTCCCAAAGGGGTCCTGAAGGCGGTGTGCTTCCGGTCTTCGGGATGCATCTTTATCTAATTATACCCTGACGAGCCGTCCATGAAGGAGAAAACCTCATAAGTGGACGTATTGTCTATCATCAGTTCGGTGACTGGCACTGGGAAATCGTCCTTCGGGCAGGCTTTATTGAGATCCCGGAAGTCCACGCATATGCGCACTGTCCCATTTTTCTTCATCACCGGGACGATGTTGGCGATCCATTCAGGATATTGGACCTCCTGGATGAAGCCAGAGTTGATCAGCTTCTTGACCTCGGCGTTGATACCCATCTCAAGCTCGAGCCGCATTCTTCTTGGTGCTTGTTTAACCGGCTTGACGTCCGGGGATATCGCCAATTTATGCACAGCAATTTCTGGATCCAGTCCTGGCATTTCGGAATAGTTCCCATGCGAAGCAATCTTTATGCTGAGCAGGTCCTTTAATGAAGTCACCCTTTCTTCAGACAGCAGCTCGCTAATGAATGTCGGTCGCGGGTCGTTCACCGTTCCCAACTCAATTTTCTTGAGGTTATCTGCGGTGGCATGGATTCCATCTTCCAGCTCTTTTGGCACTGGTGGAAATTTTGAGATTACCTCGTCGTTGCTGTTTTCGAAGCACCAGGGAAGGTCATCCATGTTCTCGGGCTCTTCTTTTGATATCGTTATCACGTGACAAGTACGAATTCGCTTCCAATCCCAATGTGGAACTGGTTCTTCTTCCATGGCCTTGGGTTTGTGCTTCTGTGGCAGCGCTACCCTCCAGTTGTCCGACAGAGCGAACTTGCCAACCTGATACTGATCTTCAACCCAATTCTTGAAGGCGAAGCAGTTCTCGAGAGGGTGCCCTATCACTCGGTGATAAGAGCAATAGTCTGGGTGTGAGACTTCGCCTGCTTGTTCGGGGGTGTTTAGACTCCGGCAGTGTAAGCATCTGATGTTTTAAAGCGAGGTCAAGTATTTTCTTGGTCTTGTCCCGAGGAAAAGAGTATGCTCGACCCATTTTTCTCATAAGGGATAGATCGGAACCGCTCGATTTTCGCTTGAGTGGCCTCTTAGCCCCGCTTCGTTGCTGTTGAGCGCCTTTTCCGCGTTTTGACTTGTTTCTGCCTCTGCATCGAGCCTTCTTTATAACAGGTTGACAAGGAGGGGCGTTTTCATCTTTCACGGCCTGTTGGAGAAGGCGTTGCGTTTTGGCTTTCTCGTAGATGGCCATTTCGCGGTCATGGTCGTCTCGGACTTTTTGACTAGCTTCCCTTATAAGTTTGTCCATTTGTTCTTCGAATGACGGACTGGGCACTTTTGCATCTGGAACTTTCACTGGCTCAGGATTAGCGTCCTCCCATTGAACATCCGCTTCTTCATCGAAGTCATACACGACGTAGCAGCCGTGTAGTAACCCTCGTTTCTTTGACCGGATATATCCAAGCCCTTTTGTCTCCATTCTCCCATTAGGCAGTTTGCGTTGAGTCCCGGGAACGTTCCAGACTTTGTCATAGAACTTGGCTTTTCGAACGGTCTGCTTGAAGGATATCCCCTGGCGCTTCAATAGTTTTTTCAAGCCTTCTATATAATATCTGGGGAGACGGATGGGCTGAAGCCTATCAAGCGTAGGATCCGCGCCATGCCAGATTTCTTTCTCCACTCTAGTTTCTTCAGAGCGGTAGAATAGAATTTCTTTTTTGCCTTCTCGCTTGGGAGGGATATAGAACGTTTGCAGCTCCTCTACATTGTAAATATCAAGTGTGTCCAGTTCTTTACGATGTTTAAGCGGCACCATGGTGACTTGTAGACTTTGCTCTTCGTCAGCGGACGTTTGTATTAAAGGTCGAGCAGGAAATACAGCATGGACCTCATCTTCCGAGTCGCTACCAAAGATTAACGTAGGAGTATATGGCCCTGGCTTGTTGTATTGGGGCGGACCCGAATAAACTATCTCCTCTTCCTCCTCAGTATCACTCCCGAAAACAGGGATGGTGGCATTAGCTTTGTTCTCCGGCTTGTGACACCTTTCCGTGTCTTCGAAATTCGGTAAGAAGTATTTGGCATCTTCATATTTGCGGACTTCGTTCACGGAAAACGGATTCAGTTCTCCTGCCACGGTATACTCGAGACTATCCTTAGCGTATTTCATACACTGATGTTGTGTAGAAGGGATGATGTTGTACTCGTGTAACCACGGTCGGCCGAGCAAAGCGTTGTAGCATGTCTTGGCGTTTATGACGTGGAACTTAATGTCCGTGACGAGTAGCCCAAAGCGTAGTGTCAGTATCACAGACCCAAGAGTTCTTGATGATTGGGAATCGAACCCGGAGATAGTGATCTTGTCCCGAACAAGGTGCTGGACGCTCATGCAGATTTCTTTTAACACCCGCACATTGAGGAGATTAACGGAGGATCCATTGTCGATCAGGATTTTGCCTATCTTTATGTCGTAGCAGTATCCTGAGACATAAAGGGGGCGATTGTGTTCGCACGTCCCAAGGAGAAGGTCTTCATCACCAAAAGCGACATCGGCCGTATGCACTTCCTCCAGTTCATCCTTCATCTTTTCCTCGGCCAGGAAAGCTTGGAATTGCTCCGGATCCTGTAGTGCCTTGATTAACGAATCTCTCGCTTCCTTCGATAGCAAAAGGGCGTCAAGAATGCTGAGCTGCGATGGTAGTTTCCTCAGATGCGCTAAGACGTTGTAATCGACCTTATTTCTCTTCGGCGGGTCCTTGACACTTAGCTCCTCCAGAACTTGGTCATCTAAGACGCTATCTTCAGAGACCTTTTCTTTCCCTTTATCTTTTCTGTTTGAGGGTCCGAGATTCTTTTCAGGCAGCGTCCGATTACGCAGCCGGATATTTTCGCAAACCTTCGGCTCTTCTTCTTTTCCCGAAGTGGACTCTTTAAAGAGAGGGACAAGTTCCAGCTCCTCATCAGAATCGCTCCCGAATGTAGGCACTTGTGACCCGCAAGTGTTAACCATGCGACAACCGCCGGTAGTTCTTTTAAGCCCTTCGGTCGTATTTTCTTGCTCCCGACGAGTTTTGCGCTTCTCCCGCTTAAAGCGTTGTCGATGAGCAACATATCCTTGCCACCATCTATCAAAAGCTTTGCACTCTTCAGTGGGGTGCGAAATCTTCCGATGATACAAGCAATAGGAGGGGTGCATTTCCATTTCACCAGTAATGTTTCCTTCGGAGGATGGTAGCTTCATGCCCATTGATATGGCCTTAGCAAACTTTTTCCTCGTCTTGAATTTGCTTTTATCGGTAGTGGATGTATTTTGCTCCAGCGGGAGCGTCTCAGCTCTTTCATCAAGTCGCTGGCGCTTGGCCTTTTCAAATATGACCGCCTCGCGTTCCCGATCAGCTTTACTTTTTAAGAGAGCCTCATTAAGGAATGCTTTAATTACTTCATCAGATGGCCCCAGAATTTTTGGTTCAGGATCTGCCCCCAACGTTTCAGTACAAGGAGTCTTCTCATCGTCCATGAACGAATGGGATATCACATGACAGCTCGCCACATATTCTTTAGATTCATCAGATGAACTTTCTCCCTCATCTTCCTCTTGAAAGACATGATTGAGGAACTCTTGGAATGTAATGGGAGTCCGTGCCTTCTGGTTGTATTCCTCCAGCGCGTCAATTTGTTTTTGCAAGTCCGTGCGCTTGTCGCCAGGCTTCACGGGCTTCTTTGATTTCTTTTTCTTCTTCTTTGAAGATTTCGACGGCTGGTTGTGAATGCTTAGGCCACCACCATCGGTCTTTGGAGTTGGACTCGGCTTCAACATCCCCTCAATGACTTGCGGTTCCAACGGGTTCTTCCACTTGATCGCTGGGCATGTCTGAAGATCGTTCAACATTCTCTTTGTCTTAGCTGATAATACAACCTCCCAAGGAGCTTCTTCAACGACAGAGCATGTTGCCCCCGGCGTATTCATCCTTTTAAAGGTGTGGGGCTGTGGGGGATTCACCTTCCATTTGTCAAATAACGCGAACTTGCCCTGTTGGTACTGGTCTTCAAGCCAATTTTTGAAGACGTAGCAATCTTCAATTGGATGACCCAGTACTCGATGATAAGGACAGTAGTTGGGCTCATTTACATCATTTGGTTGCGACGGACGTTTTGGATCCGGCAGATTTATGAGTCGGTTGCGCAACGCCAGCTCGAATAACCTTCTCGTTTTATCTCGGGGAAATGAGTAAGAACGTCCTAGCCTCTCCTCAAGGGCTACGTACGGACGCATATTATTTTGACGAACAACCGGCTTCGAGTTGCTCGGTTGTTGTTGAGTATTAGCGACGACGATCGCTTTTCCCTTCCCCTTGTCATTTCGAGAGTCCGGTTTTGGAAGAGGGGGTTTATGGCCCATCTGATCCATTTGCGCTAGCTTGTCAATCAAGGCCTGGAAGGTAGTCGGCTTGAAAAACATCATAAATTGCGAGATGGTTGCTTGCGGATCAAGGGTTCCCATAAACATACCCACCGCGGGAGCTTCTTCAATGCGCTGCTCGCGCTTTGACCATAGGTTTCGCCACCGTATAGCATATTGGACCCATGTCTCGCCTGGCTTTACCCTGGCGTTAATCAGTGCCGTCATCGGGGTACGTTCACTGGCGCTTGCAAAACGCTGAGTAAACAACAGCTCCATCTCCGCGAAGGTTTTGATAGAGTCGTTCAGGAACTCAGAGTACCACTCGAACGCTGTATCTGATAAGCTTCCAACAAACTGGCGAAGCAACAGCTTTTCATCACCGCCGGTGTTGCCGCAGAGCGCCCTGAACTGAGCAACATGCTGGTGAGGATTGCCCGTCCCCTTGTAAACATGAAATTTGGGAATTGTGTAGCCGGGCGGGTACTTGATTTGATCGTACCAACTTGGATATGGTCGTCCTGTTTTTACGACCTGGCCGGCTGCTTCAGTCACATGATGAACTCGTATTTGTTGGGCTATGTACTCGTCTAAGTCAGCTTTGGAGATTGTCTCCTCCTTAGCTGTTGACAGAGCTGGCGGAGGATTTGACGTCTCTCCCCTATCGTCTTCAAGGATGATCGGGGATCTTCGGCCGGAGGATCTTGTTGGATCATCATCCCCACCATGTCTTGGAACAGAAGGCCCATACGTTTTATGTTGGCTGCTTATTCAGCAGCCTCTTTATCCTTGTTCTCCAATATTCGACGAAGGAATTCGGCGTCAGTTTCTTGTTCCTGGCGTTCATCCGAAGACGTTTCAGGGTTTTCTTTTGGCCTAGTAAGTGCGGCCATTGCGTTCATCATCTCTTGGAGCTTCTGCTGCTGCTCCTACGCTTTGGTCATCGATCGCGTGAGCGGTCTATGACCTGTTGATATGCGGCTATCCTCCTTACCAGATGCCATATAGACGGTATGAACTACCATGCCCCCAGACTTAGGGCGTTTGGGTTCACCACCTTTGATATTCGCCATAGGTGTAGGGACCTTTTCTGGCCTTCTTCTTTTATGGGCCGTAGAAGTTGAGGGGGCCGTTGCTTTGGGCACCCAAGCGGTCGTCGCCTTTCGTTGCTTGACCGGGGGATTTTCTTCTTACCGACCTTTCAACTTCTTGTGTTGGTGAGAGAAATTAGGATCAATCACAGATTCTTGGACTCGTCGCCATGTCTTGTAGATCTTGGAGGACAGCGATCAAGGAGACTACTCTGGCTTTCCTGCTTCCACGGTAGTCTTTACTGGTGGAGGAGATCTTTTGAGCACCGCAGTTGGCGAGTTTCTGCGTACTCTGTTCAGTAGCTCGAAGCTGTTCCCAGTTGGAACAGCAGCGTTAACTTCAACCGTTGGAGCTGGCGGAGTCATCCCAGAAGGGGAGTTGCCCCCGGTCTTCCTTAGCCGGCGCCAGTGGCGTCGGCGGGCGCGACGAGTTGTCGGTATTGGCTCAGAGACAGAAACAGCCTCCTCTTGCCCCCTGTTCAGGTGTGGGGCTGTTGCCGGCGTCAGCCTATTGAAGACTGATGTCTTTTGAGCAGCAGGAGCAGGAGTGGGATTTGGGACGATCAGTCTTGTAAAGACCGATCTCTTAGCCGGAGAAGCCGCCTTGACGACTTCAGAAGCAGGTTTGGCTACTCCTTTTGGGGTAATCTTTTCTGGGACCGCAAGCTTCATTGTGGGATCACAGGAGTTTTGGCCCAGTCTGGAGAAGACCGAGGCACTGGTGTTGGGCGACCCGTTGAGGGGGGCCGCAGTAACTGTAAGTCGATCGAAGACCGACTTCTTAGGAGCTTCTGGTACGGGCACAGGGGTGCTAAAGCTTGTTGGCGGAAACATGGTTCCGAAAAACAGCCCTGTGGTGGCTTGAGTAATCTGCTCCACGGGCATTGTGAACAAAGAGGCCGCTTGGGGCCCGTAGGTTACGCCCCCAGTTAAGGCAGGACGCGAGTTGCAGCTACAGTTAGAGCACTTCGAACAGGTAGAGGCCATCGATGCTTGATTTCTGCACCAGGCAAAAGACCAAATCTTAGTAACTTAAAATCCAAAGGCAACCATTAACAAACCGCGATTCGTTCGCGAATACGACACACGAAGTGTAGAGTGGAAAGAGGAAAAGGTCCCACCGGGCGTGCCAGAATCTGTTCCCCTCCGAATGGCGGCTGAGACGACGTAGGGACGTTGTTCCCCTCCGAAAGACGGCGCACAAGACTGCGGTGTCTTGGCACTGAGATTCGGGGCAGATGCTAATTGGTGCTATCCGTTCACCTCTCCGAAGATGCCAAGTTGATTTATGGCACCATGTATCGAAGGTTTAAACGGATGCGTCCGATGTAGCAGACTTCGTCAGATTCCCCCTCGCTTGAGGGGTTTTTAATTGTGGGGACGCTCTTCCCTGCAGGCGCAAGCCCCTGCAGTTAATTACGCTACCGCATTGCGGTAACAACTTTCTCCTTCTCCAGCTGGTCACTTCGTGTCGTGGGTGTTTGTTTTGTGTTTTGTTGCCCGTGGATTGTTTACGGAGACTGAGTTATGTCGTCGCCCGTAGGGCGTGGACTAGTCCAAATCCGTATTATCTTAGATTTGGGTTTGGGGGTTTGGTTCGAGGATACGTCAGCCATACTTGGGGCTAAGATCAACTCAAACGTTTGTTAAGGATACGTTAGTCTAACTTTGTGACTAAGATCAACTTAACGGGATCGTTTAGATCCGATAAAGGAGTGTTTGGACTCCATTGTTCCAGTTTAGGGACCTAGAGGTCCAACGTATGTATGGCCGTCAGGACCCGTCACCTCTCTGACGACGTTGAAGAATTACAACGACGGATGTCAGAGGAGTTCAGAGATGTACCCTTGAGCCAGAGTTAATTGGGGGGATTTATAGTCCACTCTGTTTGAAGGTTTAAGGATACGTTAGCCATCTTTGAGGCTAAGATCAACTTAAACGGGACCGTTTAGATCCGACAAAAGAGCATGCGGGGCTCTATTGTTCTAGTTTAAGGACATTGCGGTCCATGGGTAGTTTAAGGACATTGCGGTCCACTGTTAGTTTTAAGACATCTCGGTCAAGGTTAAGGACGTCGTAGTCCATGGGTTTAAGGACCCCACAGTCCGTTGTTAGTTTTAAGACATCTCGGTCAAGGTTAAGGACGTCGTAGTCCATGGGTTTAAGGACCCCACAGTCCATTATGTGCTCTGGATGCTTCACACGGGTTCGCTGCCGTGCTCTGCGAGGACCAGGCTCCGCTCTGGACGTTTCCCACGGGGTCAAAGAGTGACATTATCCGCGTTCCACGTAACCAGGAATTTTGCATTAAACACGGGTTTAAGGACCCCGCAGTCCGTATCAATGTGTGGTCGTCGGGACCCGTCACCTCTTTGAAGACATTGAGGGATTACAATGCCAAGTATCAAAGGAGTGAAGAGATGTACCCTAGAACCGGAGTGGATTAAATAGTCCTTGGCCCAATTTGGGGTCAAGACGAATTAATTGTGTTATGAGTCCATTGGCCCAGTTAATCACAAATTGAGGGCTTATGGCCATCTTGGGCTAAGTCCAATCAGGAGAGGCTTTTCCTCCATCCATTTAGTCAATTGGGCCGAAGCCTAGTGTTAAACACTACAGAGCAATCAGTGTTGAACACTGGGAATGAGGTTGACAAGTTAGTGTTTAACACTAAGAGATAATTGGTGTTAAACACCAGCAACAAGGCTTTTCAAATTAGTGTTAAACACTAAAACAGACCAGTGTTGAACACTGCAGATAAAGCTTTTTAATTAGTGTTGAACACTAAGGCCCAACAGTGTTTTAACACTGGGTTCGAGAGTTTCAATTTTGTGTTAAACACTAAGACAAGAGGGGTCACGTGGCAGCACGTGAGAACGCCCTCCCTTCATTTATTCTGCTGAGAGTATCGCATCTTTCAGAGCATCACGTGCCATCACGTGATGGGCATTCAAATGCCTATGTATTAGAGCTTCTGCCAAGGGTCACGTGGATCACGTGGGGTGCTGCCTCAAAGGGGCTTTCTGTAGATCTCTTGGGGGGTCACGTGATGACACGTGACCCTGCCTCTATGTATTTTGTTTAGAGGCTTTGTTAATCTTTTTTCAGGAATTAAATTCCTCGAGCTGTAAATTTCAGAGGAATTAAATTCCTACTTCCTTTCGAAGACTTATATTCTGAATAGAGTTGAACTCTAAATCTTCCGTAGGAATTAAATTCCTCGTATATGTGAAGAACTGAATAGGGTTAAACCCTAATAAAAGCTTTTAAGGAATTGAATTCCCATTCCCTGTTAAATGATGATTAAGGGAATTAAATTCCCGTTGTTTCGACAGAACTAAGTTCTTAATTAGGGTTAAACCCTGTTTCTTTTGTTCTGAAGGAATTAAATTCCCATGATACAGGGTCAAGCCCTAATTTTATTTTAAAGGAATTAAATTCCTATAGTTCTGTGAGAATTAAATTCTCATGCTTGCATTCCCTCTCTATGTTTTGGATCTGCATGGCAGGATCTCGACCCATTGAGAATTAAATTCTCAACCTTAAGGGGAGATGTGCACTTTGCAGATCCTCTATCAAAGAGAGAAGAAATATATTCTTCTGTTTTTATGTATCAGAGTTAAACTCTGTTGAAAATTAAATTCTCTTCTTCTTTCAAGGAGCTTTTCCCTTTCTTACCTAGGGTTTTTGCAGAAGATCCAAGTTTCTCCAAGTATCGAAGCTCTCTTCTTTTTCTTTCTCTCCCTGCCTATGTGTATATATCTCTCTGTGTCTCTTGGCTCCTATTTATAGGAGAAGCAGCCGAATCAATCAGTTTTTGACGAATCTTCGTGAAAGATTTGATTTGCATCCATCATTCATTTTGGACCTTTAGATTGTTGGGTGAATTTTATTCACCATTGGATTTCAAATCCAGGGGTTTTTCCTTTGTTGTTTCGGTTAGATTTAAAGGGGAAATCTTTCCAAACCCGAGATTTTCCCATAGATAGATCACCTCTGAATCTTTAATTCGATTGGTTCCAGATAGTTGCTTTCCTTTGGAAAGATTTGAATTTCTTTCAGAATTTAATTCTGTTAACACAATGGGCTTTAAAAGCCGGTCACGTGTGACCACGTGACTCATGGTCACGTGTGGGCACGTGACCCCCTTTGGAATGAGCCTTTTCCTTTCTTTTGCGCTCTGTCTTCTTATTGCTGCTTAAACGTCACGTGCTGCCACGTGACCCCTGGTCACGTGTGAGCACGTGACCCTTGTTTGAACTCTCTCTTTCCTTGGTTCAACTGGAGAACGAGTCTGCTGTCTTGAACGTCACGTGGCAACACGTGACCCTGGTCACGTGGAAGCACGTGACCTCTTCTGAAGCCTTTTCCTTGACTTGATCAGGGAACTGGTGTGCCTTTTGACGCTTGCATTTAAATGTCACGTGTCGCCACGTGACCCTGGTCACGTGTCGCCACGTGACCCTGGTCACGTGGGAGCACGTGACTCTTTCTGAAGCCCCCTTTTCTTCAACGTAGTCAGGAAACTGAACTTGACTTGATGATGCTTTTAGGTGTCACGTGCCAACACGTGACCGCTAGTCACGTGTAAGCACGTGACCCTTTTCTGAAGCTTTCCCCAGAAGCTTTCCTGATTTTAAATCAGGAAACAGACGTCTTTGCCTGAAATTCGGGGCAGATGCTATTTGGTTTTATCCGTCTACCTCTCCGAAGATGCAAAGTTGATTTATGGCACCGTGTATCGGAGGTTTAGACGGATGCAGCCGATGTAGCAGACTTCATCAGATTCCCCCTCGTTTGAGGGGTTTTTGATTGTGGGGACGCTCTTCCCTGCAGGCGCATGCCCCTGCAGTTAATTACGCTACCGCATCGCGGTAACAACTTTCTCCTTCTCTAGAATTTCACTTCGTGTCGTGTGTGTTTGTTTTGTTTGTGGATGCCCGTGGATTGTATACGGAGACTAAATTATGTCGTCGCCCATAGGACGTGGATTAGTCCAAATCCGTGTTTTCTTAGATTTGGGTTTGGGGTTTTGGTTTAAGGATACGTTAGCCGTATTTGAGGCTAAGATTAACTTAAATGTTTGTTAAGAATACGTTAGTCCGATTTGAGACTAAGATCGACTTAACGGGATCGTTTAGATCCGACAAAAGAGCATTTGGGGGCTCTATTGTTCCAGTTTAGGGACGTAGTGGTCCATAAGTAGTTTAAGGACATTGCGGTCCATTGCCAGTTTAGGGACGTGGTGGTCCATATTCCAGTTTAGGGACGTGGTGGTCCATAGGTGGTTTAAGGATGCTTAAGTCCGTGGGTTTAAGGACCCCACAGTCCGTGTTTTAGTTTAAGGACGCATAAGTCTGCGGGTTTAAGGATCCCACAATCCGTGTTTTAGTTTAAGGACGCATAAGTCCGCGGGTTTAAGGATCCCACAATCCGTCTTTTGGTTTAAGGACGCATAAGTCCGCGGGTTTAAAGACCGCACAGTCCGTGTTGATGTGTATGGTTGTCGGGACCCGTCACCTCTC
Organism: Agapanthus africanus; assembly: GCA_030015575.1. NCBI lineage: Eukaryota > Viridiplantae > Streptophyta > Magnoliopsida > Asparagales > Amaryllidaceae > Agapanthus > Agapanthus africanus. The sequence continues at coordinate 540,548,600 of CM057346.1, forward strand.
TGACGTCGTTGAAGGATTACAACGATAGGAGTCAGAGGAGTTCGGAGATGTACCCTCGAACCGGATGTAAATTGATGAGAGCAGCCGTGCTCAGTCAATTTAATTTGAGGACTTACGGCCATAATTGAGCTAAGTCCAGTTGAAAAAATATTCAACGCTTTTATTTGTTTTTGGTCTATTAGACCTGTGCTAGGGCTTTGCCCATGTTTAAATAATGCATTGCATCACTTTTTATTTTTGTTTGGGCTCTGCCCATAAAGGATGCAGAGCATCAATTTGTTTTGGGCTTTGCCCATTTATAAATGATGCAGAGCATCAATTTTGCTTGGGCTCTGCCCATTTATAAATGATGCAGAGCATCAATTTTACTTGGGCTCTGCCCTTTATTGCTTTGCAATTTATTTTGGCCTACTAGGTCTTTTTGATTTGGGCCTGGCCCTTTAGCAAAAGAAATGCATTGCATTTGTCAGGCGCTTTGCGCCAATCAAAAAGCGCAAGCGCTTATGGTGATGACACGTGTCATGCAAGCGCAGTGCGCTGCGCTTGCGCTGCTGACACGTGGCGCGCTGTAGTGAGTTGCGCCAGTTTCAGAGAGCAAGACTCTATTTCAAAAGCGCATAGCGCAAATGGTTCAGATGCTGATACGTGGCGCTCTCTGGTGGCTTGCGCCAACCCAAGAGCGCAACAGTGCAGTTTTGCAAGTGCAAAGCACTATTAACTTGAGAATCTTTTAGATTCCAGAACCAATGGTTCATCAAAAAAGTGCAAAGCACTGTTTTTTTTTCTTGATCTAATTTAGATCAAACAAGTTTCTCTTGTTTTTCTTATTTCAGGGAACCAGTGGTTCATAAAAAAGTGCAAAGCACTTATTATTGTTTATTTTTCTTCTTATCGAAGATCCTTGATCTTGTTCTCAGATCAATGATCTGTTCATAAAAGAATTTTCTCTTTTTTTTCTAAAGGTTTTTACCTTTTTTGTTCTTGAGAAATTCTCTCCAATTCTTCAGAGTTTTCAATGATGATGGTCATGATTTTGATTTGGGGTCTAGGGGCCTTTATATAGTGCCCATAAATTTGTTAAAGAAATCTTTCTCTGAGTGATTTGGGGAATTTTCCCCACCGTTGGATCTTTGATCTAAGGGCTTCTGTTTTACAGAAGGCAATCTTCTTGTTTTAACAAGAACAGAAAAATCTTGCTAGAATTTAATTCTGTTTGGCGCAAACGCCCCAGTGCATGACACGTGTCGCGCAGCGCACGGCGCAGCGCAACTGCGCCTGCGCATCTGCGCTGACACGTGTCGCGCAGCGCATCTGCGCTAACACGTGTCGTGCAGCGCACGGTGCAGCGCATCTGCGCTGACACGTGTCGCGCAGCGCAGCACTTGCGCAGCTGAAGCATTACTTCCTTTAATTTCATTTTAAATAGAGCTTTGCTCTGATTGGGCGCGCTGTCTTGAGCCCTGCGCTGATGTATCAGGTTTAGACACGTGGCGCGTTGCGCGCAGCGCAAAGAATCTGAAGCGTTGTTTCGAATTTTGAATTTTGAAATTCAAACAGAGCTTTGCTCTGATTGGGGGAAACAGAACCCTGGGGGGAAGAGTATGATCCCTTTTTCGTTTGCGCCCCTGGATTGTGTACAGGGGTTGATGTAACATCACCTGTTGGGCATAAATGTTATTTTTATTTTATTTCTTTTCCCGCGATGCTCTATCATTTCAGCTTTTATATCGCGAAGGTCGCGATTGCCCCATCATTTCGGCTATTTTTCATGCATACATTTTTACTTGCCGCTTTTTATTCCAAGTTGCCCCATCATTTCGGCTATTTCATATGCATTTTAGCTCGCTAATTTTTTTATCGTGAGTGTAGAACTTGGAATCTGGTGCCAATCTCAGCATCAGCATCGCTACGACTGGGATATTGCCAGGAGCGAACCATCATTTGCCATGAAAGGACTTGGAATTTGATACCGTTTTAGGCATCAGCATCGCTACAACTGGGATATTGCCAGGAGTGAATCATCATTTGCCATGAAAGGACTCGGAATTTGATACCGTTTTAGGCATCAGCATCGCTACAACTAGGATATTGCCAGGAGCGAATCATTATTTGCCTCTGTCGATGTCGAACAAAGGTGGCTTAGTAGACAGGGTTAGGGTCCTGTCGACTAAGGCTTTTGACTTCATGAGCCGTAAGGGTCTCACAAAGGTATTTCTCCCTACAAGTCGTGAGGATCTCGTAGGTGTGTTTTCTCCTTGGGAATCGTGAGGATTCCTAAGTGTGTGTTCCCCTGTAAGTCGTAAGGATCTTACAAAAAGGTTTTCTCCTTATAAGTCGAGAGGGCTTACAAGGGTTGTTCACCATATAAACATATCCCTAGTCACGAATAGGACTTGGTTAGGGAAATATTTATTCGCGCTCGTGGATTGTGTACAAGGGTCAGTATGAGCCGCTTGTAGGGAAATATCGAAGGCTGCGGGGGTTGCTTAAGAACAGGTTAAGGTTTCTGTAACTTAAGACTTTCAAATCTTATGAGCCGTGAGGGTCCCATAAGACAATTCTCCTTACGAGTCGTTAGGATCTCGCAAGTGTAATTTCTCCTTAGGAATCGTGAGGATCCCTTAGTGTGTTGCTCCCTTGTGAGACGTAGGGATCTCACGCAGGTGGTTTCTCCTTTACAAGGTCGAGAGGACCCTGTAAGCGTCTTTTAACGAGGTTGGGCACTTTCGGGTTTTCACAAACACTCACCGGTAGTCCTGCTGTTTTTACTCACGGAGCCCTTTCGGGTTTTCATTCGTGCCCATTTTGCTTAACGGCATCCAACGTCCTAAGCGGCATCCAACGTCCTAAGCGGAACACCGGAACAGAATAGGGGAAGCGCTTCCCAGATGGCTCCCACGATAAGCTTCAGGAGGGAGGAACGTCGGGAAAGCAGTTGACCGTTATATGCGTCGAAGTGGCACATGATTTCGGCACACTCCGCGTTTGTGAATTCTCGATTTTGAGAACGGCCAAGTCGGCGGATGTCCCCGTAAGAGATGATCTCATCGAGATCGTACATGTGGGCGTCCATCACTCCTATAAAAGAAAATCGACAAAATTAGCAACTCTTAAGAATTCTGCTATATGATTTAAAAGGAGCAAAGCTCTATTAATGAATCAAGAAATTATAAATAAAATCCTTTCAGAAGATCAGAACTCTATTAACGGAACTCTAATAGAGTTCTCTTTAGTTCTCTCTGGATCTCTTTAGAGCAAAGCTCTGCTAAGTGAAACTCTAAATGGGTTTTCTTTAGATCAGGGATCTATTGAGAGCAAGGCTCTTAAAAAAATAATTTAGTCTACTTTAATTTTTACCTAAAGATTCTCTAGAATCCGAACTCCTAAAAATGTTTAAACAAGAGAGCAAGGCTCTGAATAAAAATTCTTAACAAAAGAGATGAAAATCATCTAAGGGACCAAAGGTCCTATTTATAGGCATTGAGAGCCCTTTCAATTTCCAAAAGTTGCCGCAACGGTTGGAATTCTGCCACCGCTGCGCTCACGTTTGGGGCCACATAAGCGCACCGGTGGGGGGGCATTTGTTTACCCCAATCAGAGCAAAGCTCTGTTCAAATTCCAAGGCGGGAAATGAAGCAATGCTTATGTTTCCCCCAATCAGAGAAAGGCTCTGTTTTAAAAGAAATTCAAATAATAATAAAGGAAGCAACGCTTCAGCTGACCTGCGCTCTGCGCTGCGCGACACGTGGCAGCGCAGTTGCGCTGCGCTCTGCGCTGCGCGACACGTTGCGCTGCGCTCTGCGCTGCTCGACACGTGTCAAGCGCAGGAGCGCTTGCGCCAGCTGTGCCAGCACCAAAACAGAATTAAAATTCTAGAAAGATCTTTCTGATTTTGTTAAAACAAAAAGATTATCTTCTGTAAAATAGAAGCCCTTGGATCAAAGATCCAACGGTGGGGAAAAATCCCTAAATCACTCAGAGAAAGATCTCTTTAACTGATTTAACAAATCAAATGGCACTATAAAAAGCCCCATAGACTCCAAGTCTAAAAGACATTAGCACAGAGAGAATTCATAGAGCTCTTCTAAGAACTTTGAGAAGAATTCAGAAAGAAAGAAAGAAAAAGGTAAAACCTTTAGAAAAAGAAGAATTTTCTTCTGAAAAAGATCAATGATCTAAGAACAAGATCAAAAATCTTCAATAAAAAATGATAATATTAATAAAAAGAAGTAATTTACTTCTTCTTTAGATCTTTCTGATCTAAATAAAGGCATTGCCTTTTGATGAACCATTGGTTCTGGAATCTTAGAAGATTCTCTTCTTTGATCCAAAATCGGATCAAGATATTGAACAGTGCCCTGCACTTGAAAAAATTGCACTGTTGCGCTTCTTGGATTGGCGCAAGCCATCAGGGAGCACCACGTGTCAGCCCCAGAACAGACTGCGCTATGCGCTTCTAAAACAGAGCACTGCTCTCTTAAATTGGCGCAAATCACCAGAGTGCGCCACGTGTTAGCAGCGCAATAGCGCAGCGCAACAGCGCAACGCACTGTCGCAGCGCACTGCGCTAGAAGACTTGCGCTCACCAGAGCGTGACACGTGTCACCTCCACATGGACTCGCGCCTTACGCTCATTAATTGGCGCAAAGCGCCTGACAAGCCACGTGGCATACTGTCAGAAGATTTAAGGCTCTGCATTATTTAAAAGAGGGACAAAGCCCAATTAAAAAGGCCTAATAGGCCTGATAAAAATGCCATGCATTATTTTAAAAAGGGCAGAGCCCAAACAGAGGTCTGTTAGACCAAAACAAATGCTGTGCATTTAATTAAAAGCCCAATGCTATGCATTAATAAAGGGCAGAGCCCAAGCAAAGGCCTAATAGGCCAATGATAAATAAAGTGTTGAACATTTTCAACTGGACTTAACCCAATCATGGCCATAAGTCCTCAAAGTAACATTGACCGAGCACGACTGCTCTCTTAAATCAATTTACACCCGGTTCAAGGGTACATCTCCGAACTCCTCTGACATTTGTCGTTGTAATCCTTCAACGTCGTCAGAGAGGTGACAGGTCCCGACAACCACACATCAATGTGGACTTAAGCGTCCTTAAACCAACTCATGGACTTAAGCGTCCTTAAACCAACGCATGGACTTAAGCGTCTTTAAACCAACCTATGGACTTAAGCGTCCTTAAACCAACCTATGGACTTAAGCGTCCTTAAACTCACGGACTTAAACGTCCTTAAACTAATGGACCACTGTGTCCCTAAACTGGAACAATAGAGCCCAAACTCTCTTTTGTCGGATCTAAACGATCCCGTTAAGTTGATCTTAGTCTCAAACTGGACTAACATATCCTTAACAAACGTTTAAGTGGATCTTAGCCTCAAATACGGCTAACGTATCTCTAAACCCTCAAACAGACTTTAGTTCCAAATTGGACTACAGGTCTCCCAACCAACTTTGGTTCAAGGGTACATCTCTGAACTCCTCTGATATCTGTCGTTGTAATCCTTCAACGTCGTTAGAGAGGTGGTGGGTCCCGACGGCCATACATCCGATGGACCACTATGTCCCTAAACTAGAACAATAGAGCCAATTGCTCTCTTGTCGGATCCAAACGATCCCGTTAAGTTGATCTTAGTCTGGAGATTAGGCTAACGTATCCTTAACAAAAGTTTAAGTTGATCTTAGCCTTAAATAGGGCTAACGTATCCTTAAACCAAAATCCCAAACCCAAATCTAAGAAAATACAGATTTGGACTAATCCACGTCCTACGGGCGACGACATAAATTAGTCTCCGTATACAATCCACGGGCAACCACAAACAAAACAAACACCCACGACACGAAGTGAAATTCTGGAGAAGGAGAAAGTTGTTACCGCGATGCGGTAGCGTAATTAACTGCAGGGGCTTGCGCCTGCAGGGAAGAGCGTCCCCACAATTAAAAACCCCTCAAGCGAGGGGGAATCTGACGAAGTCTGCTATATCGGCCGCATCCGTCTAAACCTTCGATACATGGTGCCATAAATCAACTTGGCATCTTCGGAGAGGTGGACGGATAAAACCAAATAACATCTGCCCCGAATCTCAGGCAAGACGCCCATGTCTTGGCCGCCATTCGGAGGGGAACATCAACAATAGAGAATCAAACGACCTCTTGTACAGAGTATCATGGACGAAAGCGAAAGACAGAGCTCGTTTCATAAGCTGATGTCTTGAGGACGCATCTTCAGGCGTTCGACGGGACTTGAAGTAGTCTATAAAGACTTCTCTCCAATCCCCAACCGTTTCTTGGTCTTTTATTTGCAGGGCCGTCTGCTCAATCGCTTCCTTTTTCTCGGACGACTCTGGAGATATTTCTACTGGTGCAAGGACCCGACGGCTTTGTACCACGATTCTGACGTCATCGAGGTTCTCATCAGCCAGTTCTTTTGCGAGCTTGGCTAACGCGTCCGCCTTGCTATTTTCCGCACGCGGTATGCTTTCCAAGGTGTAGGAGGGAATTTGAGTCAGCAGTCGCTGTACTCTCTCGCCATACTTCACCAGCTCTGGCTTGCACGTCTGGTAGTCGCCGTTTACTTGACTAACGACCAGTTGGGAGTCTCCGTATATGAGGAGGTTCTCAATTCCCATGTCGATGGCGATCTCAAGGCCTGCTATCAAAGCTTCATACTCGGCTTCGTTGTACGTCCTCGGCTCTGTTAAGGAGAAGGCAAATCGCATTATCCCTCCTTGTGGGGTCACGAATATAAGGCCTATCCCTGATTTGATTATAGGCGTGTTTTGTTTGCGCTTCTTCATGGAAGAGGCTCCATCGAAGTAAAGTTCCCATCGGGTATCACTACCGTCGATTGCATCAAACGCATGTTCATCTGGAAGTTCGCAATTCAAAGGGTAATCGGCCTGTATCGGATGTTCAGCGAGGAAGTCGGCGATAGCCTGGCCTTTCATTGCCTTGAGAGGCTGGTAGGTTATCGAAAACTCCATTAAGAGCAAGGCCCATTTAGCGAGTCTCCCTGTCAATATGGCCTTCGACATTAAATATTTAAGGAGGTCTACCTTTGAAATGAGACGGATTTCATGTGCCAACGCATAGTGCCTGAGCTTTGTTATTGCGAAGATTAACGCCAGGCAGTGTTTTTCGATGGGGGAGTAGTTGCTTTCTGCCACCAGTAGAACTCGGCTCAAATAGTAGAGGGCTCGTTCTTTCCCTTGGTCATTCTCTTGTGCCCATAATGCGCCTAAGGAACTTTCGAGGGCGGTTGTATAAAGAATGAGAGGCTTTCCCTTGACCGGAGCAGCCAACACTGGCGGATTCTGCAGATATTGCTTGATCTCGTCCTGCGCGCTCTAGCATTTGTGATCCCAGACGAACGGGGTTCCCTTCTTCATCAGGTGACTGTAAGGGCGGCATTTGCCTGAAAGGTTGGCTATAAATCGCCGGATGTATGCGAGCTTCCCTTGGAGAGACCACAACTGCTTAAGAGTCCTTGGCGAAGGCATTTCCATGATCGCCTTAATCTTTGACGGATCTATCTCAATACCTTGGTGTCGGACGATGAATCCTAGGAATTTGCCCGAGGAAACTCCGAATGCGCACTTGAGAGGGTTCATCTTCAAGTTGTATTGCCGAAGGCGTTGAAATACGGTCTTTATATGCTCTAAGTGCTCCTCGTATGATTTGCTCTTAACCACGAGGTCGTCGATATAGCATTCGACGATTTCATGTATGAGGTCATCAAAGATCTTCGTCATGGCCCTCTGATAGGTGGCACCGGCGTTCTTTAGACCAAAGGGCATCACCTTGTAGCAGAATATACCCATCGGGGTCCGGAAAGCGATGTGCTTTTGGTCTTCGGGATGCATCTTTATCTGATTATATCCTGACGATCCATCCATGAAGGAGAAGACTTCGTGAGTGGACGTATTGTCTATCATCAGCTCGGTAACCGGTACTGGGAAATCGTCCTTCGGGCAGGCTTTATTGAGATCCCGAAAGTCTACACATATGCGTACCGTCCCATTTTTCTTCATCACCAGGACGATGTTGGCGATCCAATCGGGATACTGAACTTCTTGGATAAACCCAGAGTCGATCAGCTTCTTGACTTCGGTGTTAATGCTCATCTCAAGCTCAAGCCGCATTCTTCTCGGTGCTTGTTTGATTGGTTTAACGTCCGGGGATATCGCCAATTTATGGACAGCAATTTCTGGATCTAGTCCTAGCATTTCGGAATAGTTTCATGCGACGCAATCTTTATGCTGCACAAGCACGTCTTTTAATGAAGCCACCCTTTCTTCAGATAGCAGCACACTGACGAATGTCGGTCGCGGGTCGTTTGCCGTCCCCAAATCAATTTTCTTGAAGTTATCTGCAGTGGTATGTATTCCATCTTCCAGCTCTTTCGGCGCTGGTGGAAATGCCGAGATCACCTCGTCATCGCTGTTTTCGAAGCACCAGGGAAGGTCTTCCATATTCTCGGGCTCTTCTTTTGATATTGTTATCATATAACAAGTACGAGCTCGCTTCCAAGACCGATGTGGATCTGGTTCCGCTCTCGTGGCTTTGGGTTCATGCTTCTGTGGCGGCGTTACCCTCCAGCTGTCAGATAGAGCGAACTTGCCGAGCTGATACTGATCTTCGACCCAATTCTTGAAGGTGAAGCAATCTTCGAGAGGGTGTCCTATTACCCTGTGATAAGAGCAATAGTCTGGGTGAGAGACCTTGCCTGGTTGCTCGGGGTGTTTGGACTCCGGGAGTGTAAGCATTTGATGTTTCATAGCGAGGTCAAGTATCTTCTTTATCTTGTCTTGAGGAAAAGAGTATGCTCGACTCATCTTCTTCATGAGGGACAACTTCGAACCGCTCGATTCCCAACTGCATGACTTCTTGTTCCCGCTTTGTCGCTGTTGAATGCCTTTTCCGCTTTTCGACTTGTTTCTGCCTCTGCGTCGAGCCCTTTTTGCAACAGGTTGACAGGGAGCGACATTTTCATCTTTCTCAGCCTGTTGAAGGAGGCGTTGCGTCCTGGCTTTCTCGTAGATGGCCATTTCGCGGTTGTGGTCGTCTCGAACTTTTTGACCAGCTTCCCTTATAAGCTTGTCCATTTGTTCTTCGAACGACGGACTGGGCATTTTCACGTCGGGAGCCTTTTCCGATTCAGGGTTAGCATTATCCCATTGAGCATCTCCTTCTTCATCAAATTCATGTACGACATAGCAGTCATGGAGTAGCTCCCGTTTCTTGGACCGAACAAATCCAAGCCCGATCGCTTCCATTCTCCCATTGGGCAACTTGCGCTGCGTTCCGGGAACGTTCCAGATCCTGTCATAGAACTTAGCTTTTCGAGCGGTCTGTTTGAAGGGTATCCCTTGGCGCTTCAATAGCTTTTTCAAGCCTTCTGTGTAATATCTAGGCAGACGGATGGGCTGGAGATTGTCAAGTGTAGAATCCGCGCCGTGCCAGATTTCTTTCTCCACTTTGGTTTCCCCAGAGCGGTAGAATAAGTTCGCCTTTTCACCTTCTCGCCTGCGGGGGACATAGAACGTCTGCAGCTCTTCTATATTGTAGGTATCAAGCGCGTCGAGTTCTTTATGATGCTTGGGCGGAACCATGGTAATTTGCAAACTTTGATTATCACCAGCGAATGCTTGTACTGAAGGCCGAGCGGAGAATATAGCATGGACCTCATCTTCCGAGTCACTGCCAAAGATCAACATGGGAGTGGATGGTCCCGGCTTGTTGTGCTGAGGTGGACCTGAATAAACTATCGCTTCCTCTTCTTCAGTATCACTCCCGAAGACCGGAATGGTGGTGATAGCTTTGTTCTCCGGTTTGTTACATCTCTCCGTTTCCTCGAAATCCGGCAGGAAATACTTTGCATCTTCATACTTGCGGACTTCGTTTAGGGAGAATGGATTCAGCTTTCCTGTTACGGTATACTCGAGACCATCCTTGAAATACTTCATACACTGATATTGTGTAGAAGGGATGATGTTGTACTCGTGTAACCAAGGCCGGCCGAGTAAAGCGTTGTAGCATGTCTTGGCGTCAATGACATGAAATTTAATATCCGTGACAAGTAGCCCGAATTGTAACGTCAGTATCACAGACCCGAGAGTCCATGATGACTGGGAGTCAAAACCGGAGATAGTGATTTTATCACGAGCGAGATGCTGGACGCTCATGCAGATTTCCTTCAACACTCGCACGTTGAGAAGATTGACGGAAGACCCATTGTCGACCAGGATTTTGCCTATCTTTATATCGTGGCAGTATCCTGAGACATAGAGGGGACGGTTGTGCTTGCACGTCCCAAGGATGAGGTCTTCGTCACCGAAGGTGATATCGGCTGTGTGTACTTTCTCCAACTCGTCCTTCATCTTTTCTTCGGCGAGAAAAGCTTGGAATTGCTCTGGGTCTTGTAGCGCCTTGATCAATGAATCTCTTGCTTCTTTTGATAGTAAAAGGGCGTCAAGAATACTGAGCTGCGAGGGTAACTTCCTCAAGTGTGCCAGAACGTTATAGTCCACCTTGCTTTTCTTTGGCAGGTCCTTGGCAGTCAGCTCTTTCATGACTTGGTCATCCAGGGCGATATCCTCAGAAACCTTTTCTTTTCCCTTATCTTTTTTATTTGAGAGTCCGAGATTCTTTTCGGGTAGCGTGCGATTACGCAACCGGATATTTTCGCAGGCCTCCGGCTCTTCCTCTTTTGCCGAGGTGGACTCTTTAAAGAGAGGACTAAGAGCCATTTCCTCGTCAGAGTCGCTCCCGAATGTGAGAATTTGCGCTTTCCCGGCTTAACCATGCGACAATCGCCGGTAGTTCTTCTAAGCTTCTCGGTCGTATTTTTCCGCTCCCGGTGAGTTTTGCGCTTCTCCCGCTTAAAATGTTGCCGGTGAACAACATACCCCTGCCACGATCTATTGAAAGCTTTGCACTCTTCGGTGGGGTGCGAAACCTTCCGATGATATAAGCAATAGGAAGGGTGCATCTCTGCTTTGCCGGCAATGTTTCCTTCAGAGGGTGGTAGCTTCATCCCTATCGATATGGCTTTAGCAAACCTTTTCCTCGTTTTGAATTTGTTTTTATCCGCTACAGATGTCTTTTGATTTGATGGGGGTGCTTCGACTCTTTTGTCTAGTCGCCGGCGTTTTGCTCCTTCCGATATGGCCATCTCACGCTCCCGATCAGCTTTACTTTTCAGACGAATCTCATTCAGAAAGGCGTCGATCATCTCGTCTGACGGCCACACAAGTTCCGGCTCAGGCTCTGCCCCCAGTCTTTCTGTGCATGGCGCTTCTTCACTGTCTAGCGATGAATGAGAGATCACATGGAAACTTGCTACGTAATCCTCAGATCCATCTGACGAGTCTTCCCCATCATTTTCGTCCTCAAGGACGTGGCTGAGGAACTCTTGAAGCGTGATGGGGGTCCGCGCTTTCTGATTATATTCTTCCAGCGCGTCGATCTGTTTCTGCAAGTCCGTGCGCTTGTCACCAGGCTTCACGGGCTTTTTGGATCTCTTCTTCTTTTTCGCAGATTTCGACGGTTGTGTGTGAGTGCTGGGGATATCACCACCGATCTTTGGAGTTGGGCGCGGCTTCAGCATCCCTTCGATGATTTGAGGTTCAAGAGGGTTCTTACACCTGATCGCTGGGCATGTATGAAGATCATTCAGCATCCTTTTGGTTTTGGATGAAAGCACGACCTCCCATAGGGCTTCTTCAACGAAAGAACAATTTGCCCCCGGTGTGTCCGTCTTCTTTGGAGTGTGCGGTTGTGGCGGGTTTACCTTCCACTTTTCGGACAACGCGAACTTGCCTTGTAGGTATTGATCCTCGATCCATCCCTTAAAGACGAAGCAATCCTCGATCGGGTGACTTACCGTTTGATGGTAAGGGCAGTAATTGGGGTTATTCGCCTCGTTGGGTTGCGGCGGTCGCCTTGGATTCGGCAAGTTAATAAGCCTGTTGCGCACCGCCAGCTCGAACAGCCACTTCGTTTTGTCCCGTGGGAATGAGTAAGGACGCTTCATTTTCTCATTGTAATAGCGCCGTCTCTCTTCCAGTTGATCCACTAGCTTTGGGGCACTGGGCTGCTGTTGGGTGTTCGCAACGAAGGTTGCCTTCCCTTTACCCTTGTCGTTCCGCAGTTCCGGCTTCGGGGGAGACGGTCTGTGACCCATTTGATCCATCTGGGCTAGCTTATCTATTAAAGCCTGGAATATGGTCGGTTTAAAGAACATCATGAACTGTGAAATAGTTGCATGAGGGTCTAGGGTGCCCACGAACATGCCCACCGCTGGTGCTTCTTCGATGCGTTGTTCGCACTTCGACCACAGATTTCGCCATCGAATTGCGTATTGAACCCAAGTTTCACCCGGCTTTACTCTCGCATTGATCAATGCTGTTATTGGAGTACGCTCGCTGGCGCTTGCGAAACGTTGGGTAAACAACAATTCCATTTCAGCAAATGTCTTGACAAAGTCGTTCGGAAGCTCGGAGTACCATTCGAACGCCGTCTCCGACAAGCTGCCGACGAACTGGCGGAGCAGGAATTTATCATCACCGCCGGTATTGCCACAAAGAACCCTGAACTGGGCAACATGTTGATGGGGATTGCCAGTCCACTTATAGATATGGAATTTCGGTATTGTATAGCCCGGTGGGTACTTGATCTGATCATACCAGCTCGGATACGGTCGTCCCGTTTTGACAACTTGACCAGCTGCCTCAATTGCCTGGTGAACCCGTATCTGCTGAGCTATATATTCATCCAGGTCAGCTTTAGAAATTGTCTCCTCCTTGGCTATTGACAGCGTCGGTGGAGGATTTGACGTCTCTCCTTTGTCATATTCAAGGACGATCGGAGGATCTTCAGCAGGAGGATCTTGCTGGATCATCATACCCACCATGTCCTGGAACAGAAGGGCCATTCGTTTTATATTGGCTGCTTGTTCCGCAGCCTCTTTGTCCTTCTTTTCTAATATTCTCCGAAGAAACTCGGCGTCGGTTTCTTGCTCCTGGCGTTGATCCGAGGACGCTTCAGGGCTTTCTTTTGGCCCAGTGAGTGCGGCCATCGCATTCATCATTTCTTGGAGCTTCTGCTGCTGCTCCTGAGTTTTAGTCACCGATCGCGTAAGCGGTCTATGACCTGTGGATATACGGCTGTCCTCTTTCCCAGACGCCATGTAAACGGTGTGTACCACAATGCCCCCAGACTTAGGGAGTTTGGGCTCACTACCTTTGACATTCGCCGCAGGCGTGGGGACTTTCTCCGGCCTTCTTCTCTTATGGGCCGTCGAAGTTGAGGGGGCTGTTGCTTTGGGCACCCAGGTGGTCGTCGTCTTCCGTTGCTTAACAGGGGGGTTTTCCTCCCATCGGCCCTTCGACTTCTTATGCTGGTGAGAGAAACTTGGATCAATCACCAATTCTCGGACTCGTCGCAAGTCCTGTAGATCCTGGAAGACAGCCGTTGAGGAGATTGCTCTGGCTTTTCTGATTTTGCTTCTATGACGGTCTTTACCGGTGGAGGAGATCTTTTGAGCACCGCAGTTGGCGAATTTCTGCGTACCCTGTTCAGCAGCTCAAAGCTGTTCCCAGTTGGAACAGCAGCATTAACTTCCACCGTTGGAGCTGGTGGGGTTAGCCCAGAGAGGGAGTTGCCCCCAGACTTCCTTATCCGGCGCCAGTGGCGTCGTCGGGCGTGACGAGTTGTCGGTATTGGTTCAGCGACGGCTTTATCTTGCCTCCTGTTCAGGTGAGGGGATGTTGCCGGTGTCAGCCTCTTGAAGACTGACGTCAGTTGAGAAGCCGTGTCCAACCGGTCAAACATAGATTTCTGAGCGGGAGTGGGAACGGGAGCAGTCAGTCTCGCGAAGACCGACCCTCTGGGAGGAGAAGCCGCCTTGACGACTTCAGGAGCATCTATCTTTTTTGGGATGGCCACTTCAGGGGTCATGGGCTTCTTGGCAGGCCCATCGGAGTTCAGGCTCAGTCTGGTGAAGACCGAGGAGTTGGAATTGGACGACCCGTTGAGAAGGGCCGTGGTAGTAGCAAGTCGATCGAAGACCGACTTCTTTGAAGCTTCCGGTACGGGCACTGGAATGGTGAAGCTTGCTGGCAGGAGCATGGTCCCGAAGAACAGACCGGTGGTAGCCTGAGTCACTTGTTCTACCGGCATAGCGAGGATGGAGGCCGCTTGAGGCCCATAGGCTACACCTCCAGGTAAGGCGGAGCGTCGGTTGCATTTGCATTTGGACCAGTTTGAGCAGTTGGACGCCATTGCTGTTTGATTTCTGCACCAAGCAAGAAACCAAATCTTAGTAACTTGAAACCCGAGGGCAACCATTAACAAACCGCGATTCGTTCGCGAAGACGACACACGAAGTATGGAGTGGAAAGAGGAAAAGGTCCCACCGGGCGTGCCAGAATCTGTTCCCCTCCGAATGACGGCGCGACAGGGACGTCTTGCCCGAGATTCGAGGCAGATGCTAATTGGTGCTATCCGTCCATCTCTCCGAAGATGCCAAGTTGATTTATGGCACCATGTATCGAAGGTTTAAACGGATGCGCCCGATGTAGCAGACTTCGTCAGATTCCCCCTTGCTTGAGAGGTTTTTGATTGTGGGGACGCTCTTCCCTACAGGCGCAAGCCCCTGCAGTTAATTACGCTACCGCACCGCGGTAACCACTTTCTCCTTCTCCATATGGTCACTTCGTGTCGTGTATGTTTGTTTTGTATTCGGTTGCCCGTGGATTGTATACGGAGACTAATTGGTGTTGTCGCCCGTAGGACGTGGATTAGTCCAAATCCGTATCTTTCTTAGATTTGGGTTTGGGGGGGTGTATAAGGATACGTTAGCCTTATTTGAGGCTAAGATCAACTTAAACGTTAGTTAAGGATACATTAGTCTAATTTAGACTAAGATCGACTTAACGGGATCGTTTAGATCCAACAAGAGAGCAATTGGGGGCTCTATTGTTTTGTTTAGTGATATTGCGGTCAGTAAGTAGTTTAAGGACATTGCGGTCCAATGTTAATTTTAAGACATTGCGGTCAAGGTTAAGGACATCATAGTCCGTGGATTTAAGGACTCTACAGTCCATCGTTAGTTTTAAAACATCACGGTCAAGGTTAAGGACGTCATAGTCCGTTGTTAGTTTTAAGACATCCCGGTCAAGGTTAAGGACATCATAGTCCATGAGTTTAGGGATCCCACAGTCCGTGAAATGTATGGTTGTTGGGACCCGTCACCTCTTTGAAGACGTTGAGGAATTACAACGATAAATATCAAAGGAGTGAAGAGATGTACCCTTGAACCAAGGTAGATTAAGTGACCTGTAGTCCAATTTGGAACCAAGACCAGTTAATTATGTTATGAGCCCATTGGCTCAATTAAGTCTGAATTGAGGACTTATGGCCAACTTGGGCTAAGTCCAATCAAGTTTAGAATATTGGCCCTCTGTTGGTCTATTGAAGGGGAGGCTTTGCCTCTAGAAAGTTAGCCAGTTGGGCTACAGCTAGTGTTAAACACTAAAGACCAACAGTGTTGAACACTGGAAATAAGATTAGTGTTAAACACTAAAAATTATGATTCTCAAATTAGTGTTAAACACTAACAGATAACAGTGTTAAACATTGGCAGCGAAATTATCAGATTAGTGTTAAACACTAAAAATCATGATTCTCAAACTAGTGTTAAACACTAACAGATAACAGTGTTAAACACGGGCAACGACATTATCAGATTAGTGTTAAACACTAAAAGAGGGGGAGATCACGTGGGAGCACGTGATGGCATCCAAAAGGTGGGGCCAGATCCCCTTCAGCTTGTTCTGTAGATAAGTGTTTAACACTTTTAATTCTGACAGCCATCACGTGTGGGCACGTGATGGGTGCTCATGCCCTGGTTTATTAGAATACTCATTAGGGGTCACGTGGTGACACGTGAGGGCGCCCCAGAGTTTCTTTTCTGTGGATCTTTGCAGGGGTCACGTGGGGACACGCGACCCTGGTTCTTTCCTGTTTAAAGATCTGTTTATCTTTTTAAGAATTAAATTCTTCATAGGGTTAAACCCTAGCAATAACTTTTAGAGGAATTAAATTCCTATTTTCTTTTGAAGAATTATATTTTTAGATAGGGCTAAACCCTAACTTTCCTTCTGTAGGAGTCAAACTCTCATGTATGTAAGGAATCAAGTTCTGTCGTAGGGTAAAACCCTAGTTTTATTTTAAGGGGAATTAAATTCCTGTGAGCTTGAGAGAATTAAATTCTCAATTAAGGTTAAACCCTAGTTCTGTCCATCTTGAAGGAATTAAATTCCTATAATGTTTAGAGAATTGAATTCTCACATAGGGTTAAACCCTAATTTTATCTTGGAGGAATTAAATTCCTATAACTTTATGAGAATTAAATTCTCAGAACTCAATTCCTCCTCTATGTTTTAGATCTGCATGGCAGGATCTCGACCCAATGAGAATTAAATTCTCAATCTGTGGGGAGATGTGCACTTTTCAGATCTTCACCAGAGAAAGAACTAAGTTCTTTTCTTTATAGAAGAGTTAAACTCTTTATTTTGATAATTAAATTCTCTTTTGAAGCTTTTTTCCCCTTTCTTTTCTTACCTAGGGTTTTTCTTTTTAGAGAATCAAATTCTTCCTTCTTTTCTCTATGAATTTTCAAGATTCCAAGGCTCTATCTCTCTCTGTCTCTCCTCTAAAACTCTCTCTTTTGGCTCCTATTTATAGGAGAAGGAAAAAAATCAATCTGTTTGGTAAATCTTTCATTGAAAGATTTGATTTATTTTCATCATTGATCCGGGCCTTTCGATTATTAGGTGAATTTTATTCACCGTTGGATTTTAAATCCAAAGATATTCTTTCTGTTATTTCGGTGAGATTTATGGGAAATCTTTCCATGTCCAAGATTTTTCCATAAATTGGTGATATTTAATCACCCTCGGATTCTTAATCCAACGGTTTTACATAATTCTGCTCTATTTTGGAAAGATTTAAATGATCTTATTCAGAATTTAATTCTGTTGAACAGCAGGGCTTTTAAAGCCAGTCACGTGTTGCCACATGACCCCTGGTCACGTGTGAGCACGTGACCCTTTGAAGGGACTCCTCTTCTGCGCTCCGCTCTTTGCCGCTGCTTTAACCATCATGTGCCAACACGTGACCACTGGTCACGTGTGAGCACGTGATACTTCCTCTGAAGCTTTTTCCTGATTTTTAATCAGGGAACAGTGTGCCCTGTACACATAATAATGAGCATCGCATACACTACCCGTATGAACTAGTAATATATTTTTCCTGCACTGATATAGAAAGTTCTATGAAGTGAGATCGCCTGTATTATAAAACGGAGTGCAGACTGCTGAATAAACAGTAAGATCAGAGAAGATTGTGAAACGATCAGTGCCATATTTTTCTTTAGGCGCTCTTTATTAATTGGTATAACATGCAGTTACAGCCTACTAGTCTAAGGTAAGAGAAAGGACATTGCATCCCTATTTTATAATTATCGCAATGAATGCATTTCAATATGAAGTGTAATTGTATTATAAATAAAATTTATATTTTTAATAAATATATATATATGTAATTAATATCAAAATATCTATTTATAATATTCCACATTTCCAAAATTCAAGAAAAACATTTCATTTACAAGAAAACACCATACTATTCCAATACTATAAATAAATACCATATATTATGAAATTAGGTTTTATTCACTAGAAATGTCATATTGATAAAATATACATCCATGAAAACTCTAAAAATGATAATAAAATACTTGAGGTGTATTTTAAAAATTATACAAAATTATTTTTACATAAAACTCCCTCAAGTTATACTAAATTACAATAAGGACCCTAGTAAACATAGGTTTAAGCGGGACCAGTCTCTTGATCCTCAGGGAGCCGGAGATATGTGTGCTTCCTTATTTAAGGTAGACAACTTAACAAACGGTGTTATCATCACGGTAATTGTCTTTGAAAAAGACACAAATTCTATCGTTCATGTGCAGTAGTTACCGATAGCACCAAAACATAATTCAGGATTCAATTTCTTTTCAAATTGTCTGACTTAGACTGAGTCTCAATATAATCAATCTGACTTGAATATGATTCAAGTATCAAACTTCAATACAATATGGATCTATGAATCCGTCTATTCAATCTATATCAAACTACATTGACTGAACCGAACCATGGATATATTCTATTTACATGTTCATCCATTATATCCGTTCCATTACTGATATAATGGTTTCGGAAAGTCATCCATCTATATACAATATGCAATTCAAACAATACAAGACAATACAATACAAATAATACAATCAAGACATCGCGGGGTTTATAAGGGATAGATTGGTACGGAAGGTGTCAGAAGTGGTACGAGACTGCAACCATAATACACCTAGCATTAATTTTATTGCCTTTGTACCGTGGCTGAACGGTTCCTTGTACTCCTGATACCTTAGTCTCCAGGGAAAGTGAGACTCCTCTCGTATACACTGATCTCTTCTGTACCGAGCTACAAACAACAGTGTTAACAATATAATACAACTTTAAAAGTTACACACACACTCTCTCTGTCTATTCTATTTCTCCTTCATCTTTGGGACTTACCGAGTGATTTGTTCGCCGATGATATTCTCTTTCTTCTTCTTTGGAATGTCGTCAGGTGATTCAGAATCACTGGAGATCGAGCCCACCGGCGAGGATTTGGACCAGCTAGCTTTCGACCCGGAGCTTTAAATTCCTTGTACACATTTACATTCTGTATTTTCCATTTCTGTTATGCCACTGTTTAGGCATTGCTTTTCATTCCATGTATTTACTTTTCAGATATATTATAAAAAGAATGTTAATAAATAAAGTTGTTGTTCATTTACATCTTGTCTCTTGTGTACATTACATTTTATATTGCTTAGATACGCTTAGCGTGTTTACTTATGAGTAAATACGTAGCGGCCTCGTCGCGTTCTCTGCCCGTATACTGGGAAGCGGGGCGTGACATGGTAGGTTTTCATCTTCTATCCAGATTAGAGTATATACGTCTGGATAGAAGCTTGATTACGGCTTTGGTAGATAGATATAGACCAGAGACCTCCATATTTCATTTTAGAGTTGGTAAGATAACTATCACCCTGCAGGATATCGTTGTGCTGCTTGGTCTGCCTATAAACGGACAGGTGGTTGCTATAGAGTACAGCCAGGATTGGTCAAATTTGTGTCCCCACTTGTTAGGTAGGGTTCCGCTTGTTGGGCTGAGAAAAGGCAGTAACATTACTTGAGTTGGCTGTAGGAGGTGTTTAGTACCGAGCCTACCATGGATGCTACGCCTGCGGCGATCGAGAAGTACGCACGCGCCTATATTTTACATCAGATAGGGGTTCGCTTGTTCCGAATAGGAGTAAGAGCAGAGTTAGTCTTGTCTGGCTAGCGTTTTTAGCTGATCTTGACCAATGTGCCACTTTATCATGAGGGAGTGCGGTTCTATCATTCCTCTACAACGAGCTGAAGATATCTATATTGATGGAGCAAAAAAGTTTTGGGGGCTATTTGACGCTTCTTAAGGTATAAAATATTTAAAACCGTATTCTACTAATTTTGCGTAATTAAATTGTTATTCAATGTAAATCATATTTTATTTCAGATATGGTCATGAACACATTTCTCTATTGGTCGCTTGACTATTACGACCCAGTTCGCTTTAGATGGTCATAGGCCATATATATATGTTTGCCAGTAAGTAATTGAACTTATGCGTATATTTTAAATTTCAAGTTTTTTTTTAGAATATTAACCTGTGTGTAATCTCTATGCAGGTGAAATGTCGCCAGGTCATGAGATGTAATATCGGATCGTAGCCTTCGCTTTTACCGCAACGAGTTCGACGTCATGGAGGAGTCATCTGTTACGTAGACACTATACACACCAGACATGTTGGACACTCTACATCTATTATGCTTGGCAGGCGCTGGCTTTTGGCGTACGCGGACGCCGATCATCTGCAACAATGTTATTCAGACGCACGTGTCAGACCGTGTCCTTCGCCAGTTCGGCTTGAGACAGCACATACCAGGTGCGGTGGAGAGGACACCGCATCAAGGTGGAACACTAGCTGGAGATGTCTGGCTTGTGGAGTATCATATTTGGGCGAGTCGATGGTACAATTGGGTAAACTATATAGCCGATAAGATACAGCTAGGTATACTGATAAACGAGTATCTTGCCTGGTATTGAATGATTACCGGCAGATTCATCTTCGCAGCCACCCCTCTGCCCACTTCATATACGCCTCGATAGCTGATAAAGAGAGATTTGGTAACTTTATATACAACCCTATAAAACTATAATCTTATTTTTATGAAATTCATTATCTTATTTACCATCAATATAAGTCCAAACCATTCACGCGTTAGAAGATATAGCTGATGATGGGATTAGCGGCATTAGGGACTCAGCGAGCTGCTTTATGAACATCAAGTCCCTCATTAGGAGTGTGATGACGAGGCACAGATTCATACGTCCGCCGGCTGTGCTTGCACCGCCCGTGCCTCCACCGCCTATGCCCGCACCAGCCATTCCTATCACATATGCACGAACAAGACTTAGACGGGCACAGCCAGAGCCATCTCAACATCTCGATGAGTACGTGCATTGACCATAAAAAACAGAGCCGTTTCAGCCACCTACTGCTGACGAAGCCGGACCGTCATAGCCTCGACGTCCTGTAGCGAAGAAGGGGACACCAGGGATGTTGCGACGATTTCGTTAGATTGCACGAAGTATTGTTTATTATTGTGTTGTAGTCGAACTCGTGTGAAGTCAGCTTAACTTTATTTATTTTACAGTGTTTATTGTTTTCAGCTTATTGGTTTTCGTCGTTTGGCCGTCGTATATTTTGCATGGATCGTATCTCCTCCGTTTGGGCGTTAAGTTAGCTCCGTCTGTGGATGCTATTATTTTACTATTCATGTACATGAATTTTATTCAAAATTTACGAAGGAGGTGTTGTCCGATTTTCAAACATTAATTTTTTACAAAAAAAAATTTAATTCATTTTAATTCAAATATTAATTTTCTCTCACATAAGCACATGTTCATACACAATATATTATACACATGGTACACATCCACAACAAACATGCAAATGTCGCAAACAAAATAGATAGTAAGAACAGCAACAACATCATAATTCATCACTAAAATTTCAGAAATAAATTCTCTTCCGTACTGAGCTCCGCAGTAATAGAATTGATCCGCTCCATAATGGCATCAATGGTCTCATCACCTACTGCGAAATCTCGAGTGGGTTCGAGATGGTTCAAAGCCCGACGGTGCATAAAAATGCGGTAGAGAAAGCTTGCGGAGTACTCAATATTGTGACCAGAAAGAAGACCCATAGAATGAAAGAAGTGAAGACGACTATTTGCTTTCTCATGGTGGTCATGAGTTACTTTTTCAGGAGGAGATATGAGCACATCCAATACAACTAAGTGCAAGAGCCGCAGGATTTCACGATCGATCTTCATCGGCCAGTTCATACTCCCCGTAATCGATAGAGAACGTTTTCGTAACTAGAATAGTCCATCGTCGTGTATATAGATTTCACGACGGTGTAATAGATGCACTCTTGATTTCATCGATTGATAGCAATCCTGCAGATGAAGATCCCGATATTGAGAGGGAGCGAGACTGAGACCTGAGAGGGAGAAAGACAGCGATGGCGATGGCGATGAGATCTAAGAGGATGAGAGAGAGCGCGACACAGAGAATGAAATTTGAGATAGAGAGGAAGAGATCGAACTCTTTATATAAAGAACACAATCATTCAAGTGTATGCGTTTTTCCATGGCACGGTTGGCAATCGCGTCTCAAAAAACGCATAATCGTGAATGATTGTGTTTTTTTGAGGTGCACTTGAAACCGCGACATAAAAAAGACATAAACCCGTGAATGAGCATGTTTCTTTTTGGGGCGTAGTTTACAACCACACCAAAAAATCCGATGCCCCAACAACGAAAATGGTGTATTAGGCGCACTTTAGAAGTGCGCCCAATGAAAATCAACAGGCGCATTTTGAAAATGCGCCTATTAATAAAATTAATGTGCACACTTTTACAGTGCGTACGCCCATTAATGATTCATATTTTTTGCTACATTTTTAAAGAGCGCGGTTTAAAACTGTACCCCTTAAAAAAAAATTTAACACGTCCGTGCTGAGCTGGCGATGACGTGGCACCCAGTGGCCAAAAATGGTCTACTTCTGTAATATCTTATGAAAGTGATTTCTTTTTAATAATATTATTTTAAAATAATTTATTCCATAAAATTAGTAAGGTAGCTAAATCAAAATAGAAATCAAAAAATGAAAGCTAAAGAATAACCACCCATATATGAAATTGTCATAAGAAATTTTATATTTTGATGCTTTTTTCTCAGCAGAATTTTTTTCTCACTCTATACCTGGGCCTTCCATGAAAAGTATATGTCTCCGCTCTAGATGCAACACCATCCAAGCTCATGAAAGAGAGTAATGCTTTATCTACCATAGTTTGTCGGTTTGGTGATTAGTTGAAGATGTGGAGCAAATTTCAAGTCCCAAGTCAATCCTGCTTTCATCTATATGTAATCTATCGGGTTGGTGGATTAAGATTTTATCGTAAAAAATAACAAGATAAATAGCCTTCAACAATATAACATAAGAAATTTGCAGGGAAAAAAAAAAAGATAGACGATGAAAATCATTAAAAATCGTGTCAAGAAAACAATGATCCAACGTTGGACACTGAACATAAAGCATGGAGTTTGTTCTTGACCCAAAAAGGTTGATCCATCGGGGATTTATCATTTTTTAAAGCGAAACTGGCTGAGAGATGGCTGCAAAGTGCAAACCTATCACGGCAACCACTCATTCTAAAATCATGCTTTAAAAACACACAGGTCCAAGGACTTTTCCTATATCCAACCAACAAACGAACAACCAATCATTTATGAAAATGAACATGCTCTCACACGTATGTCTATCCAAAGAGACATTTTGTAATTCGTATTGAAGTTGAATAAAAACACAGAAGTTGAAAAATTTATTATGTTTTATTGTGGCTTTTAATTATTCTTTCTTCTTAAAAATTCCGTGTTTGTTTCCTGAATTGTTTGGAACCTAAAAATCATATTTGGAAGAGTAAGTCCGATGGAACTTGCAAGGAAATAGATAGGGGTAACACTCAAGTCATCGTAATAGCTCTAATCCAATTATTAATCTTAATTAAATCATGGGAAGATGTGATTTTAGTTAACGGAAAGATTTTAATGGTGTATTTAAAATTATAAAGTTTTAATGTGCGTTTAAAATACCAATAATTTAGGGGGATTGTATCAAAAAATTATCCTGCGGCAACAAGCAAAAAGGCAAATGAGAGCCCCCTCTATTGATAAGCCAACGCAGCATCTCAGCACAGAAAGAAATCGCTGCCGCTTCAAATGGCGTCCGCGCTTCTCTCAACTCGAATCCCAATCCCCATTTTCAAATCGAAGAGCTCGTCTTGTTTCAATCCAAGGACGAGACGCCCCAATACATCGCCCATCAGCGCGAAGCAAGGGGCGAGCCCGCTGCAGTATCGGAAGCTCGGCGATTCCGAGCTCAACATCAGCGAAATCACCCTTGGGACTGTAAGAGACCTCGCCTTTTCTCTTTTAGGTTTTTTTTGGCTGTCCAACATTGAATCTTAATATATGGGGATTCAGTTGTCTAATGTTTCGTGTCGATGGGGGATGAAGGAAATGCGGCGATTTTGAGCTCAATGGTAGCCGAATCACGCTTGGAACTGTAAAAGACCTCGTTTTTTTCTCATCTAGGTTCTTGTTATATTGATGCTAGCAAATGTGTGTTTCTATCATGTATGTTTCATGCTATCCTGAAGTTAGTTATCTGATTAAAGATCGCAATGCACAATATGTGTTTTCTCACTTGGAATCTTGTGCTTTATAAGTCATAATTAGTATTTTCGGGGATTGAAAGAAATAGTTGTTGGGGTCGAAAATTGCACTCCGGTTGACCAAGTCAAAGTCAAAGTCAACCCCAAACCAAGTGGGCCCAAATCCAGGTCAAGTGGGCCCATGCCCGAGTCGAGCCCGAACATGAAGCGGGCGGCCTCCCCCATGCCAAAATGAAATCATGTAATAAATAATTTTTATGTAATTTTTTATGCATGAATGGGCATAAAGCCAAATTTTTGTAAAGCCCATGACTTATGTGCAAAAACAAATGGCACATAAGCCATGGGATGAGCAAAATGCCATTTTGTAAAGCCCAAGGGGCTATATGTAAATGTGTAAGCCTATATAAGGCAACATGATGATGAATAAAGGGGACACTCTTCATTCTCTCAAACTTTAGGGTTTGTGCCTCCACTCTCTCCTTTCAAGTTCTTCTTCTTTCTTTTCATTTTCCAATTAAATCAAGAGCTTAACTCTTCTTTTTAAAAAACTAAATAAAGTTCTACCATAAACCCACCTCCCAAGACTCCATCAAGAGAAGAAAAAGAGTCTTTTTTATCATCCAAGATCTAGATCTTGGAGTTTCAAGAGAACCCATTCTGGGCTTCTTTTCAAAAGAGAAAGGAGAAAATCTTTTGGAGTTTAACTCCACAAATAAAATTATTTTGGAGTTTAACTCCACTACGGAAATTCTTTGGAGTTTAACTCCACAGTAAAAATCTTTCTTTTGGGAGTTTAACTCCACATTAAATCTTTTCAGGAGTTTAACTCCATATAAAATTCTTTCGGAGTTCAACTCCACAATAAAAATTCTTTCGGAGTTCAATTCCATTTAAATTCTTTTGGAGTTTAACTCTACAAACAAAAATTCTTTTGGAGTTTAACTCCATAATAAAAATCTTTTTTGGAGTTGAACCCCATTTAAAACTCTTTTTGGAGTTTAACTCCGCAATAAAAATCTTTTTGGAGTTAAACTCCATTTAAAATTCTTTAGGAGTTTTACTTCATTTAAAATTCTTTTTTGGAGTTGAACTCCATTTAAAACTCTTTTGGGAGTTTAACTCCACGATAAAAATCTTTTTGGAGTTAAACTCCATTAAAAATCTTTTTGCAGTTGTACTCCATATCTAAAATTCTTTTGGAGTTTAACTCCACAAAAAAATTTCTTTTGGAGTTCAGCTCCATGTTAAAAATAAAATAAATAAAAAATATTTGGAGCCCTTTTTGCCCCATCACATGCTAGCACGTAAGGGGGAGAGCACCCATTTAATGGGAGCCGTTTTGGCCCCCCTCACATGCTAGCATGTGATGGGTCATATGCTAGCATGTGATGGCCTCCCTCACATGCTAGTATGTGAGGGGTCACATGCTAAGCATGTGATGACCCCCTCACATGCTATGTTAGCATGTGATGGGTCACATGCTAAGCATGTGATGGCCCCGTGATGGCCCCCTCACATGCTATGCTAGCATGTATGAACAAGGATTGATTTTACTTCCGCCCCTAGCTACTCTAGGTTGCGTTGTGGAACATGTATTAGGGTGTATGTGCGACTCGTTTAGATCATGAGTTCGAACAAATGAAATAATTTTTCCAGTACCAATGAATAGGATAGATAGAGTGTAAACCCATGTATGAACAAGGATTGATTTTACTTCCGCACCTAGCTACTCTAGGTGGGGGTAGGTCCGGGAGGGGAAGTTATAGACACCTTTCCATACTTTGTATCTGGAGTACTTCACTTAATTTCCTCTGCAGTCTTAGGCTTTGGCGGTATTTATCACGCGCTTCTTGGACCTGAGACTCTTGAGGAATCCTTTCCATTCTTCGGTTATGTATGGAAAGATAGAAATAAAATGACTACAATTTTGGGTATTCACTTAATTTTGTTAGGTATATGTGCTTTTTTTCTAGTACTCAAGGCTCTTTATTTTGGGGGCGTATAGGATACCTGGGCCCCCGGGGGGAGATGTAAGAAAAATTACCAATTTGACGCTTAGTCCAAGTGTTATATTTGGTTATTTACTAAAATCTCCTTTTGGGGGAGAAGGATGGATTGTTAGTGTGGACGATTTAGAAGATATAATTGGAGGACATGTATGGTTAGGTTCTCACATGCTAGTATGTGAGGGGTCACATGCTAAGCATGTGAGTATGTGAGGGGTCACATGCTAAGCATGTGATGGCCTCCCTTCACATGCTATGCTAGTATGTGAGGGGTCACATGCTAAGCATGTGATGGCCTAGCATGTGAGGGGAGTCTCCCATTAAATGGGAGCCCAGGCTTCCCCCCTTTTTCTCTTTCTTTCTTCTTTCTTCCTTCTTTTCTTTATTTTAATCTTTTTTAAAAAATAAATAAGTTTTAAATAAATAAAAATAAATTATAAATAATATTTAAAAATTAAAAAAAATAATAAATTAAAATAAAAAAAGTTTTCTCTAAATATTTATTTACTTATTTATTTTTGTTTTTATATATAGAAATATATATATATATATCTTTTTTTTAACAAATGGAATAAAGCAAAAAAAAAAAACACACACCAACGCATCGCATTGAGTTCGCATGTCCAGTTTGACCCGTCAATCGGAGGCTCTCTCCTTCCAAAACCGAGGGGTAATTAACGACAGCTAAGTCCGCAGCTGCTGGAGATTCGGATCCCGACAATCAATAAACCCCATCTATTCTAGGCAGGGGGAATCTGTACTGCGCCTGATAAGCGCGCGTGTATTTCCATCTAAATGGGATGACGAAAAACACCCTACAGATTCTGGCACGTCCGGTGGGATCAATCTCTCCTCCCATATTTCGGGTTAAGCATTCATGCGAGCTCAATCAATGTACAAATCGATTGTCTATACTGAAATCATGTTTCTATTTGCAGGGTTAACAATTTCCAATTGCTATCTTCGAACGCAAGTCGGTATTTGAACGGCTTTTCTTGGCCCCGGCTGGGGGCAAGGCCATCAACACCGACAAAATAATAAGGCATCTCATGCAAGCTCCAGCGGTGCCCTTGACAACTGCTCGATCGGGTATCTTCTCTAAGCTCCCCGTCAGATGACCACCATGTCGTTAAACTGGAAACAGATGACCTCTAAGTCGTTAAATTGGAAACAGATGACCACCAAGTCGTTAAACTGGAAACAGATGACCACCACGTCGTTAAACTGGAAACAGATGACTTTTAAGTCGTTAAACTGGAAACAGATGATTTCTAAGTCGTTAAACTGGAAACAGATGACTTTTAAGTCGTTAAACTGGAAACAGATGATTTCTAAGTCGTTAAACTGGAAACAGTAGACACCTAAGTCTTTAAACTGGGAATAGATGACCACTAAGTCATTAAACTGGAAACAGATAACCTCTAAGTCTTTAAACTGGAAACAGATGACCACCACGTCGTTAAACTGGAAACAGATGATATCTAAGTCGTTAAACTGGAAATAGTAGACCCCTAAGTCTTTAAACTGGGAATAGATGACCACTAAGTCGTTAAACTGGAAACAGATGACCTGTAAGTCGTTAAACTGGAAACAGATGACCTCTAAGTCGTTAAACTGGAAAAGGTCGACCACCACGTCATTAAACTGGGAACAGTCGACCTCTAAGTCGTTAAACTGGGATGTAAAAATGTAAAAAAAGGCCGAAATGATGGGGTAACTCACAATAAAAATCAGCGAGTAAAATAAAAATGAAAAATAAATCTGAAATGATGGGGCAACTGCGAATACATAGACGAAATGATAGGGCAATCGTGACTTTCGCGATAAAAAAAAGTTGAAATGATAGAGCAATCACGGTAAAAAAAATGACGAATGATGAGTTGCTCCTGGTACCATATTCTAGTGCAGCGATGCAGACACTGTCCAAAACTCTGAATACCCCAACGGCGAATGATGAGTCGCTCCTGATACCATATTCCAGTGCAGCGATGCAAACGCCAACCAAAATTCCAAATTTCTGAATGTCTCAACGGCGAATGATGAGTCGCTCCTGGTACCATATTCCAGTGCAGCGATGCAGACGCTAACCAAAATTCAAATTCCTAAAATTCTTCCGGCCCTACGGTTGGTCCCCAAGTTGACTACCGTATACAATCCATGAGCCCAAATAATTCTCATCATACCCATGTCCCACCGCAATCACAGTTACGCGGTTGGTCTCCGCCCTTGGAATTATGCTCCATTTGGGAAGACCCACTCATGTGTCCTCACGATACATGAGGAGAACAAATTTACGGGATCCTCACGACTTGTAAGAAAACACCTTCGTGGGATCCTTACGACTTACGAAGGAAAAACACACTTGGCAGTCCCCACGACTCCTAAGGAGAAAGTAGACCTACGGGATCCTTACGACCCGTAGGGAGAAAATGCTTTTATGGGACCCTTACGGCCTATAAAATTGAAAAGCTTTAGGTGATAGGGATATAAACCTGTCTCCTAAGCCATCGCTTCCCAACAGGGAAAGGCAAATGATGATTCGCTCCTGGTACCATATTCCAGTGTAGCGGTGCTGATGCCGACCCAAAAAACCAATTCTCAAATCCCCCTGGGGCAAATGATTAGTTGCTCCTGGCATTATTCCAGTACAGCAATGCAGATGCCGACAAAAAACCAATCCCCAAATCCTCTCAAAGGCAAATGATGATTATTCGCTCCTAGTACCATATTCCAGTGTAGCGATGTTGATGTCAACACAAATCAAACCAACCAATTCCAACATCGACCTCTGCGTCAAATATTCGACACTCCGTAACGGGGAAACGTCAAGCAGACACTCCATGCCGGGGGCACGGAGACTACAGACACTCCGCCTCGGGGAAACGTCGACCAACGACACTCCGTAACGGGGAAACGTCAAGCAGACACTCTTTCTCGGGGACACGTCAACCAGCCGATACTCGCCTTGGGGAAACATTAAGCAGACACTCCGTGCCGGGGCACGTCGACTACAGACACTCCGCCTCGGGGAAGCGTTGACCAACGACACTCCAAACAACAACTGAGCCTTTTATCCCAAGCATATGGGGTAGGCTATATGAACCAACATGAGAATCACGCCGGGTCCAGCACATGAATCCTTCGCCTCCACTCACTCCTATCAAACAATATACTTTCATTGAGTCCTTTGGCAACCATATTGTTTCGTATCGCCTCCATCCATATTTTCTTCGGTCTCCCTTTTGCCCTTTTGCCATTGCCCATATCGAGAGTATCTATTCGTCGAACCGGTGCTTCCATAGGTCTGCGTCGTACATGACCAAACCATCTTAGCCGGTTTTCCCGCATCTTCTCCTCCACAGGTGCTACACCAACTTTTGTACGAATATCCTCATTTCGCACCTTATCTTTTCTAGTGTTACCGCACATCCAACGAAGCATGCACATCTCCGCTATGCGCATCTTCTGTGTATGATGTTTCTTAGAAGCCCAGCATTCTGTACCATATAATAAGGCAAGCCGAATAGCGCTCCGATAAAACTTCTCTTTCAATTTTAACGGAAAGTTACGATCACACAAAATCCCTGTTGTATTCCTCCATTTCAACCAACCAGCTTGGATCCTTTGATTAACATCACTATCGATCTTCTCATTCTTTTGGATGATGAAACTTAGATATCTATACTGGTCGCTCGGTGATATCTCTTGCCCTTCCAATGTTATACCAATATGGTTTTGACTTCTCTGGTTACTAAATTTGCAATGCATATATGCTGTTTTGGACCTGCTCAATCTGAATCCCCGAGATTCCAATGTTTGCCTCCATAATTCCAATTTGGCATTAACCCCTGCTTTCGTCTCATTTATTAGAACAATATCATCAGCGAATAGCATACACCAAGGTATCTCATCTTGGATAATTCTAGTAAGCTCATCCATCACGATTGTAAACAGGAATGGACTTAATGCAGATCCTTGATGTAAACCAATTATAATCAGAAAATCACCCGTTAAGCCGCTGCAAGTTCTGACATTTGCCACTACTCCATCGTACATATCCTTGATTATGTCAATATACTTGACGGGGACCTCCTTCTTCATCATTGTCCCCCATAATACCTCTCTAGGTATCTTGTCGTACGCTTTTTCTAAATCAATAAATATCATATACAAATCTCTTCTCCTCTCTCGAAAACGCTCGACAAGTTGACGAAGAAAATGAATAGCGTCTGTCGTTGATTGTCCAGGCATGAACCCAAATTGGTTCTATGTTATCTTAATATCCTTCCTTAGCCTGTGTTCAATCACTCTCTCCCAAAGTTTCATGGTGTAACATATAAATTTTATTCCACGGTAGTTTGAGCAACTTTGAATGTCACCCTTGTTCTTGTAGACAGGTACAAGGATACTTTTCCTCCATTCATTTGGCATCTTTTTTATCTGCCAAATCTTATTAAACAGATCTGTCAGCCATTTAACGCCTATTTCTCTTAAGCATCTCCAAATCTCGATAGGAATCCCGTCAGGACCAACCGCTTTTCTTAAACTCATTCTGTTCAAAGCTTCTTTAACCTCAGGTAGTCTTATTTTACGCATGAAATCACGGTTTATATCTTGAGATTGAATGACAAGTCTATTCAAATTCTTAGTAAAGCTCTCATTGAACAATTTGTCAAAATAATCTCTCCATCTTTCCTTGATACTCATCTCGAACTAAAACCTTGTGATTTTCATTTTTGACACATTTCACCGCACATAAGTCTCTAGTCTTTCTTTCCCGCATCCGAGCAATCCGGTATGTATCATTTTCAGCCTCTTTAGTGTCTAATTTCTCGTACACCTCCTTGTAGACATAGATTTAGCTTCTCGAACAGCTTTCTTAACTTCCTTTTAGCCATTTTATACTTCTCAAATCTCTCCACATCTCTACTTTTCTTCAAATTTTTATAAGAACCTCTTTTAATTTTAATAGCAGCCTTTACTTCTTCATTCCACCATGATGTGTTCTTAGATGGTGGAGCACCACCTCTTGACTCACCAAGTAGATCTCTAACTACCTTCTTGATACAACTAACCATTTTGTTCCATGTTCTGTCTGAATCATCTTCCGACTGCCAATCCGTTTCTTGGACTACACGATCTATAAAAGCCTTTTGGTTACCTTCTTTCAATCACCACTATTTAATTCTAGGCTCTACCTTACGTCTAATCTTCTTAGGTCCTCTTCTAAATCCAAAATCTAGAGCTAAAAGTCTATGTTGAGTGGTTACACTCTCACCTGGCGCTATCTTACAGTCGATACAACAATCTCTATCTATTCTTCTCGTCAGAAAAAAGTCTATTTGACTAGCACTTGATCCGCTCCTAAAAGTGATAAGGCGGGACTCTTTTTTTCTAAACCAGGTGTTTGCTAAGATCAAATCATAAGATAAGGCAAAATTTAGAATCGAGTCACTTACTTCATTCCTTTGTCCAAAATCAAAACCTCCATGGATAGTATCAAACCCACTACGACTAATACCTACATGTCCATTAAGATCACCACCAATAAATAACTTCTCTCCACTAGGTATACTTTGCACCATCTCGTCTAAATCCTCCCAGAATAGACGCTTACTAGCGTCATCAAAACCTATCTGTGGTGCATAAACACTAATAACATTAAGGATCTCTCCATCTAAAATAAGCTTAACCATTAAAATTCTATCACCTTTTCTCCTAACCTCAACTACATTCTCAAGCAACCGTCTATCTATAATTATGCCTACCCCATTACGATTTTTATCTCTAACCATATACCGAAACTTATAACCCCAAGGCTCTATGACTCTACTCTTTTCACCTATCCACTTAGTTTCTTGCAAACACATAATACCAACTCTTCTCCTAATCATCACCTCCACTAATTCTATTAATCTACCCGTAAGTAAACCTATGTTTCAGGAAACTAGACGGATCTTATGAAACCCTTGCTTATTTGTCACTACACCTGGGGTCCGATGTAGCGCGCCGTTTCTGGACAACGACCCTTGCTTATTTGTCACTACACCCGGGGTCTGATGTAGCGCGCCGTTTCTGGACGACGACCCTTGCTTATTTGTCACTACATTCGGGGTCCGATATAGCGCGCCGTTTCTGGACGACGACCTAGAAGTCCTTGCATACTTAACACTACATCTGGAATCCGATGTAACGCGTCGCTGAGTAGAGGACGTCCCAACGATATTCTTATTATGGTTCATGTCATAAAATGTGACAAAGTTTTACGTTGGCTGTCACAAGCCTACCACAACTCTCACCCTTTCTCATCCGGACTTGGGACCGACAACGGTGGGTTTAACGTCCGTACCGGGGAAACGTCCAACAGCGACACTCCGTGTCGGGAAAACGTCAAGCAGACACTCCGTACCGGGGACACGTCAACCAGCCGACACTCTGTAACGGGGAAACGTCAAGCAGACACTCCGTCTCGGGGACACGTCAACCAGCCGACACTCCGCCTCGGGGAAACGTCAAGCAGACACTCCGTGCCGGGGGCACGTCGACTACAGACACTCCGTCTCGGGGAAACGTCGACCAACGACACTCCGTACCGGGGAAACGTCCAACAGCGACACTCCATGCCGGGGAAACGTCAAGCAGACATTCCGTACCGGGGACACGTCAACCAACCGACACTCCGTAACGGGGAAACGTCAAGCAGACACTCTGTCTCGGGGACACGTCAACCAGCCGACACTCCACCTCAGGGAAACGTCAAGTAGACACTCCGTGTCGGGGGCACGTCGACTACAGATACTCCGTTTCGGGGAAACGTCGACCAGCGACACTCCGTACCGAGGAAACGTCCAACAGCGACACTCCGTAACGGGGAAACGTCAAAGCAGACACTCCGTGCCGGGGACACGTCAACCAGCCGACACTCCGTAACGGGGAAACGTCAAGCAGACACTTCGTCTCGTGGACACGTCAACCAGCCGACACTCCGCCTCGGGGAAACGTCAAGCAGACACTCCGTGTCGGAGGCACGTCGACTACAGACACTCCGTCTCGGGGAAACGTCGACCAGCGACACTCCGTGCCGGGGGCACATCTACCAAATCACTCCGGGCCAGGGAAACGTTTACCACAGACACTCCGTCTCGGAGACGCATCAAGCGTCGACCGTTCATGTCGTTAAAAGGGCAGTGCATCCCAAAAAGTGGGGACCAAAGCAAGTCGCCTCCACGTGAAAGAAGATCCATCAATTTCATGTACACGACCCATATATGTGGTGTGCATTTATTGATGGGGGGCACTTTGTTGGGGTTGAAAATTGCACCCCGGTTGACCAAGTCAAAGTCAAAGTCAACTCTAAGCCAAGTGGGCCCAAACCCAGGTCAAATGGGTCCATGCCCGAGTCGAGCCCGAACATGAAGCGACCGGCCTCCCCCATGCCAAAATGAAATCATGTAATAAATAATTTTTATGTAATTTTTTATGCATGAATGCACATAAAACCAAATTTTTGTAAAGCCCATGGCTTATGTGCAAAAAGAAATGGCACATGAGCCATGGGATGGGCAAAATGCCATTTTGTAAAGCCCAAGGGACTATGTGTAAATGTGTAACCTATATAAGACAACATGATGATGAATAAAGGGAACACTCTTCATTCTTTCAAACTCTAGGATTTGTGCCTCCACTCTCTCCTTCCAAGTTCTTTCTTTTTCTTTTCATTTTCCAATTAAATCAAGAGCTTAGTTCTTTTTTTTTTTAAAACTAAATAAAGTTCTACCATAAACCCACCTCCCAAGACTCCATCAAGAGAAGAAAAAGAGTCTTTTTTTTATCATCCAAGATCTAGATCTTGGAGTTTCAAGAGAACCCATTCTGGGCTTCTTCTCAAAAGAGAAAGGAGAAAATCTTTTGGAGTTTAACTCCATAAATAAAATTATTTTGGAGTTTAACTCCACTACAGAAATTCTTTTGGAGTTTAACTCTACAGTAAAAATCTTTTTTTTTTTGGAGTTTAACTCCACATTAAATCTTTTCAGGAGTTTAACTCCATATAAAATTCTTTCGGAGTTTAACTCCACAATAAAAATTCTTTCGGAGTTCAACTCCATTTAAATTCTTTTGGAGTTTAACTCCACAAAAAAAAATTCTTTTGGAGTTTAACTCCATAATAAAAATCTTTTTTGGAGTTGAACCCCATTTAAAACTCTTTTTGGAGTTTAACTCCGCAATAAAAATCTTTTTGGAGTTAAGCTCCATTTAAAATTCTTTAGGAGTTTTACTCCATTTAAAATTCTTTTTTGGAGTTGAACTCCATTTAAAACTCCTTTTGGAGTTTAACTCCATTAAAAACCTTTTTGGAGTTGAACTCCATATCTAAAATTCTTTTGGAGTTTAACTCCAAAAAAAAAATTCTTTTGGAGTTCAGCTCCATGATAAAAAAAATAATAAAATAAAATTATTTGGAGCCCTTTTTGCCCCGTCACATGCTAGCACGTGAGGGGGAGAACCCCCATTTAATAGGAGCCCTTTTGGCCCCCCTCACATGCTAGGGTCACGTGCTAGCATGTGATGGCCCCCTCACTGGGGTCACATGCTAGCATGTGAGGGGGCCATCACATGCTAGCACGTGACCCTAGCATGTGAGGGGTCATATGCTGAGCATGTGATGGCCTAGCATGTGAGGGGAGGCTCCCATTAAATGGGAGCTCAGGCTTCCGTCCTTTTTTCTCTTTCTTTCTTCTTTCTTTCTTCTTTTCTTTATTTTAATCTTTTTTTTAAATAAATAAATATTAAATAAATAAAAATAAATTATAAATAATATTTAAAAATTAAAAAAAATAATAAATTAAAATAAAAAAATGTTTTCTCTAAATATTTATTTACTTATTTATTTTTGTTTTTATATATATATATATATATATATCTTTTTTTTAACAAATGGAATAAAGCAAAAAAAACACACACACACCAACGCATCGTATTGAGTTCGCATGTTCAGTTTGACTCGTCAATCGGTGGTTTTCTCGCTCCAAAGCCGATGGGTAATTAACGACAGCTTAGTCCGCGACTGCCGGAGATTCGGATCCTCACAATCAATAAACCCCAGCCTACCCTAGACAGGGGGAATCTGTACTACGCAAGCGCGTGCGTATTCCCATCTCAATGGGGTGACGAAAAACACCATACAATAGTCTTGTTAGTAACTGGGGATTCTGAGCTCAGTTTTAGCGAAATCATACTTGGATTTGTAAGAGACCTCACCTTCTAATCTACGGTTTTGTTTTCTCAGTGTTGTAAGTCGTGGGTTGGTTTGTGTTGAGAACTGTTAGAGAAGTGTGTGTTTCTCTCATCTATGTTTTTTGTTGTCTCAAAGCTTTAGGTTGTGAGATGTCTTGTATTGAACATCAATTAATGGGGTTTACTTATCTAGATTGGAAATTGCAATGTGTGATGCATGTGTTTCTCATTTTAGAATTCTTGTGATTTCTCCATAGAAGCAGTATTCATGTGGTCTGAGAGACAAAGCTTGGCGATTCTGAGCTCAATATGAGCAAAATCACACTTGGAACCCACACTTGGAACTGTAAGAAGAGCCGCTTTTCTGATCTGGGTTCTTGTTATCTCAACATTTTAGGTTGTAGGTTGTTCTGTATTGAAAATAGTAGCAAACACACGTTTCTCTCATTTATGGCTCTTGTAATCTCATAACCTTAGGCTGTGAATTTTCTTGAATCGAGTCTTAATAAATGGGATGTACTTATCTGGATTAGAGATTGCGTGTGTGATGTGCGTGTTCGTCATTTGGAATTCTTGTGATTTCTTCGTGGAAGTAGTATATAGAGGGTTTGAAAGAAATGGTCTGTTATAGCATGAAAGCATGGTAATTCTGAGTCTCAGGATAAGTGAAGTCACACTCTGATACTTATGAAGTCTCAATTTCTTGTATATTAGGTTGTGTCTGGCAGTCTGGATTGAATCTTAGTTGTCATTGGATTTCTCACTAGAGGCAGTATGATGAGGTAATAAAGGGGATTATGCCTGTTATTTGTATTTATTTGGTTGCTTTGATAATTTTAGAGGACACCATGTTAATTAGAAATTACAAAACCTCACTTTTCTCATCTAGGTTCTTGTTACTTCATCAATGTTTCAGGTCATGAGTTGTTCTTTATTAGATCTTAAATGGTTTTTAATTATCTCGACAGGAGGTCATAATAAACGCGAGTGTTTGCTCCTTTTGGTTTCCTGCGATTTTAAAGATAGGTATTTATTATTATTTGATCTTACTTCTTATGGGGTTTCAAAGAAATAATTTCTGGTTTATCAAAGACTCTGAGTGCAATACAATTGAAATCGTGCTTGGACCTGTATGAAACCGCATATTTCTCATCCGTGTTCATGTTATCTCGAAGATTTAGGGCGTGGGCCACTGGGCTCTATATAGGGAACTCACAATTGGAATTATAAGAAATATCACATTTTCTCAACTGGATTCTTGTTATCTTAAAGTTTTAGATTGTGGGTAATTTTTATTTAATCCTAAATTCTTTACATGTGTTTCTCATTTGGGTTTCTTGCGATTTCTCAGGAGAGGTAGTTTTTATGGGGCTGTTGCTTTTATTATTTTGTTAACTAGGTTGCTTTTCTTTTTCTTTTTCTTTTTTTTCCAGATGACATTTGGGGAGCAAAACACAGAGAAAGAAGCACATGATATACTTAGTTATGCATTCGAAAATGGGATCAATATATTGGACACAGCAGAAGCAGTAAGTTTGTTAGCCTGGCTTTAGCATTAATTTCCATGAATTTGTGGGAAACATCTTTTTTTTTTGTGGCTCTTGGCTCCATCTCTGCCACATAGTTTGATGTAAAATCCATATTATTATCTTATCACCTAATATATAATGGAGATGTTCTTCTAGAATTTTCTAGAATTCTCTGATATAGTTTTGTAGTATATGACTTTTTTGGGTCATGGATCTTGCACTAATAAGACAGTGTTGAAACTGGTTGACAGGCGCTTGCAAATAATTAATGGATACCTTTTTCTGGATAGCCTTTTCCCATTTGATGAGGGAATACACAGACAATGATATTATGATAATGATTATGATTGTTGGATTTGTAACTAAAAAAATATTTGCCTAAGCTACACACACACACACACACACACACACATACACACTTCATGCAATAAGTAGCCTTAAAGTGCATTCTTTATTTGCAACGTTAATTCAAAACCATAATAGACAATAGTACAACATCAGCGTTCCTTTATTCTAAACTCAAGGATTTAAGTACGAAATACCTCTAATTATTGGAGGGGGGCTGTTGAGTAGGTTTAAGATATATTGACTGTAGGAGATCAGAGATGCCAGTATAGTTGTTCAAAGAAGATGCCTCCTAGGTGTTGAGCCTCAAATATGAGAAGCATAACAGATGGCCAAGAAAAAGGATCTGAGCAGCTTCATTTATGGAAAATATAGGCATATATGTCATAGTTTTGCTTATCCTCCGTTTCCAACCAACTTCCGTTGGGAACATAACCCAACCTTTAGCATATGTTAAAAGGAAAAATTGGTTTGCTATCTTAAATTGTAATCTTGTGTCAAATTTAGACGTTCATGTAAGTGTTTCCGTTTAAGTAGCAAAACCATCACATTTCTCTTTGCGTTCTCTTGTACACTTTATGATTGGCGGCACCCTGAATTAAAAGGAATCGTCTGTTGATTCATCACCTATAATATTGAGGCTGACCGATTAAGGGTTTGTTTGAATAGGCATCACTAATAGGCTACGACCGTTTCAACCCTAATGGTTGACCCATTAGACTATATGCCCGCCATACATCAATTGCTTAATTTTTTCACTATCTTTAGATACGGGCTAAACTCTATCATAACTTCATATAAGATTTAGAGCCAACAAGGTTTGTTTTCTATCTAGGCACTTGACTAAATGTGAGACACAAACCTAGTGCATGTTTTCACAGAAAGTAAGTTCTTACTGCTCAGGTAATAAGGAGTAGTACTTCAACATGTGTGAATTTTTAAAGGAGTATATCATATCTTAAATTTTTTAATGTGGAGGTTAGACCTTGTGTCCCCCTAGACTCCCATCAGGAAGTTCTTAAAAAAAGGTCACATTTTCATGATTTTGTAGTGCTTGTTCTATGACCTTTTGGTGTTCCAGTGCCATCACCTCTTTGTAGTCATTTTGCCCGAATCTCTTGCCATTTCTTGTACTTGCAGCAAGAGTATTTGATAATGACATACCAATATACCGAGATTTATTCTCAACTCCGCCAATGTTGTGCTTAAATGTCTTATTCTTTCACTGTCTGTCACTTGACAAGATAAAGGAGGAGGGTTGTGTTAGGTAGCCGACAACCATCGTAAAACATAATCGGATCTCTATGAAATGAATTCTAAAGAATTTCGTTGTTGTTGTCGTCCGACCCAACTCATCCTATATTGGTTGTAGGATTTAGCTTCGGGTATGTATCATACTAATCCTGTGCTACTTCTTTGCAGTATCCAATCCCAATGAAGAAGGAGACTCAAGGAAGTACGGATCTTTACATAGGAAGTTGGTTGAAGGATAAATCACGTGATAAGGTGAATTTCTTTGTTTTTATGCTCTCCTTTACAAATTTCTCAAGATAAAAGATATATTGTAATTTTGATCGTTATGCAACTTGTTTTCTTTCTTAACTATTTCTAAAATACATGTGCAATATGGTGGTCACTAAAATAGAAATCACCTTCTGTTGGGTCAAGACTGCTGCACATTTCATGTCCTTTGAATTGGATCCTCTAGTTATTTTCCTTATGCAATTTTTTGTAGACTTATTCTGGTTATTAGCTTTTCTGGATGTGCCAAGACAATCTCACACTTCTATAATGGATTATATATGCGCTCTCCGTAATTCTTAGTTGTATAAATTTGAACACATACTTGAACTAGGAATTCCTTAGAATTGATATCCCACCAATGTTCCAGCTTATATGCAAAGAAAATGTTAATTCTGTTATAATGAAAACTTTCATGGTTATCCTAATAGCCAGTAGGTTTGATGCAATCCATAAAGTGCCATTTTTGTTCAATTCTTAAAATATAACAGCACTTGAAACTTATCCTTTACTTTGCTTTTGGATAGTAAAATGAGATATATATTACATTAAGTATTACGGTTTGAGTGGTTGCTTATAATATCTGTGACTTTCCCTCTATATGATACTCCCTCCGTTTGGAATTACTTGTCCTTTTAGGAATTTTTTGTCCTAAATTACTTGTCCTTTTATGATACAGAGGTGAATAGTATAGAATTTCTGACCACATTTTTTTTTTGTTTTTGTAAAATATCTAAACTAACCTCAATGTTTTTTAATATGAGAAGATAGGATTCATTTAATATGAGAGCAATTTAGAAAAATTTACTAGGATGGCAATATTATAATTTCTCTTTCAAACAGGCTTTAAATCATACCTTAATTGCCGTGCAAAAGTTTAAAGGACAAGTAATTATGAACGGAGGGAGTAGGAAAGAAAAGAGTACGAACCTAAAGCATGACAGCATAATACAGTGCCGTTTTCAGATATTGTGGATTTCTGAGGGTCATATTTTGGTAACTTTAGGTGATTTTGGCCACAAAGGTTTGTGGTTACTCAGAGCGGTCTAGCTACATTCGTGATAATGCAAAGGTTTTGCGGGTTGATGCTGCTAACATAAAAGAGAGCGTAGAGAAGAGCTTGAAGCGCCTGTCCACCGATTACATCGATTTGCTACAAATTCATTGGTATATCTTTTAACCCTTAGTTATTAATTAAGTTATTTTGAATGGAATCTACATCCTCCAATTTAGCCAAACCAAGCAGCATCATATTGCTTGGTTTCGGTTTCTGTAACTGCATCGATCTACATCATTTCTAACTTGCTTTACATATAGGTAGGTATCGGTGCAAAAATGCTTTTGTTTTGTTTTATTGGTATAAAACCAGGCCATATACTTTTTCATCTTAGGCTATTTAAGTCTGAAGACTTCTGGAGCATTTAGTTGATAGTGATACATAATGCAAATAACTTGATTATTCTTTAAACGAGAAGTCTTTTTCTGAATGAATTAGAAGGTTGTTAACTTGTTATAAGCTAAGCCATATAAAATATGTTTTTGACTATAAATCTTGTGTAGTTTAAGAAATTTCTGAACCTACTGATAGCTAAATGGCTTCCTGGCTATTGCTTTTTTAATGTTACCGCATCAACAGCTTAAAAGTATAACTAAACTTTCTTGTAAACCTGTAATTTGCTTACGTTGCACCCGCTAATATAATTCGGCTTTTATCTGATGTTGCTGTAGGGACTAGTGATCTTAATCCTGTAAAAGTTTTATTGTTGAATATCAAGCAATCCCTTTAGTAAAGGATATAGTATATAAGAACAAAATCAAGGATATAGTATATAAGAACACTTGGTTTCCTCTAGAAGTCACTGGATTTTATACAGTAACAAAATGTAAATCAGATATTACTTTTCTTCATTGTTGTTTCTTCAGGCCTGATCGTTATGTTGCTTTATTTGGTGAATTTTCGTATGATCCTGCAAAGTGGAGACCAAGTGTGCCATTTGTCGAACAGCTCAGGGCCTTCCAGGAGTTGATTAATGAAGGAAAGGTAACTTTTTTTTAGCAATGTCTTATTAAGAATTCTGATTTACAATTTATATTAATTTTGAAATACTAAATTTAGGTCTACGGACGATTTATGGTTTCACATGCAAAAACGAATTATGAGCATGGAAACAGTTTATCCCCTAGTCTTGGTTGCTATTTCAACCACGATCCTTCATTCTTTATTGGCACACAAATCGGCCTTTACTCAACAGAAATTTTACTACCAAACCCTTTCCACAATTTTCATCATTCACTTCTTTTTTCCGCAGGTACGTTATATAGGAGTGTCAAATGAAACTTCTTACGGAGTGATGGAGTTTGTGCATACTGCAAAAGCTGAAGGGCTCCCTAAAATTGTCAGCATCCAAAATAGTTATAGTCTGCTTGTGAGGTGCAAATTTGAAAGTAAGTCCGTTCATATCTGCTCTGATGCATGGCAAGTACTTTTTTAAATTCTAGGCATCACTCATAGGTGTAGGCACAGAAAATAGATTTTTAACATATACCTTTAACAATAAGATTCATGTCGTAGAAGTTGATTCATGTAGCTAACCCCAAAACTTTAGGATCAAGACTTGTTGTTGATAGTAGGTATTTCCCATAGAATGTTTCCAAGTTAATGTCACTGCAGAGTACACCCTATGGTGATACCTTAGGCCCCGTTTCCTATTTTTTAAATGATAAGTATTGAAATAGTTCTCATCTGTTAAAAAAACTGATGGTTGAGCAATAATTAATATTTTCTTTCCAAAGTCCTACACCCCTACTAAATTTTCTGATGACATATTTCATATGCAGTTGATCTTGTGGAAGTATGCCACCCAAATAACTGCAATATTGGGTTGCTGGCTTACTCTCCACTGGGAGGCGGAAGTCTCAGTGGGAAGTATTTAGATATCGACTCTGAAGCTGCAAAAAGGGGCAGGCTAAATCTTTTCCCTGGATACATGGAGAGATATAATAGATCTGTAGCAAAGGTTTGATCTCTCGTAAAAAGTTTATGTGCTGTACTTTGGCATTTCAATACAGTAAAAATCTTAAAAGGCGATTATACCTATTATCATCATTTGTCATTCCATAGCCTTTTTCTGGTTATACGGAGCAACTTTAAGGTGGGGAAATGAGAAGACTAAATGATCTCGCTTTCTTTTTGGATATACTGGCCCTTCCCATGAACACTTATTTTTACTTTTAATACTTTTCTGCTACTGAACTTTAGGAAGACATTTTTTATTAAAAAAGGAGCTTACTTTTATACATCAATCGAAGAATAAATATCCTAATTGGTGCACACGGTTGTGAATGAAATCAATAAAAGATGAACAAAAGGAGAAACAAATGGTTGAAAACGCCATTAATCCCTTTCAACCAAAAGATAATAATCCACTATCATTTTCTTTCATGATCTACATCGACCGTTCTACAATCTCTCTTAAGAACTTCCAAAGATCTATCAAAATTTGTACAGCCTAATCTAGCTCCTAATTCCTCTCGCATATACCTCTGCTGTGTTGTGTATATGGCCATTAAATGATTCTTAACCCTAATCTTTTTACCTAGTAAACCTCAAATATTGCTTTGAATTAAGTCTTAATTACTGTAGAAAATGACTTCCTATTCCAGTCAAGAAAGTGATACTCCTTGTTGTGACAGAAGACTCATCACTAAACTGTCCACAATTGCCAAGAAACTTTAACTTGAAACAATTTAAACATATCTGAATGCAAGCCATTTCTAGCACATGCTAACTTGTGAAATATCATGCATGCAATTTTTATCTGTGGGCTGTCAGCTTACACTATAATAACACTTATACTACGACGACAACAACAATAACCAGTAGTGGCGGAGCTAGGATATTTTATAGGGGAGCCAAAGCTTATACAAGAAATTGAAAAAGGATTGGTATTGTAATAATTAATTTTTTTAATATGAAATAAGACTAATATAAATATCAAAATATCTAATTAAATTGTTTACATTACTAATTATATTATACATTAGCTAAATGGAGACACTTAATGTTGGAATTCGATTTTCTCCTTTTGTTTATTTTCCTTTTTTCCTGATAACACCAACCTTTCTATTTTCCAAGGAGCTTGAATGCCAAAACATAAAGGC
This sequence comes from Agapanthus africanus, assembly GCA_030015575.1. Taxonomy (NCBI): domain Eukaryota; kingdom Viridiplantae; phylum Streptophyta; class Magnoliopsida; order Asparagales; family Amaryllidaceae; genus Agapanthus; species Agapanthus africanus. The sequence continues at coordinate 540,591,377 of CM057346.1, forward strand.
TAAGTCTGAGCAATACTATGACCATTCAGCTTTTTTTTACAAATTTTTAATGCACGATATAAATTGTAAATGATGCCAAGAACTTAGCATTTTATATTTAAAATAAACAACATGAGCACTCAGCAATTTTCAATTTAATACCATTCACCGTTTCTCTTAAATACCGGAAAGTTGCATAAACGTGATACGGTTCTTGCCAAAAATGTCTCAAGGTATTAAACTGAAAATCACCGAAATCTCATGGTATCTATTTGCAATTTACAAAAATTTATGGGCTATCTAACAATTCTAAACAACATGGTTTTTAGTGTTCACAAAAAAAAATAATACTAGGTTAGTGGTATATAAATGTATTTTACAAGCTTATGAAAGCTTTTGTATATGCACGCAAGTTGAGGTCCTTGGGGAGGCCTATGTTTACTATATATTAGCAGTCTATATTGAGTGGTTTCATCTTAAATCTACATTAATATAGGAGCTTTCAATTTTTTGGTTGGGGCAGGGCAGTGCTTCCCTGGTCTCCCTCCCTCCACCTATGCCAACGAGTATTCATCTCAATTTTTTTGAGGCTGGCTGCATGAATAGTTTTCTTTTATTCAACACTGTCAAGGGACATCTTCTTGATTAAAGTATTAACTTTCTTATTGTTTGACCAACTCCATTCATGTTCATTTAGGCCTGGCTCTAGCCCTGGATAATCCATGAACTATAATATTGCCACTCCTATTAACTGACTTATCAGCCTCCGTTGCACATGCCCAACCATCTCAATCGGATCTATCATATTTATTTATTTTTTGATAAAAGGATCTATCTTATTTGATCCTATATGAGAGTCATCTTTGACTTCTATCAATGCAGTCAACTCTTGTTTTATCTCCTGAAGATTGCACCTCTGCCATCACAACAACGATTTCATATCAACTATGCTCATTTCTTGGATATAGTGTTTTTTAATTGCCCAACAGTTTGATCCAAAGCAAGGCTGAATTTGTAGATGTAGTATGAAAATTTTCCTTCAAAACTTCGTCGATATCTACAGTCACTTATACTTCAAAGCCCTCCGTCCACTTTTAACATCCCAGACCATTAACAGTTAGAAATTGATATTTCTAACTTTCAGAGTTTATATTAGATAGAATAATTAACAAGTCTAAGAAGCAATCCTCTTTCTTATTAAAATTGATGACACAGATGGTAACACAATCCAGCGTTTCATTTTCCCCCCCAATATATATTTGGATAATATCCTTTGAACTTCATGTCATTGGCAAGACAATTCCTTTCTTTTCTCATCAAACCAAAGAGTGCAAAGTAAAGCAAGGAGAGTATACATATGCACTGGCTCATATTGTTTATCTCAAACTCCCACCAAAACTCTAAAGTTAAGTGAGCGTCGAGGGATATACTTCTATATTCTAAGTTCTAACTGTTGCCCTGGTTGAGCACCACTTGTAGAGTAAACCTAGGGCTTTTACGCAATGATATTTTTTTATTATCTCCATCTGTGGCACTGTACCAAAACTCTAAAGTCATGTGTCTATGTACCAGGAAGCAACACAACTATATGTTGACTTGGCAAAGAAGCATGGTCTCACCCCTGTCCAACTTGCTCTGGGATTTGCACGCGATCGCCCATTCATGACCAGCTCAATAATTGGTGCGACTTCTCTCGATCAACTGAAGGAGGACATTGATGCATTCACCATGACTAGTCGGCCACTACCCCCTGAAGTCATGGATGACATCGAGGGTATTTTCAAGAGATACAAGGATCCAGCTATTCTTTAAGTGGGTGATGTTGGTATTTCTTTTCAAATTTCAGTACATTCTTTTATTTTACATTCCAATATATTAACGATTGCTTACATGAAAGAAGAAAAAGGTGTATGTTTTGGCTCAAAAATTGTGCAACCCGCTAATAGGATAACATTTATGATTTATCACTCAAAGAAGACAAATAAATACTTGTTTAGCTGCTATAATATGATTCATTTGAATTATTACCAATTGTTGTTCCATACTGGAAGCAGTCACACAATGAAGCACCCATTCCATAAACCAAAACATAAGATCTGAAGCAAAATGTTAAGCTTCAGAAGCACTCTTTTTTATAATAACAATTGGTAACTAAAATGAAAATTAGAAAATGTAGAAAGTAAATTTATAAGTATTAAGCAATAGATGCGCTTTTTGGGTAGAATATAAAAATAATTTGCAAGCATAACCAACCAACCAAGTGTTTGATCGTATAATCCTCATGACGACAGAAAGTTTTAAGGTTTTCTGAACGCATAAGTCACTAAAAAAGTAACAGGCAATTACAATATTATTTCGTGATTAGCTCATCAGGCCATTTTCAATTAGATCTGGCCATGTTGAGGGACCTCTTGCTAAATTGAGAACAAGATATAAACCGGTCGTTGTAAGCTAGGTTACAAATGGCAAATAGAAATAGGGCACTCATTGGCTTTATCCGTGCTTTAGAGTTGAGAATAATTCCTAGCAAATATATCTTCTTTCTCCTTCTTCTAGCTTCTAGTCTGGGAGAATTTGGAGGATGCAAACCGGTCATTTTAGGATTATGACCATCCCCTCACTTGTAAAGAATTTGGAGGATGCAAACCGGTCATTTTAGGATTACGACCATCCCCTCACTTGTAAAAAATTCCACAATCAGATAGTTGTCGCATATTAAAAGAGGGTTGATGCCAAGTTAACAGCCGGCCATAAAACTTTGTCAATTCTTTCATGGAGCTTTGCTTCATAGCCCATTCTTTTTTTTACGGGAAAAGGAGAAAACGATGATTGTATGCTAAAGATATAACAATCATGATATTCCAATATATTTGTGATTTACTCCATTATGCATTCATTGTTTATTTTGGGTTTTATTCCAGTGAAAACTTTGCCTGTGAAAAGCATAATTTAACGGGCACTGCTAGGAATATTTTGGCGTTTCAAGCTATTGAAAGATATTTGCAATTTCTTTTCCACCCAAAAGAAAACATCAAGAATAAAGCTACACAAGCTCACACATACATTCTTTGTATTCCCCATGAATTCTAAGATGTTATTTTTCTTAATCGTCTATAGGTAATTTTTTGCTACAAATATTAGATTCAGAGGAGCAGTTTATGTGGATGGCATCACAGAAGTTTCAGAGTTGATGCTGTGGGTTTTAAAAGAAATTCTGTAGAGGAGCCTGCAACAGTTGATTTGTTACAGTTATACTGGTCAGTGTTTATTTTACAGCATATGTAACATGAAACACATAAATTATTTTCAGATTAACCATTCTTGCCAAGCAACCTGAATTTGGTTTAATTATATTTTTCAGCTGCTTAAGGTTTGATCAATATGCCATCTTTCGCTTATTCTGATCTAGCATTTTTTCATATCTATTTAATTTTCACATAGATATTGGTGCAATTATAGTTCTGCTTTTTTCAACTGACGCATTATCACATTTTATATTTATAGTTTATGTGATTTGATTCTGCAATTTCTCTTCTCATTTTCTGACAATACTAGGAAGTCATAAGCTACATCTTCTTTTAACTTGTTGAGATTAGGAAACATAACTATCCCCATACGCCCCGTTACACACCTCACTGTAGATTATTGACACATAAGTATTCTGCTTGACGGAGGCCTGGATCTCCTTCAGATGTTATCTTCTGTTGATCTCTTCGCGTAATGGCGGACGACTGAGAATTGATCTGGGGGTTGATTCCTTTATCGTGTGGATCTTAATAGGCTTGGATTTGAGGTTGAGCCGAGCTACCTGCAAGGAAGTCCCAGGATGGTTGTACCACCGAGGACCCTCCGACGATCAAGTTAGTGGTGCAAATTGGGCAGAGTAGTGGCTTAGTGGAAAGAATTGCGTATCTCGGTCGTCTGAGAGAGGGGTTTATATAGCGGCAGCAATGGGCAGGCATGCGCGAGAATCACGTCGGCTGTTACGCCTCTGGCGTCACGCCCGCATGATAGGTGAGATCCCGTATTAATGATGAGACATGCTCGTTAATGGGGATCGTGATGGTGTGGAACGTGGGATCATGGGCGGCGGATATCTCGCCCATGGCGAGATTCGCGGTGCCGTGGCGGATGCGCCAGTGATCAGTGTCGGGGTCGGTCTGGTTGAGACCGAGGAAGATGAGCTCGGCGGAAGGCTCGGGCACGAGCGGGAGGCCGAGGTTTCTTGGTTCTGTGATAGCTCGGAGGTGAGCTGAAGGGTGGTCTGGGGGCCACCGGAGGTCGGAAGACTCCTCGGGCCGGAGGCCCGGGGTGCGATCCCAACCGAGATTACTGGTCCTCTCTCGTTGGTTCTGGGACACGTCATCTGCAACGTGTCAGCATATGGAGAGACACCGATATCGAGCATCATCATTAGCCCCTCACTTTCGTCTCGACCCGCTCCTGGGTCGGGTCGAGAGTGGTCTGACAATCATTCGAGATGAGCTCTCGTTCGAGATATCGTCGGCGCGCATTCCCGGGCAGAGAGTAGTATTTTCTTGATTGCGTCAGCGTATCAGGGGAAAGATCTCGCATTAAAGGGAAGCGCCGGATCGTGCGTATGTTCGTCGAAGCGACAGCCCACGTGTCTGGCGTTGGTTGGCTGGAGAGACACGCCGCAGGAGTTCCCGCGCCCGATGGGACGTGCCCAACGCGAGTGCGACGGGTGGAGCACTGTCGGCCGTTGGTTGCGAAACGTTGTTTTGGCGGGAGACGATCAGAGCCGTAGGATGCGTACGCCGGCAGCTATAAATAGAAGTGGGATCCCCATCAGGGTCCATACCTCTTCATAACTTCCTCGTCCCTAGTCATGTTAGCTCGGCTCTCTTTTCTACAGGTCGGACTCCTTGTGTTTGATCACCCGAGGACACCCCCTTTGATCAGGTTAGTTGTCTTCTTTTGAGGAGTCTGTAGATGTAGTCCGGGTAAAATCTAGGGAGTCTTCTAGAGCTTCCTTTTCTACTTCTTCCGCTTCTTCCTCTGAGTCGGAGTCCCCCCGGGGAGTTAGGGTTAGTAATGCTCTCCGGGGTCGTGCGACGGAAGGTCCCCAGAGTACAGGTCGTGGGTGTTCTTGGCATGCGATCCTCACTGATGCGTGCGGTGGAGCTCGCCAACATCAAGACTCGTTTCCTCATTCCTCCCGGCTATTCGTTTCGTCTGGTCGAGGAGGGGGAGAGGGCAGACCATGTATGGGGCAATGAGATTGTCTTGTACCTGGAAGCCTTTTGGGCCGGAATGCGTCTGCCTTTCTCCCCCGAGGTGAGTGCGGCGTTGAATTGTTTCGGGTTAGCCCGGGCCAGCTAGTACCGAACTCTTGGAGGATCCTCTTCGGGTTCCTGGTCCGGTTGAAACTGAGTCTGATCCTTTTCAGCCTGAGCCTTCTCGTTTCTTCTCTTTGCTACGAAAACCATCCCGGTGCTCATAGGGACGAGCCGAACTTAGTGTACCTCTCCTTTAGGAAGCACAGAGGGAGTGCTGCCGGGACGGGGTTGTCATAATAACTTCTTCCATTCATGACTGGAAGAAGTAGTTTTTGTTTGTTGAGCCGTCCGAGGGTGAGGATTGGCCGGTGCTCACCCAGTGGCAAGGGGCCAGCTGCCCGCGGGTGAGTCGGTCGATGGATCCCGACGCGTTGGCGGTGTCGGAGTGGAAGCCCTTCCCCCGGCCGATGTGTTGCTGTCTGAGCGGGCCCTCAGTTGGGTCGGGCTCAGCCCCGTCCAGTTTGCGGGTAAGTTAGGAATTTTCGGTCGGCTTGTTTTAGACTTGAGCACTCTTTTACTTTTCTGACGTTGCTGACTCTTCTGTACTTTGTCTTTTGCAAAACCCATGGATCTAAACAAGTTCCGGGTGGCAGTGGTTGATGTGAAGAAAGGGAAGAAGGCCAGAGGCGCCGGCCCTTCTCGTCCGACGTCGGCTCCGGCCCCGCCGGCGGCAGCCCCATCCAGGCGCCCAAACGCTTCTCGGGCCCCTGAGTCCAGCCGCGCGCCGGTCCGTAAGCGTGCTCGGGAGCAGGATCCCCGGGCTCCCGAGGTGGGAGCCGAGACTGGTTCCCCCGTGTCGCTTCTCAAGAGGTTCCACAGGACAGAGCCCCGCTCCCCGGCTTCCTCCATCCTCGTGGACGATGAGGAGCTCCGTTTCGAGGTGCCCTCGGGGCTTTCTGTCACTGACGGCCTGCTCTCTGAGATGGTGAGATCGGCCGGGGGCAGAATCCCTTGAGGGACCCTCCGGGCCCAAATGGCGGCCACAGCTCAAGAGGTCGTGCATGTTAGTGTTTGCACTCCACCTAGTTCTTTATTCAGCATTTTCGTTCGCGTAATCGGGTGCCTCCCTTTCCTTTTTAACCCTCTTCCTGTTCTTCAGGTCCTCCAGCACATCGCCCTCGTCGTCAACATGGAGGATGAGGAGATAGCCCCGGCGATGCAGGCCGCAGGCCGTGAGGAGAGCTCGAGGCAGGAGCTGGAGGCGGCGATGGAGAGGATCGCTGCCCTTGAAGACCGAGTGGCGGCCAGGAGTCGTGAGGTCGCCCGGTGCCGAGAGGCCGCTTAAGCCGCCGAGGCCAAATGGGAAGACTCTCAGGTGCTCGTCGCCACCTTGAAAAAGACAGCGAACCTCCCGTGGGGAGAATGAGGCGGCGAAGGACAGGACGAGGCGTGTCGAGTTTCGAGCGTCGGAGGCCGAGTTTCGGGTGTCGAAGGCGGTGGAGAGCTATAAGAAGTCGGACCAGTTTTATACCGACCTTGCTGAAGCTGCCGGCGTTATTTGGCACGACGCCCTCGACACTGTTAAGGTCCAGATGCCGGAGTTTCCTGACGGCGAGCTCCGGGCTGCGTACCCCCGCGGGGAAGATGCAGGGGGACGATCCCGGCGGTGCTGCAAGGGAAGAGGCCCCTGGTGGGCCCGCCGGGGATCGGTCGACCCGGCTACCGGCACTGGGGTTCCCGCCGTGGGTGTCGACCCCGAAGATGCCGCCTCGATGGTCGTAGTGGACGCGCGGCTCATCGGGGTTTGCCCCGGCCCTGAGGCCTGAACTTCCTCGCCCCCTTATTTTGCGCCAAAATTTTATAAGCCTCCGGGCATTTTTGTAAGGCTGGGGAGCCCATAATACCTTCGTAAATACTTCTGATTTTTGTGAATAGAGAATCCATTTTGCAGTTTCTTTGCGTGCATATTTTCCTTTTGTTTGTGATAAACATTTGAACTTGCACATTACCGCTTTCATCTTTAGGTCGGTATTTCGTCTAGCGATTGCACGTCGAGTTGAATTCAATCACTTGCCAAGTGTGCAAAGACTGGTGAAAGGACGGTATCTCTATGGCCCCGAAGTCGAGATAGAGATCGCTTAGACGTGGACGGACTGAGCAGGGTTGCTGCCCGATGCCTCTTGGCGAGGGCTTTGATCCCTGGCGTCGTGGGGTAGGGAACTACCAGCCAGGGATGACCGAGCAGGGTAGTTGCTTGGTCGCCTGTTTGGGAAGGCTTTGATCCTTAGCGCGAGAGGGGCCGTAAGAGGCCTGCTAAGGATGGACCGAGCAGTGAAGGTTCTCAGTTGCCTCTTGGCGAGGGCTTAGATTCTTAGCACGGGAAGGGCCGTAAGAGGCCTGCTAAGGATGGACCGAGCAGTGAAGCTGCTCAGTTGCCTCTTGGCGATGGCTTAGATCCCTGTCGTCGTGGGGTAGGGAACTACCATCCAGGGATAACCGAGCAGGGGCGGGCCGAGCAGGGATCGAAGTCCTCGCCAAGAGGCAATTGGGCAGCTACCCTGCTCGGTTATCCTTAGATCCTTAAGGACGAGCCGAGCAGGGTTGCTGCTCGGTGCCTCTTGACGAGGGCTTAGGACGGGCCGAGCAGGGTTGCTGCTTTGTGCCTCTTGGCGAGGGCTTCGATCCTTAGCGTGGGATGAGCCGTAAGAGGCCTGCTAAAGATGGGCCGAGCAGTGAAGCTTCTCAGTTGCCTCTTGGCGAGGGCTTAGATCCCTGGCGTTGTGGGGTAGGGAACTACTAGCCAGGTATAACCGAGCAGGGGCGAGCCCGGTTGCTTCTTGACGAGGGCTTTGATTCTTAAGGACGGGCCGAGCAGGGTTGCTGCCTGGTGCCTTTTGGCGAGGGTTTTGATCCTTAGCGCGGGAGGGGCCGTAAGAGGCCTGCTAAGGACGGGCCGAGCAGGGTTGCTGCCCGGTGCCTCTTGGCGAGGGCTTGGATCCTTAAGGACAGGCCGAGCAGGGTATCTTGGCGACGGCTTTGATCCTTAGCGCGGGAGGGGCCGTAAGTGGCTTGCTAAGGATGGGCCGAGCAGGGGTGCTGCCCGGTGCCTCTTGGCGACGGCTTAGATCTCTGGCGTCGTGGAGGTAGGGGACTACCAGCCAGGGATAACCGAGCAGGGTAGCTGCCTAGTTGCCTCTTGGCGAGGACTTCGATCCTTAGCGCGGGAGGGGCCGGAAGTGACCTGCTAAGGATGGGCCGAGTAGGGTTGCTGCCCGGTGCCTCTTGGCGAGGGCTTAGATCCCTGGCATCGTGGAGGTAGGGGACTCCCCGCCGGGGATAACCGAGCAGGGTAGCTGCCCGGTTTCCTTTGGCGAGGGCTTCGATCCTTAGCGCGGGAAGGGCCTGAAGTGGTCTGCTAAGGATGAACCGAGCAGTAAAGCTGCTCTGTTGAGTCGTGAGGTTCTGTCCGATCTTCCACGGCGTTCGAACATCGGGAAGAGTGACCATCGTGGTCGACACGTATCATTAACGTGTGGGGGGAGGCAGAACGTAAGAGCTGCGTCGTTCTGATTTCGTCGAGAAAAGCGGGACGCCCGCCGCATGGCGGTACAGTTGTGGAAGGCACGAGCGACTGTTGGACTCTTGAGGGCGCAGTGGGGCTATAAAGCGGAGGGCTTGTTGAGCACTCATTTCTCCATCTCCAAAATGTAAGAATGGACACTTTCCTTTTCACCATCCCCGATATCATAACTTTCCTGGACGTGTACTTGTACGACCAGAACTGCACCGAGGATACGGTACAGCTAGTTATAGGCCGCATCGAGGATCACTCTGGCCGACTGCTTCCCCGGCGTTCACCCCTCCTCCAGTTGTTGATGTACTCAATCTGGAGGGCGTCGCCAGGGCTGCACAACCCCCTGTCTGAGCAGCTGAAGGACGAGGCGGTCGGTAAGCTGTAGTCTTTGTGCCGCTTTGGCCTAATCTCGGCGGGTCGGCGGGATCGCTCGGTGGCACCCGTCCTCGAGTGCTACCAACTGAGGCACCACACAGACGTTCGTGGGCGGCATCAGAGGCAAAGGCCTGAGGCGGCGAGAGCTCGGCTGGCGGAAATATGCTCAGAGTACCACAGGCAATGTTTCCTGCACCCCCTTCCCCTGCTATTGTAATTTTCTTTTATTTCAATGTACGGCTGAGGAGCCCATAGTACCCTTTGGAATAAATAAAACTCTTCTTTTTTGCAACGTCTTATTGTTCCCTTTTTATTATATGAACAGAAAGAACTTGAGAAGAGTTTACATTGCTTTAGTAAAAGAAGTGCACGCTAGTAGATGTTCTTTTTATTGGTATAGCTTGAGTTTCTTGGCGTTGTAGGGCCGTGGAAACTTGCGTCCTTCCGCGTCTTGTAAACGGTAAGCTCCGCCAGGCAGTACCTCAGAGACGAGGAAAGGACCGTCCCATTTTAGGAAAAAACTTATGCAGCTTGCCTTGGTTGACGAACTCGTTCCGCCTTAGGACTAAATCTCCGGCCTTGAAGAGGCGACGCTTGACTCGCCCATTGTAGTAGCGGGCGGTCTGTTGTTGATAGGCGGCAGCTCTGATCTGAGCCCGGTCTTGTTTCTCTAACAAGATGTCTAGGTTGGTTCGTAGTGCCAAGGTGTTTGCTTCATCGTCGAAGTGTTCAACCCGGTGACTGGGTACCCCGATCTCCGCTGGGACCATTGCCTCGGTCTCGTAGCAGAGACTGAAAAGGGTTTCCCAGGTGGGGGTATTCTTTGACATGCGCGGGGCCCATAGGACCCGGGGCAATTCCTCGACCCAACTGCCTTGGCATCCTTCTAGGCGTGTCCGGAGACCTCGGAGGACGTCTTGATTAGCAACTTCGGCTTGCCCGTTGCATTGGGGATGCGCGACCGCGGCAAACTTCATAAAGATATGATATTCATTGCAGAATTCCTTCACTTTTTCGTTTTCGAAGTTCGTCCCGTGGTCGGTGATGATACACCTCGGGATGCCGAATCGGAGTATCACGTTGTTCTGCAGAAACTTGATTGTTGTGGTGGCATCCGGTTTTCTGATGGGGATGGCCTCGATCCACTTCGTGAAGTAATCCACTGCGACGAGGACGTACTTGTGCCCGCCCGTGCTGGTAGGAAACTGGCCTATTGTGTCCATTCCCCACTAGGCGAATGGCCACGGTGAGGTTAGGGCGGTCAGCTCGGTAGCCGAAAGGCGAGCTACGCTTCCGTGGAGTTGGTAACTTTTGCATCTCCTGACGAGCTTCTGGACGTCTTGGTGAATAGTTGGCCAGTAGTACCCCTGGAGCAACGCCTTCTGGATTAAGGTGTGGGCCCCTTGGTGTGTGCCGCCGACCCTTTCGTGGATCTCACGGAGGACGTAGTCGGCTTCGTGGGGGTCGACGCACCGGAGCAAGGGCTGAGTGAAGGCTTCTTGTAGAGGTTCCCATTGCTCCAGACGAAGTGACAGGCTTTGGCTCGGGAGACGTCGGGCTTCTCCCCGATCTTCTGGGAGCGTACCTTCCCTTAGGAATTCAACGAGGGGCTTCCTCCAGTCCTGGTCTTCTTCTTGGGCTGTGTATACATGGAGTGTTGTTGCCCCGTCTTCTGCGCTAGGTTGTGGCAAAATCTCAAAGAGGATGGACCGCTTGTTGTTGGCCGAGTAGGATGAAGCCAGCTTACTCAGGGCGTCAGCTTGGACGTTGAGCTGTCTGGGGATCTGCTTTACCTGGACTTCGTTGAAGTTCTTTCGAAGTCTTCTTACCTCGGCCAGATACTTCACCATCAGAGGTTCCCGAGCCTCGAAATGACCGGTCACTTGGCCAACGACTAGGGCTGAGTTGCTGCAGATCCGAATTGTTTTCAGCCTCAGCCCGGAGGCTATGCGCAGTCCGGCCAGCAGGGCCTCGTATTCCGCCGCGTTATTTGAGGCCTTGAACCCGAGCTTCAGAGAATACTCCATTTCTGCCTCGTTCGGGCCTCGAATGATGAGGCCGGCACCACAACCTTCCTCGATCGAGAACCCGTCGATATAAAGGATCCAATCAGGGACTGAGTCGGGCTTCCCATCGAAAGAGGGCTGAGCTGCGGGGGTCGGCGTTGCCTCCGGTTCTTGGCTGGGGATAGTGCACTCGACGACAAAATCGATCAGGGCTTATGCTTTAATGGTCTGCCTCGGGCGGTATTTTATGTCGAACTGGGACAACTCCCACCTCCACTTCTCCAAGCGGCCAAAGGACTCGGGTGAGGCAAGGATATCCCCCAAGGGGCGCTCGGTAAGAACAAGGAAGGTGTGCGTCTGGGAATAGTGCCGCAGTTTTCTTGAGGCCACGATGAGTGCCAAGACGATTCTCTCTATTGCTGGGTACCTCGTTTCTGCGTCTTTGAAGACGTGGCTCATATAGTATACCGGCCTCTGGACTCCGTCGACCTCACGGACTAGCATTGTGCCCGCTGCTTGGTCGGATACTGCCAGATACAGCGATAGCTCGTCCCCTTCCACTGGTCGGGTGAGCAGGGGTGGAGTTGCGAGGTGCCTTTTCAATTGGTCAAAGGCGGTCCGGCACTCCACCGACCACTCGAATCTCGGAATTTTCCTTAGAGCCTTGAAGAACGGGAGGCACTTCTCGCCAGACCTCGACATGAAACGTGACAGAGCGGCTACTCGTCCTGTCAGCCGCATGATCTCAACGTTAGTCTTGGGCGCGGCCATGTTGAGGATGGCGTTGATTTTCTCCGGGTTAGCTTCGATCCTGTGGTGAGTGACCATGAAACCGAGGAACTTTTCCCCGGTGACCCCGAATGCGCACTTGGCGGGGTTCAGTTTCATATTGAACTTACGGAGTCCTTCGAAGGCCTCGCCCAGGTCCTTGGTGTGGTTGGCCGACGAGACCGATTTGACGAGCATATCGTCGACGTAAACTTCTATGTTCCTGCCGATCCGCGGCTTGAACATGCGATTGACCAAGCGTTAGTACGTAACTCCGGCGTTTTTGAGACCGAAAGGCATTACCTTGTAGCAGTATACCCCAGGTCCGTTGTGAATGCGGTGAGATCTTCGTCTGCCGGATTTATACGGATCTGATTGTAGCCGGAGAAGACGTCCATGAAGCTAAGTAGCTCGTGGCCTGCCGAGCTGTCGACGAGCTGATCTATCCGAGGGAGGGGATAGTTGTCTTTCGGGCATGCCTTGTTGAGGTCGGTGAAGTCGACGCACGTGCGCCACTTCCCGCTTGACTTTTTCGCCATGACCACGTTTGCCAACCATTTGGAGTAAGGCACATTCTGAATGAAGTTGGCGGCGAAGAGCCTGTCTATCTCGTCCTCGATTGCCTTCTGCTTGACCGGGGCGAAGTTTCGCTTCTTCTGCCTAACGGGTCGGGCTGTAGGACCTATCCCGAGCTTATGAGATATGATTTTGGGGTCGATCCCAGGTATGTCAGTAGGAGCCCAGGCGAAGACGTCGGCGTTGTTTCTGAGGAAACCAATTAGGTCGTCTCGCTGAGTCCCTGTCAGAAGTGACCCGATCTGGACGGTACATTCGATGTCCTCTTCTACGAGGGGGACCTCGGTCAATGGCTCCACCGGGGTCTCTCGGACCTCTTTTTGCTCGTCCCGAGTGTCCAGAGAACCCATGATTTCACTCTTGGCCTCAACATCGTTGTTCGTCCATTCAGACGAAGATGCTACGGTGAAGCATACCTTCACAGTCTGCTGGTCTCCATAGGCCCGACCTATCTCGCCTTGGTCGAGCGGGAATTTCATAGCAAGTGGAAGGTCGATATCTGGGCCCTGAGGGAGTTCAGCGTTGGGCGGCCGAGGAGGATGTTGTAGGCCGATGGGATTCTCGCTACGATAATTTCCACAGGCACTGTTCGCGTACGGCTGGCCTCCCCGACGTTAAACTGCAGAGTGATTACCCCTTCCGCTGGAATGGAGTGGTTGGTGAATCCTGACAGGACGTGGGAGGTCGGCCTTAGGTCTGCCGGGGTGAGCCCCATGCATAGAAAGCAGTCGTAAAAGAGTATATCTTCCAAGCTCCCCGAGTCAACCAGTATCCTCTGCACTTCGTATTGGTAGACACGAGCCGTAATCACCAGAGGGTCGTTGTGGGGCAGGGATATACCGTGGAGGTCCTCGTCGTTGAAAACGATTGGCTCGGACTCCCTGGCCTTCTTTCTCGGACGACCGTTAGCCTCCATGACCGGCGTGGGGTGCTGAGCCTCGTATTTACCCAACATACTCCCCGCTGACATGACCATGATCTGGTCGATTGTCAACTCGCCGGGAGGGGGACGTTGCTCTCGCTCACGGTCCGTTATCTGCTTGTCTCGCAAGTATGTCGATAGGTGCCCCGAACGGATGAGCTCCTCGATGTAGTCTCGGAGCTGCTTACAGTTCTCTGTGGAGTGGCCTTGCGATCTGTGGAAGCCGCAGTAGGGTCCCCGGGTGCGCTTTGCTGCCATGCACGAGACCGTGGGAAGTTTGAAGAACCTCTCGTCCTTAGCCTCCTCTAGCAGTACCGTCTGGGAGACGTTGAGCGGGGTGTACTCTTGAAACTTCGGGGAGTAGGGTTTTGACCGCTCAAGCTTCTTTTTCTCTTCCCTCGCCCTTTTCCTCTGGTCAGTTTGCTCTGCCCGGGGAAGATTTGCGTTTACCTTGGACTCGAGCTGGATCTCTCGCTTGGTCCAGGCTTTTAACTCGGCCATGGTTTTAGCTTGCGCTAATGCAAAGAAGCATAACCACTCCTTGTGCCTAAGACCTAACCTGAGGGCCGTAATAACCGTCTCGTCCCGGTGTTCTGGGACCTCGAGGAAGGCGTTGTAGAAGCGGTTTACGTACCCTTTGAAAGTTTCCTTGTCCCCGCTTTTTATCGTGAAGAGGTGGTCAACAGTCCGCTTCTGCCGCCTGTTCCCGACAAAGTGACTGAGGAATTGAGTGGCCAGCTCATCGAAGGTTGAGATCGAGCGTGGCGCGAGTCCTCGAAACCAGTCCGCTCGGATCGGATGAGAGTGGCCGGGAAAGCGCGGCACTGGACGGCGTCAGAACAGTGTTGGAAACTCATCCCGGCCGTGAATGCGTCCAAATGGTCCTTTGGGTCGGACTTACCGTCAAAGAGCGAGACCTTCGGGGGTTTGTTTCTGGAAGAGACGTGAACGGCGAGAAGCTCCTCGGTGAAGGGTTTCGTGAGCGAGTCGGCGGCGTATTTAGCTCCGTCGCTCGAATGACGACCTTCCCGATGCATGCTCTCGATTTTCTTTTCGAGGGCCTCAAGTCGGCCGTGGTATCCCGATGACTAGGCGCATTCTGATCTTTGGCCTCTGCTGTCGGAGACCTGTGTCGGGCTGCGGCTCCGGTTCCTTTCGATGAGGTTCCTTAGGTCTCCCGGCGAGATAATCTTTGAGCTGCCGTGACGAGTCCCGTCCGCGCGACCCCGTCGAGAGAGGGGGTGTCGGTCATTCCTGGGCGTAGGCGAGCTGACCGACACCTCCTCGGGAGGGACAGGGGCGCGATGGGGCTTGGGGCGAGGCGCTCCGACGACGGACCTCGGTGTTGAACTGTGGGGCGCCCAGCGGGTCATAGAATATGTTGGCCCGTGGGATCTGCGGCCGCCGGAGGTAGCAAGACGATGGTCGGTAATGCCGACGCGAGCAGAGTTTTCTCTCGCTCTGTAGGGGTCTCGGTCCCGAGGTGGGGGAGCGGCGTCTTGGGGAGCTTGCCCTGCCGTTCGGACACGGAAGAGCGCATCCACGACGGACGCGAGTCGATCTATCCGAGCAGCTAGGGCGTTAATGGCGTTCAGGGGAGGAGATTCGTCCGCGCCTCCATTGTGGGGGAGGCGGCGGCTAGCGCTTGGATCATCGTGGTGATTACTCGCCATGGAGTTGGGATCGGAAGATGAACTTTCGTTGAGTGGAACAAGATATGTTCCCACAGACGGCGCCAACTGATGGAAGCCTGGATCTCCTTCAAATGTTATCTTCCGTTGATCTCTTCGTGTAATGGCGGACGGCTGAGAATTGATCTGGGGGTTGATTCCTTTATCGTGTGGATCTCAATGGATTTGGATTTGAGGTTGAGCCGAGCTACCTGCAAGGAAGTCCCGGGGTGGTTGTTCCACAGAGGACCCTCCGACGATCAAGTTAGTGGTGCAAATCGGGCAGAGTAGCAGCTTAGTGAAAAGAATTGCGTACCTCGATCGTCTGAGAGAGGGGTTTATATAGCGGCAGCAATGAGCAGGCAGGAGCGAGAATCACGCTGGCTGTTACGCCCCTGGCGTCACGCCCGCGTGATAGGCGGGATTCTGCATTAATGACGAGACAAGCTCATTAATGGGTGATCGTGATGGCGTGGAACGTGGGATCATGGGCGGCGGATATCTCGCGCATGGCGAGATTCGCGGTGCCGTGGCGGATGCGCCAGTGATCAGTGCCGCGGGTCAGTCTGGTTGAGACCGAGGAAGATGAGCTCGGCGGGAGGCTCGGGCACGAGCGGGAGGCCGATGTTTCTTGGTTCTGTGATAGCTCGGAGGCGAGCCGAAGGGTGGTCTGGGGGGCCACCGGAGGTCGGGAGACTTCTCGGGCCGGAGGCCCGGGGTGCGATTCCAACCGAGATTACTGGTCCTCTCTCGTTGGTTCTGGGACACGTCATCTGCAACGTGTCAACATCTGGAGAGACACCGATATCGAGACTCATCACCTATGTATTTACTTTCTTTCTTATTTCTTCCATTATTCTGTAGCCATTGCTGTATTAGGATATAAAACTGGTGACAAATTAGATAAATCCTCAGAAGTATTATTTGAGTGATGGACTGTCATTTGTAGATATAGAAACACTGCTTAATCATGGTAAATCCTTTTCTATTTATCTCTCATAATTTACACCATTAACGATTCAATCTGGTAATTCATTGGACATATTAGAATTAATTATATATACTTGACTGACCAACACAATCATTTGAATGAACATAGAACAACTTCCATATCAGAAAATAAATCCATATATAGTTTATGGTTGTAGAGATGACTGTTAGCAAGGGGTTAAAACCTTTGAAAACTTGAATTCCTGTGAATACATTTGAATTGGCTTGATACATAAATTTTGTTAGCATGTTTTTGGCTAGATATAATTTTTTTTGCAGTCATGTATAAAACGTAAGATTCTGTCACTTAATCATGGCGTTAAATCTGAAACAGTGGCTCAGGACAAGGAGCCTAACAATATTGGCATTATTCGCTTAGGAATCATATCTAGCACACAATGAGAGGCTGTTGAGAAATTAAACTGCATGCAACATTTGCGAAAAAATATATTCGGTTCTCATCTTCGATTAACGCCATATTAACAAGAATATGATAATTGAAAATGAAATTGCAAAGTGCAACAATTATTTGTAGATTTTGATTTGGTTGCAATAAATTCCTTTCCGGGAGATGTGATTATAGCATTAATCATGGGCGGCACATCAGGCCCTTTGTTACTATCATCGTAAATTTGCAGTAAATGGTGCATTTCAAAATTTTCATTCTTTTGTTAAACTACAGGCAAAATGTGCTTTGGATTTGGAAAATCCTGCAACAAAACTTGAAAACAACTAAATATTGATTGTTGGTTATTTACCTACAACAAATGCTACATTTTCTATTTCAGCACAGTATACCGTAAACAACTTACTTTTCTGTAACACAAATATGATTTTAGATCACACAATACAAGTTTCAATATCAATGCTGATGTTGCGACCTCCATACTATAGTCCTTAGTGGTGTAGAGTGTTTTGCGTCATCCTATTGAGATAGGAATGCGCGCGCTTGTCAGGCGTATACAAATTCCCCCTGTCTGGGCAGACTGGGGTTTATATATTGTGAGGATCCGAATCGACTGCAGCCGCGGACTAAACTGCCGTTAATTACCCTTCGTCTTTGAAGCGAGAGAATCTCTGATTGACGGGTCAAATTGGTCATGCGAACTCAATATGCAGTATGCATGTATTGTGTTTTGGACGTATCGGGGGCCTCGCAGAGTTTACGGGATGAGGACCGTCCTAAGGACGCATGAAACAACACGTGGACGCTGGCGCTAGCAGGTCATGTGGGCGGCACGTGGATGCTGGAGCGCCAGCGGGTCACGTGGACGGCACGTGGCCGCTGGGCGCCTGCGGAGCGCCAGCGGAAAAAGGGCTAAGCCTCTGTGTCACGACCCGTAATTTAGCACGTGACCGGCACTTAAATTACGCAACGTCTAAAGGCATAACGTAAATCAAGTAAGCCGAAGCCCAGAAAATTTAAACTTTTTTACGGAAAATAGTGGGGGGAGTAGTTTTGAAATAAAGGTATAATGAAATCAAGTTTTTTTTAAATGCATAGATAATGACACATGAAAATGCAACTGGGTTATACTAGTTGAAAACATGTTTCGTCTTTTAAAAATTTGGGCAGTACATCCCTTGTATATTTTGATCCAAAACCATATACGCAACAATATATAGGCATTGTCAAGCGGGAGCTAGCTCTTCGTCAACTGGCGGAATCATAACCACGCAATAACATATATACGACGCCCAACGACGAAGATCAACCCAGAAAGAACAATAAATAAGCAAAACATCAAAACTCAAGAAGCGAACATAAACCCACCGCTCGCACAATACCCAAGTCTGACTAGGTCTACCAATATACAATTTCTAGTTTCTGATTTGATGGAGTTTATCTAGATACAACGGATTATAAAGTACGAGAGTGGGCATGATCCAACATGTGTCCCACCTACCGAAGCAAAACACTCTGGAAGAAGCTGTGTGCCAGCGATACCGCAACCGATTCCAAGCGATCAAATCTGCAAGAACTGTGACACAACGGGGATAAGTTGCCAACTCGTGAGTAGAAAACACTAGCAGGTAGAAATCGAATAAAACAACGATTTCCTAAGTCACTATATCCTAAAGATAATACTATAATATCTAGGGTGACCATAAATGCATATATGTCAACAATCGAGTCAATATAATGACATATAGAAATAAACATCTGACATCATATGTCTATATGCATGTGGATATCATCCACGTGTCTATCAACAACACAAACAATATCATGGAACCTGAGTGTTCCACACCGACACTCGAAACATCATGAAAACATATGCCTGTATATATGAGAATATCAACTACGTGTGTCCATCAACGACACATCAAAATCATGGAACCTGAGTGTCCAACACCGACACTCGAAATATCATGAAATCCGTGTCTAGCATCGACACGTAAATCCTCATATCTTGGGCTCCGTCACTTCGGATCGGCCCATATCACGACTACGGTCGGTATCCTCCAGATATCCGCCGCGCCAAACTATCTCGGGCTCCGTCAATCCAGATCGGCCCATATAATCTCACGACTCCGGTCGATATCCTCCAGATATCCGCCGAGCCTAAAACTATCACCGGTAGGTAGTGTTCCCCTTCCAGGCTCATCGTCTACACCCAAAAATCATTTCTTGCCCCGGGGTACCATACCGGGTCCACCATGTACTCGCAGACGGTGCCTACCGCTACTCGAATCGGGTACAATCATAGCTCAGAACCGAGAAAACTCATGGTGGACGTCTCGAAATATCATATCAAGATAAACCGCGTTTTTAAAGCAATACATAATTCTCTTTGAAATATAACCGCGGTTCTCAAATCCAAAGATATCATAAAAACATCTCAAGCATATAACCATAAAGTACGACGTATGCAACATAGAGTAGTAATATGAGCATATCGAGTATATCATGCAAGCATGTCAAGTGATAGTATTGGACAATGAATGTACTTTTACATTTAAGATTTATCTCATGATATGGCAGTTCTACTGTGTAAGTGGCATGTCAATTACCGATGATGAATGTGTGTGAGTCGGCAAATCTGTGTAATTGTAACATGCGCATCAACGGTAATTGTGCAGGTGTACTAGCAAATGATATCATATAGTATTAAATACCGGAACGTGGTATGTACATCACGAGGGGTAATATCCTACACAACATGGACAATCAATGGATATATAATCTATCTACAGATGAACCATACGGTCACTTTTAAAAGATACAAGTCGTCGTTTTAAAAATAGGTATGGTTCAGTTGGCAATCTTTACGTCAGCGATCACACCTCATAACACCGATATGACAATAATCTTTGATCATCATTCTCAAATCACTAGCGCGGATCAATCATCCGGTAACTCATCGCGCACGGGAATCTATCGTACGGGTGATATCAAACAGAATAGGGATTCTATCGTCCTATTCATTAATAAAGGTACGGATCTAAAATCTCGTACGGCATATCACTCTTTATCCTCATAAATAAATATATATACACATATATCTCAAATTACATTTGTATCAATATCATATCAAGTCACATTTATATATACGTCATATCTTATTAATCTCAAGTCGTATCGATCTTGATCTCATATCATACCATTATCAACTTATATTTTTCTTCTTTCAATTCATACTTATCATGATTCACTTTCTCATTTCATATTCTCAAGCCAATATATCCATTAGTGTCAATTTTTATCCCATCATCTCTTACTAAAACCATTAAGCATGTTCGTAAGTTTGTAGCATATACTTTATCAAAATTATAATTTATATAACAATCTTTCCATATCAATGGTTGTGGAGATGCTATACGCCATCCACCCGACTTCCCCGTAGATATAAATCTACTCACCTGCTAAACTCCTCGCTTAGCCGAAGTCGATGTGTTTCGTCGTCTCGGAAGTCTACGCGAAGGTATCTACAATCAATACACAATTTCAATACTATTAAAACCAATATTTGAAAACCGATATGGCACACGAATTGCTCATAAGTTAGAACCTATAGCTTACGCATGCAAGATCAACCAAATAACTCTCGTTGTTGACGTATAAACGTCTAACAACCAAATCAAATCTCAAATATAAAAACCAAGAACTCAAATATCAGAAAACTTTGCCAAAGCACTCACAAACAGCTTCCAGATTTTGGCTCAGGTCAATTGGGATTAAACAAACAATACAGTAGCCAGGTTGTAGGAAGTAGGAGTCACAGACAAAAACTCCAACACCAGAACCCAAAAGAAGTCCAACGAGATCATCACAAAATCCGCTGCCGCCGGCCATACAGGGGAGATTTGGGTTCGTATTTTGGTGGTGGTCTTCTAGTGGTTTATCTAGGTCAATAGACTTGTTTGATTATCTCAGAAATGACCCAAGTTGCTCCAGATATCCTGTAGTCCTCTAGGTTTCATAAAACCGACACGGGAAAATTCTAAGTTCGTGTATCGGGTTCTATTATCTGTTCTTGGTCCAGAAAAGCAATCTCTAAGGTCTTGTAACACTCACTACACCTCTATTGCATCTTAAAAAGTCCACAAATCATCAAACATCATTTTGGAAATTTCCAAGATCACAAAACCTAACTAAATCAATTTCTAAACTAGACTAGGATATACTTGTTAGTTATATGTATGCCCTAGAGGCCATTACTATACATAGGATGTATATTGTAGTGGATGCTTGGACATATATAGGGAGGACTTTCTTGCTCGACATGATAGTATGCTATCTGGTTGATCTTTACCTTAACGTGTACACTGATTGTCTCTCTGTTACATGTTGGTAAAGCCCTTAGGATGTGTACTTGACTACCTGGACTATGATGCGGATCATACTAGTGGGGACATGGTAGTCCATAAGTACATCCTTCAAAGTCCCTAGTCGTGGGTATATCGAGACGGGGCATCGATATACCAGAGTAGACTAGCGTATACCTTCTCGACCCATACAGATGGGCGATGGATGATCCCATATCCATTGGTGTTTGACATCAGAGATGATATACGGGTGCTCAGTGGAGACTGGGTACACTGGACGGACTTGCCGAGAACTCCCAGATGGTATTATACCTTACGTCAGATGGCAGTTCTCTGGTGACACTGGTACAGAGTAGTCTGTTGACCCGAGATCGTCATAGAGTCTTGTGTGGTTCCCACTGTGCTTTGATTTCCATCTTACCACGTCCAAGAGGGCGTGCAAAACGGTGGTTTTTGGGTACAGTCCCGAGTCACATGGAGGCAATGAGCAATGGAGGGGATTCGTCTCTCCCGGTATAGGGGGTTGATGTTGCGCTGTGTTCGATTGGCTATAACCGGAAATCCCTGGCCAGGGTTGCTGAGATTTACTGGTAAGTGTTACCAGTAGTTTCTCGAACTGTTATAGACCTCATATCGACACGACTTATCGAGCTGTTGGGGTCTGACGTTTACCACCCCTAGGCGAGATATGCGACATATCAGACGACGAGACCGGACTGTACGGTAAGTGTTACTGGTTGGATTCACAGGAGTATGAGCGGGCTTGCTCGTCGATCTTCTGATCGCTCAATACCCGGGTGGCCGTTACGTTTAGCAGACCGCTTGCGGCTTGTGGGTGTTTGATATGATCATCACCTGCTGCCGGCGTATTGACGAGTCTTTAGAGTCCTACACAGAGGTTTCCTGGCTCAAGCGAAACGAAATAGGAGCGCATATGAGATATGTTCGGGACCGAGAATAATGCGTGTATGTGATACCGTATTCTATTCTCGCGATGAATGTATCGATATGGTTGTATGCGATATAACCTAGTTATCGAATCAAGGATTGATTCGATAAGCCGATACATTGGATATTAGTCGGTCACATGCGATATGACCGGATCGTTAAATCAAGTGTTGATTTAATGATTTAATGCATAGTTATATATTTGATATATTACTTTGCATTAACTAGTATAGGTTCACTTTAAATGGTTTTTCTCACTTGTTTGTGCACATTGTATATGTGATATACTTTTGTGCACTTGATTGTATCATGTTTGATGATACATGCTTATTTGGTTAAGTGTAAAGAATTAAACCATGGTTAAGTTGTTGATTAGGGTTTTGATTATTCATTTATCTTATTTATTTATTCATTTTGAATAAATTGAAAGATAAATGAATGGTGGCTTGATTTGTTTTTAGTTGAAGCTTCATGAAGCTTTGACTAAATGACCTTTTTGTTCTCATCCTTAACCCTAACCATTTAAACTAACCCTAGTCTATTCTCTACACTTAACTAAGATTAGAATATGATAAGAATTAATCCTTTTTCAATTATTCTTTAACACTTATCATATTCTTTCTTCTTCTTCTTCATCTTTACAAAGAAGAAAAGCTTGCTATCAACAATGGCAACTAGTGAAAATGAGTGAGAAAACCAATTCTAAAGTGAACCCACTTCCTATTTCTTCATCCTCTACCTCTTGCCAAGTAGTATAGGGTGTTTTCTTCACAAGTTTCATGACTTGGTGAAGTGGGAGCTTGATCTTGTGATGCCTCGACGTAGATCATCTTCGGCATCGTAGTCGATGACCTAGCCCGCCCATTTCTCCGATGAAGCCGACGCTAGAGCCCGGGATTTGATTTGGACAGCAAGGGGACTTCATCGCGGAGCTATGGAGGTGGAGAACCGGATCTACAAAGGTTGTATTTCCGTTCACTTAGTTAAGTTGTTAACTAGTTGCTTGTTTCGCCTAAAATTCTAGTTAACGATCCGTATTAGGGTTTCTCGGCACTTGTAAAATTTGAAATTGGCATGGTTGATGCCTTGTGAGACCTCATTAGAGTGCCTAGGAACCCTACAGTGGTATCAGAGCCTAGCTAGAGCCTTAGGTGTAGGGCTCCTAGGCACTCTAACGAGGTCTCACAAGGCATCAACCATGCCAATTTCAAATTTTACAAGTGCCGAGAAACCCTAATACGGATCGTTAACTAGATGTCTAGGCGAAAAAAGAAACTAGTTAACAACTTAACTGAAAGAACGGAAATACAACCTTTGTAGATCCGGTGCTCCACCTCCATAGCTCCGTGATGAAG
Source organism: Agapanthus africanus (assembly GCA_030015575.1). Lineage (NCBI taxonomy): Eukaryota > Viridiplantae > Streptophyta > Magnoliopsida > Asparagales > Amaryllidaceae > Agapanthus > Agapanthus africanus. The sequence goes on from CM057346.1 coordinate 540,614,550, forward strand.
TCCCCTTGCTGTCCAAATCAAATCCTGGGCTCTAGCGTTGGCTTCATCGGAGAAATGGGCGGGCTAGGTCATCGACTACGATGCCGAAGATGATCTACGTCGAGGCATCACAAGATCAAGCTCCCACTTCACCAAGTCATGAAACTTGTGAAGAAAACATCCTATACTACTTGGCAAGAGGTAGAGGATGAAGAAATAGGAAGTGGGTTCACTTTAGAATTGGATTTCTCACTCATTTTCACATTTCACCATTGTTGGTAGAAAGCTTTCTTCATTAAGATGAAGAAGAAGAAGATGATAATAATATTGATAAAGGAAAATAATATGAATACTTATCATATATTAACCATAGTTAGGTGTAGAGAATAAATCATGGTTAGTTTGAAGGGTTAGGGTTAAGCATGAAGACAAAATGGTCACTTGGTCAAAGCTTCAACTAGAAAACAAATCAAGCCACCATTTTCTTTTCATTTGCCAAAAATAAATAAATCAATAAATAGATAAATGAATAAGTAAATGAAATGAAACCCTAACTATTCATATAACCATGGTTTAATTCTTTACATAAACCCAAGTGAGCATGTATCATCAAACATGATACAAACAAGTGCACAAAAGTATATCTCATATACAACTTGTGAACTTCAAGTGAGAAAATCCATTTAAAGTGAACCGATACTAGTTAATGCAAAGTAATATATCAAATATATAATTATACATTAAATCATTAAATCAACACTTGATTTAACGATCCGGTCATATCGCATATAACCGACTAGTATCCTTAGTAACAACTTATCGAATCAACACTTGATCCGATAACCCGGCTATATCGCATATAACCGATCAATGTCACAAATCGCGAGAATCGAATACAGTATCACATACTGGTATTATTCTCGGTCCCGCACATATCTCATATGCGCTCCTATTTCGTTTCGCTTGAGCCAGGAAACCTCTGTGTAGGACTCTAAAGACTCGTCAATACGCCGGCAGCAGGTGATGATCATATCAAGCACCCACAAGCCGCAAGCGGTCTGCTAAACGTAACGGCCACCCGGGTATTGAGCGATCAGAAGATCGACGAGCAAGCCCGCTCATACTCCTGTGAATCCAACCAGCAACACTTACCGTACAGTCCGGTCTCGTCGTCTGATATGTCGCATATCTCGCCTAGGGGTGGTAAACGTCAGACCCCAATAGCTCGATAAGTCGTGTCGATATGAGGTCTATAACAGTTCGAGAAACTACAGGTAACACTTACTAGTAAATCTCAGCAACCCTGGCCAGGGATTTCCGGTTATAGCCAATCGAACACAGCGCAACATCAACTCCCTATACCGGGAGAGACGAATCCCCTCCTATCGCTCATTGCCTCCATGTGATTCGGGACTGTACCCAAAAACCACCGTTTTGCACGCCCTCTTGGACGTGGTAAGGTGGAAATCAAAGCACAGTGGGAACCACACAAGACTCTATGACGATCTCGGGTCAACAGACTACTCTGTACCAGTGTCACCAGAGAACTGCCATCTGACGTAAGGTATATTACCATCTGGGAGTTCTCGGCGAGTCCGTCCAGTGTACCCAGTCTCCACTGAGCACCCGTATATCATCTCTGATGTCAAACACCAATGGATATGGGATCATCCATCGCCCATCTGTATGGGTCGAGAAGGTATACGCTAGTCTACTCTGGTATATCGATGCCCCGTCTCGATACACCCACGACTAGGGACCTTGAAGGATGTACTTATGGACTATCATGTCCCCACTAGTATGATCCACATCATAGTCCAGGTAGTCAAGTACTCATCCTAAGGGCTTTACCAACATGTAACAGAGAGACTATCAGTGTACACGTTAAGGTAAAGATCAACCAGATAGCATACTATCATGTCGAGCAAGAAAGTCCTCCCTATATATGTCCAAGCATCCACTACAATATACATCCTATGTATAGTAATGGCCTCTAGGGCATACATATAACTAACATTAGGCGATGCGTAGACGGAGTTAGAAGTCCGATCGAACCGAAACCCTAACACAAACATGCTCTCTGGACTTTTTCCAAAAACTGGGTTTTTTCCAGATTAAAAATATGCAGAAAAATCAGCAAGAGTTTCTAAGAGTTGCTGTAAAATTCGATCTCCCAATTCCTTTAAACCGCCGCGGTTCCGCGGCACGAGCATGGCTCGTGCGGCGGTTCCGCGGCCGTACGGCCTCATTGTACAAAGAATTTTACACTGTAACTCTTACTTTGCAGTTCTGGTTTTCCTGGGAATTTTTAATATTTATTCAAGAGTTGAATTTTCTGGGTTGTATTGGGGACTCGGTGTTTTGATCGGACTGTCTAATTTTGTCAATGTGTTTTCCGGGTAAATTCATGAATATGTTAAAAAGTTCGACCGGATAAAAATACCCACCTTTTCCCCTGTCGGGAAATTTCCAAGTGTTGGATCTTTCCATGGTTTAAAGACGTTCTAAGTAGTGCAAGTAACGCGATGGTCCCTCTAGAAGACAACAAACCTTAACTCGATTATGTGACCGTCTTGAACTGCCCTTTGAACCTTCGGGTTTGGGGCAGTACGGCGTGCCATATGTGAGGCGTTGGCTTGACCCTTCTACGGCTGGACCGTTGGTACTGAGGCACGAACTGAATGTTTTTAGACTTATTTCATGTGTTGAGCTGTATCGGGAAAACTTGGGTGTTCGATTGTTCGATCGGAAAGTTTAACATTTTCTATTTATCCGGAATGGGATACAATAATTGGAATTCACAAGTAGTTATGAGATAACTGAATGAATGTTATAAACATAGCAGTTTAGTCTCACTTGATCGGTTGCCGCGGAATTTTGATGTGATCAAAAGTCCGTCGCAATCACGTAGCGTACGCGGATACTCGCCGGGTAAACTTAATAGACAGCCTCACTCCATAGCCCCGACCAAGTGACTGTAGGAGAACCCCGTCGCCGAAAGAATCCGTCCGGGGGCTCGCGGCAGCGGTGTTCCGCCTTGGTGCACTTCGTCGACGGTATCGGGGGTGCGGCCGCCTACTAAAGTTTGCGACGAGCATTCGATCAGAATGGCGGGAATCCTGTTGAATTGCCCGACTTGATATTGAAAAGTGTTTTCGATTTTGAGACTAAAATGCGGGGTTTATAATTGTTAGGCATGTGATGTCTAAGGAATTCATTTGATTAGGCATGCGATGTCTATGCAGGTTGCGGATTCCAACTGTTGTAGTTTTACACTTTCTTTTCTGTGACTGTAAGTGTAATATGTGATATCGCCGGTTTCGTTGCTATATGTCAACGACAATTGGGATGCTCATATTTACTTACGTTGATGACATGTGATGTTATGTGTTGCTGGATATGTTATATTGGATCGTCGTGTTTGAATAGCCGGGGTTTTTTATGTGAGATGAGTGTTTTTCATTTTCATTCATGTAAAAACTTGTATGTAATATTCTTTTATTGGGACACTTCCAGGTTGCGGAAGATGTTACCCTTTGTATATTATTTACTTTTCCGCACTAGGATAGACCCAAGGAGGGGAGCACAAGTAACCGGGTTCTGGAGTCCAGTGGGAGACCAACTCGAGCAGTCGAGTCCGGGTCTCCTAACCCCAGAATTGGTAGGGTTGCTTGCCGCTCTCGTAGGGGTCTAGGGGTGTGGGTTTGGCTATTCATCACGACCGTGGAATCCGTGTTTTATACTGGCTCGTATTGAAAACACGGACGTCCTAGTATATCCAATATTTCATATGATTCTTCTGCTGCGATATCTGTGATGTGATCATGTGATATGTTCTGTGATGGATACTGTATATAGTATATATGATATATTATATAGATGTTACTTATGTTTTACACCCGCGCTAGCCCTGCCCCGCTCTGCCGTTAGTCACCTAACCTAACGGTGCACGAGGGGACATCGAGGCGAATGCGGATGGCATAAGTGTACGTCGTATTTATCTGTGATGTTTAGGTACTTAAATGATGGGACTTCATTAATGTGATTAATGAAATAAAAGAAACCTAAGATGTTGTAGAATCGAATTTCAAAAATAAAACAGGTAGCTACAGTTCTTGCTTTGCACAGCGGTATATGTGATATATCCTGCACCTTATTCGATGAGGAAAGGACCGAGATCCCTTCACCGGGAGTGACTCCTTTAGCAATAACTGGCAGATGCTACACACTCGGTTTGTCTTTTGATTGCTTTTAAGAGTTTTTGCTTTGCACAGTGATATATATGATATATCTTGCACCTTATTCGATGAGGAAAGGACCGACGATCCCTTCACCGGGAGTGACTCCTTTAGCAAAACTAGAAAAGCCTAAAAAACACTCCAATTTTAAAATCATTTGATTCTACAACGATATCAAGTTCATTACGCAATAGGTTTTCAGAAAAACCTGTCGTAGCCCTCCGTCATTTCAGATAAGTGGTAGTTAGTATTCGTGCTACGTTTGTTGGCCTGCGTCAAGGCGTAGTGTGCGGTAGCTAACTAGTATTTATCTGTTTATGCATATGATGCAGATTGGATTAGGGTAGTCGTGCGACTTTGTTGGCCTGCGTCAAGGGTCGTGCGGGTGGGTTTAATTCAATCAGGAAATGACGGGTTGAACTTGACTAGCGCACTATGGTTTGTTGGCCTGCGTCAAGGTCATAGGACGCTAGGGGCAAAATTATCGGGAATTTCAAGTGTTGAAATTTGCAATGAGATTGCATACCTTCTATGAGATAGTTGGATCCCGATACCCACTGCGAGTAAGAGTTACTCCTGGGAGAGTTTTACACATTACAATTAGCCGATCAAGTAGGTGTCTAGAAAGGTGTTAACGAGGTTACGCCTCTGGGAAAACGAGGTTTACATTAATTAGGTTCGTGCGAAAGCACGGAGGACCTCCCTCAAAGCACCGACACTGGCCTGGCTGAAAGATTGGCGAACTTGTAGTGTGTAATTAATCCCGGCTAGTCTTTCCTTTTAGGGTTTGAAGGAAGATTTGATAAAAACAGTGGGAGCCATCCTGATTAGATAAAATAATAACCAATCTATTCTTGCAAGAGCGCACGCTGAGTGTTTTCTTCTCTCTCTCTCCAGGTAGCAACCATATCACGCCTTAATCAAGATAATAAAATGGATGTATTGACCGAACCCGCTTGTTATACTGAGCTGGGGAACGTTGGTCCCGCTCCAACTTATAATTGTTATAAGACAGAGCAGGAAATAGGGGATTACCAGAATTCCCGTGCCACCCAAACGAAGAGAGTGCATACTGATGCATCATCTTCGGGTGTGTTCGTTACAAAGAACTGTTTCTCTGTATCCTCTACGTCCTGGGTATGTGATACAAGATCAGGATCCCAGATATGTAATCTGTTACATAGGGCTACAGCTAGGTAGAAAAACTGAGAACGGGTGATAAGTTTCATGAGGCAGAAAACGGGGCAAGTGTTGCAGCCAAGTCTGTTGGTCACTGTCACCCTGTATTCCAAATACATTGATTCTGAATGAATGTTATTAGATTCCGAACCTGATATACAAAATCATATCAATCTCTTTATTAGTAAAGAAATGATAAAATTTTGTATAGTTGGACAATGTTTTGAACATTTCCTATATCAAAAGTTGATCGGTTCAGACACGTTATCTAAAAGCATTGACGTTCTAAATCAAACTACAGTTCTTAGTATACAGAACACACACAAGAGGAAGAGTTCAGAAATGAACGAATCCTTCTTGAAGCATTGTAGACTAGGTCATATCAATGCGACCTGACTAGCTGAAGTTACATGTAGATGCATATTTAAATCAGTTTGAATCTATATCTTGTGAAACTTGTCAGTCATGTCACAAAGATATAATGACACCAGCTCTGTTTATTGAAAACAGAGAAAGAGTTAGTGAACTCTTGGGATTGATACATGTTGATGTATGTAAGGTCCCCTGTCTACAGATGCCAAGACCGGTTCCTTATACTTCATTACATTCTCTGATAATCTCTTTAGATTCAGACATATGTTCTTGTTGAAACACAAGTCCGAACCTTTTGAGATATTCACAGAATATAAGTTAGAAGTAGAGAACCAAAACGGGTATAAGTATTATGTCCTTTGATGTGATCAAGGAGGAGAATACTTGAGCACGAAATTCTTGGACTTTTCTAAAAGAGAATGAGATTCTCTCTCAGCATTACTCCTCCGTATACACCATAGCACGATGGTATATCGGGGCGGAGCAATCACACCCTATATGATAAGGTGTGCTCTATGATGAGTACTACTGAGCTACCTATTTCCTTTTTGGGAGTTATGCACTTGAGAAGCTGCATACCTATTGAATAAGGTTCAAATCAAATCAGTTGCCTACCACTTCATATTTGATATGATAATGGAAAGAGCCCATCTCTTAAGCTAGTTAAGATTTGGGGTTGTCCGGCCTATGTCTAAAAGCAAAATCCGGACAAGCTCGAGGCAAGATCTGTCATGAAGAACTGGAAATGTTCCAGCTATACAAACTACAGCTAATGATTTGATAGAACCAAAGGATTCAGTAGAGACCAACGAAACTCAGCCTCTCCGCCGATCTAGTAAGGTTCCTCACCCACCTGAAAGATACTTCGGTTACTCTATGACAGTGGGAGCGAGGATTGCATCATGAGATGATGACCCAACTAGTTTCGAGCTGGCCATCAGGAGTGGGACTCTGTAAGAATGGCTGGATGCTTAGCGATCTGAGATGGAATCCATGTACACCAACAAAGTATGGACTTTGGATGCTATATCTGAAGGGTTAAATCCCCATCAGGAGCAAGTATATCTTGAGAAGATTACTTGGTGTAGATGGAAAAGTTGAGACTTTCAAAGCTAGACTTGTTAAAGCTTTTCGTCATCGACCAGGCGTGGATAATGATGAAACCTTTTCAAGTGGCTATGCTTAAGTCCATCCAGATCCTACTTGCCACGGCTACATACCATGACTACGATATCTGGCGGTTGGATGCCATGACTGCTTTTCTAAATGATGTTTTAGAAGAGAACGTCTATAAGTACACAGCCAGAGGGCTTCATAGACAGTGGGAGCAGCGGAAACGTGTACAAGATGCTTTATAGGATAAAGCAGGTATCGCGGAGTTGGAACATTTGTTTTGATGTGTTAGTCAAAGAGTTTGACATCATCAAAATGGTAGATGAACCTTGTATAAACAAAAAGGTAGTAGGGAGTATAGTGACGATCCTCGTAGAGTACGTGGATGACATGCTCTTGATAGGGAAGGAGTTTCCTATGCTACGCTCGGTCAATCTCCGCTTATCACAATGATTCTCCATATAGGATCAAAGTGATACCTCCTAAATCCTGGGTTTTGGATCTATGAGATAGATCTAATTGGATGTTAGGATTCTCACTAGTTGTAGTGAGATGGTATCAATCGATCCTGGGGAGAATCACTGGAAGGGTTCCAGGGTGATAAGGACGACTGAAAGTCAGTCGCAGGCATTGTCTTTACCCTCAGTAAAGGGACGGTATGTTGGAAGAGTTCCAAGCTAGATACCGTGGCATACTAGACGATAAAGGCTGGATACATCGCTATTTGAGATGCTACCAAAGAGGCAGTCTGGGTGTATATTAGTTCATGAGATGAACTTCGTTCCTCCCATTGTGTGACAATGGAGTTGTGGCTTATGCCAAGGAACACCCGTCCCATCAGTGATCCAGACATATTCTAAGGCAGTGTCACCTGATCATGGAGATAGTTGATCTCCAAGGTGATCGAGGTTAGGAGAGCAGACTCAGAGGACAATACGGCGGATCCACTCACAAAGGCCTTTTCCCAGAGAGAGACTTTTAAGGGATGGTTGAGTATGAGATACTACAACCACTGCTGTCAGATGGCCCTAGTGCAAGTGGGAGATTGTTAGTTATATGTATGCCCTAGAGGCCATTACTATACATAGGATGTATATTGTAGTGGATGCTTGGACATATATAGGGAGGACTTTCTTGCTCGACATGATAGTATGCTATCTGGTTGATCTTTACCTTAACGTGTACACTGATTGTCTCTCTGTTACATGTTGGTAAAACCCTTAGGATGTGTACTTGACTACCTGGACTATGATGCGGATCATACTAGTGGGGACATGGTAGTCCATAAGTACATCCTTCAAAGTCCCTAGTCGTGGGTATATCGAGACGGGGCATCGATATACCAGAGTAGACTAGCGTATACCTTCTCGACCCATACAGATGGGCGATGGATGATCCCATATCCATTGGTGTTTGACATCAGAGATGATATACGGGTGCTCAGTGGAGACTGGGTACACTGGACGGACTCGCCGAGAACTTCCAGATGGTATTATACCTTACGTCAGATGGCAGTTCTCTGGTGACACTGGTACAGAGTAGTCTGTTGACCCGAGATCGTCATAGAGTCTTGTGTGGTTCCCACTGTGCTTTGATTTCCATCTTACCGCGTCCAAGAGGGCGTGCAAAACGGTGGTTTTTGGGTACAGTCCCGAGTCACATGGAGGCAATGAGCGATAGAAGGGGATTCGTCTCTCCCGGTATAGGGGGTTGATGTTGCGCTGTGTTCGATTGGCTATAACCGGAAATCCCTGGCCAGGGTTGCTGAGATTTACTGGTAAGTGTTACCAGTAGTTTCTCGAACTGTTATAGACCTCATATCGACACGACTTATCGAGCTGTTGGGGTCTGACGTTTACCACCCCTAGGCGAGATATGCGACATATCAGACGACAAGACCGGACTGTACGGTAAGTGTTACTGGTTGGATTCACAGGAGTATGAGCGGGCTTGCTCGTCGATCTTCTGATCGCTCAATACCCGGGTGACCGTTACGTTTAGCAGACCGCTTGCGGCTTGTGGGTTTTTGATATGATCATCACCTGCTGCCGGTGTATTGACGAGTCTTTAGAGTCCTACACAGAGGTTTCCTGGCTCAAGCGAAACGAAATAGGAGCGCATATGAGATATGTGCGGGACCGAGAATAATGCGTGTATGTGATACCGTATTCTATTCTCGCGATGAAAGTATCGATATGGTTGTATGCGATATAACCTAGTTATCAAATCAAGGATTGATTCGATAAGCCGATACATTGGATATTAGTCGGTCACATGCGATATGACCGGATCGTTAAATCAAGTGTTGATTTAATGATTTAATGCATAATTATATATTTGATATATTACTTTGCATTAACTAGTATAGGTTCATTTTAAATGGTTTTTCTCACTTGTTTGTGCACATTATATATGTGATATACTTTTGTGCACTTGATTGTATCATGTTTGATGATACATGCTTATTTGGTTAAGTGTAAAGAATTAAACCATGGTTAAGTTGTTGATTAGGGTTTTGATTATTCATTTATCTTATTTATTTATTCATTTTGAATAAATTGAAAGATAAATGAATGGTGGCTTGATTTGTTTTTAGTTGAAGCTTCATGAAGCTTTGACTAAATGACCTTTTTGTTCTCATCCTTAACCCTAACCATTTAAACTAACCCTAGTCTATTCTCTACACTTAACTAAGGTTAGAATATGATAAGAATTAATCCTTTTTCAATTATTCTTTAACACTTATCATATTCTTTCTTCTTCTTCTTCATCTTTACAAAGAAGAAAAGCTTGCTATCAACAATGGCAACTAGTGAAAATGAGTGAGAAAACCAATTCTAAAGTGAACCCACTTCCTATTTCTTCATCCTCTACCTCTTGCCAAGTAGTATAGGGTGTTTTCTTCACAAGTTTCATGACTTGGTGAAGTGGGAGCTTGATCTTGTGATGCCTCGACGTAGATCATCTTCGGCATCGTAGTCGATGACCTAGCCCGCCCATTTCTCCGATGAAGCCGACGCTAGAGCCCGGGATTTGATTTGGACAGCAAGGGGACTTCATCGCGGAGCTATGGAGGTGAAGAACCGGATCTACAAAGGTTGTATTTCCGTTCACTTAGTTAAGTTGTTAACTAGTTGCTTGTTTCGTCTAAAATTCTAGTTAACGATCCGTATTAGGGTTTCTCGGCACTTGTAAAATTTGAAATTGGCATGGTTGATGCCTTGTGAGACCTCATTAGAGTGCCTAGGGACCCTACAATACTAAACACAAATACTTAACTAAAAGTTTAGGGATTACCTCATTTGGCAGCTTAGAAAAATTCTTGAGTTGCCCAAAGTCTTCAAAATCCAAACTTGAATGGTTCAAAGGGTTTAGGATGAGGGTGCGATTCTTTTTATTGAAGGTAGCACCAGTGGAGTTAAAAGAAGTCAAGAAGTAGGTTGCCGAATTGCTAGAGAAGGGTTGGATTCGCAGCAACAATTCACCCCGGGGAGCTCCAGTTCTTTTAGTCAAGAAGAAAATGGCACGCGGAGGATGTACATCGATTATCTTGAATTAAACCGGGTGACTATTAAGAACAAATACCCGATCCCTCACATCGATGAATTATTCGAGCAACTCAGTGGCGCAAGGGTATTCTTGAAACTGGATTTACGATCCGGATATCATCAGCTTCGAGTAAAATTAGAAGATATTTGCAAGACAACATTCCGAACTCGATATGGGTATTACGAGTATCTAATGATGCCATTCGTAGTCACGAACTCACCGGCGATATTTATAGACTTGATGAACCGAATCTTTTCACCGTTCTTGGATTAGTTTATAGTGGTGTTTATCGATGATATTCTGGTCTATTCGAGGAGCCAAGAAGAGCATGCTGAACACTTGAAGATCGTACTACAAACGTTGAGGTAAGAAAGGTTATATGCGAAGATGAGCAAGTGTGAGTTTTGGCTCAGAGAAGTGAAGTTTTTGGGGCATATTGTATCCGGAGATGGAATCGCCGTTGATCCTGAAAAAATTACAGCAGTTCATGTTTAGCCGATTCCGAAGAACGTAGCGGAGATCAAAAGCTTTCTTGGGCTTGCTGGATATTATAGAAGGTTTGTGGAGAATTTCGCTCGTTTAGCTGAACCATTGACCAAATTAACGCGAAAGGAGGTACTGTTCGTATGAATGGATAGATGTGCGTCAGCCTTTGAAGCGTTGAAGCAAAGATTGACAACCACTTCTATTTTGACCGTGCCAGACGGTTCCGGAGGGTTAGTTATTCTAGCGACGCATCTGGGAAATGCTTGGGATGCGTTCTTATGCAGCATGGGAAGGTTATGGCCTACGCATCGAGACAATTAAAAACTCATGAGAAGAATTACCCAACTTATGATTTGGAACTAGCAGCAGTGATTTTCTCTTGGAAGATTTAGAGACACTACTTATTGGACGAAAGGGTCGAAGTATTCACCGATCACAAAAGCCTAAAGTACGTGTTTACGTAGAAAGAGCTCAACATGAGTCGGCGTAGATGGTTAGAGCTGATGGTTGACTATGATCTTGATCTCAAGTACCATCCGGGGAAAGTTAATATAGTGCCGGATGCGCTAAGTCGGTTGCCAGCAATACGGATGTTGACTGCACAGAAGGAGTTTATAGATGATTTCCAGAGATTCGAATTGGAGATCGTGTTCCCGCATTCCTTAGGACAGTTGATGCAGCTGCAATTACAGTCATTCTTGATCGATAACATTAAAGCAGCGCAGTCGCACGATTCAAGATTACAGAAGTTTCGAGAGCAGGTTGAAGCGGGATTTCGAACGGACTTGTTGATTCATGAAGATGGTTCGTTACGTTATGGAAGCCGTTTATGTGTGCCGAAAGAAGATATTCGTGAAGAAATTATGAAGGAGGCGCACAGTTCCGTACATCCAGGAAGCACGAAGATGTATCGTGATCTACGACAACATTTCTGGTGGGAAGGCATGAAAAGAGAGATTGCTCGCTTTGTAGTGAAGTGATTGGTGTGTCAGTAAGTCAAGGCTGAACATCAAAGAGTAGCTGGTTTATTGTAACCACTTCCGATTCTTCGGTGGAAATGAGAACATATAACCATGGATTTCGTGACAGCTTTACCGCGGAGTCCAAAGGGTAACAATGCAGTTTGAGTGATTGTTGATCGATTGACCAAGGCAGCTTCATACCGTTTAGAGTTGGTCAGTCGACGGAAGCGTTAGCAGAGCAGTGCATGCAGGAGATTGTGAGATTGCATGGAGTACCTGTGAGCATCGTTTCCGATTGTGATACCCGATTTTTGTCGCAATTTTGGAGGAGTTTACAGAAAAGTTTGGGGACTCGATTGAAGTTTAGCACCATTTATCATTTTCAGACGATGACCAGTCAGAGAGAACGATCCAAACTCTTGAAAATATGTTGAGAGCATGCATGTTGGACTTCAAGAGTTCATGGAAGGATCATCTACACTTGAAGTTTTCGTATAATAACAGATTTCAGGCGACTATCCAGATGGCTCCATTCGAAGCGTTATATGGTCGCAAGTGTCGCTCACCCGTCTATTGGGACGACGTTGGAGAACGAAAATTGTTGGGACCAAATCTTATCGTGCAAACCGTGGAGAAAGTTAATACGATTCGAAACCATATGAAGACAGCGTAAGATCGACAGAAAAGTTAGACCGATATACCATGAAGATCTCTGGAGTTCGCTGTTGGTGATCTTGTATTCTTGAAGATATCACCGACTAGAGGAGTGGTTCGTTTTGGGAGTAGAGGCAAGCTTAGCCCTCGATTCGTAGGGCCTTTCGGTATTATCGAGCGCGTTGGAGAAGTAGCTTATCGATTGGCTTTACCACCATCTTTGGCGAGTGTTCATGACGTGTTTCATGTATCTCAACTGCGTAAGTACGTTCGAGATGAGACGCACGTACTAGATCATTTGGAGCTGACAGTAATGGAGTACTTGACATATGAAGAACAATCGATGGCAATTGTTGATCGAAGAGAAAAGGTCCTCAAGAACAAGATTATCCCTCTTGTACTTGTTTCATGGAGGAATCACTCGTATGGAGAATTGATTTAGGAAGGAGAAGACGAGATTCGACAGAAGTTTCTACGCCGCTTCTCCTAGATTCATGTTTGCTTGTCTTTTCCTGTTCCGGGAATTTCGAGAACGAAATTCTTTTTGTAGTTGGGTATAATGTAACACCCTAGTTTAGTTATACCATGTTTGTTTGATTTTATTTATTTTGTGGCTATTTCTTGATTTTATTCGTTTTTGGGTGCGGATAGTGTTTTGATATCCGTGCTTAGTATCCGACCCGACCCACATGCTTGAAACCCGTCTTGGTTCTTGATTATGTTTTATCCTTACTAGTGCTGAGTATCCGTGCACACATATGTTCTGTATTCCTGCATCGTATATCTAGCACTAGCATATTTTTTTAATAAAACAAATATAGTCAAATAATATTTTTAAATACCTAGCATGGTCTGCATCATACCCCTGGCCCTGTGGTTGCATTCGTACATCGTGTTCACGTCCCGTTTAGTGAAACAGGCTCTTTTGAATCGCTACGTGCATACTACGTGTATCCGTTCTTGGGGGTATGCATTTTCTTTAACCGGACATCGCTTTTTGGTTTTGGTTGACACGTATATTATCCGTATTTTTAAACCATAATTTTAAACCCAATCCGGACATATTTTGGAGTATTTTTGTATTAGCCAGAATACTCAAAATATATAATATAAAATTCTTTATTTATTAAACTGTTTTTATATACGTTTTTAACAAATTTATATGTTCAAATATTTTTTAATTCAAATCTCACTCTCCTCTATCTGTCTCTCTCTTTTATATAATATATATTATTTCTTTTAAGTTTTTAAACCCTATATATTAAAACCCCACCCCACGTTATCTTCCTATTTCTCTCATCTGTTTCTTTTCTTGCTTCGTGTTCCCGCCTTCGCCTCCGAACCCAAACCCTAACCTAGCCTTCGCCCCACGGCGCCGCCTCCACCCTCGAATTCTCCTTCTCCCCTCGACCACTTCCCCACCTCCCTCTCTCCTCCCCGCTGCAAACCTCACGAGAACACAAGAACCCGACCCATCCTCGCTGCACCCTCGTTGCCGCCCTCGTCTCGTCGTCGTCGTCGTCGACCATCCCTCACCCTCTTCGACACCTCCTCATCTCCTTCTTTTCTCCCTCCTCTCTCTTCCCTCCCCGACGAGAAGATCCTCGACAAGAACCCATGACCGCCTGCACCAACCCTCACCGTCGAACCCATCGCCTCCAACTCCCCTCTCTCGACGAACCCATTCCCCAAGCATCCCACTGCAGCCACCACCACCACATCACAAACCCCGACTCCCTCTCCTCTAGCCCCGATGATCACCACCGGGATCAACACCTTCTTCCACCACCACAGCCGCACCCCTCATCGCTTAGGCCCTCATCTCCGAAACCCGACACCTACATCCTCAACCACGACAACATCACCACTGCCGCAGCAAACTGCAACAACCATCAAGTCAAGATCCCAACTTCAGTCGCTGACGATCTCACCGGGTCCAAGTGTCGTCAGCAATTGAAACTGTGTTTGTCCGTTGCTTCGTTTTGTGATTGTTGTGCTTCCGTCACCAAGGCAAGTATTCTAGATTTACTTTTGGTCGATACACAATGGCGGTCCATCGTACATATATACATATATTTTTCCCGCACTGTCAAAATAAAAAGAAAAGTATTAGTATTCATCTGTGTCGTATTGATAGAAAATTTAGATTTTATGCAATAAGGAGAGAAAAAGAAAAATTGCAAGTATGGATCAAAAAATGAATTTTATTCCACAAATAACAGTTTGGAATTGCTAATCTATCTCACACAACCATCTTACTAGCTAGCTTGGAATTATTTTATATACATACTAAGGCTACCGGTAAGACAACATTTGTGACTTGTGCTAGCTCGTGCATCGCTTCCATACGGTTACTTTTACCCGATTAAGATTACATTTGACATGGCATGATTATTCATTACTCTAGTCAATTTTATTAAGAACGAGATCTCTAGTTAAGATGCTGAACTACATGCTATGTTACACTACTATTTACCAGCTTCTTTTATGTACAATTATCATACTACAAATTCGAGTCATTTCATCATTCCTAAGTAGTGATCTAGTCCTACCATAGTAGATATGAATATGCGGGTGTTGGGGTAATTTGAGTGTGCGTTCGTACAACAGGATCTCAGGAGTCCCATGCCGGCAGCTCGTACCGGGCTATATTGGTCGCATGTTATTACAGCTCGTATCGGGCTATATCGGTCGCTTGTTCATTCCATAGTTGGGCCCGTGTTTCCTAGCCCTTGGGGCACTACTCATGGGTTAGGAATACTCCTGCAGAGGTTGACGCACACACTCGAGCTTACGATAGGATAGTTTACCTTTTTAGCGACCAGTTAGGTTATGACTTGACATCTTTACATGTTTGTTTCGTAGTAGCAATATATCTATTTATATATCTGTTTTTACTTGCGCACATGGGCTTCACTACGTTCATCTATTCATGTCATCATACTATACACATACGTTATATGTTGAGTACTTGTTGGAATGTTCTGACATCCCTGAGATTTGCCATATCGGGTTTAGAGATAAATTTTCAGGTTGAGCAGGATCGCGCGGCTAACAGGATTTTGCCGAAGATCGGTAACCCGTAGGTTTATTTTCTTTCAGCTAGTATTTAGCATGTGCGTCTTTGTGGGACATTAGGACTTATGTATCCTTCAGATTTTGTTCTCTTTTCGAACCTACTGTATTGGGTATTTATTTGCATCAATTATCTAGTTGACCTATTTTTTTTAGTATTTATTGTGGTGTCGTTGCGGCATGATTATCAGTATTATCCCTTTTGGTATTAGATTTTATTTTTGACAGGTTAAGCTAGATAGCCTTATGTGACTATGAAAGGATCTTTTCTTACCATAGGTAACATGGCTGACCTTCGTTACTCTCCGTATTCCGTATTTTGGGAAGCGGGACGTGACAATATTGCAGAAGTAAGCAGCTTTTGATTCCCTTTGTTATGGATATATGGGTTGCATAAAAATGGTTATAAAACTTGATTATATATTAATGATGAAATCCAATTTTTTTGGGTGGAATTTCGAAAAGCGATTGTTTCCTGGATGCGAATAAGTTCAACAGCAGGCTATCTTGAATTTAGTGCTAAAGAATTGATGATTGTAGGCTATTGATTATTGAGCTTTGGATGGTTATATGCGAGTCTTAAGCTTTGGTTTCATGTTTAGGTCCAACACTCTTTATCTCCTGGCTGTTGGAATTTTCATAATTATAGAAAACTACTCAGATAATTGCCCGATATCGGATTAATGTTTTTCAAAACATTGGCTGGATTGGATGCTGGAGCATTTTCTAGAGGCGGCACGTTAATTGTAAAAGTTAAGTTAGATCAAAGCTATCCAAATTTGGAGGGGAAAAAATAATATATGCATAAACTGTTACATAATGAGATATCGATAATTCTTAGATCATCATAAATAATTGACAGATGCCTGAAAACTTTACCTAAAGACGGCTTCACCCACAACGGAAGGCTCTGTGTGGTATCTGGGTTTGGAATGCAGCTCTTGATCTTCGGATCTTCACTTTGATATCCAGATATGCATGAGCAAGTGTAGTTTCCTGCCGTGTACTTGCAGATACCTCGACAAGGATATTGTTGGGGACGACTGCACTCATCGATATCTGAAAAAGATTTCCCATCACACCATCAAAATATGATATTCCAAACAATAAGGAAAAGCGGTGATGCCGTTTTTCGCTCCTTTGATCTTTTAGTTGAACCTATACTTTTACTTTTATAGCTTTATTTGAGTACAATACACCCCATCTTTTATGTGATTTATACATGAATTTCATATAAAATGTTTTTGTTTATCAGTGTGACAGATGCAGAAGAAGATTATTGAAACATAGATGATGAAGGCAAGCTGATGTTTACATTCACTCTTTATTATAGAATCAGCACTCATGGAGTGCACACAACTTATACTATTGTACTTTTTTGACAGATATAAAGAAGGTTGTAATCTTGAGTCTTTTGTTTTTGGTTAGATTTCACTAAACTACCCTAAACTATGAGTGTATCCTAGTTAACTACCTAATAGTATTTATTTATTTTTTTAATTACTGCAGTTGACTTCCTTAAACGTGGGATTTAAGAGTCATTATCTCACTATTATACCCTTACATGTAGCGCTTTGAGGGGGCCTACGGTGATCAAGTAAAAAAAATGCTGATAGTTAAAGGGTAGTTTGGTGGAAATTTGGCCTTGGTTTTCAAATCTTGTTAGGACTCATATATGAGATGTCTACTTTATCTTTGAAACAAACAATGGACTATTTAATATTTTAAATGTTACCTCGGGGTCCATATTGAAGGTAGGGGCTGCCTTCATAGCCTGGAGCACATCGGCAAGTGTATCCATGGAATGGACGCAGATGCTATTGCTGCTGCGGCATGCATATGACGAGCTATACTTCACCTCGTCATTGCACTTTTCATTTCCGACAACCCAGTCTAGTACAACAGGGACACCATTGCTGTATTTTGACAAAAGGTTGTGCTTAAAGAGGCCAGGCTTGTCGAATCTGAACCAGTTCTCCTCCACCAGGAAATGGTAGCTGCAAGGGGTGGTTTCCCGATCTGCGTCGTTGACGGCACGCTCTGATATTTGTGGCAAATACGCGTATTGGGCTTTTCGGAGCAAGGATTGACAACATCTGACACCGGTGCATGAGCCGGCGGTAAATGCGCTGTTCGGATTAGTACAGCGGGACAGACAGCTGACCATGTACACACCGTAGCTGGTCCCAAAGGTATACGCAAAGCCACTACCACGCACCCAATTGATGTAAATTTGTTGCAAGTGGCAGAGATTGTGAACGGGCTTTCGACCAAGTCCAGATCGTTGAGTAAAGAATCCGCTAAGCCTGGCTCGTCATAACATTCATAGGATATGTTCTGCAGCATGGTAGCTTTGTTCGGGATACCGAGGAGAAGCCGAAGATGGGCCGAAGAAAACCATCGATGCGACCATAGAAAGGCATCATGGTACCATTCTCCATCTTTCTGCACCTGATCTTGAAGCTTTTGTCTCTGTAGCGGCCATGGCTGATGCCAAAGGGGTATGGGATGCTGTGATTGCCACAAAACTCTTGACAATGCGGATGCAGGACGTTAGTAGAGCCTGCTGCTGCCTCCCTTGTGACGAGTATTATCATTGTTTGAAACAACAATGGTAATGTTAGAACACTAGCTGCTACCCTAATTTTCTTTTCCCTGAGAAATTAATGGGGTGGTTAGTTTTTATCTGCAACCTAGGCATATATAATTGACACTGCATGCATATTTGAGGAAATATTGGTTGTGCGCGCTGACATTGATTCTCTCACCATCACACAATTATCTTGGTAATTAGTCGTCGCAAGCTTAATTTCCTCATAGAAATTTCACTAGAGTTAAAAGGATGCGTTCTTTTGTCGTAATTTTGAGTGGGAAAACATAATGGAAATGTAAGTTATTACATCTGAGGGGCCTAATGTGTAAGCTTGAATTTGCTTATACCAGAAGTTTTGTTATCTAAGAGAATTTTGTAAAGATTTTTGGTTCGAGTAGTAATACTTTGAAGGTTTGCAATAGTTATTCTTATGGATTAGAAATGGTTTGTGTAAACATCAATCAAATTTATTAATTATAGCTATGCCTCATGCGATGAATTATATTGAAATTCCAACTTGGAGTTCTCTCATTTGAAATAGTAAAGATGGATATTATAAATTTATAGCAAAGATGGATATTATAAATTTATAAGGGCGCGAGAAAAAAAAATAGAGAGGGTTGTTGTGTAAAACTTTTGAAATACCAAAGATGCGTACTTTTGTCTTTTGCCAAAAAAGAAAATTTCCAACTTTTTAATTTTTTATTATATAAAAAAGAGAATGCCAAATCTCCCTGTGGCATCGTTCGGGTTATAATAGTACATATTAGGTTGATATAGTAGTAATTCATGTTACATGATGCAGGTACATATAATGCATGCATGACTCTTTTCTTTTCTTTTCATACATGCATGCACGACTCTTCTCTTTTCTTTTCTTTTCCCAGGGGGGTTGAGTCGGTGTGTTTTTTATCAGTGGGGAGAGGGGAAGGGGTAACTTCAAAAAACATCTGAGCGAGAGGTGAAAGCGACAAGCCAAAATAAAAATAAAAATTTAGGACATAAATCTATACAATGAAACACATGCAAGTTACACAATTAGACTGTAAATGATCCAGGATATCCACATTTTCCCAATGCAATCAAATCAACACCATGCCTCTGTTAAAATGACTCGGATGGATTCTGAGTAGAGAGGAACAAAACATATCTTCAGCCTGAGCCATTTAAACACAGCATTAAAACAATTGCAATTAATCATCTCATGTTCCCAATTATAATCTTCAAATCAAGCCACTTGCCAATAATATGTTTTAATTATGCCAAAAAACTTATTCCACAGTTACACAATCATCAAAATATTAGTCGATACGTGATATAATAGACCACATCAAATAAGCGACATAGCCTACTCAAGAATCGTCCTTCAATCAAAACTACATCCCAAATTTCTCAAAATAACACCATATTCATAATTTGCACAATACAGGTACTCCGTGTTTCAAAGATCAAAAATCATTCCACACAGAACAATAACAAATTATCCCATAAAGATCACATAATCCTCCATAAATAGACTTCAATATGGAAGCCCGGCTACTAACACTAAAACCATATATCACTCATCAAAAAGCCCAAGAGATCACCTCAAGATCCAAGCGTTCGCTCTCCGCCAGTCTTGCAACCTCCTGCAAGCGATAAGAGATACAACTAAGATCATAAATGTATACAACATAACATAGGTACAACTATGTTATCTGAAAGTAGGTGGCCCAAACAAAATTCTACAGTTATTTTTTGCTGCGATTGACGCCCTGTCGATCAGCTCAATATAATCTGGGCAGTGAATAACAAGAAAACACATTTCCATGAACCGTTAGCTATGAGAGCACAGACTAAAACAGTATGAAAACAATACCCTACATCTCCCAGAAGATCGTGAATCACCTCAAGTTCCAGCTCCACACTTCCTATCAAGATCCTTGTTGCATGGTATTAGTTATGCAAAAACCTACTCCACATGCACACAAATCACACCAAATTTCTCTAAGCAAAAGTCCATAACATTTTGAAGTGGTGCAAATGATATCTAGGACGTATAATTAATCATGATGCTAAGACTGAGAAGGATGCAGTTCATGCTTCATAGCATAAAAATCAGGACTTCAAGGCTATTGCATATTGTTGGGGGGGGGGTGGCACAGTGTAGCTGAAATGAGAAAATAGAGATGGACAAGTGGCAATATTCTAATAAACTAGTGTATTCATATGAAATTGGAGGCATCTCCCATAAAGGAAAAAAATGTGGTAGATTTGATTGAGATCAGTGTATAATTGTCATCATCTTCGGTTTTCATCTAGCAACTGCTTCTAACAGAGTTAAGTGGACAAATAATCTAGGCATATCATATAATCAGCTCCTATGATTATTCAGGCGTATGACACCATGAGCATATAATGAGATACACAATGTGAATTGCCTACTCAATATCCAATACCCAAATTCAATGTCACTTGATAAAGAACCATGCCCTGCTTTTAATCTCCCTGACGGCATATTTTCTTCTATATTGTCTTTTCCCCCAAAATTTATATATACAAATATATTAAAATTTTAGTTTCGTGTGCTCTGACCATGCAACTTATAATCCATTTATGCATTGTCTGCTAACCGACCAAACAGAGAACCGATGCATGTTTTACAATATTAATCAATAAGTAGGGATGAAGTATAGATGGTGTGGATAAGTGTAACGAAGGCCAATAATTCATCGGTTATAAAAGGTGACGACATCGTATTTAATGGTAAGTAAGAACATGAAGATAGTCTAAAAATACAGTAGCGGTCAAATTAATAGAGAAGATGACCTATACTAGAGCAGAACGGGAAAAAAGAAATCATAATTTCATATATCTGACCCCAAAAAATTGGGAGGCTTGTTGTGTTAAAAAACGTACTGAAGAAGACTCTCAAGGATATACATTAATTAAGAAAAATTCCGACTCCTGGAAATAGTGCCATATTCATGGTTCCACACTACCCAGTAATCAATCTTTAATCAAGAAAACCTCCCATCTTTTTTTTAGATTGAATTAAATTTGTAGTTGCACCATATAAGTATTAGAGAGCAAAGCATAACACCAAAAACATCAACACTATTATGACATTAAAAGTTCTGGGTTTGGGGTTTGAGTGTTGAAAAAATCGAACTAGGCCAAAACTCGGATTGCGTTTGTCATGATATGTGTGGGTGGGTGGGGGTGGGGGGTTATTTTCTAGATGGGGCCTTCATATTCTATAATATTACATAAGGGTGAAAACCAAATTTACAGTTCAAGATGATGAAATCACTAGTGGTCATTCATCGAATGGATATGGCTACAAATTTATGAGGGTTCCAGGCATAATGGGTCAAGAGGAGATGACAATCCATTCTCCACCTTCTCTTCTCCCTCGTCCAATCTTGTCTCTTCGGCTTCTTGAACTATGGTAGTGTTTATTTTTTAAACCACTCATGGCCTCTTCTTTGAAACAATCCCTGGTTTTGCGCTATATTCTCTTTCCACTAGGCACTCCATTCGATATAATTATCCTCTTTACCAATTATCCTATATCTAAGCTCTATTTCTCTCCAATGCAATGCATCTTCCTCTCTTTTCAAGTCCTAGCTTCATTAAACATTTAACGACGGATTGGAAAATATTGAGTTTGCATATGGTTATATATATACGTTCCTGCTTTAGCCTGCGAGAAACCATAAATAATTTTTTTAAGGTTTATACAATTTATACTTGTTGATGCTTTATATGTAAAGAATTTATAGCTTAAAGTTTTCAACTTTGAGATTGAATCAAAAAAGTTTTGTACAGATCAATTTCATGCATAGCTTCATACTGCTTCCTGAGTTATTTTGCATGTTTAATGTATGAGAAATCTGATACAACCACAGTGAGGCATCAATGGCCAAATGCACTGCTGAATGTGATTTTTCAACCAACCAAGATAGTTGATCGGGTTTATGCAGTAAATTAGAGAGATGATCGAAAAGCTAAATTAGAGAGATGATCGAAAAGCTGAAGGAAATTGAAACCTAGACATGAAAGTTTTAAGAGAAGTAATGAAGGAGGTTAAGGAAGAATTTATAGGCTTAGACATATGTTGGGTAACTCCAACACAGATAATTGTAAATGGGATGAAAATAAATAGATAGGAAATTGACGAAAGAGGAATTGTATAATAGAAGATGAGAAACCAAAACACACTAAAATATTCTCAAAAAATGACTACTTGACCACCTTTCTAACCTCCTTTTTATGTTATACCGAAAATCAGAGTAACTGATGCTGGCAGGGACTCATGATTTCGATTCCCAACAACTATTGTCAGCTTTGCAGCTGACCAAATGTAAGTACATAAAAGAATCGATATTTGAGGTGAGTGATGGTGTGGGTTGTGATTTCATGGCATGCATTATGGCAGACAAGGTTTTAGATATCGGATATGAGCAGACATCAGAATCGTATTGGATAGGGGTTTGGTACATTATGTATGGCCTACATATCGGCCAATATCACCTTATCAGCCGATATATCGGAAAAAATCGGTTTTATCGTATTATGAGGTATCCCAATACGATGTATCAAACGATATTTCCAATATCTGATTCAATGATGGCAGATGAGTTTTCAGAGATCTCCAAATGTTACAGCTCATACTGGTTCAACTTGAAATCATCCAGATTCGTATGAAACATGAGATGGACCAACTTGCCCCCCCTTCTTAGCGCAGACAAGGTTTCGATATGGACCAAAAAGGTATAGATTCTGCGATAAACATACCAGGATGAACTTTGGTTCGAATCTTGTGTCATGGGAGGAGATTTAAAAAAGGATCTCAGTTTGGAAATGGACCACCAACCCTTGGTTGTGTATTTGGCAACCCATATTAGGTGTTGATTATGCCCAGAAGAGGACTGACCAGCATGAGTTGCATCCCTGCCAACAATCGCTTTGCTTTTACCTAAATGTAGAGATATGGCACTTTCTCGATATTCCTTTACTAAACCGAAAAGAAAACTCATTAAGATGATTCCTATACAATATTCCAAAGAAACTCGTACTAAGGGGCTGTTTGGCTGTAAAAGAGATGGAAAATTTAGAAATGTGGGACCCATTAGCAACCCCATTTACCTGCCAACAAAACTTTTCCAGTGTTTGTTTTGTCGTGAAGTTATATTTGATATTATTTACTATCATGCCAACCAGAATGACAAAATAAGGAAAAACATTTCATGCCTAAAACCTCCAAAAAAATACTGAATTTGACAAGCACGGTTAATGCATTACTCACATCCAATGAATATATGCCGCATCACACATAATCTGACTCATGCTGACATAGGTACTGATCATTATCAGTGTCAGCATTAGTCAAATTATGTGTGATGTGGCAAATATGCATTGCGTGTGACTAATGCATCAACTGTGCTGGTCAGAATTCAGTGCCTTTTCGGAGTTTTTAGGCATGAAATGCTTTTCCCTATTTCTCTTAGCTGGATGACATGATAGTAAATAATATCAAACTTAACTTCACGACAAAACAAACACTGTAAAGCTTTGCTGACAAGTAAATAAGATTTGGTACGGTCTAATGGGTCTCACATTTCTAAATTTTCCATATCTTTTACAACCAAACAAACATCCCCAAATTATAGGCTTTATTTCCTTTCTTCTTTTTCTTTGAACCAAACAAAAGAAAGGTTTTCCCCAACTTTTTCTTGCAACACAAACTGAGGAAATATGATTCTATAGAAATGGTGAAAATATGGAACTCTTAAGACACTTTTGATTTCCTGATTTTGATTTCCTTGAAACAAACAGGCCTGGGTAGCATAAAAGAGCTGATTATACCATTGATATTCATATATAAGCACAAGATCCCATGATTTTCATTTCAAACCGGCACAATGAAAAGTCAGGTCAACAACAACAACAACTGTTATCTCCACTAGCCATAACATATGAAGCTTCAAGCTTTGTTCACTCACTTAAAATAAGCACGAAACCTCATGTGCGCAAAAGGCCCTACCAAGAAAGGCCCTCTTGCCGTTACAATCCTACCAACTACCCTTATATTCTCGATCTTCTTTTTCCACCTTTTCTACGAAACACCATCTACACCGAGTAACATATAATCACACATCAACTAATAAGAAAACTCTCCATGATTCCTATATCAACCATCCCATCTACAATCAACAAAATCTCAGGTTCCCAAATTTATTCATAAAGAGATTACCTCAAGATCCAGCCTACGCCCCTTCGCCCGAGCAACACACTCCTCCATGGTGATGGTGATGATGGTGCCCGTGCCCATGCCCATGCCCATGCTGCTCCATCCTAATCTGCCTCCCCCTCAGCTGCTTCCTCATGTCATACGCATCCTCGCCGTCGGCGTAATACTTGGCCTCCACATCATGGATCTTGTACCCCAAAGTAGTCGCATACAGATTGAACGCAGCCCTGTTGCTTCTCCTCACGTGCAGCGACACGTACTCGGCCCCGAAGACCCCCTCCATGGCGTTCTGGGCGGCCGTCATGAGCTTCGTGGCCAGCCCTAGCTTGCGGTGGGTTCGGACGACGGCGAGGGAGGTGATGTGGCCGTGGCAGGGCTCGGAGGACTCCTCCTCCATCTTGGCGAGGACGTAGCCGACGATCTTACCGTTGTAGTCCTCAGCGACGAAGAGGAGCTGCGGCCATGAGAGGATGTGGTAGAAGTAGTACTTCATCTGGTAGTTCTCGGGGAGGCAGAGGAGGTTGCAGGCCTGCATCGCCAGCAGATCGTCCATCGTCGCTTGCCGAATGCACACCATGGCTCGCTGCTGATTTTGATGATTGATTTCTAGGGTTAGGGTTTCGATGAGCTTTGGGGATGAAAGAGGAGAAACCGGGGATTTTTTTTATCGTGGGGGAAATATCCAACAACGTCCCTGAATGTTTTTGGTTGAAATTACACCCCTCGAATATCAGTTTCTCGATTAGGACCCTGTAAATCTATGTATTATCTAAAGAGAGCAAAATAAATCTCCAACTCCACCCCCCCGCCCCCCCCCCCCCCCCCCCCCAAAAAAAAAGCAGATGTTTTAACATAAAATTTGAGCTTTATGTGGCTGCAGTCGTTGAGTGCTGAAGGTAAAATGACGGTGCAAGGGCTAGGGGATGGGGCCACATGACCCATGGCCGGGATTGACGTTATCCCTTCCTCATTTAACCATTAAATCATAGCTAAATGCCACACGACAAGAATCAAGATTCGATTTGACATCTATCAAAACAGTCGACAACTCGAAAAAATTTCGCAGGCTTCAACAGAAATAATCAATTTAATTTGCCAGAGTATTAGGAAACACATATATCATATGCCACTTTATTTATATATAGAGAGAGAGGGGAGGGAAACAGAGAGATAGAATAACGGATCAAAGAGACCCTAAGAAGCCTTTTACGTTAGGTGGCGGCAAAAGGTACGTCCTCCATTATTTTTTTCGATGATCTACGCCTTCCAACTTGATCCCCATTTTCGAATATGTCGATACACCAAATTTCATATGATTACAACACCGTTTTACCGTTGATTTAGCAATGTAAAAAGTTCTGTTGTCGGTAAACCGTTAATTTTGCACCGACTAAATTAACGGTGAAAAGATGTGGAATTACTTGAAATTTGGTGTATCGACATGTTAGACGATGAAGATCAAGATGGTTGGTACCAATCGTCGAATAAAACAGTGGAGGACGTGCACAAAAGGCCTTTTAGGACCTCTTTCCTCCCTTATTCTCTCTCTCACACACACACACAATATTTTATAACACTATTAAACATGACTACTAAATCACATGTCCAAAAAACCTGCGAGCATGAAAAAAATGTTCAAATGCATGAGCACTCTTACAGATATAACATGGCTTAAACAGTGAATAAAATGCAACCGAGCTGTATACGATAAAATGAACATGAGCACTCTCATCAAAGGGTTCGTGTATCTGGTACATAATTTTTTTTTTCCCCATTTATTGGTGTCCAGGTTTCCGGTTCTTTGGATAATCACCAGATTACGTTTGCTCATCGGTAGCTAAAAAAAAATGGATCGAGCCCATTATAAAGGGCTTGATCAAACCCAATAAGGCCCATTAATATATCGGTGCCTAGGCCACACATGCGACTGGATCAAAACCTGACACGAGTTGCTAACCAAACACATTAGGTTGGAGTTTCATTTCAAGCTTTCGATCAAAAAATTGAGGGTTTCGATTTTTTTGAAGGAGCTACGAAAGGGGGCATGCTCTGCTGAGGAGAAGAGGTCTCATTCTGCAAACAAAATCAAGACAAAATAAAAATTAGAAATTGCAAATGGCGTCTCTATCGACTTGGTTTCGATATGCTGCCAACAAATTCGAGTACTCGCTCTCTCTCAGCTGGAAGGTGACGCCTTTCTTCTTTTTCTTTCATCCTTTCTATTAGAATCCCTTTTGTGTGTTTGATTTTGCCAAATTCTTTTAGGGCTTGTTGAAATCTATTAAGGTTACAAATAAAGCAGCCATCTTTGATGGTTTTTTCTATCAAATGCAATGTTTAAAATAGCTCTCTGAGCAGCTCACTATTTTGCGTTATGTAGCGTAGCTTAGTCTATTTGCTACATAGCTTTGGAAAAAAGCTTAAATACAAAGTAGCTTACGTTTTTTTCCTTCAAATAGCTTACGATTTTAATTAACAAACAGTAAACACTAGGCTGTAAGTACGCTATTTTCATATAAGATTTTTTACCAAGGTTCTTAAGATTTCAGTATCTAATCCTAAACTATATGAAGATGGTTTCGTTAAAGTTCTAAGCTCTCAATTTGAAATTATATTTAGTAGCCATGTTTCTCAAATAGAGATTATTTAATTGATTTTAGATAGGTTTAACACTAGTATGAATCATATATATGAACCCAAGGATTGAAAATTTTGAAAATATTGTTTTTTTGGGATTTTGGGGAGCAGAGAAACTGCAACCGCAAAACATATTGTTATATTACTTATTGTTTTATGTTCTCAAGCTAATTTTATATCTTTATAATAATATAATTTATTGTCAATGAGATGATCATAGTAATAATTAATAATTCATGCAGCTTATGCTGTGCGCAATGTTTTTTGCGATTTTTGCTATTTAGTAGTGGAACGCTATGGTATACTCTATTGCTATTTTGAACACTGATCAAATGTTTAAAAAGATGAAATTTTGGGCACATTTTTGCTGAAGGAATTACCTGAAACTGAAATATATTGTGCTGAAACTAAGTATATATAGTTTGCTGATTATAAAAAGACTTCAATTGTTAATCACAAGGTTCCTTTTGTCTTCTTCGGTGTTGTTTTGTGCAGAAAAGCATTTTAGCATTGGCAGATCATGAAAAAATATCGATTTCTCTAGTTTCAGAATGAGGTTTCAAACTCCACCAAGAAATTCATATACAACGAGTTGTTTTGTTTGATAAATATAGGTCAATAGATGGAAAATTATGTTTAGGCATGTCCCTTGTGGAGGTTAGATTCTTGTTGCTCAAGACTTGGAGCGGATAGATTGGTATAATTAGTTAATGAAAGGGGGAAAAAGGTATGACGGATATTTTTTTATCACGACCCAGATAGAGTAAAACAGCCAGCGGATAATGAGCAAATATGGAAAAATTTGCAATTTGTCTAAGGACTGGTTTCTAATAATGACTGAGAGCAAATAGTGTAGTGGAAGTTATCATGTAGACAATTTCGTAATTGAGACTATAGTTAATAAGGACTGCAATATTTGAGAGGAAATGAGCACGAAAACTAAATGGATGATATGAATTAGTTCTCACATAATTATTCCTCCAAAACATCCAAAATATGAAGCATAGTATTCGCTTAGCAATGTTTGTTCTGATACAAAGTTTTGATGTTATTCTGTTGGTTTGCGTAGTATTCGCTTAGAGAAAAGCAAGCAAAAGTTTCTGCAATATTGTCGACGCACTACTTTCTGCTATAATTTGTCTCCAAGCTGTTAATTTTCTGTTACATCATTGTGTTTTAATTAATTTCTTTCTAGTCCGCGTTCAAGGTTTTGATAGATAATAAAAGTTGTGAACTTTGTTAATTATATATTTGTAATACAGAAGTATAATGTTGGCCAAATCACTGGAAAAGAGTTTAGCGATGCAATTTGGAAAAATTTCTTCCAGGGGAGGCTAACATTCTTGCATTGGACTAAAGGAGAAGAAATGGCACCGACAGTAACAGGCCAGGGAGGGGCTCTTCTTGTTAGAAAGATGGCTTTTCCGGTTCCAACGTATTCACCATGATCCTTTTTACCTCTCCAAGGCATTTTTTTAAATAAGTGCAATGTTGATAATACTGTTTATTTTGCATGTCATGCTTAAGGAGGATTTCCTTTCCTGATAATAACTTGTCATAATGTGGTAGTTCTTGCTACATATATAATACACAAGCAATCATTTTCTTGGAGGCAAAATTTCACTAAACTACCCTTAGCTATGAGCATTTTTCATGTAGCTACCTTAAAGTTCTTTTATTACAGAAAGCTCCCTTAAAATGTTACATCTAAGAAAATTTTAGTTCAGTAATGCTTTCCTATAACCAAATACTAATGGACTTTTCTGGAGTTAAAAATTAAGGTAGTTTAGTAAAACATAACAGCAGTTAAAGGTAGTTAAGTGAAATTTAGCCTTTTTCCAGGGCATAAATGGGAAAGCTATCCTTCTCCATCCTCTCGAAAGGGGTTGCATGACTAGTGAACCTTGAGCTGAGGCATTTGAAAGGTTTATGAATGAAGCCATCATTCATTACCATGACAACATAATTAGATGTAGATAGAAATTAAATACTAATGTATGATGAACTAATCAAATCCTAAATGTGTAATATTTATACCACAGCATGATGTGGCAAGAATCTAAATTAGGACCAAACCGAACATATTATTTAACATGAGGAAACGATCTTTTGGCCTTGCATTCTGGTTTGGGAAGCTCTTTCGTAAGCTTACATAAAGAAATTGACATGGCATTGGTTGATTAGAATAGAAAAATATAATTTCTTGTTAAAAAATGCAAGAGAAGTTTTACATTCAAAAGGATTTATAATTTTTAATGTAAGGCCCAACATGTGTGTCATGGCCAAGGCTTACCCTATATGATAATTTTTGTAAGGTAGGACATATAATATGCTGGGGACTGAAGTGAAAAAGCACTTTTAAATTTTTATGTGATGAAGTCGAACAATTTTTTTATTAAATGACTACATAAAAATGTCTATACAATTGGACATTCTTTAGAGATTCAATGTCAGAGAATTAAAAAGCTTCATGTCCAAAAGATGAATAAGGTTGAACTCTAATATTGAGCTGGATTATCAATTTGGAATAATCATAGGGTAATAAATGAAAGTATTGGTGTAAATTTAGTGGTAGCTTCAATTGAGATGAGGGGAAATGGCTTGAGATAGTTTATACATCGACATTAAAGAGTAAAGACTATGTCGAGACAAGAAGTGAACATTGATCAGGGTAGTGAAAAAGATACACTATTTGCTACTTACAGAGATGGTGACCCTTATTAAAGATGAATGGAGGAAAATCAATGTTTCAAATATCGGAAATCGGGATCGTATCGGATGGATATTTTTAGTATTGGATAGCGGATATCGGATGATATCGTGGTGATACGAGTTTATATCGGACGTTCATATCGGATATTAATATCGGGCATATTGGATATTAATATCGGGCATATTGCGTATCGATATCAGGTGTCGTATGGGTAATTCCTACATACATATTAGACATATTGGTCCACAATTCCTACATGCATTTGAGGTGGCCGAGAGGAGATGAGATGAAGTCATAGCCTCATGGTTGATCGAGAGGATATCTAGGGTTTTGGATTCATGGAATTTCACGGGGTGCAATAGAACAGGAAACAAAATTTCTTTTATTGGATTGATGTATATTTGCGGGGTTTATAATGGGTATTAGGTAATGTGTTTGAACCTTTTAACAAACCAAACCCATTACCCAATACCTAACTCATTAAATAATAAACACCTCGTAATTTTAATTTGATGGTAGCCTGAAATGATTCATATCGGCCGATATTGGGCTGATACGAGAAATCCGATATATCAACCAATATTTCAAATATCGGCCGATATTGAGCCAAAACAATATCTTGGAAAATGATACATATCTATACAGTGGCTTACTGATAATGCAATATTACGATATTTGATTCAATGAGGTAAATATAATACATGTAGCTGGTCAAATCTGTGTGATAACGACTTCATCATTTTGTTTTCTTTGCTTGTGGTCAAGTTGTTTTTAGTTGGTATGTAACCCATGCAACATAGGAGGATGATTTAAGTAGTTATAACTTAGACATCTCTCTTATAGTCTTATTATATCGAGTTGCACTCAATTGTGAATTGCCCTACCGTGGAATGCAACACCACCTATACTTTTTAGTGCCACATCAAACCATAGGCCCCGCAATTTGTTCGAAATATTAGAGAGTGAAAAGAGTCATACAAAAGAACAAGTGCAATTCAACCCTTCTGTCAAAAGAACCCTCTCAAGAATGGGCCCCACATGCCTTATTTTACCGTAATTTCTTTAGAAAATGTCACCACCTTTCTGCTGCCAATTTTTTTCTTCAAAAAACTCTATTTACATAATATTCAATGTACGCATCAAATGGTAGTTTGGATGTGGAAAGAGGATTTATATATTCACGCCTACAAATTTTAACATCTGCATCATATTTCTTTACTATGTTAACGCGAATTCAATCATATTTCTTTACTATGTTAACGTGAACTCAAGGGGCTTAATGTGTCTTCTTTTCCTTTCTCGCAATGTAAGTTTTAAAAAAGAAGGAAAATTTTCTATCTCAAGTCCCCATCAACGACATTGATACCCTCTCTCTCTCTCCCCCCTCCCCCCAGTAACTTAAATTTGCAATTTGCACCTATTCTTTATAGAAAAATACCAACATACCTATACCCAAGTGAATACTTTATAATTGAAATCGATTGATCTATAAGAGTACTTTCCACTATTAATTGCTCAAATTATAAAAGCGCTGGGGGCTCATAAAATCCTTTCCAAAAAAGGGCTTGTCCCAATAGACGTAACAGAGCAATTGGGAGTTTTGACAATATGTTTACCTCTTTTCAGTTAAGAACCTGTGTTGGTCACAACTCTTGACCTGATCGTCTTTACTTATGGTTTCTTAGGAAGTTGTTCAGGCCTCAAGTTCTGCTATGCAATGAGCTTTTGTAGCAACAAAATACAACTTTCTTCTTTCACGGCAGTGAATTCCAAAGTAGATTGTGAGTTTCATCTTTTATCTAAATACAAAGGCCAAAAGCAGCAACTTGGGCATATGTCTACTAAGTCTATCATGTACAAAGTGAAATTCATCCACTCTCTTTCTTTATTCTCTATCTTGTGAATTTCAGGTTCATTGTGGAATGAATTCCTGGGCAGTTGTCTCCCCCATGTTCTATCCCTATTTGCTGGATAGTTGCATATCTTTAGAATGTTATCGATGTACCCATGGCAAGGCATCCCACTCATTTTGTGCGCTCGCGCATGAAGGCGTGCGGGCACACACAAACCAATTTTTTAACTGCATATTTCTGGGTAGACACACATATGTATTTGTGCATGTACATATACGTATACGTATATACATACATATATGTGCATCCACCTTTTTCATTTTCATCGTCTAAGATGTGGATACACCAAATTTTATATGATTCTACCACCTTTTCACCGTTGATTTAGTGTGTGCAAAATTAATGTATTCCAATTGTAGACATTTTTAGTATTTTTACATCACAAAACCAATGGTGAAAAAGTGCTAGAATCACATGATATTTGGATACTTACATCTTAGACGAAGAACATGAAGACGGTGTATGTCCATCATCGAAAAAACTGTGAAGGATTGACTTTTTCAATGCCATAGGAGGAAATTTCCTCCTATGGCTCCTGAGACCCCGTTTCCTACACATACACACATAGTTGGAAATTCGGAATTGCAGTTTCTTTTTTCTTTTCAACTGATCTGATAAATATTTAATGCTCTCACCATGAAGAGAAAATAGAGGGTAGACAAATAATTTATACCCATGTGTAGTTTCCATATCTACAGAGTGTTTAGCTTTAAAATTGCCATGGAAATATAGATTACCTTTGACCATTTCGATTGTTTCATTCATTCACATGTCTTATGAGCAGTGCTCCTTTTGGTTGTCTATATAAAATTTGAGAGCCTATTTGCATTCTTTGCAGAATGCTTACATTTGGCCAGTTTGACGTATACATCTATTAAAAATACAAGTTTACAAAATTCTAAAGAAAACCAAATGCATCTCCTTATCCATCATGTAAAGCTTAATTGGTTGGTCTTTTTTTAGCTTTATAAGTGCAAGATATGTAGCAAATCCTTTTGATGTACGAAAGTCTCAATTTATCATTTCTATGTTCACTCTATTTGTTTCTCATATGCACTTCATTTCTGGCTATAGGCAAGTTTTTGTTGGAGATGTTGTTATGGTGAAAAACCCCGAGAAGCCTGATGATTTTCTTGTCAGAAGGCTGGCTGCCATTGAAGGCTATGAGATGGTTTCCAAAGACGAGAAAGA
The DNA here is from genome assembly GCA_030015575.1 of Agapanthus africanus. Taxonomy (NCBI): domain Eukaryota; kingdom Viridiplantae; phylum Streptophyta; class Magnoliopsida; order Asparagales; family Amaryllidaceae; genus Agapanthus; species Agapanthus africanus. The sequence continues at coordinate 540,647,439 of CM057346.1, forward strand.
CGAACCCTTCATTTTAGAAAAAGATCAGTGCTGGGTGTTGTCTGACAATGAAGCTTTAAAGGCAAAGGTAGATCTTATTTCTTTGTTCTAGCTGAATTTAAAAACATCTATCTAAATTTTTACTCTGTGTTTGTGATATATGCTTAAAGGCATTTCAAATGCTCATGCTTTCATTTAATTTGATGTTTAGCACTCTCTTCCTTATACTGGAGTTCCTTTAGAAAATTGGATTATATCTTGAGAATCTCATAAACTTTATTTCTTAACTTGAGGCAATGGACTGATTGAACTTGAAAATGCACATACCAACTACAAATAACATATGAAATGAATTTGCAAACATCATCTTATTATGGTTTTTAGTCTGTCCATTTATCTTTAGAGGCACTTCGATTGTCATGAATCAACGAATTGCCAGTATATAATCATTTTGATGAGCTTAAAAATTAATCACAGCCAGCATTTTTTAAGGAAGGAACCATTAAATAAAAACTTTATTTCTTAACCGTGGGAAGTCTTGGCTTATTGTGTTACAAAATACTGAAATAGTATCCAAGGCAAACTAACGCTGGCCAACAGTATAGGAAATTACGTTCCATAGAGAGCTAAGTGTCATGCCATAAAATAAGTGGGGAGCCATCTCATGCGTCCATGGGGGCCACCTCACCTCTAGAAACCCATATTTTCTGGAATCTAGCATGTAAACCGGTTCTCAATGACCTTTTGGCGTCTAGTAGTTTCGGAGAAACTAAAATATAATCGTAGCTAGCAATTTGAGGAAGCATCAGTGGAAAGAACTGCGTCTGTAATAGCTAGCAATTTGAGGAAGCATCAGTGGAAAGAACTAAGTCTGTAAGCATGATCGAAGGGTGGAGAAACTATTTTTTTTTGCCTATTTAGAGCTATGTATAAGGTAACTACAATTATTTAGGACAAGGCTTCAATCACCCCATATAAATATGCATGGTATATCTGTTTATAATAATTTTAAGGCTAAAATGCTGGAAACCTCCCTCGCTTTTGCCTGAAAAGCGAGAAAACCCCATAAACTTGAAAAACATGCACTTCACCCCCAAAACCCTAACGATGTTAACTTTTCCATCCATAGTACTTTTTTATACCAAAAATGCCCCTCTATTAAATTTAATTGACTAACATAATATTTTCTTTTCTTTTTCTTCATTTTTTCCAAATCTTTACTCTCTTGAATCTTTGTTCACTCTTTGGAGGAGAAGAGAAAGGTAGTCGGTGTTTTGCATTACAGATTTTGGGAAAGAAATGAGAAAAAAATTTGGAGAGAAAAATTTAAGGAAAAAGGAAAAAATTGGAGAAGACCGCGGGGGGGGGGGCATTACGGGTAATATACCCCAAATAACTAATGGTGTTAACTTTTTGGGTAAAGTGCATGTATACCAAGTTTAGATGGTTTCCTGCTTTTTAGGCAAAAGGGAGAAGGGCTTCCTGCATTTTAACATAATTTTAATAACAATTTTGTATAGCCTTCCCTCCCAATCCATCCATAACTATATCTTGTTGCAGTGAAAGATGGAAACGAAAAGTCAAAGTGCTACCGCTATTTTTCCATCGAAACAATCTTGTTGGGGTCAAAAATTACACCCCACTGATGAAATCAAAAAGTCAAAGCCAACGCCCGAACAAGTTGGTCCAAACCCAAGCAAGTGGGCCTAAGCCCAACCGGTCCAAGCTCAAGCATGGGGCCGGCCCCATGCCAAGAAAGGAGTAGGAAAATGTTATAAATAAATTTAATGTGTAATAAGTAAGAAATAAATGAGCTAAAGGCCAATTTTTGTAAAGCCAGTGGCTTATATGCAAAGTGTGCACATGGATGTGAGGAAAGGCAAAGCCAATTATGTAAAGCTCAAGAGGCTAAGTACAATGTGTAAGGGTATTCAAACCCACTAAATGAATGAAATGACAAGTTTTCCCATAAAATTGGTTAGGATTTGAGCCTCCATCAAAGAAAGAGACAAGTCTCTTTCTTCTTCATCTTCTTTCTCAAGAAATGTGATCCCCAAAAGAAAAGAGAGTCCCTTTTGGGTGTCTATCATCTCCCATGTCTTTCTCAATACAACTCATCTAAAAAGAATCTCTCTCTTTTGGAAAACTCCATCTTAAGAACTCAAGATCCAAGACCAAAATTAAGAAAATAAACAACTTTTCTTCATCAAACATGAAGAACAAGAGAGGACAAGGATTCTTGGGGTGAAAGCCTATGGCTTTCACCCCGAGTATGCATATTTGAACAAATGAACGAACAAACTAGATGAAAGCCTTGTCCGGTCGGACCTCCCGCGAGATCCATGGGAATATGGTCATAATCTATATCCCTCTTTGGAACTCGCCCATATTCCTCTCTAGAACCCCTCCCTAAAGGGGTTCCTGCTTTTCGAGACCCCCCAAAGGGGGTTCCCTTTTTGGGACCCTTCCCTAAGGGGGTCTCGTCGTCGGGACCCTTCGTGGGGGCCCCGGGACCCCTCATGGGGGCTCTCGGGACCCCTATAGGGTCCTTCCTCCCAGGGTCCCCGCTTTGGAAACCGTCCGAAGGGCCTCGGCCGACACAGGAGTTCACCAAAATACCATTTCCCGTTTTCGGAGCTCCCGAAACACTCAAAACACTTCCCCCTTCAAAAAAAATTCCACGGGGGGTGCTGGCCCCTTAGCCCGCTGATCGGTCAGTGGGACCCTTGTAAACTTCGCGGGGGCCACGATATGTCTAAAGCACCCTCAAAGTTTTCAAAACACAACATGTGCATATTGCACGCTGAGTTCGCATGACCATCATGACCCGTTAATCGGAGGTTCTCTCGCTTGGAATCTCGCCTCAAAGTGAGAGGTAATTAATGGCAGTTTTATCTGCGGCTGCAGGAGATAAAATCCTTACAATCAATAAAACCCTGCTTATTTTAGACAGGAGAAATCTGAACATGCCTGACAAGCGAGCACACCATCTTAACAGGGTGACAAAAAACTCTACAAACCCTTTTTGCGCATTACTATGTTGAAATGGAAGTGGGATAATTTTGAAAAAGAAATTAGAAGAAACATATAACCACTCATAACAATCTGACGTATATTGTCCTCTACACATATGTAGGGTAGAAAGACATGATTCAAATTATAGCCACAAATCTACATGAATGTCTATGTGAACTGTTCAACATACATCTGTTTTCTATGCCGTCAACGTGACAGTATAGTTTCAAAGCAATAACAATTTGCAACCTTTGCTTGTGTCCTCGTTGCATCAAACGGAGAGCTCATGATCAAATTAAGAATGAGCCTGAACTGATTATTTCCATACAATGGATTAACCAAACATTAATTGCCATCTTCAATTCAAATACATTTGCATCAGATATTGGATGAATGAATATGAGACGACTTCCAAATTACAACATTAGAATTAGAAAAACATTGGCGAGAGTTTCATTAGCAACCGTCTTACCTTTGAGTCAATTTAAGTAATTAAGAAGTAATATTCTAAAACCTAATATTACATGTGCATTTCATAACTGCTTTATGTTGAATTGTAATTTTTCATTTAACACATGTAAAAACATTGTCAGTGATTGTGGAGAGACGAGAAACTCCATTTTCAAATAATTAGCAACTTATTTGACTATACCAATTGGGCTCAGTTGGTATCAATTTTATCTCTAATGCGAGAGATTGCAAGTTCGATCCCCGAAAGGGGTTGATTTAAAAAAAACAAAAAAACTTACGACTATGGTTAAGTTTCTTTTTCAGGTTTTGTTTTCTTGAAAAAGCTTGGTATTATTAGTTAATCAAGGTTCAAAAATTAACATGGTAACCAAGAGGGACATAGACATTGGAATCGGTATCCTCGCAATCCTGCAACAAATGACCTAACGATGAAAGGCGCTTGAAAAGTTCAATTGAGTTCCTAACTTTGCCCATGGGCGGTAAGGTGCTTATGGTTTGACAGACTCGCAACAACCAAAGGGCACTCGGCGACTTATTTCGAGCATAAAGAGAGATTTTTTCACATAGCGAGGAAGACTCTTATTAGTAGTCTTTAGGCCCGGCTTCATGCAGGCGAGTTGTAGCCTGTAATTCGAACCGAGGACGAGTTTTAGAGTTAGCTCACTCTCACGGGATCGGTACTCTTAAGGTGACTCGGCTCAAAGATAGTAGTATAAAGTTACTTATTCCCACCCTAATAGATTGTATAAGACGTTAATACTTGCTTACACAACACCTACCCAATCGATTCTTCTGGCTAATAAGCCTATCTTCTCTCCGATCGTGCAATTGAAAGAGTAGAACCCGCCACTTAAACATCTGGTTGAGATCTTTGCCTAATTGTATAAGAATACGCTCGCCTAGCTGAGCTGGCATAAGAACCATCCCTACTGGCTTGTCGGACCTGAATCCATTCTTGTGAAGTGAAGGAGTGAATCCCAAAGTCTGTCAAGAAAGAGAAGAGCGGCGGGACACTTTCTAATGTAAGGGGAGGGCGAACTTCCATTGGGTTTTCAATTCCTATTTCAAGTCTCAATTGTTGTATTTCTCTCTTCCCTACTCGTATTTTACTGGAGGGGATCAAGATTGGGATTGGTAAAGAAAGAGAAGGGTGATACCCTCGGGACCTGAATCGGGGCTGTTTAGATGGAATCAAGGGAGTAATCCGGGTGTTCAGATTTCAGACCGCCCACTGAACTCCCCTGCTTAAGGCTTTGGCCGAAAATCCAGGAGAAAAGACACATCACGAAAAAAGAAGTAAAGAAGCAACTGAAGAAGTTTGCGAATAAAATAAGATGGAGGCTTTAAGGCGTTGCGTTCAGGTGATAGTGTGAAGTGCTGATCCGGGGACGACTTTCTATATTTTTTCAATAAGCGGCAAAAGCAAGGCCTAGCCAAAGCCCGCTTTGTCCAGTGAATAATGAACGCATCGGCAAAAGAACGCTTGATTTTCCTGCCTTAGTGTCGGTCACTCCAGTAACAATCCCCAAATGCTTGTATATTGCTATTGCTTTTGCAAATTAATGCAGTTGCTAAAATTTTGGATATGCGTGCTGATTCATATTCCTAACTCCACTTCTTCAATACTTCACTATGTGATGTTCATGTAGCACGTATTTCTTTTAACATCATTATTCGTTTTGATAGAATATTCTTCCATATGAAATGTGGATAGCGTACACTATCTCTCGACTTTTCCCACTTTATAAATAATACGAACTAAATTGTCTCTATGGTCAAACAACAATTTCTAATACTCTAGAAGAATTGTTGATTGTGCTCATTTATATACTCTTTCGATGTCATACATATGTTTTAACATACATCCCCACAAAATGCATAATAATCTCTAGTTTTTTTTACTGATTTTTATGTCTCCTAGAGTTATCCAAGAAATTAAATTAGACCGGGGAATCAAATTTCATCGTTTTTTCTCCATCCACTCGCACTCTCCGGTCACCGTCTGCAAAGAGTTGTCTTTCCCTATGTTATTATCTATAAAGCATGGATACTTGTATATGCCTCATGAGTCGTCCCCGATCACGTGTCAGAGTCCGAAACTCGCAGAAACTTTCATAGTTTTTCGGATTCTCTCGGACTTGTAAATGTCTCATCAAGCTTTTTCGAATCAACGCATCTTCTCTCTCGAAAATTAAGACTCAAAGGTTTGAAAGTGCATCGAATATCTAATATAATACCATTATTTATTTATATTATTATATATTAGCATGTATACCTTAAAATATATTCATATTTAGATAAATTAAAATCGATATAAATACGTATCCCGTATCCTAGGTTTTTGGAAAATTGTGAATCCGTGAATCTCGTATCCGTATCTGAATCTGTGCTACATAGGGAATCATAAATTGTTAAATCGTTAATAAATTGCGATTTGGAATCCCAATTCGGGAACACTCGCGCTCCGGATGGGAAGAATCACCGCTCCGATCAAAACTCAAGTTAAATGGGGCATATAATTAGGGTTTTATTAGATTATACTAAAAATATTTATTTTTTAGGAAAATAAATTGAATTATTTTTATGTATATCATACACAAATACACATATATACAAACGGTCCAAGAATACTTTCTTTTTTAGAGGTACGTTTTCCATCCCATACAAGCATATGGAAGACCATCCTTATCGTATCACGTTTCACAACAAGTGGTGTTCCATGTTCCTGTTTTTGTTTTTGCTTTCCAAAACGTTCCGCGTTCAGGTAACATTGGTCTTTCCTCACTTTTCAATTACATATTGGTTATCGTAAGGTGAATAGTGTCATTGCCAGTCATATCCAATCAAAAATTGTTTGGGATCGCAAAGATGTTAGGTATTTATGTGGGATACTGACCAACTGGATATATAATTTCCAAATCATTGAAATAAAGATTAAGTTGACATGCAGAAATCAAATATTTTACAGAAGGATAAATATGGGTGGATTAGAAAACAAATCTCAACCGACATAGAAGGCGTTTTCTCATATGGCGGCACAAAATATATAGATATCAATATTTATTGGACGATCAACACCTTTCCTGCTGATCTACATGATCTATACAACTTATATAAATTAAAATTCTAGTGATTTTCATGCTATTAGCCCTCTTAAAAATTGAATGCAAAATAAGTAGTTTTTCGGCAATTGAACATTTCATACATTTAGTTTTATGAGCAAAAAGCTTAGAAATCACATGAACTTTGGTAAGACTGTTCTAAATCTTGAAGCTTAATACGCATGGTGCTTATAATTAGAGTTTTGGCTGATAAGTTAGTTTTTTTGACTGTATTACGGGCAAATTTTCTCCCGTGGCATATGAGATTTCATGAATGCAACCCCAAAAAGAAATTAAGAAAATTGATATTTGGCTAAAAAAAATCATACAAAAAGGAAAAAAGAAGATGACATGATTACCGTTAACATAGAGACATCCCTAACTCTTGAACTGTGCTAAATTGACAAAAAAATTCTGGTGCCCGACCCTAATAATATGCGGTAGATGCTTTGTTTTGTTGGTTTTCGCGACTTTGAATTGCGATTGTAGGACTCTAAAGTAGGCATACAAATTGAAATTTCATGTGGGCTATGTTTGTAATTGTAGGGAACATATAAAGCTAAAATTGAAATTTCATCTGGGTTCTGTTTGCGATTGTAGTAACATATTAACTATTAAACCTAAGCATGTACAATTCGTAAAACTTGCTAAAAGTTTCTATTTTAAGTAAGCAATAGGCCTGCAACAGATCGATCACCATGTAGAACCGTGTACTAACCTTATAAACAATATTTTATTTCCCTATTGCTGCATGAGTAATTAGGGGTAGATGCAGAAATTTTTACCAAAGGGCGCACCAAACAAAGCAAGATTATGTTAAAAAATCAAAATAAATATTATATAAAAATTGTTAAATAATTTAAAAAGTAGCAACAAAATTTTAAATTTACTTAAAAAAATAGAGAACTTTTTCGTTACAAAGGAAAAGTTCATTTAAATTTCTTCACAATCAAATATAATATAATTCAAAAATTAATTGTGTAGCAAGTGAGAACTGAAGACTTTTTGTTGGGAAACAAAACCCATTACAACTTAAGCTAAAACTCACCATTGCTTTTATTTTTGCCATATATATATTATATATATGTACAAAAAAATTCCAACACTTGTTATAATCAATATTTCTCTCTTGCTCTCGATATAGAATAATGTAAAAAAGAGGCCCTATGAGGTTTTTCGTTAGGTAGCTTAAAAAAACTACACCCTCCACCATTTTATTCGACGATCGGCATCCATCATTATCTTTATCATCTAAGATGTGGATACATCATATTTCATGTGATTCTACAGCCTTTTTACCGTTGATTTAGCAACGTAGAAAGTTCTATTGTCGGTAAATCGTTAATTTTGCATCTACTAAATCAATGATGAAGTGTTGAGAATTTACTCCTACGGCGTCGAAAAAATACACCCTCCATGGTTTTTTTTGACGATTGGCATCTATTGTCATCTTTATCATCTAAGATGTGGATACACCAAATTTCATTTGATTCCAATACTTTTTCATCTTGATTTAGTGGGTGCAAAATTAACGGTTTACCGACAATATAACTTTTTACATTGCTAAATCAACGGTGAAAAGGCGGTAGAATCTCATGGAATTTGGTGTATCCATATCTTAGATGATAAAGATGCTGGGTGCCGATCGTTGAATAAAATATTTGAAGGTTATTTTTTTGTATGAGGAAACGGGTTATCGGCTAGTAGCTGATATAAGAAATGTCAGTTAGCATATTTCATAGTCCAATCCAACCCTCAAATCGTTGATATATTCCGGTCATCTTGTTTAATATATGGAGTGATGTATGTGTGAAATTTTGGTCGATTTGACACCTGTCTTCTATCAAGTATCCCCGATGTATGACATTTTTTTGTGTTTAAAAACCATCCATTTTTGACATGCTTGATCCGTCACTTGTAATGCATTAAATTGATCAAAATTTCACACATAGATCACTTCATGTGTAGAATAAGATAACCGGAGTGGATTGTTGATTTGATGGTCAGATTGAGCCAACTCTAGGTGCTAGCTAACGGTTTAATATCAGCTAGTAGATGATAACCCGTTTCTTCTCTCTTTATATATATATATATATATATATATATATATATAGGGGATTGATCGATTGCAAATCGGTCCGTGTTTTGTAGAAAAGGGAACTCTTGGTCTACGGCATATTTTAACGATCCGAGTCGTTCAAGTTGATCATGCTACCCTCAAGTGTATGTGTATGAAAAATTAAAGGATTTGAAGACCTCTAATCTATGCATCGGATGAAGTTTATGTTGCATTGTCGAAAGACGTTCATTTTTGCACCTAGCGATGCATAGGTTAGAGTTTTTCAAATCCTTTGATTTTTCATACACGTACATTTGAGGGTAAAGTTATCAACTTGAACGGCTCATATTGTTAAAATATGCCGTGTGTGTGTATATATATATATGCCGTGTGTGTATATATATATATGCCGTTAAAATATATCATTAAAATATGCCGTATGTGTGTGCGCGTATATATATTAAGAGAGAATAATGGAGGAAAGGTGCCATAGGAGAAAATTTCCTCCTATGGCATCAAAAAAATGTTCGCGATGTTTTCGACGATCGGCACCCATCATCATATATCATATAAGATGTGGATACCCCAAGTGATTTCATCAATTTTTCACCATTGATTTAATGGGTGCAAAATTAACGAAGTGACAATAGAACTTTTTACATTGCGAATTCAACGATGAAAAAGTGGTGAAATCATATGAAATATGGTGTATCTACATCTTACATAATAAAGATGATAATGATGGATGCCGATCGTCGAAAAAAATAATGGAGGATATAGATTTTTGGCGCTAACTAACGAAAAAGCCTTCTAGGGTCTCTTTTCTTCATTATTCTCATATATATATGTTACGTCCCGCTTTCCAAAATACGAAAATTTCGGGACGTAACAAAACCGGCCATGCTACGCACGATAACAAAATATCCTCCTATAGTCACATTACGGTTGTCTATCAGTAATCAAGAACAATAATATAACTGTCTATCTGTAAACATGTCCAATAGCCATAAACAATAACATGAAATAGTACCGGAAGCAATAAAAATCTAAAGAATAACTAACCATCAATAAGAGCTATATCAGTGAGATGGCTCTCACTGATCGGCGATTCTGTCGAAGTACTTATGTGCTAAGTCAAGTATCTGGGCCATGCAAAACCCAGACATTTGTGTGTCGTAAATATCATGATAATAGAATAACCAGAACAGTGTGCTATATAGGATGTCACATGCAGAATAAGGTGTATGTATAAAAAAACAATCACAGATGTTATAACATGCTATATGTATGTCACGTGTATCCTAAAATCTGTATTTCTAAGTTATCTATAACGGTATTTGAAATCAATTAATATAATTCTCATCATAACTCAATAGTATCCCGTGCGTGCCCGGAACCATGGTCATGATTCTTGGGGCTGAATTTGAGACGTGCCGCTAGGCAGTAAAATAATGTCATGTATAGATGAATGGTGTCAGCATTATCATTCTGGAGCCCGAAACTTGTATCGACTGACCAGTCTCTAGAAAGTAGTGAACCGTTGACTTATAAGTCGGATTTCATTCTTGATTTTCCTTTTTCTCTAGGTTTCATGTTTTAGTCAGGTATCAATAGAATGTCTACCTAATGCCAACACAGGAACAATCGTGAACATGTTTTGTCTAGCAAGATAACAAATCAGGTCAATCAGGATAACGGGTTAATATTGTTGGTATCGGTAGCCAATACAGGTAACAGGTAGAAGAATATAATAACTATATGTATATATCATAAATATGTATAAACTGGTATATGTAAACTAGCATGTTGCAAGTTAAGACTTTCATACCTTGTATATTATAAAACTGATAAACATTAAATAACTACGGTGTATAAATTATATAAATATACTTGTATGATAACCATAATAATAATACGGCATCATATAAGTAAATTGTGTAAATCATAGCATATAGCAAGTTGTAAACTTGTCTCAAAACAAACGCGATAAACGGAAGCAATACGACGCTATACAAACCAACGCCAAGTTATCATAGCTCGGTTAAGGTTGTATGGTGCGGCTGGAGTTGCGTCGGCGAGGATGGATGTGGGCTTGAATAACGAAAAAGGAGAATATATAAATTGACGAGAGAGGGATTTAGTTAGAGGAGAGAGTTTTCTGATTTATAAAATGTAAAGTGTATTATGTATATATATAGTATAGTTTATATTAGGTTATAAATATATATTATAGTTTAATACTGCTAAAGATAATAGCAAACTACACTCCATCTCTACCAAAATCTCACAAAAATATATTTTGTAAAATAACACTTATACGTAATGTTTTAAACCATAATGCAATGATATGACTTAGATAAATTATACCCCCTTAATATAAGATTAAAAATGATTTTTAATGTATTATAATTTTAAGAATATTTGATATCTAGTTTTTATAATATTTAAACGTAATAGATAAAATCAAAATAAAATATAGGATGATTAACCATGTGATGACAGTTAGCAAAATATAATTTATTCGTAATTTATGGCTACTAAAAGATATATGATAATCTAGATATAAGATATATATATATATATATATATATATATATATATATTAGATTCACATAGATTCAGTTTACTGGTAAATATCAGATATAATGTAGCACCGTACTGGATTTCACACACGCGGGTCGGGTCGGATAACTACCTCTGCTGTTTGAATCGATCGCAACCTAAATAGATAAAATATAAGACAATTTAAAATACCAATTACTATTGTATAACCATACTAGGGTGTTACATTATACCCAACTACAAAAGAATTTCGTTCTCGAAATTCACGAAACAAGAAAAGATAAGACCAATATGGATATAAGGAAAGAGGTATGGAATCTTTTGTCGAATCTCGTCTTCACATTCCCAAGTAGATTCTTCATGCGAACGATTTCTCCACCATGAAACAAGTACCAAAAGGATTACTTTATTCTTTAGAACCTTTTTCCGTCGATCTACAATAGTTATCGGTTGCTCTTTATAAGTCAAATCCTCCCTTACAGTTGATTCCGAGTGATCAAGGACGTGCGTCTCATCTCGAACGTTTTTGCGAAGTTGAGATGCATGAAACACGTCATGAACACCCGCCAAAGATGGTGGTAAAACCAATCGATAAGCTATCTCTCCAACTCGCTCAATGATATCGAAAGGCCCCACGAATCGAGAACTAAGTTTGCATCGACTATCAAATCGGATTACTACCCTAGTCGGTGATATCTTTAAGAACGCAAGATCACCAACAACAAAGGTCTTCTTTCACTTTCAGCCCAACTTTTCTATCGATCTTGTGCCACCTTCATATGATTACAAATCAAGTTAACTTTCTCCACAGTTTGCATAATGAGTTCGGGTCCAACAATCGTTTTTCTCTAACATCGTCCCAACAAATAAGCGAGCGACACTTACGACCGTACAATGCTTCGAATGGAGCCATCCGTATAGTCGCCTGAAAATTGTTGTATGAAAACTCCATTAAATGTAAATGGTCCTCCCATGAGTTCTTGAAGTCCAACATGCAAGCTCTTAATATATCTTCAAGAGTTTGGATCGTTCTCTCGGACTGTTTGAGGATGATAGGCCGTACTAAATTTCAAGCGAGTTGCCAAACTTTCTTGTAGACTCCAAAAATGTGATAGGAACCGAGTGTCACGATTTGAAACAATACTCACCGGTACCTCGTGCAATCTCACAATCTCCTGCATGTGCCGCTCTGTCAAAGCCTCCGTCGACTGTCCAACTCGAAATGGTATGAAATGAGCTGCCTTTGTTAGTCGATCGACAATCACCCAAATTGTGTTATTGTCCTTTGGACTCCGTGGTAAGGCTGCCATGAAATTCATGGTTATATGTTCCCACTTCTACCGAGGAATCGGAAGTGGCTGCAACAAACCAGCTACCCTCTGATGTTCAGTCTTGACTTGCCGACACATCAAGCACATCGACATGTAACGAGCAATCTCTTTTTTCATGCCTTACCACCAAAAGTGTTGTCGCAAATCTCTATACATTTTCGTGCTATCTGGATGCACTGAATATGCGGAACTATGAGCTTTCTTCACGACTTATTCACGAACATTTCCTTTAGGTACACATAAACGACTTCCATATCTTAGTGAACCGTCTTCATGAACCAATAAATCTGTTCGAAGTCCCGCTTTCACTTGTCCCCGAAGTTTCTGTAATCTAGGATCGTGTAACTATGCTGCCTTAATGCTATCAATCAAGAATGACTGAACTTGCAACTGCATGATCTGTCTCGAAGAATCTGGTGGTACCAGTTCTAATTCGAATATCTGAAAATCTGCTATAATTTCCTTCTATGCAGTCAACGTCCATATTGCTAGCAACCGACCGAAAGAATCCGGTACTACATTAACTTTTCCCGGATGGTAATTTAGATCAAGATCATAGTCAGCCATCAGTTCTAACCATATACGCTGCCTCATATTGAGCTTTTTCTGTGTAAATACATACTTTAAACTCTTGTGATTAGTGAACACCTCTATCCTATCGTCCAAAAAGTAGTGACTCCAAATCTTCAGCGCAAAAATAACTGCTGTTAGCTTTAAGTCATAAGTTGGATGTTCTTTTCATGACTCTTCAATTGCCTCGACGTATAGGCTACAATTTTTTCACGCCGCATCAAAACGCATCCCAATCCTTTGCTAGATGTGTCGCTATGAATAACTAATCCTCCGGAACCACCTGACACCGTTAAAATAGGAGTGGTTGTCAATCTTTGTTTCAGCGCTTCAAAATCCCACGCACATTTCAGTCCAAACAAACGGCACCCCCTTTCGTGTTAGCTTGGTCAAAGGTTCTGTTATCCGAGCGAAGTTCTCCACAAACCTTCTATAGTATCTAGCAAGCCCAGGGAAACTTCTGATCTCCCCTAAATTCTTTAGAATTGGCCAATTGTGAAGAGCTGCAATCTTTTCGGGGTCAACTGCAATTCCATCTCCGGATACAACTTGACCCAAGAACTTCACTTCTTCGAACCAAAACTCGCACTTGCTCATCTTAGCTTATGACTTTTCTTGTCTCAACGTCTGCAGTGCTATTCTTGAGTGCTCTTCATACCTTTGCTTGCTCCTCGAATTAACCAGAATGTCATCAATGAATACTACCACGAACTGATCTAAAATGGCGAAAAGATCCGGTTCATCAAGTCTATAAATATCCCCAGTGCGTTAATAACTCCAAATGACATCACTAAATACTTGTAATGCCCATATCGAGTTCGGAACATTGTCTTGCAAATGTTTTCTTCTTTCACCCGAAGTTTATGATACCCTGATCGTAAATCCAATTTCGAGAATACTCTTGCGCCACTGAGTTGATCGAATAATTCACCTATGCAAGGGATTGGGTATTTATTCTTAATAGTCATCCGATTTAACTCTTGATAGTCGATGCACATACTCCGCGTGTCATCTTTCTTCTTGACTAGAAGAACTGGAGCTTCTTATGGTGAACCATTGCTGCGAATCCAACCCTTCTCTAATAACTTAGAAACTTGTCTCTTTACCTCTTTCAGTTCCACCGGTGCCATCGGATAAAAGCGTTCGAATTAGCGCTGCTGCAGGAATAAAATTAATCGTGAACTCTACATTTTGTTTAGACGATACATTCGAGATTTTCTTGAACACATCCATGAAATCCCGAACTACCATCAGCGCTTCATCAGCAATTTGTCCATGAGCTTCACCTTTGAGTACACGCAAACAGCTCCCTTTATCATGAATTTACAAGTTTGTTCTACGACTTGTGGGTTGCTAGCCTACCAGACTACCGCTGCGCTACTCGAATAAATTGAGGCGCCGGTCAGAACTTCTTCAATCAAACATTGTATATCTGATCGGCCTTGAAGCGGTCTGTACCAGCTTCCGCTGGGGTTAATCTCGAACTACTGCAATCTTCATATGCTCTCTTGTGTTTCTCTTTATTCTTCGAAATGCAAATGGACCCGTCACTACAGGACAGGGGAAAGATATAACGCGGTTGTTAGATTCAAGTTTGCGATAAGACATAAATTCGTTAGCAATGAAACCGAGAGAAAACAAAGTAGCACAACAAACTTTAGTCAAGAAAATGAATCGAAATAGAACTCCAGGTTACCTAAATAAAGTACCGCATTGTAACCTTGCCGTGATATATAATTACAATCACATAACTCAATCCAAGTCATCCAAATCCTATTATCAGAATCGAAGGAATAAGGGGGGAGAAATAATAAGGAATCAGGAGGATTCTAAGTTGATAAGCAATGTCATTTCCATATCGTCGAGATAAAAGAGCTTGGAAAGATAAGATTCAAGAATTTCAATGACAAGACAATAATGTGGTAGGACATGTTTCTAATATTCTGGGTGTTAAGGACAATGTATTGGGTACCATACCCAACTACAAATTGAGCCAAGCCTCAGCTAACCTAAAACCTATGGCTCTGATACCAACAAAACCTTGTCACGTCCCGCTTCCCAAAATACGAAAATTTCGGGACATGACAAAGCCAGCCATGCTACCTACGGTAATAAAATATCCTCTCATAATCACATTACGACTGTCTATCAGTAATCAAGAATAATAATATAACCGTATATCTCTAAATATGTCCAATAGCCACAAACGATAACAGTAAATAGTAGCGGAAGCAATAAAGATCCAAAAAATAACTAATCATCAATAAGAGCTATATCAGTGAGATTGTCCTCACTGATCGGCGATGCTGTCGAAGTACTCACGTGATAAGTCAAGTATCTGGGCCATGCAAAATCCAGACGTCAGTGCGTCATAAATATCATGATAATAGTAATAACCAGAACAGTGTGCTATACATGATGTCACATGCAAAATAATGTATAAATATAAACAAACAATCATAGATGTTATAACATCATGCTATCGGTATGTCACGTATATCTTAAAGTCTGTGTTTTTAGGTTATCTATAACGGTATTTGAAACCAATTAATGTAATCCTCAGCGTAACTCAATAGTATCCCGTGCGCACAGTTACATAATTCGTGAATAATTCGGCGAACTCGCGAATTATTCGTGAATTTTCGATCGGCCGATTAATTCTCCGATTTAATTGCCACTGGCGAACGCTCCGAATAATTCGTGAATTGTTCGCGAGTAATTCAAATAAACAACGAATAATTCACAATATCAAAACCCAACACTTCATATATTAATTTCTTGCTCGAAATCCTTCCCGAACATTTCCCGAATACTTGCCGAATCTTTCCCGAATACCTGCCGATTTTTTCCGAATAGTTTCCCGAATCCGAATTTTCGACCTCGCTGAATAATCCCCTAACGACGAATTTGTGACTATGCCCGTGCGTGCCTGAGACCACGGTTATGATTCTCGGGGCTAAATCTGAGACGTGCCGCTAGACAGTAAAACAATGTCATGTATAGATGAATGATGTCAGCATTATCATTTCGGAGCTCGAAGCTCTTATCGACTTATCAGTCTCTAGAAATTAGTGAACTGTTGAGTTACAAGTCGGTTTTTATTCTTGATTTCCCCTTTTCCTCAGATTTCATGTTCTAGTCAGGTATTAATAGAATGCCTACCTAATTCCAATACAAGAACAATCATGAACAAGTCTTGTCTAAAAAGACAACAAGTCAGGTCAATCAGGATAACGAGTTAATATTGTTGGTATCAGTAACCAATACATGTAACATGTATAAGCAATATAATAACCATATGTATATGTCATAAATATGTATAAACTGGTATATGTAAACTAGCATGTTGCAAGTGAAAACTTGCATACACTGTATATTATAAAACTTATTAACGTTAAATAACTACGGTGTATAAATTATATAGATATAATAATAATAATAATACGACAACATATAAGTAAATTGCGTAAACCATAACATGTAGCAAGTTATAAACTTGTTTCGAAACAAACGCGATGAACGGAAGTAACACGATACTATACAAATCAACACCAAATTATGATGGCTCGGTTAAGGTTCTAGGATGCTTGCTAGAGTTGCGTCGGCGAGAATGGATGTGAGCTTGAAGAACGAAAAATGAGAATATATAAATTGATGAGAGAGAGATTTAGTTAGAGGAGAGAGAAAGTTTTCTGTTTTATAAAATGTAAAGTGTATAATAGTATATATATAGTATAGTTTATATTAGGTTTTAAATATATATTTTAGTTTAATACTGCTAAAGATAATATCAAACTACACTCCGTCTCTACCAAAATCTCACAAAAATATATTTTGTAAAATAGTACTTATACGTAATGTTTTAAACTAAAATGCAATGATATGACTTATATAAATTATACCCCCTTAATATAAGATTAAAAAGGATTTTAAATGTATTATAATTTTAAGAATATTTAATATTTAGTTTTCATAAGATTTAAACGTAATAGATAAAACCAAAATAAGATATGGGATGATTAACCATGTGATGACAGTTAGCAAAATATAATTTATTCTTAATTTGTGGCTACTAAAAGATATATGATGGTCTGGATATATGATATATATTATATTAGATTCACATATGTTCAGTTTACTGGTAAATATAAGATATACTGTTGCACCATACTGGGTTTTACACATGCGGGTCGGATCGGATAACTAGCTCTACTATTCGAATTAATCGCAACTCAAATAGATAAAATATAAAACACAATTTAAAATACCAATTACTATTGTATAACCATACTAGGGGTATATATATATATATATATATATATATATATATATAAGAGCATGCTAGGGCTTTTTTCTTCTATGGCGTTGAAAAATACACCCTCCATCCTTTTTGCCGACTATCGGCACACATCATCTTCATCTTCATCATTTAAGATGTGGATACACCCGATTTCATATGATTCTACCATTTTTCACCATTGATTTAGTGGGTGAAAAATTAACGGTTTACCGACAATAGAATTTCTTACATTGCTAATTCAACGGTGAAACTGTGGTAGAATCACATGAAATTTAATGTATCCGCATCTTAGATAATAAAGATGAAGATGATGAATGTCGATCGTCGGAAAAAATCATAGAGTATTTTCTCGACGCCATAGGAGGAAATTATCTCCGATGACATCTTTTCTCCATTATATATATATATATATATATATATATATATATATAAGAGTAATAAAGAAAAGAGGCCCTGAGATGTGGATAAAAAAAATACACGCCCCATTTTGTTCGGCGATTGGCACCCAGCATCTTCATCATCTAAAGATGTGGATACACCAAATTTCATGCGATTCTACCACTTTTTCACCGTTGAACTAGCAATGTAAAAAGTTCTATTGTCAGTATTGTCAGTAAACTGTTAATTTGCACCCACAAAATCAATGGTGAAAAAGCGGTAGAATCACATGAAATTTATTGTATCCACATTTTAGATGATGATGAATACCGATCGTTGGAAAAAATCATGGAGGGTGTATTTTTTCGACGCCATAAGAGAAAATTCCCTCCTATGGCATCTCTTTCTCTCTATATATATTTGAGTGGGGGCGGTGTGCCCCCTTTGGGCTCTTATTGGATCAGCTCGTGGGTATTAGTTAGTTAATAGGAAGGCTGCTAATCTCTCCATGCACAAATTTAGCTAGTTTCATTCAAATGTTTTCTTTTTCCTTAAATTGCAGGAAGCGATGGACAGCCGATTGTTTGGACCTGTTCCTATGAGCAACATTGTTGGCCGGGTTATATATGCTCTCCGATCCGCTGTCGATCATGGACCTGTGCAAAACAGGTACCTCTCTGACTCGAAATATATTTTCACGTGTTATGACATTCTACCCTTCAAATTGATATTCATCTCCAATTAATTCTGGATTATGTTGCAGTCATTTGGCAATGAACAACGATACATCGGTGTTGGCGGTGGAGTTGGATGTGGATGAGATGGCAAGAAGCAACAAAGTATAGTTTGTGGTCGAAAGTGTTCTCTCCGATAAACTTCTAGTGTTTTACATTCACCAGGGTGTGTTCCTCCTGAGAGAATGTACTATCAAGGACCGCTAGCATCAGTGTTTATCTATGGTTTCAGGGATTAAGTTATCGCGATTCTCTTGGTCCAGTTTAGTGTTTCAAATCAACTGACATATTATAATTGTTGTATAATCTCTCTTTTCTTCAGTGAGTTGAGTGGGTGATCAGGGCCGCAAATAAACTATCGACTGTAGTTGCTGCCTGTGCTTGAATTCCTAAATTGATTTGATTTAGTTCCAGTGTTTGAGCTATGATTCAACATTAATTTACCAGCGTTCTTTCTGCACTTTATGCCTGTTTAGTTTTTATTGTATGGGGATTTATTTTTTGGGTGTTGAGCAAATTATTATGCCTTCTATCAAACCCTTTTCAGTTGATGGGCACGGGCTTTTTATTATTTGGCAGTAATATTGAGGTTGAGTGAAATTTATGTATAGAGAAACTAAAGAGCCCGTACCTTGTGTGAGATTAATATCCATTTATTTTGGACAGAAACAAAGAAACTGCAAATTTACTGAGATGGTAAGATCTCGCAAGTGCCAAAAATCCTGTTGTCACTGTCTTAACCATGGTCGTTGTCTCGTCTCCACCATGCCATTCATCACCATTGCCCGTCTCCACCATGCCATTCATCACCATTGCCACCGCTACCGCTCCCTTTGACATTGCTGTGGGCATTGTGTCCCTCACTTCGCCATTGTAGCCTCGGCCACCGCTGTCTTAGCTAATGTTGTTGGCTCTATTGTCTCAGCCAATCTCTCTTTTGCTATTGTTAGGTTGCACAAATTATATATTTTTTGTCTCAGCCAATATCTCTTTGCTATTGTTAGGTTGCACAAATTATATATTTGGAAGACGCAACATTTCTTATAATCAGATGATTGAGAGTCTTAATACTCAAATTTCCGGCAAATGTTTTTGGAGAGGAACATATTAAAATAGAGATTTTAAAGGGTATTTTTTAAAAAATGGTAAATTGTCAAAAAGCCCTCGGCCAATTTTCCCTCTGTCAAAAAATCCTGGGGCCTTTTGCTGCTGTTAAAAAACCTCTGCGCCCCAATTAAAACCCCATTTATACCAGTTGCCTGTAATATCTAAGTAGTTGCTTGTAATATCTAAACAGCTGCCTGTAATATCTAAGCAGTTACAGTTGCCTGTAATATATAAGTAGCTGCATGTAATATCCAAGTGGTTGGAGACAACACAAAGCTCTAAATGAAATACATGGGTTTTTTTAATAAAGATTTTGAACTTAATCAGGGGCTTTTAAACAACTCCCGAGCGGGCCCGGGGCTTTTCAACAATTTACCCCGAAAAGACCTAACCAGACGGGCCTTCTCAAGTCCATAACTATTCGGATCCACATTTTTGCCATATTACCTCCTCCCCGCTCCCCGCACTCTGTGAGAAAAGCTCACTGCTCATATCCGAACCCTAGAAATAAAAAAAAAACCCTAAATTTCCCAGAAATTCGAAGCCCTAGAGGGATCAAAAAGCCCTAGAAGAAACCTTGCATTATCCAAGAGGAGGCGAATCGAAGCGAATCGAATCAGAGAAGGGGTTCAAGATGAGGATCATGATTAAGGGTGGCGTTTGGAAGAACACAGAGGATGAGATCCTCAAAGCGGCGGTTATGAAGTATGGGAAGAATCAGTGGGCTCGCATCTCTTCCCTCCTCGTTCGCAAGTCAGCGAAGCAGTGCAAAGCCAGGTGGTACGAGTGGCTCGATCCCTCCATCAAAAAGGTATCTTTTTTTTCCATCCTATTCTAATGATTTGGGGTTGTTTATGTTGACAAGCATTGGAGTAAAGTATTTTGATTTATAAAACTTTGAAGGATGCCCTAGCTTCTAGTTGATAGTTCTGTAGGAAATATAAGTTTTATTATTAATTTTCATGTTTGAAAAAGCGGTAAGAATCCAATATTAATTTTCTTCTTTGTTGAATTATAATATATGAAGTAGTCCTGAAGTTGAGAATCTAACAAATTTTTTTTGAGAATAATCTCATATATATAATTACTTAAACTGAACACCAAGTTCCTAATTTCGCCATGGCTGGCTTTGGGCTTGTAGTTGAGATAACAGAAGTTATAAAAAATTCACTCGTATCTTATTTATCTAAATTCTATAGAGAGCAAAGAAATAGAGCTTGGATAACTATTAATTCTAGCTGAAACAAAACTTAGTACTTAGATAATTGGAGTATTTTTTTATATTAAAAAGTGGATTAGAGCCACTCGATTGGGCCAAAGTAGTGCTATTTTGGTTCAAACTTAACTACTTTAATAAATATCTTAAGTGCCGTCTCTAAAAATAGCTTATGACGGTATTATGTCAAGCGCTTTGTTTCCAGTGTTATTCCCAGTCTAAGAAAACAAAAATTTATTTAACTTTTGTTTTTTTCCCCAGACGGAGTGGACTCGGGAAGAAGATGAGAAATTGCTCCATCTTGCGAAACTCATGCCTACTCAGTGGAGAACAATTGCTCCGATTGTGGGCAGGACACCATCTCAGTGCCTTGAACGATACGAGAAACTACTTGATGCGGCTTGTGCAAAGGACGAGAACTATGAAGCAAATGATGACCCACGGAAGCTACGTCCTGGAGAGATCGATCCTAACCCTGAGTCGAAACCAGCACGTCCGGATCCTGTTGATATGGATGAAGATGAAAAAGAAATGCTCTCAGAAGCACGGGCTAGGTTAGCCAACACTAGGGGCAAAAAGGCAAAGAGAAAGGCTAGGGAGAAACAACTTGAAGAGGCGAGGAGGCTTGCCTCTTTGCAGAAGCGAAGAGAACTGAAGGCAGCTGGCATTAATACCAGGCATAGGAGGAGAAACAGGAAGGGAATAGATTACAATGTGGAAATACCATTTGAAAAGAGACCTCCACCGGGGTTTTTCGATGTTGTAGGTGAGGAGAGACCATTGGAGCAAATCAAGTTCCCAACCACCATAGAGGAGCTCGAAGGCAGAAGGAGGGCTGATATAGAAGCACAATTAAGGAAGCAAGATATCGCAAAGAACAAAATCGCACAAAGGCAAGACGCTCCTTCTGCAATATTGCAAGCGAACAAGCTTAACGATCCTGAAGCAGTTAGAAAAAGGTCAAAGCTGATGCTTCCAGCACCGCAGATCTCCGATCAAGAATTAGAAGATATAGCAAAGATGGGTTATGCAAGCGATCTTATTTCTGGGTCTGAGGAGCTTAGCGAAGGAAGTGGGGCCACACGTGCGCTTCTTGCTAACTACTCTCAGACTCCGAGAGAAGGAATGGCACCCATGCGGACCCCACAGAGGACCCCAGCAGGAAAAGCAGACGCTATTATGATGGAGGCTGAGAATCTTGCTCGGCTGAGAGAGTCCCAGACACCACTTTTGGGTGGGGAGAACCCTGAGCTGCACCCATCAGATTTTTCCGGAGTCACCCCTAGGAAAAAGGAGATTCAAACTCCGAATCCCATGGCAACTCCTTTGATCAGTCCGGGACCTATGGGCCTTACCCCTAGAATCAGCATGACTCCATCTAGAGAAGGGTATTCTTTTGGTGCAACACCAAAGATGACCCCTTTTCGAGACCAGCTCCATATAAATGAAGATATTGAAATGCATGATAGTGCAAAGCTTGAGCTCCATAGACAGGCAGAGTTGAGAAGAAATTTGCGTTCTGGATTAACTAACCTCCCCCAACCTAAGAATGAGTATCAGATAGTTATTCAACCCATTCCAGAGGAGAATGAAGAAGCAGAGGACAAAATTGAAGAGGATATGTCAGACAAAATAGCTAGAGAAAATGCCGCGGAACAGTTCAGACAAGAAGCCTTGCTCAGGAAGAGATCAAAAGTACTTCAGAGGGAGCTTCCAAGGCCACCTTCTGCCTCCTTGGAACTTATTAGGAGTTCATTGATACAGAAGGATGAAGACAAGAGCTCCTTTGTTCCTCCAACTTTGTTTGAACAGGCTGATGAAATGATAAATAAGGAGCTTCTTGCGTTGCTAGAACATGACGATGCAAAGTATCCACTTGAAGAAAAAGTCGAGAAGGAAAGAAAGAAAGGGGGAAAGCGAGTGGTTAATGGGAAAAGTTCTGTTCATGTACCTGAAATTGAAGATTTTGAGGAGAATGAACTACAAGAGGTATGCTGCATGTGCCATCATAAGTGTAGATGTTGATATTGTTAGGGATCGATCCTAGGCTCACGACATTCGCGGACCGCGGATGAATAACAAAACAAAATTTTAACTAATATAGAACCAATCCATATCCTAGAATCATCAAATACACAGCAATTGCACACACTAGAAAAACCTAGAGAGCAAGTCAAGTGGAAACAACCTTTGTAGCGTGCCCGATTGCTTATCGGAAGACCCTCACAAGACTTTTGAGCTCCCGAAAGTGTCTGCAAGACGACCGCCTAGCCGTAGACGATCCGCGGTGAAAAGAGACCACCCGAAGCTCTATCTCCATCTTCAAGTGGAGAAACTCCCTCAAGTGACGTGCTAAGTGTAGAGGGAGGTGTTGTGGTAAATGGGTACTCTATTTTTCCAATTCCATCTCATTTGCAACACTTGCCATTAGAGTAGAGAGCAAGCTTAAAACTTGAAAGGAAGAAGAATATTAGATGGCTTAGGAAAAAGAATTCGCCACACGTTTTTGTTTCTCATTTGGATTTATTATGAGACAAGCCTCATCCCTTTCTCTCCTCTTTGTTGTCACACAAAGAGAGAGAAAGGGGGCCCCACCATTAATTGTTATATATATATATATATATATATATAACAAAAAGAAAGTGGGAATATATATCAAATATATATTTATCTAATGAGAACAAGTATATGTATCATATCATATACATATCATGTATCATATACACGAATCGCCATCAATATCATATACACAATACTAGAAACCATATCTCATATACGGTTATCAAAGCCAACACTTGACTTAATATTCCGGATTTAAAACCGGTTAGTATCTTTCGGACGTTCGATTAAATCACGTATTTAATCAAACTCCTGCATGCATCCAATACGCCCGCCACATCAACATTTTGCCCGGGCATGCGTTTTCGTTGCGGGACTTTAAATACTTGTCAGTACGCTGGCAGTATGTTAAACATAATCATATCCGGTTGAATCCGAAACACTTTCAAATTCAATCTCCTCACGGGTTAACCCACAAGCTCGTCAGCAGTATTAGCTGCATGTAACGGCTATCCAGATATGAGCAAGATAAAGGCAGGTCGACTAGCGAATTCATTCGTGCCCGACAAAGTCTATTAGCGACGAATACCATACAGTTCGGTATTTTCATCAAAAAGTATCATATACCAGGTCTAGGGGGTGGAAACTGTCAGACCTCCAATAACCCGATAAGTCGTGCGACAATGGACTCATAACCATCTGAGATACAACTGATAACACTTATCAGTTTATCTCCACTGCTCTGGTCAGAGACTTCTGGTTATAGCCATGTCTTGCACTGCGCGATAGCAACTCCCTGTACCTGGAGAGATGAATCTCTTCGACCATTCACTGCCTCCATATGCTTCGGGATTATACCCAACTAAAAACTGTTTTTACAACTCATTTGAGCCGTGGTAGGGTGGTAATTAAAGTATAGTGGGAATACACATGAGACACTGTGACGATCTCAGGTAGGGACTACCATGTACTATCGTCACCAGAGAACTGCTATCTGGCATTGGTATAATACCAACTAGGAGTTCTCGGTGAGCCTGTCCAATGTAACTCATACTCCTATGATCACCTGCATAAAATCTTTGGTGTCAAACACCAATGACTATGTGGATCAGCCTTCGCCCCATACAGGGTCAAGAAACATATACATTAGTCTAAACTGGAATACCATTATCTAGTCTCGATACTCCTACGACTAGGGATATTTGAGGATGTGCTTATAGACTACCATGCCCCACTAGTACAATCCTTATCATAATACTGGCAGTCAAGCAAAAATCCTAAGGGTTTTATCTCATGTATTAACGATACGTGATAATGAGTAAAACGTATACACATGACATATAAAGACAAACCGGATAGCATACTATCATCTCGAGTAAGATCGTTCTTTGTATATGTCCTTCAATTACAATAATTGCCTTGAGGGCACCTATATCCAACAATCTCCCACTTGCACTTAAGGCCAATTATTGCGGTATCGCATGATCAACTTCTCTACTAACAGTTTCGCAAACCGTTTTCAAGAAACAACCTCAGTGAGTGTATCCGCTACAATGTTTCTCACTTTACCTTGCTGCTTCTCAACTTCGTGGAGATCAACTATCTTTCAAATTGAGCGATACTTGCCTTAGAATTTGTCTGGATAGATGATGGGAAGAAGTTTATAAATGAACAATTTTATCCAACAAGTTCTTAGGCTGTATTCTCAGCTGAGTCAAAATCAGCATCCAGCTTCACGACTATCCCAGTATCCCGTTTGGAACACTTTTCAATATACCGCTTTTCAGAAGAGGATAAACTAATAACCCGCATCACACTCTGTCACTCATGTTATATTGGAAGCTGGAATCGGTAACCGCCACCTGATGGAGGCAGTCATTACCGTACACCAAGAGCATCCTTTCATGTTCTTCACTGCTTTCTATGTTTCTTCAGAATTGGGCTAATATCAGCTTATTACACCAAGTGCAAAAGCATTATCTGGTCTAGTACATGACATCGCATGACTGATCTAACTGTTGAAACAAGTGGAATGTCATTTATGCGTGTCCATCTCCTAATCAGTCCAGAAGACATCTCTTTAGAGAGGGTGATTCTACTACTTGCGGGTACACTATCGCGTTAGGAGTCGTCCATTCTAAACCCCTTTAGAATGGTGTCTGAGTATCTGAATTAGGACAATCCCAAAACCTATCTAGATCCATCTCTATAGACCTAGAACCCAGATTAATAGCTCAAATCTTATATGGAGAAACATTTGTGACAACCATATTTTAACCGATTGGAGTATAGGAACACCACTTCCTATCAAGAGTATGTCATCCACATCCATATGAGGAACTTGACACTGCTCCCTACATCCTTCTTACAAATACCGTGTTCATCTTTCATTTTGATGAATTCAAACATTTTGACTTTGACATCAAAAGAGCTGATCCATCTCCGCTATGCCTGTTTTAGTCTATAAATAGACTTAAGCAACTTGCACACTTACCGCTGCTCCCACTGACTAAAATAACTCTCTGGTAAAGTCATATACACGTGCACTTTTAAATTCCATTTAGAACGACGTAATAGTCATCCACATGCCAGATATCATAATCATGAAATACAACAGTGGCAAGTAATATCTGTATGAATTTCAGCATAGACACTGGAGTAACAGTTTCATCAAAATCCGCATCGGGTATTTGATAAAACTTGTTTACTACAAGTCTAGTCTTATTAGGTTATTATCTTTCCATTTGCACTGACCTCGAAAGATCTAGTTACTCCTAATGGGTTTTACAACTTCATGATCAACCAACAAAGTCTAATATTTTGTTGCAGTGCATGGAATCAAACTTGGATAACTTGGTATCCAGCTTTCAGTCAGAAGTCACCACTTTCTATGGATTGTTGATAACTAGTAGGGTCATTATCACATGATACAAAACTCCTTTGTCACCTTCTACAAGAATACTGTAGTATCTTTCAGATAGCCGATGTCACCTATTAAATCTGCGGAGCGGCTAAGGTTTGTTAGGGCCAATTGAATTTTCAACTTTTCCTAAATTTTCAATAACCGTCTAATGGGGTAGGTATAATCATAGATAGACGGTTGCTTGAGGATGTAGTTGAGATTAGGAGAAAAGGTGATAGAATTTTACTGGTTAAGCTTATTCTAGGTGGAGAGATCTTTAATGTTATTAGTGCTTATGCACCACAGATAGGTCTTGATGACGCTAGTAAGCGTCTATTCTGGGAGGATTTAGACGAGGTGGTGCAAAGTATACCTAGTGGAGAGAAGTTATTTATTGGTGGTGATCTTAATGGACATGTAGGTACTAGTCGTAGTGGGTTTGATACTATCCATGGAGGTTTTGGTTTCGGACAAAGGAATGAAGTAGGTGACTCGATTCTAGATTTCGCTTTATCTTATGACTTGATCTTAGCAAACACCTGGTTTAGGAAAAGAGAGTCCCACCTTATCACTTTTAGGAGCGGATCAAATGCTAGTCAAATAGACTTTTTTTTGACGAGAAGAATAGATAGAGGTTGTTGTATCGACTGTAAGGTAGTGCCAGGTGAGAGTGTAACTACTCAACATAGACTTTTAGTTCTAGATTTTCGATTTAGAAGAGAACCTAGAAAGATTAGACGTAAGGTAGAGCCTAAAATTAAATGGTGGCGATTGAAAGAAGGTAATCAAAAGGCTTTTATAGATCGTGTAGTACAAGAAGCGGATTGGCAGTCGGAAGATGATCCAGATAAAACATGGAACAAAATGGCTAGTTGTATCAAGAAAGTAGCTAGAGATCTACTTGGTGAGTCGAGAGGTGGTGCTCCACCATCTAAGGACATATCATGGTGGAATGAAGATGTAAAGGCTGCTATTAAAATTAAAAGGGATTCTTATAAAGATTTGAAGAAAAGTAGAGATGTGGAGAGATTTGAGAAGTACAAAATGGCTAAAAAGGAAGTTAAGAAAGCTGTTCGGGAAGCTAAATCTAAGGTCTACAAGGAGGTGTACGAGAAATTAGACACTAAAGAGGCTGCAAATGGTATATACCGGATTGCTCGAATGCGGGAAAGGAAGACTAGAGATTTATGTGCGGTGAAGTGTGTCAAAAATGAAAATCAGAAGGTTTTAGTTCGAGATGAGGATATCAAGGAAAGATGGAGAGATTATTTTGACAAATTGTTCAATGAGAGCTTTACTAAGAATTTGGATGGACTTGTCATTCAATCTCAAGATATAAATCGTGGTTTCATGCGTAAAATAAGACTTACTGAGGTTAAAGAAGCTTTGAACAGAATGGGTTTAAGAAAAGCGGTTGGTCCTGACGGGATTCCTATCGAGATTTGGAGATGCTTAGGCGAAATAGGCGTTAAATGGCTGACAGATCTGTTTAATAAGATTTGGCAGACAAAAAAGATGCCAAATGAATGGAGGAAAAGTATCCTTATATCTATCTACAAGAATAAGGGTGGCATTCAAAGTTGCTCAAACTACCGTGGAATAAAACTAATGTGTCACACCATGAAACTTTGGGAGAGGGTGATTGAACACAGGCTAAGGAAGGATATTAAGATAACAGAGAACCAATTTGGGTTCATGCCTGGACGATCGACGACAGAGGCGATTCATTTGCTTCGTCAACTTGTCGAGCGCTTTCGAGAGGAGAAGAGATTTGCATATGATATTTATTGATTTAGAAAAAGCGTACGACAAGGTACCTAGAGAGGTATTATGGGGGACAATGATGAAAAAGGGGGTCCCCGTCAAGTATATTGACATAATCAAGGATATGTACGACGGAGTAGTGGCAAATGTCAGAACTTGCGGTGGCTTAACAAGTGATTTTCCGATTACTATTGGTTTACATCAAGGATCTGCATTAAGTCTTTTCCTGTTTACCATCGTGATGGATGAGCTTACTAGAACTATCCAAGATGAAGTCCCTTGGTGCATGCTATTCGCTGATGATATTGTTCTAGTAAATGAGACGAAAGCAGGGGTTAATGCCAAATTGGAATTATGGAGACAAACATTGGAATCTCGGGGATTCAGATTGAGCAGGTCCAAGACAGCATATATGCACTGCAAATTTAGTAGCCAGAGAAATCAAAACCATATTGGTATAACATTGGAAGGGCAAGAGATATCACCGAGCGACCAGTTTAGATATCTAGGTTCCATCATCCAAAGGAATGGGGAGATCGATAGTGATGTTAATCAAAGGATCCAAGCTGGTTGGTTGAAATGGAGGAGTGCAACAGGGATTTTGTGTGATCGTAACTTTCCGTTAAAATTGAAAGGGAAGTTTTATCGGAGCGCTATTCGGCCTGCCTTATTATATGGTACAGAATGCTGGGCTCCTAAGAAATATCATACACAGAAGATGCACGTAGCGGAGATGCGCATGCTTCGTTGGATGTGCGGTAACACTAGAAAAGACAAGGTACGAAATGAGGATATTCGTGCAAAAGTTGGTGTAGCACCCGTGGAGGAGAAGATGCGGGAAAACAGGCTTAGATGGTTTGGTCATGTGCGACGCAGACCTATGGAAGCACCGGTTCGACGAATAGATACTCTCGATATGGGTAATGGCAAAAGGGCAAAAGGGAGACCGAAGAAAACATGGATGGAGGTGATACGAAACGATATGGTTGCCAAAGGACTCAATGAAAGTATATTGTTCGATAGAAGTGAGTGGAGACAGAGGATTCATGTGTTGGACCCGGCGTGATTCTCATGTTGGTTCATGTAGCCTACCCCTTATGCTTGGGATAAAAGGCTCAGTTGTTGTTGTTTGCGGTTCTTGAATCACTTCCAGTTCTACCATATCCCCACTAATTTTTTTTCTAAAAAGGTGACGTGTTGAGAACAAAACTACTTTTGATCCCGAAAATGGAAGAAGTTGAACTCTTGCGAAATCTTGGGATAACCCATAAATAGCATATTGCCGAAACGAGCCTTGAATTTGCCCGGATTGTGTTTTAGGCATAAATCGGATAATCTCACATCTTAACAATCTTAAGATGAGAATCCATTCTATATCACATATAGAATCTGATGCACTTATTTAAATAGAACCATTATCAATTGGTATGCATCTGTATCCAGTTCATATCCCCTTAAATGAAAAAGACGACTCGGTATCACTCATCATGGAGTGCATCCACGGAGGAGTAATTTGAGAGAGAATCATATTCTCAATACGGAATATCTCTAACCAACCCTTTGTACAAATGGACATTGGACAATATACATCAATATGTATAAGCCTCACGAGTTCACTAACTCAAATTCCGTGTGTTTTAGATTGAAAAACTGTCTTTTGGTTAATGAAAACCAAAATCTTGCTGCAAGGCAAAGTTGGGTGATTTTCCTCAATAGCAACAATTGCTCTGAAATCCAACATTGAGGATCAAATCACCCGTTCTCAATTCTCAACTCCTCAGCAGCTGAAATGCCCTACAGATGTGGGATTCTAATCCAGAAGTCAGAGTTTATTGGGAAACAGTTTTCAATACAAACACATAGAAATTAGGTATTTTTTATTTTTTTATTTTCCCAATTATTTTCAAAGCTCTGACACTATGAAAGCAATTGATATAAGAATAATCTTATTGGCTTGAGAGAAAATAATAGTCTATATAACTGTATATAGAGAGTTATAGATAACCTCTCATAGCAATCATATAATAACTAATTATATTGATAACTAAATATAATAATTAAATATATATTCATAAC
Source organism: Agapanthus africanus (assembly GCA_030015575.1). Classification (NCBI taxonomy): domain Eukaryota; kingdom Viridiplantae; phylum Streptophyta; class Magnoliopsida; order Asparagales; family Amaryllidaceae; genus Agapanthus; species Agapanthus africanus. Next base: position 540,677,563 of record CM057346.1, read on the forward strand.
ACTTTATATTGTGAATCAGGTTGCCAAAGGTAAAGTTTGTTTTACTATTTTGTATATAATAATTAGAGCATTATAATATTTGGAGTCTCTGGATTCTGTATCAGCATAAATTCTGAACTGTTGCATTTGTTACTGAACCTCTATAAGTTTCAAAGATTCTATAATTATTATCTTATTACAACATGTGTTTCTTATGTGAATTTGCTACTTTGTACTCAATTTGTTTCGGCTGACAAAATATAGCTCATAATCATACTCAATTTGCTTCCAAGAGATTTTAATCATACACAATTACATGTCATCATTCCTTTGTTTGTGTAGGCCGATTCTCTGATTGAGGAAGAAGTTCAATTCCTTCGTTTGGCAATGGGGCATGAGAATGAGTCCCTTGATGATTTTGTTAGAGCACGGGATGCTTGCCAAGAAGATCTCATGTATTTTCCTAGTCGTAATTCATTTGGTCTTGCTAGTGTTGCTGGTAATAGTGAAAAACTCGCTGCTTTTCAAAATGATTTCGAAATAATGAAGAAGAGAATGGATGATGAGGCAAAGAAGGCAACCAAACTGGAAAACAAGATTAAACTCCTTACACATGGACTTCAGGTGCATTGAGAATCATGATTTGAATTCTTGCTCTTCAGATATCAGTTCCATTGACTCTTGGCATCATGCTATCTTTCGAAAAGTTAAATTAATTTGATATCCATTGTTAATCACAACCCATCAGCTTAAAGCTTGTAGGTAAACTGGTTTTTGACATGGTATCACAACACTAGGTTTTAAAAGGTCATGACTTCATACCTCATCCTTAATAATTAAAAGTATTCATTAATCCAAAAATTTTAATTTCCAAGCATGCCATTTTTTCTCTGGTGCGCTGGAGGCCTTTCCACATGGCCTAGACGGCCCAGGTGAGGACATGCATCAAAAAGTTAAATACTTAAATCAGCTTTATATGCATTATTCAGCTTTCGGGCAAAGTGGTTCTTGACAGTATCTAATATCATCTCTGATATTCTCTATTGTGCCCTACCTTCAGATATATTTCTGCACTTGACTAATCTGTTACGAGTCTCTGTTTCCTTCTTGATTGTTCTATTGTGTTATTTCTGCTGTATCTTCATTATTCTAGCAAGTCTTATCTCTTTCTATTTCAATGGACAGACTCGGGCCGGAAAATTATGGTCCCAACGTGAGGCCACATTCAAGCAAATGGACACTGCTGCAACTGAATTTGAATGCTTTCAAACTTTACGAAAACAGGAAGTAATATCAGCTTCCTACAGAATCAGCAATTTGGTAGAAGAAATCAACAGACAGAAAGCACTTGAACGAAACCTTCAGCAGCGCTATGAAGATGTAACAGTTGAGCATGATAGAGTACAAAGGCTACTGGACGAGCACATGGAACGCTCACAATTGGAGGAAGAAATGTCAGCTCAAAAACAGGCACTCGAGGAAGAAATGGCAGCAAAAAATCGGGCACTCGAGGAAGAAACGGCAGCAAAAAAGCAGGCACTTGAGGAAGAAAACACAGCAAAAAATCATGCCCTTGAGGAAGAAAACACAGCTAAAAATCATGCGCCTGAGGAAGAAACAGTGACAAGAAATCATGCTGTTGATGAAGAAGTTGAGTCAACAACAAATATTGGTACAAATGCCAAGTTATCTGAGGGTGAAAAAATTACTGTCAATTCTGATGCAAACAACCAGATAACTGATATCTCGGCTACTGAAACTGATGCTGTTGTTCAATCTACAGAACCTTCAAATGCCGATCCTAGGTCAGCAGATGTGGTAACTGAAAATTCATCTAATCAAATGGAAGCAGTTCCAACTTTAGTTGACTCAGTTGAGAACACAATCCCTGATGCTTCTAATCATAACTCTGAACACTCTAATGCCCCGGGCAATGAAGAGATGGCGGAGGTCCAGCTGACTGAGGATATTGAAATGGCCGATGGGACCCAAATCGATTTTGAATGAGTTTGTTTCTTGAAACTCTAAAACCTAAACCTCAATTTTCTTTGGCATGTGCTTGAGCCTAAACCCAGAGAGGAGAGGGGGGGGGGGGGGAGCAAGTGGCACTTCCAGAAAGAATGTTCAAAAATATTGTTGTAAGGTGAAATTCAAATTGGCTGTTCGTCAAAGCTGTCCTGTTGTGTGCCCAAGGACGATGACTGCCGATGTAAACTACTGTATTTTAATATTCTGCTTATTCGATACGGTTCACTTACTTCAATAGAACAATTTATGCCGATTATTTCTCGTTGATATTGTCATTTGAAAATGTCTTTGACTCTTTTGTTTGTAGGTGTACACGTTTTGATGATTTGTGCTGATGGTGAGGCTTCCGGAATTTCAGTGAACTATGTGAGTATGATGTAATAAACTATGTTATGCTGTATGTTATAAACCTTGTTATCCTATAATTTGCAACCTTGGAGAAATCCAGACCATTTTCTGGGAGTGCACTTCCAAAGACGTTTTTCGATGCACGCGGAACAAGGAAACTTGAATTGTGTCCTATCAGGTTTAGGATGATTTTGTTTATTCATTTAGGTTTAAAATATGGTTTATTTCTTTTTCTCATGATCTCAATTTACTGGTACCTAATTGACATAGAAACTTCACGAGTTTTTGTTCCTTGATGTTGGCTCCAGTTTGTTGTTTTGCGTGATTGTGATTGTGAAAGTGAAATGCATGATTTGGACCTATAAGCCGATTTAACAAAAAAGTTATGGTCTAAAATCTTAGATAACTAGAATACAGTAAGCTAAGTTGTCTCCATGAAAACATTAAATTCTGAAATGGTATAGTATTTGATACTTTGATATCATGTCAGCTAACTACTATTTCGAAATATTTAAGATGCTTTTTTTTGGGGTTCAATTCTTTCTAATTAAGCTCTCAAGCTGCATAACATTGTAAGCATAAAAGTATTATCTCATGTTTCCTTCCTATGTTTATTTTTTTTCCTTTCCAAATAAATTTTATGTAAAATAAATTTTTTGTAACCCATTTGACCTTTATGGATCTATGAGCAAAGAGGTTAGATAAGACAAGAATTCTTGTATCCTTAGGTATTAGACGATGAAGATCGAGGTTCACAGCGTTGGTTATCGTATGAAAGTGGCTTGATCTTTTGGTCGTCATATGACGGATTTTTTTCTACGTCTATATTCCATTTTATGGTGCCATATATTTGTACCTATAAATGAGCTAAGACTTCCTATATTTCAACCATTCATGCACATAAAGCTCCATGGCTAGATTTCATCACTGAAATAATGAAAAAGGTGCATGCTCTGCATATAAAATCGAAATCGACAAAAGAAGAAATTTTGAAAAACAGGAGGTTAACAGTGTGAAATATCCAAAATTGTGACATGCATTGATAATCGCATGATTCCATGGCCCCACCATCCGTCTCTATCAAGAGTCACGCTGACGAGAGATAAGAAATAAAGGAAGCAAAGACCATCCCACGTCTGAATGTCGAAGAGAAGATTGATTAATTAATTAATCAATTAATCAATTGATTGATTAGTTGATTAATTGTGATCTTTTCATTTTTCAAAATAATAATAACAGTATGTTTGAAATATGTATAGGCTATATAGCTACCTATTGAAAGCTATATATTCCCCTATATAGTAGGTCTAAAACGTGATGAGTTTGGGAAACCACATGCATTGCATGCTTCCTTTCTTTCCTTTGGATCTCATCATCTTATTTTTCCATCATTTGGTCTATATGCCCATTTCTTCTTTGATTTTGAGTTACAAGATATGGTCATGCGGGGCCCACACCCTTCTTTAAATAAACATTAAGTACATATCTTGGTATTCGCAACGAAATATGTGTGGCTATCAAATTTCCGTTTTTTTCATTATTGATCCAGATTTCTTGGTTGAATGTTCCAAGGGGCTGTTTGGTTGCAGGATTATGGAATTTGGATTCCAAAAAAGTACAGTTGGAATTTCTGGATTTGGTAATTTGTTGTTTGATTGGTTTTGGATTCCTAGTATTGAATTTATAGATCCTTGTAATCTTTGTTTGGTTGGTGGAAAAAAGTGGGATTTGGATTTGAGGATTTTAGAGAGAGATAGAGAGAGAGGATTGTTAAATAAATAAAGTGCATGGGCCCCATCTAAAAGTACAATGAATAGTGCCAAATCCTTGAAAATCCATGAAAATTTTTAGGATTCCATAATCCTTGTTTTGTGATGGGCCCCCCATAAAAAACAAAGGAATCCTAGAAATCCTAATCTTGCAACAAAACACAAAATTATGGAATCCTAGGATTCCACAATCCAAAATCCAAATCCAAACTCATAATCCTGCAACCAAACAGGCCCTAATGGGATATGCGATCGATCATATTTTTCAATTTATGGATCTTACCAACCCTGGTATACTGGTAGGTTTAATCCTAATATTGAATATTTACGAATCCAAACTAGCCCCTCAAATCTTCATATTTGTTATAGGGTCTCTAAAATCATTTAAGTTATTCCAGAGTAGTCTTCGTTGACTATTTCTATGCAGATTTAATCTGACCTTTGAGTTAACCTCAGCGTGACGTAGTTAATGACCAGTTAAAATAATTCATCTGAATTGCTAAAACAAAGTTTTTCCCTTTTCTTTCTTTTCTCATCTCAAAGCCCTAAATCCCCAAACTCAAAATCCTTAAATCCTACTCCAATTTTTCTAAATAAATACAGAGGTTTACGAAAAGCTAATGTTTCGGATTTCTGAAGGAAAGTGAAAAGTTAGGGGTAGGTTGTTAAAGGAAACAAGGTTTAAAGTGGAGGGAAGATGCGAACGTTGAGTTAAACGGAATACTCCGTTAACCTTGGGAAGAAAAGGAATATGAGGGATTAATCTCGAGAAACTTAAGTAATTTGAGGCTAGAACAAATATGAAGATCTAAGAGATTAATATGGAATTATGGAATTCGTTGTAGATTTGAAGGACTTATATTATAAAAACCTAAATTAAATTAAGTAGTCATTCACTAAACAGTGTATATCGTTCTTTTTTAAGAACTGGGCCATAAGCCTGACTCATCGCACACAACACCTGCATATACATCACACAACACACACCCTTAGCGGACCTATGAATTTATCCCGAAAACGTTAAATTATGGCTACTTTCTCTTCTGGGGGTCAAACATCGCACTCTCCTCACGAGGGAATGCCATACCAATTTGAGCTATTGCTTATTGGTACTAGACGGTATATAATAGATACATCTATTTTGCCTCCCTCTCTCGTGCATGTGAGGTGGTGGGTGCACGTGCTTGTGTGCGTGTGGGAGTTAATCAAGACAACCATTTAGGTGCAACCGAATGGATACCGAAGTATCTAGCAAAATCAAGATTATTGGTTTTTCAACCGTGCATATACAACCATATGATTGCTGAACTCTCCAGTAAAATTAAGCTTATATGTTTTTCAACCGTTCAGATAGAATCGAAAGATTTACCAGAGTCTCCAGTAAAATCATTTCATCCACCTTGCAAGATAATCTGTTTTTCAACCGTCCAGATAGAACTGAATCGATCTACCCAAGTCTCCAGTAAAATTATTCCATTCAATATATGCATGTCTCTTCTCTCGATTCAAAAGAGGAAATAGATACCAAAAACATAATGCGTATGGTGGGTCTCCTCCACAAAGTTACACAGTTAACCTATATATGTGTGTATAGGCTAACTATTCTTCATGTGATGGCCCTCCCCAAACCACCCACTTCCAACAACACTTGTAGTGTTGTACAACTATAGAGACTGATGCATCTCTTTTTTGTTTGGCCAATTGCAAAGCTTTGATGATGAGGTTTTCTTCCTCTCTTTTACAAAGACTTGGCAATTATTTCACCCTACGAACTTGCTACATCACATGCAATGTCGGTGATGTCACCAAATTAACAGTGTTATAAGTGCCTTCAATCTTGGTTGATTGGTCGATGATTCAATTTTCTTTGTTTTTTTGGTAATTTGGATCCTCTCTCAACTCGGATACTCCGGTCTCTCTGAAAAATGATCTGAACCATGTTCATAATCGTACATACATGGAAACGAACATGATGATCAGACTCAATGAAACATTTAAGTAAGGGCACACCCTAAGGATCACGGCAATCAACCTTTGGGTTGGGTAGAAATGAAGAAGATAAAGCAATACGAATCATAAATTCATTCCAGGGATGGTTGGCTCCGTCCTCTTCTAACATTATGATTCATCGATGTGGCATTTTGACGTCCAAGAAACATGTCAAGAAGAGTGAACGTGGATGTTACGTAGCGGCTGGCGTATCCTCTTAAGGATGAGCTCCTTAGGATTCCGAGGGCTTGCTCGTTCCTTGCCGTTTAGTGCAATTGTACACAATCAATCAAAGAAGTGGATGCAATTCTCTAGCCTACAACTCTTACATTCTATAGTTGAAGCTTTCTCTAACCCAAAACTCTTACATTCTATCAGTTGCCACGATGCTAACTTAAGCATTGGAGGAAGTATATTGATGTTAAAGGCTTTTGGTTTTATTATGCAGGATCTAATGATTCCGATTGTTTACGGCCCGGTTCCACTTGTCGTTCAATAAATCCCATTTGTGTGATAGAGGTTATAACATAGTTTGGTAATGCATATACGATATAGATTCATAATTATGTTTTTTTTGTGATTTTCATATTCTTATTTATTGACATGTTGATGAAATATATATATTCTGTTACATATAAAAAAAGAAAAATTATTTATTTTGATCCATTGGATTCTAAAACATCATGAAATCATATCATACTTGCTGTACCACTACTACAATAAGGGGTTTCCCCTACGGAGATAGGAATCTGTAGGAGTAACTTTTTATTGCCCCTATGGATTAATCCGTAGGGCCATCCGTTAGCCCCTACGGTGCCTTACGGATTAATTAAAAAATATTAAAATATAATCTTTTATTTGGTCCTACGGAGCCGTAAAAGAAGACTCTACGGATTAATCCGTAGGGGCATCAAAGGGTTAATTATAAAAAAAAATAAAGCTCAGTAATTCATCTTCCCTAATTTTTCCCACTAACCCCCCCACGCCCGCTCCTCTATCTTAGTCTCGTCACCCGCCGGACCTTCCTCTCATCGCCTAAATTTTCCGCCGCCGTCGTCACCACAGTCTCGCCAAAATTTCGCACTTGTCGCCATCTTGCCGCCACCACCTCGTCGAGCTCCATCCCCGGCCTCCTCCACCTCGTCGAGCTCCATCCGCCGGCAAAACTACCACTGAGGTGAGTTAATTTCATTTTGAACCTTATAATTATGCTTTTTTTGGTGTTATTTTTGATTTCAGGGTTAGGGTTAGGATTAGTTCCGGGTTAATTGGGGTTAATTAGGGTTAGGGTGAGGGTGAGGGTGAGGGTTAGGGTTAGGCTTCGGTTTAGGATTAATTAGGTAGGGTTAGGGTTAGTTAGGGTTAGTTAGGTAAAATAGGGTTGGTGACAATTAGGGTTAGGATTAATTAGATTAATTATGGTTAATTTAGGTATGGGTTAGAGTTAATTTGGGTTGGGGTATGGGTGATGATTAGGGTTAGTTTAATTTGGGTTAGGGTTTGGGCTAGGGTTAATTTGGGTTAATTAGGTAAAATATAGTGTATTTGTGTTAGGGTATTGATTATGGTTTATTTGGGCTAATTGGGATAATTAGGGATAATTTGGGTTAGGGCGATGATTAGGGTTAATTAGGTAATTTTGGGTTAATTAGGTATAATTTGGGTTAGGGTGATGATTACGGTTAATTTTGGTTAATTAAGGTTAGGCTTTAGGGTGTACTAGTTCCTTCAGTAGGATACTCGATGATAACGTAAACGTACAACTTTACCGTAAACGCAAGAAAAATTTATCCTAAACTAAAAATTTCGAACCCTTAATAACGAAACGTAAACGTAAAACCTATTCAAGTTGAATGTTCAAATTTAAACCAATATATGATACTCGATAATAATATGAAACTTTCATATTCTCGTCAATACTCATATGTGAAAATCAAAGCGCGACTTAGTTCTCGTCTATTGGTTAACATACGTTCGATATTCGTCGTGACATAAAACTATACGAAGGTTGTTAAATATCGGACGGTATAGTTCGGTACTAATAACTATCGTGTAGTCTTTATGACGAGAAAATTCAATCGTATGATAACCGATAGATTTGTCTAGTGTGGACAAGTTATGAATGTATAAAGAAAACACCTGCATTCACTTGTGTTTTCATTTGTTTCGAGTTATTTCGTTGGTACTTTTCCGTTGGTTCTCCGTGTACAAAGATAAATTAGATGTTCATTTCAACGTTGTTTCACAGTATTAAAATGATTATCTATTCTATTACAGTGTACTCGGAGAACAGCGGGGAGGTGCTGCCGAAATTTACTCGAAACGGATGAAAGCACAAGCGAATGGGTGTCTGCTCTATACATTCTTAATGGGATAGAAGCTTTACCCCGACAGCTGAAATACATACATACAACACGAATACACAACAAGCGCACACACAAAACACATACACACTAACAACTCTACACTTAAGCGAAATCATAAATTGAAACACATATACACAGAATACAACTCATACTTGGGTATCTTCAAATCTAATTTTGTTTATCGATAATTTATTCTTTTCAATGGCAAACTTGCCGCTACGGATTTTCTTCTTTGTCAGTAACAGTCCCGTTCTTAGATTTCTCAATATAATCACCATAACCTACAATTTATATGTTATACAGTCTAACATGGCCCATGAGTACATCAGAGTTAAGGACTGGATGTACGTGGATTGGCAACAACGCATGCAATCTAAGTTTGTCGCAGGAGTTGCTGCTTTCATTGAATTTGCACGCGCACATAATAAGATCGTATTAGAGAAAATTCTTTGTCCGTGCGATAGATGTGGGAATAAGTTGTAACAGAAGGCAGAAATCGTAGAGCTTCACATCGTTAAACATGATTTTACTGGACTTTATACAACCTGGCTATATCACGAGGAAGGACAAAAAGAAGACGGTAATGCGGCAGAAGAAGAAGGAGAAGATGGTAATGCGGCAGAAGAAGAAGAACACGATAATTTCTTTCCAGGAGAAGAAATTGAGGATATGGTAGAGGCTGCCCTAGGTGATAGTATTCCTACCGAAGATGACATTCCTTCCGGTCAAGGACCGCGTGCGGATAAATATGAAAAGTTTATGAATGATGTTAAAAAACCAATTTATGAGAATACAAAGTATTCCACCCTATCATGGTTCGTCCAACTTTTCCAGATTAAGTGCCTAAATGGATGGAGCAACAAGCCATTCACGATACTTCTGAAGTTCCTGAAAGATTCTATGCCCCCGGAAAATAACGTGTCCGACAGCTGGTACGAAACCTAGAAGATGATGTCTAATTTGGGTCTGAAGTGTGAGAAAATTCATGCATGTCCTAAAGATTGCGTGTTTTACCGGAAAGGGAATTCAGATTTGAAAGAGTGTCCAACATGCGGAGATGCCAGGTATAAGCCGAAAGAATCTGATAAGAAGCCTGATATACCGTCAAGATAGCACGATACTTTTCCATAATTCAGAGGCTGTAGAGGCTATTCAGGTGTAAGAAAATAGCCGAGGCAATGATTTGGTATCACCGTGCTGCTCCAAGTCAAGATGGTAAAATGAGTCATCCAAGAGATTCACCGGCCAGGAAGGATTTCGATAGGAGGGTGGTATACCGATCAAAATAAGGAGAATAGGAAGTCGGCGAAGAGGGGTCACCCCACTTATACAGGAGGCTCGAGGAACATTACTCGTGCCATGGAGGCATCGGTAAATTACAATAGGTCTATTTTGATATAATGTAATATTAAAAGTTATTTTATAATATATGTAAATTTTTGGCGAATTGCAGAGAGCTCAGACTTTGGTGCAGGGTGGTACACCAAGCGTGTACAGGGTTACCTAAGACGGCAGTAAGGTTTCGGGAAGTATCGCCCATACCAAATTCAAAAATTGTCGTTCTAGCTAACCCTAACCATGAATCGTTGACTAGAAATCGACGGAAAAATAAAATGCAAACTCTTTGCAAGTCTAGTGAGCAAGGAATACAACCTTTGTAGATCGGTCCTTCACTTCAATAGCTCCGTGTAGCAGTCCCTTTCGCTGCGATCGTGAACTCCGGACTCTAGAGAGGATCCCATGAAGAAATGAACATGCTTGCTTTGATGTCCTCGAGACCGAAGATGATCTACGTCGAGGAGACACTAACCCAAGTTATCTCTTCACTAATCATGGAATTAGTGAAGCAAACACCCTATACTAAATGGCAAATAGTAGAGGATGATGAAGTATGAATTTTGCTCACATTAGAAATCATTTTGTCACTCAAAATCATCACTTTCCATTGAAGCTAGAAGCTTGAGAGGAAGAAGAAGATGAAGAAGAATGAACTCATCATATGAGTTATATGTTAGGTTAGAAATGCAACCAAGAGTTAAGCATGTCATGCTTAACCTTTGTAGAGAGTTAACCATGAGTTATGGTTAAAGTTTAGGTCAAAAAATATCTTAAGCTAGACAAAGAGAATGGACAAAGTCAAAGATGCCTTGAAGCTTCTACAAGCTTTCAAAAAAATATCATCCAAGACAAATATCCATAATCTTTGAATTACTTAATGATAAATTATAAACCCTAATCTTAACCCTAGCATGGTTTAACCCTCATTAACCCTAGTTGCATTTGTAACCTAGCTTGATACATTTAACATATACCATATATACATCAATGTATCCAAAGTGAGAAAAGAAATCATAAGTGAGCTAATACTAGTTAATGTAATGTAATATATCAAATATATAATTATACATTAGATTATCAAATCAACTCTTGATTTAATAATCCGGCTATATCACCTATAACCGACTAATATCATATGAATTAACTTATCGAATCAACACTTGATCCGATAACCCGGCTATATCATATATAACCGACCGATATCTCATATCGCGAGAATAGAATACGGTATCTCATATCGTATCAATCTCGATCCCACACATATCACATATGTGCTCCTACTCCATTTTGCTTGAGCCAGGAAACCCCTGTGTAGGACTCTAAAGACTCGTTAATACGCCGGCAGTAGGTGATGATCATATCAAACACCCACAAGCCGCAAGCGGTCTGCTAAACGTAACGGCCACCCGGGTATTGATTGATCAGAAGATCAACAAGCAAGCCTGCTCACACTCCTGCGAATCCAATCAGTAACACTACCGTACAGTCCGGTCTCTTCGTCTGATATGTCGCATATCTCGTCTACGGGTGGTAAACGTCAGACCCCAGTAACTCGATAAGTCGTGTCGATATGAGGCTCATAACGGGTCGAGAAACTACTGATAATACTTACCGGTATATCTATGAAGCAGCCTTGGCCAAGGACTTCCTGTTATAGCCAATCGAGCACAGCGCAACATCAACTCCCAATACCGGGAGAGACGAAACCCCTCCCATCGCTCATTGCCTCCATATGATTCGGGACTGTACCCAAAAGCCACCGTTTTGCACGTTCTCTTGAACGTGGTAAGGTGGAAATCAAAACACAGTGGGAATCACACAAGACTCTATGATGATCTCAGGTCTACAGACTAAGCTGTACCAGTGTCACCAGAGAACTGTCATCTGACGTGAGGTATAATACCATCTGGGAGTTCTCGGCGAGTCCGTCCAGTATATCCAGTCTCCACTGAGCACCCGTATACTGTCTCTGATGTCAAACACCAATGGATATGGGATCATCTATCGCCCATCTATATAGGTCGAGAAACTATACACTAGTCTACTTTGGTATATCGATGCCCTGTCTTGATACACCTACGACTGGGAACATTTGAAGGATGTACTTAGCGACTACTCTGTCCCCACCAGTATGATCTGCATCATAGTCCTGATAGTCAAGTACTCATCCTAAGGGCTTTATCAATATGTAACATAGAGACAATCAGAGTACATATTAAGATAAAGTGCAACCAGATAGTATACTATCATGTCGAGCAAGAAAGTCCTCCCTATATATGTTCAAGCATCCACTACAATATACATCGTATGTACAGTAATGGCCTCTAGGGCATACATATAACTAACAGCGTCCTGACCGCGTATCTTGTCGTCCACGGCACCTCGACAGATCCCGCTATGGGCGAGCTTCGATTCCTCGACACCGCTGCCCAGGAGTACTGCGTAAGTGTTAATATTTATTCTAACAGGCTTGAAATTTTTGTTTTGAAAAGTTCAAATTTAAATGATATACTTATATTTTAATAGTTAATGTGGGTGTAGGAGCGGGTGGTGGAGCAGGCGGAGGCATTAGGGATCGATTTTACTGGACAGACCGATCCGATGCTACTGACCCCAGTCCTAGACGCCGCACACGGAGCGCACCACAGAGGTTGGGAGAGAGGCCGGGGAATGGGTCCTAGCAGGGCCCATATGAGGTTGGACTCCACTCCGGCGGTTACTTCCCCTACCCTCTGCGAGCGACGTCTAGAGCATGATGTTGCCGCCTTAAAATCCACCGTCGAGGTGTTGAAGAAGATATTGGTACGTATACTATTTAATAGTAAAATATTATATCACATTATAGATAGTAACATATGCAATATTAGTAGCCTGAGTTTATTTGGTTGTAGACATAGTTTTGATTAATCATACTTACATAAAACTATATAATTAAAATAAACTACGGTTTTCCAAACTAGATACCCAAATGAGGCCAAAGTCCCTAAGTATTCTTGGATCGGGGTTTCGCAATAACCTGATAATTATACGAATTCGACTAAAATCTAATACACCGTTCTTACTCGTTTATTACACACAAAATTTAACAGATGCGACAGGCTAGTTCGGCTGCGGCTCCACATGCATCTCCTTCAGTTGCGGCTCCGCAAGCCACTACCTCGGCCACGGTTGCGCAGACCACTCCTGCAGCTCCACAGCCTGCTCAGACTCCCGTACAGTCCGCTCCTTCATTAGTCGAGTTTTTGACGACTCCGGGCTGCACCTAAGAGCAGATACGTCAGATTACGACGTTTATCAGAGGTGAAGGAGCCGCCTGAGCTAGGGTAGCTTTTTTATATATTTTTGAGGATGTACGTACTTATCTGATACTATTGTATATATTTTGGATGATATTGGTGGTTGTTTTCTTGTTCACGATAATTTAGATTGATATCGTATTCTGTTTGTTTATTTTTTTTATATATTATGCGTGAGATGTTGATTATGAATATTTCTGTATTTGGTTATATGATGTATATATTATTGTGGACATGGCGGGGAAAAAACATGAAGCCCATTTTAAAAAGAAAATCCTGATATTTTGTCCCTACGGATTAATCTGTAGGGCCATATATTGCACCTGCGGATTAATCCGCAGGTGCAATATTTGCCCCTACACAGTTAGCCGTATGGACAAAATATCAGGATACATGATATTTTGTCCCTATGGACTCAGTAACAGGTGTTAAACTTGCCCCTACGAATTTATCCGTAGGGACATTTATCTGGACGGATAAATCCGTATGGGTAAGTATCAGTCTGTCACGACCCGAAATTGGCACGCGACGGCTTTAATACTACTCAACGTCTATAGGCGTAACGCAGTAAAAGAAACCCAAAACCCAGAAATCTAAACCATTAAAATACCAGAAAAGATAAGAAATATTGTTTAAAAGTCTTTGAAATCACAACCCAAATTCTTTAAAAGTCCAACTTTATTTCCTTTAAAATTTTAGTAGCACCTCCTTTGTAAAAGCTAGCCCCAAAAATGGGTACAACATAAATATAAAGTAAAGCATCCCCAACGGGAGCAAATCCACGCCCAAAGGCGGAAAACAACCACCACAACAAATATACGACGCCGTAGCGAAGAAATAGAAGACGATAGAAATGAAACTGTATAAAAGACAACAAATCCAACATAATATACAACATCGTCCTCACCAAGTCTCTAAGTCAATATGAAAATAGTAGATGGAGAGTACAGGGATACAACGAATATACAATACAACGAATAACTACAAAACCCACCTAAGCAAACTGCACACTGTGAGCTGATGCGGTATCCGTAGCAAAAGATGATAAGATGTGTGATAATAGCCTGCCTCTGACTATCCTGGAGGAACACCTGCAAACACTGTGGCACAACGGGGGTGAGTTGCCAACTCGTGAATAGTAAATAACATATGCAGGTAATCGCAAGTATGCACGTAAAGCGTGAATCTAAGATATGCAATTAACAGTAATAACATTGTTCCCCCAATCAGAGCAAGGCTCTGCTTGAATTTTGAAAATTCAAATGTTGAAGCAACGCTTCGGTTCCCGTGCGCAGCGCGCAATTTGCCACATGTCAGAAGTTGACTCGGCATCGCAACGCCCAAGGCAGGGCGTCCAATCAGAGCAAGGCTCTTTAAAAAACATAAGTAACACTTAACTGCGCAAGCGCACGACAGCGCGACACGTGTCTGCGCAGTTGCGCAAGCACAACTGCGCAAACGCACGCAGCTGCGCAAGCGCACGGCGGCGCGACACGAGTCTGCGCAGTTGCGCAAGCACAGCTGCGCAAGCGCACGGCTGCGCGACACGTGTCTGCGCAGTTGCGCAATCGCTGCTGCGCAAGCGCCTTACTGCGCGACACGTGTCACGCGCTGGTGAGTTGCGCAGCAACAGAATGAAAATTTAATGAAATCTTTTCTGTTCTTTCCAAAACCAGAAGATTTTCTTCTGCCTTTGGATCAAAGATCCAGCGGTGGGAAAATTCCTAAAATCACTCAGGAAAGATCTTGTTAACAAATTCAACTAATCTATGAGTACTATAAAAAGGACCCCAGACCTCATTTGATCAAAAAGAAGATCAGAAAGAAAATAGAGAGAATTCTTGAAGAACTTTGGGAAGAACAAAAAAAAAAGGTAAAACCTTTTAAAAGAGAAAAATCTCTGAAGTACAGATCATTGATCTAAAAATCATTAATCTTCAATGAGCAAATAAATAAAATAAAAATAAATAAATAAAAATAGTGCCTTGCACTTGTTATGAACCCTTGGTTCTCTGAGAAAAGGAAAAATAAGAGAGAAACTTGTTTTCCTTTGATCTAAATTTAGATCAAAAGTGCTCTGCATTTTTGTTCTTGAATCTAAAAGATTCTTGATGCTCTGCAATGCATTATTTAGAGGGCCTGGCCCAAATCAAATTGCAAAGCAATAAAAGGGCAGAGCCCTATTTGAATTAATATTCTGTTTGAGCAAAGCCCAAAATAAATAAAAATTGGACTTAACCCAATCGTGGCCATAAGTCCTTAAATCAAATTGATTGAGCAAAATGGCTCTCCTGAATCAATTCACAATCGGTCCGAGGGTACATCTCCGAACTCTTTTGACATCCATCGTTGTAATTCCTCTATGACGTCAAAGAGGCGACGGGTCCCAACGACCACACATCGCTACGGACTGCGGGGTCCTTAAACTCGTGGACCGAAACGTCCTTAAACTAATGTCGGACCGAAACGTCCCTAAACTAATATCGGACCGAGACATCCCTAAACTAATAATGGACCACCAGTCTCTACACTGGCGATGGACCGAAACGTCCCTAAACTAATATCGGACCACCACGTCCCTAAACTGAAATATGGACCACCACGTCCCTAAACTGGAACATGGACCGCCACGTCCCTAAACTGGAGCATGGACCGCAACGTCCCTAAACTACGTATGGACCACTACGTCCCTAAACTGGAACAATAGAGCCTCCAAACGCTCTTTTGCCGGATCTAAACGGTCCCGTTTAAGTTGATCTTAGCCCCCAAACACGGCTAACGTGTCCTTAAACATTCAAACGGATTATAAAACTCTCAATCAACTTTGGTTCAAGGGTACATCTCTGAACTCCTCTGACGCCTGTCGTTGTAATCTCTCAACGACGTCAGAGAGGTGACGAGTCCCGACGGCCAGATAATTAAATCAATCACTACGTCAAGTCGATCTTAGTCCAAAACAGGACTAATGTATCCTTGACGAACGTTTAAGTTGATCTTAGCCGCAACGCGACTAATGTATCCTTAAACCAAAAAAAAAAACACCCAACCCAAATCTAAGTAAATACGGATTTGGACTAATCCACGTCCTACGGGCGACGGCATTACTCAGTCTCCGTATACAATCCACGGGCAACCACAAACAAAACAAACACACACGACACGAAGTGAAATTCTGGAGAAGGAGAAAGTTGTTACCGCGATGCGGTAGCGTAATTAACTGCAGGGGCTTGCGCCTGCAGGGAAGAGCGTCCCCACAATCAAAAACCCTTCACCCTGAGGGGGAATCTGACAAAGTCTGCTACATCGGCCGCATCCGTCTAAACCTCCGATATACGGTGCCATAAATCAACTTGGCATCTTCGGAGAGGTAGACGGATAAAACCAAATAGCATCTGCCCCGAACCTCTCGCCACGGACGCGAAGTCCAGGCCGTCTTTCGGAGGGGAACAGATTCTGGCACGCCCGGTGGGACCTTTTCCTCTTTCCACTCCACACTTCGTGTGTCGTCTTCGCGAACCAATCGCGGTTTGTTAAATGGTTGCCTTTGGATTTCAAGTTGCTAAGATTTGGTCTTGTGTCTGGCGCAGAACTCAAGCATCCATGGATTCTAACTGCACCAAATGCGCGAAGCACCACTGCAACGGACGCTCCACCTCACCGAGAGGTGTAACATATGGGCCCCAAGCGGCCTCTTTCCTCGCTCTGCCGGTGGAACAGGTGACCCAGGCCACCACCGGCCTGTTTTTCGGGACCATGGTCCCACCTGCAAGCTTCTCTATGCCGATATCCACACCGGAAGCGAACAAGAAGTCGGTGTTCGATCGGCTTACCGCTACCACGACCCCTGTCAACGGGTCGCCCGCTACTAAGGCGACAGCCTCCGTTTTCACCAGGCTAGGTCAGAACTATAAAGTGGCTGTCCCAAAGAGGGCAACGGCCGCTGCTTTGGAAGTCGTTGAAGCGGCTTCTCCCATCAGAGAGTCGGTCTTCGCAAGATTGACGGTTCCCACTCCTCCCCCAGCTGGTCAAAAGGCATCAGTCTTCGATAGGCTGACATCGGCAGTTACCCCACACTCAAACAAGGGGCAACAAGAAACCATCTCGATTCCGAGCCAGTCCCAACGGCTCGTCGTGCGCGACGTCGCCATTGGCGACGAGTGAGAAAAGCAGGGGGCAACTCTCCCTCAGGGCTAACCCCACCTGCTCCAGTGGTGGAGGTCAACGCTGCTGTTCCAACTGGGAACAGTTTTGAATTGCTGAGGAAGGTGAGAAAGAACTCTCTAATTGCTACGTTGAAAAGATCTCCTCCGCCTGCGGAGAGAGTTCCAGAAACAAAACAAGAACAACCCCCTCAACGGCTATCCTCAAAAGTTTATAAAGTATGGCGGAGGGTTCAAGACTCCGTGATCGATCCAGACCACTTGCGTCACCAGAAAAAGGCGAAGGTGGAAAATAACAAAAACTGCCCCATTAAACAGCAGGGGGCGACAGTTGCTAGGATGCCCACTCCAACGGCTCCTTTAACCTCGATGGCCCACAAAACAAGGAGGCCAGGGAAAGCTCCCGCGTCAGCGGCAAAGTTTGAAAGCGGTGAACCTAAACGCCCCAAGTCAGGGGGCATAATTGTTCATACGGTTTATATGGCTTCTGGAAAGGAAGAAAGCCGTACTTCTACGGGTCACCGACCGCTCACCCGATCAGTGACCAAGGCTCAGGAGCAGCAACAAAAACTCCAGGAGATGATGACCACAATGGCTGCACTCACTGGGCCGAAAGAAACCCCGGAAACATCCTCAGAAGAACGTCAAGAACAAGAAACGGACGCCGAATTCCTTCGGCGCATGCTAGAAAAGAAAGATAAAGAGGCTGCGGAACAGGCAGCCAACATAAAGAAGATGGCCCTCCTGTTCCAGGATATGGTGGGTATGATGATTCAACAAGATCCACCTGCTGGGGATCCCCCGATCATTCTTGAAGATGATAGGGGAGAGACATCGAATCCTCCACCGGCTCTATCCGCAGCTAAAGAGGATACCATATCAAAAGCTGATTTGGATGAATATATTGCCCAACAAATACGGGTGCATCAGGCGACTGAAACAGCCGGTCAGATCGTAAAAACGGGGCGGCCATATCCGGGCTGGTATGACCAAATCAAGTACCCGCCGGGTTACACGATTCCCAAGTTTCATGTTTACAAAGGGACCGGCAATCCCCATCAACATATTGCCCAGTTCAGGGCGCTTTGCGGTAATACCGGCGGCGACGACAAGTTGTTGCTCCGCCAGTTTGTTGGAAGCTTATCAGACACGGCGTTTGAATGGTATTCTGAACTTCCCAACAACTCTATTAAAACCTTTGCGGAGATGGAGCTGCTTTTCACCCAACGTTTTGCAAGTGCCAGTGAGCATACCCCGATGACGGCACTAATCAATGCCAGGGTAAAACCCGGCGAGACATGGGTTCAGTACGCTATACGGTGGCGAAATCTATGGTCGAAGTGCGAACAGCGCATAGAGGAAGCTCCAGCGGTGGGAATGTTTGTTGGAACGCTTGATCCACAGGCAACCATCTCGCAGTTCATGATGTTCTTCAAGCCGACTTCCTTCCAGGCTTTGATCGACAAATTAGCGCAGATGGACCAGATGGGCCATAAACCCCCTCTCCCGAAGCCGGACTCCCGAAACGATAAAGGAAAGGGAAAAGCGATCATTGTCGCTAATGCCCAACAACAACCGAGCGACTCGAAGCCGGTTGCTCGTCCAAACAATACACGCCCATACGTACCCCTTGAGGACAGGATGGGACGCCCTTACTCTTTCCCCCGTGATAAAACGAGGAGGCTATTCGAGCTGGCGCTGCGCAACAGACTCATAAATCTGCCAGATCCAAAACGTCCGTTGCAACCAAACGACGCCAACGAGCCCAATTACTGCCCTTATCATCGAGTGCTAGGCCATCCGATTGAGGATTGCTACGTTTTCAAGAATTGGCTTGAGAACCAATACCGTCAGGGCAAATTTGCGCAATCTGACAAATGGAAGGTGAATCCTCCGCAGCCCCACACCTCTAAGGGGACGAATACGCCGGGGGCAACATGCTCCGTTATTGAAGAAACTCCCTGGGAGGTTGTATTATCAGCCAAAACGAGGAGAATGCTAAATGATCTTCAGACCTGTCCAGCGGTCAAGTGGAAGAACCCCTTGGAACCGCAGGTTATTGAGGGGATGTTGAAGCCACGACCGACTCCGAAGACCAATGGTGGTAGTTCAAGCGCTCATAGTCAGCCGTCAAAATCTTCAAAAAAGAAGAAGAAGAAATCTAAGAAGCCCGTGAAGCCTGGCGACAAGCGCACGGACTTACAAAAGCAAATCGACGCACTGGATGAGTACAACCAAAAGGCGCGGACTCCCATTACGCTCCAAGATTTCCTTGATCACGTCTTCCAAAAAGAAGATGAGGGAGAAAGTTCATCGGATGAATCCGAGGAATATGTGGCGAGCTGTCATATGATATCCCATTCGACCACGAACGATGAAGGGACTTCTGGCACTGAAACGCTGGGGGCAAATGCCGAATCAAGAGCCCCAGGGTTATCAGTTGAGATGATTGGCGCGTTTCTTAATGAAGCTCGATTGAAAAGTAAAGCTGATCGAGAACGCGAGACGGCTATATTCGAAAGGGCCAAGCGCCAGCGACTGGATGAAAGAGCTGAGATGATCCCACTGGAGTAAGATGCCTCCACCGCTGACAAAAGCCAATTCAAGATAAAGAAGAGGTTTGATAAGGCCATATCAATGGGCATGAAGCTACCATCCTCTGAAGGAAAAATTACTGGTGTGGTAGAAATGCACCCCTCTTATTGCTTATATCATCAGAAGGTCTCGCATCCTACCCAAGAGTGCAAGGCTTTCAATGGATGGTGGCAAGGATACGTCGCTAATCGACAACGCTTTAAACGGGAAAAACGTAAAATTCGCCGAGAGCAAAGAAATACGACTAAAGAACTTGAAAGAACTGCCGGCAATTGTCACATGGTTAACACTGCCGGGTCACAAGTGCCTACATTTGGGAGCGACTCTGATGAGGAACTAGAACTTGGCCCCCTCTTCAAAGAATCCACTTCGGGAAAAGAAGAAGAACCGAAGGCCTGCGAGAATATACAGCTGCGCAATCGAACATTACCCGAAAAGAACCTCGGACCCTTGAACAGAAAAGACAAAGGGAAAGAGAAGGTCTCTGAAGATATCTCCTTGGATGACCGAGTCGCGGAAGAGTTAACCGCCAAGAACCCGCCAAAGAGGAGTAAAGTGGATTACAATGTCTTGGCGCATCTGAGAAAGCTACCCTCACAACTCAGCATTCTCGATGCCCTATTACTATCAAAAGAGGCGAGGGATTCTTTGATTAAGGCCCTACAAGATCCGGACCAGTTCCAAGCCTTCCTAACCGAACAAAAGATGAATGATGAATTGGAAGAGGTGCACACAGCCGACGTTGCTTTTAGTGATGAAGACCTTCTCCTCGGGACGTGTGAACACAATCGCCCCCTTTATGTCTCAGGATACTGCCATGACATAAAGATAGGTAAAATCTTGGTCGATAACGGATCGTCTGTTAATTTACTCAATGTGCGAGTGTTAAAGGAGATTTGCATGAGTGTCCAACACCTCGCCCGAGACAAAATCACCATCTTCGGTTTCGACTCTCAATCCTCAAAGACTCTTGGATCTGTGATATTGACGCTACGCTTCGGGTTGCTCGTCATAGACATCAAATTCCATGTTATAGACGCCAAGACGTGCTACAACGCTCTGCTCGGCCGACCATGGCTACACGAGTACAATATCATCCCTTCTACACAGCATCAGTGCATGAAGTATTCTAGGGATGGCCTTGAGTACACTGTGGCGGGAGAGTTGAATCCGTTTTCCGTGAACGAAGTTCGCAAGTATGAAGATGCCAAATACTTCTTACCGAGTTTCGAAGACACGGAAAGGTGTCACAAACCGGAGAACAAAACTAACGCCACCATCCCGGTCTTCGGCAGTGACACCGAGGAGGAGGAGGATATAATTTATTCAGGTCCATCCCAGTCCACTAGGCCAGGACCATCCGTTCCTTCATTGATCTTCGGTAGTGATTCAGAGGATGAAGTTCATGCTGTATTCCCTGCTCGGCCTTCAATACGGGTTTCCGCTGATGAAGAGCGAAGTCTGCAGATAACCATGGTGCCGCTTGAACATTACAAAGAACTGGATGCACTCAACGCCAACAGCGTAGAAGAATTGCACACATTCTATATTCCTCCCAGACGAAAAGGCGAGAAGGCAATCCTATTCTACCGTTCTGAAGAAAACAAGGTGGAAAAAGAAATTTGGCATGGCGCGGATCCCACGCTAGACAGGCTTCAGCCCATCCGTCTTCCCAGATATTATACCGAAGGTTTGAAGAAACTGCTGAAACGCCAGGGGATGTCCTTCACACAGACCGTTAGAAAAGCCAAATTCTATGACAAGGTCTGGAACGTTCCCGGGACTCAATGCAAACTGCCTAAAGGGAGAACGGAAACAAAAGGGCTTGGGTACATCCGGCCAAAGAAACGGGAGCTAGTAAACAGCTATTATGCCATGTATGACTTCGATGAAGAGGAGGACGCTCAATGGGAGGACGCTAATCCTGAATCAGCAAAAGTTCCTGATACAAAACCGCCCAGTCCATCGTATGAAAACCAGATGAACAAACTTATAAAGGATGCGAGTCAAAAAGCCCGAGATGATTACGATCGTGAAATGGCAATCTATGAGAAAGCCAAGACACAGCGTCTCCTTCAACAGGCAGTAAAGAACAAAGATGCTGCCCCACGTCAGCCTACTACAAAAAGGGTTCGACGCGAAGGCAAAAACAAGTCGAAGGGCCGAAAAGGTGCTCGACAACCACAAAGCAGAGCTAAGAAGCCACGCATCCGAGAGTCGAGCGTTATTGACCTAGCCCTCATGAAGAAAATGGGTCGAGCATACTCATTTCCTCGGAACAAAACAAGGAAAATACTTGATCTTGCTCTAAAACATCAAATGCTTACTCTACTGGAGTCTAAACACCCTGAGCAAGCGGGCGAAGTCTCCAACCCAAATTATTGCTCTTACCACCGAGTAGTAGGGCATCCGTTTGAAGATTGCTTCACCTTTAAGAATTGGGTTGAGGATCAATATCAGCTTGGCAAATTCGCGTTGTCTGACAGTTGGAGGGTAGCGCCGCCGCAAAAGCACGAACCCGAAAACACAAGGATAGAACCAACTCCGCATTGGGATTGGCAGAAAATTCGCACCTGCCATGTGATAACAATATTAAAAGAAGGGTCCGAGGACATGAACAACCTTCCTTGGTGCTTTGAAAGCGGCAGCGATGAGGTAATCTCAGAATTTCCCCCAGCTCCGAAAGAACTGGAGGATGGAATCCATACTACTGCAGATAACCTCAAGAAAATCGAGTTGGGGACAATAAATGATCCGCGACCGACATTCGTCAGCGAGCTGCTGTCTGAAGAGAGGATGGCTGCGTTAAAAGACGTCCTTGTGCAGCATAAAGATTGCTTCGCATGGAACTATTCCGAGATGCCGGGACTAGATCCAGAAGTTGCTGTACATAGGCTAGCAATATCCCCGAACATCAAGCCAATCAAACAGGCGCCGAGAAGAATGCGACTCGAGCTTGAGATGAGCATAAATACCGAAGTCAAAAAGTTAATCGACTCTGGCTTCATCCAGGAAGTTCAGTACCCTGAATGGATCGCCAACATCGTCCCAGTGATGAAGAAAAATGGGATAGTATGCATATGCGTAGACTTCCGGGATCTTAATAAAGCCTGCCCGAAGGATGATTTCCCAGTGCCAGTCACTGAACTGATGATAGACAATACATCCACTCATGAAGTTTTCTCCTTCATGGACGGCTCATCGGGGTATAACCAGATAAAAATGCATCCAGAAGACCAGAAGCACACAGCCTTCAGGACTCCTCTTGGTATATTTTGTTATAAAGTGATGCCCTTCGGTTTGAAGAACGCCGGTGCTACTTATCAGAGGGCCATGACAAAGATCTTCGACGACCTTATACACGGAATCGTTGAATGCTATATCGACGATCTCGTGGTTAAAAGCAAATCATACGAGGAACATCTCGAGCATCTGAAGACTGTATTTCAACGCCTTCGGCAATACAACTTGAAGATGAATCCTCTTAAATGTGCATTCGGGGTTTCCTCGGGCAAATTCCTGGGATTCGTTGTTCGACACCGAGGTATTGAAATAGATCCGTCAAAGATTAAAGCGATCATGGAAATGCCTCCGCCAAGGACTCTCAAAAAGCTGCGGTCTCTCCAAGGGAAACTCGCATACATACGACGATTTATAGCCAACCTTTCAGGAAAGTGCCGTCCTTATAGTCACCTGATGAAGAAGGGAACCCCATTCGTTTGGGATCAAAAATGCCAAGGCGCATTGGATGGGATCAAGCAATACCTGCAGAGCCCGCCGGTATTGGCTGCTCCACTTAAGGGGAAGCCTCTCATTCTTTATACAACCGTCCTCGAAGGTTCCTTAGGCGCATTATGGGCACAAGAGAACGATCAAGGGAAAGAAAGAGCACTCTACTACTTAAGTCGAGTTCTGCTGGGGGCAGAAAGCAACCACTCTCCCATTGAAAAACACTGCCTGGCGTTGATCTTCGCAATAACAAAGCTTAGACACTATGCGTTGGCGCACGAAGTCCGTCTTATTTCAAAAGTGGACCCTCTCAAATATCTAATGTCAAAAGCCATATTGACAGGGCGACTCGCTAAATGGGCCCTGCTCTTGATGGAATTTTCGATAACATATCAACCTCTCAGGGCAGTAAAAGGCCAGGCCATCGCCGACTTCCTTACTGAGCATCCCATACCTGCCGATTCCCCTTTAAACTGCGATCTTCCGGACGAACATGCGTTTGATGCGATCGACGGTGGTGATACCCGATGGGAACTCTATTTTGATGGTGCATCTTCCATGAAAAAGCACAAACAAAGTATGCCAATGATCAAATCGGGGGTAGGACTCATCTTTGTGACTCCACAAGGAGGAATAATGCGCTTCGCCTTCTCCTTAACAGAGCCGAGAACGAATAATGAAGCTGAATATGAAGCTTTGATAGCAGGCCTCGAGATCGCCATTGATATGGGAATTGAAAGCCTCCTCATATATGGGGATTCCCAACTGGTCGTCAGTCAAGTGAACGGCGATTACCAAACGTGCAAACCGGAATTGGTAAAATGCGGTGAAAAAGTGCAGCAACTGCTAACCCAAATCCCCTCCTACACGTTGGAAAGTATACCGCGCGCGGAAAACAGCAAAGCGGATGCACTGGCCAAACTTGCTAAAGAATTGGCTGATGAAAACCTCGATGACGTTAGAATCGTGGTACAAGGCCGTCGAGTACTCGCCCCGGCAGAAATACCTCCAGAATCATATAAAGAAAAGGGAGCGACTGAGCAGACGACCCTGCAAATAAAAGACCATGAGAGGGTTGAGGATTGGAGGGAAGTTTTTATAGACTACTTCAAGTCCCACCAAATGCCTGAAGATGCGTCCGCAAGACATCAACTCATAAAACGAGCTCTGTCCTTCGCCTTCGTCAATGATACTCTCTACAAGAGGTCATTCGATTCTCTGTGGCTGAGATGCTTAGGACCGGACGAATCGGAAAGGGTCGTCCAAGAGGTTCACGACGGACTCTGCGGTTCTCATCAAGCGGGCCCTAAGATGAAGTTGAAAATAAAACGGATGGGCTACTACTGGCCCACGATGATTCATGACTGCATCGAATATGCGAAGCAATGCCACTCATGCCAAATTCATGGGGACTTCATCCATCAACATCCAAATCCGCTACACCCAACAGTGGCTAGCTGGCCATTCGAAATGTGGGGGACTGATATAGTTGCCCTATCGAACCAGCATCGTCTAAGGGACATCGTTTCATCCTAGCGACGACTGATTACTTCTCCAAATGGGCAGAGGCGGTACCGTTGAGGGAAGTGAAGACGGAGAACATCCTCCATTTCTTTAAAACGCATGTCATATACCGGTTTGGAACCCCAAGAAGGATCATCTCTGATAATGGGCCAGCCTACCGAAGTCATAAAATTAGCCGCTTCGCACAGCAGCACAATATAGACTGGAGATATTCCTCAGTTTATAATCCGCAAGCTAACGGTTTAGCTGAGGCCTTCAACAAGACCTTGACGAAGATCATGAAGAAAACAGTGTCACGAAATAAGAGAGATTGGCACGAAAGACTGCAAGAAGCTCTTTGGGCGTATCGAACTACGTTCAAGACAGCCACAAACACAACGCCGTACGCGTTGGTATTTGGGACGGAAGCAGTACTCCCTCTCGAGATAGAATTACCCTCTCTACGAGTGGCAGTTCACTACGAGCTGACGGATGAAGAAAATGCTCACTTCCGGTTTGAAGAGCTTGACGCCCTTCATGAAACCCGGCTCATAGCGCAGCAAAATCTAGAAGCTTATAAAGCAAAGATGACGCGCTCATACGAAAGATTGACCCAACCGAGGACATTCCACCGAGGTGAACTCGTGCTAGTGGTCAAAAGGCCTATGATCCCCAATCGCGCCAAGCGGGGAAAATTCGAGCCGAACTATGAAGGCCCGTACATCATAGATAAAATTTACCAGGGTGGAGCCTATCTACTCATGGACATGCACGGTGAAAGGCCTTTCAGGCCGATAAACGGTCGCTTCCTAAAGAAATACTATGCTTAATGAGCCACAGCCTAGGTCAATGATAGATGACGACGACTATGTCCGCTCGCTATCTTCCTAAGCTCAAGCTTTATAAAAAGTAGCCGACCTTCTTAACAGTGGACCGAAATGTCCTTAAACTAATAGCAGACCGAAACGTCTTTAAACTACTCCCGCAGCATCCTTAGGCTGACGACGACGAAAAAAAAACGGTATGTCCATAAGCAGAAAAAAAAAGGGGCACGGATGAAAACCCGAAAGGGCTCCGTGAGTAAAAACGGCAGGGCTACCGGCGAGTGTTTGTGAAAACCCGAAAGGGCGCAACCTCGTTAAAAGACACTTATAGGGTCCTCTCGACCTTATAAGGAGAAACCACCTGCGTGAGATCCTTACGACTCACAAAGGAGCAACACACTTAGGGATCCCCACGATTCCTAAGGAGAAAACACACTTGCGAGATCCTCACGACTCGTAAGGAGAACTCTCTTATGGGACCCTCACGGCTCATAAGATTTGAAAGTCTTAAGTCACAGAGACCTAAACCTGTGCTTAAGCAAACCCCCATAAACTTTCAATATTGCCCTACAAGTGATTCAATATTGACCCTTGTATACAATCCACGGGCGCGAATAAACATTTCCCTAGCCAAATTTCATCCGTGATTGGGAATACGTTCGCATGGTGAACAACCCTTATAAATCCCCTCGATTTATGAGGAGAAAACCCTCCTGTAGGATCCTTACGACTTACAGAGGAAACGAACACTTAGGAATCCTCACGAGTCCTAAGGAGAAAATACACCTACAAGATCCTCACGACTTGTAGGGAGAAATAACTTCGTGAAACCCTTACGGCTCATGAAGTCAAAAGCCTTAGCCGACAGGACCCTAACCCTGGTCGCTAAGCCACCTTTGTTCGACATCGACAGAGGCAGATGATGATTCGCTCCTGGTAATATCCCAGTTGTAGCGGTGCTGATGCCG
This sequence comes from Agapanthus africanus, assembly GCA_030015575.1. NCBI lineage: Eukaryota > Viridiplantae > Streptophyta > Magnoliopsida > Asparagales > Amaryllidaceae > Agapanthus > Agapanthus africanus. The sequence goes on from CM057346.1 coordinate 540,704,455, forward strand.
AAATCGGTTTACAGCGAAAAGCCAATAGGCCGCACATGCATACGAAATAGCCGAAATGATAGGGCAACTTGCAATAAAAAGCAGCAAGTAAAAATGTATGCATGCAAAATAGTCGAAATGATTGGGCAACTCGCAATAAAAAGCAGCGAGTAAAAATAAGATAAATAGCCGAAATGATTGGGCACCGCGAAAAATAGCCGAAATGATTGGGCAATCGCGACCTTCGCGATATAAAAGCTGAAATGATAGAGCATCGCGGAGATAAAATAAAAAAAAATGATGATAAAACTTTGGTCCTACAGTTAAGATCGCATCGATCCCTGTATACAATCCAAGGGCGTAAACAAAGAATGAACCATACTTTCCCAGCGGATTCCGTCAGACGACGAACCCCAAACCTCACCGGTTCAGTTCAACTGAAGAAGCCAGTGACTTCAACAAAAATTCCTCGACTCACGGATACAAACACTCCTTGACGAGAGCCTTCTGATCCGCGTCGACCCGCAGAGCCACCAGTGCCTCCGTAGAAACCCTCGACTCGTTTCAAACCCCAAGGAAACAAATAATCCTTGGCGCTCGGGAAAAAAATAATCCCAGCAAATTCCTCGACTCACGGATACAAACACTCCTTGATGAGAGCCTTCTGATCCGCGTCGACCCGCAGAGCCACCAGTGCCTCCGTAGGAACCCTCGACTCGTTTCAAACCCTAAGGAAACAAATAATCCTTGGCGCTTGGGAAACAAATAGTCCCAGCAAATTCCTCGACTCACGGATACAAACACTCCTTGACGAGAGCCTTCTGATCCGCGTCAACCCGCAGAGCCACCAGTGCCTCCGTAGGAACCCTCGACTCGTTTCAAACCCCAAGGAAACAAATAATCCTTGGCGCTCGGGAAACAAATAATCCCAGCAAACTCCTCAACTCACGGATACAAACACTCCTTGACGAGAGCCTTCTGATCCGCGTCGACCCGCAGAGCCACCAGTGCCTCCGTAGGAACCCTCGACTCGTTTCAAACCCCAAGGACACAAATAATCCTTGGCGCTCGGGAAACAAATAATCCCGGCAAAATCCTCGACTCACGGATACAAACACTCCTTGACGAGAGCCTTCTGATCCGCGTCGACTCGCAGAGCCACCAGCGCCTCCGTGGGAACCATCGACTCGTTTCAAACCCCAAGGACACAAATAATCCTTGGCGCTTGGGAAACAAATAATCCCTCGCAAAATTTCTCAACTCACGGATACAAACACTCCGTGATGAGATCCTCTTTGACTCACATCTCGGGCAGTAAGGATTCAAAAACTTGCTTCCTGAGCAATGGGATCCTGCAAGTCAATCCTAAATGGTCTCTTGCATACTATTCACGGGTCTCACTCTCTGAAGTCAATTTTCGACAAAGAGGGAAACAACCGCTTACGAGCCCTCTCGACTCGTAAGAGGGAGAAATTCTCTTATAGGATCCTTTCGACTTATGAGAGAAAACTACACTTGGGAATCCTCACGATTCCTAAGGAGAACATCCACTTACGAGATCCTCTCGATCCGTAGGGAGAAAAGTCTCTATGAGACCCTCACGGCTCATAGAGTTGAAAAGCCTTAGGCGGCAGATCTGAACCTGCGGCCTAAGCCATCGCTATCTCTTGAAAAAAAAAAACTAAGTTGTCTGCCAATTATGTTTATCAAAGACAACATGCTGATAATAAGAGAATGCAGAAAGAAAAAGTGCATACAAGACATCGCAAAAGAAAATGTGTATCTTTATTCATTGACTTCAATCAAATACAAGATGAATCGTACAAAAGAATAAAGAATGGATACATATTATTTTAAAGGAAAATTTTACAAATACATTAATACAAAGGCAGCTACTGGGAAGGAAGCGTCTTAAGTAGCTTTATCAGTTGTTCGCACACTTCCTTCCAGGCCTTTTCCCGATCGGCTACCACCGCCAGCTCTGCCTCCACTTGGGCTCGTTGCTGCAAGACCGACGCGAGCTGCTCCCTCACGACTTGATAGGCAGCTTCCCGACTTGGGATAGTGCGCTCAGCTACGTCAAGCTTCCGCTTCAAGTTTAGCCCGTGGGAGATGCGCTCCAAGAGACCCTCAAAGATAGTCTTCACTTGGGCGGCATTTGCCTCAACCTCGGCGCGCAGATGGACCGTTTCGTTCGAGGTCTTTTGGCATTCTCTTAGTCTTAAAGCTGCTTCTTGCTCCAAGTGGCGGGAGTGCGAAGTGCTTTGCTCGAGCCAAGTTGTGCGTTGGGTGCTCAGGGCTAAAACTTCGGGAGAAGGGCGCGTCGACTCCAGCCGGTATAGACAGGCCTCGATCTCCCTGCAATGATTAACCCAAGATCCGACGACGCCTTCGTTCTGAAAATTTACGAGCGCCGCCAACATTGGATTAACTTCCACAGCGAAATCTACGGCAGAAGGGAGAGTGTCCATGTTGAGCTCTTCGATGTACCCGCTCAGCATGCCCAGACTCATCACAGCACCCTTTGAAGACGGGCGTTTCAAGAAAGGGCCCGTCGGTGGAAGGACGCGAGACTCAAAAGAGACCGGAGCCGGAACAATAGCCGCAAAACAAAACATGGTTAAACAATGGTTCAAGAGATGTTTAAAGGTTACCAAAAAAGGAATTTGCTATACCAGCAGCAACAGACGGTAAAGCCGGAAGGGCCGGTAGCGCGGCAGGTCTTGCATCCCCTCCTTCGATTTGTGGCACTGCGATAAAGAAAGGGAAAAGTCAGAAATCATTCAATTACTAGAAAAAAGGGGATGAACAAAGATATGGTAGTGAACGTACACTCACCAGCGCCACTAGAGGGAGAAGCAAGTTCGAATGGGAAGGAGAAGTGTGGGAGCAACACTTGATATAGATGATCGAAGAGCACTCCTGAAAAGATGCGGTGGTATGGCGTTAGTCCATGAACTACTTGTTTAAAAGATTAACTTGTGAGTCGCAAATCCATACCTTCCAACATCCGCGATGGCACGAGGGAAGACGGGGAAGTGACCACCGCCAAAGCAGTAGTTGACGGTGCTCCTTCAAGCAATGGAGCGTCGGCACTGGCCGCACCTGCAAAGACAAACTTGTTAGAAGAGATCGCAAGATATATAAAAAGGGGGGGAAACGATAGTAACCCGAAACTTACCCGACGAACTGCCAGCCGAGACTGAGGCAACTCCTTCCTCCATTGACATCAGGCCCCCGCCCGTAGCCTCGTCACCCGACTCAATAGGGACCGTTGTTACACTTGCAGGCCCTAGAGGAGGCGGGGGAATATAGGCGGAGAGGGTCATGATTGGAGTATTGCCAGATTCCAGAGAAGGAGCGGCTGGCTCATCCTCAGGAATCGTGGCCACCTCACCCGCTACTCCTTCGAGTCCTGCAGTCACAGTTGTCTCGTCCACCGTCGCCGCGAGGTCTCCAGCCTCAAGCGCCTCGACTTCTACTGCCTTCGGCTCGACAGTCATCTCATCTGCCGCCATTTCAAACGCGGCATCAATGAACTTCTCGGCGGCGGATCCTTCAACTTCTGTTTCAGGCGCCGTGGCCCCGACGACGGTGCCCACCGTCGGCTCAGGTTCAGCAAGCGCCGCTTCCGCCGTTTCCTGGGGTCCGACGGTCTCCGCCTCCCCCTCAGTCGGACTTGGTCCTGCAAGATGGAATGCATATGAGCCAATGGCTTTATAATAATTCTTACAACAAGGTTCTGAAAGAGATGCTACCTGAAGGGGATTTATTATTTGCACTTCGGGCCGCGCGCGCCACTTGCCTATAAGCAGTAGACAGGGCGACAGGGGCCTCTCCAGAAGGAGTGTCAGCGCGAGGAATGGTACTGGGACCCGCTCCCGCGGCCAAAGCAGCTCTACGCGCCTTTGCTTCGCGTCTCAACCGCTTCCGCTCCTCTCGAGCCGTTGAGACGGATGCCACTAGGGCTTCCTTGAGTGAGGCTCCCTCGTCCGTATATAGGGATGCCTCTAGATTCTTCAAGGCATCCTTCATCGTTTTGTCAAGCCGAGGCTCTTGCGGCAACTTTGACGAAGCCGGGACCTCAGTTACAGACTCGGGAAGGACCCCCGCGTCAATTAATACAACCCCTGCAAAGAAACAAAAGAAAGTCAGGTTGAATATCATAGAGAGACAACAAACTTTCCTTATAAAAGAGAAAGGAGTGAAACATACCAGCGCCTGCTAAGGCACGGTTCTCCTCCTCCTCCTGGAAGGTTTTCAGGGAGGCAGCAATAGCCTCTTCAGTAGAAACACCTGTTGAAAATGGAGCAAATGTTAGTTAAAGATAATAATACAAGGTGCAATAAAATGACAAATGAAGTGTCTGATGATTACCGGACTCAGCAAGTTTGCTTAACATCGCTTCGAGCCTAGCCGATCGCTCCGAAGCTGCAATGGCGGCAGCCAGATTGGTGTCCGCAGGATCTACCATGAAACCCTCATTGCTGCCGTATTCACATATGGCCTCGGAGGGAGGAGCCGCAGGATCTAAGCTGAGGATCGCGTCGAGGGATAGGGTGGACTTCTTCTTTTTCTGCCCGCCAGCTTTAGATCCACCCGGAGCAGCTTTGAGCTTGGCAGCCACTTTAGGGCGGCGAGTCCCGATCTCTGCCCCTCCGCCAGATCCTGGCGATACCACATCAACCGTCTTCGTGGGAGCATGGGGCGCCGGCGGTGCATCCACCATAGTGGGCAATGGCAATCCACGCGGGGGGGCCAACACACGTGGTCGGTCAGCTCCGGCCTCTTTTAGCGGAGGGACAACCGGGCGCCTTGGCTGCAAGGGAGCCTTGCGATCACCACCAGGAGGCGCACCCCTACGGTCAACCAGCAAGCGTTTCTCCATTAAAATGATTGGGCCCATAGCATGCGCGTACCAGGCTACATACGGATGGATTATTTTAGGGGCACAGCTAGGCTCACTGATAAAAAAATAAGAGCCTGTATTGAGCCGGACGAAATGATGCATCGCATTCCTTATCCCCTCTGGGCCGACCGCGGGTGTTTCCAGAAAGGCCTCCATCGGGATCCCTTGATTGTAACTTGATTGTCGGGCAAATCGATGTGGGTTATACCTCATAAAGAGAGCCATCTTATTCTGCCTAAATACTAGATAACCCGGCCGAATGGAGTAAAGGTGAAGGATTTCCCGAGCCTTCAATACAGAAACCCCGTCCTTAAAGTCGTCACGCAGCGACACCACTGACTTAGCGGTCTCGGAGCCTATGGTGATGACCTTATCCACAAAAGAAGTCTTCGCTCCGACTAGATGCGAACGCAGGAGCAGTCCCCTAGACTCCCGCGGGGGTGCAACCACAATTGAAGCCCCGACCAACCGCATAATTCTTGGGAGTTTGAATTTATCAAAGAATAGAGGAGTCTTATGAGCACCAAACACCCCTCGCACATGCAACTCCATCCAAGAAGTGAAGTAGTGCATCGGAAAGTTAGCAGGCTGTACCCCGGGCTCATTAGCGTCCGCCGCTACGCTAAGTCCATTATAAAGGTAAGCCAGCCCGGCAATCCCTACCGATAGCTGCAAACCAGCCGCCATTCGATGCGCCGGATAAAAGACAGAGGACCGCATGAGGCGTGGATGCATGGGAAGCGCAAAGCTGCATAGCCATAGACCCAAGAAACCTATGAAAAAAGTCTCCTCGTCCATGCCAGGAACGGCGATCTCTGAGAAAGGGACGCTGGCGGTGCCGGGGAAATAAAAGTCCCGCTGGTCATCTTCCGATGAAGGTCGGCGGTCCAAGCCGAAACCAAAGGGGTCAGCAAGCTGAGCAAACTTCTCGCCCTGCTCTGATAGGAATTCCGGGCGGATAAAACGAGCAATGAAATCCGCAAAACTGACGCCCCGGTCGCCTGATTCCAAATGCAGTTCCTCATAAATCTCTAATACCTTCACCAAGCCCGTATGCTGATGCTGGATGGCATTTTCCGGAGTTAAGTCGAATACCAACTGCTTGGTGGCAAAGACATACTCGTCAGGAGGAAGCAGCTCCTCGTAATGCTCCCCCCTCGCTGGTAAACCTGAAATCTCAACAAATTCCTCCAGAGAGATGGAGACTTCCCTATCCGCTGTCAGGAAGGTATGGGTGGGGATATTCCATTGTTCGATGAACGCCTTTATCCACCACGTCGGAGGAGAGGGATACTCGAAAAGCGAGACGTAGACAGCTGAGTATAAGCCAATCGTCGTCAGGAGAGCCCTCTTCGTCGCCAAAATGTAACGGGCCCATGGCAGATATCCGGCAAGCGGTCGCGGAGTCAATCCAATATTGTAAGCCTGTCCCCAAGGGCGTGCTTCACCCTGACAGATTCGCCTCCCCAAGATATCTATAGCCGGCGGCGGCTGCACCGGAATGGCACCGATTGCGGGCTGAAGGAGGTCGTCGGCATTCCAATTTTTAACCTCCACGGCATACTCCACCGGGGGCTTGTCCGCATAAGGGATCGTAACTATGGGCTCAGAGGGCGAAGCGGAGCTGAAGCTGCGACGGCCTTGGATGATCTGGCTATACCATCTCCCCCACAAATGGAGTCTCTTGTACTCTGGATCATGATCTTTAATCAAGGCGAACGCCACCCGGTCCACTGGTGCATGTGGGAACCCTCCTTCTGAGCGAACGAAGGGAAAAGACAAGTCGTCAGACATGTTTTCTGTGGAAAGACAAAAAAAAATATATATCATTAGTGGCCTAACGCTTGGCATTTTAAAAGAAAAATAAATAAAAATATTGCTCCACACTGTGATGCAGTGGGTAGGGGACCAAAGGGGGACCCACAAAATCAAGATGACGGCGCATCATTTGATAAGACAGTCCCATCATTGGATGAGACTGTCAGTCAATTAAAAAGACCCCCAAAAGAATACCCTTATTGGAGGGATCCCTAGAGACAAGAAGAAAATCTCCTCTTTTCAGAGCAAAGCTCTATCACAGAGTGACATTTGTCAAACTCCGGTCTCAAAGGAATAAAGCTTCTTAAAAAAGAGCCTAGCTCTGTAGTAGTAATGAAAAATTATAACTCCTAAGAATTAAAATTTTTGGGATCTTAAAGATTCATGAAAACTTTTAGGAGTTCTCTATTTGATCTATGAGCAGGGCTCTGTTCATGGGTTAAAACCCAAGAACCAGATCTCTGTAAATTTTTGAGAGCAAGGCTCTGTGGATGAAAACCCCAAAGGGGTTTTCTTTAGATCAAAGATCTATGAGAGCAAGGCTCTGTTGAAAAAACCCCAAAGGAATTTTCTTTAGATCAAAGATCTACAAGAGCAAGGCTCTGTTAATTAAAATTAATTAATTTAAATTTTTACCTAAGAGTGATTCTAAGTTCTGAACTTCAAAGTTCTTGGGAAAATCAAGAGCAAAGCTCTGAAAATTCTTAAGCAAGAGCAAGGCTCTGAGTCAAAATTCTTAAAGTGGTAAAGAATTTTCTAAAGGACCAAGGGTCCTATTTATAGGCGCCTGCGCCACTTCAACTGACCCCCAAGATCCAACGGTTGGGGTCTTGCCACCGCTGCACTCACGTGCGCGCCACGTGAGCGCAACGATGGGGGGGCATTTGTTCCCCCAATCAGAGCAAGGCTCTGCTTGAATTTTGAAAATTCAAATGTTGAAGCAACGCTTCGGTTCCCGTGCGCAGCGCGCAATTTGCCACATGTCAGAAGTTGACTTGGCATCGCAACGCCCAAGGCAGGGCGTCCAATCAGAGCAAGGCTCTTTAAAAAACATAAGTAACACTTAACTGCGCAAGCGCACGACAGCGCGACACGTGTCTGCGCAGTTGCGCAAGCACAGCTGCGCAAACGCACGGCAGCGCGACACGTGTCTGCGCAGTTGCGCAAGCACAGCTGCGCAAGCGCACGGCGGCGCGACACGTGTCTGCGCAGTTGCGTAAGCACAGCTGCGCAAGCGCACGGCTGCGCGACACGTGTCACGCGCTGGTGAGTTGCGCAGCAACAGAATGAAAATTTAATGAAATCTTTTCTGTTCTTTCCAAAACCAGAAGATTTTCTTCTGCCTTTGGATCAAAGATCCAGCGGTGGGAAAATTCCCAAAATCACTCAGGAAAGATCTTGTTAACAAATTCAACTAATCTATGAGTACTATAAAAAGGACCCCAGACCTCATTTGATCAAAAAGAAGATCAGAAAGAAAATAGAGAGAATTCTTGAAGAACTTTGGGAAGAACAAAAAAAAAAAGTAAAACCTTTTAAAAGAGAAAAATCTCTGAAGTACAGATCATTGATCTAAAAATCATTAATCTTCAATAAGCAAATAAATAAAATAAAAATAAATAAATAAAAATAGTGCCTTGCACTTGTTATGAACCCTTGGTTCTCTGAGAAAAGGAAAAATAAGAGAGAAACTTGTTTTCCTTTGATCTAAATTTAGATCAAAAGTGCTCTGCACTTTTGTTCTTGAATCTAAAAGATTCTTGATGCTCTGCAATGCATTATTTAGAGGGCCTGGCCCAAATCAAATTGCAAAGCAATAAAAGGGCAGAGCCCTATTTGAATTAATATTCTGTTTGAGCAAAGCCCAAAATAAATAAAAATTGGACTTAACCCAATCGTGGCCATAAGTCCTTAAATCAAATTGATTGAGCAAAATGGCTCTCCTGAATCAATTCACAATCGGTCCGAGGATACATCTCCGAACTCTTTTGACATCCATCATTGTAATTCCTCTACGACGTCAAAGAGGCGACGGGTCCCAACGACCACACATCGCTACGGACTGCGGGGTCCTTAAACTCGTGGACCGAAACGTCCTTAAACTAATGTCGGACCGAAACGTCCCTAAACTAATATCGGACCGAGACGTCCCTAAACTAATAATGGACCACCACGTCTCTAAACTGGCGATGGACCGAAACGTCCCTAAACTAATATCGGACCACCACGTCCCTAAACTGAAATATGGACCACCACGTCCCTAAACTGGAACATGGACCGCCACGTCCCTAAACTGGAGCATGGACCGCAACGTCCCTAAACTACGTATGGACCACTACGTCCCTAAACTGGAACAATAGAGCCTCCAAACGCTCTTTTGCCGGATCTAAAAGGTCCCGTTTAAGTTGATCTTAGCCCCCAAACACGGCTAACATGTCCTTAAACATTCAAATGGATTATAAAACTCTCATTCAACTTTGGTTCAAGGGTACATCTCTGAACTCCTCTGACGCCTGTCGTTGTAATCTCTCAACGACGTCAGAGAGGTGACGAGTCCCGACGGCCAGATAATTAAATCAATCACTACGTCAAGTCGATCTTAGTCCAAAACAGGACTAATGTATCCTTGACGAACGTTTAAGTTGATCTTAGCCGCAACGCGACTAATGTATCCTTAAACCAAAAAAAAAACACCCAACCCAAATCTAAGTAAATACGGATTTGGACTAATCCACGTCCTACGGGCGACGGCATTACTCAGTCTCCGTATACAATCCACGGGCAACCACAAACAAAACAAACACACACGACACGAAGTGAAATTCTGGAGAAGGAGAAAGTTGTTACCGCGATGCGGTAGCGTAATTAACTGCAGGGGCTTGCGCCTGCAGGGAAGAGCGTCCCCATAATCAAAAACCCTTCACCCTGAGGGGGAATCTGACAAAGTCTGCTACATCGGCCGCATCCATCTAAACCTCCGATATACGGTGCCATAAATCAACTTGGCATCTTCGGAGAGGTAGACGGATAAAACCAAATAGCATCTGCCACGAATCTGACATTGGCCAGATAGAATCTGTTCCCCTCCGAAAGACGGCCTGGACTTCGCGTCCGTGGTGAGAAGTTCGGGGCAGATGCTATTTGGTTTTATCCGTCTACCTCTCCGAAGATGCCAAGTTGATTTATGGCACTGTATATCGGAGGTTTAGGCGGATGCGGCCGATATAGCAGACTTTGTCAGATTCCCCCTCAGGGTAAAGGGTTTTTGATTGTGGGGACGCTCTTCCCTGCAGGCGCAAGCCCCTGCAGTTAATTACGCTACCGCATCGCGGTAACAACTTTCTCCTTCTCCAGAATTTCACTTCGTGTCGTGTGTGTTTGTTTTGTTTGTGGTTGCCCGTGGATTGTATACGGAGACTGAGTAATGCCGTCGCCCGTAGGACGTGGATTAGTCCAAATCCGTATTTACTTAGATTTGGGTTGGGTGTTTTTTTTGGTTTAAGGATACATTAGTCGCGTTGCGGCTAAGATCAACTTAAACGTTCGTCAAGGATACATTAGTCCTGTTTTAGACTAAGATCGACTTGACGTAGTGATTGATTTAATTATCTGGCCGTCGGGACTCGTCACCTCTCTGACGTCGTTGAGAGATTACAACGACAGGCGTCAGAGGAGTTCAGAGATGTACCCTTGAACCAAAGTTGATTGAGAGTTTTATAATCCGTTTGAATGTTTAAGGACACGTTAGCCGTGTTTGGGGGCTAAGATCAACTTAAACGGGACCGTTTAGATCCGGCAAAAGAGCGTTTGGAGGCTCTATTGTTCCAGTTTAGGGACGTTGCGGTCCATGCTCCAGTTTAGGGACGTGGCGGTCCATGTTCCAGTTTAGGGACGTGGTGGTCCATATTTCAGTTTAGGGACGTGGTGGTCCGATATTAGTTTAGGGACTTTTCGGTCCATCGCCAGTTTAGAGACGTGGTGGTCCATTATTAGTTTAGGGACGTCTCGGTCCGATATTAGTTTAGGGACGTTTCGGTCCGACATTAGTTTAAGGACGTTTCGGTCCACGAGTTTAAGGACCCCGCAGTCCGTAGCGATGTGTGGTCGTTGGGACCCGTCGCCTCTTTGACGTCGTAGAGGAATTACAACGATGGATGTCAAAAGAGTTCGGAGATGTACCCTCGGACCGATTGTGAATTGATTCAGGAGAGCCATTTTGCTCAATCAATTTGATTTAAGGACTTATGGCCACGATTGGGTTAAGTCCAATTTTTATTTATTTTGGGCTTTGCTCAAACAGAATATTAATTCAAATAGGGCTCTGCCCTTTTATTGCTTTGCAATTTGATTTGGGCCAGGCCCTCTAAATAATGCATTGCAGAGCATCAAGAATCTTTTAGATTCAAGAACAAAAGTGCAGAGCACTTTTGATCTAAATTTAGATCAAAGGAAAACAAGTTTCTCTCTTATTTTTCCTTTTCTCAGAGAACCAAGGGTTCATAAAAAGTGCAAGGCACTATTTTTATTTATTTATTTTTATTTTATTTATTTGCTCATTGAAGATTAATGATTTTTAGATCAATGATCTGTACTTCAGAGATTTTTCTCTTTTAAAAGGTTTTACCTTTTTTTTTGTTCTTCCCAAAGTTCTTCAAGAATTCTCTCTATTTTCTTTCTGATCCTCTTTTTGATCAAATGAGGTCTGGGGTCCTTTTTATAGTACTCATAGATTAGTTGAATTTGTTAACAAGATCTTTCCTGAGTGATTTTGGGAATTTTCCCACCGCTGGATCTTTGATCCAAAGGCAGAAGAAAATCTTCTGGTTTTGGAAAGAACAGAAAAGATTTCATTAAATTTTCATTCTGTTGCTGTGCAACTCACTAGCGCGTGACACGTGTCGCGCAGTAAGGCGCTTGCGCAGCAGCGATTGCGCAACTGCGCAGACACGTGTCGCGCCGCCGTGCGTTTGCGCAGCTGTGCTTGCGCAACTGCGCAGACACGTGTCGCGCCGCCGTGCGTTTGCGCAGTTGTGCTTGCGCAACTGCGTAGACACGTGTCGCGCTGTCGTGCGCTTGCGCAGTTAAGTGTTACTTATGTTTTTAAAGAGCCTTGCTCTGATTGGACGCCCTGCCTTGGGCGTTGCGATGCCGAGTCAACTTCTGACATGTGGCAAATTGCGCGCTGCGCACGGGAACCGAAGCGTTGCTTCAACATTTGAATTTTCAAAATTCAAGCAGAGGCTTGCTCTGATTGGGGGAACAAACATGTCATATGAATGCAGAATAATGGAAAGTACCCTAGCAGGTACAACCAATATATATAAAGCAATAATGATATGACAACAGTATGCAATAATCATGCGATAGGGATATGAGAATGTAAATGTGCAACAATCATGAAAGGTACACTAACAGGTACTATTAGTACATGAAGCAGTGCACAAACAGATAAGGTGAGGTATGGAGTGAAGTATGTCATTTCCACGGAATCCTGATATCGTGGTAGGATCACAATCCAGCAAGACAATTTAAATACCAATTCCTCAAATCGGCCCCCAAATTGGCTCTCATATCATCTAAGTATCACATCTCCTCAATTGCACAATATCAAGTATATCTCATATATCCCGAATATACAACCTCAAGTATATCTCACATATATCGAATGTACAATCATCAAGTATATCTCGTATATATCGAATGTACAAAATCAAGTGGATCTCACATATCTCGTATGTACAATATGAAGTATATCTCACATATCTCGAATGTACAACAGCAAGTAGATCTCACATATCTCGAATGTACAATATCAAGTAGATCTCACATATCTCGTATGTACAATATCAAGTAGATCTCACATATCTCGTATGTACAATATCAAGTATATCTCACATATCTCGAATGTACAATCATCAAGTAGATCTCACATATCTCGTTTGTACAATATCAAGTATATCTCACATATCTCGAATGTACAACAGTAAGTAGATCTCACATATTTATCCAGTATCCAATCTCAAATGAATCTCTTATATCCCGAATCAAATCTCCAGCAAAATTCCAACATCCTAAATATAATAACATAAATAAATATGATAAGATCAATACACATATATTAGCGTCCCATTCCACTAATATTGGTGTAAGGGTATATATAACAGCGGCTCAATCCCCTGTTATATATACAAAGGAGTAATTAGAAATATCATGAAACCAATGTGCCAAGCATCGACACAGAAATGCTGATCCATCGGGTGCTGTCTGCATGACTGGCCTCCTGATAGGTACGTATCATACGCTATCCCGAAAGCTCGAGTGCCTAGCTCTGACCCTCGCCTCTCGACGTATCCATACGTACATGACTCCCGTCGGTATCCACATGATAGCCGCTGAGTCATTGGTCCTGTCACCGGAAAGTATGGTTCCCCTAAGCCTCATTGCCTAGCACCGCGACATCGTTCTTGCTTCGGGGTACCCCCGGGCCCCACCATGTACCCACAGACGGTGCCTCCTCACTCCTCGAATCGGGCATATATCAGAACCGATAAATCTCATGGTGGCTGCGGAAATATCAATATCAAGGAAACCGGGTCCTTCAAATAATGCATAATTTCATGAACTACCACGGTCCCCAAATCCAGAAAACATCATGAAAAATCCATATAACAATGCGAAAATCCATGAATATAATATGTATGTCACATCTGAAATGCAAGCATATAAAGAAAAAACCGCTAATTAACTGCCTCAAATTAATACAAATATCATGCGGTTCCTATTTATCCACTTCTAAATAACATCAAGTGAAGGTAAACATGTAACTAAAACCAGATGTATGCAAAATCAATAAGGTATAGCAAGATAATGTGTCGACCTATAAGCAATGATATAGTATACCCCCTGGTATAAGAACAGTATGTGCAAGGTATACCTGTAGCTATGACAGGGAGTGTGTATGTACATATCACTAATGGTACAATACTCTATAGGAATACAGGTAACTAGCATGTAAATATGTCAGAACGTATGTGTAAGCATGTAGGTATACAGGTATGCTATAAGTCAATGCGTAAAGAAATATGAATCAAAATCTCAATGTCCCTAACCAAGCAATATTATATCTATAAGTGGGTTATGCGTGACATGGCAATTATTGACGGTGTGTGTAGCATACTATCAGTGCTCGTGCAACATGAATCGTCAATAATATGTGCAGTGTCCTACTACTACTAGTCCAGGCACAACTACATCTAAGTAATAGGGTAAATGTGCAATTCTAACAATAACGTAGAATATGCAACAAGTAATAAAATCTCTAGCCCTGACGCATAACGCCATGCGGGCGATTCCCCTGTAGATGTTAAATCTACTCACCAACGCCCCAAGCTAGGTGAAGCCTACCACCTGTTTTCCCTTGTCGTAGCGTCCGAAATCCCCGCTTGCGAACCTAAAATTTCATAAACACAACACATAAGCAAATATCCTATATCGACGAAAAGACATCGAAACGCAAGAATAACGTGCTGAAAATTACACTGCGCGCTTAGCGCATCTAACGCGCACGACATCGGTCAAAAATCCTAACTAGGGTCGCCAAACTACGAAACACCTAGTCTAGATTCCGATTGTCCCGATCGCGCAATCAAAACACAATAATAAACGTGGACTCAAAATAAATAACGTCACAATGTCAAAAGAAACCCACGCCTAAAAGTTACCGAAATCTAGTAAGCAGTACTTATCTTTATAGCACAAAACTACAAGTTTTACCAAAACTATAATTTACAAACATCTTCAAATAACAAGGTTAAACCATTTAAACCATTTCTATATTTTTAAGCTTGCTTAATTAAGTTTTAGCAAATACCTAGTAAGCAAAAACGCTTAATTAGACAAAGTAGTAATTAACAAAAATTAGCATTTTCTACTAGGTTAAGCTTTTCCAATTCACAAATTAACACTTCAATTAAATATTAAACACTTAAATTAAGCTTTAATCTTAACTTGAATTTCTAAAACCATTTCTAGAATTTTGAAACATGAAATTTAAAGCTTAAACTAACATCTAATTAAGCTAGCATAAAGATTTAAACTTAACAATTAGAGATTAGGGTTAGGGTTTTATACCTTCAAGAACACCACTAGAATTAAGGATAAAACCAAACTTTAACCTCCAAAATTCTCACTAGAATGAAGATCCAAGCAACTTTTATGAAGAAGAATGAAGGTTTTGGAATTTATTTGAATTTCTATGAATTAAATTGGATTTTTCATGATTTTTGAAGCATAAAAAGTGAAGAAATGAGTTTAGAAAAAGAGAGGGCAGCAAGAGAATGATGTGGCCGGCCATGAGGGAGTGTGGGTTTTTTTTTGGTGAATTGTAGAATTTTCTAGAAGAAAATAGAATAATTGGATAATAAAACAAAGCTTATGTTCACACTACTTTTCTTTTTCTTTATCTTTAAAAAAAATAAATCCTTTGACCAAAAAATCTAGATATTTAAAAAGAAACTTCTAAAATAATTGTAGTGATAATTTCCAAGAATTTTCATTTAGAAGAAATTTTCCCGATTTACGCGCATATTTTACCGGCTAAAATAATATTTTATTTGGGAAAAAATCTATCTGAACCAAAACCTCCCAAATACCCCTAAAGTTCGCGCACAAGCTTTATTTTAGCTAAAAAAAAGTGCCGGTAAGTTTATACGGACGTTTGATCGAAATCGGGTTAAAACGGGAAAAACCGACAATTTTGCCCTAAAACGGGAAAATTCACAAAACGATTTCAGAAACGTTACAATCTCCCCCCTTATAAAAATTCGTCCACGAATTTAAAAATTTTCACTAAGCGTACCTTCAAAGAGAAGAGTATAAAACTCCCAATTCTCGCTCGCACCCTACCAAGTGATCATCTCACTATACGGCTACGTCCAAGAAAAACCCTTCACAGATGGCAAGACCCTTGACCGAAATTCCTCCACCCGCCTAGCCATTAACACAATTGGCTGCTGGTGAACGACAGATCGCGTCCAAACTAAATGGTTTAGTGCTGAATCATGTGAGAAAGGTCATGAAGGTAATTGCAAAGTATCGACACAAGGAATACGGGGTGAATACTCAATAATCTGGGCGGAAGTGCCAAATTAAAGGCAACATAACTAACTCACTTTAAGGATCTCGAAAGGACCTACAATTCTGGGTAAGCTTCCCAAAACTCAACACGTCCTTCATCGGAAAAATCCGTAGGAATACATGATCTCCTACAGCGAACTCGAGCCTGCGATCACCATGGTCGGCATAAGACCTCTGTCCGCACAGGACTGTCATCATCCTCACCTGAAACAGCTGGATCATTTCCGAAGTCTCTAGACTAGCTGGGGTCCAAAATCCTACCACGCAGAGTCAGAAAATCAGACTGGAGATCGACACCACCTAACAAACAAAACTTAAAGGTTGCCAATTGGAATGTCTCCTGATAACTGCTATCGAAGGAGAATCCGAACAATGGCAAGTGACGATCTCAACTGCCGAAAACAATTAATATGTATGCACAACCATATCCTCCAGAGTCGGTGTAGCCCGCTCTCACAAAACCATCATCCTACGGATGGAAAAACGGAGGTAAAGCTCAACCAGTACGCAAGGCTTCCTGAAGCTCCTGCCTAAGACGGCAAGCGAACATGGTGCCTTCATTGGATACGACCCTCGAAGGAACTCCATGCAACGCACAAACTTAACAAAGAACAACTGAGCAGACTGAGAAAAACCGGACAACAAGCATCCGAATAGAGTCACACCCTGACTAAACCTGGGTAGACACCATAACGAATTTCATGGAGATTTGCTCCCATTCCCACTTCGGAACATTTAAAGATTGCAACTCTCCAGCCGGTCTCAGATGCTCAACCCAAAAATCTGCGGATCTCCACCCTGCACACAAGTCTGGGCCAAAGCTGTACGACCTCGATCTTCCTCGGGACCATACGAAAACCATCTCCCGTAACTACAAGACCTAGGAGTCAACACAAACAAGCCTGAAGGGACATTCCGAGAATCTAGCAACAGCTGGGGCTCTCCCAATGTCTGCAAAAAAAATCCTCAAGTGCTACTCCTGTCCCTCACGACACATTGAATAGACCAGAATGTCGTCAATAACACAACAATAACTGGTCGAGGAACGGCTGAAGAAATCTGGTGTATCATGTCTACGAATGCTGCTAGAGCATTGGCGAGTCCAAAGACACCACCAAAACACACAAAGCCATAGCACGCACAAGGCAGCCTTCGGAATACCATCACTCCGAATCCGCAACAATGATGACCCGATCCCAACCACTTAGAAAAATTCTCGCACTTAGGAGCCGATCGAAGAAATCGTCAATGCGAGGTAATTGATACCTATCCGCACCGTAAGCCGGTTCAATTGACGATCTATCAATACACAACCTCAACTGCCGTCCTTCTCCTTGACGAACAGAAATAGGAGTTCCTCAAGGCGAAACACTCAGACGCACAAACCCCCCAAGAAAAAACTCTGCAGCTGATCGTTAAGCTCCTTAAGCTCCGCCGGCTCATCTGGAACAACGTCGGAAAACTCTCGCACGATAAGAACCCGGTCCAACAAACCCACTATGGCTCCGGTATCACGAATGAACGCAAAGAATCCTCGACATCCTCTCCTCAAAAGCCGACTAGCGAAAAAGGCTGAATTCAAGCTGTGTGAGGCGGCACCACTGCCCTCCTATGCACAACAAGAACTGACTCGTCGGGAAAACAAACCCTGTCTGTTTTCCTCGCGGTAGTCCACAGACGCCTAGCACGTAACTAACCAGTCCGTGCCCAGAAGAACGTCAAATCCAAAATCTCTAGAAGGATCAAGTGACGGATGAATCTCCTAACCGATTGGCATACGACTGAAATACATGTCGCACAACAAAAAAATCGCTGACAGAAATTAACACAACAAATGACTGATCTAGCTAACACGAATCCCCTCGTCCCAACCTCTGCTACTCCCGCAACGGTCACGAAAGCTGTCTCGACGACTAAGCCTCTGTCTCTGAGATGATACCCCGGTACGAGTCCTCCACGGTTCCGGAACTCCCGAAGTCTCTGGAATACGTGTCTCGTCAACTAGGGCTGCATCCACTGGTGCTATGTAAGTGATGGAATACTGTGTGCTGATCGCAAGGAACAACTGGGTAACAGGGGTGACAACCTCCTGTCGCTGCGCTCGAATGGTCTCCGCCAAGAACTCATCGTCTGGCGCATGTCTTGCATTTCTGCCACAAGCCTAGCGATACTATCTGTCAAAAGCGGATCCGTCTGCACCTGTGCAACGAGCGTGCCATCCTGGTCAGTCCTTGCTCTCCCCGAGTCAATACTGACCTCGGCCCTCGCTGCACCTCACTGAGTCCCCATAGTCGTCGTCGGCAGAGGCTATAAATAGGAATATGATTCGATATGAACACAGAAATCGAATCACAAGGATATGAATCATCAAGGAAGGAATTTCAAGTAATTGTACTTAGGTCAATTTAGGCGGAGTACTGCATCGTGAGTATGCTGCTGACATACACACACTACGTTACTCTGCTTAAGCTACCTACTCCATCATATAAAGATCATCCTACACTCCGTAAGCTAAAAATCTAGCGCTCTGATACCAACTTTGTCATGACCCGAAATTGGCACGTGACGGTCCTAATACTACGCAACGTCTACAGGCGTAACGCAGTAAAAGAAAGCCAAAACCTAAAAATCTAAACCATTAAAATACCAGAAAAGATAAGAAACATTGTTTAAAAGTCTTTGAAATCACAACCCAAATTCTTTAAAAGTTCAACTTTATTTCCTTTAAAATTTTGGAAGCACTTCCTATGTAAAAGCTAGCCCCAAAAATGGGTACAACATAAATATAAAATAAAGCATCCCCAACGGGAGCAAATCCACGCCCAAAGGCGGAAAACAACCACCACAACAAATATACGACGCCGTAGCGAAGAAATAGAAGACGATAGAAAGGAAACTGTATAAAAGACAACAAATCCAACATAATATACAACATCGTCCTCACCAAGTCTCTAAGTCAATATGAAAATAGTAGATGGAGAGTACAGGGATACAACGAATATACAATACAACGAATAACTACAAAACCCACCTAAGCAAACTGCACACTGTGAGCTGATGCGGTATCCGTAGCAAAAGATGATAAGATGTGTGATAATAGCCTGCCTCTGACTATCTTGAGGAACACCTGCAAACACTGTGGCACAACGGGGGTGAGTTGCCAACTCGTGAATAGTAAATAACATATGCAGGTAATCACAAGTATGCACGTAAAACGTGAATCTAAGATATGCAATTAACAGTAATAACATGTCATATGAATGCAGAATAATGGAAAGTACCCTAGCAGGTACAACCAATATATATAAAGCAATAATGATATGACAACAGTATGCAATAATCATGCGATAGGGATATGAGAATGTAAATGTGCAACAATCATGAAAGGTACACTAACAGGTACTACTAGTACATGAAGCAGTGCACAAACAGATAAGGTGAGGTATGGAGTGAAGTATGTCATTTCCACGGAATCCTGATATCGTGGTAGGATCACAATCCAGCAAGACAATTTAAATACCAATTCCTCAAATCAGCCCCCAAATTGGCTCTCATATCATCTAAGTATCACATCTCCTCAATTGCACAATATCAAGTATATCTCATATATCCCGAATGTACAACCTCAAGTATATCTCACATATATCGAATGTACAATCATCAAGTATATCTCGTATATATCGAATGTACAAAATCAAGTGGATCTCACGTATCTCGTATGTACAATATGAAGTATATCTCGTATATCTCGAATGTACAACAGCAAGTAGATCTCATATATCTCGAATGTACAATATCAAGTAGATCTCACATATCTCGTATGTACAATATCAAGTATATCTCACATATCTCGAATGTACAATCATCAAGTAGATCTCACATATCTCGTATGTACAATATCAAGTATATCTCATATATCTCGAATGTACAACAGTAAGTAGATCTCACATATCTATCCAGTATCCAATTTCAAATGAATCTCTTATATCCCGAATCAAATCTCCAGCAAAATTCTAACATCCTAAATATAATAACATAAATAAATATGATGAGGTCAATACACATATATTAGCGTCTCATTCCACTAATATTGGTGTAAGGGTATATATAACAGCGGCTCAATCCCCTGTTATATATACAAAGGAGTAATTAGAAATATCATGAAACCAATGTGCCAAGCATCGACACAGAAATGCTGATCCATCAGGTGTTGTCTGCATGACTGGTCCTCTGATAGGTACGTATCATACGCTATCCCGAAATCTCGAGTGTCTAGCTCTGACCCTCGCCTCTCGACGTATCCATACGTATATGACTCCCGTCGGTATCCACATGATAACCGCTGAGTCATTGGTCCTGTCACCGGAAAGTATGGTTCCCCTGAGCCTCATCGCTTAGCACCGCGACATCGTTCTTGCTTCGGGGTACCCCCAGGCCCCACCATGTACCCACAGACGGTGCCTCCTCACTCCTCGAATCGGGCATATATCAGAACCGATAAATCTCATGGTGGCTGCGGAAATATCAATATCAAGGAAACCGGGTCCTTCAAATAATGCATAATTTCATGAACTACCACGGTCCCCAAATCCAGAAAATATCATGAAAAATCTATATAACAATGCGAAAATCCATGAATATAATATGTATGTCACATCTGAAATGCAAGCATATAAAGAAAAAACCGCTAATTAACTGCCTCAAATTAATACAAATATCATGCGGTTCCTATTTATCCACTTCTAAATAACATCAAGTGAAGGTAAACATGTAACTAAAACCAGATGTATGCAAAATCAATAAGGTATAGCAAGATAATGTGTCGACCTATAAGCAATGATATAGTATACCCCCTGGTATAAGAACAGTATGTGCAAGGTATACCTGTAGCTATGACAGGGAGTGTGTATGTACCTATCACTAATGGTACAATACTCTATAGGAATACAGGTAACTAGCATGTAAGTATGTCAGAACGTATGTGTAAGCATGTAGGTATACAGGTATGCTATAAGTCAATGCGTAAAGAAATATGAATCAAAGTCTCAATGTCCTTAACCAAGTAATATTATATCTATAAGTGGGTTATGCGTGACATAGCAATTATTGACGGTGTGTGTAGCATACAATCAGTGCTCGTGCAACATGAATCGTCAATAATATGTGCAGTGTCCTACTACTACTAGTCCAGACACAACTACATCTAAGTAATAGGGTAAATGTGCAATTCTAACAATAATGTAGAATATGCAACAAGTAATAAAATCTCTAGCCCTGACGCATAACGCCATGCGGGCGATTCCTCTGTAGATGTTAAATCTACTCACCAACGCCCCAAGCTAGGTGAAGCCTACCACCTGTTTTCCCTTATCGTAGCGTCCGAAGTCCCCGCTTGCGAACCTAAAATTTCACAAACACAACACATAAGCAAATATCTTATATCGACGAAAAGGTATCGAAACGCAAGAATAACGCGCTGAAAATTACACTGCGCGCTTAGCGCATCTAACGCGTACGACATCGGTCAAAAATCCTAATTAGGGTCGCCAAACTACGAAACACCTAGTCTAGATTCCGATCGTCCCGATCGCGCAATCAAAACACAATAATAAACGTGAACTCAAAACAAATAACGTCGCAACGTCAAAAAAAACTCACGCCTAAAAATTACCGAAATCTAGTAAGCAGTACTTATCTTTATAGCACAAAACTACAAGTTTTACCAAAACTATAATTTAAAAATATCTTCAAATAGCAAGGTTAAACTATTTAAACCATTTCTATATTTTTACACTTGCTTAATTAAGCTTTAGCAAATATCTAGTAAGCAAAAACCCTTAATCAGACAAAGTAGTAATTAACAAAAATTAGCATTTTCTACTAGGTTAAGCTTTTCCAATTCACAAATTAACATTTCAATTAAATATTAAACACTTAAATTAAGCTTTAAGCTTAACTTGAATTTCTAAAACCATTTCTAGAATTTTGAAACATGAAATTTAAAGCTTAAACTAACATCTAATTAAGCTAGCATAAAGATTTAAACTTAACAATTAGAGATTAGGGTTAGGGTTTTATACCTTCAAGAACACCACTAGAATCAACGATAAAACCAAACTTTAGCCTCCAAAATTCTCACTAGAATGAAGATCGAAGCAACTTTTGTGAAGAAGAATGAAGGTTTTGGAATTTATTTGAATTTCTATGAATTAAATTGGATTTTTCATGATTTTTGAAGCTTAAAAAGTGAAGAAATGAGTTTAGAAAAAGAGAGGGCAGCAAGAGAATGATGTGGCCGGCCATGAGGGGGTGTGGTTTTTTTTTTTTGGTGAATTGTAGAATTTTCTAGAAGAAAATAGAATAATTGGATAATAAAACAAAGTTTATGTTCACACTACTTTTCTTTTTCTTTATCTTTAAAAAAAATATATCCTTTGACCAAAAAATCTAGATATTTAAAAAGAAGCTTCTAAAATAATTGTAATGATAATTTCTAAGAATTTTCATTTAGAAGAAATTTTCCCGATTTACGCACATATTTTACCGGCTAAAATAATATTTTATTTGGGAAAAAATCTATCTGAACAAAAACCTCCCAAATACCTCTAAAGTTCGCGCACAAGCTTTATTTTAGCCAAAAAAAAGTGCCTGTAAGTTTATACGGACGTTTGATCGAAATCGGGTTAAAACGGGAAAAACCGACAATTTTGCCCTAAAACGGGAAAATTCGCAAAACGATTTCAAAAACGTTACACAGTCCCTACGGATAAATCCGTAGGGGCAAGTATTTTATTTTATAAATCAATAAATTAAATAAATATTTTGTCCCTACGGAGTAATCCGTAGGGATCTATGTCCTTACGGAGTAACACGTAAAGGCAATTATTATTCCGTAAGGGCATGATCAGGACGAAGATTTGCACCTGCGGCCTTTGACCCTACCGGGGAGTTTTATGTCCCTACGGACATATCCGTAGGGACAATGGTTTGCTCCTACGGCTAAATCCGTAGGGACAACCCATTGTTGTAGTAGTGCGTCTTAGATTTAAAATTATTACTTCTATTGATCTGATCGTGGTCTTATATCGCAGGACTTTTTAGGGTTCGGATTGACCTGATAAGCTTGCCCACTATATTCTTGCATTATTGGGTTCAAGTTATAATGCCTAAAGTAGTATTCGAGACAACCACACCATGTAAATATGGGGGTGATTTATATGTTATAGGAAGATGATCATACATATGAATTTGAATATAAAAAAAGAACATGAAATAATGAAAGAATCAGGGTTATGTTTTCTCTCTCCTATGAGGGACACTTGTAGGTGGCACTCATCCCTTTTGTAAGTGGAGTTACATCATACATCATGCATTATACAAACCCCATATAATTACATTTATCTACTTCCTATTCAAGATTCGTATCTAAAATTACAAACTTAAGTAGTGCATTTGTTGTAACAATTACTGTATTCAAGTGTAGTGGTAAGATGGTTGAGGATTTTAGCACAATTTAGCCGATGATACTTTTTTTGGCAAGAAGCTTAATAATATCCGAGACATGCACATATGAGAATCTCAGGTGCAATAGAAGGAAAACTCTTCCTATGACATTAAAAAAAATCAACACTACATGATTTTGGCCATTTTGTCTTTTCTTGGGTAAAGCTTCGACATCAAAAGCTTGAAATCGAATCAATCATTGCTTATACGAATAATAACGGCCGAGCTTGAATAGGAGCAGAGTCCAGTTCAGTTATGACCCATCTTGTCTTTTTTAGGGTAAGCTTATTTAGATTAGATTATGTCAACCAGTTTAAAGGGCCAAGTGAAGAGCTATTGCATAATTAATATGTTTCAACAATATAATAAGAATCAAGGGTTTTTGGGAGTTGCACAGCAAGGCACCAGAATTCATTGATGCTCATAATCATCTTGAATTGGATAGGATTCAAGAATTTTTCAAGGCTTAACCCTCCAAAAAAATGCTCTTTGACTTCCATTTTTATTGCATCAAAGCAGAATCTAACAAATGATTTATTATTTATACAATTGCCGAGGTGTCACAATTCGTACGGAATTTTCTGTTTTTTGGGGGGCATTTTGTTTTTTTTATAGAAAAAAACATGAAGTGGGACCCAACATATGATCCAGCGTGATCGATTTCGTTTGCTTAAGAGAAAAAGCAATATGAGTCGGTAGCCTTTGGATTGGAAAAACTTGGTAAAAAATCTTTTGGTAAAAGATTCGGTTCCTATAGCTTGTATTTTTCTATGCTATATTATATGTGCACCACATCACTTATCTCGGATAAAATACTTTTTTGTCAGACTACTATATTTATTCCGTCTTAGATAAAATACTGTATTTGTAGTACTAAAACTGCTACATATATCAGCCGAACTATTACATTCATTTAATCATCTTTTATCTTAAGGGGGAAGAAAATGGAGCTAAGGTATGTCTTAACTGCCTAAGTTATCTAAGTTATCTGAGAGGAGGTCTAGGATGAGCGCCATTGTTTTCAGGTTATATATTTTTTTAACTGGATGAGCCTCTCTTCCTCCTCTCACTTATCTTAGATAATTTAGCTACCGCATGCTTAGCTCCATTAACCTCATATTATCATCGATAATTTCTTTCAAAACCTTGCTAAATTTAGAACCCGTTTCCCCTTAATTTCTTCTTCAAAAATAAATTAAACATAATACTCCAACGCCTTTCTATTTCAAAACGAGTACATGCATGTCCTTTCTCTTGCAAAACCGTCATCATTCAAAGCTCCATTCAATTCAAAACCCATTTCTTTCTTTCATCTTAATTTCTACTCGGAAACCCTATCGACCAACAAAATACGTTTCCTTCCAATTCCAAAGTTTATCCTTGTAAAGCAATCAAACATAAAACTCATTTCTCCTTTTCCTATCATCTTACACTCCAAAACTCATCAAACCTTAGACTCATTTCTCCTCACCACCTTCTTAATTTCCCCTCATATCCGTTGTCAAAACCAATCGAATCCAAACTCATGCTCATAAACTTCTTCTCTCTCAATTTCTAATCTCCGTCAACCACAAAACCGACCTAAAAGATATGGGTACTAGCAGGGTACTTTCGAAATACACATATACCAAAGATAAGTATAAAATACTATTAGCAGGGCATTTTACCCACTTAATACTTGGCTGAAAGTTTAAGTAAACTTTTAAATTAAGCCTACATCAATAATTTAATTAACATACCAGTTTCTGTTAAACCATAACAAAATCCTTGATACCTTATGATCAGCCCGTGACGTACGATAGGGGATTACCAAATTTAGAAGATTAATTGGTTTAATTTTCTATTTTAATACTTTGTTTAATTAGATTTATTAAGAGATTATTTTGTTTAGTTTAGGTTAGATTTTACTAGTTTTTAGCATGGGCGATGCAGGTTTGTATATCATGACATCGCTGACAAGGAATTTAGAAGATTTTTTAAGAATTAGATAGAATAGTATAGATTTTAAAGGATTTTGGTCGGACTTCTTATTTTTAAAATAATTTAATAAGCTAGCTATTTTAAATATTTAAAATAGCTCGCTTATTATCGTAACTAAAAACATTTAAGATATTTAGTAAACAAAAAAATAAAGTGTTTTAGACTAAGGGGCTAATAAATCTGTTTACTTTTTATATTTTATTAATTTAATTATATGCATTGTACATGCCATAATAAGATGCCATGTCATCATTGCTTAGGTGTCGGCAAATTAGAGGTTTTTTTGCACTTGCTCCGTACATCTCTCTTTTAGTATTAATTTAGTAGAGATTAGAGATAGAGATTAGACTTTAGGAGAATAAATTATTTAGATAATTTAGAGTTTATTTAGTTTGGTACGTTTAGAATTTGTTTAGAATTTTCATATCAGGTTTTGAAACATTTTATGCCTATATAAGAGACTAAATCTTTTTTTGAAGAGATTATATAAGAGGCTATATGTAACCCCTTTTGATATAATGGTTTGCTTTAATAATAAGTGAGGTTTCCTCTTCTCCTAAATTAGATCTAGGGTTTACACGTGTGCACGCAGAACAATATCTGTCCTTTTATTCCGTCCACAAACCGACATGTGCCCCCTCATGCATACGGTATATTAGTTTGTATTAGAGCTCGTCTTGTCGTTTTTAAATGGCCTAAATAACACATCGATCAGACCTAAGATCAAAGGTATGGCCTTTCGAACTTAAAAATTCGGTCTCCGATCTGTCTAATTGGATTTATTTCAGTCCAACCGACACAACTATTCACTAATAGAAACTGTACACATTAGCAACTGTTTATTAGGGACCGTAATAATTTATACGGTCGTTAATGTGGTATTAGTGACCGTATTATTTATACGGTCCTTAATAAACGGTCACCAATGTATTAACGATCATGTCCAAAATATTAGCGACCGTTTAAAACGGTCACTAATGCTTCGATCGGATTATTCCCGCGAGCTGTCTTCTTCTTCTTCTCATTCTCTCTCATCAACCCGCGAAGGTAAATTCCCATCCTCCATTTCAGCAATTTTAAATTTTTTTGTATTAAACTTATTGCAATTTTTTTCTTATGAGTGTTATAGTTTGATTTGTTGATGTTGGAGCTTGCTATAGGTTTTTTTTTCCAAATTCGACCAAGGTTAGTGTTTTCTTCTTGTAACCCTAATTTTTTTAATTAGATTATTAAATTTTGAAATTAGTTGATTAGTAATTCAAAAAATCGAATCATTTGTAGGATGTTGGGTTTAGGATTATGAAATAATGGACTTATGAAAGTAGGGTTCGAATTTTTTTTGATTTTTTGATTGATGGGTTTTATCATTGAAAGATAATTTTAAAAGGCCCGTCTCACGGTGATTCGTGAGCGGAACCCTCATTTTTTCACTTGTGTTTACTTGGCCACAATTGACGGTGAAGAGGCGATTTGAGGGATATCTCACAACTTGTCGCTTTGGACCAGTTAGGAGCAGTCTAGTTGACTTAGGAGGCCCTAATTTTAGGCTTGATTGTGCATGCTTAAATTGTGACTGTTTGAAAGTGTGTCGTAGTTCCGTACAATTTTTTTTGCAAAAACTCTTTATAAAATAAAAACAACACAAAACAAAATTTTTACAAAACTTGCCATTTGTCGCTAGAATTCCATTGCACCCAACCTTCACCTACATTTCCCCATTGAGGTTTTCTTACCCTCACATTCTACGTTTGACTACACCACAACTCTTTTAGTGTATGTCTGGTTGGACCAGGGACACTAGTGCCCGTTTAGTCCGTGTCTCATTAGTCGTCACTGACGACGCGTTCGACTCCGAAGTCGATACTCCCTCCACTTCTTTTTCATCTTTACCTTCATCTTCACATTCATCATCTTCTAAGGAGATGTCAGGATTCAATCCTAAAAACCCCTTACCTACCTCGGGACTGATTCCATCTCAACTGGGTGCGAATAACCCGCAACAACCGCCTGTTGAAGCGCCACAGCGAATCGTGCTCCAGAATCGTTTCTATCTCACCCGCTCCGCACTTCCTACTTGTCTTTCACTTCCGCCGGCTAATGGGGACAATTTCGAAATTAAGCCCCACTTTATCAATATGTTGCCCAAATTTCACGGACTGGAATTCGAAGATGCCTATATCTTCATTAACAAATTCCAGAATGTTTGTGGAATGATGAAGACCACCCAACTATCCGATAATGCTATAAGGTTACGAGTCATTCCCTTCACTTTATATGACCTAGCTGAAAAGTGGCTATATAGTACTGCATCGCATTCTATAAAAAGTTGGGAGGAATTTTGTAAGGCATTTCTTAAAATGTTTTACCCACATCACAAGACCGCGAGAATTCGTAATGAAATTAACCAATTTTCCCAGCTTCCTTCCGAAACTTTTTGGAAGTGTTTCGAACGATTTAAAGACCTTCTTGTTTAGTGCCCTCATCACGGTATTAAGAGATGACAACTTTGCCAAAATTTATACGAAGGACTGAACCCAGCAACTAAGCAGTTGCTGGAAACCATTTGTCAAAGTCACTTTCTTACTAAATCTGACGAGAAAGCTTGGCAATTTCTCGACGATCTTGCTGAACAGACACTTCAGTGGGAAAGCACTAGACAGACCTCTTCGTCCACTTCATCTACTTCATCCGGTCCGTCTAGGGCAGGTGTTCATCAGCTTGACATGTCAATTGCAAAGAAAACCGAAATGGCCGCAATTACACGAAAACTAAAAGCAATTGAGAGCAAATTCTCATCGCCTTCTCCTGCTCCTGCTTTACCCCCTCGCACTATATGCGCTTGTTGTTCGGATCCGTCCTATTTGACTGAAGAATGTCCTTACAACCCACCTGCTCAAGAACATGATCAATTCAATGCCGCCTTTCAGTAAAGACAAAGAAATGATCCATACTCTTCAACTTACAATCCTGGTTGGAGAAACCACCCCAGTTTTGCTTGGAATCAAAATCAACAACAATTCCAAGGCAACAACAATTTTCAGATGCCTCCTCCTTAACAACAAGCCCCTCAATAAACTCAATATCAGCAACCTTTCCAACCCCAACCTTACCAAAATCAAATGAACAATTTTGCACCAAACAACTCTTTTCCTCAAAACAATTTTGTTCCGCAAAATAACGATAAGGTTATCTCGTTAGAACGAAGTCTGGATATGTTTTTAAAACAATCAACTCAATCCTCAGCCAACATCCAGGCTTCCATTCAGTCTTTGGTGCAACACACTGCATCACATGGGCAAATCATCAAAACCATTGAAGCCTAAATTGCACAACTGAATGCTGCTTTAAGCGAGCGAGAGAAGGGAAAGCTTCCATCTCAACCATTGCCAAATCCTGGCCACCCACAAAATGCACATGTTGCTCATGAACAACAAAACCATAATGTGAGTGCCGTGACTACATTGAGATCTGGAAGGATATTGCACAATAATGTTGGCACTAATGATGACACCCCGGCCGTCGCTTCTTCTTCTTCTTCTTCATCTTCATCGTCTTCAGAGCCTGTTCTCCATTCTTCATAAGGTTCTAATTCTTCTAATACTCCGAACGGACCCACATCTCAGTCCACGAAAACACCAACACTGGGCTCCATTCCTATTCCGCAATCTCCTCTACAAACATTGGACTCAACCAATTTTCAAAATGTTCCATTTTCAAACAGATTGAGATTCAATAAACCAACTCCATAAATGGAGAAGATTGTGGAGTTATTTAAACATATTAGCAGTAACATTCCCCTTTTGGATGCAATCCAACAAGTCCCTTCTTACGCTAAAATTTTGAAGGACTTATGCACCAAGAAAAGGAAATCACAGGTACCTAAGAAAGTTTTATTGGCTAGTGCAGTAAGTGATGCTCTTACCCAACCTTTACCTCAAAAACAAAAGGACCCTGGCTGGCCTACTATTTCAATAACTATTGGGGATAAGAACATCAACCGCGCACTATTAGATCTTAGTGCTAGTGTTAACCTGCTTCTCTATTCAGTATATGAGCAATTAGGCGTTGGAGAGCTGAAACCTACACATTGTACTCTCCAAATGGCTGACCGATCCATCACCCATCCTAGGGGTGAGTTAGAGGATGTGTTGATTAAAGTAGGGGACTTCATATTCCCCGTTGATTTCATTGTTATGGACACACAATCTGTAGCTAACCCGCAGAGTCAAATTCCTGTGATACTTGGTCGACCATTCCTTGCAACTTCTAATGCGGTGATCAATTGTCGAAATGGTTCAATGAACCTATCTTTTGGAAATATTTTAATTGAGCTCAACATTTTTAAGTTGGGGAATCAGCCCTCCGAACCTAATGCTAATATACTTGATATTTGCTTGATCCAAGAGATCACCCAGGAGGACTGTGAGCTTGAGAAATTTCTGTTCGATCAGAGCAATTTTGACGCCACTAGTGCGTTCCTCCTTGAATCTGATACTGCTTTCACGCCCGATAATGATTACGAGTGTTTCATTTTCTTGAACGATTTTGAAGAATCACCACCCGAGTTTGAATCCTTTGAATTTTTGGATGAGTCAGCTGAACCATCCGACTCGGTTGCTTACACTCGTTTTGAACCTCTGTTGGAATCTTTCGAGTTTGAAACAATTTCACCGATTTTACCTTTAATTGTTTCGCCTCCAACACTCGAACTCAAGCTATTGTCGTCTCACCTTAAATATGCTTACTTAGGTGAAAATGAGACCCTTCCTGTTATCATCTCGATTTCTCTAGCCCCGAGCAAGAGAAAGCCCTTTTAACGGTCTTACAAAGTAATCGGCAAGCTTTTGGCTGGACTATGGCGGACAACAAGGGGATTAATCCCCTAATTGTTGAACATCATATTCATATGATGGATGATGCCAAGCCAGTAAGGGATCCACAGAGACGACTCAACCCAGTAATGAAGGAGGCTGTTAAAAAGGAGATTGTAAAATGTCTTGATAGTGGTATCATTTACCCTATCTCTGATAGCCAGTGGGTTCGCCTCATTCATGTTGTCCCAAAGAAATCGGGCATAACGGTCATAACTAATGAGGCGAATAAATTAATACGTACTCGCACCCAAACTGGGTGGCAAGTATGCATCGATTATAGAAAACTCAACGCCGCGACACGGAAAAACCACTTTCCATTACCTTTTATTGACCAAATGCTAGAACGATTGGCTGGGCATGAATTTTATTGCTTTTTGGATGGCTACTCCGGCTATAATCAAATTCCCATCGCCGAAAAGGACCAAGACAAGACCACATTCACTTGTCCTTTCGGTACGTTTGCTTACCGTCGCATGCCCTTTGGGTTATGCAATGCACCCGCTACCTTCCAGCGGTGTATGATGGGTATTTTTTCAGACATGGTGGAAAAATTCTTGGAGATCTTCATGGATGATTTCTCCATTTTCTGCGACTCCTTTGATGAGTGTTTGCTACATCTAGACGCAGTCCTTACCCGGTGTAAGGATAAGAACCTTAGTTTAAATTGGGAGAAGTGCCATTTTATGGTACGAGAAGGTATTGTCTTAGGACATATCATCTCGCAAAATGGCATTGAGGTTGATAAAGCGAAGATTGAAGTCATTTCCAATCTCCTTCCTCCCAAATGCGTCCGAGACATTCGAGCCTTCTTTGGCCATGCCGGTTTCTATAGACGGTTCATCAAGGATTTTAGCAAGATTGCTAGACTCTTGACTCTTTTGTTGGCCAAGGACACCACTTTTGATTTCAACTCTAGCTGTATGAAGGCGTTCGAGTCATTAAAAAACTCACTTACTTCTGCTCCAATTCTTTCGTCTCCTGACTGGACGCATCCATTTGAGATTATGTGCGATGCATCTGATTTTGCCATTGGTGCTGTCCTTGGACAGCACATTAATAAGATGCCGCATGTAATTTATTATGCTAGCCGAACTTTGAACGAGGCCCAATTAAATTACACAACAACCGAGAAGGAATTCTTAGCTGTTGTGTTTGCATTAGAAAAGTTCAGGTCCTACTTAATCGGCTCTCCAGTCATCGTTTACACTGACCACTCAGCTCTTCGCCATCTTTTTCCGAAGAAAGACACTAAATCATGGCTGATACGTTGGATCCTCTTACTGCAAGAGTTTGACCTTGTCATCAGAGACAAGAGAGGATGCGAAAACGTAGTCGCCGACCATCTCTCACGCCTTCCTTTTTCGCCGACGCTTCAAATTCCTATAAAAGACGTTTTTCCAGATGAGTAGCTCTTGACTGTGTCATGCGAACCTTGGTTCGCGGATATTGTGAATTATTTGGCCACCGGACTTATACCAAATGAATGGTCGAATCAGGACAGACTCCGATTCCTATCCCAGGTAAAACATTTTTACTGGGATGAACCTTATCTATTCAAATACTGTCTCGACCAAATTATTCGTCAGTGTGTCCCCGACAATGAGTTTAAGAGCGTGCTGTCATTCTGCCACGATCAAGCGTGTGGCGGGCATTTTGGCCCTGAAAAGACAACCGAAAATATTTTGCACTGTGGTTTCTATTGGCCACAACTTTGTAAAGACGCACATGATTACTTCAAGACATGCTCCTGGTGCCAACACTTGGGCCGGATATCTAGGAGAAACAAAATGCCGCTCCAACCAATATTGGTTGTCGAAATTTTTGATGTTTGGGGGATAGATTTTATGGGACCGTTTCCCAATTCTTTTGGGAACATGTATATTCTCCTCGCTGTTGATTATTTTTCAAAGTGGGTCGAGACTGTGCCCAGCCGAACTAATGACAATAAGGTTGTCGTTAGATTTCTCAAAGAAAATATTTTTTCTCGGTTTGGGCACCCCCGTGCAATCATCAGCGATAATGGAAGTCATTTCTGTAATAGGACTTTCGAGTCCTTAATGCGGAAATATTCCATTAATCACAAGCTATCAACCCCCTATCATCCCCAAACTTATAGGCAAGCCGAGATTTCAAATCGGAAAATTAAACAAATATTGGAGAAAACGGTTTCCAAAAACTGTAAAGATTGGTCGTCAAAACTTACTGATGCCCTTTGGGCATTTCGAACTGCCTATAAGACCGATCTTGGCATGTCTCCTTATAGACTTGTTTATGAAAAGGTTTGTCACCTTCTAGTTGAAATTGAGCATCGAGCATTTTGCGCAATTAAAGAGTTGAATCTATCTCTAGGAGATGCGAGCAGCCATAGAAAGCTGCAATTGAATGAATTAAACGAGCTTCGGGATGAAGCTTACGAGAACGCGGTTGTCGTCAAGAAATGAACGAAGGTGTTTCAAGATAAACATCTTATGCGCAAAACTTTCAAACCTGGTCAACAGATTTTACTTTACGACACCCGGCTACATTTCCATCCCGGCAAACTTAGATCTCGATGGAAAGGGCCATTTTTGGTACGCACCGTATATCCGCATGGTGCGGTCGATTTAGAAAATCCGGAGGACGGTTCACTATTTAAACTGAAAGGACATAGACTTAAACCATTCCTCACTGCGGACCCTTCGGAGGAGCTCCTGCTGTTGCAGGAGCCAATTTACGTTGACTGATCTTTCTCCATCTACCCCCAAATTTCGGTTATCCAGGCATAAACGGTGGAAACACTGTTTCAAATAAGTTTGGGGTTATGTATCACTTGTAATTATATAAAAAAACAAAATAAAAATATAAAAAAAAATAAAATAAAAAAAAATACGGGGGTATTTTTGTAAATTTTCAGTTTTAATAAAAAAATAAATAAAAAATAAAAATTTTAATTTACAAATAAATTCATCTTTTTAAGAGGTCCTTTTGGCAAATAACCAAAACACCCCCTATAAATAGAACCCAACCGCTCTCTGTGTTTTACTACACCATAAAATTTTCCCCTCTCAAAACCCTAGCCACCGCAGCAGCCAGAGTTAGGAGAACTCACCAGGTAGCCGCTCTTCTGCCGTCGAAGATACCCTTCTGCTGCCGATCCGCCGCTGCTTAGCCTCTTCATCCTCTGAAAATTTCAGAGGAGGTTTGCACTTCTTTTCCCTTTTTGTTAAAATTTAAATTTCTAAATTATCTCTCTGTGATGGCACCAACTCTGCAATTCGAAATAGACTTTTCCCAAATCTTTGCACACACGATCTACGGTAGCTATTTCGGTGAAGAGATCCGAAGGTGAAGGTGGAATTTCTTACTTTTTAACCATCCAAACTTGTTCGCTCTTCCAGATATCGTCACCCGATTTTACGAGTGTATGGAGGAAGGTTGCCTCTCACAACACGGATACATTAGGTTAAATTGGGGGGATAGGGAAATCATAATTGATAGGGACTTCATCCATGAAGTCACCTTAATACCGAGACCATCTACTCATGACCAACCCCTCCAATTCGAGAATTACCATCCCTTGATGGGTAATGACTATTTGAGGGAGCCACGTAAAGGCATCCAGGCTAGAACCCTATTTGCGAATGTACTCACTGTGTGCCGTTGGGCACAAAATAATATTTTTGGTAGTTCGCACAATACGACTTTTTTCACACCATCCCTTCATATCGTGCACACCTTGATGACTAGGAACCCACGCTATGATATATGCACGATATTACTTCATTCGATTAGTGCGGGGAAGAGGGCTGCCATTACCCATACCCTATGTTGGTGACACAATTGTGTCGCCATTTCCTCCCTGTGGAGAAATTCGAGTTTTATATGCATGGGGGATCCCTATTAGACCTCTTATTGAGGGCGTATCCACGTTCTATACATGCTTAAATGATGTATGGTTGCGCACTGAGCCGGCCGAGGACGTACCCGCCAAGACACCCAGCTCCAGCTCGACCGCGAGCGAGGAAGAGCTTAGCCATGCAGCATATGCATGTTTACTTAGGAAAGCCACTAGGGGGATAGACAGATTGATAGGGATGGTGACCAACCGGATCACCGAGTGACAGAAATAGAGCATGGCATGACCACTCTGCTGGCGAGAGAGGAACGTTCCCGTTCACGTTCAAGAGGACGGCGAGGCCATGAGCAGTGAGGGCACTGCTTTTGATAAGTTTGGGGGTGGAGGTGGTTTGTAAATAGTTATCATTGCATTGCATATTTTAATTTTTTATACATATTTGTTTCTTCTTTCTTTGCATATTTAATTCCGCATTGCATCTTTATAAAAAAATATAAAAATTAAAAATATAAAAAAATAAAAAAAATATAAAAATAAAATCAAATAAAAAATTGAATTTTTTTAAAAATTATAAAAATTTAAAAATACAATTTTGGTTATATTTGACTTAAGTTCGACAAGACGATTGACTAGCTAAGAAAAACTAGGTCCTAAACTTAGTAAATTAAAAATCCTAAAAATAACCTTTCTTAAAGTTTAACTGTAGAAAGTATATGTCCTTGTAGATTATTTAGAAATAGGCAAATGTTGAGTTCAGTTCTTGGGCTAAGTCAAAATAACGGAAGAGTATTGAAATTTTTATTTGAAGTGTAAGTCTGAAAAGTAATTCCGAACCTTAATTCTAAATTCTGAAAATATATACCTTACAACTTGCACGTACACGCACTTTGAAAGTTAGGATAGTAGAGGATACCTTGAAATACTCTTGTCTAAAATTCTTAGTATGAAGGAAAATAAAAGTATAAGTGTGAATAAAGAAATAAAAAAAAATGAACACTAGTTTTGTAATTACTTAAGGCTGCATAAATAAAAATAAAAAAAATATAGCGAGGGTGCTTTATTACCTAGCGCTTTAGACCAACTGGTTTGGGAGTCACTGCTAAACCTTAAGTATTACAAGATGAGGAATTAAGCCTAAATGCGCAAGCACATTTTGTAATCGGTCGTTTATTACCTCAAGAAGTATTAACGGTCGCATGAAGGATGTGCGGGCAATTTCATCTAAAATTCACCAACTAAAAATACTTTGGACGACGGACAAGAGTATGATAGCTTGAATTGAATTTCCAAATGTAGGGGTGATACATACACACACGTAGGTGTATATGATTGGGGTTTGGATAAGAGATAGGAATGAAAGATAGGGCTTATACCTTCAGTAGAGATGATAGAAATTCCTAAGTTGAGATGGAACCTTAGAAGGAAAATTCAAAAGATGCTGAAAGCTTAATAAATTTACAGAACATATACGATCTTAAGTTAAATGATAAGTGAGTGTGAAAAATACGGGTTGATGATTTCTAAGTTGAAGATAATAGAATTTCTTACTAGAATACTGAATTGAAGAATGAAAGTCAACATGTCAAATTGATCGGATTTTGTGGGTAGTATCCGCTGAAAACCCTCAGGAGACAACACTCCTCCTCCTAGGGACACCTAGAGGTTTAACGGCTTGTTGCACGAGCTCAGTGCAATCGCGATTCCCTGCGAAAATAAGGTTAGGATTTTGTTGAGAATAAAAATGGCTTTACTCGGGACGAGCAAAGATAAGTTTGGGGGTATTTGTTCATATCAGAATTTTGCATTATTATATCGCCCATTCTTAATTATATTACAAATAAGTAGGTGCTTTTGATCCATGTCTGCTAAATAGTTGCAGATTACAGGTTCTAAGAACGCTACAGTGAAATTCATGAAAAGTCGTTATAAAAGTGACACTACGACCAATAATAGATGAATCCTTGTGATGCCGCCTACCAGTTCAAGGAACAAATGAAGATCAGTAAACAGTTCAATGCACAAAGCACAAGGGCAAAACAAGATTCAAGAATTCAATGCGAAGCTCACGGTAAAAGTCCACAACATTCTGCACTGTAGAAATCTGGAAGAAAATAGAGGAGATTCTGTGGAACCAAGTGAAGAAAACATAAGGAAAAAGCAACATGAAACAACCTTAGAAGTTTGAGCCAGAGATCCCCTAATATAGCCGCGGAACCGCGGCCAAACATGGCTTTCTGCCGTGGAACCGCAGCCGTGCAATGCACGTGTTGGTGCACGTGTCGGTGGGTGTCTGTGCTTTGACCCGGCTTTCTTAGGGTAGTTCTGTAAATTCAAATGTGGATCAGATGTAAAATCTAGGGTTTCTCCTATCTATAAATAGGAAATCCAGAAGCCTAATTAGGCAGGCCTCTTTTTATTTTCTAGATTAAAATTTTATTTGCTTGTAATCGTTGAAGAGGTCATCAATAAAGTAAGGTTTGTATTTTTTTATCGTGCATTTTTTATCATAATTTAATTCCTGCATTTTTTTATCTGTCTTTATTTATCTGAAATCTAGTTTTCTAATATAAAAATTATAAAAATGAATTTTATCGTTAACTTCCTAATGAGTGAGTAATTCCTCACTTTTTAGGGTTAGGATAGGGAAGGTTTGAGAGAAGGAAATCTCTCTCACTCCTTTCCTTTCCCCTATAATTTTAATTAATACAGACTCTATTTACATTAACCACACACCGCTCACTATGTCACCCTATCCTACAAGATAGCGATGATTCCCTAGGTAGACCGGTTGTGGTTCATTTAAATAGGGGTTAGGGCTAAGAGTTAAGAAAGGACGGACAAGGACCAAAAGGAAGAAACTACGTTTCTTCCTAGTCGTGCTAATCTCCTTTGTTGACTATTACCCTAACACCTATATTCTTAATTAGGGCAAAGAAAGCAGTGAGTAGAATCTCTTTTCCAAACTAACCTAATCCTAACCCTAGCAAAACTTTAAATCGATTGAATCTCATTCTTATGTAGGGTTCCTAGGCACACACTAGAGGTCTCACAAGACATCGAACATGCCAAGAAACTTGTGGGTAGACTTTACCGAAGAAACTAGGCACCTATAACAAGTCCCGGGCTCTAGCGTCGGCTTCATCGGAGAATGGACGGGCTAGGTCATCGATGTCCATGCCGAAGATGATCTACGTCGAGGCATCGCTAAATCAAGCTCCGACTTCACCAAGTCAAGAAACTTGTGAAGAAAACACACTCTACTACTTGGCAAGAGGTAGAGGATGAAGAAATAGGAAGTGGGTAGACTTTAGAATTAGATTTCTCACTCATTTCATCAATCCACCATTGATGTAGTCAAGCTTTTCTTCTTGAAATGAAGAAGATGAAGAAAGCAAGAAGATGATAATTATTATGATAAGTTTTTCTTAAAAGAAAATAATAAGAATACTTATCATCTCCTAACCCTAGTTAAGTGTAGAGAGTAGACCATGGTTTGATTAAATGGTTAGGGTTAAGTATGAAGACAAAATGGTTACAAAGTCAAACCTTCATGAAGATTCAAATACAAAACAAATCAAGCCACCATTTTATATTCATGCCATTTATTTTCCAAAAAGAATAAACAAATTAATAAATGAATAAATAAGTAATGGATAAATAAAACCCAAATCATTAGTTTAACCATGGTTTATTCTTTACACTTAACCAAGTAAACATGCATCATCAAACATGATACAATCATGTGCACAAAACTATATCAAATAAACATTGTGCACATCCGAGCGAGAAAATCCATTTAAAGTGAACCGATACTAGTTAATGCAAAGAAATATATCAAATATATAATTATGCATTAAATCACTAAATCAACACTTGATTCAATGATCCGGTCATGTCGCACATAACCGACTGGTATCATCAGTAACAACTTATCGAATCAACACTTGATCCGATAACCCGGCTATATCGCATATAACCGATCAATGTCACATCGCGAGAATGAAATACGGTATCACATACACGCATCATTCTCGGTCCCGCACATATCTCATATGCGCTCCTATTTCATTTCGCTTGAGCCAGGAAACCTCTGTGTAGGACTCTAAAGACTCGTCAATACGCCGGCAGCAGATGATGATCATATCAAACACCCACAAGCCGCAAGCGGTCTGCTAAACGTAACGGCCACCCGGGTATTGAGCGATCTGAAGATCGACGAGCAAGCCCGCTCACACTCCAGTGAATCCAACCAGTAACACTACCGTACAGTCCGGTCTGATCGTCTGATATGTCGCATATCTCGCCTAGGGGTGGTAAACGTCAGACCCCAATAGCTCGATAAGTCGTGTCGATATGAGGTCTATAACAATTCGAGAAACTACTGGTAACACTTACCAGTAAATCTCAGCAACCCTGGCCAGGGATTTCCTGTTATAGCCAATCGAACACAGCGCAACATCAACTCCCTATACCGGGAGAGACGAATCCCCTCCTATCGCTCATTGCCTCCATGTGACTCGGACTGTACCCAAAAACCACCGTTTTGCACGCCCTCTTGGACGTGGTAAGATGGAAATCAAAGCACAGTGGGAACCACACAAGACTCTATGACGATCTCGGGTCAACAGACTACTCTGTACCAGTGTCACCAGAGAACTGCCATCTGACGTGAGGTATAATACCACCTGGGAGTTCTCGGCGAGTCCGTCCAGTGTACCCAGTCTCCACTGAGCACCCATATAACATCTCTGATGTCAAACACCAATGGATATGCGATCATCCATCGCCCATCTGTATGGGTCGAGAAGGTACACGCTAGTCTACTCTGGTATATCGATGACCCGTCTCGATACACCCTCGACTAGGGACTTTGAAGGATGTACTTATGGACTACCATGTCCCCACTAGTATGATCCGCATCATAGTCCAGGTAGTTAAGTACACATCCTAAGGGCTTTACCAACATGTAATAGAGAGACAATCAGTATACACGTTAAGGTAAAGATCAACCAGATAGCATACTATCATGTCGAGCAAGAAAGTCCTCCCTATATTTGTCCCAGCATCCACTACAATATACATCCTATGTATAGTAATGGCCTCTAGGGCATACATATAACTAACATCTTAGAATTTAAAACAAAACTTACCAAAAATAGGACTTAACTCGTTAGAGCTTAAAGACAATAACACCATTTCCCTGAGGACCAACCCATACTCAACCGGCTAGTTACTAAGCGACACCATCTTGATTGCGGTATTCTTAATTTTTAAACGCACACGCAAAAGCTCTCTCAATCAAACATCATCAGTGAAATCGACAAAAAATCAGTGTCAAGCATCGACACAATATCTCAATATCTCAAGTTTCAATGTCCCAATGTCTCGATGTCTCAATATCTTGGGCTCCGTCAGCTGGATCGGTCCATATCATCAATCTCACGACTACGATCGGTATCCTTCGGATATCCGTTGAGTTTCCATACAATCACCGGTAGGTAGTGCTCCCCTACCGGGCTCATCGTCATCCTCACAAAATCTCTATCTCGTCCCGGGATACCATACCGGGTCCACCATGTACCCGCAGACGGTTCCTCCACTCCTCGAATCGGGTCTCGAAGACCAACTCAGAATCGAGAAAACATCACGGTGGATGCTACTCATCATATCAAGGAAAACCGCATCTTTCTCTTTTACAATAATCATAAGTTTATAAAAATTCACATGCGGTTTCCCAAATCCAGAAATCTCATGAAAGATCCGAAATCTCAAAATCACGAGTCAGTGAACAGTGAATATCATCATAAAGCCCCACAATATTGTATAACAGAATGAATGTATGAATGCGTGAAGTATCTAAATACAGAATGCAATGTCTAAACTTAGTATAAGAGGTCAAGCATACTAACAATATGTTAAAACTACCAGCTAGCAAGTTTACCATTAAAGTAATGATTTCTAAAGTGTATGTGACATGACAATTACCGATGATGTGTGTGAGTTGACAAGCAAGTGTACGTGGTGTATACGCATCATTGGTAATGGTGCTGGTGTCCTAACAGACAGGGTTTATAATTACAAAAGAAAACAAATGTATAAATATGAATGCGATGAGAACGACGTGAATATAACGGAGAATGTGTAGTAAACGCAACATTTATAATATACCTATCTAAATACAAGTCATACAGTTTGGTGTTTGAAATAGCACGAATCGTGGTTTTTAGAAGAGTAGGGGCTACGGGGTTTTTGAGAAAAGATGCGTTCTTTGAAAAAAGATCTGTAGTATCCCTCGGCTGTCTAAAAAAAGTACCCATGATTCGTTAGTTTTGAAAATAGGTATGACTCGAGCCTAGTCTAACATCTACCTAATCAACTACAAGACTAAACTAAGAACTAGTCGAAGGGGTAAGAAAATCCACTTAAATTTTCGAGTCGATATATCTAGTAGTCGGCGATCCAGCCTCATAGCGTCACGTACTGTATAATACATAGTACGACATTCTCGAGTCAAGAGTGCGGATCAATCATCATATCTATACCTCGTATGGTAAAATCCATCGTACGGCATCCCAAAAATCAGGGTACGGGTCAACTATCATATATACATCATCATTCATATGGTATCATCATCGAACAATATCATAATCAGGGGTACTATTCTAGAGTCTCGTACATTCCAATATCATCAACACATATTACCGTATATGGGTACACATCGCCCAACAATTCCACTATTATATCACGTCATAAATCATATCATGACTCAATCACATATCAAATATCTCACGGCATCATGCCCGATCATATCGACTCATCTTCAAGTATCATATACCATCCTCATATCACGTGTATATGTATGTATATACATATATACTCCTATACACCAAGTCAAGTGTGCGTGTGTGCATGTGTATGTGTGTCTACATGTATCCTGTGACTCGCCTCCAAGGTAATCATCCTTTGGATAGTCTTCCTAGATCAACCTAATCTAACCTAAGGTCGGCTAAAATATCCTACTCGCTCAGTATCCAATATCACCTCCAAGCTCATAATTAACATGGTAATAACACTATTCTATATTTGCGGGGTGCTATACGCCATCCACTCGACTTCCCCCATAAATATACATCTACTCACCTCGATCCTCACTTGCCAAAGTCGATACCACCATGCTCTTCCCTTGTCGTATGACGTCCACATGAGTACCTATAGTTTCAAAACGTTATATCGTAAAACAAGAATCAAGATACAAGAAAACCCAATACGACATACGAGACACACATAGGTTAGAACCTACGAACCAAATAACCCTCGATATCGACGTACGAACGCCAATCGATCGATACAAAACACAAACATCCAAGTTCAAGTCATTAAAAGTCACAAAACTAAAACAACAACTCAAGCAAACGCTCCCAGATTAGCCTTAGGTGAGAATTAGGAAAAGTTGCATATAGAGTAGGTTTAATTAGAAGATAATGGAGCCATGGACCAAGCACGAACACTTTTGGCCACACCTAGGCCGCAAATTGCGGCCAAAACTTGATTATTTGCTGCCAAAGTAAAGTATTAGGGTCTCGGGTCGTGGGTATAGCTTCTAGGTCACCTGCTTGTATCACTGTAATTGCAAAATAATTTTTGGGGTTCCCGGGTCATAGCAGATTTCTATATATCATCACCAAAATCCACAAAATCCAATATCGTGGTTTCTAACTTCAAGTCTTTGGGTTTAGATCTTTAGTTTTAGTCCAATATACTATTACTAAAAGGATTTATGGTCTCTACTAGTCCTCAATTTCACCATCACAACACATAATATCCCTCAAACCTCAACCTAGAATTTTCAAAGCTTAAAAATCCTCACTTAACTAATTCTAAACTAACATAGAAGCTAAAGAAACTCAATCACTAAACTAATGGTGTAGAGATTACCTCATATGGCAACTATGGAAAATTCTAGGTTTGCCCAAGGTCTTCAAAGTCTTGATTTGCTTAGCCCATAGGGTTTGTAATGATGTTGTGGTCATTTTTAGTGAAGCGAATATAAGGTTTTGAGTGGGTTTTTGGGGTGGCCATGGAGGTTAGAGGAGATGGAGGAGTTAGAGAGAATGAAGGAGATGAAGAAGAATGAGGGATGAAGAATGGACAAGGGCCATGAAGAGTGTAGAAGGTTCACTCCTTCTCTCTCTCTCTCTCTCTCTCTGACTCACATGGTCCCACCTCTCTCTCTCTCTCATTTTTCTTTTCTAATCAAACAAAACCATTTAAAATAAAAGAATGCCATGGTTCATTAAGTATGATTAGTGCATGATTAGTGAATATATATCAAGTTTAAAAATAAACCTGTATAAAAATAGTTGTTTAACTAATTATAAAATACCAAAATCAACTTAACACCTTCAAAATTAATGATTATATAAATTTCCAAATATTTTCTAATATTTATAAAATTTACTATTTTAGTTATTTAATTTCTCAAAAACAACATTTTATTTTCTGATATGTTATAATCTTCCCCCCTTAAATAAATTCAGTCCCCGAATTTAAATTTAAACTCCCCCAAAACTAAAAATTTCAGCGAAACAATTAAATCGTCGGGGTTCCGAGTATCATGAATACATAAAACATCTCTTAGCGCAATACATGCGCATGAAAATGAGGGTAAAACTCAATATCAGAACTCCGTCAAGCGTTACGCAATCATCGGAGTTATGGTGAAAGTATAATTTTCAAAATCCAATTGAAAACCAACATAATAAAAATCAAACCATAACATATACATATAGTGCGCATCGTGTAAAATCATCAAGATATCCGAATAGAAGTGCATGCAAAACCTTTTTCAATTTGCCGTGCGATGCGCGTATTATGGCATAAGTAGCGGACGTTTATTTATAAGGAAAATAGTTATACGTATATACATATCTTTTGTTTAACATACATGTCCCGCCATTTTTGGAAAATAATTTAGAAGGGTTTCCTTTATACAGTTTCGTATCATCATGGACACATAAGAAAATATTGAGACTATAGCTCATTTTGTTTTTGGAATTCCCTTCGGTAAATATCGATGCATGCAAAAACACCTAGGCACTGTTTTCAGAACAGTCCTACTCGGTTACTAAACCAAATAGTAAATATCATAAAACATGATGCTTAATCGGAAATCATCCCTAAAATGTAAACAAGAATACCATGTGCGTCTGGTATGCACGGAAATCGAAATCAAATAAAAGTGCCACGAATGTGGCAGAAACAAAACTGAGTGCAACGGGTGTGCACAAAACATCTGTCAGTGCAATGGGTGCGTACAACATAATATTAGGTGCATTTGATATGCACGGAAAAAAATCTCGATTTAGTGCATCAGGTGTGCACAGAATCGCATCAAGTGCGCCAAATGTACGCAAAATCTCAACCAAGTGCACATGGTGCACGAAAGCATAAATCCAGTGCGCTAGGGTGTACGAAAATAAATATCTTATATCAAAAATCGAAATCAGCGGCATACGACATACACCAAATCAAATCAAGTATACCGCGATAGATAAACTCACAACCACGTGCATCAGCATGCAAAAGACCAAATCAAAGTACGAAAAGTGCATGTATACCGCAAGCATAAGTTAGATCATATGTATACCATAGGTATGAAATGAAAATCAAACATCTCGAATAGTATAAAATCGAAGTCGAGTGCAACTGTGGTGCACAAAATCTCAATCATGAAAATAAATCACCCAAAATACCGAAATTCCACAACGACGGAAACGTGATATCCGTATCACCAATTCGCAAATCATAAGTAACTGTCGTCGATGTGTCCTTCTTTCAAAGTCGAAAAGGTGCCGGTGCATCCAAGCTAGCAGAGCAATAATCTACCTGTCTCAGTTCACGGTCTGGCACCTTATGCCCTTAGGCTCTCGTCTCTCACTGCGGATTGCCAGTTACATAACTCCTCGTCTCAACGGCCGAATATGGAATGATGACGGAAACAGTTCCGCTCTCGCACATCCTCTGAAGATCTCCTGGCCAATTATCATGGTCACCCATAACATGTCTCGTCAATGATGCCGAACTCTGGCCCACTGAGTGTGCGTGATACGACCGATCCTGGGTCTAAGTCTTCATGTGTAGTATTCTAGAAAGATTCTGTCGGGGTCTCTT
This sequence comes from Agapanthus africanus, assembly GCA_030015575.1. NCBI lineage: Eukaryota > Viridiplantae > Streptophyta > Magnoliopsida > Asparagales > Amaryllidaceae > Agapanthus > Agapanthus africanus. The sequence continues at coordinate 540,748,658 of CM057346.1, forward strand.
CCATATCTCGTCTCTGCCGAATTGCCCGGATGTTATTACCCTTTACTCAATCCATTTCTTGTTCCGGAACAGCTGCATACTCATCACGACTTCTCCTTGAAGATATATCCTTTTTCAACGCCTCTGCATGTGTATCAAATTTCTGATGTCAATGGAGTGGAATGCCATCTCGTTAAAATCTCATACGAACCTCTTACTCCTCTTTCCTTCAATATGTATCAACTCGGATTTCCCTCTTCATAGTTATGTGAACTACGCTCCAAACGGCTATACTCATCTAGAGTCTCCTTTCCAAAGCTACGTACTCGGAATATCAATATCCTGTAGTAAGCATCTTTCCAATTACATCCTCGGGGACTCATTCAAATTATCGGAGTAATGCACCTATGCTCGTCCTTCATCGAATGACTTACATCGTGCCTGTGTGAGGTCCTGTCCAGCTGAAATTAATCAATCTGATGTCCTCTCATCGGGGAATGCAAACGAACCACATGTCCTAGTCATTCATCCATGGGTGACTAGCGATCTTCTATCATATCCCTAAGTATAAACTCGTGCTACAATGGCTTCAGATATCTGGGATGATATCTTGTCAGTCATAGCAACAGCTGGCTTATTCTTCCGCACGCTAAACAATTCCTCAATCCTCAGGGATAGACGGTGTAAGTCTATGATACTCACCCCGGTGCTTAACGGGGAGGCGGAAAAGGTAAAAATCAGATTTTTATCACAAGGTAATATAGACTAACCATGAAGGATCTTTGCTAAACGAAAACTAACAAACTAATACGGAGTTTTAACTACTAGGTCAGATGGTTATACCTAGTTCTTGAACTCCTTCTCTTCTTGTTGTGGTCCTCCTTGTTGCGAGCTCCTTGGAGTGGTGTAGATGGCTCCTCCTCGTTGTTTTCTCCAGGTCAAAGAACGATCCACCCAAAAGCCTCTACCTTGAGCTCCTAGCTCAACAATGAAGTAACTAGAGTGCTTGGCTTGCTACACTAAGAACCCTAGAGTGAGTAGAGAAGTATTTTGGTGGTTTAGTCTCAAAGCTTTGATTTTCAACACATGAAACACTTAAGCCTTTTTGAGAGAGGAAGAGGGAGAGCAAACCATGAGAGAGAAAGGTTATGTGAGAATGAGAGGATAAACTCTCATATGAGAAAAATATGATAATAATAATATTAATTAGGATAATTGTGATGGTGTGTTGATTTGACCATTATCATATCACATTTAATGCTAAGCATGCTCACAAAAATATCTAAGTCAACATGGGTCAACTTGGTCAAATGGTCAAACCAACATTAGCCATGACACAATTAACTCTAATTAAAACTATTAATTAATTTCCTCCTTCTCATTATGGTTTTGATCAAGTCAAGGGTCAAAACCCTACTGAGGTGTCTACCTATCCGCCTCTGTCAACTGTACATACATACCAGCATCCGCATTCCAAAGAAACACGAATACAATGAGACTAGACCAATCCCAAAACAAATATTAGGATCTGGTTTAAACCAAAGCCCACTAGTATCAACTTCCCGAACACGAAACATGCACATGTGCGCGTATGTGAACGAACCCTGTCGTAAAACCATACGACCTCTATTTCGTTTCGCCCAAAGGTGAACAACCCTCTGTGTGGGACTCTAAAGACTCGACACTACGCTGGCAGTGGGTTTAACCACAGGCCGCAAGCGGTACTAGCTGTACGTAACGGTCCCCAGGTAGATGTCGATAAGAAGACCGATGAGGTGAACCCATCCGAACTCCTACTGAGCCTGAATGTGACAATCTCCGTACAGTCCGGTCTGTTCGTCTAAGAGTATCGCATGTCGGGCCTAGGGGGCGGTAAACGTCAGACCCCTAATAGCGGTACAAGTCGTGTCGGAGTGTAGCCTAGAACACCCTGAGAAACTCCTGGAAACACTATCAGTAAATCTCGCTTGCCCTGGCCAGGGACTTTGTGTAATGGCTCTCCTAGACACAGCGCGATATCAACCCCCAATACCGGGAGAGACAAATCCTGTCTAACCATCACTGCCTCCAAGTGCTTCGGGACTGCACCCAACTACTACCTGTTTGCACGACTCAATAGAGCCGTGGTAGGGTAGTAATCTATGAACAGTGGGAACACACTCGAGGAGAAGTGACATTGTCAAGTCAACGGACTAAGCTGTACTCATGTCACCTGGGAACTGCTAACTGACGATAGGTATAGTACCAACCAACAGTTCCCGACGAGTCCTGTCCAGCGTACTCATAACCTAATGAGCACCTGCATACTATCTCCAGTACGACGTACTGATGGCTGTGGGACAGACCATCTCCCCAGCTGGGATGAGAAGCGTACACACTAGTCTACTCTGGAGTATCGATGCCCTATCTCGATAATCCTACGACTAGGGACTTGTATAAGGATGTGCTTGTAGACCACCTAACCCCCACAAGTGTGATTGCCATCACAATGCTGGTAGTCAAGCAAAGATCCTAAGGGCTCTATCAATATGTATTAGCGATACGTCAAAAGAAACATATACACATATTAAGATAGATACAAACCAAGTAGCATACTACCATGTCGAGCAAGACTGTTATAAATCTGTGTATATTTATATATCCCAAGCTTCCAAAATGTAATATACAAACTAATAGTATACAATAATGGCCTCTAGGGCATATCACACTAACAATCTCCCACTTGCACTAAGGCCATGTGCTGGTATATCGCAGACCTATCATCTCGAATAGCCTCTCGAACTGCATCTGAGGAATGGCCTTTATGAATGGATCTGCAGTGTTATCCTCTGTAGCAACCCTCCGAACCTCGATCTCCCGGCGATCCACGATCTCCCTGATCAGGTGATACCGCCTCAAGATGTGTCTGGACTTCTGATAGGACCTGGGTTCTTTTGCTAAAGCTATAGCCCCATTGTTGTCACAATACAGAGGTATTGGAGCAACAATAGACGGAACCACCTGAAGTTCTGTTAAGAACTTTCTCATCCAGACTGCTTCTTTTGCGACATCAGAAGCTGCGATATACTTCGCCTCCATCGTCGAGTCAGCAACGGTTTCCTGCTTGGAACTCTTCCAACAGACCGCCCCTCCATTGAGGATAAAGACATAACCCGATATGGATTTGGAGTCATCGTTGTCACTCTGGAAGCTGGAGTCAGCAAAGGCCTCGATCTGGAGGTCTTTTCTGCCGTAAACCAAGAACATATCCCTAGTCCTTCTCAAGTACTTTAGAATGTTCTTTACCGCTATCCAGTGCTTCTCCCCAGGGTTTGACTGATACCGGCTTAATACACTCAGTGCATAAGCTACATCTGGTCTGGTACACAACATCGCATACATTATAGAGCCTACTGCAGAAGCGTAGGGTATAATAGACATGCGATCCCTTTCCAAATCAGTCTTGGGAGACATCTCTTTGGAGAGGGTGATTCCGTGACAAGCCGGTAAATTACCGCGCTTTGAATCTTCCATACTGAATCTTTTCAGTATGGTGTCGATGTACCTGGACTGCGAAAGTCCTAATATCCTCTTAGATCTATCACGATAGATCTGGATCCCTAGAATGTAAGAGGCATCACCCAGGTCTTTGATGAAGAACTTGTGTGACAAGAACCCTTTGACAGATTGTAGCATAGGAATGCCATTTCCTATCAAGAGAATGTCATCCACGTACAAGACGAGGAATACAACAGTTCGTGCTACAATCTTACTATAAATGCATGGCTCATCTGGATTTTTGATAAAGTCAAATTCTTTGACCGTCTCATCAAAACAGATGTTCCAACTCCGTGATGCCTGCTTCAGTCCATAAATGGACTTAAGCAACTTACACACTTTCCCGCTGCTCCCACTCTGAATGAAACCTTCTGGCTGGTCCATATAGACACTCATCTAAATTTCCATTTAGAAAAGCGGTTTTTACATCCATCTGCCAAATCTCATAATCGTGGAAGGCAGCAATGGCAAGAAGGATCCGAATGGATTTGAGCATAGCCACTGGAGAAAAGGTTTCGTCACAGTCCAAACCAGGTCTTTGACGAAAACCCTTTGCAACAAGTTTAGCCTTATAGGTCTCAAGCTGTCCATCTACACCAATCTTCTTTCTGAATATCCATTGCAGCCTACGGGTTTTATCCCTTCTGGAGCAACGTCCAAAGTCTATACTTTGTTGGTGTACATGGACTCCATCTCGGTCCACATTGCATTCAGCCATTTTACCGAGTCAGTGCTCTGAATGTCCTGCTGGAAGTTAGTCGGCTCATCATTGTCAATGATGTAATCCTCTCTATCCCCGTCTATAAGAAAACCGTAGTATCTCTCAGGTGGATGAGAAAGCCTACTACTCCTGCGGAGCGGTGCAGGAATGTCCTGTTCTTTTGAAACTTCTTGTTCCACCAAGCTTTCAGTAATAGCTTGTGGTTCTGGAATTTCTTCCAGTTCTATTGCGCTCCCACTTGTTTCTTTTTCTAAGAACTGATGTTCCATAAAGTGGGCATGACGAGAAACAAAAACCTTTTGTTCCTCTGCGTAATATAAAAGATACCCCTGGAGTTCTTTGGGTATCCCACAAACTTACATAGTACTGAGCGTGCCTCGAGTTTGTTCGCATGCTGCTTTTTGACAAAAGCCGGACATCCCCATATCTTCAGATATTGAAGGTAGGGTTTCTTTCCACTCCACATCTGATATGGTGTGGTAGGCACAGTCTTGGTAGGAACCTTGTTCAAAAGATATGTAGCTGATTCTAGTGCATAACCCCAGAATGATCGCGGTAACTCAGCGTTACTCATCATGGAACGTACCATATCCAATAGCGTTCGGTTCCGCCTCTCCGATACACTGTTATGTTGTGGAGTGTATGGAAGAGTAAGCTGAGAGAGAATTCCGTTCTCTTTTAGGTAATCCAGGAACTCGGCACTTAGGTATTCACCACCTCGATCAGATCTTAGTGTCTTGATACTTTTGCCGGTTTGTTTTTCTACTTCATTCTTATATTCCCGGAATTTTTCAAAGGCCTCAGATTTATGCTTCATTAAGAAGACATGTCTATACCTGGAGAAATCGTCCGTAAAAGTAATGAAATATGAAAAACCACTTCTTGCATGTGTAGACATTGGATCACACACGTCGCTGTGTACGAGTCCCAAGAGCTCGCTCGCTCTCACTTTGTGTCTAGTGAACGGAGTCTTTGTCATCTTTCCTTTGAGACATGATTGACAAGTTGCATAAGAATGATATTCGAATGGATCCAAATATCCTTCTTTATGTAACTTAGTTAACCTTGTCTCATTGATGTGACCCAGTCTACAATACCATAAGAAAGCATGATTTAATTCTGGAGACTTTATTTTGTGTGTATTCTGGATATTGAAGATCTGTGGTTGGTTTAATACATATATACCGTTGCTTAATGTACCCGACCCAATCAAAGCATGATAAAGGTGAATGTTTACAACATTACTTACAAATGCAAAATCATAACCTTCTTTAGACATTAAAGATACATATATGATATTACAAGTCGAACTGGGTACAAAATAACAGTTGCGCAAAACCAAAACATGTCCATCTGTTAATCCTAAGTGATAGTCCCCCACGGACTCAGCATTCATGCTTACTCCGTTTGCAACTCTGAGGGTCATATCACCCGCCTTCAAAACCTTACGGCTTCTCAGTTCCTGCAAAGAATTACAGATATGAGATCCTGATCCGGTATCCAATACTCAGGAAGTAGAGTTGATTGACAGACAGTTTTCAATTACATACACACCTGAAGCCGAAGTCACAACTTGTATCGGGTCCTGGTTCTTGGCCCTCCAAGCCCTGCAATCTTTCTTCCAGTGTCCTTTCTTGTGACAATAAAAGCATTTTTCCTTCCCTACAATCTGTCTCGTTACCTTTGCTTTTCCCTTGGCTTCCACCTTCCTAACACCGCCCCTTGGTTTGGTAAGGGCCTTCATCTTCTTTCCTTTGGCTTTCGCCTTGGACCTAGAAGAGGAAGCTCCTCCAACAAACAAAGTGGGTGTTTCCTTGACTTTCTACAGGGTGCCCTCTGCACTCCTCAACATGTTGACGAGTTCCGGAAGTTCAACTTCTTTTCCTTGCATGTTGAAATTCAGGATAAACTGGGCGTAGGTGGAAGGAAGGGACTGGAGAATCAAGTCAGTGTACAGCTCATTCTCTAACGTGGTCCCGAGGTCCGCGAGCTCCTCAATGTAGCCAATCATCTTAAGGACGTGTTCCCCTACAGATGATCCGACGGCCAACCTCGCTGAAAATAGCTTCTTTGAGGTCTCGTATCTTGCGATACGGGATTGCTCTCCATATAGTTCCTTAGTATGGAGAAATATGGATTCAAGATCCATATTCTCGTGCCTCCTCTGATGTTCATTATCCATAGAAGCAAGCATGAGGCACTTGGCCTTCGCGCTGTCAATCTTCCAGGTCTTACGGATTTCCCTATCCGCGACACTGGATTCTAGACCTGGGATGGAGGGGGCCTTAGTGGTAAGGAGATACCTTAACCTGTTATAAATGATTGCCATTTTGACATTTCTGAACCAATCTTTATAGTTTGGCCCTGTCAGTATATTTTTATCTAATAGTAACTTAAGGCCCGTCATGATGTTTGGTTGCTGCAATTAGGAGAGAGAGAAGAAACACTTTAGCATGATACTCTTGCAAGTTTAGAGTGGTTTTTAGTTTGTCTAAACAGGATGGCTCCCACTGTTTCTCGAATCCTTCCTCAAACCATAAAAGAAGAACTAGTCGGGATTGATCTCACCGTATAATACTTGCTTAACCGTTCAGCCAGGCCGGTGTCGGTACTTCGAGGGAGGTTTTACGACGCTTTCGCGAAGTTCCTTAATTAAATAACCTCTTTTCCCTGTGGACGTAGCCCCGCTAAGACCTTTCTAGACACCTACTTGGTTTATAGCATTGATCGTTAAGTGAGAAAAATTTCACGAGGAGTAGCATATACTCACAGTAGGATCGGGATCCAAATATCATTGTGTGATGAAGTTGAAGGAATCCTTCCAAAATTATCACACTCCAAATGGTATGCAACACTAGCAAGTTTCAGTTTTTTTAGAAACTCTCGATGTGGATTTTTGCCCCATGCTCTTATGACCTTGACGAAGGCCAACATATCATAAGTCACATGTTAAGTTCTACCCATCATTATCCAGGTTAATTTGAACCCACCCAAACATACCCTTGACGAAGGCCAAAATAGCAGTACGACTGTCCCAAACCAACACATCTATCTATGCAACAGATAAATGTTCGGCAGCTACCAATCACTATGCCTTGGCGAAGGTCAAAATACATAACTTGAATACTACTGAATATTTAACTGAAATGACGGAGGGCTACGAATGGTTTTGGCGAAATCGTGAATGTAGTGAACTTGATATAATCGAAGGAACCTGATAGCTTTTAAAAGGAGTAGTTTAAGCTCCGCATTTTAAAAGTTTTGCTGTTTTGAAAAAACCGAGTGGTTTTGAAATTGTTCCAATGATTCAACTTTGGTTTGTTTTCTTTGTATTAATATAATGCGTCCCATCAATTAATCCTACCATTGCAGAAAATAACGAAAATATGACGTACGCTTATGCCATCCGCATTCGCCACTGGGCCCCGTTATCACCCGTTAGGTTACTTAACTAACGACAGAGCGGGGGCTGGACTAGCGCGGATGCAAGACATAAGCAACGCCTACTAGATATCATATATAGATATATATACATTCGTCAGACGCAATGATAGTCATTCCAGATCACAGATGAACACATTGGATATGCTAGGAATCCGCGTTTCGTTCGAACCTGTAACGAAAGACGGATTACACGGTCGCGATGAATAGCCAAACCCTACCCTAGACCCCTACGGGTGTGGCAAACTACCCGCCAAATACCCGAAGTGAAGCAGCCTCCCTCAACAATGTGAGTAGGCCACTCAGCACTTCAAAGTACCCGGTAGTTTGTGCACCCCACCTTGGGTCTATTTTAGGAGAAAAAACAGTAAAAGAAATAATATACAATGATGGCTACAACCTCAACCCGGATGTGCGACCATAAAACAATATTACATCAATTTACAATTTACATCGAATGAAAAATGAAAAACACTCATCTCATATCCCCGGATATTCATCCACGACAATCCAATAAGTTCATATACACAAACCAATATCACAGATCACAGATATGTGCAACCCCCACTAATCGACATATAGCGATTAGCAGACGTTCAGCACATATAACACATAATAGATATAATCCGATTAGCTAAAGTTTATAGAATTTCGATCGATATTTCAAATTTGAAACTATCCCAAGTACAACACTGTACTCAAAGGAATCTGGGCAGAAACAAAGTAGCTGAAAAATCACAAAACATCAAGCTGGACAATCTGCAAGAAAAACGAGTTGACTCCGAGTCGACTCGGCCGCAGATCCGCGGCGAAACACATGGTTTCGCTGTGGTTTCGCCGTGCTTCCGCGGCAGTCTGACCGAGTCACGAGCTCGTTTTTCTTGGGTGTCCCTAAAAAAGCCTGCACGTATTTTTCAGGTCACTGAAAATATTTTTAGACCTGTTTTGAAAATAGGTAGAAAACATGAATTTTTGATGTATTTTGCGATTTGTCCGGGATCGAGGTTCTAAAGACTTTGCTAACATGTTAGTTGTTGTTTAGCTAGGCTTTGATATCACTGTAAGTCTATGATACCCACCCCGGTGCTTAACGGGGAGACGGAAAAGGTAAAAATTAGTTTTTTATCACAAGGTAACATAGACTAACCATGAAGGATCCTTTGCTAAACGAAAACTAACAAACTAATACGGAGTTTTAACTACTAGGTCAGATGGTTATACCTAGTTCTTTAACTCCTTCTCTTCTTGTTGTCGTCCTCCTTGTTGCGAGCTCCTTAGAGTGGTGTAGATGGCTCCTCCCCGTTGTCTTCTCTAGGTCAAAGAACGATCCACCCGAAGGCCTCTACCTTGAGCTCCTACCTCAACAATGAAGTAACTAGAGTGCTTGGCTTGCTATACTAAGAACCCTAGAGTGAGTAGAGAAGTATTTTGGTGGTTTAGTCTCAAACCTTTGATTTTTCAAACACTTAAGCCTTTTTGAGAGAGGAAGAGGGAGAGCAAACCATGGGAGAGAAAGTTATGTGAGAATGAGAGGATAAACTCTCATATGAGGAAAATATGATAATAATAATATTAATTAGGATAATTTTGATGGTGTGTTGATTTGACCATTATCATATCACATTTAATGCTAAGCATGCTCACAAAAATATCTAAGTCAACATGGGTCAACTTGGTCAAATGGTCAAACCAACATTAGCCATGACACAATTAACTCTAATTAAAACTATTAATTAATTTCCTCCTTCTCATTATGGTTTTGATCAAGTCAATGGTCAAAACCCTAATGAGGTGTCTCCCTATCCGCCTCTGTCAACTGTACATACATACCCGCATCCGCGTTCCATAGAAACACGAATACAATGAGACTAGACCAATCCCAAAACAAATATTAGGATCTGGCTTAAACCAAAGCCCACTAGTATCAACTTCCCGAACACGAAACATGCACATGTGCGCGTATGTGAACGAACCCTGTCGTAAAACCATACGACCTCTACTTCGTTTCGCCCAAAGGTGAACAACCCTCTGTGTGGGACTCTAAAGACTCGACACTACGCTGGCAGTGGGTTTAACCACAAGCCGCAAACGATACTAGCTGTACGTAACGGTCCCCAGGTAGATGTCGATAAGAAGACCGATGAGGTGAACCCATCCGAACTCCTACTGAGCCTGAATGTGACAATCTCCGTACAGTCCGGTCTGTTCTTCTAAGAGTATCGCATGTCGGGCCTAGGGGGCGGTAAACGTCAGACCCCTAATAGCGGTACAAGTCGTGTCGGAGTGTAGCCCAGAACACCCTGAGAAACTACTGGAAACACTATCAGTAAATCTCGCTTGCCCTGGCCAGGGACTTTGTGTAATGGCTCTCCTAGACACAGCGCGATATCAACCCCCAATACCGGGAGAGACGAATCCTGTCTAACCATCAGTGCCTCTAAGTGCTTCGGGATTGCACCCAACTACTACCCGTTTGCACGACTCAATAGAGCCGTGGTAGGATAGTAATCTATGAACAGTGGGAACACACTCGAGGCGAACTGACATTGTCAAGTCAACAGACTAAACTGTACTCATGTCACCTGGGAACTGCTAACTGACGATAGGTATAGTACCAACCAACAGTTCCCGACGAGTCCTGTCCAGTGTACTCATAACCTAATGAGCACCTGCATACTATCTCCAATACGACGTACTGATGGCTGTGGGACAGACCATCTCCCCAGCTGGGATGAGAAGCGTACACACTAGTCTACTCTGGAGTATCGATGCCCTGTCTCGATAATCCTATGACTAGGGACCTGTATAAGGATGTGCTTATAGACTACCCAACCCCCACAAGTGTGATTGCCATCACAACGCTGGTAGTCAAGCAAAGATCCTAAGGGCTCTATCAATATGTATTAGCGACACGTCAAAAGAAACATATACACATATTAAGATAGATACAAACCAAGTAGCATACTACCATGTCGAGCAAGACTATTATAAATCTGTGTATATATATATCCCAAGCTTCCAAAATGTAATATACAAACTAGTACTATACAATAATGCCTCTAGGGCATATCACACTAACAGACGGTACATTAACGGTCTTCACATTCTAGCCGGTCTCTAGTAGTGCCCGATCCTCTAGTGCTGATCTGAACGTTTGCGTCCTTAAGAAGTCTTGATAAAAACAATACATATACAACGCTCATGCCAAAGGAAACATCATAAACAATATATCGTAACATTCATGTATCACCAGAACACATCCTGGCCAGTCCTCGTCCATGACGCGCTCATGCTAACCGCATCTCTAGCCGTAGCTCTCTCTGCCCGTGCAACCATCGTAACATAAATCACCATCCGACATCGATGAGGATAGATCAAATGAACGAATAAAATTTGGTGCAAAGTAATTGTACATCCTAAGGGTTCTTAAGCGGAGTAGCGTATCGTAAGTATGCCGCGGAACATACACACGGTACGTCACTCTACTTAAGTCACCTACTCCATCAACCAAGGTCATCCTAGACTCAAACCAAGGTTAAATCTAGCGCTCTGATACCAACTTTGTCACGACCTGAAGGTACGGAACGTGACTGGTATTTAAATTACGAAATGTCTAGAGGCGTAACGTAATCTAAGTAAGCTAAAACCCAGAAATATAAACCATTTTAAGAAAATAGAGTGAAGGAAAATTTGTTTAAAAGTTAACATATAAACTCGCTTTGAAAGTCTTTATAATAAGCTCAGGCTTTTGTAAAAATTTCGGCAGAGTTTCCTTTGTAAATATTGGTCCCAAACGGGTACAAAACAAGAATATACATAAGTAATAATAGAAGGCATCCCCAAGCATGAGCTAGCTCTTCGCGAATTGGCGGAAACAACCATGCAAGAAATAAAAATATACAACGTCGAAAGGCGAGGATCAAAACTCAGAAAGAAACCAACATCCTCAAGAAAACCAGAGAAAAACCATAATAATACAACCGCGCGACTCTAAGGTCGAAAGAATATATAACTGGTTTTCTAAGTCTATCAAATATATAAAGTCTGATTGATGGAGCTTACTAGATACAACTGAATAAATAAAAGTACAACGGTTGTCACGATGCAAGTGAACCCACCCACCAAAGCAATCACCCGAAAGGAAGTGGTGTTCCAGCAAGCCGCCACAGAAACCTGTACGGCTAAACCTGCAAGAAACTGTGGCACAAAAGGGGTAAGTTGCCAACTCATGAGTAGAAGACATCACCAGATAGAAATCGCATGTACGATGATCTCCTAGGTCATACAAAAATGTACCCAATATAACACTGGATATCTAGTAGTGACAGGGTAATAATCTATTCATAAGTGTAATACTCAGTGCTCGTGTCAGTGTCACTAAACAGCATCGAGTCATATATCTGATGTATGAATGCATCATGAATGAAACAATCCACCACGAAAATCTGGATATTCTGATATAAGAAAATCATCAGTGAAACTTGTATAATAAAACTGAAACATCATCAGTGAAATCGACAGAAAATCAGTGTCAAGCATCGACACAATATCTCAATATCTCAAGTCTCAGTGTCCCAATGTCTCGATGTCTCAATATCTTGGGCTCTGTCAGTCCGGATCGGCCCATATCATCATTTCATGACTACGGTCGGTATCCTCCAGATATCCACTGAGTTTCCATACAATAACCGGTAGGTAGTGCTCCCTTGCCAGGCTCATCGTCATCCTCATGAAATCTCTATCTCGCCCCGGGGTACCAAACCGGATCCACCATGTACCCGCAGACGGTTCCTCCACTCCTCGAATCGGGTCTCAAAAACCAACTCAGAACTGAGAAAACATCATGGTGGACGCTACTCATCATATCAAGGAAAACCACATCTTTCTCTTTTAAAATAATCATAAGTTTATAAAAATTCAAATGCGGTTTTCCAAATCCAGAAATCTCATGAAAGATCCGAAATCTCAAAATCACGAGTTAGTGAACAGTGAATATCGGCATAAAGCCCCACAATATTGCATAACAGAATGAATGTATGAATGCGTGAAGTATCTAAATATAGAATGCAATGTCTAAACTTAGCATAAGAGGGCAAGCATACTAACAATATGTTAAAACTACCAGCTAGCAAGTTATACCACTAAAGTAATGTTTTCTAATGTGTATGTGACATGGAAATTACCGATGATGATGTGTGTGAGCCGGCAAGCAAGTGTACGTGGAGCATACGCATCATCGGTAATGGTGCTGGTGTCCTAACAGACATGGTTTATAATTACCAAAGAAAACACATGTATAAACATGAATGCGATGAGAACGAAATGAATATAACGGAGAATGTGTAGTAAACACAACATTTAGAATATACCTATCTAAATACGAGTCATACAGTTTGGTGTTTGAAATAGCACGAATTGTGGTTTTTAGAAAAATAGGGGCTACGGGGTTTTTGAGAAAATATACGTTCTTTGAAAAAAAATCCGCAGTATCCCTCGGCTGTCTAAAAAAAAGTACTCACGATTCGTTAGTTTTGAAAATAGTTATGATTCGAGCCTATTCTAACATCTACCTAATCAACTACAAGACTGAACTAAGAACTAGTCGAAGGGGTAAGAAAATCCACCTAAATTTCCGGGTCGATATATCTAATAGTCGGCGATCCAGTCTCATAGTGTCACGTATTGTATAATACATAGTACGACATCCTCGAATCAAGAGTGCAGATCAATCATCATATCTATAGCTCGTACGGTAAAATCCATCATACGGCATCCCAAAAATTGGGGTACGGGTCAGCTATCATATATACATCATCATTCATATGGTATCATCATCGAACAATATCATAATCAGGGGTACTGTTCTAGAGTCTCGTACATTCCAATATCATCAACACATATTACCATATATGGGTACACATCGCTCAACAATTCCACTATAATATCATGTCATAAATCATATCATGACTCAATCACATATCAAATATCTCACGGTATCATGCCCGATCATATCGACTCATCGTCAAGTATCATATACTATCCTCATATCACGTGTATATGTATGTATATACATATATACTCCTATACACCAAGTCAGGTGTGCGTGTATGTGTGCGTATGTGTGTCTACATGTATCCCGTGACTCGCCTCCAAGGTAATCATCCTTTGGGTAGTCTTCCTAGATCAACCTAATTTAACCTAAGGTCTGCTAAAATATCCTACTCACTCAGTATCCAATATCACCTCCAAGCTCATAATTAACATGGTAATAACACTATTCTATATTTGCGGGGGTGCTATACGCCATCCACCCGACTTTCCCCATAGATATACATCTACTCACCTCGATCCTCGCTTGCCAAAGTCGATGCCACCATGCTCTTCCCTTGTCGTACGACATCCACACGAGTACTTATAGTTCCAAAACATTATATCGTAAAACAAGAATCAAGATACAAGAAAACCCAACACGACATACGAGACACACATAGGTTAGAACCTACGACCTACGTATGTAAGAAGAACCAAATAACCCTCGACATCGACGTACGAACGCCAATCGATCGAGACAAAACACAAACATCCAAGTTCAAGTCATTAAAAGTCACAAAATCAAAACAACAACACAAGAAAATGCTCCCAGATTAGTCTCAGGTGAGAATTAAGAAAAGTTACATATAGAGTAGGTCTAATTAGAAGATAATGGAGCCATGGACCAAGCACGGACACTTTTGCCCACACCTAGGGCGCAAATTGCGGCCAAAACTTGATTATTTGCAGCCAAAGTAAAGGATTAGGGTCTCGGGTTGTGGGTATATCTTCTAGGTCACCTGCTTGTATCACTGTAATTGCAAAATAATTTTTGGGGTTCCTGGGTCATAGCAAATTTCTATATATCATCACCAAAATCCATAAAATTCGATATCGGGGTTTCTAAGTTTAAGTCTTTGGGTTTAAATCTCTGGTTTTAGTCCAATATACTATCACTAAAAGGATTTATGGTCTTTACTAGCCTCAATTACACCATTACAACACATAATATCCTTCAAAGCTCAACTTGGAATTTTCAAAGCTCACAAATCCTCACTTAACTAATTCTAAACTAACATAGAAGCTAAAGAAATTCAATCACTAAACTAATGGTGTAGATATTACCTTATATGGTAACTAAGGAAAATTCTAGGTTTGCCCAAGGTCTTCAAAGTCTTGACTTGCTTAGCCCATAGGGTTTGTAATGGTGTTGTGGTCATTTTTAGTGAAGAGAGTATAAGGTTTCGAGTGGGTTTTGGGGTGGCCATGGAAGTAGAGGAGCTGGAGGAGTTAGAGAGAATGAAGGAGATGAAGAAGAATGAGGGATGAAGAATGGAGAAGAGCCATGAAGAGTGTAGAAGGTTCATTCCTTCTCTCTCTCTCTCTCACTCACTCACTCACATGGTCCCACCTCTCTCTCTCTCTCATTTTTCTTTTCTAATCAAACAAAACCATTTAAAATAAAAGAATGCCATCGTTCATTAAGTATGATTAGTGAATATATATCAAGTTTAAAAATAAACTTGTGTACAAATAGTTGTATAACTAATTATAAAATACCAAAATCAACTTAACACCTTCAAAATCAATGATTATATAAATTTCCAAATATTTTCTAATATTTATAAAATTTACTATTTTAATTATTTAATTTCGCAAAAATAACATTTTATTTTCTGAAATGTTACAATTTGACATCGAAGATTGTACACAGGTGCTCATTAGAGAATGGGTACACCGAACAGGACTCGCTGAGAACTCCTAGATGGTACCATACCTATCGTCAGATAGCAGTTCTCTGGTGACACTAGTACAGGTTAGACTATAGACCCGAGATCGTCATAGTATATTGTATGGTTCCTACTGTGCTTTGATTTCTTCCCTACCACGGCTCAAAGGAGTTGTGCAAACAGGTGGCTTTTGGATACAGTCCCGAGTCACATGGAGGCTGTGAGCGATAGGAGGGGTTTCGTCTCTCCCAGTATTGGGAGTCGATGTTGCGCTATGCTCGATTAGCTATAATAGTAAGTCACTAGTCTGGGCTGATAAGATCTACTGGTAAGGGTTATCAGTTGTTTCTTGGACCGTTATGAGCCACACATCTGCACGTTACTGGGGTCTGACGATTCCACTCCTGGACTCGATATGCGACATATCAGACGAAGAGACCGGAATGTATGGTAAGTGTTCCTTATAGGCTTCATGGGAGTTTGGACAAGCTTGCTTGTTGATCTTTTATTCGCTCAGTACCTGGGTAGCCGTTACGTCCAGCTAGTACCGCCGACGGCTTATAGGTAACTGATGTGATCATTACATACTGCTGGCGTATTAACGAGTTTTTAGAGTCCTATGCAGAGGTTTCATAGTTCAAGCGAAACGAAGGAGGACACATATGCTGATATGTGCGGGGGCCTGATTAAATTTGAGTATGTGATACCGTATTCTAATCTGGCGATAATTTGATATCGATTAGGTTATATGTGATATAACCGGATTATTGAATCAAGTGTTGATTTGATAATATGATATACAGATAAATGATATTAGTCGGCTATATATGATATAACCGGATTATTAAATCAAGTGTTGATTTAATAATTTGATATATTTATATATTAACTAATATTAATGCTCACTAATTGTTTTCTTCTCTTAATATATATATATATATATATATATGTTATATATATATGTATGTATGTATCATGGTTGATGAGATATATATATATATATATATATATATATATATGTATATATATATATATTGAAAATGGAATTTGTATTTTGAGAAAATAGAAAAATGAGGTGGAAAATGAGGAGATATTTGTGAAATGGTGTGAAGCATGGCTCATCAGTTTGTTTAATGGTTTGCTTTCACTATAGAAGCATGATTGTAATTTATTATTGGATTTTATTCTATGCTTCAATAAGTGTAACCATGAGCCATTCTTCACACAACCCAAACCCTAGTTCATTTGCTTCCTCTCTAGCCTTTCTTGAGTTGAAGAAAATTAAAGAGAAAGAAAATTCTAAGTGAACTAAAACACCTACTTCATCATCTTACTCTAGATTAGCCATTTAGATTAGGTTGTTTCCTTCACAAATAGTAGATTAGTGAAGAGGTAGCTTAACCTTGAGAAGCTTCAAGGTGGATCATCTTCGGCCTTGAAGATCGCGAAGCAAGCTCGTTCATTTCTTCAAGTAGAGCTAAGCGGAGTCGTAGGGACCACTACTCCGAGCTATAGAAGTGAAGGACTTAATCTACAAAGGTTATAAAATTTTTCACTTAGCATAGAACTAATTATATCATGGTTTAAACCCTAATACTCTAGTTAGATTCTAGGTTAGTGTAGCTTAGCACCCAAGAATTTTTAAAATTGCATACTTGATACTTGTAAAAACCAAGTGGTACTGCTAAGACACACTTTCACCGTTCGCTTTCACCGATAAACTCTGCTGCTCCGTGGCTGCTTTGAGAACCTGGGAGAAGATGGTCAATCCTAGAGATATTGAAAGTCTACCCTAGCACCACCACTAGGTTTAAACCGGCAATCAAGCATGCAATTTTCAAAAATTCGGGATGCTAAGCTAGACTAACTTAAGATCTAACTAGATTATTAAGGTTTAACATATGATATCATAAGAACTATTCTAAGAGATGGAGATTACAACTTTTGTAGACCATGTCCTTTTCTTCTAAAGCTCCCGATAGTACTCCCTACGACTCCTCTAGGCTCCACTTGAAGAAGTGCGAACTTGCTTCGTGATCTTCATGTCGAAGATGATCCATCCGAAGTTTCTCTAATCTAAGCTACCTCTTCACTAAACTCACTTTAGTGAAGAAAACACCCTAAACTCAAGTTCTAATCAAGTGTAGGATGGTGAAGTAGGGGTTCTAAGCTCACTTAGGATTTACTCAAGCTCTAAGGTTCACAACTCATGTGATGGTTTAGAACTTGAAGCAGGAAGGAAGAAGAAGAAGGAAAAATGGAGAGAGCTAAAAAATGGCTAAGGCAAAAACCAAGTGAAGAATGGCTCTCTTATGACTCCTCACTCATTGAAGCACGAATAAAATCCCAATAGAAAATACAACCATTCTTTAATAATGTAGCCAAATGAATAAAGAAATGGAAAAAGCCATGCCTTGCGCCATTTCTCATATGTTTCCTATTTTCCACCTCATTTCTATTTTCTCAAGATAGAAATCCATGCCATACTTCATTATATATATATATATATATATATATATATATATTTTAAGAAAACAAAGCAATTAGTAAGCAATAATATTTGTTAATATATAATTATATCAAATATAAATATATATCATATTATTAAATCAACATTTGATTCAATTATTCGGTTATATCACATATAACCGACCAATATCATTTATCTGTATATCACATTATCAAATCAACACTTGATTTGATAATCCGGTTATATCACATATAACCTGATCGATATCAAATAACTGCCAGATTAGAATACGGTATCACATACTCGTATTTAATCAGGCCCCTCGCATATATCATCATATGTGCCCTACTTCGTTTCGCTTGAACTGGGAAAGCTCTGTGTGGGACTTTAAAGACTCTTCAATACGCCAGCAGTAGATAATGATTACATCAGTTACCTACAAGCCGTCAGCGGTACTAGCTAGACGTAACGGCTACCCTGGTATTGAGCGAATAGAATATCAACAAGCAAGCTTGTCTAAACTCCCACGAAGCCTATAAGTAACCCTTATCATATAGTCCGGTCACTTCATCTGATATGTCGCATATCAAGTCTAGGGGTGGAATTGTCAGACCCCAGTAACTTGATAAGTCATGCCGATGTATGGCTCATAACGGTTTGAGAAACTACTGATAACACTTACCAGTAAATCTCATCAGCTCTGGCCAGGGACTTACTGTTATAGCCAATCGAGCATAGCGCAAGATCAACTCCTAATACCGGAAGAGATGAAACCCCTCCTATCGCTCACTACCTCCTTGTGACTCAGGACTGTACCTAAAATCCATCTGTTTGCATGACTCCTTTGAGCCGTGGTAGGGAGGAAATCAAAGCACAGTGGGAACCACACAAGACACTATGATGATCTCGGGTAAACAGACTAACCTGTACTAGTATCACCAGAGAACTGCTATCTGATGATAGGTATGGTACCATCTAGGAGTTCTCGGCGAGTCCTGTTCGGTGCATCCATTCTCTAATGAGCACCTGTGTACAATCTTTGATGTTAAACACCAATGGTTATGGGATCAACCATTGCCCCATACAGGGTCAAGAAATGTAAACACCAGTCTACTCTGGAATATCGATGTCTTGTCCCGATATTCCCTAGACTAGGAACAATTAAAGGATGTGCTTGTGGACTACACAAGTCCCAGTAGTATGATCTGCATCATAGTCCTGGTAGTCAAGAAAACACCCTAAGGGCTTTATTAATATGTATCAGAGAGACAGTATAATAATACAAGTGTACATGTTAAGATAAAGAGCAACCAGATAACATACTATCTTGTCGAGCAAGAAAGTCCTCTATATATATGTCCAAGCATCCTCTATATCATACAATAATGGTCTCTGGGGCATACATATTCCTAACAATCTCCTACTTCCACTAAGTGTTGGGTTATGCAAGTGCCCTGACCATCAAACCGAAACCGAATGCGGAACAAAATTTTTCTAAACTGGCGCTAGAACAACCTCATAATACGGATCGACCATTAACCCTAAGGTAGAAAACATAAAGAGAGGAGTTAAGAATGGTTATACCGAATGATCCATGTCCTTCGGTCTTTAACCATCATCCCAAACTCCTAGAGGCCTCCATGATCAAGCTTGATCTTCGGTCTCCTTCCATCGAAGATGATCCACCTGAGGATTTGTATTCCGAGCTTCTACCTCAATAGCCGAGGTAACTAGGGTACCTAGATCGCTAAACTAGACAGTCTAAAGGATGTAGAGTGTCGTGATGGATTAATTTATCTCATAACACCCAAGGTTCCTCAACACATGAGACTTGAAGGGTGGAGGTAGAAGAAGAAGCTTGGGGATGAGAGTGTGAGGCAACTCAAGAAAAATGGCTAAGTGTTGTTTGTTGTGTTGTGAGCAATAATGAAGCATCCCATAAATATCTCAAGTCTCCCAAAATATCTTAAGTCCTCAAAATATCTTAAGTCTCCAAAATATCTCACAACAAAACAAAAATATCAAGCATGCTAGAATAGTAACCATGAGTCACTACAAAGCCATGCTACAATAAATGCAAACAACGCCTCATCCTTTCCACCTCATTAACCATTTAATCCTAAAACGGTTAATGCTAAATGAGGTGGCATCTTCTAGAAGCACCTTGTAATAAATTACAAGAATACCCTTCATCTGTATATACATACTCGTATCCGTATTCCGACAAAATACGAATACAATGAGACGAAAATAATCCAACAATATAATACTAGAATCCGTCTTAAACTAAAGCCTACTAGTATTATCCGTCAGAATCATGATACGTACACAAGTGCACATTTATGATCGAACCCTACCGTAAAACCATATGGCCTCTACATCGTTTCGCCTGAAGCAGGGAAACCCTCTGTGTGGGACTCTAAAGACTCATCAATACACCAGCAGCGGGTTTAACCATAAGCACGTTAACGGCACTAGCTGTATATAATGGCTACCCAGGTATTGAGTAAAAGGCAGGCCGACAAGCAAACTCATCCGAACCTCTACTGAGCCTATCCGTGACAATATCCGTACAGTCCGGTCTGTTCGTCTAAGAGTATCGCATATCGAGTTTAGGGGGTGGATAAAGTTAGACCCCTAATAACGCGAGATTTCGTGTCGGTATGAAGCCCATCACCAACTGAGAAACTACTGATCCAGATTAGTAATTCTCGACTATCTTGGCCAAGAATTTCTGGTGATGGCAACCCATACACAGCGCGACATCAACCCCCAATACCGGGAGAGACGAATCCCCGACGATCTGCTCACTGCCTCCATGTGGCTCGGGACTGTACCTAACTAAAAGTTGTTTGCACGACTCCTTTGAGCCGTGGTAGGATAGTAATCAAAGCACAGTGGGAACTCACACGAGAAAAATGATGATCTCAGGTCGACAGACTAACCTGTACACATGTCACCTGGGAACTGCTATCTGACAATAGGTATACTACCAACTAGCAGGTTTCCGGCAAGTCCGTCCAGTGTACTTATAACCCAATGAGCACTTGTATACTATCTTAGGTGAACAAACTAACACCAATGGCTTGTGAGACCTGGCCACCGCCCCTCGTCGGGGTCTCGATTAGTATACACTAGTCTACTCTGGAGTATCAATGCCCAGTCTCGATACTCCCACGACTAGGGACATTTAAGGATGTGCTTATAGACCACCCAACTCCCATGTATATGATCGCCATCATAATACTGGTAGTCAAGCAAGAATCCTATGGGCTCTATCAATATGTAATAGTGATTTGTAATACCATAAAAAGCATGTACATGATGATAAAGACAAACCAGATAGTATACTATCATTTTGAGTAAGACTGTTCAATCCGTATAGGTCCTCCCCCAATCATCGCAATTGCGTGCCTGCAATTCAATAATTAACTTGAGAGCACTATAGCCAACAATCTCCCACTTGCACTTTAGGCTAATTATTGCGGTTTCGCATACTCACAGCTCGTGTGATATTGAACACTCAACTTCTCTACTAATCAGTTTCGCAAAGCTCGTTTGTGAAACTATTATGTTCAAGAAATAGCCTCAGTGAGTGGATCTGCTCCAATGTTTTTTTCTATATCTCTATATATCTCAACTTCGCGGAGAAAGACTATCTTCCGAAATGAGCAATACCTGTCTTAGAATTTGTCTGGATTTCTGATGGGTCCCAGTTCATAAATGAACTCCAAATCCAACAAATTTCTTTGACTGTATCATCCACTGAATTTAATCAGTATCCCGCGTCATGCCTTCCACAGCATACGCTTGGACCACCTGTCCAACATACCGTCCCTCAAAAGAGGGAAAACTATAACTCAGACAGTCACTCTGTCATCCATGTCACCTTGGAAGCCTGAAATGATGATCGCCTTCCGAAGGAGGCTGCCGTTACCATATTCCAAGAACATCCACTTATGTTCATAACTGCTTCCCAACGTTTCTTCAGGATTGGATTAATATATATGCTTATAGTGCAAAAACAATATCTGGTGTTGTACTCGACATCTCATGATTGACTCAATTGCCTAAGCAATTGATAAGTCAATCATGCAAATCCCTCTCCTCATCAGTCTAGAAAACATCTCTTTCGAGAGGGTGACTCCATCACCTGCGGCTACACCACTACGCCAGGAGTTGTCCATTCTAAAACACCTTTAGAATAATGTCAAAGTATCCAAATTGGGACACTTCCTAAATCCAGATCTAAAACCATAGATCTAGTCACCAGAATGCCTGATATTATATCCATATCCTATGTGGAGAAACCACTTGTGACAACCACAATATAACCGATCGTAGTATAGGAAGATATCTCCCTATCAAGTGCATGTCATCCGAATACTAGGACATCACTTCCTACTACCTTCTTATCAGATCCATCTCTTATTCTGATGAAGTCAAACTTTGTGACCGTCACATCAAAAAATAAATGATCAATTCCCGCTATACCTGCTTTAGTCTATAAATAGACATAAGCTACCTGCACATTATGCTTCTGCTGCTCCCACTAACTACAACAACCCTCCAGCAGAGTCATATACACGTACACTTCTAAAACTAGTTTAGAATGACGCTATACTCATCCTCCTGCCAGGTCTCATAGTTTAGAACAGCAGCAATGGCAAATTTGGGTAATCATAAACCTCCCTGTCACCGTCTTTGAGGATACCGAAGTACCTCTCGGGGGCCTGAGCTTACCCACAAAATCTGCGGAGTGGCTAATGGATCGTTGAAACCAATTGAATCTTTAGGTTCTATTAAATTTTCAGTAATTATTTGTGGTTCTGGAATCACTTCCAATTCTACCATACTCCCACTAATGTTTTATGAAAATAATTCATTTTACTAAAACTGGTGGCGAGTCAAGAACAATATAACTATTGATCTTCCTGATGGTAGAATGTTAACCCTCGTCAAAGCCTGAGATAACCCACAAACTGCCACTACTGAAACATGCCTAGAGTTTATCCGGATTCTGGTTTTAAGCATCAACTGAACAACTCCATATAGCTTAACATCGTTAAGATATGAATTGATTCTACATACCATATAGAAACAAAGGCACTAATTTAATTGGAACCGGATTCAAAAATCATGCAGCCGTTTCCAGTGCATATCAACAAACTGGAAGGAGGCCAAGCAACACTACCCATCTAGGAATATATTCATATATGAGTAACCTGAAAGAGAAGCAAGTTCTCAAAACCACTACTTACAATGGAATACCAAACAAAAGTATCTAAATCTTCGATCACCTTGAAGAATCCTGATACTTGCAATAAATGGTTCTCTGCTTTATTCTTATACCTATAACTTCTCAAAATTTGGACCCTGTATTTCAACGAAATACTTGTCTAAAACTATAGAATTCAAAAGTAAAGAGAGTATAGTACGAGTGCCAACCCTTTGTCTTGCAACATATGGTTCTCTACTTCATTCTTATACTTATATCTTCTCAATATCTGGATCTTGTATTTCAACGAAATACGTGTCTAGAACTGGAGAAGTCATGAGTAAACAGAATATAATACGAGAACCAACCCTTTTGTCCTTACAGACACCAGAAAACATACAATACTTTGTATAAGTCCCTTGAGTTCAATAACTCAAGCCCTGTGCATTGCAGGTTGAAAAACTGTACCATGGTTAAGAAGAATTACACCATTGTTAAATGCACCTTACCTAATCACCAACTGATATAGGTAAATGTCATATACATAATTTCAAAAATTTATATCTCACTTTATAAAATAAACGTACAGATATATCAGTTTGAAATTGGTGCATAACAACGGATATTCAAAACCAAATATTTGCCGTCAGGCAAAACCCAAGTGATTTCCTTAAATATCACCGATTACAAAGCATTCCGATATACAGAGGATCTAATCAGCCAATTCTCAATATCTTACTCCCACTCATCATCCGTAATTCCATACATATGTGAGAATCAAATCTGGTAAATACATACTCTGGAGTTAGAATCTAATTGGGAATACAGTTTTCGATTAACACCGCACAGTAAAACTGAAACATGAAAATGTTTTGAAGGGGTATCCGGGTATTTCTAGTAATTCCTCTTCCACTATCCAGATTTATGACAGTAACCGTATACTTCCTTGCCCTCACTCCAATCCTTTTATATGTCTTTATTTATTACTTTCTGTACACCACACATAGGCTAATTGATTTTCTTCCTTCCCTACCCTTCGACACCAGCCTAAGGTTTGGAAGAAGACTATCCAATAAGACCAATAGGTGTACTCTCCTAATACCAGGATCCCTCACAACCTGAAATAAGGTGAAGAGAAAAGACAACTGAATAATCCTATTCTATTTCTCCCGAATTGTAATCCATCCTCGAACTGGAACAAGTTCCTTCGAGTTCATATGTAACTATACGATGGCATATCCAAGCAATATGGATTTTCGTAGTGATACGAAGTGTTCTAGAGAAATGCAAAGTGGATGTATGAGTGGCAGGGGTATACATGGTTTTGTTGTGAATGATAGAAGTCTCAATTTCCTTTGCTCTCTTTCTAATTCCTTATATGTCTTTACTTATTACCTTCTGTATACCACACTTAGGCTAATTGGTTTTCTTCCTTCCCCACCTTTCGACACCTACCTATAGTTTGGAAGAAGACTATCCAATAAGCGCAAAAGGTGTACTATCCTAATACTAGGAGCTCTCGCAACATGAGAGAAGGTAAAGGGAAAAGACAATCGAATAATCCTATTCAATTTCTTCAGAACCATAATCCATCCTCGAACTGGAACAAGTTCCTTCGAGTTCGTATGTAACTATACGATGGAATATCCAAGTTATATGGATTTTCGTAGTGATACGAAGTGTTCTAGAGAAATGTAAAAGAGATGTAGGATTGGCAATGATATATGCAACTAACTGAAAATCCAAAAGCCAAAGTGTTTTAAGAATGTTCGGTTAACTTGGTTCATGAGTTTTAGTTTAGGGTCGAGTCATGGTTGCTTCCAAAGAGAGAGAGAGAAAAGAAACACTCAGCGTGCACTCTAACTTAGATCAGAATGGTTAATCACTTTATCTAATCAGGATGTTTCCCACCGTGTTCTCGAATTCTCCTTAAAACCCTAAAAGGAGAATTAGTCAGGATCATCTAAAATCACCCGAGGAGTAATTCTACTCATCAGTGAGAATCAGGATCAAGCTATCATCGCATGATAAATTGATGCAAGCCACTCAAGTCACCACACTCTAGAAGATATGCACATGCATGGTAAGTTTCCTGTATGTTTGAAACTCCCGATGTGATTTTTACCCTAAGCGGCTTATGACCTTGATAGAGGTCAACATATCATAAGTCGCAAGTCAAGTTCAACCCGTTATTTTCCTGGATTAACTTAGACCCACCCGCACATGTCCTTGAAAGAGGTTAAAATGACCATGCGACTGTCCTAAATAATCGTATATCTATGCAACAAACAAGCATTACCTAGCTATCAAGCACTGTACCTTGATAGAGGTCAATATACACAGCATGAATAATAAGTATTACCTGTATGAAATGACGGAGGGCTACGACTGGTTTTTGGAAAAATAACCTTTAACGTAATGAACTTGATATCGTTGAAGTAATTTAAGTGGTTTTACAAATATATAATGGTACAAACTTTTGCTAAAGAGGTCACACCTGGTAAAGGGATCTTGGCTCTTTCCTCGTCAAATGAGGTGCAGGATATTCCAAACTGAATACCAGGATGTAAAGCAAAAGAATCGACTATAGTGAAGTTATTACGACGACGTAAACTTTTGCTCAAGAGGTCACTCTCGATGAAGGGATCTCGGTTCTTGCCTCGTCGAATGAGGTGCTGGATATTCATAACCGAATATCACTGTGCAAAGCAAAAGGAAACGTCTGTAATATCAGTTTTTAAAAACTTGGTTCCAACAACATCATATAGATTTGTTTTCCTTGCATTGATCAGAATCAACGCAGTCCCATCAATTAAACATATCACACCAGATAAAGGAACGAAAATAAAATGTACGTATATGCCATCCGTATTCGCCACTGGGCCCCATCATCACCTGTTAGGTTACTTAACTAACGGCAGAGCGGGGGCTGGACTAGCACGGGAGCAAAACATATACAACATCTACTAGTATATATATAAATATATATAACATTCGTCCCAGGCATGATATAAAGTAACATCATAGAATCTCAGCCAACAACACAGAGTGGTGGATAATCTTGGAGCCTCAGGTTTCACTTGAGCCGCAAATAAGACCCGACGTTCTCTGTATTGTAGATAGCTTGTGCAACGAAAACCTAGACCCCTACGAGTGCGGCAAGTTACCCGCCAATCCTAGAAGTGAGGCAACCCCAATCAGCAACGTGAATGGGCCACCCAGCACTTCATGGAATCCGGTAACTTGGGCACCCCTTCATGAGTCAACGTATACCCCTATGAGTGCGGCGAATAGCCCGCCAATTCTAGAGTAAGGTCGCCTCTGTCTTAACGCCATGAGATGCGGACCCGTTGCTTTCTAGAACCCGGATATTCGTGCATTCCACCACGTAGTAATCCTAGTACAAAAAAGAAAAATAATATGTACAAGGATGACATCGATCTTAACCCGGTAGTGCCCCAAACAAATAATATACAAACTGGCAGAGACGGCGGTCCACATGTCGGACGCTCGCCCCACAATATCAAATGTATAAATAAATCTGAACTGTACAACCATCATTGCACCATAGGCTATCCACCACGACGATCCAACCACAACCTCAGCACAACACAGAATATCAACGTGAATGTCATGTTCGCAAACCCGTCTAAAGGAACATATAGTAATTAGACGAGTTGTACCGCTCTAATGACATTCACGGTCGCAGATAGTAATGTATGTACTGAAAACTTTTAAACAGTGTTAAAAATAGCGACTTCGAAATATCCCAAATTGCCCCCAAACTAAAGATAACATAATATCCAACCTGGGCAAAATCAAACAATACTCAAAAACCAATATTCCAGAGACCAGAACAAAAAGAAAATTCAAGTCCCTAGTCCAAAGATGGACCGGCCAGGCCGGTTATTTGCTTGATCTCGCCGGCCAAATTTTGGCATTTGGGGCTCGTGTTTTGTATGTGTTCTAGTTACTACATAAATAGTCTTCTGCAATTGTTTAAATTTTTTTTAGAAGACTCTGAAAATTCGACAGCAACTGGAATATATCGCATATTGTTTCGGAGTTGTTTCGGTTTCGATACTTTAAACATCGTTTAAACTACTAGTATAGGGTTTATGGGTTGGCATTGATACCAAGTTGGGTTATATAAGCGCCCTGGTCATCAAACCGTGGCCGAATGCGGAACAAAATTTTTCTAAACTAGCGCTAGAACAACCCCATAATACGGATCGACCATTAACCCTAAGCTAGCAAACATAAAGAGAGGAGTTAAGAATGGTTATACCGAATGATCCGTGTCTTTCGGTCTTTAACCATCATCCCAAGCTCCTAGAGGCCTCCATGATCAAGCTTGATCTTCGGTCTCCCTCCATCGAAGATGATCCACCAGAAGATTTGTATTCCAAGTTCCTACCTCAATAGCCGACATAACTAGGGTACCTAGATCGCTAAAATAGATAGCCTGGAGGATGTGGAGTGTAGTAATGGATTAATTTGTCTCATAACACTCTAGGTTTCTCAACACATGAGACTTGAAAGGTGGAGGTAGAAGAAGAAGCTTGGGGATGAGAGTGTGAGGCAACTCAAGAAAAATGGCTAAGTGTTGTTTGTTGTGTTGTGAGCAATAATGAAGCATCCCATAAATATCTCAAGTCTCCCAAAATATCTTAAGTCCTCAAAATATCTTAAGTCTCCAAAATATCTCACAACAAAACAAAAATATCAAGCATGCTAGAATAGTAACCACGAGTCACTACAAAACCATGCTACAATAAATGCAAACAACACCTCATCTTCTCCACCTCATTAACCATTTAATCCTAAAATGGTTAAAGCTAAATAAGATGGCATCTTCTTGAAACACCTTGTAATAAATTACAGGGATACCCTTTATCTATATATACATACCCGTATCCGTATTCCGACAAAATACGAATACAATGAGACGAAAATAATCCAACAATATAATACTAGAATCCGGCTTAAACCAAAACCTACTAGTATTATCCGTCCGAATCATGATACGTGCATAAGTGCACGTATATGATCGAATCCTGCCGTAAAACCATACAGCCTCTACATTGTTTCTCCCGAAGCAGGAAAACCCTCTGTGTGGTACTCTAAAGGCTCGTAAATACGCTGGTAGTGGGTTTAACCACAAGCACGTCAGCGACACTAGCTGTACGTAACGACTACCCAGGTATTGAGCGAAAGGGAGGCCGGCGAGCAAACTCATCCGAACCATTACTGAGCACGTCCGTGACAATATCCGTACAGTCTAATCTATTCATATAAGAGTATCCCATATCGAGTCTAGGGGGTGGATAAAGTCAGACCCATAATAACGCGAAATTTCGTGTCGATATGAAGCCCATCATCAACTGAGAAACTGCCGATCCAAATCATTAATTCTCGACTATCTTGGCCAAGGATTTTTGGTGATGGACACCCGTGCACTGCGCGACATCAACCCCTAATACCGGAAGAGACGAATCCCCGACGATCCGCTCACTGCCTCCATGTGGCTCGGGACTGTACCCAACTAAAACCTGTTTAAATGACTCCTTTGAGCCGTGGTAGGGTAGTAATCAAAGCACAGTGGGAACTCACACGAGAAAAATGACGATCTCAGGTCGACAGAATAACCTGTATACATGTCACTTAGGAGTTGCTATCTGACAATAGGTATACTACCAACTAGCAGGTTCCCAGCGAGTCCGTCCAGTGTACTCAAAACCCAATGAGCACCTATATACTATCTTAGATGACCAAACTAACACCAATGACTTGTAAGACCTGGCCACCACCCATCGTCGGGGTCTCGATCAGTATACACTAGTTTACTTTGGAGAATCAATGCCCAGTCTCGATACACCCATGAATAGGGACATTTAAGGACGTGCTTATAGACCACCCGGCTCCCACGTATATGATCGCCATCATAATGCTGGTAGTCAAGAAAGAATCCTATGGGTTCTATCAACATGTAATAATGATCTGCAATATCACATAAAGCATGTATATGATGATGAAGACAAACCAGATAGTATACTATTATTTTGAGTAATACTGTTCTATCCGTATAGGTCCTCCCCCAATCATCGCAATCGCGTGCCCGCGATTCAATAATTGACTTGAGGGCACTATAGCCAACACTAAGGCTAGTTGTTGTAGTATCTCATATACAACATCCCAAAAAGTCTCTCAAACTGCATCTGGGGGAGGGCCTTTGTGAGTGGATCCACTACGTTGTCCTTCGTGTCAACTCTCCTGATCTCGATCTTCCGTCGATCTGCTATCTCCCGGATCAGGTGATACCGTCTAAGAATATGTCTGGATCGCTGATGGGACCGGGGTTCCTTTGCCAAAGCCACAGCTCCATTGTTATCACAATACACAGGTATGTGATGCTCAATGGATGGAACTACACCATGTTCAGCTATGAACTTCTTCATCCAGACAGCCTCTTTGGCAGCATCATTGGCAGCGATGTATTTAGTCTCCATCGTTGAGTCTGCTATGGTATCTTGCTTGAAACTCTTCCAACATACTGCTCCTCCATTGAGGGTGAAGAAAAAACCCGAAACCAACTTACTGTCGTCCTTATCACTCTGGAAGCTCGAATCGGTAAAGGGCTCCACCTGGAGTTCGCTGTTACCATACACCAAGAACATTTCTTTAGTCCTTCTCAAGTACTTAAGAATGTTCTTCACAGCTGTCTAGTGCATCTCACCAGAATCTGATTGATACCTACTCATTACACCTAATGAGTAAGCTACATCCGGTCTGGTATATAAAATCGCATATATGATAGAACCGATTGCCGAAGTATAGGGTATCCCTTGCATGCAAGCCCTCTCCAAATCAGTCTTGGGAGACATCTCTTTGGAGAGAGTGATTCCTGAACAAGTGGGTAAATTATCACGCTTAGAATCTTCCATACTAAACCTCTTTAGTATGGTGTCAATGTACCTTGATTGGGACAATCCCAACATTCGCTTAGATCTATCTCTATAGATCTTAATCCTCAGGATGTAGGAGACATCACCCAGATCTTTTATAGAGAACTTGTGTGATAAGAAGAGCTTGACCGAGTGTAGCATATGAACATTATTTCTTATCAAGAGTATGTCATCCACGTATAATACGAGAAAGACAACTTTACTCTCTACAACCTTTTTGTATATACAAGGTTCATCTATGTTTTTGATGAAGTTAAACTCTTTGATAGCTTCATCAAAACAGATATTCCAGCTCCGCAATACCTGCTTTAATCCATAGATTGATTTAAGCAGCTTGCACACGCTTCCGCTGCTCCCACTGTCTACGAAGTCCTCTGGCTGTGTTATGCACATGCTCTCTTCTAAATCACCATTTAGAAAAACGGTCTTGACGTCCATCTGCCAGATTTCGTAGTCATGGTATCCAGCAATGGTAAGTAAGATCCTGATGAACTTAAGCATGGAGACAGGAGAAAAGGTTTCATCATAGTCGACACCTGGTCATTGACAAAAACCTTTTGCTACAAGTCTAGCTTTGAAAGTCTCAATTTTTCCATCTAAACCAAGTTTCTTCTTAAAGATCCACTTGCTCCTGATGGGTTTTACCCCTTCAGGAGCAACTTCCAAAGTCCATACTTTGTTGGTGTACATGGATTCCATCTCAGATCGCATAACTTCCAGCCATTTAACAGAGTTCCCACTTGTGATGGCCTGCTCGAAACTAGTTGGGTCATCATATTGCATGATGCAATACTCACTCTCACCGTCTATGAAAAAACCGCAGTATCTCTCAGGTGGATGAGGAACCCTACTAGATCTGCGGAGTGGCTGAGATTCGTTAGGGACTATTGAATCCTCCGGTTCTACCAAATCGTCAGTTATAGTTTGTGTAACTGGAACTTCTTCCCGTTTTATCTTATTACCACTAATTTCTTTCACAAGAAATTCCTTTTCTAAAAAGGTGGCATGTTGAGAAACAAAAACTTTTTGTTCCTCAGTATGGTAAAAGATATATCCATATAAATCTTTTGGATATCTTACAAACTTTCACAAAATAGACCTTGCCTCGAGCTTGTTCGGATTTTGCTTTTTAACATAAGCTGGACAACTCCATATCTTAACTCGTTTAAGAGATTGTCTTTTCCCATTCCATATCTCATATGGAGCGGTAGGCACGGATTTGGCCGGAACCCTATTCAATAGGTATGCAGCTGTCTCAAGTGCATAACTCCAAAAGAAAATAGGCAACTCAGCATTACTCATCATAGAGCGCACCATATCTAATAGGGTAGGATTCCTGCGCTCCGAAACTCTATTGTGCTGTGGTGTATACGGAGGAGTAAGTTGAGAGGGAATCCCATTCTTTTTTAAGTAGTCTATGAATTCCGTGCTCAAGTATTCTCCTCCCCGATCAAATCGCAGGACTTTAATAATTTTACACGTTTGGTTCTCAACTTTGTACTTATATTCCTTGAATTTCTCAAAACCTTCAGATTTGTGTTTCAACAAGAACACATGTTCGAATCTTGAGATATCGTCGGTGAATGTAATAAAGTACGAGGAACCATTCCTGGCATGTGTAGACATAGGACCGCATACATCACTATGTATCAGTCCTAAGAGTTTAGTAGTTCTTTCTCCATGTCCACTAAACAGAGTTTTGTTCATCTTGCCTTTGAGACATGACTCGCAAGTTTCATAAGATGTAAATTAAGAATGATTTAAATATCCATTTTTATGTAACTTAACTGGTCTTGTCGCATTGATATGACATAGTCTATAATGCCACAAGAAGACTTCGTTCATTTATGAACTTTTCCTCTTGTGAGTGTTCTGTACGTTTAGAATTGTAGTTTGATTTAGAACGTATATACCATTACATAACGTACCAAACCCAATCAACACTTGATTTAGGAAAATATTCATAAAATTATCCTCTAATACAAAGTTATATCCTTTTTTATGCAACAAAGAAACTGATATAATATTGCACATCATATTTGGTACGTAATAATAGTCGTTCAGAATCATTATATTACTATTTGGTAATACTAGGTGATATTCGCCAATCTGCTTTGGCTGCAACAATTGCTCCATTCCCTACTTTTAGAGACATATCACCCTTTCCCAGCTCTCATCTCTTCATAGCCCATGTGAAAAATTACAAACGTAGGATCCTGATCCGGTATCCAATACCTAGGACGTAGAGCAAACTGAGAAATAGTTCTTGGTAACGAACACACCCGAAGAAGATGTATCATCATGCTCATTCTTCGTTCGGGTTGCGTGGGAATCCTGATATTCCCTTATTCCTTGCTCAGACTTATGAAAATCATAAGAAAAAGCAGAACCAACATTCCCCAGCTCAGTCTAATAAGCGGGTTCGGTCAATACATCCATATTATTATCTTGATTAAGGCGTGTCATGGTCTCTACCTGGAGAGAGAGAGAAGGAAACGCTTTAGCGTGCGCTCTTTGTAAGATTAGATTGGTTATTATCTTATCTAATCAGGATGGCTTCCACTTTTTTTATCAAATCTTCTTTCAAACCATAGAAATGTAAGATTAGCCGAGATTAATTACACTCTACAAGTTCGCCAATCGGTTAGCCAGGCAGGTATTGGTACTCCAAGGGAGTCTCCCTATGCTTTCGCATGGAACTAATTAAATAACCTCGTTTCCGCAGGGGCATAACCCCGTTAACACCTTTCTTAGACACCTACTGGATCAGCTAACTGTAAAGTGGAAAGCTCTTCCAGGAGTAACACTTACTCGCAGTGGGTATCGGGATCCAACTATCTCATAGAAAGTATGCAATCTCATTGCAAATTTCAACACTTGAAATACCCAATATCCGTTTTTACCTCTAGCGACTTATGACCTTGGTTATGGTCAAAAATTCATAAATGCTAGCCAAGTTCGACCCGTCATTTCGTGATTGAATTAAACCCACCTGTACGATCCTTGGCTAAGGTCAACAAAGCCGTACGACTACCCTAATCCAATCGCATCACATGCAGCATATAAGCACTAATCAGCTACCGTACACTGCGCCTTGGCTATGGTTAACAAACGCAGCACGAATACTAAATAACACTTATCTAAAATGTCGGAGGGCTATGACTGGTTTTGATGAAAACCTTTAACGTAATGAACTTGATATCGTTGTAGAATCTAATGATTTTAAAAGGAGTGTTTTTTGTAGCTTTTGCTAGTTTTGCTAAAGAGGTCACTCCGGGTGAAGGGATCTCGGCTCTTTCCTCATTGAATGAGGTGCTGGATATTCATCAAAGAACACCACTATGTAAAGCAAGAACTAGAGAAGCTATCAAAACAAAACTGAGTGGGTTATAGCATTTGCTAGTTTTGCTAAAGAGGTCACTCCCGGTGAAGGGATATCGGCTCTTTCCTCATCGAATGAGATGCTGGATATTCATCAAGGAATACCACTATACAAAGTAAGAACTAGAGCTATCTTTTTTAAAATTTTGATTCTACAATATCTTTAGGTTTCTTTTCTTTCCATTAATCTCATTAATGAAGTCCCATCATTTTTGTTTCCTTAAACACATAGAAAAGAAATGAAAATAGAATGTACGCTTATACCATCCGCATTCGTCATGGGGCCCCGTCATGAACCGTTAGGTTACTTAACTAACGGCAGAGCGGGGGCTGGACTAGCGCTGGTGCAAAACATAAGCAACATTTATTTTATATATCATATATATATAGCATTTGTCTCACACAGTTATATGATCATATCACAGAACACAAGCAACATAAGTTAACATATGAAATATTGGATATACTAGGAGGTCCGTGTTTTAAATCAGCCAGTAATGAAAAACACGGATTCCACGGTCTTGATGAATAGCCAAACCCACATCCCTAGACCCCTACGAGAGTGGCAAGAAACCCTGCCAATTCTAGAGTTAAGAGACCCGGTCTCGACTCCTCGAGATGGTCACCCACTGGACTCCAGAACCCGGTTAGTTGTGCTCCCTGCCTTGGGTCTATCCTAATGCGGAAAAGTAAATTATATACATCAATGGTAATATCATTCTCAACTCGGAAGTGTCCCAATAAAAGAATATTACATACAATTGATTACATGAATGAAAATTAAAAAACTCTCATCTCACGCAAAAACCCCGGCTATTCAATCTCGACGATCCAATATAATATATCACAGCAACACATAACATCACATGTCATCAACATAAGTAAATATGCGTATCCCGACTTCCGTTGATATATAACAACAAGATCGGGGATACACCACATATTACACTTACGGTCGCAGAAAAGAAATAAAAAACTACAATAATATGAATCCGCAAACTTCTTAAACATCATAAACCTGGAATATATCATATTCCGAATTTCATGCCTAACCCTATAAACCTTGTATTTTAGTCTCAAACTGAAAACTATTTTCAATAAGCAGTCGGATAATTCAATAAGATTCCCGACTATCATTTGAGTACTATACACGATTGCGACAGAGTTTTGATCCGAATCGAAACTCCGTGGCAATCGATGAACTGAGACTAAAACGCTAGATTTATAAAATACTAACTAGTTTTCACAAAACTAATTATTGTGGATTTCAAATATTGTATCACATATCCTATTAATCTAGACGGCGTTAAACATTTCGATCGAATTATCAAACACCCACAAATTACAGAGAGCTCAACAACTTGAGCCTCACTAAAAACATCCAGAAAGTGCCAAATATGTCAATAGAGCAGCATAAGAAGAACAAACCCAAAATAACACAAACATGCGGCGGAACCGCGACCAAAATAGGGTTTAGGCCACGGTTCCACGACGCTTTGTTGGTATTAGGGTCTCGAACTTCTTGGGGCTCCATTAAATACCCTGCACAATTTTCTGCATATTTTTAATTTGAAAAATTTCGACTTTTGAAAAAATGGACAGAAACTTTGAAAATCCGGCTTCGAAAATTCGATCGAACATTTTAACGTCATAATGACTTTCCCTAATGTTCTAGCTTGGCTCTGATACCATGAAAGTCTACTCTAGCACCACCACTAGGTTTAAACCTCTATCAAGCATGCAATTTTTAAAAATTTGGGGTGCTAAGCTAGACTAACTTATGATCTAACAGGATTATTAGGGTTTAACTTATGATATCACAAGAACTATTCTAAGAGATGGAGATTACAACCTTTGTAGACCATGTCCTTCTCTTCTAAAGCTCCGGGTAGTAGTCCCTACGACTCCTTTAGGCTCCACTTGAAGAATTACACGAACTTACTTCGCGATCTTTATGTTGAAGATGATCCACCCGAAATTCCTCTAATCCAAGCCACCTTTTTACTAAACTCTCTTTAGTGAAGGAAACACCATAAACTCAAGTGCTAATCAAGTGTAGGATGGTGAAGTAGGGATTCTAAGCTCACTTAGGATTTACTCAAGCTCTAGAGCTCACAACTCATGTGATGGTTTAGAGCTTGAAGCATGAAGGAAGAAGAAGGAAAAATGGAGAGAGCAAAAAAGTGGCTAAGGCAAAAACCAAGTGAAGAATAGCTCTCATATGGCTCCTCACTCATTGAAGCATGAATAAAATCCTAATAGAAAATACAACCATGCTTACCAAGTGAAGAATAGCTCTCATATGGCTCCTCACTCATTGAAGCATGAATAAAATCCCAATAGAAAATACAACCATGCTTCAATAGTGTAGCCAAATGAATAAAGAAATGGAAAAAGCCATGCCTTGCACCATCCCTCATAAGTCTTCTCATTTTCCACATCATTTCTATTTTCTCAAAATAGAAAATCCATTCCATGCTTCACAATATATATATTAAGAAAACAAAATAATTAGTGAGCAATAATATTAATTAATATATAATTATACCAAATATAAATATATATCATATTATTAAATCAACACTTTATCCAATAATCC
Organism: Agapanthus africanus; assembly: GCA_030015575.1. Lineage (NCBI taxonomy): Eukaryota > Viridiplantae > Streptophyta > Magnoliopsida > Asparagales > Amaryllidaceae > Agapanthus > Agapanthus africanus. The sequence goes on from CM057346.1 coordinate 540,784,729, forward strand.
GGTTATATCATATATAACCGACTAATATCATTTATCTGTATATCACATTATCAAATCAACACTTGATTTGATAATCCGGTTATATCACATATAACCTGATCGATTTCAAATAACTGCCAGATCAAAATACAGTATCACATACTCGTATTTAATCAGGCCCCCCGCATATATCATCATATATGTCCTAGTTCGTTTCGCTTGAACTAGGAAACCTTTATGTGTGACTCTAAAGACTCATCAATACGCTATCAGTAGATAATGGTCACATCAGTTACCCACAAGCCGTCAACGGTACTAGTTGGACTTAACGACTACCTGGTATTGAGCGAATAGAAGATCAACAAGCAAGCTTGTCCAAACTCCCATGAAGCCTATAAGTAACACTTACTGTACAGTCCGGTCTCTTCGTTTGATATGTCGCATATCAAGTCTAGGGGTGGAATCTTTAGACCCCAGAAACTTGATAAGTCATACCGATGTATGGCTCATAACTATTCGAGAAACTACAGATAACACTTAACAGTAAATCTTATCAGCCCTGGCCAGGGACTTACTGTTATAGCCAATCGAGCATAGCGCAACATCAACTCCTAATACCGGGAGAGACGAAACCCCTCCTATCGCTCACTGCCTCCATGTGACTCGGGACTGTACCCAAAATCCACCTGTTTGCATGGCTCCTTTGAGCCGTGGTAGGGAGAAAATAAAAGCACAATGGGAACCACACAAGACACTATGACGATCTCGGGTCTACAGACTAACCTGTACCAGTATCACCAGAGAACTGCTATCTGACAATAGGTATGGTACCATCTAGGAGTTGTTGGCGAGTCCTGTTCGGTGTACCCATTCTCTAATGAGCACCTGTGTACAATTTTCGATGTCAAACACCAATGGTTATGGGATCAATCATCACCCTATACAGGGTTAAGAAACGTACCCACTAGTCTACTCTGGGATATCGATGCCCTGTCTCGATATCCCCTCGACTAGGAATAATTAAAGGATGTGCTTGTGGATTACACAAGTTCCAACAGTATGATCTGCGTCATAGTCCTGGTAGTCAAGAAAACATCCTAAGGGCTTTATTAACATGTATCATAGATACAGTATAATAATACAAGTGTATATGTTAAGATAAAGAGTAACCAGATAGCATACTATCATGTTGAGCAAGAAAGTCCTCTCTATATATGTCCAAGCATCCATTATATCATACAATAATGGCTTCTAGGGCATACATATTCCTAACAGATATGATGTGTCTCTGAATCTCTACATCCAAGCTACGCATAAACATCTGTGCCCTATCTGCCTCGTCGATAACCAAAGGCCCCGAAATCGACTGAGCCGAGTCTACTCAGCCGCATGCGCATCATCGGATCCTCCATTCTGCTTTCGGCTAATAAACTTTTCTTCAATTTCTTCTCGAGAAGATTGCGGAAAGAACTTCTCCAAGAAACTTTGTGAAAACGTTGCCCAACTGATTGGCTTGGTCAGGCGGGTCTCCTCTATGAGCCACCACTCACGATCGTAATCTACTAACTGGATGCGTACTACATTCACCCTTTTCTCATCTGAAATCTGCGCGGTGACAAGCAGATTCTCCGTATCAACTAGCCACTGCTCTGGTGGCAATGGCTCATCCATTCCAAAAAATGTGGACGGACCGATCTTTCTAAAGTTCACCACGGTGTCCTCATGCTGTGCTGGCATGGGTGCTATTGCAACTACAGACTGCTGGACTGTCTGCAGACCCTTCTGGAAAGCCTCGGCTTGCTGCTGATTTAGCTCAGTTTGCCGCTTCCAGTTTTCCAGCATACCACATACAACACCAAGCAATGCGGTGTTATCAACATGCCTCTGGTATGACCGCAAATCTCTATCCGCCATTCTGAAGCCAAAGAACTGAAGAAGATTAGCAATGGTAAACATGATTCCATAAACAAGATAGCTATAGATTCAAGACTGGCAAGATAGAAATGTGGCAGGACATGTTCCTAATTCCGGGTTTTCTGGTTAGTGTACTGGGTTTAATACCCAACTACAAAAGAACCAAATCCAATTAACCCTATATCCTAGGGCTCTGATACCAAACAAACCCCATCACGTCCTGCTTCCCAAGGTACGTGAACTACGACACTTGACAGAGCAAACCATGTTACCTGTGGCTAGGAATCATCTCTCCACAGTTGTTACACCCCGCTTCCCAGTAAACGAAAATGGTGACGTGAAGCAATATATAAAATGAACAAGAATGATAAGAGTATTAAAATAAAACGGCAACTTTATTTACATTCATCTTTACATACAACTGTTTGAAAATGAAAAGATACAATGGTATAAAGTAGTGCCTAAACAATGGCATACAGGAAAGTAAGTACAGGGAACTAGAAGTCAGGGTGTGCCGCAAGCTGGTCCAGGTCCTCTTGGCTAGACTCGATCTCCTGAGAGTCCGGTCCTCCTGACGAACATTCCAAAGAAAGAAACAGAAGGAATGCCATCAGCGAACTAACGCTCGGTAAGTCCCAAAAGAAGAAAGAGAAAATAACAAGCAATGTGAAATGAACAGGTAAGTTGTGTATGATTGATTACCGGTATATGATAAATAATCAAACGTAGTTGTTTGTAGTTTGATACAGAAGATATTCATGTATACGAGAGGAGTCGATCTTACCCTGTAGACTATGGTAACATGTAGTACAAGGCACCATCATAAACCACGGGATAACGGCACGTGAATTCATGTAGGTGTTGTTTCCCCCAATTAGAGCAAAGCTCTATTTGAAATTTAAATTTTGAATTGAAGTGACGCTTCAGATGCAGCGCTAAGTGCGCTGCGCCCTAAGCAGCACACCACGTGCAAAGCACGTGTGCGCTAGCGCTAGGTGCGCTGCAAGCAGCGCACCACGTGTAAAGCACGAGCGTGCTAGCGCTGAGTGCGCTGCAAGCAGCACACTATGTGCAAAGCAGGGACGCGCTAGCGCTAAGTGTGCTACACTCTAAGCAGCGCACCACGTGCAAAGCACGGGTGCGCTAGCGCCGGAACTAAAAGCTACCCACCGTTAGATCAAAGATCTAATAATAATGATGAATCATTAATCAATCAGAATTAAATTCTGTTAAGGAAAGATTCCTCAAAATCTTTCCAAATAACAAGATTGTGCTCTGTAAACCAGAGCAACATTGGATCAATGATCCAATGGTGATTAAAAATCACCAAAATACAGAATGAATTCTGTATGAAAAGATTTACCAATCTTGTTAAAAACAAGAAGATTGCCTTCTGTAAATCAGAAGCCCTTGGATCAAAGATCCAACGATGGGAAATTCCCCGAATCAATTGGAGCAAAGATCTTCTTAACTGATTGAACTGATCAGCTTGCCCTATATAAAGGCCCCAAGACTTCAAGTCTCGAGAATAGACAGAAGCATAAAGAGAAACCTCCTCATAAATTTTGAGAAATTCAAAGAAAAAGAGCAAGCTCTCAGAAGAAGAAAGCTTTCTTCAAGGTAAAAAAAAGTGAATGATGATGAACGTAGAGATGAAATCATCTCATAATTAAGAAAGAAAAACTCACTTCTTTAAAGATCATAGATCTATAAAGACCAAAGTCTTTTCAAAAGAGATCAAAAGATCCCATCATAAAATAAAAAGAAGAATATAAATCTTCTCACAGATCATAGATCTACAAGACTAAGGTCTTTTACAAAATGAGAGCAATACATCTCAAGGATGGGGGAGAATTATTCAATTCTCTTAGGATCATAGATCCATAAAGGCAAAACCTTTCACTAAAATAAGAGATTAAAACATCTCCTACAAAATAAGAACTTTTGTTCTTCGAATCATGAGACAAAGTCTTTTATAAACGAGAGTTTATTTCTCAGATCATAAAAATTGATCAGATGCGCTTTGCGCTCTTGAACCGCACTTCTGCGCTTTTGGACTGGCGCTCAGCGCTAAACGTGACACGTGTCCCTCATGTATGCGCCACTTATCAGATGCGCTTTGCGCTCTTGAAATAGCGCACTGCGCTCATAGGCTGGCGCTCAACGCCAGGTGCACCACGTGTCACTCACGTGTGCGCCACTGAACTAACAGCGCAATGCGCTCATAAACTAGCGCTCTGCGCTTATAAACTAGCACCCTGCGCTCATAAATTGGCGCAATGCGCCCATTATTTGGCGCTTAGCGTCAAGCACGACATGTGTCCTTCACGCGTACGTTACTCGGCAGAAGCGCATTACGTTCTTTGACTGGCGCAAAGCGCCAAGCGCATCACATGTCACTCACGTGTGCGTTTTTAGAACATAAATTGTTCTTTAATAAGCCCAGCGCTATGAGGAACGCTCAATGTTCAGTAAAAGACAAAAAAACTGTCAGGGCCAAGCCCAAATAAAGGCTCAACAGCCCAAGATAAATGTTAAACATTTTAACTCGATCGGACTTCGCCTAAGTTGGCCATAAGTCCTCAATTCAGATTCAACTGAGCCCATGTGCTCATAATCTAATCGATTGATCTTAGTCCCAAATTAGACTACAGATTTCCCAATCAACTATGGTTCAAGGGCACATCTCTGAACCCCTATGATATATGTCGTTGTAATCCTTCAACGTCTTCAGAGAGGTGACGGGTCCCGACAACCATACATTTCATAGACTATGACGTCTTTAAACTACGGACTGTGGGGTTCTTAAGCCCATGGACTATGATGTCCTTAACCTCGGACTGTGGGGTCCTTTAAAACCTATGGACTATGATGTCCTTAACCTCGGACTGTGGGGTCCTTTAAAACCCACGGACTATGACGTCCTTAACCTCGGACTGTTGGGTCCTTTAAAACCCATGGACCATAATGTCCTTAAACTAATTATGGACCGCAAAGTCCCTAAACTAAATAATAGAGCTCAAATGCTCTTTTGTTGGATCTAAATGATCATGTTAAGTTGATCTTAGTCTAAAATTAGAGTAACGTATCCTTAACAAACGTTTAAGTTGATCTTAGTCTCAAATGAGACTAACGTATCTTTAAACCCAACCCCAAACCCAAATCTAAGAAAATACGGATTTGGACTAATCCACGCTTTACGGGCGACAACATAAATTAGACTTCGTATACAATCCATGGGCAATCAAAAAATAAAACAAACACACACGACACGAAGTGAACATATGGAGAAGGAGAAAGTTATCACCGCGATGCGGCAACGTAATTAACTGCAGGGGCTTGCGCCTGCAGGGAAAAGTGTCCCCATAATCAAAAACCCCTCAAATGAGGGGGAATCTGACGAAGTCTGTTACAATGGCCGCATCCGTCTAAACCTCCGATACACGGTGCCATAAATCAACTTGGCATCTTCGGAGAGGTGGACAGATCAAACCGAATAGCATCTGCCCCTAAATTCAGGCAAGACGTTTGTCTTTCGCTGCGTTTTGGAGGAGAACAGATTCTGGCATGCCCGGTGGGACCTTTTCCTCTTTCCACTCCACACTTCATGTGCCGTGTTCACTAATGAATCGCGGTTTGATATGGTTGTCCTTGGGTTTGAGATCCTAAGATTTGGTTTTGCTCTCGTGCAGAATAAGAAATGGTCTCCAACTGCTCCAACTGCAACTGCAGCTCCCGTTCCGCCTCATCTGGAGGTGTAACCTACGGGCCACAAGAGGCCTCACTGTTCAAGATGCCGGTGGAGCAAATAACTCAGGCTACCAGTGGACTATTCTTCGGGACCATGCACCCATCCATGAGCTTCAGTGCCCCGCTGCCGTTGCAGGAAGCCCCAAAGAAGTTGGTCATTGATCGATTTACCACTGCTGCGCCCCCTCTCAATGGGTTGTCCAGCTCAAACGCCTCAGTCTTTGAAAGACTGGGCCAAAGCTCCAACGGGCCCGTGAAGAAGCCCGCAATTCTTGAAGGGGTTATCCCTAAACGGATAGCCATTCCTGCTCCTAAAGTCGTCAAAGAGGCTTCTCCTGCCATGAAGTCAGTCTTCACAAGGCTGTCCATTCCGGTTCCCGCTCCGGGCGGAGTCTTCAAAGCTGCTTCCCCTGCCCAGAGGTCTATCTTTGACAGATTGGACATTGCTTCTCAACGAACATCGGTCTTTAAGAAGCTGACGCCGGCGACAACCCTTCGCCAAAACAGGGGGTGTGATGAAGTCACCCCTACAGCTGAGACAATCCCATCCGCACGACATGATCTCCATCGTCATTGGCGACGAGTAAGGAAGGCTGGGGGCGTCTGGACTAACTCCGCAAGCTCCCATGGTGGAAATCAATGCTGCTGTTCCAACTGGGAACAACTTTGAACCGCTTAGGAGGGTTCGTAAGAACTCTCCGACTGCTGTGCTGAAAAGATCTCCTCCACCTATGGAGATTGTTAGAGAAAAGAAGCCGGAGCAGTCCCCTCAGCGGATTTCTTCCAAAATTTACGAAGTCTGGCGACGGGTCCAGGAATCGGTGATTGGCTAGGACTACTCTCGCCGATCAAAGAAGCTTAAAGCTCGACAAGGAGAAAACCATCTTGTCAAGCCACAAAAGGCAACAACAGTCTGGGTGCCCGCTGTAACGGCTCCCTCAACTTCAACCGCTCACAAGACAAGGAGGCCGGAGAAAGCCCCTGCGACTGTGGCGAACCGCAAGGACGCTGAATCTAAACACCCCAAGTCTTGGGGCATGGTAACACATACCGTTTATATGGATTTCGGAAAAGAGGAAAGTCGTGCTTCTACGGGTCATCGACCGCTTGCTCGATCGATAACAAAGGCTCAGGAGCAGCAGCAGCAGAAACTTCAGGAGATGCTAACTACAATGGCCGCACTCACTGGGCCGAAAGACAATCTGGAGACCTCAGAACAGCGTCAGGAACAAGAAACTGATGCTAATTTCCTCCGAAGAATGCTCGAGAGGAAAGAAAAAGAGGCCGCGGAATAGGCGGCCAATATAAAACGAATGGCTCTTTTGTTCCAAGACATGGCTGGGATGATGTTACAGCCGGAACCTCCAGCTGAAGACCCTCCGATTATCATTAAATATGACAGAGGAGAGACATCGAACCCTCCTCCGGCTCTTTCAGCAGCCAAGGAGGAGACCATCTCCAAGGCCGCTCTGGATGATTACATTGCTCAGAAAATAAGAGTTCACCAGGCGAACGAAGCAGCTGGGCAAATTGTTAAGACTGGATGGCCCTATCCAGGCTGGTATGACCAAATAAGGTACCCTCCAGGATATACGATCCCTAAATTCCATGTATATAAAGGGACGGGGAATCCGCACCAGCATGTCGCCCAGTTTAGGGCTCTATGTGGAAACACTGGAGGTGACGATAAACTGCTACTTTGCCAGTCGGCAGCCTGTCGGAGACAGCGTTCGAATGGTACTCTGAAATTCCGAATGACTCTGTCAAGACATTTGCAGAGATGGAGCTGCTTTTTACCCAGCATTTCGCAAGTGCTAGCGAGCGCACCCCGATCACAGCATTGATTAACGCCAGGATAAAACCAGGCGAAATGTGGGTGCAATACGCAATACGATGGCGGAATTTATGGTCGAAGTGCGAGCAGCGCATTGAAGAAGCGCCTGCGGTGGGCATGTTCGTGGGTACTCTCGACCCTCAAGCAACCATCTCCCAATTTATGATGTTTTTTAAGCCGACCACTTTCCAGTCCTTGATTGATAAGCTGGCCCAAATGGACCAGATGGGACACAGGACTTCCTCTTCGAACCCGGAGCCGCGGAATGAAAAAGGGAAAGGGAAAGCGACCTTTGTTGCCAATGCTCAACAGCAGCCTGATGGTCCAAAATTAACGGATCGCCTAGACGAGAGACGGCGATGCTATAATGAGAAAATAAAGCGTCCTTATTCGTTTCCCCGGGACAAAATGAGGAGATTGTTCGAGGCTCATTAATTTGCCAAATCCAAAACGCCCATTGCAACCCGGTGAGGCTAATAGTCCTAATTATTGCCCCTACCACCAAGGAGTAAGCCATCCAATTGAAGATTGCTTCGTCTTTAAAGGCTGGATCAAAGACCAATACCAACAGGGCAAATTCGCACTGTCCGAGAATTGGAAAGTAAGCCCGCTACAGCCGCACGCTCTCAAAAAGGCGGACACACCGGGGCATCATGCTCTTTTGTAGAAGAAGCTCCATGTGAGATCGTTCTTTCAGCCAAGACTAAAAGAATGCTGAAGGATCTCCAAACATGCCCGGCGATTAGGTGGAAAAATCCACTGGAACCCGAGATCATCGAGGGAATGCTGAAATCGCGCCTAACTCCAAAGATTGGTGGTGATAGCCAAAGCTCTCACATCCAGCCGTCAAAGTCTTCGAAGAAGAAGAAGAAAGCCAAGAAGCCCGTGAAGCCTGGTGATAAGCGCACGGACCTGCAAAAATATATCGACACGCTGGAAGAATATAATCAGAAGGCGCGGACTCCAGTCACACTCCAAGAATTTCTCAGCCATGTCCTTGAGGACGAAGATGATTACGATGGAGAAGACTCGTCGGATGAGTCTAAAGATTATGTGGCAAGATGCCATGTGATCTCTCACTCATTAATAGACGATGAAGAAGCTCTTTACGCAGAGAAACTGGGAATAGATCCTGAGCCGGAACTTCTAGGACCATCGGACGAAATGATCGATGCATTCCTAAACGAAGCTCTTTTGAAAAGTAAAGCTAACCGGGAGCGCGAAATGGCCATATTTGAAAAGGACAAACGCCGGCGATTGGACGAAAGGGTCAAAGCACTCCCAGCAGATCAAAGTACACCCGCAGTAAATAAAAACAGGTTCAAGACGAGGAAGAGGTTAGCCAAAACCATATCGATGGGAATGAAGCTGCCACCTTCCGAAGGAAACACTCCTGATGAAGCGGATATACATCCTAGCTACTGCTTATGCCATCGAAAGATTGCTCACCCCACCGAAGAGTGCAACGCTTTTAAAAACTGGTGGCAGGGATATGTTGCTCACCGATAACATTTCAAGCGGATGAAACGCAAAACTCGTCGGGAACAAAGAAATACGACCGAGGAGCGTAAAAGAACTGCCGGCAACTGTCACATGGTCAACACCGAGGGATTGCAAGTTCTCACCTTCGGGAGCTACTCTGACGAAGAAATGACTCTTAGCCCTCTCTTTAAAGAATCCACCTCGAGAAAAGAGGAAGGACCGAAGAGCTGCTAGAACATTCAACTGCGCAATCGTACGCTGCCCGAAAAGAATCTCGGGCCCGCGAACAGTGGGTCGGATAAAAAGGATAAGGGAAAAGAAAAGATCCCTGAGGACATTGCCCTAAATGATCAAACCGTCAAAGAGCTGACAGCCAAGGACCCGCCAAAGAAAAATAAGGTAGATTACAACGTTTTGGCACACTTGAGGAAGCTACCCTGGCAGCTAAGCATTCTCAATGCCCTCTTGTTATCAAAAGAAGCAAGAGACTCTCTGATCAAGGCGTTACAAGAGCCCAAACAGTTCCAAGCTTTCCTCGCCGAGGAAAAGATGAAGGACGAGCTGGAAGAAGTACACACGGCCGATATTACTTTCGGCGATGAAGATCTCCTCCTTGGGACGTGTGAGCATAACCATCCCCTTTATGTCTCTGGATACTGTCATGATATTAAAATAGGCAAAATTTTGGTCGACAATGGGTCCTCCGTTAACCTTCTCAATGTGAGGGTGTTAAAGGAGATATGCATGAGCGTTCAACACCTCGCTCGGGATAAGATGACCATCTCCGGGTTTGACTCTCAGTCATTACGGACGCTTGGGTCTGTGATACTGACGTTACGCTTTGGGCTGCTCGTCACTGATATCAAGTTCCACGTCATTGACGCCAAGACATGCTATAACGCTCTGCTCGGCCGGCCTTGGTTACACGATTACAATATCATCCCTTCTACACAACATCAATGTATGAAGTATTTCAAGGATGGTCTTTAGTACACTGTGACAGGAGAACTAAACCAATTCTTCGTGAACGAAGTCTGCAAATATGAGGATGCCAATTACTTCCTACCAGATTTCGAAGACACAGAAAGATGTCGCAAACCGGAGGACAAGAACAAAGCTATTACCACTATTCCGGTCTTTGGGAGTGACACCAAGGAGGAAGAAGAAATAGTTTATTCAGGGCCGCCCCAATGCAACAAGCCGGGACCGTCCACCCCCATTCTGGTCTTTGGCAGCGACTTGGAAGATGAGGTCAATGCCGTATTTTCCGTTCGGCCATCAATACAAGCCTTCGCTGATGATGATCGGAGTTTACAAGTTGCCATGGTTTCGCAAGAGAATTACAAAAAGCTCGATGCGCTTGGTACCTACAGTGTGGAAGAACTGCAAACATTATACGTCCCTCCCAGGTGAAGAAATGAAAAGGCAATCATCTTTTATCAATCCACGAAAACTAAAGTGGAGAAAGAAGTCTGGCATGGTGCCGACTCGATACTTGACAGACTTCAGCTCATCCGACTGCCCAGATACTACAAAGAAGGATTGAAGTGGCTGTTGAGGCGCCAAGGCGTACCCTTCAAGCAAACTGCTCGACAAGCTCAGTTCTATAACAGGATCTGGAACGTCCCCGGAACACAACGAAAGTTGCCCAACGGGAGAATGGAAACGTTTGGGCTTAGATACGTTCAATCCAAAAGACGGGAACGATTCCATGACTGCTACGTCATACATGACTTCGATAAAGAAGGAGACTTCTGTTAAAAGATGCTAACCCTGAACCAAAACAAGGTCCCGCCATCAAAATGCCGAGTCCGTCGTTTGAAGAACGGATAGACAAGCTGATAAGGGAAGCAGGTCAAAAAGTCTGGGATGACTATAGCCGCGAAATGGCCATTTATGAGAAAGCTAGGATGCAGCGCCTCCTTTAGCAGGCCGTGGAGGATGACACTGCTCTTTGTCACCAGCCTGTCATACAAAAGACCCAGCACAGAGGCGAAAATAAACCAAAGAACGGAAAAACGTTCGACAGCGGCCAAGCGGGTCTAAGAAGCCACGCGAGCGAGAATCGAGCAACCAAGATTCGTCTCTTATAAGGAAGATGGGTCGAGCGTATTCTTTTTCCCAAGACAAGACAAGAAAGATACTTGATCTTGTCATAAAACATCAGATGATTACCCTCCCGGAGTCTAAGCACCCCGAGCAAGCAGGTGGGGTCTCTCACCCATACTATTGCTCCTATCACCGGGCAATAGGACATCCCTTCAAAGAATGCTTCACATTCAGTAGAAGACCAGTATCACCAAGGCAGGTTCACTCTATCCAGCAGCGGGAGGGTAACCCCGCCGCAGAAGCCTGAACTGAAAGCCACGAATGCAGCGAGAGTAGAACCAGACCAACATCGGTCTTGGAAGCGATCTCATACCTGTCATATGATAACGCTGTCAGAAGAAGAATCTGAGAATATGGATGACTTCCCCTGGTGCTTCAAAAACAATGATGACGAGGTGATCTCAGAATTTCCACCGGCGCCAAAAGAGTTGGAAGATGGGATACATACTACTGCAGATAACCTCAAGAAAATTGACTTGGGAATGACAAATGACCCACGGCCGACGTTCGTTAGTGAGCTGTTGTCTGAAGAAAAAGTGTCCACGGTCAAAGATGTGCTCATGCAGTACAAAGATTGCTTCGCATGGAACTATTCCGAGATGCCGGGACTAGATCCAGAGATTGCGGCGCACAAATTGGCGATATCTCCGGACGTCAAGCCGATCAAACAAGCACCAAGAAGAATGCGGCTCGAGCTTGAGATGAGCATCCACGCCGAGGTTAAGAAGCTAATCGACTTCGGCTTCATCCAAGAGGTTCAATATCCTGATTGGATCACCAACATTGTCCCGGTGATGAAGAAAAATGGGACGGTGCGCATATGTGTGGACTTTCGGGATCTCAACAAAGCTTGCCTAAAGGACGACTTTCCAATACCGGTTACTGAGTTGATGATAGATAATACATTCACTCATAAAGTTTTCTCCTTCATGGACGACTCATCAGGATACAATCAGATAAAGATGCATCGTGAGGACCAGAAGCATACCGCTTTCCGGACCCCTTTGGGTATATTCTGCTACAAGGTGATGCCTTTCGGTCTAAAGAACGCCGGTGTCACCTATCAGAGGGCCATGACAAAGATTTTCGATGACCTCATACATAAAATCGTCGAATGCTATATCGACGACCTCGTAATTAAAAGCAAATCATACGAGGAACATTTAGAGCAACTGAAGATCGTGTTTCAGCGCCTTCGGAAATACTATCTGAAGATGAACCCTCTCAAATGCGCATTCGGGGTCTTCTCGGGTAAATTCCTAGGGGTTCATCGTAAGACACCGAGGCATCGAGATAGACCCGTCGAAGATCAAGGCGATCATGGAAATGCCTCCGCCAAGGACTCTCAAGCAACTACGATCTCTCCAAGGAAATCTCGCATATATCCGGCGATTTATAGCCAATCTTTCCGGCAAGTGCTGTCCTTACAATCACCTAATAAAAATGGGAACTCCGTTCATTTGGGATCGCAAATGCCAAAGCGCACTAGACGAAATCAAGCAATACCTACAGAATCCGCCAGTACTGGCCGCTCCCGTTAAAGGAAAATCTCTCGTCCTATATACAACAGCCCTCGAAGGTTCCATAGGCGCACTATGGGCACAAGAGAATGACCAAGGGAAGGAAAGAGCCCTCTACTATTTGAGTCGAGTTCTCCTGCGGGCAGAAAACAATTACTCCCCCATTGAAAAACATTGCCTGGCACTGATCTTCGCGATAACGAAACTCAGACACTATGCGTTGGCACATGAGGTCCATTTCATATCGAAGGCGGATCCTTTCAAATATTTGATGTCGAAAGCCATATTAACAGGATGTCTCGCTAAATGGGCCCCGCTCTTGATGGAGTTCTCGATAACTTATCGACCCCTCAAGACAGTGAAAGGCCAGGCCATTGCCGACTTCCTCGCTGAGCATTCGATACCTGCCGAATCTCCCTTGAACTGCGAATTGCTAGACGGGCACGCGTTTGACACGATCGACGAGGAGAGAAGAGAGAATGATACCCAGTGGGAACTCTATTTTGATGGGGCATCTTCCATGAAGAAGCGAAAACAAAGCACCCCTATAATCAAATCCAGGGTAGGCCTCATCTTCGTGATTCCACAAGGAGGGATAATGCGCTTTTCCTTCTCCTTAACAGAGCCGAGGACGAACAATGAAGCCGAATATGAAGCTTTGATAGCAGGTCTTGAGATCGCTATAGACATGGGAATCGAAAACCTCCTCATATACGGAGACTCCCAACCGATCGTTAGTCAAGTAAATGGCGACTATCAGACGTGCAAGCCTGAGTTAGTAAAGTACGGCGAGAGAGTATAGCAACTGCTGACTCGAATCCCTTCCTACACTCTGGAAAGTATACTGCGCGCGGAAAATAGCAAAGCGGATGCATTAGCTAAGCTCGCTAAAGAATTGGCCGACGAGAAGCTCGATGACGTAAGAATCGTGGTACAAAGCCGTCGGGTTCTTGCACTGGCAGAAATATCTCCAGAGTCGTCCGAGGAGAAGGGAGCGATCGAGCAAAACTCTACAAATAAAATACCAGGAAAGGGCTATGGATTGGAGAGAAGTCTTTATAGACTACTTCAAATCCCGTCGAACACCTGAAGATGCATCCTCAAGGCATCAGCTCATGAAACGAGCTCTATCCTTCGACTTTGTTAATGATACTCTATATAAGAGATCATTTGATTCTCTATGGCTAAGATGCCTGGGACCCGAAGAGGTAAAGAGAGTCGTCTAAGAAACTCATGACGGACTCTGCGGTTCTCACCAAGCCGGCCTGAAGATGAAGTTGAAGATCAAAAGGATGGGCTACTATTGGCCCACGATGATCCAGGACTGCCTCGAATACGCGAAGCAATACCACTCATGCCAGATTCACGGAGATTTTATCCATCAGCATCCAAATCCACTACATCCAACGGTGGCTAGCTGGCCGTTCGAAATGTGGGGGACTGACATAATCGGCCCCATCGAACCAGCATCGTCAAGAGGACATCGGTTCATTTTGGCAACAACTGATTACTTCTCCAAATGGGCAGAAGCAGTACCGCTAAGGGAAGTGAAGATGGAGAATATCCTCCATTTCTTCAAGACACACGTCATTTATCAATTTGGCACTCCGCGATGGATTATCTCCGATAATGGGCCAGCATATAGACGCCACAAGATCAGCCGCTTCGCACAATAGGATAACATAGACTGGAGATATTCATCGGTCTATAATCCCTGAGCTAACGGTCTAGCTGAGGCTTTCAACAAGACCTTGACGAAAATCGTGAAAAAGACGGTGTCTCGAAATAAGAGGGACTGGCATGAGAGACTACATGAAGCTCTCTGGGCGTATCGAACTAGGTTCAAAAAAGCCACGAACACAACGCTGTATGCATTGGTATTTGGCACAGAAGCGGTACTCCCCCTCGAGATAGAGTTACTCTCTCTACGAGTGGCGGTTCACTATGAGCTAACAGATGAAGAAAATGCTCACCTTCGGCTTGAGGAGCTCGATGCCCTTGATGAAACCCGGCTCATGGCGCAACAAAATCTGGAGGCTTATAAAGCGAAGATGACACGCTCATATGAGAGATTGACTAGGCCGAGAACATTCCTTCAAGGCGAACTTATGCTAGTGGTCAAAAGACCTATAATCCCCAATCGCGTCAAACAGGGAAAATTCGATCCGAACTATGAAGGCCCGTACATCATAGACAAGGTTTACCAGGGTGGAGCCAATCTACTCATGGACATGCATGGTGAAAGACCTTTCAGGCCAATAAACGGTCGCTTCCTAAAAAAATATTATGCCTAACGAGTCATGGCCTAGGTCAATAATAGATGATGACGCCTATGTCCGCTCGCTATCTTCCTAAGCCCAAACTCTATAAGTAGTAGCCGGCAACGGACTGAAATGTCCTAAAACTAATAACATACCGAAACGTCCTTAAACTAACAATGGACCACTATGTCCTAAAACTAGCTATTAACCGAAACGTCGATAAACTACTACGGACTGCAGCATCCCAAGGCTGACACAAAAAAAAAATAAATAAAAAAAAAGAGAAAACGGTATGTCCATAAGCAAAATGGGCACGGATGAAAACCCGAAAGGGCTCCGTGAGTAAAAACAGCAGGGCTACCGGCGAGCTTTTATGAAAACCCGAAAGGGCGCAGCCTCGTTAAAAGGCACTTGCGAGGTCATCTCGATCCTGTGAGGACAAACCACCTGCGTGAGATCCTTATGATTCACAAGGGAGCAATACACTTAGGGATCCCCACAATTCCTAGGGAGAAAACGCACTTACGAGATCCTCACGACTCTTAAGGAGAATTCCCCTTTGAGACCTTCACGGCTCATAGGATTCAAAAGCTTTAAGCTACAGGGATCTAAACCCGTTCTTAAGTCATCACAACCTCTAATTTTGCCCTATAAGCGGTTCAATATTGACCCTTGTATACAATCCACGGGTGCGAATAAACATTTCCCTAACAAAGTCCTACCCGCGACTAGCGATATGTTTACACGGTGAACAGCCCTTGTAAGTCCTCTCGACTTAGAAGGAGAAAATACTCTTATAAGATCCTTACGACTTACAAGAATCCATACACTTGGGAATTCTTACGATTCCTAAGGAGAAAATGCACCTATGAGATCCTCACGACACGTAGGGAGAAAAATCTTTATGAGACCCTTACGGCTCATGAAGTCAAAAGCCTTAGTCGACAGGATCTTAACCCTGTTTGCTAAGCCACCTTTGTTCGACATCGACAGAGGCAAATGATGATTCACTCTTGGCAATATCCTAGTTATAGCGGTGCTGATGCCGAAATCGGTGTCTAATTCCAAGCTTGCAGCAAAAAGCCAGCGAGCTACACATGCATACGAAATAGCCGAAATGATGGAGCAACTTGCAACAAAATCAGCAAGTAAAAATGTATGCATGCAAAATAGCCGAAATGATTGGGCAATTCGCAATAAAAAGCAGCGAGTCAATAAAACAAATAGCCGAAATGATTGGGCACCGCAAAAAAATAGCCGAAATGATTAGGCAATCGCGACTTTCACGATATAAAAGCTGAAATGATAGAGCATCACGGAAAGAAAAATATATAAAATGAAACTTTTTGCCCTACAGGTGAAATCACATCGATCCCTGTATACAATCCAGGGGCACAAACAAAGAGGGAACCATACCTTCCCACCAGGATCCATCAGAAAAAGAAGCCACATCTCGATGGTTCACAGGTAGCCAGGAGATCATCTCAACATTTGTCTCACTACCACAGACGCAACATCAACAAAGCGGAACCGCGGCAACTCCCAGTTCCATGACTCGGCGGTGCACAGACAACCGAGGGTCAGCCCCCGACTTCGTGAAATGCGGATAAAGTCAACCCTTCCTGGTCCTTGCGGAACATGGCCTATATCAATTCTGACCCCGTGGGAAGCATCCAGAGAAAATCCTGGTTTCATGGAACATGGCCTATGTCAATCTTGACCCCGTGGGAAACTTCCAGAGTGGATCCTAGTCCTTGCAGAACATGGCCTATGTCAATTTTGACCCCGTGGGAAGTATCCAGAGCAAATCCTGGTCACGTGGAATACAGCCTATATCAATCCCGACCCCGTGGGAAACGTCCAGAGCGGATCCTGGTCCTCCCAGAATACGGCTATGGCAATCCTGACCCCGTGGGAAGCATCCATAGCAAATCCTGGTCTAGAAAAACACGGCTATGTCAATCCGACCCCGTGGGAAGCATCAAGAGCAAATCCTGGTCTAGTGGAACACGGCCTATGTCAATCCTAACCCCGTGGGAAGCGTCCAGAGCGGAACCTTGTCCTTGCAGAACACGACTTTGTCAATCCTGACCCCGTGGGAAGCATCCAGAGCAAATTCTGGTCACGTGGAACACGGCCTATGTCAATCCTGACCCCGTGGGAAATGTCTAGGGCGGATCCTGGCCCTTGCAAAACACGGCTATGTCAACTCTGACCCGTGGGAAGCATCCAGAGCAAATCCTGGTCACGTGGAACACGGCTTATGTCAATCCTGACCCTGTGGGAAACGTCCAGAGCGGATCCTGGTCCTCGCAGAACACGGCTAAGTCAATCTTGACCCCGTGGGAAGCATCCAGAGAAAATCCTGGTATAGTGGAACACGGCTATATCAATCCTGACCCCGTGGGAAACATCCAGAGCGGAACCTGGTCCTTGCGGAACACGGACATGTCAATTCGACCCCATGGGAAGCATCCAGAGCAAATCTTGGTCACGTGGAACAAGGCCTATGTCAATCCTGACCCCGTGGGAAGCGTCCAGAGCGGAACCTGGTCCTTGCGGAACATGGCTATGTCAATCCTGACCCTATGGGAAGCGCCCAGAGCAACTCCTAACTCCGTGAAATGCAGATAACGTCAATCTCATCAAGCACTTACGGGTCCTCTCGACTCGTAAGGAAGAAAACTCTCTTGCGAGATCCTTACGACTCCCGAGAGAAAACATACTTAGGAGTCCTCACGATTCCTAAAGAGAAAATACACCTACGAAATCCTCTCGACTCGTAGGGAGAAAAATCTTTATGAGACCCTCACGGCTCATAAAGTTGAAAAAGCCTTAGGCAGCAGATCTGAACCTGCTTCCTAAGCCATCACTACCTTTCGAAGAATTCAAGACGGAATGTTCTCTATCAACTACAGGCTATGCTTACTAAAGTAACTTGCCGGTAACAAAGAAAAGAGAAGAAAGCAAGAGATGACACAAGATAGTGTGATAAAAATGTATCTTTTATTCTTAAATTCAATTGGGTACAAAATACATCATATGAAAGAATAAAAAGTGGAGGCATATTATTCAAAATTTACAAATTGGTACAAGCACAACTATTGGGAGGGATATGAAAGAATAAAAGGTGGACGCATATTATTCAAAATTTACAAATTGGTACAAGAATGACTATTAGGAGGGAAGCATTTTCAATAGGCCAATCAGTTGCTCGCGCACGCCCCTCAGCCCCTTTTCACGGTCGGCTACTGCGGCTAACTCTGCTTCAACCTGAGCTCGTTGCTGCAAGTAAGATGAAAGTTTCTCATCGACGACCCGTTGAGCTGCCACACGACTCTGCGCATCCCACTCGATGAGGTCGAGCTTCTGCCTTTGCGTTAGCCCGTCGAAAATATATCGTAGAAGGCCCTCAAAGATAGCTTTCAGCTGTGCAGCGTTTGCATCAACTTGAGCATGCAATCGAGCAGATTCACTTGAAGTCTCCTCGTGCTCCTTACGCTTCAAGGATGCTTCTTGTTCAAGATGGCGGAAGTAGGGAGTGCTCTGCTTGACCCATGCAGCCCGCTAGGAGTTCACAGCCAGGACCTCGGGAGCAGGACGTCCGACCTCGAGCTCATGCAGACAAGCCTCAATTTTCCTGCAGTGATTAACCCAAGACTCAACGATGCCCTCGCTATGAAAGTGCACGAGCGTCGCCAGCATGGGATTAACTTCAGCAGCAAAATCTGCAGTAAGGGCAGGAGTCTCCGCGTCAAGTTCCTTGAGGTAATCGCTCAACATGCGCAGACTATTTACAGCGCCTTTTGAAGATAGACGTCTGGAAAAGGGGCCCGCTGGCATTATGATTCTAGACTCGAATGAAGCTGAAGTCGGTGTCACTGCTGCAAAATGAATCATAGTCAAATAACGGTTCAAGAAATAGATAAGCTACATGAACAATAGAGTTTACTATACCAGCTGGGGCAGGAGGCAAGGCTGGGTGTACTGGTGGCGCAACTGTTCTTTTGTCTCCTCATTCAATCTGTAATGCTACAGTCAAGACGAAGAAGAATTAGAAATGATTCGGCTTCCCGTAAAAAAAACCATTAACTAAAAGTTGTGCTTACCAGCGCCACTAGATGAGGCAATCTCTGACTGGAAGGAGAAATGTGGATGCAGCACCTAATACAGGTGATCAAAAAGGACTCCCACGAGGATGTAATAATGCAATGTCAGTACATAAAGTATATTGCCTACAATGAAACCGATGGGTCACAAATCCGTACCTTCCAGCATTTGAGAGGATACGAAAGAAGGCAAAGGGATGGCCACCGTCAAAATAGCAACTGGAGATGCTTCCTCGGGTGGCACAACCACAACGCTTGCCACACCTGCATTAGAAACGAGAGAAATACTGTTAAAAGAGATTGAAAGGGATTGCAGAACTACAAGAAAAGCAATGACCCAAAATCTACCTGGTGAGTCGTCGATCGAGACCGCGACGAGGGCGTCACTGGATACAGCGATTACTTCACCCTCCTCCATCGGAATGGTTTCGCCGCCCGTAGCCTCATCCCCCGACTCCACGAGAGCCATCGTAACACTCGTGATGCCAGGAGATGGCAGAGAACCGTAGGCGGAAAGAATGGCGATTGGGGCAGTGTCAGACTCTTGAGAAAGAGTGGCTACCTCAGGCTCGGTGGTCACCACCATCTCACCTACTGCTCCCCATCAAGACTCGGTCCTGCAGGATAGGACATATGAGAATCTGAAAATTAAAACTTTGACAAAAGAACTAAATGTCACGTTACCTTAGGTCGGTCTTTCGACTGCTTCCCGAGCCGCATGTGCTGCCTGTTTGTGGGCGGTAGACAAGGCGGCCGAAGTATCCTCTGAAGGAGTAGGGGCAGGGGTAGCAGCGCTCGAACATGCACCTGCGGCTAAGGCGGCGTTGCGCTCCCTTGCTACGCGCATTCTACGCTTCCTTTCCGTCCGGGCCGTGAAAGCTGATCTTCTTAAGACCTCTGTTAATGGGACGTCATCGTCCACGCCAAGAGCTACCTCTGGAGCCGTTATGGCATCCGTCATCGGTCGCTTAAGTAAAGCCTCTTGCGGCAGTGCTGAGGAGGCCGGTACTTCGATAGTCGGCCCTGGAAGTATCTCCGCATCACCCTGTGGGATTGGCATTATAGTCCCTGCGATAAGAAAAAAGGAGTCAGACCGTCTATAAGAAAGGCGAATGAAGGCGCAATGAGCCGAAATATACCAACGCCCAGCGAGGCATGAATCCTCTCTTCCTCTTCAAAGGTCCTAAGGGAAGCCGTGAGAGCCACTTCAGTAGAAACACCTGTTAAAGAAGGAAAAGTGTCAGTCAAAACATGATAATAAAAATATAATGCAATGACAAAAAAGTACGGCTGATGTTTACTTGATTGCGTAAGGATGGCCAATCCCGCTTTGTGGCTTGCTGATCGCACAGAAGCTGCAATAACATCCTCCAGATCAGTATCGTCCGGCGCTATGAATAGACCCTCGTTGGTCCCATATTCGCCCAAGCCCTCACTATTAGGAGCATGAGGCTCTTAGTCGAATGCAACATCGGTAGAGAGAATTGACTTCTTCTTCCTCTTCTGCGAGCGAGCACCCGTCGCCGCTAGCACAAGCTTACGCTTGGTGGGCACCTTGGGACGACGAATCCCGATGTCCGAACCCACGCCAGACTCGGGAGACGCCACAGTCACCGTTTCCACGGGAGCACGGGGTATCGGCAACTCAGGCCTATCATGCGGGTCTTCGAACGCAGCAACTTCTCTTAAGGGAGGACGGACAATGGTCCGTCGCTTCAGAGGAACATTTGGATTACCGGCCGGAGCGGTACCCTTGCGATCAAGTAGCAATCACTTCTCCTCCTTGATGATGGCGCCCATTGAATGTTGATACCAGGCCATATACACATTGAGGGCCTTCGGAACATAGCTCAGTTCACTAATAAAGAAGTTGGATCACATGTTCAGACGCATGAAATGATGCAGCGCGCTTCGCATCCCCTCTTTGGTAGCAGCGGGTTCTGCCAAGAAGGCCTCAAGCGGAATGCCCTGATTATAGCCCAACTGCTGGGTGAAACTATGCGGATTGTATCTCATGAATAGCGCTGCATCATTTTGCCTAAATATGAGAAAGCCCGGCCTGATGGAGTACAGATGAAGAATCTCTTAAGATTTCCATACAGAGGCCCCGTCTTTAAAAATGTCTTGCAATGGCAGCACCACTGTTGAAGATTCCTGGCCGACTGTCAAGATTTTGTCAGTGAAAGACATACTATCTCCAACCATGCGTGGATGAAGGAGTAAACCCTAGCTTCCCGCGGTGTCGGAGTTACGATGGAAGCGTCAACCAGCCGCAATATCCGAGGGAATTTGTATCTGTCGTAAAAAGAAGGTCTTTTGTGGATACCGAAGACCCCAAGCACGTGTAACTCTAGCCATGAGGTGAAGTAATGCATTGAGAAGTTAGGGGGCTGCACCCCTGGTTCAGTGGTATCCGCTGCCAAGCTGAGGCCGTGATATATGTGGGCTAATCCGGCGATCCCGATGGCTACTTGTATTCCGGCAACTATTCGATGCGTAGGGTAGAAGACAGAAGGCCTCATGTAGCGAGGGTGCATAGGAAGCGCGAACCAGCTTAACCATAAACCGAGGAACCCGAGAAAGAACGCTTCCTCATCAATGCCCGGAGCGGCAATTTCTGACAGGGGGACGATCGCGACGTCGGGAAGAAAGAAATCCTTTTGATCGGCTTCCAATATTGGCCGACGATCTAAGCCAAAGCCGAAGGGATCATCAAATTTAGCAAACTTTTCACCTTGTCACGACAAAATTTCTGGGCGAATAAAACGGGCAATGAAGTCCGCAAAGCTGACCTCCCGGCCTCCGGATTCAAGAAAGAGGCTCTTATACATATTCAACACCTTTATCAGACTCTGAAACTGGTACTGAATGGCGTTCTCTGGGGTAAAACCCATTACCACTGACTTAGTGGCAAAAACATACTCATCTGTAGGAAGCAGCTCCTCGTAGTGCTCTCCCCTAACTGGAAAACCAGAGGCTCAGCAAATTCTTCCAAGGAAATGGAGACCTCTCGATCCAATAGGAGGAAGGTGTGGGTTGGAATATTCCACTGCTCTAAAAATGCCTTGATCCACCATGTGGGAGGTGCAGAATACTGGAACAAGGAAGCGTAGATCGCAGGGTATAAGCCAAGCTTTAGCAGTTGTGATTTTTTTGCCGATAAGATATATCGGGCCCACGTATCCGGCTTGATGACGGGGAGTTAGTCTGATATTGTAGGGTTATCCCCAAGGGCACGATTTGCCCTGACATATACGCTGTCCTAGGGTGTCCAAAGCCACCGGCGGCTGCACGGGTACTGTGACAATAGAAGGCCGAAGGAGACCTTCTGAAGTCCAATTTACCTCCTCCACAGTATAATTGATCGGGGGTGCATCTGCATATGGAATAGCAGAGATAGGCTCCGAGGGTGTCGCACAAGAAAAGCTCCGGCAGCCTCTAATAATTTGATCATACCATCTATCCCATAGGTGATGATTCTTGTGCTCCGGGTCATGGTCCTTGATCAGCGCTAGAACCTCTCGGTCTACGGGCGCCTCAGGAAATCCGCCTTCTGAGCGGACGAACGGAAAGGAAGTGTCGAAAGACATGCACCTGCGCGAAAAAGAACAAAGTCAACCGTCGGTGCTATAATTTAAACTCTGACACTTGGTACTTTGAAATTCGTACCGCACTGCAATGCAGTAAAAAGGGGACCAAAGGGGGACCCACAAAATCTAGATGACAGTTCATCATTAATAAAACAGCCTCATCATTTGATGAGACTGTCAATTAAATGAGGAAATCCTCAATTGATTCTCATTTAATGAGAAATCCGTCGGGCTAAGAAGTAAATCTCTCCTTGAGAGCAGTGCTCTGTGACAGAATGGCATCTGTCAAGTTCTAATGATGAAGGAATAAAAATTCTTCAAGAGCCTGGTTCTGTATAAACGATGAAAAAAAACCCATCAGAAAAATTGAAATCAATTTTTTATATGAGTTAAAATTCTGAGATCTCCAAGATCTATGAACAAACTCTGTGAGTTCTTCATAAGAGATTAACAAATCTCCGTTATTCAAGAGTGCAAAGCTCTGTTAATGGGTCAAGAAACCCTCAAGAGGTTTTCTTTAGATCTAAGATCTATGAAGAGCAAAGCTCTGTTAATGGGTAAAACCTAATAACATTTTTTTAGATTTAAGATCTATGAAGAGCAAAGCTCTGTTAATGGGTGAAACCCTAGATTATTAAAAGGTTCTTTAAAAGATTTAATGTTTACCTAAAGATTCTGACAGAGTTCTGTCCTTAAGAAAGTTCTTAAGCCAAAGAGTTATGCTCTGCAAGAGAATAATAATTCTCAGAAGGAAGAAGATGAACAGAAATCATCCTAAGGGCCAAGGGTCCTATTTATAGGCATTGAAATGCCTTTTCAACTTCTGAGTTGATCCAAGGGCGCAGATACTACCACCGTTGCACTCACATATGGGCCACATGAGCGCAACGGTGGGGGGGCATTTGTTTCCCCCAATCAGAGCAATGCTCTGTTTGAAATTTAAATTTTGAATTGAAGCGACGCTTCAGATGCAGCGCCAAGTGCGCTGCGCCCTAAGCAGCGCACCACATGCAAAGTACGTGTGTGCTAGCGCTAGGTGCGTTGCACCCTAAGCAGCGCACCACATGTAAAGCACGGGTGCGCTAGCGCTGAGTGCGCTGCAAGCAGCGCACCACGTGTAAAGCACGGGTACGCTAGTGCTAAGTGCGCTGCACTCTAAGCTGCTCACCACGTGCAAAGCACGGGTGCGCTAGCGCTGGAACTAAAAGCTCCCTACCGTTAGATCAAAGATCTAATAATAATGATGAATCATTAATCAATCAGAATTAAATTCTGTTAAGAAAAGATTCCTCAAAATCTTTCCAAATAATAAGATTGTGCTCTGTAAACCAGAGCACCATTGGATCAATGATCCAATGGTGATTAAAAATCACCAAAATATAGAATGAATTCTGTATGGAAAGATTTACCAATCTTGTTACAAATAAGAAGATTGCCTTCTGTAAATCAGAAGCCCTTGGATCAAAGATCCAACGATGGGAAATTCCCCGAATCAATTGGAGAAAAGATCTCCTTAACTGATTGAACTGATCAGCTTGTCCTATATAAAGGCCCCAAGACTTCAAGTCTCGAGGATAGACAGAAGCATAGAGAGAAACCTCCTCATAAACTTTGAGAAATTCAAAGAAAAAGAGCAAGCTCTCAGAAGAAGAAAGCTTTCTTCAAGGTAAAAAAAGAAGTGAATGATGATGAACATAGAGATGAAATCATCTCATAATTAAGAAAGAAGAACTCACTTCTTTAAAGATCATAGATCTACAAAGACCAAAGTCTTTTCAAAAGAGATCAAAAGATCCCATCATAAAATAAAAAGAAGAATATAAATCTTCTCACAGATCATAGATCTACAAGACTAAGGTCTTTTACAAAATGAGAGCAATACATCTCAAGGAGGGGGAGAATTATTCAATTCTCTTAGGATCATATATCCATAAAGGCAAAGCTTTTCACTAAAATAAGAGATTAAAATATCTCCTACAAAATAAGAACTTTTGTTCTTAGAATCTTGAGACAAAGTCTCTTATAAACGAGAGTTTATTTCTCAGATCATAAAAATTGATCAGATGCGCTTTGCGCTCTTGAACTGCGCTTCTGCGCTCTTGGACTGATGCTCAGCGCTAAGTGTGACACGTGTCCCTCATGTATGCGCCACTTATCAGATGCGCTTTGTGCTCTTAAAACAGCGCACTGCGCTCATGGGCTGGCGCTCAGCGCTAAGCGCACCACGTGTCACTCACGTGTGCGCCACTGAACTAACAGCGCAATACGCTCATAAACTAGCGCTCTGGGCTCATAAACTGGCTCAATGCGCCCATCATCTGGCGCTTAGCGTCAAGCGCGGCACGTGTCCTTCACGTGTGTGCTACTCGACAGAAGTGCATTGCGCTCTTTGACTGGCGCAAAGCGCCAAGCGCTTCACGTGTCACTCACGTGTGCGTTTATAGAACATAAATTGTTCTTTAATAAGCCCAGGGCTATGAGGAACGCTCAACGTTCAGTAAAAGACAAACACACTGTCAGGGCCAAGCCCAAATAAAGGCTCAACGGCCCAAGATAAATGTTAAACATTTTAACTCGATTGGACTTAGCCCAAGTTGGCCATAAGTCCTCAATTCAGATTCAACTGAGCCCATATGCTCATTATCTAATCGATTGATCTTAGTCCCAAATTGGACTACAGATTTCCCAATCATCTTTGGTTCAAGGGTACATCTTTGAACCCCTCTGATATATGTCGTTGTAATCCTTCAACATCTTTAGAGAGGTGACGGGTCTCGACAACCATATATTTCATAGACTATGACGTCTTTAAACTACGGACTGTGGGGTCCTTAAGCCCATGGACTATGATGTCCTTAACCTCGGACTGTGGGGTCCTTTAAAATCCATGGACTATGATGTCCTAAACCTCGGACTGTGGGGACTATGATGTCCTTAACCTCGGACTGTGGGGTCCTTTAAAACCCATGGACTATGATGTCCTTAACCTCAGACTGTGGGGTCCTTTAAAACCCACGGACTATGATGTCCTCAACCTCGGACTGTAGGGTCCTTTAAAACCTATGGACCGTAATGTCCTTAAACTAATTATGGACCGTAAAGTTCCTAAACTAAACAATAGAGCCCAAATGCTCTTTTGTTGGATCTAAATGATCCTGTTAAGTTGATCTTAGTCTAAAATTAGACTAACGTATCCTTAACAAACATTTAAGTTGATCTTAGTCTCAAATGAGACTAACGTATCCTTAAACCCAACCCCAAACCCAAATCTAAGAAAATACGGATTTGGACTAATCCACGCCCTACGAGCGACAACATAAATTAGTCTCCGTATACAATCCACGGGCAACCAAAAAATAAAAAAAACACACACGACACAAAGTGACCATATGGAGAAGGAGAAAGTTGTCACCGCGATGCGGCAACGTAATTAACTGCAGGGGCTTGCGCCTGCAGAGAAGAGCATCCCCACAATCAAAAACCCCTCAAATGAGGGGGAATTTGACATAGTCTGCTACAACGGCCGCATCCATCTAAACCTCCGATACACGGTGCCATAAATCAACTTGGCATCTTCGGAGAGGTGGACGGATCAAACCGAATAGCATCTGCCCCCAAATTCAGGCAAGACGTTTGTCTTTCGCTGCGTTTTGGAGGAGAACAGGTGTCTCTTAAGTGACCTCTCGTGTCACGATATACGTTTCGTACCAATCTACGCCTTTATCCCCGTATAATGTATTGCATAGATTATATTTACTAGTCTTGCTGAAACCATGGATACAAAATGTTCAAGTATTCATGTTCATGATGTAATCAAGTATTCAAGTAGTCAAGTCAAGTTATAACCATGGTTCGGTCAAATCAAGTATACATGTTTGATATTGATGTTTGATTTCATGTATTCATGTTCATGATCAAGTATCCGGGTTTGATTATGGATTCAGGTTTGAATTGGACTCAGACCGAGTAAGACACTTGTAAACAAATTTAGCTCTTGAATTAGGTTCGGGAGTTATCGGTAACTGCTGCACATGGACGACAGGATTTGTGTCTTTTTCCAAGACAATTACCATTGATAACTCCGTTAAGTTTTCTACCTGAAATAGGCAAACACTCACTTTTTTCGGCTCCTTGGGTTCAAGAGAATTGATCCCGCTTAAACCTATATTTACTGAAGTCCTTAATTAGTGTTTTATATATCTCGAGGGGGTTTTATGAAAATATTTTAATATAGATTAAAAATAAAAGCTCGATGGTGATTAGTATTATTTAGGGTTGTCATGAGCATGGATTTTAAGTATTGGGGTATTTTAGTGATAAATACTTAGCTTGGAAAGTTCATGGTATTTTATTGAAAAACTTGCCTTTTTGGTATCTTAATGGTATTTTATTGTCATTTGTTAATCTTTTCAATTTTGAAAAAATGTAGATTTATTATATTTTAAAAATAGGGATTTATAATTTTAGTTTTAAAAATAATTTTATTTTATTTAAAAAAATTCGTATTTCTTAAAAACCGTATTTAAATCCTTTGAGATCGAATGCTCCGTGAGGAGATTTGCATCTCGTTCTACTTGCCCAAGGATGTGCGATAATCTGCACCATCTATTAGCGAGTCCCCTAAAGAGGGTTGTAGATGCGTAATCGCAAAGGATAGGAAATACCGCTTTAAAAGAAATCCGGTTTTTAAAGTAGGTGGTATTTTATTGTAAAGTTTTCTTCATAACAAATATTCATAAAATGAGTATCTTGCTATGAAACCAAGTGTGCGTGTGGGATAGGTCGTTACCCCGTAAAGTTTTCCTAAGGTATTGTTAAGCAATTACTAAAAGAGGTGTTTATAAAGTGCAAGGTAGTTTAATGAAAAAGTTCTACCATTGTTATTTCACATGAGAATTTTGATGAAATTTGATTCTAAACATTAGGGTTTAAAGTTACAAGTGATGTAGTAAAATTGGATTGACTAAATTGTAAAGGAAAATGGAGTTATTTGTTTTGGAAAAGAAGATGTCAGTACTAACTCCACTTTTACCGATATAAAATTTGAAGAGAATAGCAATAGAAAGGAGGAGATTTGGAAGGGACTTACAGTTTAGAAAACTTAAAGAGTGGTTGAAGAAGAGTGGATGAGCTTCGTGGCGTCGCGGGGGCTCTGAATAGGCTTCGAACTTCGCTGGGACCAACTTGCTTGCTAACTCCTCTTTACTTCACTTACATTAGGAACATTTTAGAGAGTTTTGGCTAGAATTTTCAGAATGGTGCAGAGCCAAGGTAGGGGGTGGTATTTATAGTGGAGAATTGAGGTTTGAGAATTAAAATTGTGAATTAAAAGTATTAAAATTATGATAAATTATGAATTGAATGGTCTCTGTTTGATTGTAGGGAAATCAAACAGTGTTGAGGAGTTAGGGGTAGGTGAAAAGATAAGTGTGCAGAGCACGGAGCTATTTTGCCACCATCGACCCGTCCCCAAGCCCAAATCCGCTGGTCGTTGTGTGCCGTCTTGCATTGAGATTTGTGCTAGCCGATTAAATCCCTGTTTACTCCATTTTCTACATGTTTGATTTTTCTGAACCTTTCATTTCCCGTGTATTGCTCGTGCAATCTTTTGGGCTTCCAAGAAGTTAAAAAAATTCAGAAAAAAATAATTGTGTCTATGGGATTCGAACACATGGGCTACGTCACAGCAGAGCAGAGACTTTACTAGTGTGCTACAAGTTGCTTCTTGCTGTTATTTAACAAAAATAACTTATAACTCAAGCTTAGGCTGTAAAACTTATTTCTTGTATATTAACAGTAAAATTTCCGTACAAGATTTTAGAGTCATTACATTCTATCCTCCTTATAAAAATTTCTTTCTCGAAATTTACATTTACACATGGACTAATTTTCAAAGAGGTAAGGGTATATTGCATGCATGTCTTCTTCTCGTTCCCTTGTTGATTCTCCTGGCGAATCCTTTCTCCACATCACTCGAACTAAGTTTAATTCTTTGTTCCGTAATATCTTCATCTTTCGATCCAGGATCATAACTGGTGATTGCTCACAAGTTATGTCAGTCTGTACTGTGAGCTCGGAATGATCAAGTATGTGGCCGGGGTCGCTCACATATCGTCGTAGCTGGGATATGTGGAACAAATTGTGCACTCCTTCCAATGAGAGTGATAGTGCTAAACGGTATGCCACTTCTCCAACTCGTTTGAGTATGTCGAATGGTCCTATATATCTTGGGCTTAGCTTACCTTCTTGCCAAATCGGATCACTACTCTGTTTGGAGAGATCTTTAGGAATACATGGTCTCCAAATTGGAACTCCAGATGTCGCTGCTTTGCATCTACCCAATGCTTCTGTTGGTCTTGGGCTATGCGTATTCTTTCCCTAATCGTGCGAACTACGTCCACAGTTGCTATGATCATCTCTAGTCCAAGGAGTTCACGATCTCCAAAGTCATCCCAACTCAGCGGTGAACGATATTTTCATTCTAGAGTGATGTGAATGGTGCCATTCCAATGCTTGCTTGATAGCTGTTGATGTATGAAAACTCCACAAGGTGTAGGTAATATTCCCATGAACCTCCGAAGTCTAACATACAAGCTTTTAGCATTTCTTCCAGAATCTGAATTGTTCACTCGGACTATCTGTCCATTTGTGGATTATAAGCCATGCTGAAATTCAGACTTGTTCCTAGGCTAGCTTGCATACTCTGCCAAAATTATGATCGGAATCTTGTATCACGATCAGAGACGATGGAAACAGGAACTCCATGTAATCTCACGATCTCCTGCATGAGTTCATGGGTATCAAATATAGTACACTTTGAAGGTTTAAATTTTACTTTAGATTTATGCTTACATCCATGTACTTCTTTACTAACGTCTCGATTGATTGGCCAATTCGAAATGGAATAAAGTGAGCCGACTTGGTGAATCGATCCAGAATAACCCATACTGTGTCATTACCCTTCGTGCTGCGAGGAAGGGCTGTCATGAAGTCCATAGTAATGTGCTGCCATTTCCATTCTGGGATTGGTAACGGCTGAGGTAGACCGGAAGTTCTGTGATATTCAGCCTTCACTTGCTGACACACCAAGCACTTGGCTACGCTTCTAGCTACTTCATGCTTCATTCCATGCCACCAGTAGTGTTGCCATAGATTTTTATACATTTTTGTACCACCGGGGTGCACAGAGTAAAGAGAGCTGTGAGGTTCTGTCATCAACTCTTCTCGAACTGGGCGGTTTGGTACACATAATCGACTTCTATATCATAAGGATCCATCTTCGTAGATGATGAAGTCAATTTGAAGTCCACTTTCTACTTGTTCTCGGATCTTTTGTAGCTTGGCATCATTTGCTTGAGCCGCCTTGATCTGATTGACAAGAGTGGCCTGGACTTGTAAGTTCATCAAATATGAAGCGTGACCTAGCATAACTACTTTGAATGCCAATCTGTGCAATTCCTGCTGTAGCTTCCACTGAGCGGTGAGATTCATTGCTAATGGCTGGTGACTAAGTACTTCAGGAACCACATTCACCTTTCCGGGATGATACTGTAGGTTGATGTCAAAGTCCGTCATGAGTTCTAGCCATCTTCTCTGCCACATGTTTAGTTCCTTCTAAGTAAATACATACTTCAGACTCTTGTGGTCGGTGTATATATCCACTCGTTCTCCTAAGAGATAGAGGTGCCAAATTTTAAGTGTGAAGATGACGTCTGCTAACTCCAGATCATGTGTTGGATAGTTGCGCTTATGAACCTTTAGCTGTCTTGATGCAAAAGCCACAACTTTTTCATGCTGGCGTAGAACACATCCTAATCTTTTACCGGACGCATCACAATACACAACGAATCCTCCAGATTGATCCAGTATTACAAGATTAGGAGCAAAATTTTATCTTGACTTGAGTTCTACAAAATCATTTTCACATGCTTCTGACCACACGAATACATCATCTTTACGTGTGAGCTTAGTCAGGGGTGCTGCAATCTTCGAAAAGCCTTCAATGAATCATCGGTAGTATCCTGCTAATAGCAAGAAACTTCGTATATCTTTCACTGTTTTTTGTGTCGGCCATTCGCTGATAGTTGACACCTTAGCTGGATCTACTAAGATTCCTTCGCCTGAAACGATATGTCCGAGAAATCCAATTTGATCTAGCCAAAATTCACACTTTCTGTTCTTGGTGTAGAGCTGATATTGTTGTAATGTCTTCAGGACAATCCGTAAATGCTCGGTGTGTTCTTTCCGATTCTTTGAATACACCAGGATGTCTTCGATGAAGTTGACAATGAACCTGTCTAAGTACTCTTGGAAAACTTAGTTCATCAGATTAATAAATATGGAAGGTGCATTAGTCACTCCAAATGGCGTTACGAGATACTCATAATGACCATATCGAGTCCTAAACGCCGTCTTCGGAATTTCGGACTCTTTGACCTTTATCTGATGATAACCCGAACGAAGATCTAGCTTCGAAAATATACAAAACCCACTTAGCTGATCGAAAAGGCTATCGATGCGCGGTAGTGGATACTTGTTCTTAATCGTCACTTTGTTCAGAGCTCGATAATATTCACATATCCTGTATGAACCTTCTTTCTTCTTCACGAGTAATACTGGAGATCCCTAGCTTGAAGTACTGGGACGAATCCAACCCTTCTTCAGGAGTTCATCAGACTAAATGCGGATCTCATTCAATCCTTCTGGACTTAGCCGGTACGGAGCTTTGATTACCGGTTGCGCACCAGGTTGTAAATCGATGCTGAATTCAAGAGCTCGATCAGGAGGCAAACCTGATATATTTTCCGGAAATACATTCTCGAACTCTCGAACTACCTCTGGCTTCGATTCTTCCGCTTGCAATGATGCAACTACTGCCTTCTTTGGTTTTGATTTGTAGACGCTAGGTTCCAAGGTACGGTCTCTACCCTTGAAATAGAAAAATGGATGATCTGGTATTTCGAACACTACCCTCCTTTGGCGACAGTCGATGGTAGCGAAGAAAGTTCCCAGCCAGTCCATTCCCAAGACTGCATCGAAATTTGGTATATCCAGCACCTTGAAGTCCGCATAAAATTCTCTACTGCAGATGATCACTGGACACAGATCGTATCCCAAAGTTGCTTTTAGAACACCATTCCCTGAACTGACTTTCCAGCCGGATACGAGCAGTTCAACTGGAATCGCATGAGTTCGGATGAACCGTTGCGACATAAAGCAATGTGATTCTCCAGTGTCGAAGAGTGCTAGAGCGGGTAGGGAGGCTACTAAGATTGTACCTAAGTTGTGGGAGTTTGGGTTTAGATATAGAAAAGTATTGTGATATACAAGGATTGAAAAGGTTTGAAAGGATTGAAAATTACGTGTGATGACTTGGCCTGTGTCTTCGGCCTCCTCGACCGTCATTGTGAAAGCTTGACGTCGTGGTACATTCTTCCTTGCTAGAAGCACATTCCTCTATCCTTGTAGAATGTTTCTCTACCCTTGAGGCATGTTTCTTTGTGCCTGATGGAATTGACGTTAAGGCTGTGCAGGAGGTTCACATGGAGCTGGTTTACGGAGAGCTAAATGAGGTGCAGGAGCCTGAATGGCTGGCCGCCGCGGTATTGTGATTGTGGGTCTGGGTGCTGGAGCTATGTTGAAACGATATGGACATTCTCCAATGGCGTCAGTGGATGTGCCACAAATCAAACACATGCCATTTGCACACTTTCAGTCCTTCACCAGGTGTCCCGTCCTCTTACAATAGAAACAAAAGTCTGGACTGGACCAGTTAAATGATCCTCCCGGTCTCCTGGGTGCAAAAGTTGGTCTAGAAGAGGCTTCTCCTGATATCTGTGTGGCAGAGCGTTTCATACCGGCAATCCGCGGTCTGCCCTTCTTCTTCACAACTGCCTAATAGCATCGGGAAGCCTTCAAAGCAAGTTCATAGGTTGGGAAATCCCCTGTAGCAAGTGCAGCTTGGATTTCCGGGTCCAACCCTTGATGAAATCATCATGCCCGGATCTCAGCAGTAGGAATCAGGTGTGCAGCGAACCTGTTACGACCTTGTGTTAGCAGTGTAATGAGTGAAATCAGGAATTTGAACTTGAGACAATATCTTACCTGCTAAGTATGGTAAACTCAACATCATATTCATCCACGGACTTGACTCACATTGAGCCTTATTGTAGATGAATGAACTATTGCTCTATGTCAAAACAGGAAGTCTCAAGAAAGTATATCGCATCGAACAAATCGTGAAACATTTTCTTCTCGATAGGTTGGGTGAGACGGTTTTCCTCAGTCTTCCACCAAACTCTAGCATTATCGGTTAGTTGCAACTTAGCAACTCTCACCCATGCAATATCTGGGACTTGAGCTGCTGCCAGATCATTTTATATCGATTGAGCCCATTCTTTCACCTCCTGTGGGCTCTCTTTTCCTGAGAAATGTTTTGGATGCAGTGCTCAGAATTGCTTGTCTTCGGGAGCCTCGGCTTCAGGGCGGTGCATGAGGATAGGAGTCTGCTGCTGCTGACCCTCCAGAAGGCTCTTGATAGCCTCAAGCAGTACCATTTGCTCATTGATGGGAGCTGCAACGGTAGGTGGTGGTGGTAGAGTAGACGGTAGGGTATTGCCATTGACATTGGTACTGGTGTTGTTCGGTGAATCCATGACCTTGAAAGAAAAGGAATGGTTAGGATATATTCAAGAAATTAGAAATGTAAGGAATGTATAGTTGCCGATTCTTATAATTCTTATGATATATTGCTTAAGATTTCATGCAGAACTGACCTACATGGAGCCACCAACAAAACCTGTTACACTCCGCTTCCCACTAGACGGAACTGGTGACGTGGCAGGCCGCAGCGTATTTACTAAGAATTAAATACGTTAAGCGTAATTAAGCAATATATAAAATGTACAAGAATGACAAGAGTATTAAAATAAAACAACAAATTTATTTACATTCATCTCTACATACAATTGTTTGAAAATGAAAAGATACAATGATATAAAGCAGTGCCTAAACAATGGCATACAAGAAAGTAAGTATAAGGAACTAGAAGTCAGGCTGTGCCGCAAGCTGGTCCAAGTCCTCCTAGCTAGGATCGATCTTCTGAGAGTACAGTCCTCCTGACGAACATTCCAAAGAAAGAAACAGAAGGAATGTCGTCAGTGAACTAACGGTAGGTAAGTCCCAAAATAAGAAAAAGAATATAACAAGCAATGTGAAATGAACAGGTAAGTTGTGTATGATTGATTACCGGTATATGATAATTAATCTAACGTGGTTGTTTGTAGTTTGATACAGAAGGTATTCATGTATACGAGCGGAGTTCGTCTTACCTTATGGACTATGGTAACATGTAGTACAAGGCCCCGTCACAACCCATGGGACAACGGCACTTGAATTCATGTTGGTGTCTTTTAAGTGAGCTTTCGTGTCACGATATACGTTCCGTACCAATCTACCCCTTTATCCCCACGTAATGTATTGCATAGATTATATTTACAAGTCTTGCCGAAACCATGGATACAAAATGTTCAAGTATTCATGTTCAGTATGTAATCAACTATTCAAGTAGTCAAGTCAAGTTATAACCATGGTTCGGTCAAGTCAAGTCAAGTATACATGTTTGATATTAATGTTTGATTTCAAGTATTCATGTTCATGATTAAGTACTTCGGTTTGATTGTGGATTCAGGTTTGAATTGGACTCAGAATGAGTCAGACAATTGTAAACAAATTTAGCTCTTGAATTAGGTTCGGGAGTTATCGGTAACTGTTCTACATGGAAGGAAGAATTTGTGTCTTTTTCCAAGACAATTACCATTGATAATTCCGTTCAGTTGTTTACTTTAAATAGGAAAGCACTCACTTTTTTCAGCTCCCTGGGGCTCAAGAGAATTGATCCCGCTTAAACCCATATTCACTAAAGTCCTTAAATAGTGTTTTATATATCTCGAGGGGGTTTTATGAAAATATTTTAATATAGATTAAAAATAAAAGCTCGAGGGTTATTAGTATTATTTAGGGTTGTCATGAGCATGGATTTTAAGTATTGGGGTATTTTAGTGATAAATACTTAGCTTGAAAAGTTCATGATATTTATTGAAAAACTTGCATTTTTTTTGTATCTTGATGGTATTTTATTGTCGTTTGTTAATCTTTTCAATTTTGAAAAAATATAGATTTATTATATTTTAAAAATAGGTATTTATAATTTTATATAATTTTAGTTTTAAAAATAATTTTATTCTATTTAAAAAAATTCGTATTTCTTAAAAACCGTATTTAAATCTTTTCGAGATCGAACACTCCGTGAGGAGATCTGCATCTCATTATACTAGCCCAAGGATGTGCGATAATCTGCACCATTCATTAGCGGGTCCCCTAAAGAGAGTTGTAGATGCGTAATCGTAAAGGATAGGAAATACCGCTTTAAAAGAAATCTGGTTTTTAAAGTAGGCGGTATTTTATTGTAAAGTTTTCTTCGTAACAAATATTCATACAATGAGTATCGTGCTATGAAACCAAGTGTGGATGTGGGGTAGGTCGTTACCCCGTGAATTTTTCCTAAGATATTGTTAAGCAAATACTAAAAAAGTTGTTTATAAAGTTCAAGATAGTTTAATGAAAAGGTTCTACTATTATTATTTCA
This sequence comes from Agapanthus africanus, assembly GCA_030015575.1. NCBI lineage: Eukaryota > Viridiplantae > Streptophyta > Magnoliopsida > Asparagales > Amaryllidaceae > Agapanthus > Agapanthus africanus. Next base: position 540,819,923 of record CM057346.1, read on the forward strand.
CATGAGAATTTTGATGAAATTTGATTCTAAATATTAGGGTTTAAAATTACAAGTGATGTAATAAAATTAGATTAGCTAAATTATAAAGAAAAAGGGAGTTATATATTTTATAAAAGAAGATGTCTGTATTAACTCCACTTTTACCAATATAAAATTTGAAGGGAATTTAAATAGAAAGGAAGTGATTTGGGAGTGACTTACGGTTTAGAAAACTTAAAAAGTTGTTCAAGAAGAGTGGATGATCTTCGTGTCATCACGGGAGCTCCGGAATAGGTTTCGGTCTTCGCCGGAACCAACTTGCTTCCTAACTACTCTTTACTTCACTTGCACTAGGAACATTTTAGAGAGTTTTGGCTAGAATTTTCAGAATGGTGCAGAGCCAAGGTAGGGGGTGGTATTTGTGGAGATTTAGGGTTTGGGAATTAAAAATTTGAATTAAAAGTATTAAAATTGTGATAAATTGTGAATTGAAAGGTCTCTATTTGATTGCAGAGAAATCAAACAGTGTAGAGGAGTTAGGGGTAGGTGAAGATGTGCAGAGCACGGGGCCATTTTGCCATCATCGACCCGTCCCCAAGCCCAAATCCGCTATTCGTTCTGTGCCATCTGGCATCGAGATTTTTGCTAGCTAATAATATCCCTGTTTACTCCATTTTCCACATGTTTGATTTTTCTGAACTTTTCATTTCCCGTGTATTGCACGTGCAATCTTTTAGGCTTCCAAAATGTTAAAAAAATTCAGAAAAAAATAATTGTGTCTATGGGATTCGAACACAGGGGCTACGTCACAGAAGTGCGAAGGCTTTACCAATGAGCTACAAGTTGCTTGTTGCTGTTATTTAAAAAAAATAACTTATAACTCAAGCTTAGGCTGTAAAACTCATTTCTTATATATTAATAGTAAAATTTCCGTACAAGATTTTAGAGTCGTTACATTCTACCTTCCTTATAAAAATTTCGTCCTCGAAATTTACATTTACATATGGACTAACTTTCAAAGAGGTAAGGGTATCTTGCACTCATATCTTCTTCTCGTTCCCATGGTTATTCTTCTGGCGAATCATTTCTCCACTTCACTCGAACCATGTTTACTTCTTTGTTCTATAATGTCTTTACCTTTCGATCCAGGATCTCAACTGGTGATTGCTCGCAAGTTAGGTCAGTCTGTACTGTGAGCTCGGAGTGATCAAGTATATGGCTGGGGTCGCTTCCATATCTTCGTAGCTGAGATATATGGAACACATTGTACACTTCTTCCAATGAGGGCGGTAGTGCTAAATGGTATGCCACTTCTACAACTCGTTCGGGTATGTCGAACGGTCCTATATATCTTGGACTTAGCTTACCCCTTTTGCCAAAGTGGATCACTCCTTTGTTTGGAGAGATCCTTAGGAATACATGGTCTCTAGGTTGGAACTCCAGATGTTGCCGCTTTGCATCTTCCCAATACTTCTGTCGGTCTTAGGCTATGCGCATTCTTTCCCTAATTGTGCGAAATACGTCCACAGTTGCCACGATCATCTTTGGTCCAAGGAGTTCACGATCTCCGAAGTCGTCCCAACTCAGCGGTGAATGACACTTTTGTCCATAGAGCGCCGTGAATGGTGCCATTGTAATGCTTGCCTGATAGCTTTTGTTGTATGAAAACTCCACAAGGTGTAGGTGATCGTCCCATAAACCTCCGAAATCTAACAATCAAGCTCTTAGCATGTCTTCCAGAATCTGAATTTTTCGCTCGGACTGTCTGTCCATTTGTGGATCATAAGACGTGCTGAAATTCGGACTCGTTCCCAGGCTAGATTGCAGACTCTGCCAAAATTGTGATCGGAATCTTGTATCACGATCAGAGACGATACAAACAGGAACTCTATGTAATCTGATGATCTCCTGCATGAGTTCATAGGTATCAAATATAGTACACTTTAAATCTTACTTTAGATTTATGCTTACCTCTATGTATTTCTTTGCTAACGTCTCGGTTGATTGGCCAACTCGAAATGGAATAAAGTGAGCCGACTTGGTGAATCGATCCACAATAACCCATACTATATCGTTACCCTTTGTGCTGCAAGGAACGGCAGCCATGAAGTCCATGGTAATGTGCTGCCATTTCCATTATGTGATTGGTAACGGCTTAAGTAGGCCAGTAGTTCTGTGATATTCAGCCTTTACTTGCTGACACAACAAACACTTGTCTACGCTTCTAGCTACTTCGTGCTTCATTCCATGCCACCAGTAGTGTTGCCATAGGTCCTTGTACATTTTTGTATCACCGGGGTGTACAGAGTAAGGAGAGCTGTGAGTTTCTTTCATCAACTCTTCTCGAACTGGGCCGTTTGGTACACATAATCGACTTCCATATCGTAAGGATCCATCTTCGTGGATGATGAAGTCAGTTCAAAATCCACTTTCTACTTGTTCTTGGATCTTTTGATGCTTGGCATCATTTTCTTGAGTTGCCTCGATCTGATTGACAAGAGTGGACTGGACTTATAAGTTCATCAAATATGAAGTGTTATCTGGCATAACTACTTTGATCGCCAGTCCGTGTAATTTCTGCTGTAGCTTCCACTTGTAAGTCCATGGTAGCGCGCCGGCCGTCTAACAGACGCCAATTGCGGAACAAAAACTTTTAACGAAACTGGCGCTATCGTGTACCGTAACCCAGATCTGCCATTAAAGCTAAACTAACAAACTACAAAGTGAGTAGAAGAGTTATACCGAACGATCCGAGTTCTTCGGTCTTCAACCATCATCCCACGCTTGTTGCGGCTGCTCCGATCTCCTGAATCTCCAGTCTCGTCGTCCAGGTGGCACCACGTCGACGGATCTTTAAACGGGCTCCCGCCTCTGAACCGAGGCAACTCGATCGTCAAGTTTGCCAAAAGAGACGATCAAGATGAAGTAGAGAATGAGTAGAACACTTTGTCTCGTTACGTCCAAGGATATGGACGAACGGTTAATGAAGTTGCCTTTTGGATCGATACTAAATGAGAAATGAAGTATATCAATTTCCATGAACCAAAATCCTTAATCTTTTCAAACAACAACCATGAGCATAGAGAGGGGGGGGGAGGCCGACCACTTATAGATGAGGAGGAGGGTGAGTGTAGCAGAGGGGAGGTGATCATAAGCCAAAGAACATTCATGAAGAGAATGAGTCACCTTAACACCTAGTGTGAACTCATTCAAAGCAAACCAATCACAATTAACCTAGTCACTAACCTAGCCATCATGCATTAATTGAATCATTAAATGCAACCATGAGTCACTAATCCTTGTCACCACCTTCTAGATGCTTCTAGAAACATGACTCACCCTCATCAAGAAAAGATAAATCCGTATTTAACCAACTGTTAAATACGGCTGATAGAAAACTAGAAACTGGCAACTTCCAAAAGTGATCCTGAAACAAATTTTTGGATAACCTCGTATCAGTATAAACATACCCGCATTTGTATTACGACCGAATACACATGTAACTGAGACAAAGATATTATATCTACACAGTATAATACTGGGTTCCGGTTTAAACCAAAGCGTGCCAGCATTATCTGTCCGAAAAACGACATGTGCGAAAACGCACGTGCTTTTTCCGAACCTTGCCATATCACTATACGGCCTCTACAACATTTCGTCCGAACTTGGGAAAGTGTCTCTGGGGGACTCTAATGACTCATCAACACACTGGCACTGGGTATAACCACTAGCACGTCAGAGGTACAAGCTGTACGTAACGTTTTGCCTATGTATTGATTGGAAGGGAAGCTGACGAGCGAACTCATCTATAAACCCTACTGAGCCTGACAGTGACAATGTATATACAGTCCGGTCCATTCGTCTAAAGAGTATCGCATATCGAGTCTAGGGGGGTGGATAAAGTCAGACCCCTAATAACGCGATAAATCGTGTCGGCATGAAACCCATGATCACCTGAGAAACTACTGATCCCAATCAGTAAATCTCCATTACCTCAGACGAGGATTCCTAGTGATGGCCACCCGTGCACTGCGCGATATCAACCCCCAATACCGGGAGAGACGAATCCCCGACGATCCGCTCACTTGCCTCCAATGTGGTTCGGGACTGTACCCAACTAAAACCTGTTTGCACAACTCCTTTGAGCGTGGTAGGGTAGTAATCTAAGCACAGTGGGAACTCACATGAGACAAACGACGATCTCAGGTCGATGAACTAACCTGTACACATGTCACCAGGGAATTGCTATCTGACGATATGTATAATACCAACTAGCAGATTCCCGGCGAGTCCTGTCCAGTGTACTCATAACCCAATGAGCACCTGTATACATCTTAGGTGATCCAACTGACACCAGTGGCTTGTGAGACCGGCCACTGCCCCTCGTCGGGGTCTCGACTGTATACACTAGTCTACTCTGGAGTATTGATGCCCTTGTCTTGAAACTCCCACGACTAGGGACACTTTAAGGATGTGCTTACAGACCCCAGCTCCCACGTATATGATCGCTATCATACTGCTGGTAGTCAAGCAAGAATCCTATGGGCTCTATCATCATGCAATAGTGAACTAAAGTATGTATACGATGATAAAGACAAACCAGATAGCATACTATCATCTTGAGCAAGACTGTCATATCGGTACAGGTCCTGTCTCAATCATTGCAATCACGTACCTGCGATCCAATAATTGACTTTGAGGGCACTATCTCAAATAATCTCCCACTTGCACTTAAGGCTAATTATTGTGATGTCGCATACTCACAGCCCGTGTGATACCGAACATCCAACTCCTCTATTAATCAGTTTCACAAAGCTAGTTTGTAAAACTCTTGTGTTCGAGAAATAGCCTCAGTGAGTGGATCCGCCCTGATGTTTCTTTCTATGTATCTCTAAATCTCAAATTCACGGAGAAAGCCATCTCCCGAATCGAGTAATACCTGTCTTAGAATATGTCTGGATCTTTGATGGGACCTAGTTCATAAATGAACTCCAAATCTAAACTTCTTAGACTGTATCGATAACTGAACCTAATCAGTATCCAGCACCATGCCTCCCACAGTATCCTCTTGGACCACCTGTCCATAATACCGTCCCTCGTCAGAGGGAAAAATATAACTCTGACAATCATTCTGTCATTCATGTCACCTTGGAAGCCTGGAATGTTAACCGTCTCCCGAAGGAGGCTGCCGTCATCAAATCCATAGAACATGCACCTTATGTTCTAAAACTGCTTTCTTACGTTTCTTAAGGATTGGATTAATATAAACTTATCACATCTAGTGCAAAAACAATATCTGGTGTGGTACTTGACATCTCATGATTGACTCAATTGCCAAAGCAAGTGATCTGCCAATCATGCACATCCCTCTCTCCTTTAGTCTGTAAGACACCTTTAGAGAGGGTGACTCCATCACCTGCAGGTACACCACCATGCCAGGAGTCATCTATTCTAAAAACTATTAGAATACTGTCAAAGTACCCAAATTGGGAAACTACCCAAATCTAGATCTAAAACCATAGATCTAGTAACCAGAATGTCTGATATTAAATCCATATCCTTTTTGGAGAAACAACTGTGTGACGACCAAAGTACAACCGGTCGTAGTATAGGAATTTTACTTCCTATTCTGTGTATGTCATCCAAATACCAGGACATCACACTCTACTACCTTCTCAACAGGTTCATCCCCTATTCTGATGAAGTCAAAGCCATGACTATCTCATCAAAATTAGATGATCTCCCTCCGCTATAACTGCTGAAGTCTATAAATAGACATAAGTTACTTGTCCACTATACTTCCGCTGCTCCCACTGACTATGATAACCCTCTGGCAGAATAATATCTACATACACTTCTAAAGCTAGTTTAGAACGACGTTATACTTATCCTCTTGCCGGGTCTCATAGTCTGGAACAACAGTACTGTCAAGTCTGGGTAAACAAGAACCTCCCTGTCACCGTCCTTGAGACTACCGGAGTACCTTTCGGGTGTCTGAGATTACCCACCATGTCTGCGGAGTGGCTAATGGAATGTCAAACCTGATTGAATATATAGGTCCTATTAAATTTTCCGTAATCGTTTGCGGTTCTGGAATTACTTCCAGTTCCACCATACTCCCACTACTGTTTTCTGAAAAAATCCATTTTACTAAAACTGTGGCGAGTCAAGAACAATATCACTATTGATCTTGCAGATGGTAGAAATGTCAACCCTCGTCAAAGCCAGGGTCAAACCATAAACAGCCATTACAGAAACGTGCCTTGAGTTATCCAGTGTCTGGTTTTAAGCATAAGTTAGACAACTCCCCGTATCTTAACATCGTTAAGATATGAACCATTCTATATACAATATAGAAATAGAGGCACTAATTTAATTGGAACCAGATTCTAATCATGCATCTGTCTCCAGTGCATAACAACTTAATTGAGAAAGGCTAATCAGCATTACTCAACTTAGGAATCCATCCAATTATGAGTAACTTGAAAGAGAAACAAGTTTCTCAAAAACCATTACTATTATCTGAATACCATTCACAAGAATCTACATCTTTGATCTTTTTGAAGAATCCCGATACTTACGACAATTGGTTCTCTACTTTATTCCTATACCCACAACTTCTCAAAATTTAGACATTGTATTTCTACGAAACACTTGTCAAAAAACTAGAGAAGTCACAAGTAAACAGAACATAGTACGAGGACCTTCCCCTTTGTCCTGATGGACACTGGACAACATACAATACTCTGTATAAGTCCACTGAGTTTGTATAACTCAAAACCTGTGCATTGTAGGTTAAAAACTGTACCCAGGAGATTTCCTCAAATATCACCAATTACAACGAATTCCGATATAATGAGGATGATCACCTAATTCCCAATAACTTTCTCCCACTCATCACCTGTAAAACTATACAGATATGAGAATGAAACCTGGTAAATACATACCCTGGAGGAAGTATCTAATCGGGAAATCAGTTTTCCATTAACAATGCACAGTGTAACTGAAACATTAAAATGTCTCGTAGGGGTATCCTGGTATTCCTAGTAGTGCCTTTTCCATAATCCAATTCATGACTGTAACCGTATATTTCTTTGTCATCTCTCCAAATCCCTTTATTTGTCTTTAGTCATTTCCTTCTGTACACCATCGTTAGGCTAAGTGGTTTTCTTCCTTCCCTACCGTTCGGCACCAGCCTATGGTTTGGAAGAAGACTATCCAGTAAGCATAATAGGTGTACCCTCCTAATCCTAGGAGCACTCGTAACTTGAGAGAAGGCGATAATAAAAGACAACTGAATAATACCTTATTCTATTAAAGGTGAAATAGGAGTGGCGTTGAAGTACGCGGTTTGGTCGTGAATGATAACAGTCGCAATTTACTTTGCCCTCTTTCTAATCCCTTCATTTTGTCTTTAGTTATTACCTTCTGTACACCCTACTTAGGCCAATTGGTTTTCTTCATTCCCCACCTTTCGGCACCTGCCTATGGTTTGGAATAAGATTATCTAATAAGCGTAATAGGTGTACTCTCCTAAACTAAGGAGCCCTCGCAACCTGAGAGAAGGTGATAATAAAAGACAACTGAATAAACCAAATCTATTTCTCCTGAACCTGGATCCATCTTCGAAGAAGTCCCTTCGAGTTCGTATATAACCATACGATGGATCTATCCAATGGAAGTGGATATCCGTAGTAATACGGGGTGTTCTAAGAAATACAAAGGGTAAAAGAAGGAGCGGCAATGACTTATGCAACTATAGACAATCCAAAAGCCAGTATTTTAAGAAGGTTCGGTCAACTTGGTCACTGAGTCATAGTCTAGGGTCGGTCAAAGGTCGCTGCCAAAGAGAGAGAGAAAAGAAACACTCTGCGTGCACTTTAACCTAGATAAAAATGGTTATCACTTTATCTAATCAGGAAAGCTCCCACAGTTATCTCAAATTCTCCTCCAAAGCAGAAAGAAGAATTAGTCGAGATCACCCGAAGAGTAAACCAACTCATCAGTGAGAATCGGGATCCAACTATCATCGCCTGATAACTTGATGGAAGCCACTCAAGTTATCACACTCCAGAAGGTATGCGCATGCCTGGCAAGTTTTCTTTATGTTTGAAACTCCCGATGTAATTTTTTACCTCATGCTCTTATGACCTTGACTTTGGCCAACAAATCATAAGTCACATGTCAAGTTCTACCCGTTATTGTCCAGGTTAATTTGAATCCACCCGCACATGCCCTTGACTTTGGCCAACAAGGCAGAACGACTGTCCCAAACCAACGCATCTATCTATGCAACAGATGAATAATCAGTAGCTACCAAACACTATGCCTTGACTTTGGCCAACAAATATAGCTTGAATACTACTGACTATCCATAAGAAATGACGGAGGGCTACGGCTGGTTTTTGGCGAAAAAACTTTTAACGTAATGAACTTGATCTCGTTGAAGGAACCTGATAGCTTTTTATAAAAATATAGTGACGAAAACGTTTTGCTAAAGAGGTCATTCCCGGTGAAGGGATCTCGGCTCTTTCCTCGTGGAATGAGGTGCATGATATTCCATCTGAATACCGCGATGCAAAGCAGCTTGTAATCGACTATATTAAAGTTACTACCCTGACGTAAACTTCTGCCCAAGGGGTTTTTCCCGGTGAAGGGATATCAGCCCTTGCCTCGTCGAATGAGGTGCTGGATATTCCAACTGAATATCACTATGCAAAACAAAAGGAAACATCTTTGTAATAACACCTTTTAAAATTTGTTCCAACAACATCAAATATAGGTTTGTTTTATCCTTGCATTGATAAAAATCAATGCAGTCCCATCAATCAATCAGACCAGAAAAGAACGAAAATATAATGTACGTATATGCCATCCGCATTCGCCACTGGGTCCCGTCATCACCCGTTAGGTTACTTAATTAACGACAGAGCGGGGGCTGGACTAGCGCGGGTGTAAAACATATACAACATCTAATAGTATATATACCAATATACAATAATCGCTCCAGGCGTGATAATATGCAACATTACAGAAAAGTAATAAGCATCACAGAACAATACAGATAATCTGGGATCCCCGGGTTTCACAGAGCCGTTGCTGAAACCTGACGTTCCCCTGGTCGTATGGATAGCCTGTGCAATGAAACCTAGACCCCTACGGGTGCGGCAAGTTACCCGCTAAAACCTGAAGCGAGGTAGTCCCCACAACATAGTGAATGGAACACCCGGCACTTCACGGAATCCGGTAAATTGAGCACCCCTCCTTGGGTCAACCTGTACCCCCTATGAGTGCGGCGAATAGTCTGCTAATTCTGAAGTGAGGTCCCTCTGCCTCTCAATGCCATGAGATACGGACCCGTTGCCCTCCAGAACCTGGCTATCCGTGCACTCCTTCATGGGATAAACCTAGTACAGAAATAAAAATATGTACAACGGGTACATCGACCTCGACCCGGTCGTGCCCCAAAAGAATATTATACAACAGGCAGTGACGGCAGTCCACATGTTGGACGCTCGCCCCGCAATATCAAATGTACAAATAAATCCAAACTGCACTACCATTGCACACTGCTATCCACCACGACATATCCGCAACATCACAACACAACACAGAACATCAACGCGAATGTCACGTTCGCAAACCTGTCTAAAAGAACTACAGCAATCAGACGCGGTTTACCGATCAAATGACATTCCCGGTCGGAGATATAATGTAAATACTGCATATTAACAAGTTTAAACTTTCGATCGACTAAATTTCCCGAAGTGGGCCCCACGAACAACTGCTGTACAGTAATAAAATCTGGGTCCAAACAAATATTCCCAAAAGCCACAATTTCCTCATAGAAGCTCATTGTGAAAAATTGATGCACTGTTCCCCCTAAAGCGCCGCGGTTCCGCGGTCAAACCTAGGGTTTGACCGCGGAACCGCCGCGTTCTTGTGGGATCACGTGCCCAATTTTTCTCAGTATTCTTAGAAAACCCTGCTGAATATTCTGTGATATGTAAAATAATTTCAGGATACTGTTTAAAATCGACAGAAACTCAGATGCTTGAAAATGTAGTTTTTGCGAAATCCGTTCGATCGATATTTTAAACGTGTTAGCGCAACTTAGTATAGCTTAATGGTGAGGCTCTGATACCACTGTAAGTCCACGGTAGCGCCCTGGCCGTCTAACAAACGCCAATTGCGGAACAAAAACTTTTAACGAAACTGGCGCTATCGTGTACCGTAACCCGGATCTGCCATTAAAACTAAACTAACAAACTACAAAGTGAGTAGAAGAGTTATACCGAACGATCCGAGTCCTTCGGTCTTCAACCATCATCCCACGCTTGTTGTGGCTGCTCCGATCCCCTGAATCTCCAGTCTCGTCGTCCAAGTGGCACCACGTCGACGGATCTTTAAACGGGCTCCCGCCTCTGAATCGAGGCAACTCGATCGTCAAGTTTGCCAAAAGAGACGACCAAGATGAAGTAGAGAATGAGTAGAACACTTTGTCTCGTTACGTCCAAGGCTATGGACGAACGGTTAATGAAGTTGCCTTTTGGATCGATACTAAATGAGAAATGAAGTATATCAATTTCCATGAACCAAAATCCTTAATCTTTTCAAACAACAACTATGAGCATAGAGAGGGGGGAGGCCGGCCACTTATAGATGAGGAGGAGGGTGAGTGTAGGAGAGGGGGAGGTGATCATAAGACAAAGAACATTCATGAAGAGAATGAGTCACCTTAACACCTAGTGTGAACTCATTCAAAGCAAACCAATCACAAATAACCTAGTCACTAACCTAGTCATCATGCATTAATTGAATCATTAAATGCAACCACGAGTCACTAATCCTTGTCACCATCTTCTAGATGCTTCTAGAAACATGACCCACCCTCATCAAGAAAAGATAAATCCGTATTTAACCAACTGTTAAATATGGCTGATAGAAAACTGAAAACTGGCAACTTCCAAAAGTGATCCTGAAACAAATTTCAGGATAACCCCGTATCAATATAAACATACCCGCATTTGTATTACGACCGAATACACATGTAACTGAGACAAAGATATTATATCTACACAGTATAATACTGGGTTCCGGCTTAAACCAAAGCCTGCCAGCATTATCTGTCCGAAAAACGACATGTGCGAAAACGCACGTGCTTTTTCCGAACCTTGCCATATCACCATACGGCCTCTACAACGTTCCCACGAAATTGGGAAAGTGTCTGTAGGGAACTCTAATGACTCATTAACACACTGGCACTGGGTATAACCACTAGCATGTCAGAGGTACAAGCTGTACGTAACGTTTTGCCTATTTATTGATTTGAAGGGAAGCTGACGAGCGAACTCATCTATAAACCCTACTGAGCCTGACAGTGACAATGTATATACAGTCCGGTCCATTCGTCTAAAGAGTATCGCATATCGAGTCTAGGGGGTGGATAAAGTCAGACCCCTAATAACGCGATAAATCGTGTCGGCATGAAACCCATCACCACCTGAGAAACTACTGATCCCAATCAGTAAATCTCCACTATCTCAGCCGAGGATTCCTAGTGATGGCCACCCGTGCACTGCGCGATATCAACCCCCAATACCGGGAGAGATGAATCCCCGACGATCCGCTCACTTGCCTCCAATGTGGTTCGGGACTGTACCCAACTAAAACCTGTTTGCACAACTCCTTTGAGCGTGGTAGGGTAGTAATCTAAGCACAGTGGGAACTCACATGAGACAAACGACGATCTCAGGTCGATGAACTAACCTGTACACATGTCACCAGGGAATTGCTATCTGACGATATGTATAATACCAACTAGCAGATTCCCGGCGAGTCCTGTCCGGTGTACTCATAACCCAATGAGCACCTGTATACATCTTAGGTGATCCAACTGACACCAATGGCTTGTGAGACCGGCCACCGCCCCTCATCGGGGTCTCGACTGTATACACTAGTCTACTCTGGAGTATCGATGCCCTTGTCTTGAAACTCCCACGACTAGGGACACTTTAAGGATGTGCTTACAGACCCCAGCTCCCACGTATATGATCGCCATCATACTGCTGGTAGTCAAGCAAGAATCCTATGGGCTCTATCATCATGCAATAGTGAACTAAAGTATGTATACGATGATAAAGACAAACCAGATAGCATACTATCATCTTGAGGAAGACTGTCATATCGGTACAGGTCCTGTCTCAATCATTGCAATCACGTACCTGCGATCCAATAATTGACTTTGAGGGCACTATCTCCAACACCACTGAGCGGTGAGATTCATTGATAATGTCTGGCGACTAAGTGCATCAGAAACTACATTCACCTTCCCGGGATGATACTGTAGGTTGATATCGAAGTCCGCCGTGAGTTCTAGCCATTTTCTCTGCTGCATGTTTAGTTCCTTCTGAGTAAATACATAGTTCAGACTCTTGTGGTCAGTGTATATATCCACTCGTTTTTCCAAGAGATAGTGGCGCCAAATCTTAAGTGCGAAGATGACGGCTGCAAACTCCAGATCTTGTGTTGGATAGTTGCGCTAATGAACTTTAAGCTGTCTTGATGCAAAAGCCACAACTTTTCCATGCTGGTGGAAACCTATAAGGCTAGATGATTGGTATGTGTTGTGTATTTTTGGAGAAAGAAGAAAGATGTTTTAGTAAAGTAACCGCAATCAGCATGGCATTGCGTGTAGCTAGTTGTGGTGAATATGGGTCGTCCTCTGGGATTCGTGAAATTTTACAATTCTTGCTTTATGGGTCGAAAGAAATAGAAAAGAGCAAATAAAGAAAATCAAGAAGATAGTTTCAAGATCTAATTGAAGAAAATCAAGAAAATGGTTTCAAGATTTAATTGAATTATCAAAAAAATTGTTTCAAGATCTAATTGAATTATCAAGAAAATTGTTTCAAGATCTAATTGAATTATCAAGAAAATTTATATGAAGAAGGCTTGTAGGGTCTTTTGAATTTAGTAGCCATGGATGACTAATAAAGATCACTCCTCTAATATATTGATAGATTTAAAACTAGATTGATGGCGATGAATGAGGATTAGGGTTCTTTGGATGAAACTAGGGGTTCTCCTTTATTGTCCCTTGTCCTTTCATTGATCTCCATTCATGTTTAGCCCTTAACAAAAGGATCGCCAATCTTATCTCAAATAGTGGTCGAGATTATCAAGAAATTGATGTCACGCCCGATAAGGATGTTGATGATTCTTTACTAAAGTTTATAAATTTCATAAGATTTAAAGGAGTATGGTATTTTCTCATCTATTGATCTACCCTAATCCTACAAATTCTATCAAGCGGAGAATTACTCGCACATCATGAAAATAAAAGAAAGAATAGAGAAAAAATTCATAATGCGGAAATTAAAAGAAAGTGAAATGACAAAACTAATTTTCTACCTTTATTGCTCAACTTCACAATACAATTCTTCGAGTTTAGATTACAAGAGGAAGAAGAATTTCTCTCGATCTCTGCCTCGAAGAAGTAGATATTCCGTCGATTACGTCGCTTGATCACCTCGAATCTTGGACCTGTTTTGGATCGCTTGTTCGTTGACGGTGATTGGTTTCATGTAAAGGAGACTTGATTGATTGATCGCTTGATGGATTTCTCGATGATTTCTTGATCTTGGATCTCAAGATCGTTGATTCTTGATCTTAGATCCTTTTTGAGATTGGTTTTTGATCTTTGGAATTGATTTTTTTAGATCTTTAAATGTTTTTGAGATATAGCCCTCGGTCTTTTCTATAGCCTCAAAACCCGTAACCGAAGCCCCCAACAAACTAAGTTTGTTGCATCGAAGATTCCAGAGAATTCTCGAACCCTGACTCCTTGAATTGGCCGCAGATCCGTGGTGACACGGTGCGGTTCCGCGGCTTAATGGTGAGTTACTGGCTTCAAACTTCTGGAGTCTTCTTCTATTGATATTTGGGTATTTATTTGATGTCTGGATCCTTCTTATCTCTTCCGAGTATCTGCCAGTATTTCATTTTTCGACTTTCTTTACTTTATTGGCAGATTCTTGATTCCTAATATTTGACTTGAGCTAATCTTGCATAATATCTCAATGAACAATGTTAGTTATATTTGAGATACAATTTGATATGATATGCGTATCAAAATATTAAGTACATTTTCCTTCATAATGTTGATTTTAATATATAAACACATGGTAAATGGTATTTTCAGATAAACTTCTAATATGTGTTATATTTATAACAAACACCTCTAGATGATTAAGAAAAGTAAGAAAATTGTCATGTTAAAAGTGCAATATTTTCGACTGAACAAATACCCTTAAACTTGACTTTGATCGTCCCGAGCAAACTATTTATTCAAGAGAAGGAGAAAAGAAAAAAGAAAAACTAACTAGCACACTTTCGTAGGCAACACGATTGCACTGAGCACGTGCAACAAGCCGTTAAATCTCTAGGTGTCCCTAGTAGGAGGAGTGTTGTCTTCTGAGAGTTTTCAGCGGATTACACCCACAAAATCCCATAATAAAAGAAACATGGTGAAAGTTATATATAAAAATAAGAACTATAAAAAAAGATCTCGAAAATAAGAGTTTCCAACTACACTAGCTTTTCGGTTGTCATGAGTCCTATCTTAATCGTCATGAAAAATGTAAGAAATCACATCATCCCTTAATAAAACATCATCATTAGTCTTCCTCCCTACCTTTCTTCCAAACACCGATCAAATACCCCTACGTGTGTGAAAAAAACATCCCTACACTCGGAGAATTCAATTCAAGCCATTATACTGTTGTCCATCTACCTCAGTACTTTTTAGTCGGTGAATATTTTAGATGGAATTGCTCACACATTCTTCATGCGACCGTTTATACTTCTTGAGGTACTAACCGACCGATTACTGAATATGCTCACTTATTAGGCGTAATTAGCAATTTCCTCATCTTGCAACACCTAAGGCTTAGCAGTGGCTCCCAAACCAGTTGGTCTACGGCACTAGGTGATAAAGCACGCTCGCTATATTTTTTTATGCTGCCTTGGTGATTACAAAACCAGTTTTCATTTTTCTTCACCATTTTATACTTTTATGCTTCATTTATATTTTCTTCGTACTTTGGCTTTTAGATAAGTGCATTTCAAGGTATCTTCTACTATCTCGAGTTTCAAGATGTGTATAAGTGCGTATAATAGGGTATCAATGTTCAAATATTTGGCCTCAAGAGTAAGGACTATTTTTCAGTCTTATTTTTATCCTCAGATTAGTGGCTTCCTTCATCTTACTAACCCTTAGGACAACGGCTCATAATAAGTTATTACTAGTTTCGTTTAAGAAAATATCTAACTTTCTTATTTTTCTCAAACTCTTCAAATCTTTTAAATGTAATTTTTCACTTTCTAATCTTTCATTATCAAAGAAATTTTTTTGTGCTTAAGTAAAGTGTAATGCAAAGTAATACGTAAATAATCACAAACCTCCCCAAAACCTGTTTGCAGCAGTGTCCTCACTGTTGTTATCTTTTAAATCTCAAAAACCTGTAGACTTGGGAGGAAAAGTTATTAACGGGGATAAAAATAAACGCACATGAAAAATTTCCCCCAAACTTATTTTTGATCACTCACTTCCATTCTTAGGATGGGACAATATTATCGAGACATGAGGGTGAGGCGGAGGAAATTTAGTTATGATAAAGCGGCTCCTGTAAAAACATGTGCTCCTCCGCGGGGTCAGTGGAAAAATATGGTTTTAATCTATACCCATTCACTTTAAAAATATAACCATTTTTAATATTTTCAACTTCAACTGCCCCGTGTGGGTATACATACCGCACCACAAATGGTCCTTTCCAATGAGATCTTAGCTTACCCGCATGAAGATGGAGACGGGAATCATAAAGAAGGACTTGTTGTCCCGGGGTAAAAGTTTTTCTAAAAATATTTTTATTGTGGAATACTTTAGTCCGGCTCTTTATTATAACCGCATTATCGTAAGCTTCATCGCGGAGTTCTAGCTCATTTAATTGCAGCTTCCGAATGTTGTAGGCTTAATTGAAATCGAAGTTAAGTTCTTTAATGGCCCACATTGCTTTATGTTCGATCTCGACAGGAAGGTGGCAAGCCTTTCCAAACACTAGGCGGTAAGGAGATGTAGGGTTCCTAGGCACACTAGTAAGGTCTCCCAAGCCATCAACCATGGCAATTTCAAAAATTATGGTGCCTACAAACCCTAAACTACGGATCGATAACTAGATGTCTAGGCGAAACATTGAACTAGTTAACACTTAACTACAAGATACGGAAATACAACCTTTGTAGATCCGGTCCTCCACCTCCACGGCTCCGCAACGAGGTCGTCTCCGCTGTCCAAATCAAATCCGGGCTCTAGAGTTGGCTTCGTCGGAGAATGGGCAAGCTAGGTCGTCGATGTCCATGCCGAAGATGATCTACGTCGAAGCATCGCAAGATCAAGCTCCACCTTCACCAAACCATGATGACTTGTGAAGTAAACACACTCTACTACTTGGCAAGAGGTAGAGGATGAAGAAATAGGAAGTGGGTTAACTTTAGAATTGGATTTCTCACTCATATGCATCAATCACCATTGATGGAGGTGAAGCTTTTCTTCTTGAAGTCAAGGAAGAAGAAGAAGAAAGCTTATCCAAAGTTATGATAAGAATAATAGAATAAGAAAAGAATAATCAAAACTTATCATAACTAAACCATGGTAAAGTGTAGAGATTGAACTAGGGTTAAAACAAATGGTTAGGTTAAGCATGAGATAAGAATGGTGGACAAAGTCAAAGGTTCATGAATCTTCAACTACAAAACAAAGAAAGCCACCATTCTTCTCA
The DNA here is from genome assembly GCA_030015575.1 of Agapanthus africanus. NCBI lineage: Eukaryota > Viridiplantae > Streptophyta > Magnoliopsida > Asparagales > Amaryllidaceae > Agapanthus > Agapanthus africanus. Next base: position 540,836,740 of record CM057346.1, read on the forward strand.
TTTCATTTTCCAAAAAGAAAATAAATAAATAAATGAATAAATAGATTTGAAAAACAAAACCCTAACCATTTGAATAACCATGGTTTAATCTTTACACAAACTCAAGTTAGCATGCATCATCAAACATGATACATACAAGTGCACAAAAACATATCGCATATGCAATGCGCACGAACCAAGTGAGAAAATCCGTCTAAAGTGAACCGATACTAGTTAATGCAAAGTAATATATCAAATATATAATTATACATTAAATCATTAAATCAACACTTGATTCAATGATCCGGTCATGTTGCATACAACCGACTAGTATACTATATATCGGCTTATCGAATCAACGCTTGAATCGATAACTAGGTTATATCGCATACAACCATTCGATACATTTATCGCGAGAATAGAATACGGTATCACATACACGCATTATTCTCGGTCCCGCACATATCTCATATGCGCTCCTATTTTGTTTCGCTTGAGCCAGGAAACCTCTGTGTAGGACTCTAAAGACTCGTCAATACGCCGGCAGCGGATGATGATCATATCAAACATCCACAAGCCGCAAGCGGTCTGCTAAACGTAACGGCCACCCGGGTATTGAGCGATCTGAAGATCGACGAGCAAGGCCGCTCACACTCCAGTGAATCCGACCAGTAACACTACCGTACAGTCCGGTCTGATCGTCTGATATGTCGCATATCTCGCCTAGGGGTGGTAAACGTCAGACCCCAATAGCTCAATAAGTCGTGTCGATATGAGGTCTATAACTGTTCGAGAAACTACTGGTAACACTTACCAGTAAATCTCAGCAACCCTGGCCAGGGATTTCCTGTTATAGCCAATCGAACACAGCTCAACATCAACTCCCTATACCGGGAGAGACGAATCCCCTCCTATCGCTCATCGCCTCCATGTGACTCGGGACTGTACCCAAAAACCACCGTTTTGCACGCCCTCTTGGACGTGGTAAGATGGAAATCAAAGTACAGTGGGAACCACACAAGACTCTATGACGATATCGGGTCAATAGACTACTCTGTACCAGTGTCACCAGAGAACTGCCATCTGACGTGAGGTATAATACCATCTGGGAGTTCTCGGCGAGTCCGTCCAGTGTACCCAGTCTCCACTGAGCACCCGTATATCATCTCTGATGTCAAACACCAATGGATATGGGATCATCCATCGCCCATCTATATGGGCCGAGAAGGTATACGCTAGTCTACTCTAGTATATCGATGCCCCGTCTCGATACACCCACGACTAGGGACTTTGAAGGATGTACTTATGGACTACCATGTCCCCACTACTATGATCCGCATCATAGTCCAGGTAGTCAAGTACAGATCCTAAGGGCTTTACCAACATGTAACAGAGAGACAATCAGCATACACGTTAAGGTAAAGGGCAACCAGATAGCATACTATCATGTCGAGCAAGAAAGTCCTCCCTATATATGTCCCAGCATCCACTACAATATACATCCAATGTACAGTAATGGCCTCTAGGGCATACATATAACTAACAATCTCCCACTTGTACTAGGGCCATCTGTAGCAGTGGTTGTAGTATCTCATACTCAACCATCCCATAAAAGTCTCTCTCTGGGAACAGGCCTTTGTGAGTGGATCCGCTGTGTTGTCCTCTGAGTCTACTCTCCTAACCTCGATCTCCCTGGAGATCAACCATCTCCATGATCAGGTGATACTGCCTTAGAATATGTCTGGATCACTGATGGGACCGGCGTTCCTCGGCATAAGCCATAACAAGCCATAACTCCATTGTCTCACAATGGTAGGAACGTAGTTCATCTCATGAACCATTATACACCCAAACAGCCTCTTTGGTAGCATCTTAAGTAGCGATGTATCCTGCCTTTATCGTCTAGTATGCCACGGTATCTAGCTTGGAACTCTTCCAACATACCGTCCCTTTACTGAGGGTAAAGACAATGCCTGTGACTGACATTCAGTCATCATTATCACCCTGGAACCCTTCCAGTGATTCTCCCCAGGATCGATTGATACCATCTCACTACAACTAGTGAGTATTCTAACATCCATTTAGATCTATCTCATAGATCCAAAAACCAGGATTTAGTAGGTATCACTTTGATCCTTTTGGAGAATCTTTGTGATATGCGGAGATTGATCGAGCGTAGCATAGGAAACTCTTTTCTTATCAAGAGTACGTCATCCACATACTCTACGAGGATCGTCACCATACTCCCTACTACCTTTTTGTTTATACAAGGTTCATCTACCATTTTGATGATGTCAACTTCTTTGACTAATTCATCAAAACAGATGTTCCAACTCCGCGATGCCTGCTTTATCATATAAAACATCTTGCACACGTTTCCGCTGCTCCCACTGTCTACGAGGCCCTCTGGCTGTGTACTTATAGAGGCTCTCTTCTAAATCATCATTTAGAAAAGCAGTCAAGACACCCAACCACCAGATATCGCAGTCATGGTATGTAGCCGTGACAAGTAGGATCTGGATGGACTTAAGCATAGCTACTGGAAAAGGTTTCATCATTATCCACGCCTGGTCGATGACGAAAACCTTTAACAATTCTAGCTTTGAAAGTCTCAACTTTTCCATGTACACCAAGTAATCTTCTCAAGATATACTTGCTCCTGATGGGGATTTAACCCTTCAGATATAGCAACTAAAGTCCATACTTTGTTGGTGTATAAGGATTCCATCTCAGATCGCTAAGCATCCAGCCATTCTTACAGAGTCTTACTCCTGATGGCCAGCTCGAAACTAGTTGGGTCATCATCTCATGATGCATTCCTCGCTCCCACTGTCATAGAGAAACCGAAGTATCTCTCAGGTGGGTGAGGAACCCTACTAGATCGGCGGAGAGGCTGAGGTTCGTTGGTAACTATTGAATCCTTTGGTTCTTTCAAATCATCAGCTGTAGTTTGTATAGCTGGAACATTTCCAGTTCTACATAACTGACCTTGCCTCGAGCTTGTCCGGATTTTGCTTTTAGACATAGGCCGGGCAACCCCAAATCTTAACTAACTTAAGATATGGGCTCTTCCCTTTCCATATCACATATGAAGTGGTAGGCAACTGATTTGATTCGAACCCTATTCAATAGGTATGCAGCTTCTCAAGCGCATATCTCCCAAAAAGGAAACAGGTAACTCAGTAGTACTCATCATAGAGCACACCTTATCATATAGGGTGTGAATGCTCCGCCCCGATATACCATTGTGCTATGGTGTATTCGGAGGAGTAATGCCGAGAGAGAATCTCATTCTCCTTTAGACCAATCCAGGAATTCCGTGCTCAAGTATTCTCCTCCTTTGATCACATCAAAGGACATAATACTTATACCCTTATTGGTTCTCTACTTCTAACTTATATTCTGTGAATATCTCAAAAGGTTCGGACTTGTGTTTCAACAGGAACATACGTCTGAATCTCGAGAGATTATCAGAGAATGTAATGAAGTACAAAGAACCGGTCTTGGTATATGCAGACTGGGGATCTACATACATCAACATGTATCATCCCAAGAGTTCACTAACTCTTTCTCTGTTTCCAATAAACGGAGCTATGGTCATCTTATCTTTGTGACATGACTGGCGAGTTTCACAAGATGTAAATTCAAACTGATTTAAATATACATCTAAATGTAACTTCAGCTAGTCGGGTCACATTGATCTGACCTAGTCTACAATACCTCAAGAAGAATCCGTTCATTTCTGAACTCTTCCTCTTGTGTGTGTTCCATATACTAAGAACTGTAGTTTGATTTAGAACATCAACGCTTTTAGATAACGTGCCTGATACGATCAACTTTTGATATAGGAAATGTTCAAAACATTATCCAACTATACAAAATTTTACCGTTTCTTTACTGATAAAGAGACAGATATGATTTTGTATATCAGGTTCGGTATCTAATAACATTCGTTCAGAATCAATGTATTGTAATACAGGGTGACAGTGACCAACAGACTTGGCTGCAACATTTGCCCCGTTTTCTGCCTCATGAAACTTATCACCCGTTCTTAGTTCTCTACCTTTCTGTAGCCCTATGTAACAGATTACATATCTGGGATCCTGATCTGGTATCACATACCGAGGACGTAGAGGATACAGAGAAACAGTTCTTTGTAACGAACACTCCCGAAGATGATGCATCAGCATGCACTCTCTTCGTTTGGGCGGCATGGGAAATCTGGTATTCCCCAATTTCCTGCTCTGTCTTATAACAATTATAAGTTGGAGCGGGACCAACGTTCCCCAGCTCAGTATAACAAACGGGTTCGGTCAATAATCCGTATTATTATCTTGATTAAGGCGTGATATGGTCGCTACCAGGAGAGAGAGAGAAGAAAACACTCAGCGTGCGCTCTGTCAAGAATAGATTGGTTATTATTTTATCTAATCAGGATGGCTCCCACTGCTTTTTATCAAATCTTCCTTCAAACCCTAAAAGGAAAGACTAGCCGGGATTAATTACACACCACAAGTTCGCCAATCTTTCAGCCAGGCCAGTGTCGGTACTTTGAGGGAGGCCCCCCGTGCTTTCGCACGAACCTAATTAATGTAAACCTCATTTTCCCAGAGGCGTAACCTCGTTAACACCTTTCTAGACACCTACTTGATCGGCTAATTGTAATGTATAAAACTCTCCCAGGAGTAACACTTACTCGCAGCGGGTATCGGGATCCAACTATCTCATAGAAGGTATGCAATCTCATTGCAAATCTCAACACTTGAAATTCCTGATAATATTTTGCCCCTAGCTCGCTATGACCTTGACGCATGCCAAACAACCCATAGTCTGCTAGTCAAGTTCAACCCGTCATTTCCTGATTGAATTAAACCCACCCGCACGACCCTTGACGCATGCCAAACAACGCCGTACGAATACCCTAATCCAATCGCATCATATGCTGGCAGATAAGCACTAGTTAGCTACCGTACACTACGCCTTGACGCATGCCAAACAACCGCAGCACGAATACTAACTAATACTTATCTGAAATGACGGAGGGCTACGACAGGTTTTTCTGAAAACCTATTGCGTAATGAACTTGATATCGTTGTAGGATCGAATGAATTTTAAAATGGAGTGTTTTTGAGGCTTTTCTAGTTTTGCTAAAGGAGTCACTCCCGGTGAAAGGATCGTCGGTCCTTTCCTCGTCGAATGAGGTGCGGGATATATCATATATATCACTGTGCAAAGCAAAATCACTTAAAAGCAGTCAAAAGACAAACCGAGTGTGTAGCATCTGCCAGTTATTGCTAAAGGAGTCACTCCCGGTGAAGGGATCTCGGTCCTTTCCTCATCGAATAAGGTGCAGGATATATCACATATACCGCTGTGCAAAGCATGAACTGTAGCTACCTGTTTTATTTTGAAATTCGATTCTACAACATCTTAGGTTTCTTTTTATTTCATTAATCACATTAATGAAGTCCCATCATTTAAATACCTAAACATCACAGATAAATACGACGTACACTTATGCCATCCGCATTCGCCTCGATGTCCCCTCGTGCACCGTTAGGTTAGGTAACTAACGGCAGAGCAGGGCAGGGCTAGCGCGGGTGTAAAACATAAGTAACGTCTATATAATATATCATATATACTATATACTGTATCTATCACAGAACATCTCATGATCACATCACAGATATCGCAGCAGAAGAATCATATGAAATATTGGATATACTAGGACGTCCGTGTTTTCAATACGAGCCAGTATAAAACACGGATTCCACGGTTGTGATGAATAGCCAAACCCACACCCCTAGACCCCTACGAGAGCGGCAAGCAACCCTGCCAATTCTAGGGTTAGGAGACCCGGACTCGACTCCGAGTTGGTCTCCCACTGGACCCCAGAACCCGGTTACTTGTGCCCTCCTCCTTGGGTCTATCCTAGTGCGGAAAAGTAAATAATATACAACAGGTGACAACTCCCGCAACCTGGAAGCGCCCCAATAAAAGAATATTACATACAAGTTTTTACATGAATGAAAATGAAAAACACTCATCTCACATAAAAACCCCCGGCTATTCAAACACGACGATCCAATATAACATATCCAGCAACACATAACATCACATGTCATCAACGTAAGTAAACATGCGCATCCCAATTGTCGTTGACATATAGCAACGAAACCGGCGATATCATATATTACACTTACGGTTACAGAAAAGAAAGTGTAAAACTACAACAGTTGGAATCCGCAACCACCTCAGACATCGCATGCCTGACCAAATGAATTACTTAGACATCGCATGCCTAACAATTATAAACCCCACATTTTAGTCTCAAAATCGAAAACACTTTTCAATATCATGTCGGGCAATTCAACAAGATTCCCGACATCCTGATCGAATGCTCGTCGCAAACATCAGTAGACGGCCGGACCCCCGATACCGTCGACGAAGTGCACCAAGGCGGAACACCGCTACCGCGAGCACCCGAACGGATGCTTTCGGCGACGGGGTTCTCCTACAGTCACTTGGTCGGGGCTATGGAGTGAGGCTGTCTATTAAGTTTACCCGGCGAGTATCCGCGTACGCTACGTGATTGCGACGGACTTTTGATCACATCAAAATTCCATGGCAACCGATCAAGTGAGACTAAACTGCTACGTTTATAATATTCATTCAGTTATCGCATAACTATTGTGAATTCCAATTATTGTATCCCATTCCGGATAAATAGAAAATGTCAAACTTTCCGATCGAACAATCGAACACCCAAGTTTTCCCGATACAGATCAACACATGAAATAAGTCTAACAACATTCAGTTCGTACCTCAGTACCAACGGTCCAGCCGTAGAAGGGTCAAGCCAACGCCTCACATGTGGCACGCCGTACCGCCCCAAACCCGAAGGTTCAAAGGGCAGTTCAAGACGGTCACATAATCGAGTTAAGGTTTGTGTCTTCTAGAGGGACCATCGCGTTACTTACACTACTTAGAACGTCGTTAAACTACGGAAAAATCCAACACTTGGAAATTTCCCGACAGGGGAAAAAGTGAGTATTTATATCCGGTCGAACTTTTTAACATATTCTAAGATTTATCCGGAAAGCCACACAGACAAAATTTGATACCCCGATCGAAACACCGAATCCCCAAAACAACTCAGAAAAATTCAACTCTTGAAAAAATATTAAAAATACCCAGGAAAACCAGCATAGAATATTGTGAATTACTGTACAAATTAGGATGCCACAAACGACAAAACCGCCGCGCTTCCGCCGCACGAGCCATGCTCGTGCCGCGGAAACGCGGCGCACTGTTGGAAACAAGTACTCGTATTTCACAGTTATTCTTAGGATTGCCTGCTGATTTTTCTGAACATTTTTAATATGGAAAAATCCACGATTTTAAAATCTGGACAGAGAGCATGTTAGGTTTGGGTTTTCGGGTTCGTTCGGACTTCGAATTCCGTCTAGACTTCGCCTAAGGCTCTAGCTAGGCTCTGATACCACTGTAGGGTTCCTAGGCACACTAGTGAGGTCTCCAAAGCCATCAACCATGGCAATTTCAAAAATTATGGTTCCTACAAACCCTAAACTACGGATCGATAACTAGATGTCTAGGCGAAACATTGAACTAGTTAACACTTAACTACAAGATACGGAAATACAACCTTTGTAGATCCGGTCCTCCACCTCCACGGCTCCGCAACGAGGTCGTCTCCGCTGTCCAAATCAAATCCGGGCTCTAGAGTTGGCTTCGTCGGAGAATGGGCAAGCTAGGTCGTCGATGTCCATGCCGAAAATGATCTACGTCGAAGCATCGCAAGATCAAGCTCCACCTTCACCAAACCATGATGACTTGTGAAGTAAACACACTCTACTACTTGGCAAGAGGTAGAGGATGAAGAAATAGGAAGTGGGTTAACTTTAGAATTGGATTTCTCACTCATATGCATCAATCACCATTGATGGAGGTGAAGCTTTTCTTCTTGAAGTCAAGGAAGAAGAAGAAGAAAGCTTATCCAAAGTTATGATAAGAATAATAGAATAAGAAAAGAATAATCAAAACTTATCATAACTAAACCATGGTAAAGTGTAGAGATTGAACTAGGGTTAAAACAAATGGTTAGGTTAAGCATGAGATAAGAATGGTGGACAAAGTCAAAGGTTCATGAATCTTCAACTACAAAACAAAGAAAGCCACCATTCTTCTCATTTCATTTTCCAAAAAGAAAATAAATAAATAAATGAATAAATAGATTTGAAAAACAAAACCCTAACCATTTGAATAACCATGGTTTAATCTTTACACAAACTCAAGTTAGCATGCATCATCAAACATGATACATACAAGTGCACAAAAACATATCGCATATGCAATGCGCACGAACCAAGTGAGAAAATCCGTCTAAAGTGAACCGATACTAGTTAATGCAAAGTAATATATCAAATATATAATTATACATTAAATCATTAAATCAACACTTGATTCAATGATCCGGTCATGTTGCATACAACCGACTAGTATACTATATATCGGCTTATCGAATCAACGCTTGAATCGATAACTAGGTTATATCGCATACAACCATTCGATACATTTATCGCGAGAATAGAATACGGTATCACATACACGCATTATTCTCGGTCCCGCACATATCTCATATGCGCTCCTATTTCGTTTCGCTTGAGCCAGGAAACCTCTGTGTAGGACTCTAAAGACTCGTCAATACGCCGGCAGCGGATGATGATCATATCAAACATCCACAAGCCGCAAGCGGTCTGCTAAACGTAACGGCCACCCGGGTATTGAGCGATCTGAAGATCGACGAGCAAGCCTGCTCACACTCCAGTGAATCCGACCAGTAACACTACCGTACAGTCCGGTCTGATCGTCTGATATGTCGCATATCTCGCCTAGGGGTGGTAAACGTCAGACCCCAATAGCTCAATAAGTCGTGTCGATATGAGGTCTATAACTGTTCGAGAAACTACTGGTAACACTTACCAGTAAATCTCAGCAACCCTGGCCAGGGATTTCCTGTTATAGCCAATCAAACACAGCGCAACATCAACTCCCTATACCGGGAGAGACGAATCCCCTCCTATCGCTCATCGCCTCCATGTGACTCGGGACTGTACCCAAAAACCACCGTTTTGCACGCCCTCTTGGACGTGGTAAGATGGAAATCAAAGTACAGTGGGAACCACACAAGACTCTATGACGATCTCGGGTCAACAGACTACTCTGTACCAGCGTCACCAGAGAACTGCCATCTGACGTGAGGTATAATACCATCTGGGAGTTCTCGGCGAGTCCGTCCAGTGTACCCAGTCTCCACTGAGCACCCGTATATCATCTCTGATGTCAAACACCAATGGATATGGGATCATCCATCGCCCATCTATATGGGTCGAGAAGGTATACGCTAGTCTACTCTAGTATATCGATGCCCTGTCTCGATACACCCACGACTAGGGACTTTGAAGGATGTACTTATGGACTACCATGTCCCCACTACTATGATCCGCATCATAGTCCAGGTAGTCAAGTACAGATCCTAAGGGCTTTACCAACATGTAACAGAGAGACAATCAGCATACACGTTAAGGTAAAGGGCAACCAGATAGCATACTATCATGTCGAGCAAGAAAGTCCTCCCTATATATGTCCCAGCATCCACTACAATATACATCCAATGTACAGTAATGGCCTCTAGGGCATACATATAACTAGCAATCTCCCACTTGCACTAGGGCCATCTGTAGCAGTGGTTGTAGTATCTCATACTCAACCATCCCATAAAAGTCTCTCTCTGGGAACAGGCCTTTGTGAGTGGATCCGCTGTGTTGTCCTCTGAGTCTACTCTCCTAACCTCGATCTCCCTGGAGATCAACCATCTCCATGATCAGGTGATACTGCCATAGAATATGTCTGGATCACTGATGGGACCGGCGTTCCTCGGCATAAGCCATAACAAGCCATAACTCCATTGTCTCACAATGGTAGGAACGTAGTTCATCTCATGAACCATTATACACCCAAACATCCTCTTTGGTAGCATCTTAAGTAGCGATGTATCCTGCCTTTATCGTCTAGTATGCCACGGTATCTAGCTTGGAACTCTTCCAACATACCGTCCCTTTACTGAGGGTAAAGACAATGCCTGTGACTGACATTCAGTCATCATTATCACCCTGGAACCCTTCCAGTGATTCTCCCCAGGATCGATTGATACCATCTCACTACAACTAGTGAGTATTCTAACAACCATGTGTTGACATCGTGGATAAGTTTTGCAATGATCATATGTATCTTTAAATAATGTAGGCCAGTAGAAACCACATTGCAAAACTTTCTCCGCCGTTTTACATGGACTAAAGTGACCGCTACATGCCTGATCATGACAAAAAGACAATACACTCTTGAATTCATCATTAGGGATACATCTGCGAATGATTTGGTCGGGTCAATACTTAAACAAATAAGGTTCATCCCAGTAAAAATGCTTTACTCAGGATAGAAATCGATGATTGTCTTGTTTAGACCATTCACTGGGAATAAGTCCCATTGCTAGATAATTCATAATATCCATGAACCAAGGTTCGCAGGATACAATCAAGAGTTGTTTGTCAGGGAAAGAGCCGTTTATTGGCAATGTCACTGTAGGTGAAGAAGAGATGCATGAAAGATGGTCGGCTACTACGTTTTCACATCCACTCTTATCTCCTATGACAAGATCAAATTCTTGTAATAACAGGATCCAACATATTAACCTGGCCTTAGCATCCTTCTTCGATAAAAGATGTTTAAGGACAGAGTGATCGGTGTAAACCCCTATCGGTGAGCCAATTAAGTAAGGCCTGAATTTTTCTAATGCAAATACAACTGCCAAGAGTTCTTTCTCGGTAATTGCATAATTAATTTGAGCATCATTCAAGGTCTTACTTGCATAATAATTGTTAGTTATGTATATGCCCTAGAGGCCATTATTGTACATATGATGTATATTATAGTGAATGCTTGGATATATATAAAAAGGACTTTCTTGCTCGATATGATAGTATGCTATCTGGTTACCCTTTGTCTTAACATGTTGACTTGTATTGGTTTACTTTCTTACTCTCACATGTTGATAAAGCCCTTAGGATATGTACTTGACTATTGAGACTATGATGAGATCATACTAGTGGGGCCAGGATAGTCAACGAGTACATCCTATAACTGTTCCTAGTCGAGTGTGTATCGAGACAGGGCATCGATACACCAGGGTAGACTAGCGTATACGCATCTTGATCCATATGATGGGCGATGGATGATCCCATATCCATCGATGTTTGACATCAAAGATGGTGTACGGGTGCTCAGTGGAGAATCGGTACACTGAACGGACTCGCCGAAAACTCCTAGATGGTATTATACCAATCGTCAGATAGCAGTTCTCCGGTGACACTGGTACAGGTTAGTCTGTAGACCCGAGATCATCATAGAGTCTTGTGTGATTCCCACTGTGCTTGATTTCCACCTTACCACGTCCAAGAGGGTGTGCAAAACGGTGGCTTTTGGGTACAGTCCCGAATTACATGGAGGCAATGAGCGATAGGAGGGGTTTCGTCTCTCTCGGTATAGGGAGTTGATGTTATGCTGTGTTCGATTGGCTATAACTGGAAGTCCCTGGCCAGGGCTGATATGGAGTGCTACTGGTAAGCGTTATCAGTAGTTTCTCGACCTGTTATGAGCCTCACATCGACACGACTTATCTGTTACTGGGGTCTGACGTTTACCATCCCTAAACTGGATATGCGACATATCGGACGAAAAGACCGGACTGTACGGTAGTGTTACTGATTGGATTCATAGGAGAATGTACAGGCTTGCTTGTTGATCTTCTGATCGCTTAATACCTGGGTGGATGTTACGTTTAGCTGGCCGCTTGCAGCTTGTGGATGTTTGATATGATCATCACCTACTGCCGGCGTATTGATGATTCTTTGGAGTCCTACACAGAGATTTCCTGGCTCAGGCAAAACGGAGCAGGAGCACATATGTGATATGTGCGGGACCGGGAATATTACGATATAAGATACCGTATTCTATTCTCACGATATATGATATCGGCCGGGTATATGTGATATAGCCGGGTCATCGGATCAAGTGTTGATTCAATGAATCGGTACATGTTATATTAGTCGGTTATATGCTATATAGCCGGATTGTCGGATCAAGTGTTGATTCGATAATTTAATGTATAATTATATATGTGATATATTACATTACGTTAACTAATATAAGCTCGCTTTATTGATTCATTTTCTCACCGGATAATACATTGATATATATGCGATATATGTTAATTATATTATTTTCTTTTGTTACAAAAATATATTATATATGTGATATATAATATTGTAACATGTTAGGGTTACAAATGCAACATGGTTGTTAAGTTTAAACCAAATTAGGGTTTGGATTAGGGTTAGCTTTTTCATGAAGCTTCATGAAGCTTTCACTTTTGTCATCAAGCTTGATATTTTGTGTAGATATTTGTTAACCCAACCGAAACCCATTACCTATGGTTTATTCTCTACAAGGGTTAAGCCTTTCATTCTTAACCTATGGTTGCAATTGTAACCACAATAATAATTCATTATTCATCATAAAAGCTTTCTTCTTCCTCCTTGAAAAAGCTTGCTAGCTTTTTGTGTGTGATGATTTAGTATGAGAAATTGAAAACAAAAGAGAGAACAATTCCTACTTCATCATTCTCATCTATTCTAGCCACTTAGATTAGGGTGTTCACTTCTCTAATTACTTCATTAGTGAAGTGTAAGCTTGGGTTAGAGATTCTTCAAGGCAGATCATCTTAGATCAAGAAGACTTCAAGTAAGATAATCATTCACCTCTTGGAGCCTCACAAGAGTCGGAGTTCATGATGATCATAGCGAAGGAACCTCAACACGGAGCTTATGAAGCGAAGGAACGGACTACAAAGTTTTTAATACTTATCTCTTTACTTCTTTGTATGTGATACAAACTGTGTTACCCTAGAAATTCTAGCATGATTCATGGTTTTCTTGCTTTGCACCTCTCTAAATTTTAAAGTGGCATGAGTGATGCTACCAAACCCTAGACTAGGTGCAAGGGAAGCCCAACAGTGGTATCAGAGCCAAACTAGAATTCTAGATACGGTGTTATGATAATTACGAAAACGAAGTCCACTCTGAAATACGATATTATGAACACCCCATTTTGCTCTCTGGAAATTTTTCAAAAAGTCCTTTAAAATTTTTTCAAACAAGTGCAGAATGCAGTATGGGACATTCTAAGAATGTGGGTGAAATACGGAGGGAGGGGCTCGGATTTTGGCCGAGCCCCTAGCCAGGAATTCCGGCCTGGCCGGCCCCCTTTCCTCCTCTGGCCTCCGTATTCCTCCTGTGCTCTGGTGTCTCCATTTTGGGTTTCTTAGTATTGTTTGCTTAGCCCAATTTTCATGTGATGATTTATTTGAACTGGGGCTAATTCATAGTGCTTCGTAGTCGTATAATTTAACACTGTATTGGTAACCTTGACTATTTTTAGCAGTTCGGTCGAACTTCGCACACCACATCTTGCACCTCGCTGTAATTTCCAAGTTTTGTAATTTTCCGAAGTTGATTATACTCGTAAAATCGTGCAAGTACCTCAATGGACCCCCTAGAAGACTATAATAACCTTAACTCGATTCTATGCCCATGGAACCGCGTTCGAACCTTCAGGTTTGCCGTAGTTCCGTGGTGTCATAGGTGAGGCGTTGGTTAACTCCTTCTACGGCTGGTCCATGGACACTGTAGCACGGTTTTTGAGTGTTTTAACTTTGCTCAAGTGTTGAGCTCACGGGGGTAATTTGTGAGTGTATGTTGATTCGATCGAAACGTTAAACATCGTCATGATATCTGTGATTGAGATACAATATGTGGAATTCATATAGCTAGTCATGAAATCCATAATATGTGGTATTTCGGGTTTACGATGTCTAAGGAGATTATGAATTCTAAATGTTGTAGTTTTTCAGTTTCTTTTCTGCGACCGTAAGTGTAGTATATTGGGTATTGCCGGTGTCATTGTTATACATCAACGACAATCGAGATACGCATACTTGCTTACGTTGATGATATGAGATATTATGCGTTGCTGTGATATGTTATATTGGATCGTCGTGTTCTGAATAGCCGGGGGTTTTATGTGAGATGAGGATTTTTATTTTCATTCATGTAAAATTCATTGTATGTAATATTCTTTTATTGGGGAACTTCCGGGTTGAGGATGATGTCACCATTGTATATTATTTACTTTTCCGCATTAGGATAGACCCGAGGAGGGGAGCATAAGTAACCGGGTTCTAGGGTCCAGTGGGAGGCCATCTCGAGGAGTCGAGACCGGATCTCTTCACCCTAGAATTGGCAGTGTTGCTTGCTGCTCTCGTAGGGGTCTAAGGATGTGGGTTTGGCTATTCATCGCGATCGTGGAATCCGTGTTTTATACAGGTTCAAAATAAAACACGGACGTCCTAGTATATCCAATATTTCATATGTTATCTTCTGCTGCAATGTTCTGTGATGAGATCATATTACTGCCCGAGACGAATGCTTATACTATATATTTATATATACTAATATATATATATATATATATATATATATATGATATATAAATATTACTGCTTTCGTTTCTTCTGTGATGCTTAGGAATCATAAATGATGGGATTTATAAATGAGATTAATAAAAGAAAAGAAATCTAAAAGATGTTGTAGAATCAAATTTTCAAAAAGGGTAGCTATAGTTTTTGCTTTGCATAGTGGTATATATGATATACCCTGCACCTTATTCGATGAGGAAAGAGCCGAGATCCCTTCACCGGGAGTGACTTCTTTAGCAAAACTGGCAGATGCTACAAACTCGTGGTTTAGTTTTTGATTGCTTCTATAGTTCTTGCTTTGCACTGCGGTATTTGTGAAATATCCTGCACCTTATTCGATAAGGAAAGAGCCGAGATCTCTTCACCGGGAGTGACCTCTTTAGCGAAACTAGAAAAGCCTAAAAAACACTCCTTTTCAAAATCACTTGTTTCTACAACGATATCAAGTTCATTACGTTCATGGTTTTCTGAAAAACCTGCGTAGCCCTCCGTCATTTCAGATAAGTACTATTTAATATTCGTGCTACGTTTGTTGACTATGTTAAGGCGTAGTTTGCGGTAGCTAATTAGTGCTTATCTGCTAAAACATGGGATGTGATTGGATTAGGGTAGTTGTACGACTTTGTTGACTATGTTAAGGGTCGTACAGGTGTGTTTAATTCAATCGGGAAATGGCGGGTTGAACTTGGCTAGCAATTATGATTTGTTGACTATGTTAAGGTCATAAGTTGCTAGGGGCAAAAGCATTACCAGGAATTTCAAGAGTTGAAATTTGCAATGAGATTGCATACCTTCTATGAGATAGATGGATCCTGATACCCACTGCGAGTAAGAGTTACTCCTGGGAGAGTTTTACAAATGACAACTAGCCAATCAAGTAGGTGTCTAGAAAGGTGTTAAACGGGGTTATGCCTCTGGGAAAATGATGTTTATTTTAATTAGGTCCGTGCGAGAGCACGGGTACCTCCCTCAAAGTACCAACACTGGCCTGGCTGAAAGATTGGCGAACTTGTAAAGTGTAATTAATCCCGGCTAGTCTTATCTTTTAGGGTTTGAAAGAAAATTTGATGAAAACAGTGGGAGCCATTCTGATTAGATAAGATAATAACCAATCTAATCTTGCAAGAGCATACGCTAAAGTGTTTTCTTCTCTCTCTCTCCAGGTAGCGACCATGTCAAGCCTTAATCAAGATAATAATATGGATGTATTGACTGAACCCACTTATTATACTGAGTAGGGGAACATTTGTCCCGCTCCAACTTATAATTGTTATATGTCCGAGCTGTAAATAGGAGAATATCTGGATTTTCACACCGCCAAAACGAAGAACAAGCATGCTGATGCATCTTCTTCGAGTGTGTTAGTTATTGAGAACTGTTTCTCAGTTCACTCTACGTCCTGGGTATTAGATACCGGATCGGGATCCTACATATGTAATATGTTACGTGGGCTACGTAAAGGTAGAGAACTGGGAATGGGTGATCATTTCGTAAGAGTAGGGAATGGTGCAGATGTTGCAGACAAGGCAGTTGGCGAATATCACTTTGTGTTACCAAATGGTAATACATTGGTTCTGAACGAATGCTATTGCATTTCGACCCTGATATGCAATCTTATATCAGTTTCTTTATTGAGCAAAGAAGAATATAATTTTGTAGTACATGATAATGTTATGAACATATTCCTGGACCAAAAGTTGATTGGATCAGGCTCGTTAAATAATGGCATATACATTCTCAACCAAACTACAGTACTTAATGTACAAAACATACACAAGAGGAAGAGTTCAGAAATGAACGAATCCTTCTTATGGCATTGTAGACTAGGTCATATCAATGCGACACGGCTAGCTAAGTTACATAATGATGGATATTTGAATCTGTTTGAATTTTCATCTTATGATACTTGCCAGTCATTTCTCAAAGGCAAGATGACCAAAACTCCGTTTAGTGGACACGGAGAAAGAGTTACAGAACTCTTGACACTGATACATAGTGATGTATGTGGTCCCATGTCTACACATGCCAGGAACGGTTCTTCCTACTTTATTACATTCACTGACGAACTCTCAAGATACGGATATGTGTTCCTATTGAAACACAAGTTTGAAGATTTTGAGAAATTCAGAGAATATAAGAACGAAGTAGAAAACCAAACGGGCAAAAGTATTAAGATCCTACGATCTGATCGAGGAGGAGAATACTTGAGCAATGAGTTCCTGAACTATCTAAAAGAGAATGGGATTCTCTCTCAGCTTACTCCTCCCTATACACCACAGCACAACGGTGTATCGGAGCGGAGGAATCGCACCCTATTAGATATGGTGCGCTCTGTGATGAGCACTGCTGAGTTACCTATTTCCTTTTGGGATTATGCGCTTGAGACAGCGGCATACCTATTGAATCAAGTTCCGTCTAAATCTGTACCTACTACACCATATGAGATACGGAGTGGGAAGAGACCGTATCTTAAACGAGTTAAGATATGGGGTTGTCCGGCCTATGTCAAAAGGAAAAATCCGGACAAACTCGAGGCATGATCAGTTCTTTACAAGTTTGTGGGATATCCTAAGAATTCCCAAGGATATTTTTTCTACCACGCTGAGGAACAAAAAGTGTTTATTTCTCAATTTGCCACCTTTTTAGAAAAGGAATTTCTTATGAAAGAGATTAGTGGCAAAGAGGTAGAGCTGGAAGAAGTTCCAGCACCACAAACTACAACTGAAGATTTAGTAGAACTAGATGATTCAGTAGTTCCCAACGAACTCCAGCCTCTCCGCCGATCTAGTAGGGTTTCTCATCCACCTGAGAGGTACTACGGTTTTCTCGTTGATGGTGGAAGCGAGGATTGCATCATGGAAGATGATGACCCGACTAGCTTCGAGCAAGCCATCACGAGTGGGGACTCTGTGAAGTGGTTGGATGAAATGCGATCAGAGATGGAATCCATGTACACCAACAAAGTATGGACTTTAGAAGTTGCTCCTAAAGGGGTAAAACCCATTAAGAGTAAATGGATCTTTAAGAAGAAATTTGGTGTAGATGGAAAAGTTGAGACTTTCAAAGCTAGACTTGTTGCAAAGGGTTTTCGTCAACGACCAGGTGTGGATTATGACGAAACCTTTTCTCCAGTGGCTATGCTTAAGTCCATTCGGATCCTACTTGCCATTGCTGCATACAACGACTACGAAATCTGGTAGATGGATGTTAAGACCGCCTTTCTAAATGGTGATTTAGAAGAGTGCGTGTACATAACTCAGCCAGAGGGATTCGTAGACAGTAGGAGTAGCAGAAAGGTGTGCAAGCTGCTTAAATCCATCTACTGGTTAAAGCAAGTATCGCGGAGTTGGAACATCTGTTTTGATGTTGTAGTCAAAGAGTTTGACTTCATCAAAAACGTAGATGAACCTTGTATTTACAAGAAGGTTGCAGAGAGTAAGGTTGTCTTCCTCGTATTGTACGTGGATGACATACTCTTGATAGGAAATGATATTCCTATGCTGCACTCGGTCAAGCTCTTCTTATCGCATAGATTCTCAATGAAAGATCTAGGTTATGCCTCCTGCATTTTGGGGATCAAGATCTATAGAGATAGATCTAAACGGATACTGGGATTGTCCCAATCCAGGTATATTGACATCATACTAAAGAGATTTAGAATGGAAGAATCCAAGCATGGGAACCAATCCACGATATCTGGACTCACTCTCTCCAAAGAGATGTCTTCCAAGACTGATTTGGAAAGAGCTCGCATGCAAGGGATACCCTATGCTTCGGCAGTAGGCTCTATCATGTATGTGATGCTATGTACCAGACCCGATGTAGCATACTCACTAAGTGTAGTGAGTCGGTATCAAGCAGATCCTGGAGAGAGTCACTGGACAGCTGTGAAAAACATTCTCAAGTACTTGAGAAGGACTAAGGAGATGTTCTTGGTGTATGGTAACGGTGAACTCCAGGTGGAGTCCTTTACCGATTCGAGCTTCCAGAGTGATAAGGATGAATCTAAGTCGCATTCGGGATTTGTCTTTACCCTCAATGGAGGGGTGGTGTGTTGGAAGAGTTCCAAACAGGAAACCGTTGCAGACTCGACGATGGAGGCTGAATACATCGCTGCCAACGATGCTGCCAAAGAGGCTGTCTGGATGAAGAAGTTCATCACTGAACTTGGAGTGGTTCCGTCCATTGAGCATCCAATACCTTTGTATTGTGATAACAATGGAGCTATGGCTTTGGCCAAGGAACCCAGGTCCCATCAGAAGTCCAGACATATTCTGAGGCGGTATCACCTGATCCAGGAGATAGTTGATCGCCTGGAGATCGAGGTCAGGAGAGTTGATACGAAGGACAACACTACGGATCCACTCACGAAGGCCATACCCCAGATACAATTTGAGAGACTATTCGGGATGTTGGGTATGAGATACTACAACAACTGGCCTTAGTGCAAGTGGGAGATTGTTAGTTATGTATATGCCCTAGAGGCCATTATTGTACATATGATGTATATTATAGTGGATGCTTGGATATATATAGAGAGGAATTTCTTGCTCGATATGATAGTATGCTATCTGGTTACCCTTTGTCTTAACATGTTGACTTATATTGGTTTACTGTCTTACTCTCATATGTTGATAAAGCCCTTAGGATATGTACTTGACTACTGGGACTATGATTAGATCATACTAGTGGGGCCAGGGTAGTCAACGTGTACATCCTATAACTATTCCTAGTCGAGGGTGTATCGAGACAGGGCATCGATACACCAGAGTAGACTAGTGTATACGCATCTTGACCCATATGATGGGCAATGGATGATCCCATATCCATTGGTGTTTGACATCAAAGATGGTGTACGGGTGCTCAGTGGAGACTGGGTACACCGAATAGACTCGCCGAGAACTCCTAGATGGTATTATACCAATCGTCAGATAGCAGTTCTCCGGTGACACTGGTACAGGTTAGTCTGTAGACCCGAGATCGTTATAGAGTCTTGTGTGATTCCCACTGTGCTTTGATTTCCACCATACCACGTCTAAGTGGGCGTGCAAAACAGTGTCTTTTGGGTACAGTCCCGAATCACATGGACACAATGAGTGAAAGGAGGGGTTTCGTCTCTCCCGGTATAGGGAGTTGATGTTGTGCTGTGTTCGATTGGCTATAACTGGAAGTCCCCGGTCAGGGCTGATATGGAGTGCTACTGGTAAGTGTTATCAGTAGTTTCTCGACCTATTATGAGCCTCAAATCGACACGACTTATCAGTTACTGGGGTCTGACGTTTACCACCCCTAGACTGGATATGCGACATATCAGACGAAGAGACCGGACTGTACGGTAGTGTTACTGATTGGATTCACAGGAGAATGTACATGCTTGCTTGTTGATCTTCTAATCACTCAATACCTGGGTGGATGTTACATTTAGCTGACCGCTTGCAGCTTGTGGGTGTTTGATATGATCATCACCTACTGCCGGCGTATTGACGATTCTTTAGAGTCCTACACAGAGGTTTCCTGGCTAATGCCAAACGGAGTAGGAGCACATATGGGATATGTGCGGGACCGAGAATATTACGATATAAGATACCTTATTCTATTCTCACGATATATGATATCGGCCGGGTATATGTGATATAGCCAGGTCATCGGATCAAGTGTTGATTCGATGAATCGGTACATGTTATATTAGTCGGTTATATGCTATATAGCCGGATTGTCGAATCAAGTGTTGATTCGATAATTTAATATATAATTATATATGTGATATATTACATTACGTTAAATAATATAAGCTCGCTTTATTGATTCATTTTCTCACCGGATAATACATTGATATATATGCGATATATGTTAATTGTATTATTTTCTTTTGTTACAAAAATATATTATATATGTGATATATAATATTGTAACATGTTAGGGTTACAAATGCAAGATGGTTGTTAAGTTTAAACCAAGTTAGGGTTTGGATTAGGGTTAGCTTTTGGGTTAGCTTTTTCATGAAGCTTCATGAAGCTTTCACTTTTGTCATCTAGCTTGATATTTTGTATAGATATTTGTTAACCCAACCCAAACCCTTTACCTGTGGTTTATTCTCTACAAGGGTTAAGCCTTTCATTCTTAACCTATGGTTGCAATTGTAACCACAACAATAATTCATTATTCATCACAAAAGCTTTCTTCTTCTTCTTTCTCCTTGAAAAAGCTTGCTTGCTTTTTGTGTGTGATGATTTATTGTGAGAAATTGAAAAAAAAGAGAGCATAATTCCTACTTCATCATCTTCATCTATTCTAGCCACTTAGATTAGGGTGTTCACTTCTCTATTACTTCATTAGTGAAGTGTAAGCTTGGATTAGAGATTCTTCAAGGCAGATCATCTTAGATCAAGAAGACATCAAGCAAGATACCTCATTCACCTCTTGGAGCCTCACGAGAGTCGGAGTTCATGATGATCGCAGCGAAGGGACCTCAACACAGAGCTTATGAAGCGAAGGAACGGACTACAAAGTTAGTAATCCTTATCTCTTTACTTCTTTGTATGTGATACAAACTTTGTTACCCTAGAAATTCTAGCATGATTCATGGTTTTCTTGCTTTGCACCTTTCTAAATTTTAAAGTGGCATGAGTGATGCTACCAAACCCTAGACTAGGTGCAAGGGAAGCCCAACAATAAATTGCATGTGGCATCTTATCAATGTGCTGTCCTAAGACTGCACCAATAGCAAAATCTGATGTATCACACATTGGCTCGAACGGGTGGTTCCAATCAGAAGATAATAGAACGTGGGCTATAGTGAGAGATCTTTTAAGCAATTCAAAAGCAGCCTCACAATCCGAATTGAAGTGAAATGTTGTATCTTTGGCCACGAGAAGATTTAAGGGTCTAGCAATTGTGCTAAAATCCTTAATGAATCTCCTATAAAATCCTGCATGACCAAGAAAGGATCGTATATCTTTGACGCATTTGGGAAGACAAAGGTTATGGATGACATCTATTTTAGCTCTGTCTACCTCAATGCCTTTTCGTGAAATGACATGTCCAAGCACGATACCTTCTTGGACCATAAAATGGCATTTTTTCCAATTCAAAGTTATGTTCTTATCCTTACAGCGGATAAGAACCACGTCAAGATGACGTAAACAATCCTCAAAGGAGTCCCCAAATATAGAGAAATCGTCCATAAATATCTCCAGAAAATTCTTGACCATGTCTGAGAATATCCTCATCATACACCGCTGAAATATAGCGAGAGCGTTGCATAACCCAAAGGGTATGCGTCTATAAGAAAAGGTACCGAAAGGACAAGTAAATATTGTTTTATCTTGATCCTTTTTGGCAATGGGGACCTGGTTATAGCCAGAGTATTCGTCCAAGAAAAAATAATATTCATGTCCAACTAATCGTTCCAACATCTGGTCAAAGAAAGGTAGAGGGAAGTGATCTTTCCTCGTTGCCGCATTGAGTTTCTTATAATCAATACATACACGCCATCCAGTTTGGGTGCGTGTTTGGATCAACTCATTAGCCTCATTAGTTATGACCGTGATTCCAGATTTTTTAGGGACTACATGAATAGGACTTACCAATTGACTATCAGAGATTGGGTAAATTATACCACTATCTTGGCACTTGACGATTTCTTTCTTTACCGCCTCCTTCATGACGAGATTTAACCGTCTGTGTGGGTCTCGGGTTGGTTTGGCTTCATCCATCAAATGTATATGATGTTTAATAATCAAGAGACTAATTCCTTTAATGTCTTCCATTGTCTAACCAAATACTTGCCGAATTGATGTCAAGACCATCAAAAGAGCGTTCTCTTGCTCTAAAGCTAGAGAAGCGGATATGATCATGGACAAAGACTCATTCTTACATAAATATGCATGTTTAAGATGAGAAGGTAGTAGTTTGAGATCTAATGTCGGTGAAGAGACGATAGAAGGTGGGGTAAGGGAATGCTACTCGGACTCCCTAAGAAGTTCATAACTTGCGTAGGATATTGACTCGGAAAGTGCTACTGACTTTTGCGATGAGTCAAAAGGTTCGAACTCGAGGGTGGACTCGTAAAAGGTGTCCTCACTATGATAATTTGCTAGATCAAACAATGATGTACTAGTGTCTTCGAGATCATTATAGCAAATTTCCTCAATCTTGCAGCTGTCGGATGCTATCTCGTTGACAGAACATATATCAATTAGATGAGCAGAAGGTTCAGATGGTTGACTTCCTAGTTTGTAAATGTTAAGCTCAATTGTCATTTTCTTGAATGATAAGTTCATAGAACCATTACGACAATTAATGACAGCATTGGAAGTGGCTGAGAAGGGTCGACTGAGAATAACCGGAATTTGGTTTCGTGAATTCGCTGCAGGCTGTGTATCCAGAACAATAAAATCCTGTTCAATCGAAAATATTGTGCATTTGATATGATATTTTCCTTAATATTTTTATATAATAAAAGGTATTTATTATAAATATGACACATATGAGTGTTTATCTCTAAAAATACTATTTTCATTTGTTTATATATTATAATTAACATTATGAAGGAAAATGTACGCATATAATATCTATATAATATTTAGTCCATTTAAATATGCTTACCTTATCAAATATCCTTAACCAATTTTCTTAAACTATAATATCATATCAAATGGTTAGGATAATAACTCAATAAAAAACAAATTCTACTCACATTATTCATTGAGATATTGTGCAGAAATTATATCAGGACTGAAATCAAGGAAATCCGAGTTGGCCAGATCAAATCTGTCGAAATATTCAAGTAAATTGAAGCAACCAATTCTGGCAGAGACTTAGAGAAGATTCTCAAAGTCCAGATATTCAAAATATCGCCACGTGTTAGAGAGATGAAGCCCCAGAAAAATGACTCCCTAATTCCCCTGAAGAGCGGCTAAACCGCGGCAAAAACCCACCTGACGCGGCGAATCCGCGGCCGTATAGGGGAGTTGAGATACGGGATTTTCTAGGTAGTATCCTAACAGCTAAGTACCCTATTAGGAAACTAGGGATTCTGGCTTAGAGACTATTTAAAGGAACGAGAGCCCCTCTTGGAAAAGATCATCAAACCGACGAGATTACGAAGTCCAAGACGGCTTAAGAATCCAGGTTGATCATCAGCTGCTCATCTACCTCCTTAAGAAGAGATCGAGAAGCAAACTAGGGTTTTGTAATCGCTTTCTAAAGGAACAAAGTGTAATTGATCACGTTGATTAATAAAGGTAGTTTTTTTTATTCTTATTGCATTTTATTTTCTTTATTTACATCATGATCTCTATCCGTTCTTGTATCTCCATCATGCGCGAGTAATTCTCCGCTTGTTAGGCTTCGTAGGATTATGGTAGATTAATGGATGAGAAAATCCTTTAACTCTTTTTACGTCCTATAAAATTTATAAACTTTATCAAAAGAATAGTTAACATCCTAATTGGGCGTGCTATCAATTCATTGATAGTCACGACCACGATTAGAGATTAGATTAACAATTGTTTTGGTAAAGGCTAGACATCAACGGAGATCCTTGTTAAGATAGGGGTTAAGAGTGGGAACCCTATTCCTTCTAGAAACCCTAATCTACATGCATCACTGTCGATCTAGTTTTAAATTTATTAAAAGATAAAATGAGTAATCTTTAATTAATCATCCATGACTACTAAATCCTAACGAACCCTACAAGCCCTCTTCTTTTAAAATCTACATCCGTAGTTAATCTAGATCTATATCCTATATCCGTGATTGACATAGATCTAGAAACCATTCTCCACTATTCATTATTCTTCTATTCTTTCTCTTTCTCAACACGTCTAAAATAAGATTGAAAGATTCAACGTTTCCCTGCGGACGACCCGTACTCATCTCGGTCTAGCTACACACGACACCGTTATTGATTGCGGTTACTACACACTTCTTTAAATACAGATCAATCAAATGGTGCGGTTGCCGGGGATACGTGCGTAATTTTTTATTCTTACTATTCGTGTTGAATTCTTATTCGATCCATATCATAAATAAACAAAACAGCAAATTATGTATTTAACGATTATTGTGTGAATTTTGCAAGGGGATCTGGAATCACAGATTTGAGGAAACAGAGATTCAGAGACATTCATTAAGGTTCAGAGGACCAAGGGAGACGAAGCAGCAAAAATATTTACAAGATATCCTAATTCGGCGGTGAAACCGCGGCAAAAAGAGCTATTAGGCGGCTGAACCGGGGCGGAATTAGGGATTTAGGCTTCTAAATTTCTCTGGTATATTTCTCAACTCCTTCTTTCTTCTTTGAAATCCAATAAAATATCTTTTCTGCAGGATTCTTTACAAAATATCGCCACTCAAAAATCTTTTTCCGAGTTTTGTTTTGCGAGTTTTTTTTTTGCATATTTTAATATGGACATTAAGGGGCAAAGACCAAATTCAGATAAGATGGGGATTTCATCACCCTTCTCAGGCCCACAAATCACAAAACGAGCATCCGCATCAACCCTACACTAATTAAAAACTATCTAGACAAGATTCTAAGGACCGTCGCGCTCAAATAGGACAGAGGAAGGTCGTGGGTAATTTATCACTTATCCACATTACTTTTGTGGTGGCTAAGCAAGTGTGTCTAAGGCAAATGGTTATTTAATTAGACCCGCTATTTTCGGTGATTCGTATATCGGATACCTCCCACTTACCTGGCCACAAGAGTGGTAAAGAGATGGTAGAGGATTGATCCTGTTGCTTGTCCTTTGGATGTTTAAGAGCGGTCTAGTGACTTGACCTAGGTAACCTTAGTTCTAGGGTTGTTTGTGCATTTTTGTGTGATTTGTGTCAAATCCCACTTTTTCAAAAACAAACCAATTTTTAAATCACACATGCTTCCACTTGCGATAAACCCGCTTAGTGCATGCTTGGCTGGACATGAGATTCTAGTGTCCGTCTTATCCGCGTTTCGGCTATCGACTCCGAAATTGGTACTTCTTCATTTTCTTTTTCCTTCCTTCCACCACATCGATCGAGATGGACGGTTCTCCATCAGATTTTACCGCCACCATCCTGCCACCACCCGTTTGTGTGCAGAATCCACCGCACATTTCTCTCCAAGAGAGATGGTATCCTATACGCAGTCCCCTTCCTACCTGTTTATCTATTCCACCAGCCAATGGGGATAATTTTGAAATTAAACCCTACTTCATCAACCTGTTGCCCAAATTTCACTGGCTTGAGTCTGAAGACGCATATGTTTTCATCACTAAATTCGAAAACGTATCCGCAATGATGGGTACATCGCAACTTTCAGTGGATGCTATGCGTTTGCATCTTCTCCCTTTCACTTTGTGCGATTTAGCCGAAAAATGGGTTTATAACACAGCCGCACACTCCATTACCAATTGGGATGAATTCGTGCTAGCATTCCTTAAGAAATTTTACCCCAATCATATGACCGCCCGTGTTCGGAGCGAGATCAACCAGTTTACCCAGCTTCCCAATGAACCATTTTGGAAATGCTTTGAACGGTTCATGGATCTGCTTGTCCAATGTCCTCATCACGGAATAAATAGATGGGATTTGTGCCGAATTATATATGAAGGCAATAATCTAGTGACAAAGCAGATGCTTGAAACCATGTGTCAATGCAATTTCATGTCCAAAGACGATGGTGAAGCCTGGAATTATCTGGAAGATCTCACTGAAAACACTTTGTAGTGGGAAAGCGTCAGGGGAGGCATCCATCAGCTTGATATTTCCATCGCAGTAAAGGCCGAAATGGCAGCGATGCAGAAGAAACTTGAAGGTATGGGAAACAAATTTTCATTAGTCTCCCTAAACCAGGTAACGCTCCCTAAAACCGTGTGTGGTTGCTATTCTGATCCATCTCATTTGACGGAAGAATATCCTTTAAATTCTTCATTTCAAGGTCACGAGCAAACCAATGCTACTTTTCAACAACGACCTAGAAACGATCTTTATTCTTTCTCATACAATCAAGGATGGAGGAATCATCCGAATTTTTCTTGGAGCCAAAACCAAACTCAAAATCAAAACCAGTTCCAAAGCAATTATCAAAGACCTCCTTCACAGCAACAACAACCACCACCATAGAACCAGCACCCCTTTCAATCGTAACCTTTTCAGAATCCAACCAATAATTCTTTCCAAACGGCCGGTACCGAAAACTCATCTGCGCTTGAACGGAGTGTGGATATGTTTATTAAACATTCTATGCAGTCGACGGACGAAATAAAGTCTTCTATCCGAACTTTAACACTGACCACCAACTCCCATGGTGAGAGTATTAAATCGATTGAATCACAACTTGCATAAATTAATGTCGCGATGAATGCGAGAGAAAAAGGGAAACTCCCATCTTAACCCCTACCGAATCCTGTCCACTCACAAAATCATAATATGAGTGCCATCACCATGTTGAGATCGGGAAGAGTGCTAGATAACCAAGTGGGTGAATATGTTGATGAACATTTTGAGGATAATAATGATACCCCGGCTTCTACTTCTTCTACTAATTCGTCTTGTCTTCCACCTACTTCCGAACCTATTCTCCATTTCCCACTAGGTTCGAACCTTCGCCCACTTCCTCGAATCTACCTAAAATGACCCTCACTCCAATTCTGGGATCAATTCTTTCTCCACAAACTTCTCCACAAATGTTGGACCCAAAACTTATTGATAAATCTCCAATTCCAAACAGGTTGAGGGCCAACAAAGCTAGCGCACAAATGGAGAAAGTTGTAGAAATATTTAAGGAAGTTAACATAAATATCCCTCTCCTAGATATTATTAAACAAGTTCCGTCTTATGCGAAAATTCTTAAGGACTTGTGCACTAGGAAGAGAAAAACTCAAGTGCCGAAAAGGTATTCATAACAAGTAACGTGAGCATAGCTTTTACCCAACAATTGCCTAAAAAACGTAAGGACACCGGTTGTCCTACAATATCTATAACTATTGGGGGAAAAAGCATTAATCGTGCTCTACTTGACCTCGGCGCTAGTGTTAACTTGCTTCCATATTCCGTCTATGAGCTGCTAGGTATAGGAGAGTTGAAACCTGCCCACTGTACTCTCTAGATGGCAGATCGATCTATCGCCCAACCTAGAGGTGAGCTTGAGGATGTGTTAATCAAAGTCGGGGAATTCATATTACCTGTGGACTTTATTGTTTTAGATACACATCCTGTAGCGAACCTACGCAACCAAATCTCGGTGATACTCGGTCGACCTTTCCTAGCAACTTCCAATGCTGTCATTAATTGTCGTAACGGTTCTATGAACTTATCGTTTGGGAAGATGACAATTGAGCTTAATATTTAAAAGCTAGGATGTCAACCATCTGAACCTTCTGCTCATTTAATCGATGTCTATTCCATCAACGAGATAGCTTCCGACAGCTGCATAGCGGAAGTACTTTGCTATGAAGATCTCGACAACACTAGTGCGACATTGTTTGATCTAGAAAATTATTATAATGAGGATATATTCGATGAGCCCATCCCCGAGTTTGAATCCATTTACTCGTCGTAAAAGTCAGTAGAATTTTCCGAGTCAATATCCTACGCAAGTTATGAACCTCTTAGGAAGTCCGAATATCATTCCCTTACCCCTCCTTCTATCATCTCTCCGTCGACTCTAGATCTCAAACCCCTACCTTCTCATCTTAAATATGCATATTTAGCTGAGAATGAGTCTTTACCCGTGATAATATCCGCTTCTCTAGCTTTAGAGCAAGAGAACGCTCTTTTGACGGTATTGAGATCAAATCAGCTAGCGTTTGGTTGGACAATGGCTGAAAGGGATTAGTCTCTTAATTGTTGAACATCATATACATTTGATGGATGAAGCCAAACCAACCCGAGACCCACAAAGACGGTTAAACCCCGTCATGAAGGAGGCGGTAAAGAAAGAAATCGTCAAGTGTTTAGATAGTGGTATAATTTTCCCAATATCTGATAGCCAATGGGTAAGTCCTATTCATATAGTTCCTAAAAAGTCTAGCATCACGGTCATAACCAATGAGGCTAATGAGTTAATCCAAACACGCACCCAAATAGGGTGGCGCGTATGTATTGATTATAGGAAACTCAATGCCGCAACGAGGAAAGATCACTTCCCTCTACTTTTTATTGACCAGATGTTAGAACGATTAGCTGGACATGAATACTATTGTTTCTTGGACGGATACTCTGGCTATAACCAGGTCCCAATCGTTGAAAAGGGTCAAGATAAAACAATTTTTACTTGTCCTTTCGGTACTTTTGCTTATAGACGCATGCCCTTTAGGTTATGCAACGCTCCCGCTACATTTCAGCGGTGTATGAGGGGGATATTCTCAGACATAGTTGAGAATTTTCTGGAGATATTTATGGACGATTTCTCTATATTTGGGGACTCCTTTGAGGAATGCCTACGTCATCTTGACACGGTTCTTACCCGCTGTCAGGATAAGAACTTAATTTTGAATTGGAAAAAATGTCATTTCATGGTCCAAGAAGGTATTATGCTTGAATATATCATTTCACAAAAAAACATTGAGGTAGATAGAGCTAAAATAGATGTCATCCATAACCTTCCTCATCCCAAATGCGTCAATGATATACGATCCTTCCTTGGTCATGTATGATTTTATAGGAGATTCATTAAGAACTTTAGCAAAATTGCTTGACCCTTAACTCTTCTCTTGGCCAAGCATACAACATTTCACTTCGATTCGGACTGCGAGGCTGCTTTTGAATCACTTAAAAGCTCCCTCACTACAGCCTCTGTCCTGTCATCTCCTGATTGGAACCACCCGTTCGAGCTTATGTATGATGTATCGGATTTTGCTATTGGTGCAGTCTTAGGGCATCACATAGATAAGATGCCACATGTAATTTATTATGCAAGTAAGACTTTGAATGATGCTCAAATTATTTATACAACGACCGAGAAAGAACTATTGGTAGTTGTATTTGCATTAAAAAAATTCAGGCCTTACTTGATTGGCTTACCGATAGTGGTTTACACCGATCACTCAACCATAAAATATCTTTTATCGAAGAAGGATGCTAAGGCCAGGTTATTACGTTGGATCCTATTGTTACAAGAATTTGATCTTGTCATACGAGACAAGAGTGGATGTGAAAACGTAATAGCCGACCATCTTTCACGCATCTCTTCTTCACCTACAGTGACCTTGCCAATAAATGATTCCTTTCCTGACGAATAGCTCTTGATTGTATCCTGTGAACCCTGGTTCGTGGATATTGTGAATTATCTAGCGACGAGACTTATTCCTAGCGATTGGTCAAAACAAGATAAACTTCAATTTCTATCCCAAGTAAAATACTTTTACTGGGATGGGCCTTATTTGTTTAAGTATTGTTCCGATCAAATCATTCGCAGATGCGTCCCTAATGAAGAATTCAAGAGTTTATTTTCTTTTTGTCATGATCAAGCATGTGGCGGTCACTTTGGTCCACGTAAAACGGCGGAGAAAAGTTTTGCAATGTGGTTTTTATTGGCCAACTTTATTTAAAGATACATATGATCATTGCAAAATTTGTCCGCGGTATCAACACTTGGGTCGGATTTCATATAGAAATGAGATACCGCTCCAACCTATCTTGGTTGTGGCTTCGATGTTTGAGGTATTGATTTTATGGGACCTTTTCCTAACTCTTTTGAGAATTTATATATCTTGTTAGCGGTTGATTATGTCTCAAAATGGGTGGAAGGAATACCGTGTCGCACTAATGACAACAAGGTTGCTATTAAGTACCTTAAAGAAAATATCTTTTCGCGATTCGGGCACCCTCGCGCTATAATTAGCGACAACGAGACGCATTTCTATAATCGATCTTTTGAGGCTTTGGTGTGGAAATATTCAATCAACCACAAACTTTCTATGCCCTATCATCCCCAAACGAGCTAACAAGCTGAGATTTCTAATAAGCAGATCAAACAAATTTTGGAGAAGACGGTTTCTGAAAACCGTAAAGAGTGGTCAACCAAATTAACGGATGCTCTTTGGGCATTTCGCACCGCTTATAAGATTGATCTTGGTATGTCTCCTTACCGACTTGTGTTTGGGAAGGAAACCTTCCCGTCGAGATCAAACATAAAGCAATGTGGGCTATTAAAGAGCTTAACTTCGATTTTGATCAAGCCTACAGCTATCGGAAGCTGTAATTAAATGAGCTAAGCGAACTCCGCGATGAAGCTTACGATAATGCGGTTATAGTAAAGAACCGGACTAAAGTGTTCCATGATAAAAACCTTTATACAAAAACCTTCACACCAGGACAACAAGTCCTTCATTACGATTCCCGTCTCCATCTTCATCCGGGTAAGATTAAATCTCGTTGGAAAGGACCTTTTATGGTGCGGTATGTATACCCACACGGGATAGTAGAAGTTGAAAATATTAAAAACGGTTCACCTAGTGCCTTAGACCAACTGGTTTGGGAGCCACTGCTAAGCCTTAGGTGTTGCGAAACGAGGAATTATGCCTAAATACAAAAACACATTTTGTAATCGGTCGGTTAGTACCTCAAGAAGTATTAACGGTCGCATGTAAAATGTGTGAGCAATTTTCTCGAAAATATTCACCAACTATAAAGTACTTTGGAAGATGGACAAGAGTATGATAGCTTGAATTGAATTCTCTAAGTGTAGGGATGTATTTTACACACACGTAGGGGTATATGATCAATATTTGGAAGAAAGATAGTGAGGAAGACTGAAGGCAATGTTTTATTGAGGGATAATGTGATTTCTAATATTTTTTCATGACTATTAAGATAGGGCTCATAACAACCGAAAAACTGGTATAGTTGGAAACTCTTACTTTCAAGTTCTTTATTTTATAGTTCTTACCTTTATATGTAACTTTCACCAATTTTCTTTTATTATAAGGATTTTGTGGATGCAATTCGCTGAAAACCCTTAGGAGACAACACTCCTCCTACTAGGGACACCTAAAGGTTTAACGGCTTGTTGCACATGCTCAGTGCAATCGAGTTGCATATGAAAGTGTGCTACTTAGGTTTTTCTTTTTCTCCTTCTCATGAATAACTAGTTTGCTCGGGATGATCAAATTTAAGTTTGGGGGTATTTGTTCAGTCGAAAATATTATGCATTTGATATGACATTTTCCTTAATATTTTTATATAATAAAAGGTGTTTATTATAAATATAACACATATGAGGGTTTATCTGTAAAAATACTATTTTCATGTATTTATATATTATAATTAACATTATGGAGGAAAATGTAAGTGTATAATATCTATATAATATTTAGTCCATTTAAATATGCTTACCTTATCAAATATCCTTAACCAATTTTCTTAAACTATAATATCATATCAAATGGTTAGAATAATATCTCAATAAAAAGCAAGTTCTACTCACATTATTCTTTGAGATATTGTGCAGAAATTATATCAGGACAGAAATCAAGGAAATCCGAGTTAGCGAGATCAAATCTGCTGAAATATTCAAGTAAATCGAAGGAACCAATTCTGGCAGAGACTTAAAGAAGATTTTCAAAGTCCAGATATTCAGAAGATCGCCGCGTGTTAGAGAGATGAAGCCCCAGAAAAATGACTCCCTAATTCCCTGAAGCGCGGCTAAACCGCGGCAAAAATCTACCTAACGCGTCGGATCCATGGCCGTATAGGGGAGTTGAGATACGGGATTTTCTAGGTAGGATCCTAATAGCTAGTTACCCTATTAGGAAACTAGGGATTCTGGTTTTGAGACTATTTAAAGGACCGAGAGCCCCTCTTGGAAAAGATCATCAAACCGACGAGATCACGAAGTCCAAGACGGCTCAAGAATCCAGGTTGATCATCAGTTGCTTATTTGCCTCCTTAAGAAGAGATCGAGAAGCAAACCAGGATTTTGTAATCACTTTCTAAAGGAACAAAGTGTAATTGATCAAGTTGATTAATAAAGATAGTTGTTTTATTCTTATTGCATTTTATTTTCTTTATTTACACCATAATCTCTATCCGTTCTTGTATCTCCATCATGCGCGGGTAATTCTCCGCTTGTTAGGGTTCGTAGGATTAGGGTATATCAATGGATGAGAAAATCCTTTAACTCTTTTTGCGTTCTATAAAGTTTATAAACTTTATCAAAAGAATAGTTAATATCCTAATCGGGCGCGCAATCAATTCATTGATAGTCACGACCACGATTAGAGATTAGATTAACAATTGTTTTGGTAAAGACTAGACACGGAGATCCATGTCAAGATAGGGGTTAAGAGTGGGAACCCTATTCCCTCCAGAAACCCTAATCTACATGCATCACCGTCGATCTAATTTTAAATCTATTAAAAGATAAAAGGAGTAATCTTTAATTAATCATCCATGACTACTAAATCCTAACGAACCCTACAAGCCCTCTTCTTATAAAATCTACATCCGTAGTTAATCTAGATCTATATTCTATATCCGTGATTGACGTAGATCTAGAAACCATTCTCCACTATTCATTATTCTTCTATTCTTCCTCTTTTTCAACACGTCTAAAGTAAGATTGAAAGATTCAACGTTTCCCTGAGGACGACCCGTACTCATCTCGGTCTAGCTACACGCGACACCGTTATTGATTGCACACACTTTTTTAAATACAGATCAATCAAGTCCATAGGAAATATAAATTCTCCGACTTTTATCAACACATTCTCTAGCTCACCCCTAGATTAGGTGATAGATCGATCTGCCATCTGGAGAATGCAGTGGGCAGGTTTCAACTCTCCTATACCTAACTGCTCATAGACAGAGTAAGGAAGCAAGTTAACACTAGCGCCAAGGTCGAGTAGAGCACGATCGATATTTTTACCCCAATAGAAATATAGATTGTATGACAGCTAGGGTCCTTACGTTTCTTAGATAATTACTGGGTAAAAGTTATGCTCACATTACTTGTCATGAATAAATTTTTCGGCACTTGAGTTTTTCTCTTCCTAGTGTAAAAGTCCTTAAGTATTTTCGCATAAGCCGGAACTTGTTGTATAGCATCTAGGAGAGGGATATTTATGTTAACCTATTTAAACATTTGCATAATCTTCTCCATTTGTAGACTTGGTTTGTTTCCCCTTAACCTATTTGGATAAGGAGCTTTATCAATAAGAGTTGGGTTCAATATTGAAGAAGAGGGTAGTACAGATCCCAGAATTGGAGTTTGGATCATGTTAGGTCGACTCAAAGAGGTGGGTGGAGGGCTCGAGCCTAGGGGAAAATGTAGAATAGGCTCGGAAGAAGATGGTAGATTAGACGAAATAGGGTTAGAAGTAGAAGCCGGTGTATCATTGATTGATTCCTCATTATCAACTTGTTCACTGACTTGGTTGTTCAGCTCTCTTCCCGATCTCAACGTGGTAATGGCATTCACATTATGATGCTACGAGTGGCCAGGATTCGGTAGGGGTTGATATGGAAGTTTCCCTTTCTCTCTAACACTCATCACGGCATTTAATTGTGCAATTTGTGCTTCTATCGATTTTGTACTCTCACCGAGGGAAGTGGAGTCCTTCGTTAATGTCTCGATAGAAGACTTTATATCAGCCGACGTTTGCATGGAATGTTTTATAAACATATCTAAGGTTCGTTCGAGTGCAGAGGAGTTTTCGGTACCGGCTGTTTGGAAGGAATTATTATAAGGTGCAAAATTGTTGGCCGGAGTTTTAAATGTTTGTGGTTGAAAAGGGTGCTGACTCTGTGGTGGTTGCTGTTGCTGTGGAGGAACCCTTTGATAGTTATTTTGGTCTGGAACCGTATTTTGAGTTTGAGTTTGGTGTTGGTTCCATGCAAAATTAGGGTGATTCCTCCAAGCCTGATTAATGTGGAAGAATAAGGATCGTTTCTAGGTCGCTGCTGAAAAGCAGTATTAGTGTGATCTTGACCTTGAA
This sequence comes from Agapanthus africanus, assembly GCA_030015575.1. Taxonomy (NCBI): domain Eukaryota; kingdom Viridiplantae; phylum Streptophyta; class Magnoliopsida; order Asparagales; family Amaryllidaceae; genus Agapanthus; species Agapanthus africanus. The sequence goes on from CM057346.1 coordinate 540,871,312, forward strand.
ACGGAGAATTCAAAGGACATTCTTCCGTCATATGTGATGGATCGGAAAAGCATACACTAGGGAGCGTCACCTGGTTTAGTGAGGCTAATAAAAATTTATTTTTCATAGCTTCGAGTTTCTTTTGCATCGATGCTATTTCGGCTTTTACTGCGATGGAAACATCAAGTTGATGGATACCCCCCTTAGATGATAGTGTTCTAACGCTTTCCCACTGCAAAGTGTGTTCGGCAAGATCTTCCAGAAATTTACAGGCTTCACCATTGTCTTTAGACATGAAATTGCATTGACACATGGTTTCAAGCATCTGCTTTGTCGCTGGAGTAATGCCCTCATATATAATCCGGCACAGATCCCATCTATGGATTCCATGATGAGGACATTGAACAAGCATATCCTTAAACCATTCAAAGCATTTCCAAAATGGTTCATTGGGAAGATAGGTAAACTGGTTGATTTCGCTCCGAACACGGGCGGTCTTATGATTGGGATAAAATTTCTTAAGGAATACTATAACGAATTCATCCCAATTGGAAATAGAGTGTGCAGTTGTGTTATAAATCCATTTTTCGGCTAAATCGCACAAAGTAAACGAGAGAAGACGTAAACGCATAGCATCCACAGAATGTTGTGAAGTCCCCATCATAGCACATACGTTTTCGAATTTAGAGATAAAAACGTATGCATCTTCAGACTCAAGCCTGTGAAATTTAGGCAAAAAATTGATAAAGTGGGGTTTGATTTCAAAATTATTCCCATTGGCTGGTGGGATAGATAGACAAGTAGAGAGGGGACCACGTATAGGGTATCATCTCTCTTGGAGAGAGATGCGCGGTGGATTCTGCGCACCTGCGGGTGGTGGCAGAGTGGTGTATTTAAAATTTGATGGAGAACCATCCATCTCGATCGATATTGTGGGTAAGGAGAAAAAAGAAGACGAAGAATTACCGACTTCGAAGTCGACAGAAGAAACGCGGACAAGACGGGCACTAGAATCCCGTGTCCAGTCGAGCATGCACTAAGCGGGTTTAGCGTAAGTGGCAGCGTTTGTGAGAATTACGTAAAAAGAAAGGTTTGTTTTGCAAAAGTCGGATTTAGACAAATCACAAAAATACAAAATCAACCCTAGATCTAAGGTTACCTATGTCAAGTTACTAGACTGATCCTAGACTTTCAGAGGACAAATCACAGGATCAATTCTCTACTACCTCTTTATCCCTCTTGTGTCCAGGTAAGTGCCAGGTAAGTGGGAGGTATCCGCTATACGAATCACCGTAAATAGCGGGCCTAATTAAGTAATCACTTGCCTTAGACACACTTGCCTAGATATCACAAAAGAAATGCGGATAAGCAATAGATTACCCATGATTTTCCTCTATCCTAATTAAACGCGATGGTCCTTAGAGTCTTGGTCTAGATATTTTTTTAATTAATGAAGGGTGATGCAGATACTTGTTTTGTGATTTGTGGGGCCTAGGAAGGGTAATGAAATCTCCACCTAATCTGAATTTGGTCTTTTCCCCTTAATTTTCTGTATTACAATATGCAAAAGCAACCCAAAAACAAAACACACAAAAGAAATTTTTTAGGCGGCGAATTTTTGCAAAGAATTCTGCAGAAAAAAATGTTATTGGACTTTTCAGAGGAGAGAGAAGAAGATAGAAAAAATACCAGAGAAAACTGAAGCCTTAAATCACCAACAACGCCACGGTTTCGCCGCGAGAATGAGCTTCTTGCCGCGGTTCCGCCGCCAAGTTGAGAGTTCTTGAAACTCTTTTTGCTACAGTTTCTTCCCTTGCTCTTTTGTTCTTGATGAATGCTTCTGAATTTTTATCTCCCTGCTACAGTGATTCCAGATCCCCTTGGAAAAAATTCACACACTAATCGTTAAGAACAAGATGCGTTCTTGATTTATATTTTGATGGAATAATAATATTTCAACCCAAATAGCTAGAAAGAAAAAATTACGCAAGATCCTCGGCAACGGCGCCATTTGATTGGTATGTGTTGTGTATTTTTGGAGAATGAAGAAAGAAGTATTAGTAAAGTAACAGCAATTAGCGGCGTCGCATGTAGTTAGCTGTGGTGAATACGGATCGTCCTCTGGGATTCGTGGAATTTTATAATTCTTGCTTTAGATGGGTCGAAATAAATAGAAAAGAGAAAATCAAGAAGATAGTTTCAAGATCTAATTGAAGAAAATCAAGAAAATGGTTTCAAGATTTAATTGAATTATCAAGAAAATTGTTTCAAGATCTAATTGAATTATCAAGAAAATTGTATCAAGATCTAATTGAATTATCAAGAAAATTTATATGAAGAAGGCTTGTAGGATTCTTTAGGATTTAGTAGCCATGGATGACTAATAAAGATCACTCCTCTTATCTATTGATAGATTTAAAACTAGATTGATGGCAATGAATGAGGATTAAGGTTCTTTGAAAGAAACTAGGGTTTCTCCTCTATTGACCCTTGTCCTTTCGTTGATCTCTATTCATGTCTAGCCCTTAACAAAAGGTTCGTCAATCTTATCTCAAATCGTGGTCGAGATTATCAAGAAATTGATGTCAAGCCGGATAAGGATGTTGACGATTCTTTTGCTAAAGTTTATAAACTTCATAAGACTTAAAAGAAGTATGGTATTTTCTCATCCATTGATCTACCATAATCCTACAAATCCTATCAAGCGGAGAATTACTCGCACATCATGAAAATAAAAGAAAGAATAGAGAAAGAATTCATAATGCGGAAATTAAAAGAAATCGAAATGACAAAACTAATGCTCTACCTTTATTACTCAACTTCACAATATAATTCTTCGAGTTTAGTTTACAAGAGGAAAAAGAATTTGCTCTCGATCTATGCTTCGAAGATGTAGATGTTCCGTCGATTACGTCGCTTGATCACCTCGAATCTTGGACCTGTCTTGGATCGCTTGTTCATTGACGTTGATTGGTTTTGTGTAAAGGAGACTTGATTGATTGATCGCTTGATGGATTTCTCGATGATTTCTTGATCTTGGATCATAAGATCGTTGATTCTTGATCTTAGATCCTTTTTGAGATTGGTTTTTGATCTTTGGAATTAATTTTTTTAGATCTTTAGATGTTTTTGAGATGTAGCCCTCAGTTTTTTTTATAGCCTCGAAACCAGTAACCGAAGCCCCCAACAAACTAAGTTTGTTGCATCGAAGATTCCAGAGAATTCCTGAACCCCGACTCCTTGAATCGGCCGCTGATCCGCGGGGACTTGGCCTAACTCGGCCGCGGTTCCGCGGCTTAATGGTGAGTTACTGGCTTCAAACTTCTGGAGTCTTCTTCTGTTGGTATTTGGGTATTTATTTGATGTCTGGATCCTTCTTATCTCTTCTGAGTATCTGCCAGTATTTGATTCTTCGATTTTCTTTACTTTATCGGCAGATTCTTGATTCCTGATATCTGACGTGAGCTAATCTTGCATAATATCTCAATGATCAATGTTAGTTATATTTGAGATATAGTTTGATATGAGATGCGTATCAAAATATTAAGCACATTTTCCTTCATAATGTTGATTATAATATATAAACACATGGTAAATGGTATTTTGCAGATAAACTTCTAATATGTGTTATATTTATAACAAACACATTTAGATGATTAAGAAAACTAAGGAAATTGTCATGTTAAAAGTGCGATATTTTCGACTGAATACTAGACTTGCTGCAAAAGATTTTTGTCAAAGACTAAGAGTGGACTATGACGAAACCTTTTCTTCAGTGGCTATGTTGAAATCCATTTGGATCCTACTTTCCATTGCTGCCTACCATGACTATGATATCTGGCAGATGGACGTTAAAACGGTTTTTCTAAATGAAAGTTTAGAAGAGTGCGTTTATATGGACCATCCGAAGGGATTCATAGACAGCAGGCGTCACGGAGCTGGAACATTTGTTTTGATAAGACAGTCAAGGAATTTCACTTCATCAAAAACGAAGATGAGCCATGTATCTATAAGAAGATTATAGGAATAATTGTCGTATTCCTCGTCTTGTACGTCGATGACATTCCCTTGATAGGAAATGACATTCCTATGCTGCAGTCGGTCAAGCTGTTCTTGTCATAAAATTTTTCCATGAAGGACATGGGTGATGCCTCATACATTCTAGGATAAAGATCTACAGAGATAAATCTAAGAGATTGTTGGGACTTTCCTAGTCCAGGTATATAGAGACCATACTGAAGAGATTCAGTATGGAAGATTCTAAGCGTAGTAATATACCCGCATTTCACGGAATCATCCTCTCCAAAGAGATGTCTCCTAAGAATGATGAGGAGAGATTTCGCATGAGCACTATACCCTACGCTTCGACGGTAGGATCTATAATGTTTGCGATGCTACGTACCGGACCAGATGTAGCTTACGCGCTTAACATGGTGAGCCAATATCATTCGAACCCAGATAAGAATCATTGGACAGCTGGGAAGAACATTCTCAAGTACTTGAGAAGGACTAAGAAGAAGTTTTTGGTTAATGGAGACCTTCAGGTCGAGTCCTTTACCAACTCAAGCTTCCAGAATGATAATGATGATAGCAAGTCTGTCTCGGGTTTTGTGTTTACCCTCAACGGAGGGGCGGTCTTTTGGAAGAGCTCCATACATGACATTATCACAGACTCGATAATGGCGGCTGTATACATTGCTTCTAACGATGCCGCAAAAGAAACGGTCTAGATGAAGAAGTTCATTACTAAACTTGAGGTGGTTCCGTCCATTGTTAATCCAATACCATTTTATTGTGATAATAATGGGGCTATAGCTTTAGCGTAGGAATCACGGTCCCATCAGAAGTACATACACATCTTGAGGCGGTATCACCTGATCAGGGAGATCGAGGTCCGGAGACTAGATACGAAAGACAACACGGCGGATCCATTTACCAAGGCCCTTCCTCAACCGCAGTTGTCACACCCCGCTTCCCAGTAGACAGAAACAGTGACGTGGCAGGCCGCAACGTATTTACTAAGAAATAAATACGTTAAGCGTAGTTAAGCAATATTTAAAATGTGTAAGAGTGAAAAGAGTTATAAAAAAACACCACCTTTATTTACATTGAACTTTACATACAATTGTTTGAAAAGAAAAGATACAATGAGTAAAGTAGTGCCTAAACAGTGGCATACAAAATGAAAGTAAGTACAAGGAACTAGAAACCAGGCTGTGCCACAAGCTGATCCAAGTCCTCCTGGTTAGGCTCGATCTCCTGAGAGTCCTGTCCTCCTGATGAACATTCCAAACAAAGAAATAGAAAGGAATGTTTTCAACGAACTAGCACTCAGTATGTCCCAAAAGAAGAAAGAGAATATAACAAGTAATGTGAAGTGAACAAGTAAGTTGTACAGGTATATGATGGTTATTATAACGTGGTTGTTTATAGTTTGATACAGAAGGTATTCATATATAGGAGAAGAGTCCATCTTACCCTGTAGACTGTGGTAACATAAAGTACAAGGCCCCTTCATAACCTACGGGACAATGGCATGTGAATTCATGTAGGTGTCTTTTAAGTGATCTCTCGTGCCACGATATACGTTCTGTACCAATCTACCCCTTTATCCCCGCATATTGTATTGTATCGATTATAATTATCAGACTTGCCGAAACCATGGAAACAAAATTTTCAAGTATTCATGTTCAGGATGTAATCAGGTATTCAAGTAGTCAAGTCAAGTTATAACCATGGTGCGGTCAAGTAAGGTCAAGTATACATGTTTGATATTGATGTTTGATTTCAAGTATTCATGTTCTTGATCAAGTATTCAAGTTTGATTCTGGATTCAGGTTTGAATTAGACTCAGACTGAGTCAGATTCTTGTAAACTGATTTAGCTCTTGAATTAGGTTCGGGAGTCATCGGTAACTGCTGCACATGGACGGCAGCATTTGTGTTTTTTCCGAAGACAATTACCATTGATAACTCCGTTAGGTTGTCTACCTTAAATAGGCAAGCACTCACTTTTTCAGGCTCCCTGGGGCTCAAGAGAATTGATCTCGCTTAAACCTATATTTACTAAAGTCCTTAAATATTGTTTTTATATAACTCGAGGGTGTTTTATGAAAAATATTTTAATATAGATTAAAAATAAAATTTCTAGGGTGATTAGTATTACTTTAAGGTTTTCATGATCATGGATTTTAAGTATTGGGGTATTTTAGTGATAATTATTTAGCTTGGAAAGTTCATGGTATTTTAGTGAAAAACTTGTCTTTTGTTATCTTGATGGTATTTTATTGTCATTTGTTAATCTTTTCAATTTTGAAAAAATTTAGATTTATTATATATTTAAAATAGGGATTTATAATTTTATATAATTTTAATTTTAAAACTAATTTTATTTTATTTAAAAAAAATTCGTACTTCTTAAAAATCGTATTTAAATCCTTTCGAGACCGAATGCTCCGTGAGGTGGTTTGCATCTCGTTCTACTAGTTCAAGGATATGCGATAATCCGCACCATCCATTAGCAGGTCCCCTAAAGAGGGTCGTAGATGCGTAATCGCAAAAGATATGAAATACAACTCTAAAGGAAATCAAAAATTTTAAATACACATTAATTCTCGAGCTCTGCTGTTATCTGCTACATTCAAAAGGGATTATATGGTATTTTATTGTAATATTATCTTCGTAACAAATATCCATTCAAAAGAGTATCGTGCTGTGAAACCAAGTGTGCATGTGTTGTAGGTCGTTACTCTGTGAAGTTTTCCTAAAGGTATTGTTTTAAAAAATACTAAAAGAGGTGTTTATAAAGTTCAAGGTATTTTAATGAAAAGGTTCTATTATTGTTGTTTCAAATGAGAATTTTGACGAAATTTGTTTCTAAACATTAAGGTTTAAACTTACAAGTAATGCATTAAAATTAGATTGACTAAATTGTAAAGGAAAAGGTAGTTATAAGTTTTAGAAAAGAAGTTGTCGGTATTAACTCCACTTTTACCGATATAAAACTTGAAGGGGATTTCAATAGGAAGGAGGAGATTTGGGAGGGACTTACTATTTAGAAAATTCAAAGTGAGGTTAAGAAGAGGGGATGGGCTTCGTGGTATCGTGGGAGCTCCGGAATAGGCTTCGGTCTTCACCGGAACTAACTTGCTTGGTAACTCCATTTTACTTCACTTGCACTAGGAACTTTTTAGAGAGTTTTGTCTAGAATTTTTAGAATGGTGCTGAGCCAAAGTAGGGGATGGTATTTATAGTTGAGAATTAGGATTTGGGAATTAAAATTGTGAATTAAAAGCATTCAAATTGTGATAAATTGTGAATTGAAAGGTCTCTTTTTGATTGTAGGAAAATCAAACAATGCAGAGAAGTTATGGGTAGGTGAAGAGGTGTGTGTGCAAGGCCCAAGGCTCAATGGCCTCCATCCAACCGTCGGTGCCGGTCTTATTGTGCTTTCCGCCTGTCGATCTAGGGTTTCTGGCTTCGAGATTCGTGCCATGTGGATTATTCAGAGTTTACTCCATTTTCTACATGTTTGATTTTTCTGAACATTTCATTTCCTGTGTATCGAACATGAAATCTTTTGGGCTTGCAAAATGTTAAAACAAATTCAGAAAAAAATAATTTCGTCTGATGGGAATTGAACACAGGGGCTACGTCACAGCATTGTAGAGGCTTTACCAGTGAGCTACAGGTTGCTTCTTGCTGTTATTTAACAAAATTGACTTATAACTCAAACTCAGGCTGTAAAACTCATTTCTTGTATATTAACAGTAAAATTTCCGTACAAGATTTTAGATTCGTTACATTCTACCCTCCTTATAAAAATTTCGTTCTCGAAATTTATATTTACATATGGACTAATTTTCAAAGAGGTAAAGGTATCTTGCACGCACGTCTTCTTCTCGTTCCCATGTTGATTCTCTTGGTGAATCCTTTCTCCACATCACTCGTACCATGTTTACTTCTTTTTTCCGTAGTTCTTCACCTTTCGGTCCAGGATCTCAATGGGTTGTTGATTGCAGGTTAGGTCTGTCTGCACTGTGAGCTTGGAGTGATACGATGAGGAACACGTTATGCATTCCATCCGATGAGGGTGGTGGTGCTAAACGGTATGCCACATCTCTAACTCGTTCGAGTATGTCGAACGGTCATATGTATCTCGGACTTAGTTTTGTTAGGAATATGTATGCCCTAGAAGCCATTATTGTATATTATAGTATATGCTTGGACATATATATAGAGGACTTTCCTGCTCGACACGATAGTATGTTATCTGGTTTCTCTTTGTTTTATCATGTACACATCATTTATTATACTGTCTTTCTGATACATATTGATAAAGCCCTTAGGATGTAGGCTTGACTATCAGGACTATGATGTAGATCATACTAGTGAGGCTTGTGTAGTCTGCAAGCACATCCTTTAACAATTCCTAGTCGAGAGAGTATCGAGACAGGGCATCGATATTCCAGAGTAGACTAGTGTGTATGTTTCTTGATCCTGTATGGGGCGATGGTTGATCCCACAACCATTGGTGTTTGACATCAAAGATTGCATCTAGGTGCACATTAGAGAATGGGTACACCGAACATGACTTGCCGAGAACTCCTAGATGGTACCATACCTATCGTCAGATAGCAGTTCTCTGGTAACAATTATACAGGTTAGTCTGTAGACCCAGGATCGTCATAGTGTCTTGTGTGGTTCCCACTGTGCTTTGATTTCCTCCCTGCCATGGCTCAAAGGAGTCATGCAAACAGGAGGATTTTGGGTACAGTTCCGAGTCACATGGAGGCAGTGAGCGATAGGAGGGGTTTCGTCTCTCCCGGTATAGGGAGTAGGTGTTGAGCTATACTCGATTGGCTATAACAGCAAGTCCCTGGCCAAGGCTGATGAGATTTACTAGTAAGTGTTATCAGTAGTTTCTCGAAAGGTTATAGGCCACACATCAGCATGACTTATCAAGTTACTGTGGTTTGACGATTCCATCCCTAGACTCGATATGCGACATATCAGACGAAGAGACCGGACTGTACGATAAGTGTTGCTTTTAGGCTTTACGAAAGTTTGGACAAGCTTGCTTATTGATCTTCTATTTGTTCAATATCTGGGTAGCCGTTACGTCCAGCTAGTAACGTTGACGGCTTGTGGGTATCTGATGAGGTCATTACCTTCTGCTGGCGTATTGACGTGTCTTTAGAGTTCCACACAGAGGTTTCCTGGCTCAAGCGAAACGAAGTAGGGCACATATTGAGATATGTGCGAGAGATTAATTAAATACGAGTATATGATACCGTATTCTAATCTCATGATATTTGATATCGGTTAGGTTATATATGATATAACCGGATTATTGAATCAAGTGTTGATTCAATAATTTATTATATGTATATATATTTGATATTGCCCGGTTATATATGATATGACTGAATTATCGAATCATGTGTTGATTTGATATTGAATGTTGAATATTGTCGCTTACATGTGATATAACCGGATTATTAAATCAAGTGTTGATTTGATAATTTGATATACATATAAATATGATATTAGTCGGTTATATATATCATATAACCGGATTATTGAATCAAGTGTTGATTTAATAATTTGATATATATCAATATATTTGATATATATAAATATATATTAACTAATATTGCTCACTTTTGATTTTTTTCTCTACAAATACATTTAATATATATGTGATATATATTTATATATGTATTTGGATTTTGTATCATGGTTGATGATACATAAAACATGGGTATATGAGACTCACCCCTAGGTTTTAAGAATATTGTGATGATTTATATTTAAAAGGAAAATTAAATTGAGTAGGAAATAAGTCATGGCTTGGATGCTTGTAGAAGCATTGAGAAGCCATGACTCATGCTCTCATTTTGTTTTTTCTTTTATATTTTTATTCATCACAACCTTATCTCTAGCCAAGGGTTCACTCGCTCATCAGAAGATTTTTCTTCACCCATGTTCATCTCCTTACTCAAGTGAGCTTCTAAGGTTTTTCTTGAGTTGGAAAAAGAGAGAGGAAAATATTTCTAAGTGAGCTAAATTTCCTACTTCATCAACCTACACTAATCTAGGTCATTGGCTTAGGTAGTTTGCTTCACTAATACCTTGATTAATGAAGAGTTAGCTTGACCTAGAGAGGCTTTAAGGTAAATCATTTTCGGCTTCGAAGACCACATAGCAAGTTTGTTCCTTTCTTCAAGTGGAGCCAAGAAGACTTCTAGGGACTACTACTTTGAGCTTAGGGACTACTACTTGGACTTATGAAAGTAAAGGACTTGGTCTACAAAGGTTGTAATCCTCTTCACTTAGTTATAGTACTTGCTTACATGCTTTAAAAGCATAATTCTCTAGTTCGATTCTTAGTTAGTGTAGATTAGACCTCTAGATTTTTTAAAAATTGCATACTTGATGCATGTGGAAACCTAGTGGAGATGCTAAGACACACTATTCTCTATTTCGAAGTCTACTTTCTACTTGTTCTCAGATCTTTTTTAGCCAGTTATCATTTGCTTGAGGTGCCTTGATCTGATTTATAAGAGTGGAGTAGACTTGTAAGTTCATCAAATACGAAGCGTTACCTGGCATAACTACTTCGATCTCCATTCCGTGCAATTCTTATTGTAGCTTCCACTGAGCGGTGAGGTTTAATACTAATGGCTGGTGGCTAAGTGCATTAGGAACCACATTCACCTTCCCGGGATGATACTATAGGTTGATGTCGAAGTTTGTCATGAGTTCTAGCTATCTTCTTTACCGCATGTTTAATTGTTTCTAAGTAAATACATACTTCAGACTCTTATGGTCATTGTATATATCCACTCATTCTCCCAAGAGCTAGTGTCACCAAATCTTAAGTGTGAAGATAACGGCTGCCAACTCCAGATCATGTGTTGGATAGTTGCGCTCATGAATCTTTAGTTGCCTTGATGCAAAGGCCACAACTTTTCCATGCTGGTATAGAACACATCCTAATCCTTTACCGTACGCATCACAGTGTACAAAAAATTCTCCAGATTGGTCCGGTATTACAAGAATAGGAGCAGAAATTAATCTTGACTTGAGTTCTACAAAAGCTTTTTCGCATGCTTCTGACTATACGAATGCTTCATCTTTACGTGTGAGCTTGGTCAGGGGTGCTGCGATCTTTGAAAATCCTTCAATGAATCGTCGGTAGTATCCTGCTATTCCCAAGAAACTTTGTGTATACTTCACCTTCTTTGGTGTCGGCCATTCGCTGACAGCTGACACCTTAGCTGGATCTACAGAGATTCCTTCGCTTGAAATGATATGTCCAGAAATCTGACTTGATTTAGCCAAAATTCACTCTTGTTGTACCTGGCATAGAGCTGATGTTGTTGCAATGTCTCCAGGAAAATCCGTAAATGCTCGGCGTGTTCTTTCCGATTCTTTGAATACACCAGGATGTCATCGATGATGATGACAACAAACATGTCTATGTACTCTAAAAAAACTTGGTTCATCAGTTTCATAACGATGGCAGGTGCATTGGTCACTTCAAATGGCATTACGAGATATTTATATTGACCATATTGAGTCCTAAACGCCATCTGCGGAATGTCAGACCCTTTGACCTTCATCTGATGATAACCTGAACGAAGATCTAGCTTCAAAAATACACAAGCCCCACTTAGCTGATCGAAAAGATCATCGATGCGCGGTAGTGGATACTTGTTCTTGATCGTCACTTCATTCAGAGCTCGGTAATCTACACACATCCTGTATGAATCTTCTTTCTTCTTCACCAGTAATACCGGAGATCCCCAGCTTGAAGTACTGGGACGAATCCAACCTTTTTTCAGGTGTTCATCCAACTAAATGTGGATCTCCTTCAATCCTTCTGGACTTAACCGGTACGGAGATTTGATTACCGGTTACGCACTAGGTTGTAAATTGATGCAGAATTCAAGAGCTCGATTGGGAAGCAAACCTGATATATCTTCCGAAAATACATCCTCGAACTCTCGAACTACCCATGGCTTCAATTCTTCCACTTGCAATGCTGCGAACACTGCCTTCTTTGGTTTTATTTTGTAGATGCTAGGTTCTAAGGTACGGTCTCCACTCTTGAAATAGAACACCAGATGATCGGGTATTTCGAACACTACCCTCCTTTGGCGAAAGTCGATGGTAGCGAAGAAAGTTCCCAGCCAGTCCATTTCCAAGACTACGTCAAAGTTTGGTATGTCCAGCACCTTGAAGTCCACATAAAATTCTCTACTGCAGATGACCACTGGACACATATCGTATCCCAAAATTGCTTTTAGAACGCCGTTCTCTGAACTGACATTCCAGATGGACACAAGCGGTTTAATTGAAATCGCATGATTTCTAATGAACCGTTGTGACATAAAGCAATGTGACGCTCCAGTGTCGAAGAGTGCCAGAGTAGGAAGGGGGGCTACTAAGATTATACCTAAGTTTTGTGGGATAGGTTTAGGTATAGGAAAAATTATAGTGATATACAAGGATTGAAAATGTTTGAAAGGATTGGGAATTACCAGTGATGACTTAGCATATGGTTTCGACCTCTTTGAACGTCCTTGTGAAAGCCCGACATCCGGATACATTCCTCCTTGCTGGATGCACATTCCTCTGTCCTTGGGGCATGTTTCTCTGCCTTTAAGGCATGTTTCTCTATTCCTCATGGAATTGACGTTGAAGCTGTACAGGAGGTCAACGTGGAGCTGGTGCAGGGAGAGCTAAACGGGGTGCAGGTGCCTAAATGGCTGGCCGCTGCGGGACTGTGATTGCAGGTCTGGGTGTTGGAGCTTTGTTGAAACGGTATGGACATGCTCCAATGGCGTGAGTGGATGCGTTATAAACTAAACACATGCCGATTGCACGCCTGCAATCCTTCGCCATATGTCCAGTTCTCTTGCCGTAGAAACAAAAGTATGGACTGGACCAGTTAAATGATCTCCCGGTTTCCTGGGTGCAGAAGTTATCCTAGAAGAGGCTCCTCCTGTCATCTGTGCGGCAGGGCGTTTCACACCGGCAGTCTGCGGTCTGCTCTTCTTCTTCACATTTGCCTCATAGCGTTGGGTAGCTTTCAAAGCAAGTTCATGGGTTGGGAAATCCCCTGTAGTGAGTGCAACTTGGATTTCTAGGTCCAATCCTTGCTGAAATCGTCGTGCCCGGATCTCAGCAGTAGAAATCAAGTGTGCAGCGAACCTGTTACGACCTTGTGTTAGCAGTGTAATGAGTGAGTTCAGGAATTTGAATTTGAGACAATATCTTACCTTCTAAGTATGGTAAACTCAGCATCATATTCATCCACAGTGGGAGATGGGTAGTTTATAAGCACATCCTTTAAGGTCCCAAGTCGCAGGAATATCGAGTATCGATTTCAAGAATAGACTTGTGTATACGTTTCTTGACCCCGATGAGGGGCGGTGGTTGGTCCTACAACCATTAGTGTGATCACCAAAGATTGTATACAGGTGCTCACTGGGGTTGAGTACACTGGACGGACTCGCCAAGAACCTCTAGATAGTATTATACCTATCATCAGATAGCGGTTCTCAGGTGACATGAGTATAGGTTAGTCTTTAGACCTGAGATCATCATTTGTCTCATGTGAGTTCCCACTGTGCTTTGATCATTACCCTACCACGGCTCTACTGAGTCATGCAAACAGGTTTTGGTTGGGTACAATCCTGAGCCATATGGAGACAATGAGTGATTGTCAGCGATTTGTCTCTCCTGATATTAGGAGTCGATATCACATTGTGTTTGGTTGGCCAGAACCATAAGACCTTGGCCAAGGCAGTTGAGATTTACTGATGGTTAGATCAGTAGTTTCTCGGATTGGTCCAGAGTCAAATTGACACGACTTATCGTGTCAGCAGTGGTCTGACGTTTACCATTCCCTAGATCTTGTATGCAATAATATTAGACGAAGGGACCTGACTGTATGGATATTGTCACGGATAGACTCAGTAGGGGTCTGATGAGCTTGCTCGTCGGCCTTTCTTTTCGACATGTACCTGGGGAGACGTTACGTACAACTAGTACCGCTGACGTGCTTGTGGTTAAACCCACTTCCAATGAACTGTCGAGTTTTTAGAGTCCCACACAGAGGGTTTCTCTGGTTCAGGAAAAACGATATGGTGGCCGTATATTTATACGTGCAGGGTTTCGATCGAATGATAATACTAGCCGGCTTAGGATTAAGCCGGATTATTAAATTAGGTTTTGATTTAATAATTTACATATACACATTTTTTATATGTATATTCTAGTGTCATCCAGATTTTTCGATCGAGCAGGGTCCTGATCGAATGATAATACTAGCCGGCTTAGGATTAAGCCGGATTATTAAATCAAGTTTTGATTTACATATATATATTTCGATATATATATTCTAGTGTTATCCTGGTTTTCGATCGGACGGTTGATAATACTAGTGGGCTTAGGATTAAGCCGGTTTGTTAAATCAGATATTGATTTAATATTAGTATTATATTAGTAATATTATTCTATCTTTTGGGTATTCGTATTTTGGTACGAATAAGAGTATGTATATATGGTAAAAAATATTTTGTATTTATATAAAATACTTTCTAGAAAATGATAGCTCATCTTGCATTTTTCTATTTTGTTGAAAATAGAAAATGAGATGGAAAGGATGAGATGACATGAAGTATGGATGAAATATGTCTTTGTATTTATTGAAAATATTATTGAAGAATGGTTGTGATTTTAAAAGGAAAGGAAATAATTCATTCTTCATTTTATCCATTCTTCATGTGATGGTTTCTTACTTGCTCTCTTCTCTTCATCTTCTGCAAAATCTTATCGTTCTCATGTGTTGAGAACCAAAGGATTTGAGATAGAAAACTACTGCTAAATACTCACTATATCTCCTTTGTAACCTAGATTAGCAAACTAGGTTACTAAGTTGCTTCATTAGTGAAGCTAAACTTGGATTATAAACTCTCGGATGGATCATCTAGGATCAAGAAGGCCATCAAGCAAGCTTGATCTAGGAGATTTCGAGGAGCTTAAGAAGAGGAGTGAAAGCCCGAAGGATACATGTTTATCGGTATAACCTTCTCTCATAGTAGATAGATCTCTTGTAGTTTGCTAGATAGGGTTATGGTTTGATCACTTGGGTTAAGTTGGTTGTGCTTGTTTAAAAATTTAATTTTTGTGTATTCCTCTTCTCTACTTCGATGTAGAGTGGGCACAACTCACCAACATGGTATCGGAGACACACTATAAACCTTAACTAGACTAGTTTATACTAATTTAGAGTTTTGATCGACGACATTTTCCCAATCACATTTCCAAATCCTTGCTTGCTGTTTGAATTTTAAAGTCGTACAAAAAATATCTCTGGTTGCAATAAAATTATGTGCAGGAAAAATTAGAGCCAAGGAAAAAATTTGGGCACCTAAACCCAAAATTCGACCGTGGAATAGAAACCAAATGCACCATTTGGTCGCTGAACCACAGTCGAATTTTGGTTACAGCGCCCCAAATTTTTTCTGGGGCTCTAATACATGGAATATGATTTTTGGAATATTTGGTTTTGGTCCAGATGTGTTTGTATACTGGATTGTACTTGGAGACAATGCATGAAGTTTTAATCGATCGAAATTTTAAATTTGTGTCTTTCTGATCATTTGTTTCTGTGACCGTGAATTTCATAGCGTTGTATAATTAGACCGGTTGCTATATGTACAATCAGACGGGTTTACGAACATGATATTTGCGTTGATGTTCTGTGTTGCACTGATATTATGGATGGATTGTCATGGTGGATAGCCTATAGTGCAATGGTAGATGTACAGTGTTGATTCATTTGTATATTCATTATTGCGGGACGAGCGTCCAACATATGGACTACCGTTTCTGCTAGTTTGTATATTCCTTTATTGGGGCATGGCCGGGTTGAGGTCGATGTCACCATTTGTATATATATATTTCTTTTCTATACTAGGATTATCCCATGGAGGAGTTCTCGAATAGCCGAGTTCTAGAGGGAAACGGGCCCGCGTCTCATGGCGTTGATACGGAGGAGGCCTAACTCTAGAATTGGCGGGCTATTCGCCGCACTCGTAGGGGTTATAGGATGACCCATGGAGGGGTGTTCAAGTTGCCAAATTCCGTGAAGTGTTGGGTGGCCTATTCACTTTTTTGATTGGGGTTGCCTCACTTTCAGGATTGGCAGGTAACTTTCCGCATTCGTAAGGGTCTAGGTTTTTCATTCCACAGGCTATCTACATGACCAGGAACGTCGAGTTTCATTTGCGGCTTAAATGAAACCTGGGGCACCTAGATTATCCGCTATTCCATGTTGTTTATTGATGTTCTGTGATGTTGCTTATATCATGCCTGGAATGAATGGTTATATATATATATATTTATATATACTAGTAGATGTTGTATATGTTTTGCATCCGTGCTAGTCCTTTCCCCGCTCTGCCGTTAGTTAAGTAAGCTAACGGTGCATGACGGGGCCCTATGACGAATGCGGATGGCATATACGTACATTTTATTTTCCTTCTTTTCTAGTGTGATAGGATTTAAATGATGGGACCTCGTTAATTTTAATTAATACAAGAAAAAGAAACCTAAAAGATGTTATTGGAACAAATTTCAAAAAACTATAGCTATACTTTTTCGCTTTGCATAGTGGTATTCGGTTAAGAATATCCAGCACCTCATTCGAGGAGGCAAGAGCCCAGATTCCTTCACGGGGAGTGACCTCTTGAGTAAAAGTTTATGTTATTATAGATTACTCGGTTTTCTTTAAAATCACTAGTTTTCAAAAGCGGAGTATAAACCACTCCTTTTCAAAACTACCCAGTTCCTTCAACGATATCAAGTTCATTACGTTAAAGGTTTTTTGCCAAAAACCTGTCATAGCCCTCTGTCATTTCAAATTGGTATTGCTTAGTATTCATGCTATGTGTTTTGAACTTGTTAAGGCATAGTGTTCGGTAACTATGTAATGCTTTTCTGTTGCATTGTGATGTGATTATCTAGGACAGTCGTACGGTCATTTTGGCCTTGTCAAGGGCTTGTGCGGGTGGGTTTAGATTAATCCAGGATAATGATGGGTTGAACTTGAATAGCGGCTTATGACATTTTGACCTTGTTAAGTTCATAGGCCGTTAGGGGAAAAAACCACATCGGGTGTTTCAAATATACAGGAAACTTGCTAGTGTTGCATATCTTCTGGAGTGTGGTAATTAGAGTATCTTCCATATAGGTTATCACGTGATGATAGTTGGATTCCGATCCCATTGATGAGTAGGATTACTCTTGGGAGATATTTTTCACTTCACAATTCGCTAATCTATTAGGTGTCTAGAAAAGTGTTAACGGGGCTAGCCTCTGCGGAAATGAAGTTTATTTTAATTAGGTCCATGAAAGAGCACGAGAAACCTCCTTCGGAATACTAACACTCACCTGGCTGAACGGTTAGCAAACTTATGAGGTGTGAATGATCCCGACTAGTTTTCCTTTCAAGGTTTGAAGGAAAATTCGAGAAAACAGTGGGAGCTATCCTGATTAGATAAACTAATAACAATCTAATTTTGCAAGAGCGCACGCTGAGTGTTTCTTTTCTCTCTCTCCACGTAGCAACCATTTCACGCTTTAATCAAGATAATAAAATGTTTGAGTTGACCGAACCAGCTTGTTACATAGGGCTGGGGAACGTTGGTTCAGCTTTAACTTGTGACAACTGTCACCAATATGAGCAAGGGAAGGAGGACTGTAAGGAATTCCAGATAACCCTATTGAAGGAGAACCATTCTAATGCATCTTCTTTGGGTCTATTTGTTATTGAAAACTATTTTTCGGTCAACCCTATCTCCTATGTACTAGATACCAGCTCAAGATCTCATATCTTTAATTTATTATAAGGACTGAGAAAAATTAGAATGGTTGGACCGGATGATATGTCCCTCAGAATGGGGAACGGAACACAAGTTGATACTACCGCCGTCGGTGAATATCACCTAGTATTGCCAAGCTGCAATACTATGATTTTGAACAATTGTTACTGTGTACTTTCCATACTCTGCAACATCATATTAGTCTCTTTACTTGATAAAGATGGATATAACTTTGTTCTAGATAGAAATATCATGAACATTTATCTTAAGCAGGTATTGGTTGCAAAAGGTACACTTTGCAATGGTATCTATGTTCTTAATCAAAACACAGTTTTCAATGTACAAAACACATGCAAGAGAAAATGTTCAGATACGAACGAAACCTATTTGTGGTATTGTAGACTTGGTCATATCAATGAAAAAAGACTAGCCAAGTTACATAAGGATGGATTTCTGAATTCGTTCGAATTTTCATCTTATGAAACTTGCCAGTCCTGTTTTAAAGGGAAGATGACCAAAACTCTTCGTGCAGGTAGCCCAAACTTGAACCTAAGGGGATATGCATCGGTTGCTTTGGGTTGTTAATACCCAGCTCATGAGTAGATACTTGTGCTTGATTGGAAGGCGCCCGAGCAATTTGAACCGTGAGTTGCTGTTGGAGATAGTGCCCTCAGAGTCAATGATTAGGTCACAGGTACGTGATTGCAATGATTGATGGAGGACCTATCCCGGTTGGACAGTCTTACTCGAGATGATAGTATGCTATATGGTTTACCTTTATCATCGTGTACTGTTTTAGGTGACCTGACAAGTTGCTATTACACGTTGATAGAGCCCCTAGGATTCTTGCTTGACCACCAGCAGTATGAGGGCGATCATATAAGTGGGAGCTGGGGTCTATAAGCATATCCTTAAATGGTCCCTAGTCGTGTGAGTTTCGAGACAGGGCATCGATACTCCAGAGTAGACTAGTGTATACAGTCGAGACCCCGACGAGGGGCGGTGGCCGGTCTCACAAGCCACTGGTGTCAGTTGGATCGCCTAAGATGTATACAGGTGCTCATTGGGTTATGAGTACACCGGACAGGACTCGCCGGGAACATGCTAGTTGGTCATATACCAGACGTCAGATGGCAGTTCCCTGCTGACATGTGTACAGGTTAGTTCATCGACCTGGGGATCGTCATTTGTCTTGTGTGGGTTCCCACTGTACTTTGATTACTACCCTACCACGGCTCAAAGGAGTCGTGCAAACAGGTTTTAGTTGGGTACAGTCCCGAGCCACATGGAGGCAGTGAGCGTATCTTCAGGGGTTCGTCTCTCCCGGTATTGGGGGTGAGGTCGTGCTGTGTCTAGGAGAGCCATTACACGAAGCCCTCGGCCGAGGCAAGGAGATTTACTGGTAGGTATTCCAGTAGTATCTCAGGGTGTTCTGGGCTACACTCCAACACGACTTGTACCGCTTTTGGGGGTCTGACTTTTACCAATCCCTAGGCCCGCCATGCGATGCTCATAGACGAACGGACCGGACTGTACGGATATTGTCACTGACAGGCTCAGTAGGGTTGTCAGGCTGAGTTCACTCACAGACGTCCCTTTTAGTCAATACCTGGTAGCTCGTTACGTATTGGCTTATACCTCCGACGTGCTAGTGGTTAAATCCACAACCAAGGTGTTGACGAGTCTTTAGAGTCCCCCACATTCAGTTACTCAGCTTTCGGGCGAAAGCTTGTAGAGGCCGTATGGAGATATGGCAAGGTCCGATCAGATACGTGCGGTATTGCACGGATCAGGATCGGACAGTTTGTACTATAGGCCGTATGGATATATGGCAGGGTTCGATCAGATACGTGCGGTATTGCACGGATCAGGATCGAACGGATACTGCTAGCCGGCTTTGGTTTAAGCCGGATCCTAGTATAGTACAGTGTAGATTTTGTCTCATTGCATTTGTATTTCGGTCGGAATACAAATGCGGGTGTGTATGCACAGTATCGGGGTTTTCCTGTAATTTATTATGGGACCAGTTTCCCGGAGTTGCCAGTTTGCTTTTCGTTTTCGGCCAATTTCCTTTGTATCGTTCATTGGCCGAAGATTGGTGGAGGAGGGCTTATTTGCATTGTTGCAAATAAGTGTTTGTGGAGGGGGTTCTTTGCATCTTATTGCTTCATGATGACTTCACCATCATTGACTTGTTTTGACTCCATCATGGCTTGACTTTTAAAGTCATGATTGTTGATGATGTTGAGGGGTATGGTTGTTGAGTGAGGACTTTAGGAGTATGGTTGTTGAGTGAGGACTTTTCTTTGTGATCATTTCTTTTCATATGATAACCCTCCTCTCTCTCTCTCTCTTGGATGATTCTTTTTGGTCACTCTCTCATATTCACCCCTCCTACATTGTCATGGCCGGCCTTCCCTTTTAGTGGGCTGTCCAAAATTTTGAGGGTGGGATTTTGCTTCATTTCATGTTGCAAAATTCCCACAAGTTCAATCCAAAAGGCCCCAAGTTCAATTCCTCCACAAAAGGAAATTCCTACAACCCCAAATGAGACTTCTTCTCTAGATATTCTACAGCAAATCTTGGGCACGTCGACTAGCCAGCTTCGTGCCCGAGTTGCCTCGGCATTGAGGTGGGAGCCCGTAAAAGAAGTAGGCGATGTGGTGCACTTCCGGCGACGAGGAGGAGACGGGACATTCCGCAGGAGATCGGGACGACGACGAGAAGACCGGAGGACTCGGATCTGTCGGTATATCTCTCTTCCCCTTCTTGTAGATAGCTAGGACTAATTGTTAGTGTATATGCCCTAGAGGCCATAACTGTATCATACTAGTTTGTATATTACTTGATGGAAGCTTGGGGTATTCACCTTGTATAAACAATCTTGCTCAATATAGTAGTATGCTACTTGGTTTGTTTCTACTTCAATGTGTACTTGTGTTTATTTCAGTATATCACTTATACGCATTAGTGGAGCCCTTAGGATCTTTGCTTGATTACCAGCGTTGTGATGGCAGTCACACTAGTGGGGGCTGGGTAATCTATAAGCACATCCTTATACAGGTCCCTAGTCGCAGGACTATCGAGACAGGGCATCGATACTCCGGAGTAGACTAGCGTATGCGCTTCTCATCCCAGTGTGGGAGATGGTCTGTCCCACAGCCATCAGTACGTCGTACTGGAGATAGTATACGGGTGCTCGTTAGGTTACGAGTACACTGGACAGGACTCGTCGGGAACTGACAGGTTGGTACTATACCTATCGTCAGTTATCAGTTCCCAGGTGACATGAGTACAGCTTAGTCCGCTGACTTGACACTGGCACTTCGCCTCGAGTGTGTTCCCACTGCACTTTGATCACTACCCTACCACGGCTCAAAGGAGTCGTGCAAACAGGTGGTGGTTGGGTGCAGTCCCGAAGCACTTGGAGGCAGTGACGGTTAGACAGGATTCGTCTCTCCCGGTATTGGGGGTTGACATCGCGCTGTGTCTAGGAGAGCCATTAGACGAGTAGTCCCTGGCCAGGGCAAGCGAGATATACTGGTAGGTTTCCAGTGTTATCTCAGGGTGTTTTGGGCTTCACTCCGACACGACTTGTACCGCTATTGGGGGACTGACGTTTTACCGCCCCCTAGGCCCGACATGCGATGTATCAGATGAACAGACCGGACTGTACGGAGACTGTCACATTCAGACTCAGTAGGAGTTCAGATGGGGTTTCACCTCGTCAGCCTTCTTGTCGACATCTACCTGGGGACCGTTACGCACAGCTAGTGCTGCTTACGGTCTGTGGTTAAACCCACTGCCAGCGTAGTGTCGAGTCTTTAGAGTCCCACACAGAGGGTATTCGCCTCTGGGCAAAACAGAGTAGAGGTCGCATGGTTTTGCGACAGGGTTCGTTCTCATCCGCGCACTTGTGCACGTTTAGAGTCCGGACGGATATTACTGGCTGGCTCTGGTTTGAGTCAGATACTGGTATATGTTTTTGGGGTTGCTTTTATCTCAGTATTCATGTTCCTCGGAACAAGGATGCAGGTGTGTATGCACGGTTATTTGAGGAAGAGGAAGATGATTTTCATTAGGGTTTCGGAACGGGTGCGTATGCACAGTTGACAGTCGTCTTTTTCCAAACCCTAATGGATTTGTATTATATCAATTAATAATATATAATAAAATGAAATTGTGTCATGGTTGGTTTTTGTTGACTTGTTGACCATGGTTGACTTGTTGACCATGGTTGAAGTTTTGACCATCATCATTACAAAAGAAAGATGCTCTTTGATTCTAGCAAATTCATTTAATGTTTGAAATGATAATGGTCATTCTAAAACTTTCCATCAACCTTTTCATTTTCATTATTATTATTATTGATAATTCTTTTTCTTTTGCATTATGGTTGCAAGAAAGAAAAAGGATAGCTCATTTTCTATCATATTCATTCTCTCTCTTCACTTCATCTTCTTCTTCCTCTAGCTAAAGAGAAACCTTCTCATGTGTTGAGAATCCTTCTCTTTAAAAAGAAAAGCACCCCTTAGACACTTTCTACTCATTCTTGGTTCAAGGTTTAGCAAGCCGGAAACCCTAGTTCACTCAAAGCACGAGGAAGAGCCCAAAGGTTGAACTCTCGAGGTGGATCCATCTTCGACGGAAGAAGGCGACAAAAAGAGAACCATCAACCCCTACAAAGTTTGAAGAAGAAGGAGTTCAAGTTTAGGTATAACCATCTTCATCCGAGTAGCTAACTCTCTTTAGCATAGTTTGCTAGTTTTAGTTTAGTTAAAGATCCCGACTTTGCTTAGTCCATGTTGCCCCTTGCGCTAAAAATTTGATTTTTATACCGTTTCCGCCTCCCCGTAAGAACCGGGGGTCGCAATGTGGACTTACAGTGGTATCAGAGCCTAACTAAACTTAAACTAGCTTGGTAGTGAAGTGTAACGAAGTTCGGAACCGAAAAAAATCACAAAACCGGAAAAACAAAACCCTAAGTTTCTGTTGAAATTTTTTCTGCTCTAAATGAAATACTTTATACTTGTAAATTCGGCTCAGGGTTTTGTGTGAACACCCAAGAAAAACGATGCAGTGATTCGTTGAAACCGCCGCGCTTCCGCCGCACGAGGTAGGCATGTGCCTCGGAAGCGCCGCGGTTTGTCGTCTTCTGTG
The DNA here is from genome assembly GCA_030015575.1 of Agapanthus africanus. Classification (NCBI taxonomy): domain Eukaryota; kingdom Viridiplantae; phylum Streptophyta; class Magnoliopsida; order Asparagales; family Amaryllidaceae; genus Agapanthus; species Agapanthus africanus. The sequence continues at coordinate 540,894,350 of CM057346.1, forward strand.
CATCGTTTTTTGTGCAGTGTGTGTCTGTGTTGGTTTTGGGATTTTTAAAATATATTATATGTGCCCAGATTTTCCAGAACTGAAATTCACTTTTGGGGTCCTATAATTCCGTATTTTTTTTCCGAACTTCACTGCACTTTGACTATGATGGTTATATCTGTGATGCTTGCATGTATTGAACGTCGGCTAATCGCTATAAGACGATTAGTCGGGGTTATACATGATCTGTGTTTGACATTGGAATGTGTATATGAATATGTTGGACTGTCGCGGGTGAATAGCCGGGGTGGATGTGAGATGAGCTTTTGTTTTTTCTTTCATTCATTGTAAATGTAAATTGATGTAATAATTATTATTTGTTTGGCCGCACAACCCGGTCGGGGTTGTAGCCGTCATTGTATAATTCTTTTTACTGTTTTTGCTCCTAGGATAGACCCATGGAGGGGTGCACAAACTGCCGGGTACTTGGCGGGTAGTTTGCCGCACCCGTAGGGGTCTTGGGTGGGGTATTTGGCTATTCACCGCGACCGTGTTATCCGCTTTTCGTTCCAGGCTCGAAAGGATTGCGGATTGCTAGTATATCCAATGTATTCATCTGTGATCTGTAATGTCTATCATTGCTTTCTATTTAGGCGTTGCTTATGTTTTACAGCTGCGCTAGCCCAGCCCCCGCTCTGTCGTTAGTTAAGTAACCTAACGAGTGATGACGGGACCCCGTGGCGAATGCGAATGGCATAAGCGTACGTCATATTTTGGTTGTTTTCTGCAATGGTAGGAATTAAATGATGGGACGCATTAAAAGTACTAATGCAAGAATATCACGCATTAAAAGAACTAATGCAAGATAATAAACCAAGTTAAAATCGTTGGAACTCTTTCGAAAAACCACTCGGTTCTTTTCAAAAACTAACTTTTAAATGCGGAGCTTGAGCCACTCCTTCTAAAAGCTATCTCGTTCCATCGATTATATCAAGTTCACTACGTTCACGGTTTCGCCAAAACCATTCGTAGCCCTCCGTCGTTTCGTATGAATGTTCAATAGTATTCAAGCTATGTTTGTTGACCTTCGTCAAGACATAGAGATTGGTAGCTGTTGGGTGTTCATATGTAGCATAGATAGATGCGTTGGTTTGGGACAGTCGTATTGCCTTGTTGACCTTCGTCAAGGGTATATACGGGTGGGTTCAAATTAACCTGGATAATGACGGGCAGAACTTGACATGTGACTTATGATTTGTTGACCTTCGTCAAAGTCATAAGAGCATGGGGCAAAAATCCACATCGGGAGTTTCATAAGTACTGAAACTTGCTAGATTTGCATACCATTTGGAGTGTGATGATTATGGTAGGACTCCTTCATTTTCGTCACGCGATGATATTTGGATCCCGATCCTACTGTGAGTATATGCTACTCCTCGGGAAATTTCTCACTAAACGATCAATGCTATAAACCTAGTAGGTGCCTAGAAAGGTGTTAGCGGGGCTACGCCCCCAGGGAAAAGAGGTTATTTAATTAAGGAACTTCGCGAAAGCGTTGGAAAACCTCCCTCGAAGTACCGACACTGGCCTGGCTGAACGGTTAAGCAAGTATTGTGCGGTGGGATTGATCCTGACTAATTCTTCCTTTATGGTTTGAGGAGGGATTCGAGAGACAGTGGGAGCCATCCTGTTTAGACAAATTAAAAACCATTCTAAACTTGCAAGAGCATCGTGCTAAAGTGTTTCTTCTCTCCCCCCTGCAGCGACCAAATCGAAATGACTGGACTTAAGTTACTTCTAGATAAAAACATATTGATAGGGCCAAACTACAAAGATTGGCTCAGGAATGTCAAGTTGGCAATCTCTTACGACAAGCTGGGGTATCTTCTTACCACCAAAGCTCCCCCCGTCCTAGGTCCCACCTCCAGCGTCGCGGATAAGGAAATCCGTAAGACTTGGGAGATTGACAGCGCGAAGGCCAGATGCCTCGTACTTGCCTCGATGGACAACGACCATCAGAGGAGGCACGAGAATATGGATTTGGAATCCATATTTCTTCATACAAAAGAACTGTATGGAGAGCAGTCTCGTATCGCAAGATACGAAGTGTCGAAGAAGTTATTTTCGACAAAGTTGGCCGTCGGATCATCGGTAGCGGACCACGTGCTTAAGATGATTGGCTACACTGAGGAGCTCGCGGAACTTGGGACCACGTTGGACAGTGAACTCTATACAGATATAATTCTCCAGTCCCTTCCATCCACTTACGCCCAGTTCATACTGAACTTCAACTTGCAAGAAAAGGAAGTTGAACTTTCAGAACTCCTCAACCTGCTGAGGAGCGCAGAGGGCACCCTACAGAAGGGTAGGGAAACACCCGCTTTGTTTGTAGGAGGATCTTCTTCCTCTAGGTCCAAGGCGAAAGCCAAGGGAAAGAGGAAGAAAGCCCCCGCCAAACCAAGAGGCGGTGTTAGTAAAGTGGGTGCGAAGGGAAAGGAAAAGGCAACAAAGATTGCGGGGAAGCTTGTTGGAAAGGAAGAGTGCTTCTATTGTCATAAGAGTGGACACTGGAAGAAAGATTGCAGGGCTTGGAAAGCCAGGACACAGGAACTGAAGCAGGTTGCAGCTTCAGCTTCAGGTGTGTATGTTATTGAAAACTGTCTTTCTATAAACTCTACTTCCTGGGTATTGGATACCGGATCAGGATCTCATATCTGTAATTCTTTGCAGGCGTTGAGAAACCGTAGTGTTTTGGAGGCAGGTGACATGACCCTCAGAGTTGCAAACGGAGCTAGCATGGACGCTAAAGCCGTGGGGGACTATCACCTGGGAATGTCAGATGGGCATGTTTTGGTTTTGCGTAATTGCTTTTTTGTACCCAACGCAACTTGTAATATCATTTCTGTATCTTTGGTTTCTAAAGAAGGTTATGAATTTGCGTTTGTAAGTAATGTTGTTAACATTCACCTTAATCAAGTTCTGATTGGGTCAGGTACACTGAGCAATGGTATATACGTATTGAACCAACCACAGATTTTCAATGTCCAGAATACACACAAAAGAAAGTCACCAGATATTAATCAGGCTTTCTTATGGCATTGTAGACTGGGTCACATCAATGAGACACGGTTGACTAAGTTACATAAAGAAGGATACTTGGATCCGTTCGAGTATCAATCTTATGCCACTTGTGAATCTTGTCTCATGGGAAAGATGACAAAAACTCCATTCACTGGACACGGAGAAAGAGCGAGCGAGCTCTTGGGACTCATACACAGTGACGTGTGTGGTCCAATGTCTACACATGCGCGAAGCGGTTATTCATACTTCATTACTTTCACAGATGATTTCTCTAGGTATGGACATGTCTTCTTAATGAAGCACAAATCCGAGGCCTTTGAGAAATTTCGGGATTACAAGAATGAAGTTGAAAAACAAACAGGCAAAAGTATTAAGATTCTAAGATCGGATCGAGGTGGAGAATACTTAAGTGCCGAGTTCCTGGACTATTTAAAAGAGAATGGAATTCTCTCTCAGCGTACTCCTCCATACACTCCGCAACATAACGGTGTATCGGAAAGAAGGAATCGAACCCTATTGGATATGGTTCGTTCCATGATGAGTAAGGCTGAGTTACCGCGATCTTTTTGGGGCTATGCACTAGAAGCAGCTGCATATCTGTTGAACAAGGCTCCTACCAAGACAGTGCCTACCACTCCATATCAGATATGGAGTGGGAAGAAACCCTGTCTTAAGTACCTTAAGATATGGGGATGTCCAGCTTTTGTAAAAAAGCAGCATGCGGACAAGCTCGAGGCACGTTCAGTACAGTGTAAGTTTGTGGGATACCTAAAGAACTCCAGGGGGTATCTGTTCTATTCCGCTGAGGAACAAAAGGTTTTTGTTTCTCAACATGCCCGCTTCTTGGAAACTGAGTTTTTGGAAACCCAGATAAGCGGGAACGCAATAGAACTGGAAGAAATTCCAGAACCACAAGCTATTACTGAAAACTTGGAAGAGCCAGTAAGTTCAAAAGAACAGGACATTCCTATGCCGCTCCGCAGGAGTAGTAGGCAGTCTCATCCGCCCGAGAGATACTATGGTTTTCTCATAGACGGGGATAGAGAGGATTGCATCATAGATTATGATGAGCCTACTAGCTTCCAGCAGGCCGTTCAGAGCGTTGACTCGGTAAAATGGCTGGATGCAATGCGGACCGAAATGGAGTCCATGTACACCAACAAAGTATGGACGTTGGACATTGCTCCAGACGGGGTGAAACCCGTAGGATGCAAGTGGATCTTCAAAAGGAAGATTGGTGTAGATGGGCAGGTTGAGACCTATAAAGCTAGACTTGTAGCAAAGGGTTTCCGTCAAAGACCTGGCTTGGACTATGACGAAACCTTTTCTCCAGTGGCTATGCTGAAATCCATTCGGATCCTTCTTGCCATTGCTGCCTTCCACGATTATGAGATTTGGCAGATGGACGTAAAGACCGCTTTTCTAAATGGAAATTTAGAGGAGTGTGTCTATATGGATCAGCCAGAGGGTTTCATTCAGAGTGGGAGCAGCGGAAAGGTGTGCAAGTTGCTTAAGTCCATCTATGGACTAAAGCAGGCATCGCGGAGTTGGAACATCTGTTTTGATGAGACGGTCAAGGAATTTGACTTTATCAAAAATCCAGATGAACCATGCATCTATAGTAGATTTGTAGCGAGAACTGTAGTATTCCTTGTTTTATACGTGGATGACATTCTCTTAATAGGAAATGACATTCCTATGCTACAATCTGTCAAGGGGTTCTTGTCACACAGGTTCTCCATGAAAGACCTGGGTGATGCCTCCTACATCCTGGGGATCCGGATCCATCGTGATAGATCCAAGAGGATATTAGGACTTTCTCAGTTCAGGTACATCGACACCATAGTGAAGAGATTCAGTATGGAAGATTCCAAGCGCGGTAACCTACCGGCTTGTCACGGGATCACCCTCTCTAAAGAGATGTCTCCCAAGACTGATTTGGAGAGGGATCGCATGTCTATTATACCCTACGCTTCTGCGGTAGGCTCTATAATGTATGCGATGTTATGTACCAGACCGGATATAGCTTATGCACTGAGTGTGGTAAGCCGGTATCAGTCAAACCCTGGGGAGAAACACTGGATAGCGGTAAAGAACATTCTCAAGTACCTGAGAAGGACTAAGGAGATGTTCTTGGTGTATGGCGGAAAAGACCTCCAGATCGAGGCCTTTGCTGACTCCAGCTTCCAGAGTGACAAGGATGATTCCAAGTCCATGTCGGGTTTTGTCTTTACCCTCAATGGAGGGGCGGTGTGTTGGAAGAGCTCCAAACAGGAAACCGTTGCAGACTCGACTATGGAAGCGGAATACATTGCTGCATCTGATGCCGCAAAAGAAGCTGTCTGGATGAGGAAGTTCTTGAAAGAACTTCAGGTGGTTCCGTCCATTGTTGACCCAATACCTCTGTATTACGACAACAACGGGGCTATAGCTTTAGCGAAGGAACCCAGGTCCCATCAGAGATCCAGGCACATCTTGAGGCGGTATCACCTGATCAGGGAGATCGTGGATCGCAAGGAGATTGAGGTTCGGAGGGTTGCTTCAGAAGAGAACACTGCAGATCCATTCACCAAGGCCTTACCCCAGACTCAGTTCGAGCGGCTGATCGAGATGATAGGTCTTCGATACGCCAGTACATGGCCTTAGTGCAAGTGGGAGATTGTTAGTGTATATGCCCTAGAGGCCATTACTGTATCATACTAGTTTGTATATTACTTGATGGAAGCTTGGGATATTCACCTTGTATAAACAATCTTGCTCAATATAGTAGTATGCTACTTGGTTTGTTTCTACTTCAATGTGTACTTGTGTTTATTTCAGTATATCACTTATACGCATTAGTGGAGCCCTTAGGATCTTTGCTTGATTACCAGCGTTGTGATGGCAGTCACACTAGTGGGGGCTGGGTAATTTATAAGCACATCCTTATACAGGTCCCTAGTCGCAGGACTATCGAGACAGGGCATCGATACTCCGGAGTAGACTAGCGTATGCGCTTCTCATCCCAGTGTGGGAGATGGTCTGTCCCACAGCCATCAGTACGTCGTACTGGAGATAGTATACGGGTGCTCGTTAGGTTACGAGTACACTGGACATGACTCGTCGGGAACTGACAGGTTGGTACTATACCTATCGTCAGTTATCAGTTCCCAGGTGACATGAGTACAGCTTAGTCCGCTGACTTGACACTGGCACTTCGCCTCGAGTGTGTTCCCACTGCACTTTGATCACTACCCTACCACGGCTCAAAGGAGTCGTGCAAACAGGTGGTGGTTGGGTGCAGTCCCAAAGCACTTGGAGGCAGTGACGGTTAGACAGGATTCGTCTCTCCCGGTATTGGGGGTTGACATCGCGCTGTGTCTAGGAGAGCCACTACACGAGTAGTCCCTGGCCAGGGCAAGCGAGATATACTGGTAGGTTTCCAGTGTTATCTCAGGGTGTTTTGGGCTTCACTCCGACACGACTTGTACCGCTATTGGGGGACTGACGTTTTACCGCCCCCTAGGCCCGACATGCGATGTATCAGACGAACAGACCGGACTGTACGGAGACTGTCACATTCAGACTCAGTAGGAGTTTCACCTCGTCAGCCTTCTTGTCGACATCTACCTGGGGACCGTTACGCACAGCTAGTGCCGCTTGCGGTCTGTGGTTAAACCCACTGCCAGCGTAGTGTCGAGTCTTTAGAGTCCCACACAGAGGGTATTCGCCTCTGGGCAAAACAGAGTAGAGGTCGCATGGTTTTGCGACAGGGTTCGTTCTCATCCGCGCACTTGTGCATGTTTAGAGTCCGGACGGATATTACTGGCTGGCTCTGGTTTGAGTCAGATACTGGTATATGTTTTTGGGGTTGCTTTTATCTCAGTATTCATGTTCCTCGGAACAAGGATGCAGGTGTGTATGCACGGTTATTTGAGGAAGAGGAAGATGATTTTCATTAGGGTTTCGGAACGGGTGCGTATGCACAGTTGACAGTCGTCTTTTTCCAAACCCTAATGGATTTGTATTATATCAATTAATAATATATAATAAAATGAAATTGTGTCATGGTTGGTTTTTGTTGACTTGTTGACCATGGTTGACTTGTTGACCATGGTTGAAGTTTTGACCATCATCATTACAAAAGAAAGATGCTCTTTGATTCTAGCAAATTCATTTAATGTTTGAAATGATAATGGTCATTCTAAAACTTTCCATCAACCTTTTCATTTTCATTATTATTATTATTGATAATTCTTTTTCTTTTGCATTATGGTTGCAAGAAAGAAAAAGGATAGCTCATTTTCTATCATATTCATTCTCTCTCTTCACTTCATCTTCTTCTTCCTCTAGCTAAAGAGAAACCTTCTCATGTGTTGAGAATCCTTCTCTTTAAAAAGAAAAGCACCCCTTAGACACTCTCTACTCATTCTAGGTTCAAGGTTTAGCAAGCCGGAAACCCTAGTTCACTCAAAGCACGAGGAAGAGCCCAAAGGTTGAACTCTCGAGGTGGATCCATCTTCGACGGAAGAAGGCGACAAAAAGAGAACCATCAACCCCTACAAAGTTTGAAGAAGAAGGAGTTCAAGTTTAGGTATAACCATCTTCATCCGAGTAGCTAACTCTTTTTAGCATAGTTTGCTAGTTTTAGTTTAGTTAAAGATCCCGACTTTGCTTAGTCCATGTTGCCCCTTGCGCTAAAAATTTGATTTTTATACCGTTTCCGCCTCCCCGTAAGAACCGGGGGTCGCAACGTGGACTTACACTAATTAATGGTTCGATCCGGGTATTAGTGCGCGGCGGTTTGCCAGTTCAAGTAAAATTTAAAGTTTATCACCGCTTCCGCATTTGGCCGTCGGATTGACGGCCGGGGCGCCGCCGTGCACTTACAGTGGTATCAGAGCCTCGCCATTAACTTAGTCTAGCTTTGTGTAATGTGTTTGCATTTTCGATCGATCAAAAATCCCAAAACCGCATTTTTGCCCGCATCAGTTTTCTGTTGAAAATTTTTGGTGTCGAAAAATTTTTCAGGTTGTAAAATAGTGATGTACTGGATGTTATAAGCATACTATAGAAATTCGACACGGTAAGTCGACCAACGGAGCGCGGAACCGCGGCAAACCCCCCCATTGGGCCGCGGTTCCGCCGCCGAACAGTGTCCTTGCTGTGTCAAATTTCTTCAGTAGCTTTCTTGGGTGAAATTGGGGTTTTGGAATATTAATATTGGGCCCAGAATTTCTTGATGTGCTACAGTAGTGCTTGGGGCCCACTTGTTAAAATTTGATTGATCGGATATTTTAAACACATTATTTCACAGTATTTACATTATATCTGCGACCGTGAATGTCACTCGATCGGTAAATCCAGTCTAACTGCTATAGCCCGGTTAGACGGATTTGCGAACGTGACTTTCACGTTGATGTTCTGTTTTTGCTGTGATGTTGCGGATCGGTCGTGGGGGATAGCCTGGATGCAATGCTAGTACAGTTGTGGTTGTATTATGTACATTTGATATTACGGGGCGAGCGTCCGACATGTGGACTGCCGTCACTGCCTGTTTGTATTATTATTTTGGGGCACGGCCAGGTTGCGGTCGATGTACCCGTTGTATGTATATTTTACTTTCTGTACTAGGATTACCCCGCGGAGGGGTGCATGGATAGCCGGATTCTGGAGGGCAACAAGCCCGCATCTCATGGCATTGAGACAGAGGGGGCTTTACTCTAGGATTGGCGGGCTATTCGCCGCACTCTAGGGGGTACAGGTTGACCCTGGAGGGGTGCCCAAGTTACCGGATTCCGTGAAGTGCCGGGTGGTCCATTCACGGTGTTGAAGGGGGCTGCCTCGCTTCAGGTTTTGGCGGGTGACTTGCCGCGCCCGTAGGGGTCTAGGATTTCATTGCACAGGCTATCCACACGACCAGGGGAACGTCGGGTTTCAGTAGTGGCTCTGTGAAACCCGGGGGTCCCAGATATCTGTATTGTTTCTGTGATGCTGTTCATTCTCTGTGATGTTGCATTTTTATCACGCCTTGAGCGAATATAATATATTCGTATATATATTAGTAGATGTAGTATATGTTTTGCATCCGCGCTAGTCCAGTCCCCGCTCTGTCGTTAGTTAGCTAACCTAACGGGTAATGACGGGACCCAGTGGCGAATGCGGATGGCATATACGTACATCAGTATATTTTCGTTCTTTTTGGTGTGATCAATTGATGGGACTGCGTTGATTCAGATCAATGCAAGTTAAAAACAAACCTAATCTGATGTTGTTGGAACACTTTTCAAAAGGCTGTTATTGCAAGGACGTTCACTTTTGTTTTGCATCGCGGTATTCATTTAGAATATCCTGCTCCTCAGTCGACGAGGCAAGGGCCGAGATCCCTTTACCGGGAGTGACCTCTTGGACAAAAAGTTTGCGTCAGGGCGATGACTTCACTATAGCCGATTACTTTTTGCTTTGCACCGTGGTATTCAGTTGGAATATCCTGCACCTCATTCTACGGGGAAAGAGCCGAGATCCCTTCACCGGGAGTGACCTCTTTAGCAAAGGTTTTCGTCACTATATTTTTAAAAGCTATCCGTTCCTTCAACGATATCAAGTTCATTACGTTAAAGGTTTTCGCCAGAAACCATTCGTAGCCCTCCGTCGTTTCATATGGGTGGTCAATAGTATTCAAGCTGTGTATGTTGGCCAAAGTCAAGGCACAGTGATTGGTAGCTATTGGGTATTCATATGCAGCATAGATAGATGCGTTGGTTTAGGACAGTCGTACTGCCATTTTGGCCGAAGTCAAGGGTAGGTACGGGTGGATTCAAATTAACCTGGAGAATGAAGGGTAGAACTTGACATGTGACTTATGATATGTTGGCCAAAGTCAAGGTCATAAGAGCATGGGGCAGAAATCACATCGGGAGTTTCAAAAGAACTGAAACTTGCCAGATATGCGCATACCTTCTGGAGTGTGATGACGTGAGCGGATTCCGTCACGTTATCATGCAATGAGAGTTGGATCCCGATTCCCACTGATGAGTTAGTTTACTCCTCGGGTGATCCCGACTAATTCTTCTTTCAAGTTTGGAGGAGAATTTGACGGAACAGTGGGAGGTTTCCAGGTTAGATAAATTGGTAACCATTCTGATCTAGGTTAGAGTGCACGCTGAGTGTTTCTTTTCTCTCTCTCTTTGGCAGCGACCATTGACCTGACCCTAAGACTATGACTCAGTGACCAAGTTGACCGAACCTTCTTAACACTGGCTTTTGGATTGTCAGAGTTGCAAACCTCGTTGCCACTCCTACTTTTACCCTTTTCTCCAGGACACCCCGTATTACTACGAACGTCCACTTCCACTGGACAAAACCGTCGTATGGTTAGATACGAACTCGAAGGAATTTATTCGAGGATGGTTTCCGGTTCTGGAGGAAACGGATAGGATTATTCAGTTGTCTTTTCCTTTTACCCTCTCTCAGGTTACGAGTACTCCTTGGTTTAGGGGTAGTGCACCTATTACGCAAATTGGATTGTCTTCTTCCAAACCTTAGGCTGGTGCCAACCGGTAGGGAATGAAGAAAACCAATTAGCATAACGATGGTGTGCAGAAGGTATTAAGTTAAGACAAAGCAAGGAATTAGTAAGAGGGCAAAGTAAATTGCAACAGATATTCACGACCAAACCAAATATTTCGTTACCACTCCTACATCACCTTTGCATTTCTCCAGGACACTCCGTATCACTACGAAGATCCACAGTTTATTTGGATACTCCATCGTATGGTTATATACGAACTCGAAAGGAACTTGTTCCAGTTCGGGGATGGATTCTGGTTCAGAAGAAATAGGAATAAAGTTTATTCGGTTGTCTTTTATCCTCACCTTCTCTCGCATTGCGAGTGCTCCTAGGATTAGGACAGTACACCCATTATGCTTATTGGATAGTCTTCTTCGAAACTATAGGCTGGTGCCGAACTGTAGGGAAGGAAGAAAACCATTTGGCCTAAGGGGTGTACAGAAGGTAATGACTAAAGACACATGAAGGGATTTGGAGAGGTGGCAAAGAATTATACGATTACAGTCGTGAATCTGGAAGAGGCATTACTAGGAATATCGGGATACCCCATCGAAACATTTCAATGTTTCAGCTTCACTGTGTACTGTTAAAGGAAAACTGATTTCCCGATTTGATACTTACTCCAGGGTATGTATTTACCAGGTTTGATTCTCACATCTGTATGGTTTTACAGATGATGAGTGGGAGTAAGTTATTGGGAATTGGGTGATCATCCTCATTATATCGGGATTCGTTGAAATCGGTGATATTTGAGGAAATCACCTGGGCTGTTTGCCGGTCGGCAAATATTTGGTTTTGAATATCCGCTGTTATGCACCAGTTTCAAATTGATATATCTGTACGTCTATTTTTATAGAGTGAGATATACTTTTTGATATTATGTCGATGACATTTACCTATATCAGTGGATGGTTAGGTAAGGAGTATTGAACAGCGGTGTAATTCTTCTTAACCATAAGTACAGTTTTCAACCTACGACACACAGTGAATGAGTTAACAGACTCAAGGGACTTATACAGAGTATTGTATGTTGTCCAGGGTCCATCAGGATAGAGGGGTTGGTCCTCGTACTATATTCGGTTTACTTATGACTTCTCTAGTTTAGACAGGTGTTTTCGCGGAAACACAGGGTCCGAATTTGGAGAAGTTATAGGTATTTGAATAGAGTAGAGAACCAGGTGTAGCAAGTATCGGGATTCTTCAAAGAGATCGAAGATGTAGATACTTGTGTATGGTATTCAGTTGATAGTAATGATAAAGAGATCTTGCTTCTCTTTCAGGTTACTCATAATTGGAAGCATTCCTAAGTTGTGTAACGCTGATCGGCCTCCTTCCATTTAGTTGACCTGCACTGGAGACAGTTGCATGATTTGAATCTGGTTCAATTAAATCAGTGCCTCTGGTTCTATATTGGTTATAGAACAGTTCGAATCTTAACGTTGTTAAGGTACGGGGAGTTGTCCGGTTTATGCTTAAAACCAGACACTGGACAACTCAAGGCACGTTTCTGTAATGGCTGTTTGTGGGTTGACCCAGGCTATGACGAGGGTTGACTTTCTACCATCTGGATGAACAATAGCAATATTGTTCTAGACTCGCCACAGTTTTATTAAAAATGGATTTTTTCAGAAAACAGTAGTGGGAGTATGGTAGAACTGGAAGTGATTCCAGAACCACAAACGATTACTGAAGATTTGATAAGGAACCTAAAGATTCAATCTAGATTGACATTCCATTGGCCACTCCGCAGATAAGGTGGGTAACTTCAGGCACCCGAGAGGTATTACAATAGCCTCAAGGACGGTGACAGGGAAGTTCTTGTTTTCCCACAATTACCATTGCTGTTGTTCCAGGCTGTGAGACCCGGCGGGAGGATGAGTATAGCGTCGTTCTAAACTAGTTTTAGAAGTGTACGTCTATATGACTCTGGCAGAGGGTTGTCGTAGTCAGTGGGAGCAGCGGAAGCATTGGTGGACAGGAAGCTTATATCTATTTATAGACTAAAGCAGATGTAGCGGAGATAGATCATCTATTTCTGACGTGACAGTCATGGGTTTGACTTCATCAGAGTAGGGGATGGATCTGTTGAGAAGGCAGTAGGGTGTGATATCCTGGTATTTGGATGACATACACTACACAGAGTAGGAAAAGAAACTCCTATACTACAATTGGTTATACTTTGGTCGTCACACAGTGTTTTCTCCATATGGGATATGGATTTTGTATCAGACATACTGGTTAGTAGATCTATGGTTTTAGATCTAGATTTGGGTAGTCTCCCAATCTGGGTACTTAGACAGCATTCTAAGGGTATTTAGAATGGACGACTCCATGCACGGTAGTGTACCTGCAGAAGATGGAGTCACCCTCTCTAAAGGTGTCTTATAGGCTAAAGGGGAGAGGGATGTGCATGATTGACAGATCACTTGCTTAGGCAATTGAGTCAATCATGAGATGTCAAGTACCACACCAGATGTTGTTCTTGCACTAGATGCAATAAGTTGACATTAATCCAATCCTGGAGAAACAGTCGGAAGCAGTTCTAGAACACAAGTGGATGTTCTAGGGATATGATAACGACAACCTCGTTCGGGAGACAGTTATCACTCCAGGCTTCCAAGGTGACCTGGACAACAAGGAGGTTGTCAGAGTTATAGTTTTTCCTTCTGATGAGGGGCAGTATTTTGGACAGGTGGTCCAAGGCAATACTGAGGGTGGCATGGCGCAGGATACTGATTAAGTTCAGTTGACGATACAGTCTAAGGAGTTTGGATTTGGAGTTCATTTATGAGCTATGTCCCATCAGACATCCAGACATATCCTAAGACAGGTTTTGCTCATTTCGGGAGATGGGTTTCTCCGCGAACTTGAGATATAGAGAGACATGGAAGGAGACAACAAAGCGGATCCACTCACTGAGGCTATTCCTCGAACGCAATAGTTTCGCAAACGAGCTTTGTGAGACTGACTAGTAGAGGAGTTGGGTGTTCGGTATCACACGGGCTGTGAGTATGCGACATCGCAATAATTAGCCTTGAGTGCAAGTGGGAGATTGTTGGAGATAGTGCCCTCAGAGTCAATTATTAGGTCACAGGTACGTGATTGCAATGATTGATGGAGGACCTATCCCGGTAGGACAGTCTTACTCGAGATGATAGTATGCTATCTGGTTTACCTTTATCATCGTGTACTGTTTTAGGTGACCTGACAAGTTGCTATTACACGTTGATAGAGCCCCTAGGATTCTTGCTTGACCACCAGCAGTATGAGGTTGATCATATAAGTGGGAGCTGGGGTCTATAAGCATATCCTTAAATGGTTCCTAGTCGTGTGAGTTTCGAGACAGGGCATCGATACTCCATAGTAGACCAGTGTATACAGTCGAGACCCAGATGAGGGGCGGTGGCCGGTCTCACAAGCCACTGGTGTCAGTTGGATCACCTAAGATGTATACAGGTGCTCATTGGGTTATGAGTACACCGGACAGGACTCGCCGGGAACATGCTAGTTGGTCATATACCAGACGTCAGATGGCAGTTCCCTGCTGACATGTGTACAGGTTAGTTCATCGACCTGGGGATCGTCATTTGTCTTGTGTGGGTTCCCACTGTACTTTGATTACTACCCTACCACGGCTCAAAGGAGTCGTGCAAACAGGTTTTAGTTGGGTACAGTCCCGAGCCACATGGAGGCAGTGAGCGTATCTTCAGGGGTTCGTCTCTCCCGGTATTGGGGGTGAGGTCGTGCTGTGTCTAGGAGAGCCATTACACGAAGCCCTCGGCCGAGGCAAGGAGATTTACTGGTAGGTATTCCAGTAGTATCTCAGGGTGTTCTGGGCTACACTCCAACACGACTTGTACCGCTTTTGGGGGTCTGACTTTTACCAACCCCCTAGGCCCGCCATGCGATGCTCATAGACGAACGGACCGGACTGTACGGATATTGTCACTGACAGGCTCAGTAGGGTTGTCAGGCTGAGTTCGCTCACAGACGTCCCTTTTAGTCAATACCTGGTAGCCCGTTACGTATTGGCTTATACCTCTGACGTGCTAGTGGTTAAATCCACAACCAAGGTGTTGACGAGTCTTTAGAGTCCCCCACATTCAGTTACTCAGATTTCGGGCGAAAGCTTGTAGAGGCCGTATGGAGATATGGCAAGGTCCGATCAGATACGTGCGGTATTGCACGGATCAGGATCGGACAGTTTGTACTATAGGCCGTATGGATATATGGCAGGGTTCGATCAGATACGTGCGGTATTGCACGGATCAGGATCGAACGGATACTGCTAGCCGGCTTTGGTTTAAGCCGGATCGTAGTATAGTACAGTGTAGATTTTGTCTCATTGCATTTGTATTTCGGTCGGAATACAAATGCGGGTGTGTATGCACAGTATCGGGGTTTTCCTGTAATTTATTACGGGACCAGTTTCCTGGAGTTGCCAGTTTGCTTTTCGTTTTCGGCCAATTTCCTTTGTCTCGTTCATTGGCCGAAGATTGGTGGAGGAGGGCATATTTGCATTGTTGCAAATAAGTGTTTGTGGAGGGGGTTCTTTGCATCTTATTGCTTCATGATGACTTCACCATCATTGACTTGTTTTGACTCCATCATGGCTTGACTTTTAAAGTCATGATTGTTGATGATGTTGAGGGGTATGGTTGTTGAGTGAGGACTTTAGGGGTATGGTTGTTGAGTGAGGAATTTTCTTTGTGATCATTTCTTTTCATATGATAACCCTCCTCTCTCTCTCTCTCTTGGATGATTCTTTTTGGTCACTCTCTCATATTCACCCCTCCTACATTGTCATGGCCGGCCTTCCCTTTTAGTGGGCTGTCCAAAATTTTGAGGGTGGGATTTTGCTACATTTCATGTTGCAAAATTCCCACAAGTTCAATCCAAAAGGCCCCAAGTTCAATTCCTCCACAAAAGGCAATTCCTACAACCCCAAATGAGACTTCTTCTCTAGATATTCTACAGCAAATCTTGGGCACGTCGACTAGCCAGCTTCATGCCCGAGTTGCCTCGGCATTGAGGTGGGAGCCCGTAAAAGAAGTAGGCGATGTGGTGCACTTCCGGCAACGAGGAGGAGACGGGACATTCCGCAGGAGATCGGGACGACGACAAGAAGACCGGAGGACTCGGATCTGTCGGTATTTCTCTCTTCCCCTTCTTGTAGATAGCTAGGACTAATTAATGGTTCGATCCGGGTATTAGTGCGCGGCGGTTTGCCAGTTCAAGTAAAATTTAAAGTTTATCACCGCTTCCGCATTTGGCCGTCGGATTGATGGCCGGGGCGCCGCTGTGCACTTACAGTTGCATTACAACATTCGTTAGGTCATCAATTTTTGAGTAAAGCTTGGCCATCTCTTTATCTTTGCTCCGGAGCAAGTTTCAGAGTTCTTGAAGCAGTTCCAGCTCTGTATTCCTGGGGCGGAAAAGTCGACTCTTATTCGCTGTCCGAGCTTCACTCCCTATGGATTCAGGGGTTTTTCTGCTTATCGGCCTCTTCGAGAGGGTTTTCATCATTCAGCGAAGGAGGCTGATCTTGGGAAGCTGTTCATCACTAAAAATTGCATTTTAATACTGCTCATTCATTATCTATTTTGTTATATATCGGTACTGTTAACCAGTGTCTGCTCAGTAATACAGATTACAGGTGTTCGTGATAAAATACTGGAAAAACACTCAAAATCATGAATATAAACGTTTGGAAGCCGACACTGCAAACAGAACAGAAAACCGATCATTGTCCAAAGGGTTCTTTTTGCAAATAGTTGTGTGCACACAATTTTGGTCCAACACAATGCAAGTGTGCACATGGACCAGGTGGGACTGCCTTGGCTACATGACATGATGAAATGGTGCAAGTAGGGTACATGTGTCCAAATCCCTGAGTACAACCCAGGCCTCTATAAAGAAATTAAGCAGCACCAGAGTGATATTGGAGTGCACACAAGACCACACAAACAATAGGAGCCCACTTGCTCGGTTTTGGGCCGGCCACACCCCACTAAAATCCAAGCTCGCCGGCCCCCTAGCTCTAATGGTCCCCATATTTCTTCTGTCCCTCCTTTGAAGTCACATCAACTTATTTTTATTGTTTGTTTAATTTTCTTTTGTGCCTATAAATACCAGGCCAAGAGGCAAAGGGGGGATACTTTCTCTTTAGTTTTGCTTTAGAACTCATATAATTTGTACCTTGTTTTCCTTTGAACTCTTGAGCTCTTGCCCCTTTGTCTTGACCTTGCAACTTCTTCATTGAACTTGCAAGCTTAAGATTTAGGTTCTTAGTTGTATCTTATTTAAAATTCAATAAAGTTCTCATTTCATTACATATATTTTGCTTTCTATATACTTTGAATTTGTGAAATCATTGCTTTATTTTGATCTTGCAATCTCTTAAGTGAGCTTGCAACCTTAAAATTCGGTATTTTGATTTCACATTGGTACGGGATTAAAGAACAAGTGACGATATTTGCACATTGAATTTACTGGTTCTTTATCTAACTTTAACTTCTCTTTTCTTCCAATTTTTGTTTTGTTGCCTTACTCTTTTCTTTTTTCTTTTGGTATTGTAAATATGTGAGTAATCGATTTACTTGTTGAGGGTAGAATATGGTTATTTTGTGCTAGAAGATGTTTTTTTTCTAAAACCTTAAAAACCTTAATTTTGCAATTGAAACTCCGAGCAAACCACTCGCAATTCCGCTCCGTTAGGCATCCTATCCTACCACGGTAGCGGTGAATCCTAATCGTGATCGGATTGCGAATGGTTTGTCGAAGGCTAAAGTCAAGAGACAATAACGGAAGTACAAGATACAAGGAATACAGATTTAGCTCAAAATCGCAAATACCGTATTTCAAGTTCCCTAATCCACGTTGTTGCTTATTTCCTTAGCGTCAATATCAAAATTGGGTCTATAAGGAACCGACAAATATCATCCTCACGCAAGCTAACCTAAAACTACCCTTAACAAGTCTTTTTATTGAACATATCCTAGTCACGACACTTAGTGTATAAACAACTCAAAACACGGTAAACAAGCCTAAAAAACCTACCATATCTCTGCGGACGACCCGTACTCATCACGGCTTGCTATACGCGACACCGTTTTTGATTGCGGTAATTTCAAAATTCTTTCTAAATATGATATGGTAAAAACGTATCAATCAAATGACGCCGTTGCCGGGAAGACGGTAATGCTTTTAAACTTGTAGTCTCGGGTTAATTTGTGCATATTTTGTATAAAACTAACTTTCTAACACATTCAACGGATAAAACCATTCTTTTTAAACCGACACAAACTAAAAAAAAACTACATTGTTCTCTGGATTTGTGTTCTACTAACACACTGAGTTTTAAAATGAAAATTAAGGCATAAAAATGAAATACTATTATCACATTGAGGAGACACACAAAAATTGAGCACCAAATTTTAGAAAACGACCAGCGATAGCTTAAAAATTACCGATGTCGCCGGCCCATATATGAATTTTTGAAAATATTTCTTTTGTGTTGCCTTCAGTGTTCTGTTAGTGTCCTATTTTTATTGTTTGATTTTCTCAATTATTTGTGTTAAGCACTTTGGTTATCTATATCGCTTTTTACCTCAAATATCCGTATTTTCCCGATATTTACAGATTTGACGGATTGACCAGCAGCGATCGTGCAGAATAAAGGGGTGTTTTCAAGTATAAGGAAATTGAACACTTAGTGCCAAAGACCTGGATAGTTGGACCCGCGCAAGCGAACCATTCAACCACTCGGAGACAATATCAACACGAGTTTCTTAAACTCAACACTTTTTGGTATGCATTTTTCTAAACTTCCTCTTCTCAAACCCGACGCTCCAATATTCTTGTCTTTGCAGGATTCTTAGCAATATCGCCGCAAAAATCCAAAGAAAAAACTAACCGTATTTGTTGCAGCGCCACATTTAAAGTAAAAAAAAATTGATTGATTGTTTGAAAACAAGACTTTATTGATTTGCGCATTGCATCATTTAATACGGACTTAAGGGGCTATAACACCAATCCAGACTGGGTGGGGATTTCATCACTCTTCTTAAGACCCCGGAAATAACTAATTGCATAAGTGTCACCTCAAGCTTAATAAAAAAAATCTAAACTCAGCTAACCAAGGAATTGTCGCGCTTAATAGGACAAAGGAAGATTGTGGGCATTCGGTCGTTTATCTAAACATGAATTTTGTGGTGCCTAGGCTAGGCAAGTTAGGAGGTAATTTTTAAAGGCCCGTCTCACGGTGATTCGTGAGCGGAACCCTCCTTAACTAACTTGTGCTTACCTGGCCACAACCGACTGTGAAGAGGCGATTTGAGAGTTATCTCACAATTTGTCGCTTTGGAACAGTTAGGAGCAGATCTAGTGGACTTAGAGGACCATAGTCTAGGTGTTGATTGTGCATTTTGTGACCGTGCATTTGTGATTGTGTTAGTTGATCTGTCATTTTATTTTCACATTCTTACGAAATAAACACAAGTTCAGCACTTTTACCACCTTCACCCAATTTTTCTCTATTTACGCTTTCTTACCTTCACATTTTATGCTTTGACTACACTAAATTCGTTTAGTGTATGTCCGCTTGGATTAGGGATCCTAGTGCCCGTTTAGTCCGTGTTTCGTTAGTCGCTACAGACTACGCGATCGACACCGCAGTCGAAACTCTTTCCATGCCTCATTCACCTTTACCCTTGCCAGTCAACTCTGACGTTGACTGTGATTCTGTCCATACTTCTTCACCGTCACTTTCACCAAACTCTTCTTCCATGGAAGGATTTCCTCCTAACATCCCTTTACCTCCCCCGGGAATTATTCTACCTCCATTAGGTACGAATAATCCGTGCCACCTCTTAGTGAAGCGCTACAGTGAATTGCGCTCCAAGATCGATTCTATCCTACCCGCGCTCCACTCCCTACCTGTCTTTCACTTCCACCGGCCAATGGGGATAATTTTGAAATTAAGCCCCATTTCATCATGTTGCCCAAATTTCACGGGCTTGAATCCGAAGATGCCTACATCTTCATCAATAAATTCCAGAACTTTTGTGCGATGATGAAGATGACCCAACTGTCTGACGATGCTATACGGCTACGAGTTATTCTTTTCACTTTGTGAGACCTTGCTAAAAATTGGATGTATAACACCGCTTCCTACTCGATAACCAGTTGGGACGAGTTTGTGAAAGCGTTTCTTAAGAAATTCTACCCAAATCATAAGACCGTAAGGATTCAAAACGAAATTAACCAATTTTCCCAGCTTCCTACCGAACCTTTTTTGAAGTGCTTTGACTGATACAAAGACCCTCTTGTTCAGTGCCCTCATCACGGTATTGAGAGATGGAAACTTTTCCAAATCTTATATGAGGGCTTAAATCCAGCAACTAAGCAATTGTTGGAAACTATTTGTCAAGGCCATTTCCTATCTAAATCTGACAAGGAAGCCTGGCAATTTTTCGATGATCTTGCGGAACAAACGCTTCAATGGGAGATCACTAGACCGAGCACTTCTTCTTCTTCTTCTACTTCTTCCAGTCATTCTAGGTCAGGAATTCATCAACTCAATATCTCAATTGCAATGAAGGCGGAGAAGGTTGCAATCACGCGAAAACTTGAAGCAATTGAGAGCAAGTTTTCATTTCCTTCTTCTGCCCCTGTTCCTCCCCCTCGTACCATCTGCGCTTGTTGTTCGGATCCATCTCATTTGACCGAAGAGTGTCCTTATAATCCACCATCTCAAGGACAGGATCAGGTTAATGCTACATTTCAGCAAAGACCAAAAAATGATCCATACTCTTCCTCATACAATCCGGGTTGGAGGAACCACCCCAATTTCGCTAGGAATCAGAACCATCATCAATTCCAAGGCCACAACAATTTCCAAAGGCCTCCTCCTCCTCAACAACAAGCACAACAACAAATTCAACAACAATTTCAGCGGTCCTTCCAACCCTAACCTTTTCAAAATCCGACGAACAGCTTTGCAGCCTGCAACAATTCTTTTCCTCAAAACAACTTCGTTCCGTCAAACAACGATAAGGTTTCTTCGCTGGAACGGAGTCTGGAGGAGTTTGTAAAGCAATCGACTCAATCTACCACCAATATCCAGTCTTCTATTCAGTCTCTAGTGCAACACACCGTTGCACACGAGCAAAGCATCAAGACCATCGAAGCCCGGATTGCACAGCTGAATGCAGCTTTAAGCGAGCGAGAGAAAGGGAAGCTTCCATCTCAACCACTCCCAAATCCTGGTCACCCACATAATGTACATGTTGCTCTTGAACAACAGAACCATAATGTGAGTGTCGTGACTATATTGAGATCTGGAAGGATGCTGCACAACAACATTGGCACACAGATAGATGATGACACCCCGGCCGTTTCTTCTACTCCTTCTTCTTCTGAGCCATTCTCCATTCTTCAAAAGGTTCTCCTTCTTCTTCTTTTGCTGCTCCGAACGGATCCACTTCTCACTCCACTCAAACTCCAGTTTTGGGATCCGTTCCAACTCCACAATCTCCTCCACAAGTATTGGACTCAACCAATTTCAAAAACATTCCATTTCCAAACCGGTTGAAGTCCAATAAACAAAATCCACAAACGGAGAAGATTCTGGAGTTGTTTAGGCACGTTAACATCAACATTCCCCTCTTAGATGCAATCCAACAAGTCCCGTCTTACGCAAAAATCTTAAAAGACTTGTGCATTAAGAAGATAAAATCTCAGGCACCAATGAAGATTTTCCTAGCTAGTAACGTGAGTGATGCTCTTACCCAAAATTTACCACAAAAACGGAAGGTCCCCAGCCGTCCTACGATTTCAATAACCCTTGGGGATAAGAACATCAACCGCGCTGTTTTGGATCTTGGTGCCAGTGTTAACCTGCTTCCGTATTCTATATATGAGCAATTAGGTGTAGGAGAGCTGAAACCCACATATTGTACTCTTCAAATGGCCGACCGATCTATCACCCATCCTAGGGGTGAGGAAGAGGATGTGTTAATAAAAGTTGGGGACTTCATATTCCCCGTTGACTTCATTGTTTTAGATACACAACATGTAGCTAACCCCCGGAATTAAATTCCGGTGATACTCGATCGCCCATTCCTTTCAACCTCAAATGCTGTGATCAATTGTCAAAATGGTTCATCTTTTGGCAACATGACAATTGAACTCAACATTTTTAGGTTAGGGAATCATCCATCCAGACCAAGTGCTCATATACTCGATGTTTGTTCTATCCAGGAGATCACCCATGGGGACCGTGAATTTGAGGAATTCTTGTTTGATCACAGTGATCTTGATGCCACTAGTCCGTCCCTCTTTGAACCTGCTGTTTCCGCTCCCGACAATGATTAAAAGTGCTTCACATTTTCGAATGATCTTGGCTTGTCGCCGCCCGAGTTTGAATCTTTTGAATTTTCGGATGCGTTAGTTGAACCATCCGACTCGGTCGCATACTCTCACTTTGAGCCCCTGTTGGAATCTTTCGAGTTCAAAACATTTTCTCCGATCCTGCTATCAATCGTTTCACCTCCGATGCTCGAACTCAAGCTTCTGCCGTCTGACCTCAAGTATGCGTACTTAGGTGTGAACGAGACCCTCCCAGTCATCATCTCGGCTTCTCTAGCTCTAGAGCAAGAAAAAGCCCTTCTTACGATCTTGCAATCCAATCGGCAAGCTTTTGGCTAGACGATGGAGGACATCAAGGGGATTAATCCCGTGATAGTTGAACATCACATTCACCTGATGGATGATGCCAAACCAGCTCGGGATCCACAGAGGCGGTTAAATCCAGTCATGAAGGAGGCTGTGAAAAAGGAAATTGTCAAATGTCTGGATAGTGGTATCATTTACCCTATTTCAGACAGTCAATGGGTTAGTCCTATACACGTTGTCCTTAAGAAGTCGGGCATTACGGTCATCACAAATCAGGCGAATGAGTTGATCCTACTCGCACCCAGACCGGTTGGCGAGTATGTATTGATTATCGAAAACTCAACGCCGCAACACGGAAAGATTGCTTTCTGTTGCCATTTATTGACCAAATGCTTGAAAGATTAGATGGACATGAGTATTAATGTCTTCTGAACGGTTACTCAAGCTACAACCAGATTCCCATCACCGAGAAAGACCAGGACAAAATCACTTTCACTTGTCCTTTAGGCACGTTCGCATATCGTCGCATGCCCTTTGGGCTATGCATTGCTCCCGCTACCTTCCAGCGGTGTATGATGGGAATTTTCTCAGACATGGCTGAATTTTTTTTGGAGATATTCATGGATGATTTCTCCATCTTTGGCGATTCTTTTGACAAGTGTCTGCAACATCTTGACACTGTCCTTACCCGATGTAAGGATAAAAATCTCACTTTAAATTGGGAAAAATGCCACTTCATGGTGCGCGAAGGTATTGTCCTAGGACATATCATTTCGCAGAATGGCATTGAGGTTGACAAGGCAAAGATTGATGTCATTTCCAACCTCCCTCCTCCTAAATACGTCAGAGATATCCGATCTTTCCTTGGCCATGCCAATTTCTACAGATGGTTTATCAAGGACTTTAGCAAGATTGCTAGACCCTTGACTCTTCTTCTGGTTAAGGATACCACGTTTAACTTCGACTCGAGATGTTTGACTGCTTTCGAATCAATGCAAAGCTCACTCACCACTGCTCCCGTCCTTTCTTCACCCGACTGGACGCATCCTTTTGAGATTATGTGCGATGCATCCGACTTTGCTATCGGTGCGGTCCTAGGACAAAACATCGATAACATGTCGCACATAATCTACTATGCGAGCCGGACCCTGAATGATGCCCAAATGAATTACACAACAACCGAGAAAGAATTCTTGGCTGTTGTGTTTGCTTTAGAAAAATTCAGGCCTTATCTCATTGGCTCCTCGGATATTGTCTACACCGATCATTCAGGTCTGCGACATCTTTTTGCGAAAAAGCATGTGAAATCTCGGTTAATACGTTGGATCCTCTTACTTCAAGAATTTGACCTTATCATTAAGGACAAAAGAGTATGTGAAAATGTAGTAGCTGATTATCTTTCACGACTTCCTTCTTCGCCGACGCTTCTTCTCCCAATCAACGACACTTTCCCTGTTGAACAACTCTTGACAATATCTTGCGAACCCTGGTTCGCAGATATTATAAACTACCTGGCAACTCGACTCATACCTGACGATTGGTCAAGTCAGGACAGACTTAGATTTTTATCTCAAGTAAAACACTTTTACTGGAATGAGCCCTACTTGTTTAATTACTGTCCAGACCAAATCATCCGACGGTGTGTTCCTGAAAACGAATTCAAGAGTGTGTTGTCTTTTTGCCATGATCAAGCATGTGGTGGGCACTTTGGCCCAAGAATGACAGCTGAGAAAGTCTTGCAATGTGGCTTTTACTGGCCAAAACTTTTCAAAGATACACATGAATACTGCAAGATTTGCTCCCGGTGCCAACATTTGGGCCGGATTTCCAGGCGAAATGAGATGCCGCAACAACCAATCTTGGTTGTTGAGATGTTAGAAGTTTTGGGAATAGATTTCATGGGCCCATTTCACAACTCTTTTGGGAACCTGTATATTCTCTTAGCTGTTGACTATATCTCAAAATAGGTTGAGGCTGTGCCAAGCTGAACTAACGACAACAAGGTTGTTGTCAAATTCCTAAAAGAAAACATCTTTTCTCGGTTTGGGCACCCTCGTGCTATCATTAGCGACAATGAGACGCATTTCTGCAATAGGTCTTTCGAGGCCTTGATGCGGAAACACTCAATCAATTATAAGCTATCTGCGCCCTACCACCCCCAAACATGTGGGCAAGCCGAAGTTTCAAGTAGGCAGATCAAGAAGATATTGGAGACAACGGTTTCAAGGAACCGTAAGGATTGGTCTGTGAAATTAACCGATGCCCTTTGGGCATTTCGAACTGCCTATAAGACTGATCTTGGCATGTCTCCTTATCGACTTGTGTACGGAAAGGCTTGCCACCTCCCTGTAGAAATCGAACATCGTGCTATTTGAGCGATCAAGGAGCTGAATCTCAATCTTGACGATGCGAGCAGCTATCGGAAGCTGCAATTGAACGAACTAAATGGGCTTCGGGATGAGGCTTACGACAACGCGGTTATTTTAAAGAACCGAACAATGGTGTTTCATGATAAACACCTTACGCGCAAAACCTTCACACCTGGACAACAAGTACTTCTTTATGACACCTGACTCTATTTCCATCCCGGTAAACTTCGATCTCACTGGAAGGGACATTTTCTTGTGCGATGTGTGTACCCGCACGGCATTGTGGATTTGGAGAATCCGATGGACGGTTCGTTTTTTAAAGTAAACGGACACAGACTATAACCATACCTTAGCGCAGAACCATTAGAGGAGCTCCTGATCTTGCAGGAGCCGGTTTACCCTGCATAATCTTTCTCTGTTTACCACCAAACTTCGGTTATCCAGCAAAAAACAGTGGAGACACTATTTCAAATAACTTTGGGGGTATGCATATACTATTTTTGGTATATATATATGGATATTCTTGTCCGGTGCATATCCATTTTTATTTTGGACGAGCAATCTTGTCTGGTGATGCTCAGTCTTTGTTCATACAATACAATATATAATAATAGTAATAATAATAATAATAATAATAATAATAATAATAATAATAATAATAATAATAATAATAATAAGGAGAACCACCATTTTTGACCCTCCATCTATTTTGCCCTCTTGATGTATATTGACAGTGAGGGCATTGTCCAGTTTAAGTTTGAGGCTACGCTCGGTAAGCTTTCTCCATTCACATTCATTCTCCTTTCGCATTTATTTGTATATTGTGCATTTGCATACATATTTAAAACCCATAAAAAATCGAAATTTTTTTGCAAAAATATAAAAACTTTGTCGTCAAGTTAGCTAGTGGGAGAACTTAGATTCGATATTTCGACG
The DNA here is from genome assembly GCA_030015575.1 of Agapanthus africanus. Classification (NCBI taxonomy): domain Eukaryota; kingdom Viridiplantae; phylum Streptophyta; class Magnoliopsida; order Asparagales; family Amaryllidaceae; genus Agapanthus; species Agapanthus africanus. The sequence continues at coordinate 540,919,940 of CM057346.1, forward strand.
GTTTTTGTTTAATAAGAAAGGAACAAATAGATCCTATTGTTAGATTTTGAAATCCTGAAAGATAATCCTCCTTTGAATTTAACTATAGCTATTATACGTCTTTACATTACACTACACGTGTCGTGAGATTTGAAAATTAGAAGACAAGTATATTATGTCTGAAAACTTTTAAATTGATAAACTAATTTTTTAGGATCAAATAGATTAGTTCTGAAATAAATAATACTAAAAATAATTTTGAAAGTGAAGTGGATATGAAGGGATATTATAGATACCTTAATAGGAACTAATTCTGAAGAATAGCCCATCTGAAACTTGATTGAAGTGATTACACACCTGATCTACTAAACACGTCTTTTATCCTAAAAAAATAATTGAACAACTGGTTATATCTCCGTTCACATTAAATCGTTATGATTTTCATGCTAAAATTGATCTTTTGTTTTAGGGCTGAGGTAACTTGAGCAATTAAGTCCGCCAGGTGTCTCTACACCTGATGCCTTAAAACCAACTGGTTTGCGAGCATTGTCCCAAAACTCGCTAAGAAACCTAGAAAGTCCAAATTAAAACAAAGTCAAGCAAGTATTCTCTCCGAGTTAAAATTCCTAACGGTTCTTTGTGTGAGAATAATCTTGACAAACGACAAGTTTTTTATAAAAATATTTTTAATGGAGATATGAAGGTTCTATCCTATGATGAAGACTATTGCACGTTCATGAAGGTGTGTATGAAACGAAAACAAGTAAAATGTGGACTGAAAAATAAGACCTAGTTTCCTATTAGGGAAGATTGAAATTTTGAATTTGAAACCTAACTAGAAAGCAAAACTTGAGAAGTACTTATCTCATTATAAAACTTGTGTGATCCTTTTTAAGTTTTTTTATCTGGGTTTTATTTTGTGACATGACAAACTTTAATCGATCCTTTTGAAACTTAACGACACTTTTTGCACTGCACGTAAAGACATATAGAATCTTAAGTTAAATAAGAAGCGAGGTGTGAAAAATAAAGGTTCGATATTTCTAAACTTAGGATAATAGAATTGCTAGCTTTGAAACAAAACCGTAGGGTTAGAATCATAGTTATTTCGCAAAACTAGCTTGACAGGATTTTGTGGGTGAAATCCATTGAAAACCCTCAGGAGATAACACTCTCGTACCAGGGACACCTAGAGATTTAACGGCTTGTTGCACAAGCTCATTGCAATCGCGTTCCCTGCGAAAGTGAGGTTATGATTTTTTTTGTTTTGCTCGAGACGAGCAAAAGATAAATTTGGGGGTATTTGTTCATCACTAAAAATTGTATTTTAATACCGCTCATTCATTATCTATTTTTTTATATATCGATACTATCAACCAGTGTTTGCTCAGTAATACAGATTACAGGTGTTCGTGATAAAATACTGGAAACACACTCAAAATAATGAATATAAACGTTTGGAAGCCGACACTGCCAATAAAACAGAAAACCGATTATTGTCCAAAGAGTTCTTTTTGTAAATAGATGTGTGCACACAATTTTGGTCCAACACAATGCAAGTATGCACATGGACCATGGTGGGGCTGCCTTGGCTACATGACATGATGAAATGGTGCAAGTAGGGAACATGTGCATTAAATGCTAAAAGTGTTGATGTGATTTGAAGTATCAAGGTTTTCCAGTACAACCCAGGCCTCTATAGAGAAATCAAGCAGCACCAGAGTGATATTGGAGAGCACATAAGACCACACAACCAATACGAGCCCACTTTCTCGGTTTTGGGCCAGCCACACCCCACTAAAATCCGAGCTCGCCGGCCCCCGTAGCCCCAATGGTCCCCATATTTCTTCTGTCCCTCCCTTAAAGTCACATCAACTTATTTTTATTGTTTGTTTAATTTTCTTTTGTGCCTATAAATACTAGACCAAGGGGCAAGGGGAGGGTATACTTTTTCTTTAGTTTTGTTTTAGAACTCTTGTAATTTGTAGCCTGTTTTCCTTTGAACTCTTGAGCTCTTGCCCCTTTGTCTTGACCTTGCAACTTCTTCATTGAACTTGCAAACTTAAGATTTAGGTTCTTGACTTCAAGATTAGTTGCATCTTGTTTAAAATTCAATAAAGTTCTCATTTCATTACATATGTCTTGCTTTCTACATACTTTGAATTTGTGAAATCATTGCTTTACTTTGATCTTGCAACCTCTTAAGTGAGCTTGCAACCTTAAAGTTTGGTATTTTGATTTCACATTTGTACGGGATTGAAGAACAAGTGACGATATTTGCACATTGAATTTACCGGTTCTTTATCTAACTTTAACTTCTCTTTTCTTGCTATTTTTGTTATGTTGCCTTACTCTTTACTTTTTTCTTTTGGTATTGTAAATATTTGTGAGTAATCGATTCACTTGTTAAGGGTAGAATATGGTTAGTTTGTGCTAGAAGATGTTTTTTGCTAAAACCTTAAAAACCTTAACTTTGCAATTGAAATTCCGAGCAAACCACTCGCAATTCCGCTCCGTTAGGCATCCTATCCTAACATAGTAGCGGTGAATCCTGATCGTGACCGGATTGCGAATGGTTTGCCCAAGGCTAAAGTCAAGAGACAATAATGGAAGGACAAGGGATAAGGAATACAGATTTAGTTAAAAATCGCAAATACCGTATTTCAAGTTCTATAATCCACGTGTTACCTATTGCCTTAGTGTCAATATCAAAATTGGGTCTATAAGGAACCGACAAACATCATCCTCACGCAAGCTAACCTATAACTACCATTAACAAGTCTTTTTATTAAACATATCCTAGTTACGACACTTAGTGTAAACACAACTCAAAACACGGTATTAACTCGTTAAAACAAGCCTAAAAAACCTACCATCTCCCTGCGGACGATCCGTACTCATCACGGCTCGTTACACGCGACACCGTTTTTGATTGCGGTAATTTCAAAATTCTTTCTAAATACGACACGGTAAAAACGTATCAATCAAAAGCGGCAACCACATTCAAGCCAATTGGGCATGGGATGTGGTGACCCCATCCTTACTTTTGCCGTGAACGTTGTCGCAGAGATGTGTGCCGCCATGTAGACCATGCAGATAATATATCTGGCCGTCCTTTCATTATTGGCAGCTGATTTCGCGGACCGCTGTCGTGGCCTTTCTGTTTCGGTAACGGACAATCGATTGAAGACGACTGGCCTGACCAGGTTCTTGAGTGGTGCTAGCGCCTCTTTTCTGGATTTGCCTCGTTGCATTCGCTCAGGACAAAGCGCCTGATAGACTCTTAAAGAGACGGTGTCATATTTTCTCTGTTGGGGCTGGGATACGTCTCTTTGTAGTATCGTTCGGACTACTGTATTCTTGATTTTGATGGTCATGGCATTTTTCTGAACCCACTTCAGAGGTTCGAAAGAATTGCTGACTGTTTTGGCCAACGTAGCCATTGTCGCGGGGTAACCCTGCTCTTGGAACCTCACAAGATTCCACTTCGCCGGAGTCCTAGCCCTCTTGTTGGCTCGATACCTGAGTCTCTTCTTTCTTAGCCTTTCTGTTTTGAGCACTTAGGAGGCTTCGACTCTTCAGGAAGACACCATAGACCGATTGACAGAGAGTCTAGAGAAGATACCCGCTCGAGCGATTGTCATGGGCACCATCTGAGCTTGTTGGGGAAGCTTTGTAGCTTCATTGGTGTTGACGGCCTTTCCCCCAGTCGGAACAGTGCAGAGCCATTCGAATACGGATTTACATTTGGGGTGGGATGCTTTGGCGACTGCAACGTTTGGCCTCCTGCCCTTTGAGGTCGGTTTAGCTGCTTGGTTTGCCGGAACCTCCGCCAGATGAGCGCTTCCGGCAGGGTAGATGACGACCGAACCAAATTAGCGGGGCAGTTCCTCCCACTGCCGAATGAGGCTTGCGGGGAGAACCATACGAGCATTGATCTTGACCACATTCAAGATCGGGGTTGCGTCAGAAGCTGAATTCATCATAGAAGACATTGTCATTGAAAGTTGATTGTTGCACGGAAAAGCATTATAATAATACAAACATCGCTATATATGTTAAATGAGTTCGCTTGAACGCTTGACCCGAGATATGGGAGGAGAGAAAGGTCCCACCGGGCATGCCAGAATCAGTATATTGTTTTTCATTACCATATTGAGATAGGAATACGCGTTGCTTATCAGGCGTATTACAGATTCCCCCTGTCTGAAGTAGGCCGAGGTTTATTGGTTGTAGGGATCCGAATCTTACGTAGTTGCATACTAAGCTGTTGTTAATTACCCCTCTCTTTTGGAGTGAGGAAACATCCAATTGACGGGTAAAACTAGTCATGCGAACTCAATGTGGGATGTGCGTATGTTGTTTTTTGGACCTATCAGGGGCTTCGTAGAGTTTACGAGGGTGTTTTGAGTGTGGAACATGTGTGAAAAAGAAGGGCAAGGAGCGTCCTAAGGACGCGTGAGCGGCATGCGGCCACTGGGCGCCAGCGGGTCGCATGCACGACGCGTAGCCGCTGGGCGCCACCGGGTCGCATGCGCGGCACGCTACTACGGAAGAAGGGGATAAGCCCTTAGGCTTGTAGTTGAACTCCCGAACGGGAATTGGGTGTAGATTTGGAGTTAAACTCCTAAAATATTCAGTTTTGGAGTTAAACACCTAAAAGATCTGGATTTGGAGTTAAACTCTCTTAAGAATTTGGATCTTAGAGTTGAACTCCTCAAAGATCTTCAGAGATGATCAATGGGGACCCTTTTCTTCTCCCTTGAACTTTGGATCCTCCCAAAGTGGGATTTTTAGAGGTGGGTCTTCTTCCTCTTTCTCTTCCTCTTTTTTTGCTGGATCTTAGGGAAAAAGGGAGGTGAGATTAAAAATCTCCCTTTTAACGATTTGATAGGAGATCTAAACTCCACTTCGATGGTTTTATGGTGAAATTTTATTTAGTTTTGAGAAAAAGAGAGCTAAGCTCTTGATTTAATTGGAAATGAAGAGGAAGAGGAAAAAAACTTGAGAAAGAGAAGATGGAGGCACAAACCCTAGAATTCTTAAGAGAATGAAAGTTGTTCTTGATTTTCTTATCATGTTTGTTTTTATAGGCTACACACTTTACATATAGCCCCTTGGGGTTTGGCAAATGGCACTTGTGCCATCCCATGCCTTATGTGCTTATTTATTTTTGCACATAAGCCATGCGGTTTACAAAATTTTAGCTTTTTCCCCCTTTACATACATTTAATTCTAAATATTATATTTAGACTAATTTATTACCTCCTTTTTGGCATAGAACCGGCCCCTTCCATGCTTAGTCTTGACTTGGGCTTGGGCCCATGATTGGTAATATTTTATCGTGACGTTTTTAGTTCTAAAAGGATCGCAATCAAAACGGTGTCGTGTGTAGCGAGCCGAAATGATTACCGGTCGTCCGCAGGGAGATGGTAGGTTTTTAAGCTTGTTTTAATGAGTTAAATCTGTTACTTGGAGTTGTTTGTCATACTAAATGTCGTAAAATATGATATGATCAAAAGAAAGAACTTGTTAGGGATAGGTTTAGGTTAGCTTGAGCTAGGATAATGTTTTCCATTTCCTTATAAACTTAACTTGATATTGATACTAAGGTAATCGGCAACAACGTGGATTAGAGATTTTAAGTATGATATTTGCGATTGTGTGCTAAATCCGTACTTCTTGTCCTCTATCCTTCCGTTCTTGTCTCTTAACATTCGCTAAGACTTGGGTTCACTTTCTTGGACTCGAGCCCACTTGGCTTGGAGTTGACTTGGACTTTGACTTGGTCAACCGGGGTGTAATTTTTAACCCCAACAGAGTCCTTGTCCTTGGCTTAGTTGAAATATGAAGAGGAGATGCAAGAGTTGCCTGGAAAATGAGGCGAGTTGACGGCGACTCGCCTCGCCTCGCTTCACAACTAGGAGAATTTTATTCGCCTCGTTGTCTACGTGGACGAGTCCGTGAGTCGACTGGCCTCGTCTAAGCGAGCCAGGTGAAGTGGGCCGGTTCTAAAAATCTCGATGTTGCCTTGCTTTAGTTTTCCTTACCTAAGTCGTTCCTCGCCTCACCTCGCCGACTCGTGAGTTGACACACCTAAGTGAGTCCTTGTTCTTGGCCTCGTCGAGAGATGAGGATTAGGAGGAGATGCGAGAGGCAAGGTCGAAGATGGAGAGGGAGGAGGAGAGCTTGATGCATAGAGGACTTTCTTGCTCGACATGAGTACGCTATCTGGTTGTTCTTTATCTTAACATGTACACTTATATTATTATACTATCTTTCTGATACATGTTGATAAAACCCTTAGGATGTTGGCTTGACTACCAGGACTATGATACAGATCATACTAGTGGAGCTTGTGTAGTCCACAAGAAAGTCCTCTATGTATCAATCTCTCCTCCTCCCTCTCCCTCTACGACCTTTCCTTTTGCATCTCCTCCTAATCCTCATCTCTCACATCAGCAGCACTAGCTGTACGTAACGACTACCCAGGTACCTGTCGAAAAAGAAGGCCGACGAGCAAGCTCTTCGGACCCTTACTAAGTCTATTCGTGACAATCTCTATACAATCCGGTCCCTTCGTCTATGATTATCACATACCGGGTCTAAGGAATGGTAAACATTAGACCACTACTGACTCGATAAGTCGTTTCAATTTGATTCAGGACCAGTCCGAGAAACTACATATCTAACCATCAGTAAATCTCAACCGCCTTGGCCAAGGTCTTATGGTTCTGGTCAATTGAACACAATGCGATATCGACTCCCAATACTAGGAGAGACGAATCCCTGACAATCACTCATTGCCTCCATGTGGCTCGGGACTGTACTCAACCAAAACATGTTTGCACGAATCAGTAGAGCCGTGGTAGGATAGTTATCAGAACATAGTGGGAAATCACATGAGACAAATGATGATATCAGGTCTAAAGACTAACCTGTACTCATGTCACCTGAGAACCGCTATCTGATGATAGGTATAATACCATCTAGAGGTCTCGGCGAGTCCATCCAGTGTACTCAATCCTAGTGAACACCTGTATACAATCTTAGGTGATCACACCAATGGCTGTAAGACCAACCACCGCCCTTCGTCGGGGTCAAGAAACGTATACACAAGTCTACTATGGAATATCGATACCCGGTCTCGATATTCCTGCGACTTGAGACCTTTAAGGATGTGCATATGGACTACCCAGCTCTTACTGTGAATGAATATGATGCTGAGTTTACCATGCTTAGCAGGTAAGATATTGTCTCAAATTCAAATTCCTGAACTCACTCGTCATACTGCTAACACAAGGTTGTAACAGGTTCGCTGCACACCTGATTCCTACTGCTGAGATCCGGGCATGACGATTTCAGCAAGGGTTGGACCCGAAAATTCAAGTTGCACTCGCTACAGGGGATTTCCCAACCCATGAACTTTCTTTGAAGGCTGCCCGACGCTATGAGGCAGTTGTGAAGAAGAAGGGCAGACCGCAGATTGCCGGTGTGAAATGCCCTACCACACAGTTGACAGGAGGAGCCTCTTCTTGGTCAACTTTTGCACCCAGGAGATCAGGAGGATCATTTAACCGGTCCAGTCCAGACTTTTGTTTCTACTGCAGGAGAACTGGATATCTGGCGAAGGATTGCAGGCGTGAAAATGGTATGTGCTTAGTTTATGGAACATCCACTCACGCCATTGGAGCATGTGCATACCGTTTCAACACAGCTCCAACAGCCAGACCCGCAATTACAGTCCCGCAGTAGCCAGCCATTTAGGCACCTGCATCTCGTTTAGCTCTCCCTGCACCAGTTCCACGATGACCTTATGCACAGCCTCAATGTCAATTCCATCAGGAATAGAGAAACATGCCTTAAGGGCAGAGAAACATGCCCCAAGCATAGAGGAATGTGCCTCCAGCAATGAGGAATGTATCCCGATGTCCGGCTTTCACAATGACGGTCAAAGAGGTCGAAACCACAGGCCAAGTCATCACTGGTAATACCCAATCCTTTCAAACATTTTCAATCCTTGTATATCACTGTAATTTTTCCTATACCTAAACCTATCCCACATAACTTAGGTACAATCATAGTAGCCCCTCTTCCTGCTCTAGCACTCTTCGACACTGGAGCATCACATTACTTTATGTTGCAACGGTTCGTTCGAACTCATGCGATTCCAGTTAAACCGCTTATGTCCAGCTGGAATGTCAGTTCAGGGAATGTCGTTCTAAAAGCATGATCTATTTTCAATGGTCGTCTGCAGTAGAGAATTTTATGCTGACTTCAAGGTGCTGGGCATACCAAACTTCGACGTAGTCTTAGGAATGGACTGGCTGGGAACTTTCTTCGCTACCATCAACAGTCGCCAAAGAAGGTTAGTGTTCTAAATACCCGAACATCCGATGTTCTATTTCAAGAGTGGAGACCGTACCTTGGACCCTAGCGTCTACAAAGTAAAACCAAAGAAGGCAGTGGTTGCAACATTGCAAGCAGAAGAATCGAAGTCAGAGGTAGTTCGAGAGTTCGAGGATGTATTTCTAGAAGATATATCAGGTTTTCCTCCCGATCGAGTTCTTGAATTCAGCAGTGATTTACAACCTGGTGCGCAACCGGTAATCAAACCTCCGTACCGGTTAAGTCCAGAAGGATTGAAGGAGATCCGCATTTAGTTGGACGAACACCTGAAGAAAGGTTGGATTCGTCCCAGTACTTCAAGCTAGGGATCTCCGGTATTACCGGTGAAGAAGAAAGAAGGTTCATACAGGATGTGTGTAGATTACCGAGCTCTGAACGAAGTGACGATCAAGAACAAGTACCCACTACCGCACATCGATGATCTTTTCGATCAGCTAAGTGAGTCTTGTGTATTTTAGAAGCTAGATCTTCGTTTGGGTTATCATCAGATGAAGGTCAAAGAGTCCGACATTCCGAAGACGGCATTTAAGACTCGATATGGTCAATATGATTATCTTATAATGCCATTTGCAGTGACCAATACACCTGCTATCTTTATGAATCTGATGAACCATGTTTTTCGAGAGTACATAGACAGGTTCGTTGTCATCTTCATCGATAACATCCTGGTGTATTCAAAGAATTGGAATGAACACTCCAAGCATTTATGGATTGTCCTGGAGACATTGCAACAATATCAGATCTACCCTAAGTACAGCAAGTGTGAATTTTGGCTAGATCAAGTCGGATTGTTCGGACATATCATTTCAGGCGAAGGAATCTCAGTAGATCCAGCTAAGGTGTCAGCTGTCAGCGATTGGCCGACACCAAAGACGGTGAATATACGAAGTTTCTTGGGATTAGCAGGATACTACCGATGATTCATTGAAGGATTTTCAAAGATCGCAGCCCCCTGACCAAGCTCACACGTAAAAAGGAAGCATTCGTGTGGTCGGAAGCATGTGAAAAAGCTTTTGTAGAACTAAAGTCAAGATTAACTTTTGCTCCTATTCTTGTAATACCGGACCAATTTGGAGGTTTGTTATACACTGTGATGCGTCCGGTAAAGGAATAGGATGTGTTCTACATCAGCATGGAAAAGTTATTGGCTTTTCATCAAGATGATTGATAGTTCATGAGCTTAACTATCCAACACATGATCTGGAGTTGACAGCCATTATCTTCGCATTTAAGATTTGGCGCCATTACCTCTTAGGAGAACGAGTGGATATATATACTGACCATAAGAGTCTAAAGTATATATTTACTAAGAAGGAATTAAACATGCGGCAGAAAAGATGGTTAGAACTCATCGCGGACTTCGACATCAACCTACGGTATCATCCCGGGAAGGTGAATATAGTTCCTGATGCATTTAGCCGCCAGCCATTAGTAATGACCTTACCGCACAGTGGAAGCTATAGTAGGAATTGCACGGAATGGGGATCGAAGTAGTTATGCCAGATAACCCTTCGAATTTGATGAACTTACAAGTTCAGTCCACTCTTGTAAATCAGATCAAGGCCGTTCAATCAAATGAAGCCAAGCTACAAAAGATCCGAGAACAAGTAGAAAGTGGACTTCGGACTGACTTCATCATCCACGAAGACGGATCCTTAAGATATGGAAGTCGATTATGTGTACCAAACGGCCTAGTTCGAGAAGAGTTGATGAAAGAAGCTCACAGCTCTCCTTACTCTGTACACCTCGATGGTATAAAAATGCATAGGGATCTATGGCAACAATAATGGTGCTATGGAATGAAGCACAAAGTAGCTAGAAGCATAGCCAAGTGTTTGGCGTGTCAGCAAGTGAAAGCTGGACATCACAGAACTGCTGGTCTACATAATGCGTTACCAATCACAGAATGGAAATGGCAGCACATTACCATTGACTTCGCGACTGCCCTTCTTCATAGCACGAAGGGTAACGACACAGTATGGGTTATTTTGGATTGATTCGCTATGTCGATTCACTTTATTCCATTTCGAGTTTGCCAAACAACCGAGACGTTAGCAAAGAAGTACATGGAGGTAAGCATAAATCCAAAGTAAGATCTAAACCTTCAAAGTGTATTATATTTGATACCCATAAACTCATGCAGGAGATCGTGAGATTACATGGAGTACCTATTTGCATCGTCTCCGATTGTGATACCAGATTCCGATCATAGTTTTGGCAGAGTCTGCAAGCTAGCCTGGAAACGAGTCTGAAATTCATCATGGCTTACCATCTACAAATGGACGGATAGTCCATGCGGACAATTCAGATTCTGGAGGACATGCTAAGAGCTTGTATGTTAGACTTCGAAGGTTCATGGGAAGATCACCTACACTTTGTGGAGTTTTCATACAACAAAAACTATCAGGCAAGCATTAGAATAGCACCATTTGTAGCACTCTATGGACGGAAGTGTAGTTCTCCGCTAAGTTGGGATGACATTGGAGATCGTGAACTCCTTAGACCAGAGATGATCATGGCAACTGTGGACGTAGTTCGCACGATCAGGGAAAGAATGCGCATAGCCTAAGACAGACAGAAGCATTGGACAGATGCAAAGCGGCGACATCTGGAATTCCATCATGGAGACTATGTTTTCCTAAATATCTCTCTAAATGGAGAGTGATCCTCTTTGGCAAGAGGGGTAAGCTTGATAGTGTGTCTTAGCACCTCCACTAGGTTTCCACATGCATCAAGTATGCAATTTTAAAAAAATCTAGAGGTCTAAGCTACACTAACCTAGAATCGAACTAGAGAATTAGGGTTTTAAAGCATGTAAGAAAGTACTATAACAAAGAGAAGAGGATTACAACCTTTGTAGACCAATTCCTTCACTTCTATAGCTCCAAGTAGTAGTCCCTAAGCTCCAAGTAGTAGTCCCTATAACTCTTCTTGGCTCCACTTGAAGAAAGGAACGAACTTTCTATGTGATCTTCGAAGCCAAAGATGATCCACCTTGAAGCCTCTCTAGGTAAGGATAACTCTTCACTAATCAAGGTATTGGTAAAGCAAAAACCTAAACTAATGAGCTAGATTAGTGTAGGTTGATGAAGTTGGAGATTTGGCTCACTTAGAAATATTTTCCTCTCTCCTTTTCTAACTCAAGAAAAACTCTGGAAGCTCACTTGAGGAAGGAGATGAACAAGGGCGAAGAAAAATCTTGTGATGATAGAGTGAACCCTTGGCTAGAGATAAGGTTGTGATGAATAAATATCTAAGAGAAAAAACAAAACGAGAGGATGAGTCATAGCTTCTCAATGCTTCTACAAGCATCCAAGCCATGACTCATTTCCTACTCAATTTAATTTTCCTCTTAAATATAAATCATCAAAATAATCTTAAAATCTAGGTGTGACTCTCATACACCCATGTTCTATGTATCATCAACCATGATATAAAATCCAAATACATATATAAATATATATCACATATATATTAAATGTATTTGTATAAAAGAAAATCAAAAGTGAGCAATATTAGTTAATATATATTTATATATATCAAATATATTAATATATATCAAATTATTAAATCAACACATGATTCAATAATCCGGTTATATCATATTTATATGTATATCAAATTATCAAATCAACACTTGATTTAATAATTCGGTTAAATCACATATAAGCGACAATATTCAATATTCAATATCAAATCAACACTTGATTCAATAATCCGGTCATATCATATATAACCAACCAATATCAAATATATATACATATAACAAATCATTGAATCAACACTTGATTCAATAATCCGGTTATATCACATATAACCTAACCGATATCAAATATCGCGAGATTAGAATATGGTATCACATACTCGTATTTAATCAAGCTCCTGCACATATCTCTATATGTGCCCTACTTCGTTTTGCTTGAGCTAGGAAACCTCTGTATGGGACTCTAAAGACTCCTCAATATGCCAGCAGTAGGTAATGATCACATCAGATACCCACAAGCCGTCAGCGGTACTAGCTGGACATAACGGCTATCCAGGTATAGAACGAATATAAGATCAACAAGAGAGCTTGTCTAAACTCTCGTAAAGCCTATAAAAAACACTTATCATACAGTTTTGTCTCTTCGTCCGATATATCACATATCGGGTCTAGGGGTGGAATCGTCAGACCCCAGTTATATGATAAGTCATGACGATGTGTGGCCTATAACCTTTCGAGAAACTACTGATAAAACTTACCAGTAAATCTCATCATCCCTGGCCAGGGACTTGCTGTTATAGCCAATCGAGTATAACACAGCATCAACTCCCTATACCGGGAGAGACATAACCCCTCCCGTCTCTCACTGCCTCTATGTGACTCAGGAATGTACCCAAAATACACATGTTTGCACAACTCCTTTGAGCCGTGGTAGGGAGGAAATCAAAGCACAGTGGGAACCACACAATATACTATGACAATCTCGGTTCTATAGAGTAACTTGAACAAGTGTTACCAGAGAACTGCTATCTAACGATAAGTATGGTACCATCTAGGAGTTCTCGGCGAGTCTTATTCGGTGTACCCATTCTCTAATGAGCACCTGATCGCACGCTTTTGGCGTGTCGAGTTTTAAGTTCTAAAGTTTAACCGCGATCAGGACGGTGTCGCTTTGCAGCTAACTGCGATGAGCACGGGTCGATCCACAGGGAGACGGAGCGTTTTATGTTCTTTTTCTTACGAGTTAATGCGCGTGGGCGGAAAGTTCTTTATCTACCCTATGTGTTATATGCAAAGTAACCATTTGTTAGGATTAGATAGGATAGTGTAGCTTAAAGAAATCCACGCTAAAACTTTTGAGCCGAACTTAACGATTGAAGTTAGAGCGATCGGCAACAACGTGGATTAGGGTACTCAAGCACGGTAATATAAATCCGGCCTATTGACCCTTGTCCGTCCGTTCTTGTCTTTTGCTTTCGCCTCCGGCCAAACCGAATGCAACCGGTCGCGGTTAGGAATCACCGATACTTTGGTAGGGTAGGGTGACTAATGGAGCGGTTGCGTAACATTTGGACGGAGTTCAATGGAAAATACTAGAAAAGGAAATGAGCAACGGAACGTTAACTTACAATATCGGTTTCTTTTCCTAACAACAATATTTACAACCATCTCAAGAACAAACTAAAAAGAGCAAATAAAAGATAAAGAGAAAAAAGAAGACAAATTACAAGTAAGTAAATTGCATGGAAAGTAAATTGCAAGTAAGTAAAGCATGTAATTAAAGTGCAAGAAATGAAAAGTGCAAGAATGTAAAATAGCAAGAATAAAAAGAGCAAGAATACTAGGAACCTAAGTGTGCACAATGAAAGTTCTATTATATCTAAGATACAACCTTGAAATCAATACCCTAAACATAAATTTGCAAGCTCACTAAAGAGGTTGCAAGATTAAGAGAAGGGCATGAACTTAAGGGAAAGCTATGTATAAGAAAAGATAAAAGAAAACTTGAGAGTAAAAAAATGTGAACAAAGAATGATAAATCTTGTACTAAAGAATGCTCTCTCTCCCTTGCTGCTTTGTTCTGTATTTATAGGCTCAAAAGAAAATTAAACAAACAATAAAAATGAGCTAAGGTGGCATCAGGGGAGGCACTGTGAGAAACTAGGGGCAAATGGAGGCAGTGAGGCCGGCCAATAGGGTATTGAGCTCGGCCCAAATCCGAGCTCCGGGTCTCGTGCTTTGTGTATTGACTTGTGTGCTTCCCAATATCACTTTGGTACTGTTGGTTTTCTCAAATTTGACTTTGGATGCACCAGGGTTTTGGAGGGAAACTTGAATCTTTTGGTCACATCACTACTTTATGCATTGAATGCACATCACACCATGCCCACTTACTCCTTGATTCATGGCTGCCCCATCCCATGGTCCATGCCAAATAGTATGTGTACATACTTGCATTGTGTTGGACCAAAGTATTGTGCACACATTTTATACGCAAAATCTCTTTGGATATCAGTCGGTTTCCAGTTCTGGTTGCAGTGTCGGCTCACATATGATATATCCATGATTTTAAGTGTATTTCCAGTATTCTGTCATGGATACCTGTAATCTGTATTACTTAGCAGATACTGGTTAATAGTACCAATAAATAACAAAACAGATAACGAATGAGCGGTATTAAAATGTAGTTTTCTGATATGAATAAATACCCCCAAACTTATCTTTTGCTCGTCCCGAGCAAAACAAAATCCTAGCCTCACTTTCGCAGGGAATGCGGTTGCACTGAGCACATGCAACAAGCCGTTAAACCTCTAGGTGTCCCTACTAGGAGGAGTGTTGTCTCTTGAGGGTTTTCAGCGGATATTACCCCAAAAATCCTGTCAAGCTAGTTTCATAAGTTAACGTTGATTCTACTCTTACAGTTTAATATCAAGGTTAGAAAATCTATTATCCTAAGTTAGAAATATCCTACCCTTATGTTTCACACCTCCTATTTATTTAACCCTAGATCATATACGTTCAAAGAAAAGTTTCGAAAGATCTCGGTATCTCCTGAGTTTTTTTTCTAAAAGTGCGGTCTCAAATCAGCGATTTTTATCAGTTTTACTGAAAACATAAGTCTTATTCTTTATTTCTATCTTTCCTCCAAATATCGATCGTAAATCCCTACGTGTGTGTATATTTTCACCCCTACACTCAAGAATTCAATTCAAGCTATAGTACCCTTGCCCTAATACCTAATACTACTTCTTTTTCATTAATGATGAGCGGTTTTTCTTACACATTTTTCATGCGATTATTAATACTTCTTGAAGTACTGACAGCCGATTACTAAATGTGTGAGCTTAAAGCATAAATAGCAGTTTCCAGGTCTTGACTTTATTTATTTATTTATTTTTCTTTATTTTTCTTTTTCAAGACCAGATATTTTTTTCAATGATGCTCTTTTGGTGGTTAGCTTTAAATACCGTTTTTTCTTTCATACTAGGTTTTGAGGCAAGAGTATTTCTTGGTATCCTCTACTATCCCAAGTTCAAGGTGCGTGTATGTGCTGTTTGTAGGGTATATACTTTCTAAATTTGAACTCAAGAATAAAAACTATTTTTCAGACTTATCCTTCAGTAAACCTTCAATAGTTTCGCTTCTTCTTGACTTAACTAAAGAACCGAACTCAAGATTACCTATTTCTCAAAAAAACTGTAAGGACGTATAATTACCAAGGTTAAATAAAATGAGGGTTATTTTTAGGGTTTTCAATTTCTAAGCCTAGGATTAATTATTTCTAACATATCAACTAAACTTTCGGAATAAAAATCTATGTTACCCTATTAGCTAAGTTGGCGACAATGTTATTTATATTTTTGGAAAAAATTTCGATTTTTGTGGGTTTTTAAATAGGTATGCAAATGCAAAATATACAAATGAATGCAAAAGAAAGTTTACCGAGCACACCCCTAAACTTAAACTTGGCAGTGCCCTCACTGTCAGGCTACACCAAGAGGGTTAAAATTGTCGGCGCTCCCCAAAGAAAATTTTATACAAAACAAAAAACGAAACAAAAATATATACACAAAAGGTCCCCCCCCCCCAACTTAAGTGAAACAGTGTTTCCACTGTTAAACGTTGAAGTTCAGGATTAAGGGGGAGAGAATAGTATCTATCTATACAAGGCCTTACACAGGCCAAAAGTGAGCACCAACCATTCAAAGATTTTATCTCTATAATGTGCAGGTTAGTGAAAGCATACGGTGAGGAAAGAAATGGAGAATACGTGAGACCGTATGGAGATAGAAGCGGGACACGGTCTCGGTATATGAGAGGAAGAATGGCGGAAGGAAAAAAGAAATGGTGTACGAACTTGAGGGTGAAAATAGAGTGAATAAATTAGCACAATTTGTGATGACCGATGTGTAACAAGAAATTGTACTAATCTATTAACCCGTCGAGAAATGGGGTCAAATCCCTTAAGATTTGTGAGAAAACATAGGTACGCCGAACTTGATAAACCAGACATAAGAAATGAAATTGATACAGTGTCTTGCAAGGTCGGAATGATGGAAAGGATGGAAGGAAGTGGTTGAGGAAGGTTATCGGTTAAAGGTTCCGGAGGGTGTACACAGTCAATGAAGGGGATGGGATGAATTAGAAAATCCGACTCATCAAGTAAGACTGGTTCATCCTCAAAGCTGTCCTCAAAAGTCTCCTAAAAAATTATCTCATCCATACATTTATCATCAAAATCAAGACGCATATGAAGTTCAGGAAAAACGGTTAATGACTCGGGATGATGAATTGGAGAGAAAAACTGATCCAAATATGCGGGTTCATCATCTAAAATATTCCCAGCGTCAATATCCTTAATCAAGGGACCCTTCACAATCCGGTAAATCAAACACTACAAAGTCGCACAACTCATTAAACATTCTATCTTCACTTGGTAAATCATTTGGGATACTTGATAGACATTTAAAACTGGAGTTGTGCGATTCAATTTGGGACGGGTAGGTTTGATTTTGAAGGGTGTACAGCTCACTCTCTCCACTCAAATTCTCAGCCTGTCCTACCACCTCATCATACATTGGAAAGTTTGGAGCTAGTTGGAAACTAGCTACCGGGTCACTAGGTTGTATGAGGGAGGCCATGGACGCATTTAAATCCAGCATCTATTGGTATGACGCTATCCGAAAGTCTTCCAACAACTGTTCCAGATTAGACATGGGTTGTGAAGGAGTTTCAGTAAAAGATTCAAAGTTGTTTGGATACTGGAAACTCCCAAATGGCTGTTCAGAAGCAATGTCTAGGGTAGGTGCAAAAGTCGGGTAGGACTGGTAGGAATTGAATGGTTGGACATGAGTAGGATCAACATACAGATAAGAAGGTGAATGGAATTGTTGATCCAAAGAATTCGCAGCGGTAAAAGGAGTGAAAGATAGGCTACGGGATTGTTCAATTTGGTCGGCCATGGACAATGGACGACTCGCAAAAGGGGTATCAACGTAAGAAGGTGGTAGAGCTTGAAACGGTTGATATAAAGTGGATTGTGGAGTGCAAGTGTTTGTCCTAAACGCGTCTATTCAATCTTTCAAAGAGATTTTGGGCATGGAGGGTTCGTTCAAAATTCGGCCAAAGCAAGAACTGTAAGAGGTAATGTCTGGTTGTGGGTAGCAAATTTCGGCAAGAGTTTTGCGAGGTGGGGTACCCATGATATGAAGAAAGGAAGGAAAGAAAATGAAAGGAAAAGAATGTGGATTTTTTTAATATTTTTATTTTATTTAAATTAGTTATTAACAAAAGAATGAAATACACTAAAAAGAATCTGGACAAAAACAATCACGACACAAAAATACCACACACCTAATCGGTCTAGGGTTCACCTAGGTCAACTAGACCTTCTCCAGAACTTGATTGTTGAAGTAAAACTGTGTCGAGAAGCGGGCTCAAGATATATTGATCATGAGGCCAGGTAAGTGCAGAGATAAGGGGAGGTTTTCCAACGCTTTCGCGAAAGTCCTTAATTAAATAACCCTTTCTCTTTTGGCGATTTCACCATGAACACTTTCCTAGACACCCCGCAAACGATATACCGTTAAGCGGTGTTCTAGACACACTTAACTTCTCCTACTGAGCGCGAAGTCGTTAAGGCTTAAAGTTTAATTTCTTTAAAATTTGTGCGGGTAAACGTTTATGCACAGTTTCGTGATTTGTGGGCCACGGAAAAGGTGATGAAATCCTTTACCGTATGTTGTGGGGTTCGCTTGCCCTTAAGTCCGTATTAATTGATGCAATGTGCAAATCAATAAAAATTCAAAGAATCAAACAATCGTTTTTTATATTAAGCACGGCACTGCAACAAATACGGGTTAGTCAATTTTGGCGTTTGGAAGCGAACTTGCAAAGAATCCTGCAAAAAATAGTATATTGGATGCGTTGAATTTGAGAAAGAAGGTGTTAGTAAAATACGTACCGATAAATTTTCGGGTTAAGAAACCCCCGTTGAATCAAATCCGGTAAGCTTGAAAATTTCGCTTGCGCGGGTCAAACTACCTGGATCTTTGGCACTGTACTTCGTAACCACCTTAACGTTTAATGTGCAATTTGCTCCCCACGATCGCAGTTCGCAAATCCGCAAAAAATCTACAAATGTCGGAAAAATGGATTTTAGTGCGAAAAAGCGATACGAATGCCCAAATACCTGCACACTAAAAATTATAAAAAACAAACAATAAAAATGGGACAAAAACAGAACAATTGAGCACAGAGGAAAAATTGGAGGCAGATGGAGATGAATAAGCCGGCGAGCTCAGATCCTGAGGGTATGTCGCCAGTCCAACTTTGGCGATTGGGCTCCAAACTTCTTCTGTGATCACACTGTTCAAGTAATATCTCACTGGTATTGTTTATCTTTTCTTTTTAGTTACAGAGTGCAAGCAGGTCAAAATACAGAGAACAAAAAGGTTAGATGTGTTAGTTTTTGTTTTGATTTTGGTTTTTTTGAAATTTTTAGTTTATTTTGAAAATAAGGTTAGTTGTATAAATGAGATGTACAATGATTAACCCGAAATAACAAGAATTAAAACGTTACCGTCTTCCCGGCAACGGCGCCATTTGATCACACGCTTTTGACGTGTCGAGTTTTAAGTTCTAAATTTTAACCGCGATCAGGACGGTGTCGCTTTGCAGCTAGCCGTGATGAGCACGGGTCGATCCACAGGGAGACGGAGCGTTTTATGTTTTTGTTCTTACGAGTTAATGCGCGTGGGCAGAAAGTTCTTTATCTACACTATGTGTTATACGCAAAGTAACCGTTTGTTAGGATTAGATAGGATAGTGTAGGTTAAGGAAATCCGCGCTAAAACCTTTGAGCTGAACTTAACGATTGAAGCTAGAGTGATCGGCAACAACATGGATTAGGGTACTTAAGCACGGTATTAGAAATCCGGCCTATTGACCATTGTCCGTCCATTCTTGTCTCTTGCTTTCGCCTCCGGCCAAACCGAACGCAACCGGTCGCGGTTAGGAATCACTGATACCTTGGTAGGGTAAGGTGCCTAACGGAGCGCTTGCGTAACGTTTGGACGAAGTTCAATGGAAAATACGGGAAAAAGAAATGAGCAACGAAACGTTAACTTACAATATCGGTTTCTTTTCCTAACAACACATATTTACAACTATCTCAAGAACAAACTAAAAAGAGCAAATAAAAGATAAAGAGAAAAGAGAAGACAAATTACAAGAAAGTAAATTTCATGGAAAGTAAATTGCAAGTAAGTAAAGCATGTAATTAAAGTGCAAGAAATGAAAAGAGCAAGAATGTAAAATAGCAAGAATAAAAAGAGCAAGAATACTAGGAACCCAAGTGCGCAAAATGAAAGTTCTATTATGTCCAAGATACAATCTTGAGATCAATACCCTAAACTTAAACTTGCAAGCTCACTAAAGAGGTTGCAAAATTAAGAGAAGGGCATGAACTCAAGGGAAAGCTATGTATAAGAAAAGAGAAAAGAAAACGTGAGAGTACCAAAATGTGAACAAAGAATGATAAAACTTGTACTAAAGAATGCTCTCTGTCCCTAGCTGCCTTATTCTGTATTTATACGCTCAAAAGAAAATTAAACAAACAATAAAAATGAGCTGAGGTGGCATCAGGGGAGGCAATGTGAGAAACTGAGGGCAAATGGAGGCAGTGGGGCCGGCCACAAGGGTATTGAGCTCGGCCCAAATCCGAGCTCTGGGTTTCATGCTTTGTATGTTGACTTGTGTGCTTCCCAATATCACTTTGGTGCAATTCGTTTTCTTAAGTTTGACTTTGGATGCACCAGGGTTTTGGAGGGAAACTTGAATCTTTTAGTCACATCACTACTTTATGCATTGAATGCAACATCACACCATGCCCACTTGCTCCTTGATTCATGGATGCCCCATCCCATAGTCCATGCCAAAGAGCATGTGTACACACTTGCATTGTGTTAGACCAAAATATTGTGCTGGACCAAAATATTGTGCACACATTTTATACGTAAAATCTCTTTGGATATCGGTCGGTTTCTTGTTCTGGTTGCTGTGTCGGCTCACATATGATATATCCGTGATTTTAAGTGTATTTCCAGTATTCTATCACGGAAACCTGTAATCTGTATTACTGAGCAGGCACTGGTTAATAGTACTGATAAATAACAAAACAGATAATGAATGAGCGGTATTAAAATGTAGTTTTCTGATATAAACAGCAGCTGTGTACAATCTTTGATGTCAAACACCAATGGTTGTAGGATCAACCATCGCCCCATACAGGGTCAAGAAATGTACACGCTAGTCTACTCTGGAATATCGATGCCTTGTCTTGATACTCTCTCGACTAGGAACTGTTAAAGGATTTGCTTGCGGACTACACAAGCCCCACTAGTATGATCTACATTACAGTCCTTGTAGTCAAGCCAACATCCTGAGGGCTTTATCAAATTTGTATCAGAGAGACAGTATAATAAAATAAATGTACATATTAAGACAAAGAGAGACCAGATAGCATACTATAATATCGAGCAAGAAAGTCCTCAATATATATGTCCAAGCATCCACTATAATATACAATAATGGCCTCTAGGGCATACGTGTTCCTAACAATCTTCCACTTGCATTATGGCCAGTTATTGTAATATCTCATACCCAACATCGCAAAAAGTCATTCAAACTGTATCTACGGGAGGGCCTTTGTGAGTGGATCCGCCATTTTTTCCTTCGTATCTACTCTCCTAACCTCGATTTCCTGGGTGACATCTCTTTTGAAAGGGTGATTCCTGAACAAGCGGGTAAATTACCATGATTAGAATCTTCCATACTAAATCTCTTTAGTATGGTGTCTATGTATCTGGATTGGGATAATCCGAATATCCTCTTAGATCTATCTTTTTAGATCTTAATCCCCAGGATATTGGAGGCATCACCTAGATCTTTCATGGAGAATTTTTGTGATAAGAAGAGCTTGACCGAGTGTAGCATAGGAACATCAATTCTTATCAAGAGTATGTCATCCACGTATAATAGGAGAAAGAAAAAATTACTCTCTACTACCTTGTCGTATATACAAGGTTCATCTACGATTTTAATGAAGTCAAACTTTTTGACCGCCACATCAAAACATATGTTCCAGCTCCGCGATGCCTGCTTTAATCCGTAGATTGATTGAAGCAACTTACACACATTTCCGTTGCTCCCATTGTCTACGAAGCCCTCTGGCTGTGTTATTTACACGCTCTCTTCTAAATCACCATTTAGAAAAGCGGTCTTGATGTCCATCTGTCAGATTTCGTAGTCATGGTATGCAGCAATGGTATGTAGGATCCTGATGGACATAAGCATAGCCACTGGAGAAAAGGTTTCATCATAGTCCATACCTGGTCATTGACGAAAACCTTTTTCTACAAGTCTATCTTTGATGATCTCAACCTTTCCATCTACACCAATTTTCTTCTTAAAGATCCACTTGCTCCCAATGGGTTTTACCCCAGTAGGAGCAACTTCCAAAGTCCATACTTTGTTGGTGTACATGGATTCCATCTCAGATCGCATATCATCTAGCCATTTCATAGAGTCCCCACTTGTGATGGCCTGCTCGAAACTAGTTGGGTCATCATCTTCCATGATGCAATCCTCGCTCCCACCTTCTATGGGAAAACCGTAGTATTTCTCAGGTGGATGAGGAACCCTACTAAATCTACAGAGTGCCTGAGGTTCATCGGGGGCTATCGAATCCTCCGGTTCTACCAAATCATCAGTTGTAGTTTGTGTAGCTGAACTTCTTCCAGTTCTACCCCATTACCACTAATTTATTTTACAAGAAATTCCTTTCCTAAAAAGGTGGCATATTAAGAAACAAACACTTTTTGTTCCTCAGTGTGGTAGAAGATATGTCCATGTGAATTCTTTGGATATCCTACAAACTTGCAAAGAACTGACCGTGCCTCGAAATTTTCCGGATTCTGTTTTTAAACATTGGCCGGACAACCCCATATCTTAATTCGTTTAAGATATGATATCTTTCCACTCCATATCTCATATGGTGTTTCTTGCACTGATTTTGATGGAACTTGATTCAATAGGTATGCAGCTGTCTCAAGTGCATAACCCCAAAAGGAAACATGTCACTCAGTAATACTCATCATAGAGCGCACCATATCTAATAGGGTGCGATTCCTCTGCTCCGAAACTCCATTGTGCTGTTGTGTATACAGAAGAGTAAGCTGAGAGAGAATCTCATTCTCTTTTAAATAATCTCAGAATTCTGTGCTTAAGTATTCTCTTCCTCGATCAGATCGAAGGACTTTAATACTTTTACCCTTCTGATTCTCAACTTTGTACTTATATTCCTTGAATTTCTCAAAACCATCAGATTTGTGTTTCAACAGGAACCCATACCAGACACTTGAGAGATCATCGGTAAATGTTATGAAGTACGAGAAACCATTCCTGGCATGTATAGAAATAGGACCGCATACATCACTATATATCAGTCCCAAGAGTTCAGTAGCTCTTTCTCCGTGTCTAGTAAACGGAGTTTTGGTCATCTTGCCTTTGAGACAATACTGGAAAGTTTCATAAGATGTAAATTCGAACGGATTCAAATATCCATCTTTATGCAACTTCGCTAGTCTGGTCGCATTGATATGACCAAGTATACAATGAGACAAGTAGGTTTCGTTCATTTCTGAATTTTTCCTCTTGTGTGTGTTTTAAATATTCAGAATTGTATTTTGATTTAGAACGTATATACCGTTACATAACGTACCAAACCCAATCAGCACTTGATGCAGGAAAATGTTCATAATATTTTTCTCTATTGCAAAATTATATCCTTCTTTATCTAATAAAGAAACGGATATTATGTTGCACATCATCGATGGTACGTAATAACAATCGTTCAAAATCAATGTATTACCATTTGGCAATAGTAGGTGATATTCGCCGACAGCTTCAGCAGCAACAATTGATCCGTTCCCTACTCTGAGAGGCATATCACCTTTACCCAGTGTCCTACTTCTTCTTAACCCTTATAACTGATTACAAATATGTGATCTTGATCCGGTATCTAATACCCAGAACGTAGAGCAAACTGAGAAACAGTTCTCAATAACGAACACACTCGAATAAGATGCATCAGCATGCTCTTTCGTCATTCGGGTTGCATGGGAATCCTAATATTCCCCTATTCCTTGCTCAGGCATATGACAATCATAAGATAGAGTGGAACCAACGTTCTCCAGCCCAGTATAATAAGCGGGTTTGGTCAATACACCATATTATTATCTTGATTAAGGCGTGTCATGGTCGCTACCGGGAGAGAGAGAAGAAAACACTTTAGCGTGCGCCCTTGCAAGATTAGATTGGTTATTATCTTATCTAATTAGGATGGCTCCCACTGTTTTTATCAAATCTTCCTTCGAACCCTAAAAGGTAAGACTAGCTGAGATTAATTACACCCTACAAGTTCGCCAATCGGTTAGTCAGGCAGGTATTGATACTCCGAGAGAGTCTCCTCATGCTTTCACATGGAACTAATTAAATAACCTCTTTTCAACAGGGGCATGACCCCGTTAACATATTTCTTAGACACCTACTAGACAGCTAATTATAAAGTGGAAAACTCTCCTAGGAGTAACTCTTACTCGCAGTGGGTATCAGGATCCAACTATCTCATAGAAGGTATGCAATCTCATTGCAAATTTCAACACTTGAAATTCCCAATATTTGTTTTTACCCCATGCGGTTTATGAACTTAAGAAGGTCAACAAATCATAAACCACAAGTCATGTTCAACCCGTCATTTCGTGATTGAATTAAACCCCCCGTACGACCCTTAACAAGGTTAACAAAGCCGTACGACTACCCTAATCCAACCACATCATATGCGGCATATAAGCACTAATCAGCTACCGTACACCATGTCTTGACAAGGTCAACAAACACAGCACGAATACTAAATAGCATTTCTCTGAAATGACGAAGGACTACTACTGGTTTTGAATAAAACCTTTACCGTAATGAACTTGATATCGATGTAGAATCTAGTGATTTGAAAAAGGAGTGGTTTAAGCTCCGCTTTTAAAATCGAGTGGTTTTCAAAACAAACCGAGTGGATTGTAGCATATGCTATTTTTTCTAAAGGGTCATTTCCGGCGGAGGGATCTAGGCTCTTTCCTCATCGAATGAGGTACTGGATATTCATAATGGAATACCGCTATGCAAAGCAATAACTATAGCTACCTTTTTGAAAATTTTGATACTACAACATCTTTTAGGTTTCTTTCTTTTCATTAATCTCATTAATGACTTCCCATCATTTATGTTTCCTAAATATCACAGAAGAAACGAAAATAAAACACACATATATGCCATCCGCATTCGCCACAGGGACCTTGGTCTTCACTGTAAGGTTACTTAACTTACGGTAGGACGGGGTCAGGACTAGCGCAGATGCAAAACATATATAGTGTCTACTAGCATTCGTCTCAGCGGTTATATAATCACATCACAGAACTCAAGCAGCAGAAGCAAACATATGAAATATAGGATATATTAGGAGGTCTGCGTTTTAAATTAAGCCAGTAATGAAAAACACGGATTCCACGGTCATGATGAATGGCCAAACCCACATCCCTAGACCCCTACGAGAGTAGCAAGTAACCCTGCCAATTCTAGAGTTAGGCGACCTGGTCTGTACTCCTCGATATGGTCTCCCACTGGACTCTAGAACCTGGTTAGTCGTGCTCCCCGCCTTGGGTCTATCCTAATGCAGAAAAGTAAATAGTATACATCAATAACGACATCAATCTCAACCGGGAAGTGTCCCAATAAAAGAATATTACATACAAATATTTTACATGAACGAAAATATAAAAACTCTCATCTCATGTAAAAAGCCCCGGCTATTCAATCACGACAATCCAATATAACATATCACAGCAACACATAACATCACATGTCATCAACGTAAGTAAATATGCGTATTCTTAATGTCGTTGACGTATAGCAGCGAGATCGGGGATACACCATATATTACACTTACGGTCATAGAAAAGAAATGAAAAATACAATAATTAGAATCCACATCTAACCTTAGACATCATAAACTCGGAACATCTCATATCTCAGATTTCATGTCTAACCCAATAAATCTTGCATTTATGTCTCGAATTGAAAACACTTTTCAATATCAAGTCGGGTAATTCAACAAGATTCCCGATAAAATGATCGAATACTCGTCGGGAACTTTAGTAGATTGTCGCACCCCCAATGCCGTCAACGAAGTGCACTTAGGTAGAACACCACGGCCGCGAGCACTCGAGTGGATACTTTTGGTTACGGTGTTCTCCTATAGTCACTTGGTCAGGGCTATGGGGCGTGGCTATCTAGTAGTGTTTCCCGGCGAGTGTTCGCGTACTATACGAGATTGTGATGGAGTTTTGATCCGAATCGAAACTCCGTGGCAATCGATCAAATGAGACCAAAATGCTAGATTCACAAATCACAAACTAGTTTTCACAAAACTAATTAATGTGGATTCCAAATATTGTATCATATATCATTAATATCTAGACGATATTAAACATTTTGATCGATATATCGAACACCCACAAATCAAAGAGACCTCAACAACATGAGTCTCACTAAAATTCCCTAGAAAATCCAAAATGTCAAAATGGAGCAGCACAAGAAAAACTATCCCTCAACTTCTCAAGATTGCGGCGAAACATCGGCCAAACAAGGGTTTAGGTCGCGGTTCCGCGGCGCCTTGATAGAGTTGGGGCCTTGTACTTCTTGGAGCTCCATCAAATAACCTGCATGATTTTCTGAATATTTTTAATCTAATATCAACTTTTAAAAAAATGGAAAGAAGCTTAGAAATTGTCGGGTTTTGAAGTTCGATCGAACGCTTTAACGTCGTTTAGACTTCGACTAAAGCTCTAGTCTGGCTCTGATACCATGAAAGTTTGTCTTAGCTCCTATATTAGGTTTCCACATGCATCAAGTATGCAATTTAAAAAAATCTAGAGGTCTAAACTACACTAACCTAGTATCAAACTAGAGAATTAGGGTTTAAGTGCATGAAAGCAAGATCTAAGCTAAGTGAAGAGGGTTACAACCTTTGTAGACCAAGTCCTCCACTTCTATAGTGTTAGATATATGTATGCCCTAGAAGCCATTATTGTACATATGATGTATATTATAGTAGATGCTTGGATATATATAGAGAGGACTTTCTTGCTCGACATGATAGTATGCTATCCGGTTTCTTTTTGTCTTAACATGTTGACTTTTATAAGTGATGCTGTCTTGCTCTCATATGTTGATAAAGCCCTTAAGATGTGTACTTGACTACCAGGACTATGATAAAGATCATAGTAGTGGGGCCCTGGGTAGTCCATAAGTACACCCTGAAATTGTTCTTAGTCGAGGGTGTATCGAGGCAGGGCATCGATATTCCAGAGTAGACTAGCGTATACGCATCTTGATCCATATGATGGGCGATGGATGATCCCACATCCATTGGTGTTTGACATCAAAGATGGTATATGGGTGCTCAGTGGAGACTGGGTACACTGAACGGACTCACCGAGAACTCCTAGCTGGTATTATACCTATCGTCAGATAGCAGTTCTCTGATGATACTGGTACAGGTTAGTCTGTAGACCCGAGATCGTCATAGAGTCTTGTGTGATTCCTACTGTACTTTGATTTCCACCTTACCACATTCATGAGAACGTGCAAAACGGTGGCTTTTGGGTGCAGTCCCGAATCACATGGAGGCAATGAGCAATAGGAGGGGATTCGTCTCTCCCCGTATTGGGGGTTGATGTTGCGCTGTGCTCGATTGGCCATAACGATAAGTCCCTGGCCAGGGCTGCTACGGAGATTTACTGATAAGTGTTATCAGTAGTTTCTCGAACCGTTATAAGACTTACTTTGGCATGACTTATCAGTTACTGGGGTCTGAAGTTTACCACCCCTAGACTAGATATGCGACATATCAGACGAAAAGACCGGACTGTACGGTAGTGTTACTGACAGGCTTTTCTAGAGTAGGAGCAGTCTTGCTAGTTGATCTTCTGATCCCTCAATACTCTGGTAGCCGTTACGTCCAGCTAGTACCGCTGCTGGCTTGTGGGTGCTTGATGTGATCATCACCTACTGCCGGCGTATTGATGAGTCTTTAGAGCCCTACACAGAGGTTTCACTGGCTCAGGCAAAACGAAGTAGGAGCACATATGTGATATGTGCGGGACCGAGATTAATACAAGTATGTGATACCGTATTCTATTCTCGCGATATAAGGTATCGATCCGTTATATGAGATATAGCCGGGTTATCGAATCAAATGTTGATTCGATAAATCGGCACTGTAACTATTGGTTATATGAGATATAGCCAGGTTATCGAATCAAGTGTTGATTCGATAAATTGATACAAATAATATTAGTCGGTCATATGAGATATAACCGGATTATTAAATCAAGTGTTGATTTAATGATTTAATGTATAATTATATATTTGATATATTAATTTACATTAACTAATATTAGCTCACTTAAGCATTTCTTTTTCTCACATGTGCACAGTTAATATATATGTGATATATATTAATTGTGTTTTCTTTATGTGTCATTATTGATGATACATGCAACATGGGTGTATGAGACTTACACCAGGATAATGATAATGAAGGGTCTATTTATTTAGAGTAAATCAATTATTAGTTGAAAATTGGTCGCATGGCATGAAGCTTGTAGAAGCTTTGAGATCCTTTTGACTTATTCCACTAGTTTTGTCTTACACTAGATATTTATTAACCCAACCATTATCTAAACCCATGGTTAAGTCTCTATATGAGTGATATTAGATATTTTCTCACTCATGGTTTCCATTCACTCTCTCGTCCATTATTTGCTTCATCTTCCTCAAGCTCAAGAGAGAGCTCTCTAGGTTTTTGAGAGGAGCATAAAATTAGTGAGAAAGGTAATTCTAAAGTGAGCAAAAATCCAACTTCATCATCCTCTACTAGATTAGCAATTTAGTTTAGGGTGCTTGCTTCACTAATCCTACATTAGTGAAGAGGTAGTTTGGGTTAGTGTCTCCTCGACGTAGATCATTTTCGATCTCGAAAACTTCATGCAAGATCATTGCTTTCTTCTTGTGGAGCCACTTTAGAGTCCGCAAGATCACTATTTGGAGCAAAGGAACTACTACAAGGAGTTAGTGAAGTGAACGACCGGTCTATAAAGGTTGTATTTCTAGTTCACTTAGTTGTAAAGTAGTTTACACTATGTTTCGACTAAATCGCTAGTTAAGATTCTAGGGTTAGGATTGTTTAGCATGGCAAAATTTTGAAAATGGCATGGACGATGCCTCCCGAAACCTTGGTGTCATGCCGAGCAATCCTACAGTGGTATCAGAACCAGACTAGAGATTTAGATGATGTTTGTAGAATTACGAAACCGAAACAACTCCGAAATACTCAAAACTAAAAACTCAGTTTCTGTCAATTATAAAAGTTGTTGAAATTTTTTTAAGCAATTGCAGAATGTTATATGAGATGTAACATGAACACTGAACAACTACGAACTCATTTGGGCGGATTTGACCCGAGCACAACCCCCTAAAAACCGATCTGGCCGGCCCAATGGAGGCTTCTGGGGTTCGTCTTTGTCCTGTGTTCTGGTCTCTGGGTTTTGGTGTTTCAGGTGTTGCTTGTTTTTGCTAAATTTGCATGTGATGTTATCTTTTTGCAAGGGCAATTTGAAGTGTTTTGTAGTCGTAATTCTAACTATATTTTGGGTTATTTAGACGATATTAAAAGGTTCGAACGGATATCAAATACCCACTTTAACCCTAGCCCGAAAATTTTCTAAGAGTTGGATTTTTTCTAAGTTAAAGAACATTCAAATATCATGCAAGTGATGTGATGGACCCTCTAGAAGAACAAAACCCTAACTCGATTCTATAACCGTAAGAACTGCCGCCAAACCCTAGGGTTTGCGGTAATTCCGTGGCGCCATAGGTGGGGCAAGGATTGACCCTTCTACGGTTGGTCCATTAGTACTGTGGTATGTTCTGAGTATTTTTAAACTGCGCTCAAGTGTTGAGCTTTTTGGTAAATTTTGGGTGTTTGTTGATTCGATCGGAATGTTTAAGGTCGTCTAGCTATTTGTGGAATGTGATACAAAATATGGAATTCATATAGTTAGGCATGAAATCCAAAGTATGAGATATTTCGGGTTTATGATGTCTAAGGTTATTATGGATTCCAAATGTTGTAGTTTGATATTTTCTTTTCTGCGACCGTAAGTGTAATATGCGGTGTATCACCGTTTTCGTTGCTATATGTCAACGACAATTGTGATACGCATATTTACTTACGTTGATGACATGTGATGTTATGTGTTGCTGGGATATGTTATATTGGATCGTCATGTTTTGAATAGCCGGGGGTTTTATGTGAGATGGGAGTTTTTATTTTCATTCATGTAAAATCCATTGTATGTAATATTCTTTTATTGGAGCACTTCCGAGTTGAGGATGATGTCACCATTGTTACTTTTCCGCATTCGGATAGACCCAAGGAGGGGAGCATAAGTAACCAGGATCTAGAGCCCTGTAGGAGACCATTTTGAGGATTCGAGACCGGGTCTCCTAACTCTAGAATTGGTAGGGTTGCTTGCCGCTCTCGTGGGGGTCTAGGGATGTGGGTTTGGCTATTCATCGCGACCGTGGAATCCGTGTTTTATACTGGCTTAATTTAAAACACGGGATTCCTAGTATATCCAATATTTCATATATTATTTTCTGCTGCTGATATTCTGTGATGTGATCACTTTATATGTTTGAGACGAATGCTTTATTATTGTATATATGATATATAATAAATGTTGTTTATGTTTTGCACCCGCGCAAGTCCTGCCCCACTATGCCGTTAGTTAAGTAAGCCAACGGTGCATAACGCGACACTGTGGCGAATGCCGATGGCATAAGCGTACATTATATTTTCGTTTCTTCTGTGATGCTTAGGAAGCATAAATGATGGGATTTCATTAATAAGATTAATGAAAAACAAAGAAACCTAAAAGATATTGTAGAATTATATTTTCAAAAAGGGCAGCTCTAGTTTTTTGCTTTGCATAGCGGTATTCCTTGTAGAATATCTAGCACCTTATTCGATTAGAAAAGTGCCGAGATCCCTTCATCGGGAGTGACCTCTTTAGCAAAAGCTACCAGATGCTACAACCCATTCGGTTTTATCTTTTGATTGCTTCTTTTAGTTCTTGCTTTGCATTGCGGTTTTTATGAAATATCCTGCACCTTCACCGGGAGTGACCTCTTTAGCAAAACTAGTAAAAAAAGCCTCAAAAACACTCCTTTTTAAAAATCACTAGTTTCTACAACTATATCAAGTTAACTACGCAAAAGGTTAAGAGCCGAGATCCCTTCACCGGGAGTGACCTCTTTAGCAAAACTAGTAAAAAAAGCCTCAAAAACACTCCTTTTTAAAAATCACTAGTTTCTACAACTATATCAAGTTAACTACGCAAAAGGTTTTTCTAAAAACCTGTCATAGCCCTCCATCAATTCAGATAAGTACTAATTAGTATTCGTGCTATATTTGTTGACCTTGTTAAGGCGTAGTGTGAGGTAGCTGATTAGTGCTTATCTGCTTAAGCATGTGATGCGATTGGATTAGGGTAGTCGTACGATTTTGTTGACCTTGTTAACGGTCGTACGGGTGGGTTTAATTCAATCATGAAATGTACAGGTTGAACTAGGCTAGTTCTTATGATTTGTTGACCTTGTTAAGGACATAAGATGTTAGGGGAAGAATATTATCAGGAATTTCTGTTAGTGTATATGCCCTAGAGGCCATTACTGTATCATACTAGTATGTATATTACTTGATGGAAGCTTGGGATATCCACAGTTGTACAGACAATCTTGCTCAATATAGTAGTATGCTACTTGGTTTGTCTCTGCTTTAATGTGTAGATGTGTGTTTATTTATTATATCACCTATACGC
The DNA here is from genome assembly GCA_030015575.1 of Agapanthus africanus. Taxonomy (NCBI): domain Eukaryota; kingdom Viridiplantae; phylum Streptophyta; class Magnoliopsida; order Asparagales; family Amaryllidaceae; genus Agapanthus; species Agapanthus africanus. The sequence goes on from CM057346.1 coordinate 540,951,368, forward strand.
ATTAGTAGAGCCCTTAGGATCTTTGCTTGATTACCGGCGTTGTGATGGCGATCACACTTGTGGGGGCTGGGTAATCTACAAGCACATCCTTATACACGTCCCTAGTCATGGGAGTATCGAGATAGGGCATCGATACTCCGGAGTAGACTAGCGTATGCGCTTCTCATCCCAGCACGGGAGACGGTCTGTCCCGCAGCCGTCAGTACGTCGTACTTGAGATAGTATGCGGGTGCTCGTTGGGTTACGAGTACACTGGACAGGACTCGTCAGGAACTGATGGTTGGTATTATACCTATCGTCAGTTATCAGTTCCCAGGTGACATGAGTACAGCTTAGTCCGCTGACTTGACACTGTCACTTCGCCTCGAGTGTGTTCCCACTGTTCTTTGATTACTACCCTACCACGGCTCTACTGAGTCGTGCAAACAGGTAGTAGTTGGGAGCAGTCCCGAAGCACTTGGAGGCATTGACGGTTAGACAGGATTCGTCTCTCCCGGTATTGGGGGTTGACATCGCGCTGTGTCTAGGAGAGCCATTACACGAGTAGTCTCTGGCCAGGGCAAGCGAGATATACTGGTAGGTTTCCAGTGTTATCTCAGGGTGTATTGGGCTTCACTCCGACACGACTTGTACCGCTATTAGGGGACTGACGTTTACCGCCCCCTAGGCCCGCCATGCGATGTATCAGACGAACAGACCGGACTGTACGGAGATTGTCACATACAGGCTCAGTAGGAGTTCGGATGGGTTTACCTCATCGGCCTTCTTATCGACATCTACCTGGGGACCGTTACGTACAGCTAGTGCCGCTTGCGGTCTGTGGTTAAACCCACTGCCAGCGTAGTGTCGAGTCTTTAGAGTCCCACACAGAGAGTTTCCCTGCACTGAGCGAAACGTGTAGAGGCCGTATGGTTTTTACGGCAGGGCTCCGATCACTTACGTACACTTGTGTGCGTATGGTGTTCGGGCAGGCAGTACTAGTAGGCTTTGGTTTAAGCCGGATCCTAGTACTGCACGGATGGATTTGTTTTGTCTTCTGCGCATCCGCATTCTACGGAATACGGATGCAGGTGTGTATGCACAGTTTTCCGGAGCGATGAAGGAGAAGGTGCCTCATTAGGGTTTTGGCAGTTGGTTCGGCCAAAACCGCTATGTGGCAGACTCATTAGGGTTTTGACAGTTGATTCGGTCAAAACCATTTTGAGGCGGACTCATTAGGGTTTTGACAGTTCGTATTGGTCAAAACCATTATGAGCCGCGAACATCATTTACTAATCCTATTTGTGATAATCTTATGATGGCTAATTGCATTGACCATTTGTCCCCGTTGACCTCTCTTGACTTTGTTGACCGGTTGACCGGTTTGACCATTGACTTTCAAGAGGGTTCTACACTTTTCTTTTCTTTTCCTTTGGATTATGATAATGGTCATTTCAAAGTAGCCATCAACTTTATCTTGATGGGATTAGTAATGATGTTGTTTTGCATTATTTGCAACCATGGTTCTTTTCTTTTGTATCATAATATTATTCTCATTCTCTCTCTTGAAATGAGAAGCTCCATGGTTGCAAGAAAACCTCCTTCTTCTTCCTCCTCTTGATTTCTCCTTTGATCTCATGTGTTGAGAGAAAAAGGTTTTCACTTGACAAACACATCCATACATCTCCTCTACACATCCTAGGGCTTCTAGATTAGCAATCTCCTTGCCCTAGTTACCTCGGTTTGAGGTGGAGCTCGGTGTACATCTCTCGGGTGGATCGTCTTCGACTTAAGGAGGCCGCGGAGGTGACCAAAGTCCGGATCAACCATTGAGCAAGCAAAGAGAAGAGCAACAAGAAGTGAAGAACAACAAAGAAGAAGAACAACAAGAAGAGAAGGAGTTCAAGTTGAGGTATAACCCCTAACCGAGTAGATACATCTCATGTTAGGTTGCTAGTATATTGTTTAGCAAAGATCCGGCTTTTACGGTCCATGTTACAAAGTTTAGAAAAAATTTTGTTTTACCGTCCGCAATCCCGAAAGTACCGGGAGAGGTAACGTGGACCTAACAATTTCAAGTGTTGAAATTTGCAATGAGATTGCATACTTCTATGAGATAGTTGGATCCCGATACCCACTGTGAGTAAGAGTTACTGCTGGAAGAGTTTTACACATCACAATTAGCCAATCAAGTAGGTGTCTAGAAAGATGTTAATGGGGTTACGCCCATAGGAAAACGAGGTTTATTTTAATTAGGTCCGTGCAAAAGCACGGGGAACCTCCCTCAAAGTATCAACATTGGCCTGGCCGAAAGATTGGCAAACTTCTAAGGTGTAATTAATCCTGATTAGTCTTACCTTTTAGGGTTTGAAGGAAGATTTGATAAAAACGGTGGGAGCCATCCTGATTAGATAAGATAATAAACCAATCTAATCTTGCAAGAGCATACGCTAAGTGTTTTCTTCTATCTCTCTCTCTCTCCAGGTAGCGACCATGTCAGGCCTTAATCAAGATAATAATATGGATGCATTGACTGAACCCGCTTATTATGCTGAGCGTGGGAACGTTGGTTCTACTCCAACTTATAATTGTTATAAGTCCGAGCAGGAAATAGGAAAATATCCAGATTTCTACGCCACCCAAACAAAGAATGAGCATGTTGATGCATCTTCTTCGGGTGTGTTAGTTATCGAGAACTGTTTCTCAGTACACTCTACATCCTGGATATTAGATACCGGATCGGGATCCTACATATGTAATATGTTACATGGGCTAAAGAAAGGTAGAGAACTGGGAATGGGTGATTATTCCGTAAGAGTAGAGAATAGTGCAAATGTTGCAGCCAAAGCAGTTGGCGAATATCACCTTGTATTACCAAATGGTAATACTTTGATCTTGAACGAATGTTAATACATGCGCTCTATGATATGCAATATAATATCAATTTCTTTATTAGATAAAGAAGGATATAACTTTGTAGTAAAGAATAATATTATGAACATTTACCTAAATCAAGTGTTGATTGGGTTTGGTGCGTTATATAACGGGTTATACATTCTGAATCAAAATACAGTTCTTAACGTACAAAAAACACACAAGAGGAAGAGTTCAGAATTGAACGAATCCTTCTTGTGGCATTGTAGACTAGGTCATATCAATGCGACACGACTATCTAAGTTACATAAGGATGGATATTTGAATCCGTTCGAATTATCATCTTATGAAACTTGCCAGTCATCTCTCAAAGGCAAGATGACCAAAACGCCGTTTAGTGGACACGGAGAAAGAGTTACAGAACTCTTGGGACTGATACATAGTGATGTATGCAGTCCCATATCTACACATACCAAGAATGGTTCTTCATACATCATTACATTCACTGACGATCTTTCAAGATTCGGAATGTGTTCCTGTTGAAACACAAGTCTGAACCTTTTGAGAAATTCAAAGAATATAAGCATGAAGTTGAGAACCAAACGGGTATAAGTATTAAAATCCTTCGTTCCGATCGGGAAGGAGAATACTTGAGCACGGAATTCCATGACTATCTAAAAGAGAATGGGATTCTCTTTCAGCTTACTCCTCCGTATACACCACAGCATAACGGTGTATCGGAGTGGAGGAATCGCACCCTATTGGATATGGTGCGCTCTATGATGAGCACTGCTGAGTTGCCTATTTTCTTTTGGGGGTATGCGCTTGAAACAGCAGCATTCCTATTGAATCAAGATCCATCTAAATCTGTACCCACTACACCATATGAGATATGGAGTGGAAAGATACCATGTCTTAAATGAGTTAAGATATGGGGTTTTCCGGCCTATGTCAAAAGGAAAAATCCGGACAAACTCGAGGTACGATCAGTTCTTTGCAAGTTTGTTGGATATCCTAAGAATTCATATGGATATTTTTTCTACCACGCTGAGGAGCAAAAGGAGTTTGTTTCTCAATATGCCACCTTTTTAGAAAAGGAATTTCTTGTAAAAGAAATTAGTGGTGAAGAGGTAGAGCTGGAAGAAGTTCCAGCAGCACAAACTACAACTGATGATTTATTAGAACCCGAAAATTTGATAGCTCCTAACGAACCTTAGACTCTCCGCCGATCTAGTATGGTTCCTCATCCACCTGAGAGATACTATGGTTTTCTCATAGACGATGGGAGCGAGGATTGCATCATGGAAGATGATGACCCAACTAGCTTCGAACATGCCATCATGAGTAGGGACTCTGTGAAATGGCTGGATGCAATGCGATCTGAGATGGAATCCATGTACATCAACAAAGTATGGCCTTTGGAAGTTGCTCCTGAAGGGATAAAACCCATTGGGAGCAAATGGATCTTCAAGAAGAAACTTGGTGTAGATGGAAAAGTTGAGAGTTTCAAAGCTAGACTTGTTGCAAAAGGTTTTCATCAATGACCAGGTGTGGACTATGATGAAACTTTTTCTCCAGTGGCTATGCTTAAGTTTATCCAGATCTTGCTTGCCATCGCTGCATACCATGACTACGAAATCTGGCAAATGGATGTTAAGACCGCCTTTCTAAATGGTGATTTAGAAGAGTGCGTGTACATGACTCAGCCAGAGGGCTTCGTGGACAGTAGGAGCAGTGGGAAGGTGTGCAAACTGCTTAAATCCATCTACGGGTTAAATGAGGCATCGTGGAGTTGGAACATCTGTTTTGATGTGGTAGTCAAAGAGTTTGAATTCATCAATAATGTAGATGAACCTTGTATATACAAAAAGGCAGCAGAGAGTAAGGTTGTCTTCCTCATATTGTACGTGGATGACATACTATTGATAGGAAATGATGTTCCTATACTACACTTGGTCAAGCTCTTCTTATCACAAAGATTCTCAATGAAAGATCTAGGTGATGCCTCCTACATCTTGGGGATTAAGATCTATAGAGATAGATCTAAACGGATATTGGGATTGTCCCAATCCAGGTACATTGACACCATACTAAAAAGATTTAGTATGGAAGAATCCAAGCATGGGAATTTACCCACGATCTCAGGGCTCACTCTCTCCAAAGAGATGTCTTCCAAGACTGATTTGGCGAGAGCTCGCATGCAAGAGATACCCTATGCTTCGCCAGTAGGCTCTATCATGTATGCGATGCTATGTATCAGACCCGATGTAGCATATTCACTAAGTGTAGTGAGTAGGTATCAAACAGATCCAAGAGAGAGTCACTGGACAGCTGTGAAGAACATTCTCAAGTACTTGAGAAGGACTAAAGAGATGTTCTTGGTGTATGGTAACGGAGAACTCTAAGTGGAGTCCTTTATTGATTCAAGCTTCCAGAGTGATAAGGACGACTCTAAGTCGGTCTCGTGATTTGTCTTTACCCTCAATAGAGGGGCAGTTTGTTGGAAGAGTTCCAAATAGGAAACCATGGCAGACTCGACGATGGAGGCTGAATACATCGCTGCCAACGATGCTGCCAAAGAGGTTGTCTGGATGAACAAGTTCATAACTAAACTTGGAGTGGTTCCGTTCATTGATTATCCAATACCTTTGTATTGCGATAACAATGGAACAGTGGCCTTGGCAAAGGAACCTAGATCCCATTAGCGATCCAGGCATGTTCTGAGGCGGTATCACCTGATCCGGGAGATAGTTGATCGCCGGGAGATCGAGGTCAGGAGAGTTGACATGAAGGACAATACGGCGGATTCCACTCACGAAGGCTATACCCTATATACAATTTGAGAGACTCTTCGGGATGTTGGGTATGAGATAATACAACAATTGGCCTTAGTGCAAGTGGGAGATTGTTAGTTATATGTATGCCGTAGAGGCTATTATTGTACATGTGATGTCTATTATAGTGGATGCTTGGATATATGTAGAGAGGACTTTCTTGCTCGACATGATAGTATGCTATCTGGTTGCTCTTTGTCTTGACATGTAGACTTGTATAAATGATGCCGTCTTGCTCTCATATGTTGATAAAGCCCTTAGGATGTGTACTTGACTACCAGGACTATGATGGAGATCATACTAGTGGGGCCCTGGGTAGTCTACAAGTACACCGTGAAATTGTTCCTAGTCAAGGGTGTATCAAGACAGGGTATCGATATTCCAGAGTAGACTAGCGTATAAACATCTTGACCCATATGATGGGCGATGGATGATCCTACATCCATTGGTGTTTGACATCAAAGATGGTATACGGGTGCTCAGTAGAGACTGGGTACACTGAATGGACTCGCCGAGAACTCCTAGCTGGTATTATACATATCGTCAGATAGCAGTTCTCTAGTGACACTGGTACAGGTTAGTCTGTAGACCCAAGATCGTCATAAAGTCTTGTGTGATTCCTACTATGCTTTGATTTCCACCTTACCACATTCATGAGAATGTGCAAAATGGTGGCTTTTGGTTACAATCCCGAATCATTTGGAGGCAATGAGCGATAGGAGGGGATTCGTCTCTCCCTGTATTGGGGGTTGATGTTGCGCTGTGCTCGATTGGCCATAATAATAAGTCCTTGGCCAGGGCTGCTACGGAGATTTACTGATAAGTGTTATCAGTAGTTTCTCGACCCGTTAAGAGCCTTACATTGGCATGACTTATTGGTTACTGGGGTCTGAAGTTTACCACCCCTTGACTAGATATGCGACATATCAGACGAAAAGACCGAACTGTACGGTAGTGTTACTGACAGGCTTTTCACGAGTAGGAGCAGGCTTGCTTGTTGATCTTCTGATTGCTCAATACCCAAGTAGCCGTTACGTCCAGGTAGTACCGCTGACGGCTTGTGAGTGCTTTATGTGATCATCACCTACTGCCGGCATATTGACGAGTCTTTAGAGTCCTACACAGAGCTTTCACTGGCTCAGGCAAAACTTTGTAGAAGCACATATGTGATATGTGCAGGACCGAGATTAATACGAGTATGTGATACTGTATTCTATTCTCACGATATAACATATCGATCGTTTTTATGAGATATAGCCGGGTTATTGAATCAAATGTTGATTCAATATGTCGGCACTGTATCGGTCGGTTATATGAGATATAGCCAGGTTATCGAATCAAGTGTTGATTCGATAAGTTGATACAAATTATATTAGTCGGTCATATGAGATATAACCGGATTATTAAATCAAGTGTTGATTTAATAATTTAATGTATAATTATATATTTGATATATTAATTTATATTAACTAATATTAGCTCACTTAAGCATTTCTTTTTCTCACATGTGCACACTTAATATATATGTGATATATATTAATTGTGTTTTCTTTATGTGTCATAATTGATGATACATGCAACATGGGTGTATGAGACTTACACCATGATAATGATAATGAAGGGTTTATTTATTTAGAGTAAATCAATTATTAGTTGGAAATTGGTCACATGGCATGAAGCTTGTAGAAGCTTTGAGATCCTTTTGACTTAGTCCACTAGTTTTGTCTTACACTAGATATTTATTAATCTAACCATTATCTAAACCCATGGTTAAGTCACTACATGTGTGATATTAGATATTTTCTCACCCATGGTTGCCATTCACTCTCTCATCCATTATTTGCTTCATCTTCCTCAAGCTCAATAGAGAGCTCTTTAGGTTTTTGAGAGGAGAATAAAATTAGTGAGAAAAGTAATTCTAAAGTGAGCAAAAATCCTACTTCATCATCCTCTACTAGATTAGCAATTTAGTTTAGGGTGTTTGCTTCACTAATTCCACATTAGTGAAGAGGTAACTTGGGTTAGTGTCTCTTCGACGTAGATCATCATCGGCCTCGAAGACTTCGTGCAGGCTCGTTGCTTTCTTCTTGTGGAGCCACTCTAGAGTCCGCAAGATCACTACTTGAAGCAAATGGACTACTATAAGGAGCTATTGAAGTGAAGGACCGGTCTACAAAGGTTGTATTCCTAGTTCACTTAGTTGTAAAGCAGTTTACACTATATTTCGTCTAAGTTACTAGTTAAGATTCTAGGGTTAGGATTGTTTAGCATGGCAAAATTTTGAAAATGGCATGGACAATGCCTCCTAAAGCCTTGCCGTCATGTCAAGCAATCCTACAAATAGCTCCAAGTAGTAGTCCCTAAGATCCAAGTAGTAGTCTCTAGAACTCTTCTTGGCTCCACTTGAAGAAAGGAATGAACTTTCTATGTGATCTTCGAAGCCGAAGATGATCCACCTTGAAGCCTCTCTAGGTCAAGCTAACTCTTCACTAATCAGGATATTAGTAAAGCAAACAATCTAAACTAATGAGCTGGATTAGTGTAGCTTGATGAAGTAGGAGTTATTCTCACTTTAGAAATATTTTCCTCTCACTTTTTCCAACTCAAGGAAAACCCTAGAATGAGCTCTTGAGGAAGAAGATGAACTTTGGTGAAGATAAAACTTGTGTTGAGAGAATGAACCATAGGCTCTAGATAAATATGAGATGAATAAATATCTAAGGTAAAAACAAAAGAAAGAGATGAGTCATGGCTTCTCAATGCTTCTACAAGCATCCAAGCCATGACTCATTTTATCATTACATGTTATCTTTTGCCCTAGATGTTAATCTCATACACTCATGTTCTGTGTATCATCAACCATGATACAAATACATTATATATATATATACACACACACACACACACACACAATTATATATAACAAGAGAAGAAAATCAAAAGTAAGCAATAATATTAGTTAATATATAAATTTATCAAATATAAATATATATCAAATTATTAAATCAACACTTGATTCAATAATACGGTTATATCATATATAACCGACTTATATCATATATATATATATATATATATATATATCAAATTATCAAATCAACACTTGATTCAATAATCTGGTTATACCACATATAACCTACAATATTCAATATTCAATATCAAATCAACACTTGATTCAATAATCTGGTCATATCGTATATAACCAGCCAATATCAAATATAAATATATATATATATATATAACAAATCATTGAATCAACATTTGATTCAATAATCCGGTTATATCTTATATAACCCAACCGATATCAAATATCGCGAGATTAGAATATGATATCACATACTCGTATTTAATCAAGCTCTCGCAAATATCACTATATGTGCCCTACTTCGTTTCGCTTGAGCTAGAAAACCTCTGTGTGGGATTCGAAAGACTCGTCAATATGCCAGCAGTAGGTAATGATTATATCAGTTACCCATAAGCCGTCAGCGGTACTAGCTGGACGTAACGACTACCCAGATATTGAACCAATAGAAGATCAACAAGCAAGTTTGTCCAAACTCTCCTAAAGCCTATAACAACACTTACCGTACAGTCCGGTCTTTTCGTCTGATATGTCGCATATCGAATCTAGGGGTGGAATCGTCAGACCCCAGTAACCTGATAAGTCATGCCGATGTGTGGCCTATAACTTTTCGAAAAACAACTAATAACGCTTACCAGTAAATCTCATCATCCCTGGCCAAGGATTTCCTGTTATAGCCAATCGAGTATAGCGCAACATCAACTCTTTATATCGGGAGAGACGAAACCCCTCCTATCGTTCACTGCCTCCATGTGACTCGGGACTGTACCCAAAATCCACCTTTTTGTACGACTCCTTTGAGCCGTGGTAGGAAGGAAATCAAAGCACAGTAGGAACCACATAAGACACTATGACTATCTCGGGTCAACAGACTAACCTGTATAAGTGTCACCAGAGAACTTCTATCTGACGATAGGTATGGTACCATCTAGGAGTTCTCGGCGAGTCTAGTTCGGTGTACCCTTTCTCTAATAAGCACCCGTGTACAATCTTTGATGTCAAACACCAATGGTTGTGGGATCAACTATCACCCCATATAAGGTCAAGAAACGTACACACTAGTCTAATCTGGAATATCGTTGCCTTGTCTCAATATTCCCTCGACTAGGAATGGTTAAAGGATATGCTTGCGGACTACACAAGCCCCACTAGTATGATCTGCATCTTAGTCCTGGTAGTCAAGCCAACATCCTAAGGGCTTTATCAACATGTATTAGAGAGATAGTATAATAATATAAGTGTACATATTAAGATAAAAAAAACAACCAGATAGCATACTATCATGTCGAGCAAGAAAGTCCTCTATATATATGTCCAAGCGTCCACTATAATATACAATAATAGCCTCTAGGGCATACATATTCCTAACAAGTTAGATGTAGATTATACTCTATATGAGGTTGATATTTTAGCCTGGTAGAAAAACCACGGACATTTATATCAGGTGCTTTCTACCATGGCTCATGATTTACTTACCATTCCAATGTTCACAGTAGCGTCGGAAAATGCTTTTAGTACAAGTGGCATGATATTAAGCGAGAAGAGATGCGCTTTGGCGTACGACACCATGGAGTGCATGATTTGCTCGTAAGATTGGGAAGCGGCCGCTGTCAGGAAATAAAATACAATCATTTTAGACTCGGATGATCTGCCTTAGGAGCTTACAGGATCGGGAGATTCCAACACCGAAGGAGGAACCACAACCGAAAGCGAGAAGTAGTGAGTAGGAACTATAATAGTAGTAATAGAATTACATAGACTTGATTCCCTCTCATTGAACTCAATATTTGGGAGGGATACGTAGGCAGCCCGAGTGGGGTCGGTCTCAAATGTAAAAAAAACATGTTGTGTTATTTAGTTGTAACATAATCTTTGGGTTCAAACTCTTTAAATTTTCTATCTGATTTGAAAATTCATCCTACTGCAGATGTTTGGCCCAGACGTCTGGTTAAGAAACTTTTGAAATATATACGTTTGTTGAAGAAATTTTCCATTTTTCAAATCTCTATTTTTATTGCAGAGACGTCCAAGAAGTCGTCTCTTTAAGAATTTTTTGAACTACATACCTCTGGGGCTAGACATCTGCAATTCACAAAAGAGAGAAAAAAACCGGTGTCAGGAGATTCGACTCGCCAGACTTGCGCGAATAGCCTCGCTTCACCTCGCGATTCACCTAGGCGAGGCAGTGAGGCGAGCAAGGTCGGCGACGAATACTGTTCAACTAGCTTCGCTTTGCCTCGTTGGCTATGTGAGGCGAGTTCAACTCATCTCGCTTCTCCTTGCCAACTAAGCGAGGCGAGTTGGACTTACCTTGTCAATGAAGCGAGGCGGGCGATTCGCAAAATGAATCGGCCTGGCTTGTTTCATTTGCTAGGCCTACGTGTCATTTAGGAAAAACCGTTCACCACAATAAAAACAGAGTCCGTACCTTGTCAGGTCTTCAATAGTCATAGAGCAAAGTCTATGGACAGATCCTCCCAAGGCGAACTTCACAAGTAGAAAAAAAATGCAATAGCGAGGGAAGTATTTACGAGGGACAAATTTCCTTCGACAATGTGTACATTAACAAGCAAATTTTTCCTCTTGCTAAAATTCTCTCGACAAAGATTTATTTCTAAGAGGGAAAGAATCACTACTAATATTAACAGGGAAGTGGTCACGGTTACCACCGTGACCTATTTTGAGTTACGGTTTCAAAAAATATGTTCACGGTTATATTCGTGACTAAACCAAAAATAAAGCGGGCCCCACGACCCGGAGCCGTAAAATAAAATATACCCCAAAAATTTACCCCTGATCACTTATTTTCACTCTTCCAAAATTTCCCCTCAATCGTTTCTAATTCTACCGACCTTCGCTTCCTCCGCCGCCAGTGCCGCTTCTCCTCCGTAGTTGAGGCCCGACTGCTTAGAAGACGAAACCTCCCTAGTCAAGCTCGTCATCGAAGGTCCAGACCCGATTGTGCTCGTCGTCGAAACTTGTCATCGCCATCGTCGAAGCTTGGTCGTCGTCGAAGGTCGCCATTGTCGAAGCTCGCCGTTTTCGTCAAGAGGTAAGTAAAATTGATTTGGATTAGGGTAATTTTGAATTGTTTTAGTTTAATTTTAATTTTAATTTTTTCTCTAGGTCGTCGTCGTAGCTGATCGGGGCCCTAGGTCGTCGCCGCCATCATCAAAGCTTGTCACCATCGTCGTCAAGAGGTAAATTTTAAATGTTTTTTTGATTTAATTCTTATTTTTTCCAACTCAATTACCAATTTTTTCCCCTGCTATGTTGTTGTTGCTGATATTATTGTTGATGATGTTATTGTTGGTGTTGTTGTTGTAGTTGTTGTTGTTATTGTTGGTGATGGTGGTGTTGTTGTTGGTGGTGGTGGTGATGTTGGTGTTCGGGGAGAGTTAGGGTTTGGGTTGGGTTAGGTATTAGGGATAAGGATAAGGTTAGGTCTAGGGTTAAAGATTGTGTTAGGGTTGGGGTTAGGGTTAGGGGTAAGGATATGGTTATGTCTAGTGTTATAGTAATTTAGCGAATTTTTATAGGTAATTTAGTGAAAAGCAACAATAGTTAAGGGTATTTTAGTGGAAAACAATAATAGTTAAGGGTATTTTAATGTAAATAAGTAACATTGATCAAATGGTTTTTTTCATTAAAAAATTTAATGATAATTTAGTGAAAACAAGAAAATTTAAGGATATTTTAGTGAAATCTAAAGTAATTTAGTTAATTTACTAAGATGGATCATTTAGTTAAATTTTTAAGATAGTTTAGTGAAAAACAACAATAATTAAGGGTATTTTAGTCGAATTCATAGTAATTTATTTAATTTAAGGTAGTTAGTGAAAACATAAGAATAGTTAAGGGTATTTGAGTGTAATTTAGTAAAATGGAAGAAAAATGTTGCTTAAGGGGGTGCATGTGCTTGTGTGCGTATATGCACATACACACATAAGCGCAAGCGCAAGCGCACACACAAACTTACACACATAAGCACGCGCGTGCACACACACACACACACAAACAATGTCGAACCTTAATTCATTATTGTTCTCCTCTATATTAAGCTCTTGTCAAATCCCATCTTAAAACCAACCCTAAATCCAAAATTTTAAACTCGATTAAGAAAACTCTCATCTTTAAAAAAAATTACCCTAAATTTAGAACTTCAAAACGTTGTATTTGAAACCTAAACGTAAAACTAATTGAAATCAAACCCTAAACTAAGTGTATGATTTTCGATGATATTATGCAATTTTCATATTCTCATCTATAATTAAACATATGTGAAAATGAAAACGTGACTTAGTTCCCGTCTATCGGTTAACATACGTTCGGTGTTCGTCGTGACATAAAACTTCATGAAGGTTGTTAAACACCGGACGTTATCATTCAGTTTCTAACAACCGTCGCATAGTCTATGTGATGAGAATTAATATTCGATCGTATGATAACCGATGGATTTGTCTTGTGTGGACAAGTTAGGAATGTATAAAGCAGACACCTGCATTCACTTATGTTTTTTATTTGTTTCGGGATATTTAGTCAGTACCTTTCCGCTGGTTCTCCGTGTACAACGATAGATTAGATGTTCGTTTTAATGGTGTTTTACAGCATTGAAACAATTATCTGTTCTAATACAGTGTACTCGGAGAACAACGGGGAGATGCTGCCGAAATTTTCTCGAAATAGATGAAAGCACAAGTGAATGGATGTATGCTTTATACATTCTTAATGGGATAGGTGCTTTACCCCTGCAGCCGTTACGCTCAACATCCAATAAAGAACATTTAATATTATCATCATTTTTCTTGGAAGAAGAATCCAATTCTCGATGTTTGAGATTAGAAGGAGAAAGTTCTCAATATGAGTTTGAAGAGAGCCTAATCCAATAACAATTAAAACCAAACTTAATGAAGTCGTCAATTAAACCAAACACTAACACTTCTTATTATCCGTCTATCTCGTATTTATGACAAAATCTTAATTCCATGACTCTTATCTATAGGAACCTTGCTACATTCCATTTTCTTCCAATATGGCATTCCCGTACCTCCACGACAAGAGTTGGATGTACGTCAACATTTCCTTGATGATTTTTTTCCATAACGATATTTAATTTTTCATCGATTTTTCCTATGCATGTCTTAGGCTACTGAAAGTGCATGAAATCTATTGTCCTTACTCTAAGTGTATGAACACGCAATTGCAGAAGAAGTCGGATGTTGAGTTACACATTATGAAAAATGATTTCGTTAGAGATTAAAATAAATAGGATATTCATAGAGAAAAGGACGATGGAGGGCCAATGCAAGAGACGGAAAATGAATTTATTGAAGCGGAAACCGAAGAGTGGTAAGGGATTGTAGAAGAAGAGGAGGAAGAGGAGGAATGACAGTTTGAAAAGGACGAAACCGTCGAAGACGATGATGATGTGTTTGCGTTGGTCGATGACATCGATGGGCTTATAAATGCCGATGGACTTCCTTATGATACGGAAAGTACTGAACCTTCGTTATTAGAGAAGTACAAGGCTTCCTCGAGTATCCTTCTATATCTAAATTGCAAAGGGTTTTCAATACTATTCTTTTTCGTAGATCACTTCCAGATTAAGTGCAAGAAAAGATGGAGTGACAAGTCTTTCATCGATCTCCTAGCATTGCTGAAGGAAGCTTTTCCTGACGGAAATTAACTGCCACCGAGCTGGTACGAGGCGCAAAAGATAATCACAAATATCGGCCTAAAGTGTGAGAAGATACATGCATGTGAGAATGACTGCATTTTGTTCCGGAAAGAACACGCCGCACTCAAAAGCTGCCCAGCGTGTGGGAAAAGTCGATTCAAGTCTAAGAAAGACTCCCGTTTGAGTGATGTGCCCATGAAAATTTTTCGTCATTTTCTGTTAATACCGAGGTTGCAACGGTTATTTATGTGTGAGGAGACGGTGTCCAAAATGCAATGGCATCATAAAGCGCCTCGTGAAGAGGGAAAAATGAGCCATCCTAGAGATTCGATATCGTGGAAAGATTTAGATGAAAAACATCCTTCGTTCAGTGCAGACCCTTATAACGTGAGGCTGGGGATTGCGAGCGATGATTTCAGTCCATTTAGCATGGTTCGCGGTGGGCATATTGTTCAGTCGAAAATACTGCATATTTGATATAATATTTTCCTTACTTTTCTTAGATATTTAAAGGTGTTTATTATAAATATGAAACATATGAGGGTTTATCTGCAAAATATCTATTTTCATATGTTTATATATTATAATTAATATTATGAAAGAAAATGTATGCATATAATATTTTGATAATTTAAATATGCATATCATATCAAATATCCTTAACCAATATTCTTAAAATATAATATCGTATCAAATGGTTAGGATAATATCTCAAAAATACCAAATATTACTAACATTATTCATTGAGATATTGTGCAAGCTTTAGTTGAGGTCAGGAGATCGAGATGTTGAGATATCGGAAATCAGAAATTTACCGATGAAGTTAGATAAAATCGAAGAATCAATACTGGCAGAGACTCAGGAAATATTTTCATGTTCCAGACATCAGCTAAATCTCCATGTATCACAAGAATAAAGCCCCAGAAATTTGCGGCCAAAGTCCCACCAAACAGCCGTGGATCCGCGGCTAAACCATGAAATATGCGGCGGATCTGCGGCTGATTCACCGAGTTAGGAGTTGGGATTTTCAGGTTGGATTTGCTGCAATTAACCCTTATTCTGGGGATCTTTAGTTTCTGGTTTTAGGGCTATATAAAGGACCGAGGGCTAAACCTAGAAATCATCAAAACTAACGAGATCATGAAGTCTAAGACGACTCAAGAATCTAGTTGATCATCAGCTGTTCATCTACCTCCTTAAGAAGAGATTGAGAAGCAAACTAGGATTTTGTAATCACTTTCTAAAGGAACAAAGTGTAATTGATCAAGTTGATTAATAAAGGTAGTTGTTTTATTCTTATTGCATTTTATTTTCTTTATTTACATCATGATCTCTATCCGTTCTTTTATCTCCATCATGTGCGAGTAATTCTCCGCTTGATAGGGTTCGTAGGATTATGGTAGATCAATGGATGAAAAATTCCTTTAACTCTTTATACGTCCTATAAAGTTTATAAACTTTATAAAAAGAATAATTAACATCCTAATCGGGCGCGCTATCAATTCAATGATAGTCACGATCACGATTTGAGATTAGATTAATAATTGTTTTGGCAAAGGCTAGACATGAACGGAGATCCATGTAAAGATAACAGTTAAGAGTGGGAACCCTATTCCCTCCAAAAACCCTAATCTACATGCATCTCTGTCGATTTAGTTTTAAATCTATTAAAGGATAAAAGGAGTAATCTTTAATTAATCATTCATGACTACTAAATCTTAACGAACACTACAAGCTCTCTTCTGATATAAAATCTACATCCATTTTAAACTAGATCTATATTCTACATCCGTATTTGACGTAGATCTAGAAACTATTCTTCACTATTCTTTATTTTTCTATTCTTCCTCTTTTTCAACACGTCTAAAGTAAGATTGAAAGATTCCACATATCCCTGAGGACGACCCGTACTCATCTCGGCTAGCTACACGCGACACCATTATTGATTGCGGTTACTACAAACACTTCTTTAAGACAGATTAATCAAATGGCGCCGTTGCTGGGGATACGTGCGTAATTTTTTTTATTCTTACTATTCGTGTTGAATTCTTATTCGATCCATATCATAAATAAAACAAAACAGGAAATTGTGTATTTAATGATTAGTGTGCGATTTTTGCAAGAGAATCTGAAGACAATAGAACGAGAAAATAGAGATTTAGAGACCTTCAGAGAGGACAATAAGAGCAAAGGAGGCCACAGTACAAAAAATTTTCAAGCGATCTCTCAAATCCGCGGTGGAACCGCGGCAAGAAGTGCGCTTTGGCGGCTGAACCGCGGCCGAGTTGGGGATCTAGGGCTTCATTTTTCTCTGGTAACTTCCTTTATACGTTCTCTCTCCTCTGAAAAATCCAATAATATATTTTTTTGCAGGATTCTTTGCGAAATATCGCCGCTAAAAAAAATCTTTTTGCGTGTTTTGTAATTGATTTGTGCACATTTTAATACGGACATTAAGAGGCAAAAACAAAATTCAGATTAGGTAGAGATTTCATCACCCTTCCTAGGCCCCACAAATCATAAAACGAGCATCCGTATCACCCTACATTAATTAGAAAATATCTAGACCGAGACTCTAAGGACTGTCGCGCTCAATAAGGACAGAGGAAGGTCGTGGATAATCTATCGCTTATCTGCATTTCTTTTGTGGTGTCTAGGTAAGTGTGTCTAAGGCAAGTGGTTACTTAATTAGGCCCTCTATTTTCGGTGATTCGTATAACGGATATCTCCCACTTACCTTGCATTTACCTGGCCACAAGAGCGATAAAGAGATAATAGAGGATTAATCCTACGGCTTTTCCTTTGGAAGTCTAGGAGCTGTCTAGAGACTTGACCTAGGTAACCTTAGTTCTAGGGTTGATTGTGCATTTTTGTGTGATTTGTCTCACGTCCGACACTTTTCAAAACAAACCAATTTTAAATCACATACACGCTGCCACTTGCGCTAAACCCGCTTAGTGTATGCTCGGCTGGATACGTGATTCTAGTGCCCGTCTTGTCCGCGTTCCTGCTATCGACTCCGAAGTCGATATTTCTTCATCTTTATTTTTCCCTCCACCCACCACATCGACCGAGATGGACGGTTCTCCATCATATTATAACACCGCCCTGCCACCACCCGTTGGTGTGCAGAATCCACCACGCATTTCTCTCCAAGAGAAATACTATCCTATACGTGATCCCCTTCCTACCTGTTTATCTATTCCACCAGCCAATGAGGATAATTTTGAAATTAAACCCCATTTCATCAACCTGTTGCCCAAATTTCACGGGCTTGAGTCTGAAGACGCATATGTTTTTATCACTAAATTCGAAAACGTATGCGCAATGATAGATACATCACAACTTTCAGTGGATGCTATGCGCTTGCGTCTTCTCCCTTTCACTTTGTGCGATTTAGCAGAAAGATGGTTTCATAACACTTCCACACACTTTATTACCAATTGGGATGAATTCGTGATAGCATTCCTTAAGAAATTTTACCCCAATCATAAGGCCGCACATGTTCGGAGCGAAATCAACCAGTTTACCCAGCTTCCCAATGAACCATTTTAGAAGTGCTTTGAACGGTTTAAGGATCTGCTTGTTCAATGTCCTCATCATGGAATACATAGATGGGATCTGTGCCGAATTATATATGAGGGCATTACTCCAGCGACAAAGCAGATGCTTGAAGCCATGTATCATTGCAATTTCATGTCCAAAGACGATGGTGATGCTTGGAAATTTCTAGAAGATCTCGCCGAACACACTTTGCAGTGGGAAAGCGTTAAACCATCATCTAGGGGAGGTATCCATTAGCTCAATTTTTCCATCGCAGTAAAAGCCGAAATGGAAGCAATGCAAAATAAACTCGATACTATGGAGAACAAATTCTCATCAATCTCTCTAAACCAGGTTACGCTTCCCAAGACCGTATATGGTTGTTGTTCCGATCCATCACATCTGACGGAAGAATGTCCTTTAAATGCATTGTTTCAAAGTCAAGAACACACTAATGCTACTTTTTAGCAGCAACCTAGAAACGATCCTTATTCTTCCACGTACAATCAGGGACGGAGGAATCATCCTAATTTTGCTAGGAACCAAAACCAATCAAAAAATCAAAACCAGTTCCAAAGCAATTATCAAAGACCCCCTCCACAGTAGCAGCAACCACACCCAAAGTGTCAGCACCCCTTTCAATCGCAACCTTTTCAAAATTCGGCCACCAATTCTACACCTTATAACAATTCTTTCCAAATGGCCGGGAACGAAAACTCATCTGCACTCGAACGAAGCATGGATATGTTTATTAAACATTCCATGCAATCGACGGATGAAATAAAGTCTTCTATCCGATCATTAACACAGACCATCACCTCCCACGGTGAAAGTATAAAATCAATAGAAGTACAACTTTCACAAATAAATGTCGCGATGAGTGCAAGAGAAAAAGGGAAATTCCATCTCAACCCCTACTGAATTCTGGCTACTCACAAAGTCATAATGTGAGTGCCGTTATCACGTTGAGATCAGTAAGAGTGTTGAACAATTAAATGGGTGAACAGATTGATGATGAGGAATCAATTGAAATCCCGGATTCTATTTCTTGCCCTATTTCGTCCAGTCTCCCACCTTCTTCTGAGCCCATTCTCCATTTTCCCCAAGACTCGAACACTTTGCCCACTTCCTCGAGTCGACTTAAAACGATCCTTACTCCAATTCTGGGATCGATTCCATCCCCACAAACTTCTCAACAAATATTAGACCCAAAACTTAATGATAAAGCTCCGTTTCCAAACAGGTTGAGGGCTAACAAACCTAACACACAAATGGAGAAGATTGTGGAAATGTTTAAGTAAGTTAACATAAATAGCTCTCTCCTAGATGTTATTCAACAAGTTCTGTCTTATGCAAAAATCCTTAAGGACTTGTGCACTTAGACGAGAAAAACTCAAGTGCCGAAGAGGTATTCATGATAAGCAACGTGAGCATGGCTTTTACTCAACAGTTGCCTAAGAAATGTAAGGACCCCGGTTGTCCTATAATATCTATAACTATTGGGGGTAAAAACATCAATCGTGCTCTACTTGACCTTGGCACCAGTGTTAACTTGCTTTCATATTTCGTCTATGAGCAGCTAGGTATAGGAGAGTTGAAACCTGCCCACTTCAGTCTCCAGATAACAGACCGATCTATCGCCCAACCTAGGGGTGAGCTTGAGGATGTCTTAATCAAAGTCGGGGAATTCATATTCTCCGTGGACTTTATTGTTTTAGATACACAGCCTATGGCAGACCCATGCAACCAAATCCCGGTGATACTCGGTCGACCTTTCCTAGTAACTTCCAACGCTGTAATTAATTGTCGTAACGGTTCTATGAACTTATCCTTCGGGAAGATGATAATTGAGCATAATATTTACAAGCTAGGAAGTCAACCATCTGAACCTTCTGCTCATTTAATCGATGTCTATCTATCAACGAGATAGCTTCCGACAGCTGCGAAGCTGAAGTACTTTGCTATGATGATCTCGACAACACTAGTGCGACATTGTTTGATCTGGCAAATTATTATAGTGAGAATATCTTTGATGAGTCCATCCCCGAGTTTGAATCCTTTGACTCGTCGCAAAAGGCAGTAGCGCTTTCCGAGTCAATATCCTACGCAAGTTATGAACCTCTTAGGGAGTCCGAGTATCATTCCCTTACCCCACCTTCTATCGTCTCTCCGCCGACACTAGATCTCAAACCACTACCTTCTCATCTTAAATATACATATTTAGGAGAGAATGAGTCTTTGCCCATGATCATATCCGCTTCTATAACTTTAAAGCAAGAGAACACACTTTTGGCGGTATTGAAATCAAATCGGCAAGCATTTGGTTGGACAATGGATGACATCAATGGGATTAGTCCCTTAATTGTTAAACATTAAATACATCTGATGGATGAAGCCAAACCAACCCGAGACCAACAAAGACGGTTAAATCCCATTATGAAGGAGGCGATAAAGAAAGAAATTGTCAAGTGCGTAGATAGTGGTATAATTTACCCAATATCTGATAGCCAATGGGTAAGTCCTATTTATGTGGTCCTTAAAAAGTCTGGCATCACGTTTATAACTAATGAGGCTAATGAGTTGATCCAAACACGCACCCAAACCGGATGGCGCGTATGTATTGATTACAGAAAACTCAATGCCATAATGAGGAAAGATCACTTCTCTCTACCTTTCATTGACCAGATGTTAGAACGATTAGCTGGACATGAATACTATTGTTTCTTGGACGAATACTCTGGCTACAATCAGGTCCCCATCGCCGAAAAGGATCAAGATAAATAACATTTACTTGTCCTTTTGGTACTTTTGCTTATAGAAGCATGCCCTTTGGGTTATGCAACGCTCCCGCTATATTTCAGTGGTGTATGATGGGGATATTCTCAGACATGGTTGAGAATTTTTTGGAGATATTTATGGGTAATTTCTCCAAATTTGGGGACTCCTTTGAGGAATGTCTACGTCATCTTGACGCGGTTCTTACCCGCTGTAAGGATAAGAACTTAACTCTGAATTGGGAAAAATGTCATTTCATGATCAAAGAAGGTATTGTCCTTGGACATATCATTTCATAAAAAGGCATTGAGGTTGACAGAGCTAAAATTGATGTCATCCATAACCTTCCTCCTTCCAAACGCGTCAAAGATATACGATCTTTCCTTGGTTATGCAGGATTTTATAGGAGATTCATTAAGGACTTTATAAAAATTGCTAGACCCTTAACTCATCTCTTGGCCAAGGATACAACATTTCACTTCGATCGGATTGTGAGGCTGCTTTTAAATCGCTTAAAAGATCTCTCACTACAGCCCCCATTCTATCATCTCTGGATTGGAACCACCCGTTCAAGCTTATGTGTGATGCATCATATTTTGCTATTGGTGCAGTGTCATGCCCCGCTTCCTAGTGTACGGGCAGAGGACGCAAATGGCCGCTAAGTATTTACTCTGAAGTAAACACGCTAAGCGTATCTAAGCAATATAAGTAAAATGCACATGTAACACCCGAGCCCAATAATACTAATTTTGGTACTAGTTGAGTGTTATACATTGCTTATTTCAATTATCCTGCTTGTTTGGTGATTTTGCTAAATTTTAACCGGCTAAGTCATTTTTCCCTATAACAAATTTTAACACCTAAAATGAAATTAAAAATATCCATGTTGGCCTACTCATCGCCACTAGTCGCGTGGTAGCATCCGCACGTCGAGATTTCGTCCCGTTCGGTGAAACGGGCAAGTTTGGGCGACTACGCGCGCGTGCAAGTGTCCGACTTGGGGGCATGCATTTTAATCATAAATCATCTCATTTCAAAATTTGGAACTCGCTTAAAATCCTATATTTTGAATTTGAAACATTTGGGCGCAACCCGGGCGCGATTTGGAAATGTTTCATTTAGCGCCGAAATGCCCATTTAATTAAATATATTATAAAACTAAAATATATACTATATAATCTAATTCTGTTATATTTTAACGTATAAATCTTTTTTAAATCTTTAAAATTTTTTCCTTTACTATCCCCGTACCCATCCCAGCCAATCACGAGGGAATAAATCCCTCGTGGGCCCCATCTCTCTCCGTCTCTCTCTATATCTCTCTAACTCTCTCTCTCTCTCTCTCTCTCTCATATATATATAAACCCCTACTGTTCCTCCTTCTCCCCCACGAGAAAACGTTAACGAGAACCTCACCGAACCCTAACCCTAGCTTCCTCGTGCCCTCGCCGTCGACCTCCCCGCGACCTCGCCGTCACCGTCCTCGCCTCCTCGGCCTCGACAGCACCCTCCCTCCTCTCCTCCCTCCTTCCAGAGCCTGCAACCCAACCCCGACGCCACCTCCTACACGCGGTGCCCTCCGTCGCCGCCGCCTCCCATCGCCGACGACGCCAAAGCCTTCCTCCCTTCACCCTCGTCCCGACCTCCTCATCTTCCTCCTCCTTCCCTCGCCGGCGTTGCAACTGCAACAGAGCCGACCCTAACACCAACCCTAGTCACCGGGAAACTCGCCGTCGATCCTCGCCGTCGTTGCCAGAGCCACCTCCGACCACCTCCTTCTCCCCTGAACACCAGAGCAGGCCAGCACCCCCTCTACTCACCGCACCACCCCTTTCCAGCGAACCCAGAAATTTTCCAGCCTTCGCTGCCGCCGTCGCTGCCTCGCCGGCGCCCCATCGCCGTCGAACCCGTCGTGGTTGCCCCCTGGTTCTTCCCTGTAAGCATCTCTCTACCTTTCCATTCGTGTTAACCCCTCGCTGGTCTTGGTGTCCGTGTGTCGTATTTTGCTAATTAGTCGCCGTTTTGACATTTCGCCGGATTCCGGCCTTGCCGACGACTGGACCCGACTCTCCAGCGAAGTACTCTGGTCCGTGTGGTCCCGCTGTTCGCTGTTTGGACTCGATCTGTGGCCCGTGCATCCATCGCGTGTTTTCCGCCGACGTTGCGTTCGTGTTTTCCGGTTTGCGAAACCGTCGAGGCAAGTATCCGAATACTTGCTCTAACATGCTAGTATACAAGATCGAGTCTGGCTATGCATTTGAATATCATATTATTGAATATAACAACACAGTGATGGTGATATCGATAGTATAGTATAGCTTAGAATTGATGGTTGCAATTATCTTTAACATTGAATCAGTATAGTAGCTTCGTGTAATTAATTGGTCTGCTATTAATCCATGCTTTAACTAACTAAACCAATTAGAACGTCCTTGCTTTATTTGTTAGATCATCCACGTGACTATTATCTATGCTTTAGTTTTAATTTCATATAGCTTCATTGCTTTACGTTATTGATATTGCTTTACCCTGTGATTATTGCACCCCAAGGGTGCTTGAACCTGTTAATAAAGATAATACAAAGCACCATTGTGATTAAGTGACTATTATTGCTGTTTACTTTAAATTCTTGCTGCTGTTCATTATTCGATTGTATACCTGTTATGAGCACATACTCGATTGCACTACATATTGACCTGACCTTGCTACACATGACCTATATATATATACCGACTCAACCTATTGTACCATGACCTGACCTGTTACCCGATCTCATGCCTAATGCCAACAAACCTGACTTGGGGTCCTCATGGACCATTCCTGTTGTCTATCCAGACAAACCTGACCTGTTACCTGATCCTGTGTTGGCATTAGTCCTTGCTTACTGAATACCTGACCTGACATACATAACTTGGGGGTATGGGAAAATCAAAGGTGAAACCGACTTGTAACTCAACAGTTCGATACCTGTTCTGATCAGTCTTACGGGCTTGGCCAGTCCGGGAGTGATGATGCTGACATCACTCGTCCATCCTGCTACCTATTTACTGTCTAGCGGCACGTCTTGGATTCAGCCCCGAGGGTCTTGACCGTGGTCCCGGGCATGCACGGGATCTATTGAGTTACATCGACGAGTCACCAAGTGATTTCAAAGACTTTAGGGTAGAAACCTGATAGGACAGTTTAGTTACCGCTGCACATTACCCTGCACTGTTATTTCATAGTACTGCTTTATTCATGTTCATCCCTGCATTGCTTATTACCATGTTTATATTATATTATTGGTTGACATGACGCGCTGACGTCTGGGTTTTGCATGGCCCAGATTCCTTACCACTGTCGACGACCGAGCAGGAGTACTTCAGCCAGCAGGCTGATCTGTGAGTTCCTTAGTGATTAGTTCATTAATTTCATTTCATTTCCAGATGTGAGCCCGCATTATGGGACGTACTATTTATTTATTGTATTGGATCATTTGCTTCCGCACCTATTGTTTATTGACTCTTGTTATTATGGATTTGGACATGTGATAGTTTAGTTTATTTATATTGTTCTTGATATCTCTACAACCGTAATGTGACTGTGGATGGATACTTCCTACCCAAAGGTAGCATGGTTGGCTATGTTACGTGCCCAATCTTGCGTACTCTGGGAAGCGGGGCGTGACATGGTTCTTTTGGTATCAGAGCCATAGGTTAGTTGGGTTGATTCTTTTGTAGTTGGGTATTGTACCCGATACACGAATCAGAATACCCGTGATTAGGAAACATGTCCTGCCACCTTGACCGTTTTACCATCCTTGAATCATTCTTCCGGATCATGTCGACATGCAAACTTACTTTGCATTTGTCAACTCGAAAACCTAATTCCTTGTTATCTCTAGGACTTAGGCGACTTGGGTGGAGTTAAGTAATTGCGGCTATGATACCGCGGCATAGCTACAATGCGGTACTCTATTTAAGTATCTTGGAGTTCTAGCCTTGATTTATATATTGAATCTATCATCATGCTAATGTTGGTTGTTTTGATTTCAGGACTATGGCAGATAAGAATTTCAAGACGTATCAGAGGCGCGTGGATGAAGCCGCCATGTTAGGAGTGATACGTGGGATGTTGGAGAATCAGAAGAGGAAAACTGAGCAGATCCAGCAGCAAGCAGATTCATTTCAGGAGGGTTTGCAGGCCATTCGGCAATCTGTAAACACCGCTGTAGCGAAGCCAGTTGACCGAGTAGGGACCGTGGCAGATTTCAGACGGTTGGGTCCTACTACTTTCACTGGTTTGGAGGAGCCGTTGCCAGCCGAGCAGTGGCTAGTGGACACGGAGAATTTACTGATTGCGGCACAGATCCCAGAAGACAAGAGAGTTGATGTGGTGCGCATTCAGCTGGTGGATTACGCCCGAGAGTGGTGGCTTGTGGAGGAGACCCGTTTGCCCAAGCCAATCAGTTGGGCGGATTTCTTTAAAAGTTTCCTGGAGAAGTTCTTCCCGCGGACTGCACGGGAGGAAATGGAAGAGAAATTTATTGGGCTGAGGCAAAATGGAGCATCTGTGGACGTACATGCAGCGGAATGGACGAGACTCAGCCGCTTCGCTGGACCCTTAGTCGCTAAGGAGGCAGACAGGGCGCGAAGGTTCTTGCGCAGTTTGGATGTGGACATCCAGAGGCAGATTGTCTCCCTGGGTTTGACCACTTTCTCGCAGGTTCTTACGGCAGCCAGAGAGCAGCAGAGTTTGTCGGGAATGAAAGGGAACCTACAGCAGACAGCAATTGCGGCCAGAAAGCCCGCATTTGTACCTAACCGAGATCATGGGCGCAGAGGTATTCCAGTGGACCGTCGAGGCGTAGCACCCATGAAGAAACCTGTGATCGTTGATCGGAGGAAGAGCGTGACCTGTGACTACTGCCATTTACCTGGGCACGTGCATAAGGAGTGTAGAAGAAGACTGGGACTTTGTCTGGTGTGTGGAGCGTCCGATCACGCAGTTGGTGCCTGTCCGTCGAAGCTTCGCACGAGAGATGATATACAGAAGCCTCCGCAGAGACCGTTCCAAGGGCAGAAACAGCTGACTCAAGGACTAAATTAGGCTCGAGCTTTCACGTTGACAGCTGAGGAAGCTAAGGCATCAGGAGAAGTGGTTTCAGGTACTTTACTCGTTCATGGTTTTCCCGCATTAGCATTATTTGATTCCGGAGCATCCCACTGTTTTATGTCATCCAAATTTATAACTACACACTCGATTACCTGCACGACCCTGTCTAGTTTTTGGGACATACACACTGGGAATGGGAAAATCATAGCTAGTAAGGAATGTAGAGATTGTACAGTTGTTGTGTGCGGACGGGAGCTTTTTGCAGATTTCTTGGTGATAGATACGGACAGCTATGAGGTTGCCTTGGGAATGGATTTTCTTGGCACTTTCCACGCCCACATTGACTGTAGGGCAAGGAAGGTAATTTTCCAGATTCCCGGACACCCTGAGTTTACCTTTACTGGGGGAAGCAGCTTTGTCGGGCCAGTCGAGTTTAGGGCTAGGCCGACAAACAGTGTTCTTGCGACAATGGAAATGGATAGTAATGAAGAGCCGGCAGTTGTTCGCGACTTTATGGATGTATTTGCAGATATATCGGGCTTACCGCCGAAGCGAGACGTGGAGTTCGCAATTGACCTTATTCCTGGTGCAGCGCCAGTATCAAAATCTTATTATCCGATGGCACCAGTGGAATTGGAAGATGTTAAGAAACAAGTTGGTGAATTACTCGAGAAAGGTTGGATTCGAAGCAGCAACTCGCCTTGGTGAGCTCCAGTTCTTTTAGTAAAGAAGAAGGATGGCACGAGAAGGATGTGCATTGATTATCGAGAATTGAACCGGGTGACTATTAAGAACAAGTACCCGATCCCTCGCATTGGAGAACTTTTTGAGCAGCTTAGTGGCGCGAGAGTATTCTCGAAACTGGATTTACGATCCGGATATCATCAGGTCCGAGTGAAAGCAGAAGACATTTGCAAGACGGCGTTTCGAACTCGATATGGACATTTCGAGTATCCGGTGATGCCCTTCGGAGTGACGAATGTGCCGGCAATATTCATGGATTTGATGAACAGAATCTTTTCGCCATTCTTGGACCAGTTTATTGTGGTATTCATTGACGATATTCTGGTATACTCGAAGAGTCCGGAGGAACATGCTGAGCATTTAAAGATCGCACTGCAGACGCTGAGACAGGAGAAATTGTATGCGAAGATGAGTAAGTGCGAATTCTGGCTGGAAGAAGTGAAGTTTCTGGGGCATGTTGTGTCGGGCGATGGAATCGCCGTTGATCCCGAGAAGATTGCAGCAGTTCGAGATTGGCCAATTCCAAAGAATGTTGCGGAGATAAGAAGTTTCCTTGGTTTGGCTGGGTACTACAGGAGATTTGTGGAGAACTTCGCTCGTTCGGCAGAGCCGTTAACCAAGCTCACACGCAAGGAGGTACCGTTTGTTTGGACGGATGGATGTGCATTGGCCTTCGAGACGTTGAAGCAGAAGTTGATAATCGCCCCTATCCTAACCGTACCGGATAATTCAGGAGGACTGGTGATTCACAGCGACGCATCTGGAAAAGGATTGGGATGTGTTTTGATGCAGAATGGGAAGGTCGTGGCTTACGCATCGAGACAACTGAAGACTCATGAGAAGAATTATCCGACTCATGACTTGGAGCTAGCGGCCGTGATCTTCGCCTTGAAGATTTGGAGACACTACCTTTTGGGCGAGAGAGTCGAAGTCTTTACAGATCACAAGAGTTTAAAATATGTGTTCACTCAGAAGGAGTTAAACATGAGGCAACGCAGATGGTTGGAGCTGATGGCCGACTACGACCTTGATCTTAAGTACCATCCGGGAAAAGTTAACGTCGTGCCGGATGCGCTAAGTCGGTTACCAGCAATTCAGGAATTGACCGCACAAAGGGAGATCATTGCGGATTTTCGGAGATTTGATTTGGAGGTTGTACTACCACATGCTACGGGACAGTTGATGCAGTTGCAAGTACAGTTGTCCTTAGTTGAGAAGATTAAAGCGGCACAATCGCAGGATCCTAGACTGCAAAAGTTTCGAGAGCAGGTTGAAGCCGGACTGCGAACCGATTTACTGATCCACGAAGATGGTTCGTTGAGGTATGGTAGCCATGTGTGTGTGCCAAAAGGGGATGTGCGTGAAGAGCTTATGAAGGAGGCACACGGTTCAGCTTCCTCTGTACATCCAGGAGGAACAAAGATGTACCGAGATATTCGACAGCACTTCTGGTGGGAAGGTATGAAGCGGGAGATTGCTCGCTTCGTGGCTAAGTGCTTGGTGTGTCAGCAAGTCAAGGAAGAACACCAAAGGGTTGCTGGTTTGTTGCAACCACTTCCGATCCCTCAGTGGAAGTGGGAACATATAACCATGGATTTCGTGACGGCTTTACCGCGGAGTCCAAAGGGCAACAATGCAGTATGGGTGATTGTCGATCGGTTGACCAAGGAAGCTCACTTTATTCCTTTTCGGGTTGGTCAATCGACGGAGATTTTGGCAGAGCGGTACATGCAGGAGATTGTAAGATTGCATGGAGTACCGGTGAGCATCGTGTCCGACCGGGACACTCGGTTCTTATCGCACTTCTGGAGGAGTTTACAAGAAAGTTTGGGGACTCGATTGAAGTTTAGCACAGCTTATCATCCTCAAACTGATGGACAATCGGAGAGAACGATCCAGACCCTTGAAGATATGTTGAGGGCTTGCATGTTGGACTTCAAAGGTTCTTGGGAGGATCATCTACACCTTGTGGAGTTTTCGTACAACAATAGCTTCCAAGCGACTATTCAGATGGCTCCGTTTGAAGCGTTGTATGGTCGTAAGTGCCATTCACCTGTTTGTTGGGATGATGTTGGTGAACGAAGGTTACTAGGACCAGATTTGGTGGTACAGACAGTCGAGAAGGTGAATACAATCAGGAAGCATATGAAGGCAGCTCAAGACAGACAGAAAAGTTGGGCTGACACGTCAAGAAGACCTCTAGAGTTCGCCGTGGGTGATTTGGTATTCCTGAAGATATCACCGACTAGAGGAGTGATTCGCTTTGGGAGTCGGGGAAAGCTTAGTCCTCGATTCGTTGGACCCTTCGAGATATTGGAGCGTGTTGGAGAGGTAGCATACCGTTTGGCGTTACCACAGTCATTGGCAGGAGTGCACGATGTGTTTCATGTATCTCAACTACGGAGGTATGTCCGAGATGAGACTCACGTCTTGGATCATTCGGAGTTGACTGTACGAGAGGACCTAACTTTTGAGGAGTGACCGGTTGAAATCAAGGATCGAAGAGAAAAGTTCTTAAGAACAAGATTATCCCTCTTGTGCTAGTTTCTTGGGGTAATCGATCGCACGGAGAATCCACTTGGGAGCGAGAAGACGAGATCAGGCAGAAGT
This sequence comes from Agapanthus africanus, assembly GCA_030015575.1. NCBI lineage: Eukaryota > Viridiplantae > Streptophyta > Magnoliopsida > Asparagales > Amaryllidaceae > Agapanthus > Agapanthus africanus. Next base: position 540,980,580 of record CM057346.1, read on the forward strand.
TTCCTCACCTTTTCCTGTAGTTAGCTATCTTGTATTCTTGGAATTTCGAGGACGAAATTCTTTTTGTAGTTGGGTATGATGTAACACCCAAGCCCAATAATACCAATTTTGGTACTAGTTGAGTGTTATACATTGCTTATTTCAATTATCCTGCTTGTTTGGTGATTTTGCTAAATTTTAACCGGCTAAGTCATTTTTGCCTATAACAAATTTTAACACCTAAAATGAAATTAAAAATATCCATGTTGGCCTACTCGTCGCCACTAGTCGCGTGGTAGCATCCGCACGTCGAGATTTCGTCCCGTTCGGTGAAACGGGCAAGTTTGGGCGACTATGCGCGCGTGCAAGTATCCGACTTGGGGGCATGCATTTTAATCATAAATCATCTCATTTCAAAATTTGGAACTCGCTTAAAATCCTATATTTTGAATTTGAAACATTTGGGCGCAATCCGGGCGCGATTTGGAAATATTTCATTTAGCGCCGAAATGCCCATTTAATTAAATATATTATAAAACTAAAATATATACTATATAATCTAATTCTGTTATATTTTAATGTATAAATCTTTTTTAAATCTTTAAAAATTTTCCTTCACTATCCCCGTACCCATCCCAGCCAATCACGAGGGAATAAATCCCTCGTGGGCCCCATCTCTCTCCGTCTCTCTTTATATCTCTCTAACTCTCTCTCTCTCTCTCTCATATATATAAACCCCTACAGTTCCTCCTTCTCCCCCACGAGAAAACATTCACGAGAACCTCACCGAACCCTAACCCTAGTTTCCTCGTGCCCTCGCCGTCGACCTCCCCGCGACCTCGCCGTCACCGTCCTCGCCTCCTCGGCCTCGACAGCACCCTTCCTCCTCTCCTCCCTCCTTCCAGAGCCTGCAACCCAACCCCGACGCCACCTCCTGCACGCGGTGCCCGCCGTCGCCGCCGCCTCCCATCGCCGACGACGCCAAAGCCTTCCTCCCTTCACCCTCATCCCGACCTCATCATCTTCCTCCTCCTTCCCTCGCCGGCGTTGCAACTGCAACAGAGCCGACCCTAACACCAACCCTAGTCACCGGGAAACTTGCTGTCGATCCTCGCCGTCGTTGCCAGAGCCACCTCCGACCACCTCCTTCTCCCCTGAACACCAGAGCAGGCCAGCACCCCCTCTACTCACCGCACCACCCCTTTCCAGCGAACCCAGAAATTTTCCAGCCTTCGCTGCCGCCGTCGCTGCCTCGCCGGCGCCCCATCGCCGTCGAACCCATCGTGGTTGCCCCCTGGTTCTTCCCTGTAAGCATCTCTCTACCTTTCCATTCGTGTTAACCCCTCGCTGGTCTTGGTGTCCGTGTGTCATATTTTGCTAATTAGTCGCCGTTTTGACATTTCGCCGGATTCCGGCCGTGCCGACGACTGGACCCGACTCTCCAGCGAAGTACTCTGGTCCGTGTGGTCCCGCTGTTCGCTGTTTGGACTCGATCTGTGGCCCGTGCATCCGTCGCGTGTTTTCCGCCGACGTTGCGTTCGTGTTTTCCGGTTTGCGAAACCGTCGAGGTAAGTATCCGAATACTTGCTCTAACATGCTAGTATACAAGATCGAGTATGGCTATGCATTTGAATATCATATTATTGAATATAACAACACAGTGATGGTGATATCGATAGTATAGTATAGCTTAGAATTGATGGTTGCAATTATCTTTAACATTGAATCAGTATAGTAGCTTCGTGTAATTAATTGGTCTGCTATTAATCCATGCTTTAACTAACTAAACCAATTAGAACGTCCTTGCTTTATTTGTTAGATCATCCACGTGACTATTATCTATGCTTTAGTTTTAATTTCATATAGCTTCATTGCTTTACGTTATTGATATTGCTTTACCCTGTGATTATTGCACCCCAAGGGTGCTTGAACCTGTTAATAAAGATAATACAAAGCACCATTGTGATTAAGTGACTATTATTGCTGTTTACTTTAAATTCTTGCTGCTGTTCATTATTCGATTGTATACCTGTTATGAGCACATACTCGATTGCACTACATATTGACCTGACCTTGCTACACATGACCTATATATACATACCGACTCAACCTGTTGTACCATGACATGACCTGTTACCCGATCTCATGCCTAATGCCAACAAACCTGACTTGGGGTCCTCATGGACCATTCCTGTTGTCTATCCAGACAAACCTGACCTGTTACCTGATCCTGTGTTGGCATTAGTCCTTGCTTACTGAATACCTGACCTGACATACATAACTTGGGGGTATGGGGAAATCAAAAGTGAAACCGACTTGTAACTCAACAGTTCGATACCTGTTCTGATCAGTCTTACGGGCTTGGCCAGTCCGGGAGTGATGATGCTGACATCACTCGTCCATCCTGCTACCTATTTACTGCCTAGCGGCACGTCTCAGATTCAGCCCGAGGGTCTTGACCGTGGTCCCGGGCATGCACGGGATACTATTGAGTTACAACGACGAGTCACCAATTGATTTCAAAGACTTTAGGGTAGAAACCTGATAGGACAGTTTAGTTACCGCTGCACATTACCCTGCACTGTTATTTCATAGTACTGCTTTATTCATGTTCATCCCTGCATTGCTTATTACCATGTTTATATTATATTATTGGTTGACATGACGCGCTGACGTCTGGGTTTTGCATGGCCCAGATTCCTTACCACTGTCAACGACCGAGCAGGAGTACTTCAGCCAGCAGGCTGATCTGTGAGTTCCTTAGTGATTAGTTCATTGATTTCATTTCATTTCCAGATGTGAGCCCGCATTATAGGACGTACTATTTATTTATTGTATTGGATCATTTGCTTCCGCACCTATTGTTTATTGACTCTTGTTATTATGGATTTGGACATGTGATAGTTTAGTTTATTTATATTGTTCTTGATATCTCTACAACCGTAATGTGACTGTGGATGGATACTTCCTACCCACAGGTAGCATGGTTGGCTATGTTACGTGCCCAATCTTGCGTACTCTGGGAAGCGGGGCGTGACAGCACAAGAGACAGAGACAATAGATATAATTAAACAACAACTTTATTTATTAACATTCGTTTGTACAATGCATCTGAAAAGTAAATACATGGAATGAAAAACAATGCCTAAACATTGGCATAATAGAAATGGAAAGTACTGAAATAAAATGTACAAGTATCTAGAGCTCCGGGTCGAAAGCTAGCTGATCCAAGTCCTCGCTGGTGGGCTCGATCTCCTGAAGGTCCGAAACACCTAACAACATTCCAAAAACGAAAGAGAAGGAATGTCGTCAGCGAACAATCGCTCGGTAAGTCCCAATGATAAGGTAGAAGTAGAATAAACAGAGAGAGAGAGAGAGAGTAACTTTTAAAGTTGTATTATATTGTTATAATGTTGTATTTAGTGTTAACGCTATTGTTTGTAACTTGGTACAGAAGAGGCCAGTGTATACGAGAGGAGTTTCAATAGACCAGAGACTAAGGTGGACGGAATCAAGAGTACAAGGCTCCATGATAATACCCGGAACAACGGCAATTGAATTCACGTCTGGTGTCTTAATGATTGCAGTCTCGTGCCACTTCTAACACCTTCTGTACCAATCTACCCCTTAAACCCCATGATATCTTGATTGTATTGTTTGTATTGTATTGTAAATTGTATTGTCTTGTATTATGGATTGTATAGATGGATGACTTGCCGAAACCATGATATCAGTAAATGGATGTAACTGGAGAATCATGTAGATGGAAATATAACCATGGTTCGGTTCAGTCAAATTATATAGATTGATAGATTGAACAGATTGAATATATAGATTCATATTGAATTGTTATATATACTTGAATGTCATTCAAGTCAGATTGATTATATTGAGACTCAGTCTGAGTCAGACAATTAGAAAAGAAATTGAATTCTGAATTAGGTTTTGGTGTTATCGGTAATCGCTGCACATGGACGGTAGGATTTATGTCTTTTTCAAAAACGATTACCGTGTTGATAACGCCGTTTGTTAAGTTGTCTACCTTAAACACGCAAGCACCCATATCTCCAGCTCCTTGAGGTTCAAGAGACTGGTCCCGCTTAAAGCTATGTTTACTAGGATCCTTATTGTAATTTAGTATAACTTGATGGGGTTTTATGTAAAAATAATTTTGTATAATTTTCTAAATACACCTCAAGTATTTTATTATCGTCTTTAGAGTTTTCATAGATATAGATTTTGTATATGTGACATTTCTAGTGAATAAAACTTATTTTTCATAATATATGGTATTTAATTGTACTATTGGAATTGTATAGTATTTTCTTATAAATGAGATGATTTTCTTGAATTTTTGGAAATGTGGAATATTATAAATATTAAGAGTAGATATTTTGATATTAATTACATATATATTTATTTATTAAAAATAAGTTTTATTTATAATAGAAATCACATTTTCTAAAGAAAATTGTATTTTTAAATCTTTCGAGACTGTATGCTCCTTGCGGTGGTCTGCATCTCGCACTACTAAGCTCGAGGATGTGCGATAATCCGCACCTTCCCGAATGGGTTCCTCGAAATGGGTTGTAGCGGGACATTGCAAAGATTTGTTAAAAATACATATCTTATAGAAAAATGTTTTTATAAGTTTGAGGTAGTTTTGTGTAAAATCGTATTTTCCCAAAACTATGTTCCCAAAGATATCATGCTGTGTTACATATAAATGTTGTGAGGAGATAGGTCATTACCTTGTGAACTATCTAAAGGTATAGTAAGGGGTAATGATATTTTATGTCGAAACTAAACTATATGGTATTTTTTGTAAAAGTGCTATAAAAATTGAAATATAAATTCTTTTGATATGAAACTTGTCAAGATGTTTTGTTAATGTTTAATGATCATGATGGGAGATTTTGGTATTATTGTGTTTAAGAAAAATATGATTTTTAAGGAAAAACTTGTTGGATATATGTATGCCCTAGAAGCCATTATTTGATAGTGGATGTATTTTTACATGTATATATATATATTCAGAGGACATTCTTGCTCGACATGATAGTATGCTATCTGGTTACTCTTTATCTTGACATGTTCACTTGATCATGCTTTTATTCATTTGGTACATGTTTATAAAGCACTGAGGATATTTTCTTGACTACTGTGATTATGATGCAGATCATACTAGTGGGACATGTGCAATTTATAAGCATATCCTGAAATGTCCCTAGTTGTAGGTGTAACGAGACGGGGCATCGATATTCCAGAGTAGATTAGCGTATACGATTCTTGACCCATGCGATGGGCGATGGATGATCCCATATCCATTGGTGTTTGACACCAAGATTGTATATGGGTGCTCAGTGGTGACTGGGTACACTCGACGGACTCGTTGAGAACTCCTATATGGTATTATATCTATCGTCAGATAGCAGTTCTCAGGTGACACTGGTATAGCTTAGTCTGTAGACCCGAGATCGTCATAGGTCTTGTATGTTCTCCCACTGTATTTTGATTTCCACTCTACCACGGCTCTATTGAGGCGTGCAAACAGGTGGCTTTTGAGTACAGTCCCGAGACACATGGAGACAATGAGCGATAGGAGGGGTTTCGTCTCTCCTGGTATTAGGGGTTGATGTTGCACCATGCTCGATTGGCTATATTAGCAAGTCCCTGACCAGGGCTGACGAGATTTACTGATAAGTATTATTGGTAGTTTCTTGATCAGTTATAGGCCATATACCGGCATGATTTATTGAGTTAATGCGGTCGACGATGCCATCCCTAGACTCGATATGTAGCATATCTGACGAAGAGACCGGACCGTATGGTAAGTGTTACCGGTTGGCTCGACAAGAGTTTTGACAGGTTCGCTTGTTTTTCTTATGATCGCTCAATATCCGGGTGGCCATTACGTTTAGCTGACCGCTTGCGGCTTATGAGTGTTTGATATGATCATCACCTACTGCCGGCGTATTGACGAGTCTTAGAGTCCCATACAGGAATTTCCTAGCTCAGGCGAAACGATGTTGTGTGTATATAAGATATGCACGGAAGCTCGATTAAATGCGTGTATATGATGCCGCATTGTAATCTGGCATTTTCTATTGGTCGGGTCTATATGATATGACCGGTTTATTAAATCAATTGTTGATTTAATAATTAGTGACCATTTGCTTATTTATAAAACCTTATATATATACTGTATGCATGAATGTATGTATGTTTGTACATATGTTGATATAAATGCACACATGCAGGCATACATGAATCATGGTTGATGATACATTAGAGATAGCTATACGAGACTCACATGGTGAAGATATTTATTTATTTTGATTATTGATTAAATCATGGTTGGTCCTTTTACACACTTCTTGATTCAACCATAACTTGAACCATGGTTTAATCTCTAAGTTAATTCTTTAACTCACCAACAAAATATCTAGATATTTTTAAACCATGGTTTAAAGTGGGTGTGACTCTTTCATATATTGATTTATTCATTTTATTTTTTGGCATAAGAAATATCTTGAGCTTGCTTAGCTATTTCCTCCTCCTCCTTCCTCAAAAGCTTTCTACCTTTTACAAAGTGAGTGAAGGAGATAAAAAGAAAAGGTTTTAAAGTGAGATCCAAACCCACATCACCAATCTACACTAGTTTAGCCCACAAGTATAGGTTGTTTGCATCACTTCTACTTTGTTCTAGTGAAGCAAGGAGCTTGAGCCAAGGGACTTCGTGGTGGATCGTCGTGGACTCAAGCGGACCCGTCCGAACACCGAGTTGATCTAAAGAGTCTAAGAAGGAGGTCTACAAAGGTTGTATTACTATCCTCCTAGTGTTAGACACTAGATCTTGTATGTGATACTTTATTTGTTACCCTAAATTTCTAGTTTGATCCTAGGTTAGTTTGCTTAGCACCCCAAATTTTTATTGTAGCATGTTTGATGCAAGATAAACCCTTGGTATGGTGCTAGGGAAACCCAACAAAACCAAATCGGAAGTCGGATTAACTCCAGTTCCGTCGGATTTTAGAATTCTATGTTTTTAGAATAGTAAAAAGAAGGGGGAGAATGGACTTACCGGATTGTAGGGTAGAGGGGAGGAAAAGGAAGAAGTGGGATGCACCGATGCGTCGTTTCGTCACCGGAATCTTCTCGAATTGTCGTCGGAAGTTTGCCGGAGCTTCGCCTTTCGCTAACTCCACTTGCACACAAAAAGTCTAGGGAATTTTCTTGAGAGTTTGGACAGATATTTGGAAGTGAGGAGGGGTGAGTTTAGGTGTGGTATTTATAGTAAAAATTAAGGTAGGTAAAAGGGTGTGATAAAATTGTATTTAATTTTGCATTTAAAAAATTAAAAGGAGTGTTTTAATTCTCTGTTTAATTTCAAAGAATTTAAACAGTGCTGGGGGAGTGGGGTAAGCCAAATGTTTCAGGGAGTTGAAGAAAATGTTGAGTTCGGCCGAGTTGACCCGGCGCCGCCGGCCGAGTCAGCCGCTCCACCGGCTCGAGTCAGCTGAGTCAGACCGAGTCTTCTTGCCACATGTCCTCTGGTGTTTGGTCTTGATTCTTGGACCCGTTTGTTTTATGTGTGACTCTTGGTTTTTACGAGTTATGCACGTGTAGACTCTTGGGCTTCTAAAAATATTAAAAGAAAACTAATTAAAAAATTAATGTGGCTGATGGGATTTGAACTCTGTTGCTTTGGTTCAGCAGTGCAAGGTCTTACCAATGAGCTACAAGCTCCTTCTTTCTGTTCAAAAGCAAAACAAATTTATAATTTGTGCTCAGGCTCAAATACCCCTTTCTGTATTTTTGAAAAAAATTGTACAGAAAGTTTAGGGATGTTATATGCAATCTTAGGATAGCACATTGATAAGATGCCACATGTAATTTACTATGCAAGTAGGACCTTGAACAATGGACAAATTAATTACACAACTACCGAGAAAGAACTCTTGGCAGTTATATTTGCATTAAAAAATTCAAGCCCTACTTGATTGGATCGCCATTAGTGGTTTACACCGATCACTCCGCCCTATGGCACCTTTTATCGAAGAAGGATGTTAAGACCAGGCTAATACGTTGGATCATGTTGTTACAAGAATTTGATCTTGTCATACGAGACATAAGTGGATGTGAAAACGTTGTAGCCGACCATCTTTCATGCATCAATTCTTCACCAACGTTGACCGTGCCAATAAACGACTCCTTCCCTGATGAACAGCTCTTGTCCGTATCCTGCGAACCTTGGTTCATGGATATTGTGAATTATCTAGCGACGGGACTTATTCCTAGCGATTGGTCAAAATAAGACAATCTTCGATTTCTATCCCAAGTAAAATACATTTACTGGGATGAACCTTATTTGTTTAAGTATTGTTCCGATCAATTCATTCGCAGAAGTGTCCCTAACGATGAATTTCAAGAGTGTATTATCTTTTTGTCATGATCAGGCATGTGTCGGTCATTTTGGTTTACATAAAACGGCGGAGAAAGTTTTGCAATATGGTTTTTATTGGCCAGCATTATTTAAAGATGCTTATGATCATTGGAAAACTTGTCATTGGTGTCAACACATAGGTCAGATTTCACGAAGAAATGAGATGCCGCTCCATCCTATCTTGGTTGTGGAGATATTCGATATTTGGGGTATTGATTTTATGGGGCCTTTTCCGAACTCTTTTGGAAATTTATATATCTTGTTAGCGGTTGATTATGTCTCAAAATGGGTGGAAGCAATACCGTGTCGCACTAATGACAACAAGATTGTTATTAAGTTTCTTGAAGAAAATATTTTTTCGCGATTCGGGCACCCCCGCGCTATAATTAGCGACAACGGGACGCATTTATGTAATCGGTCTTTCGAGACTTTGATGCGGAAATATTCAATCAACCACAAAATTTATACGCCTTATCATCCTCAAACTAGCGGGAAAACTGAGATTTCCAATAGGCAGATCAAGCAAATTTTGGAGAAGAAGGTTTCTAAAAACCGTAAGGATTGGTCAACCAAATTGACGGATGCTCTTTGGGCATTTCGTACTGCTTATAAGACCGATCTTGGTATGTCTCCATACCGCCTAATGTTTTGAAAGGCTTGCTACCTTCCTGTCGAGATCGAACATAAAGCAATGTGGGCTATTAAAGAGCTTAATTTCGATTTTGATCAATCCTGCAGCTATCGGAAGTTGCAATTAAATGAGCTAAACAAACTCCGCAATGAAGCTTACGATAATGCGGTTATAGTAAAGAACCCGACTAAATTGTTTCACGATAAAAACCTTTATAAAAAAACCTTCATACTTGGACAACAAGTCTTTCTTTACGATTCCCGTCTCCATCATCATCCGGGTAAGCTAAAATCTTGTTGGAAAGGACCTTTAGTGGTGCAATATGTATATCCGAATGGGGCAGTAGAAGTTGAAAATGTTAAAAACGGTTCAATTTTTAGAGTAAATGGGCATAGATTGAAACCGTATTTTTCTGCTGACCCAACGGAGAAGCTCCTGTTCTTACAGGAGCCGCTTTATCATAACTGAATTTCCTCCGCTTCACCTCCATATTTCGGTATCATTTTCTAATTTTAAGAATGGAGGTGAGTGAAAAATGACTTAACTGAATATCTGTACAAGCCAAAGTATAAGTTTGGGGGTAGTTTTCATTTGACAATTATTTTACCCCTCTTAATTTCTCTCCACAAGTCTACAGGTTTATGCATTCAAAGATGATATCAGTGAGGACACTGCTGAAAACAGGTTTGGGGGGAGAGGCTTATATTCACTAAATTATCTTTTGGTGCATGGCACTATACAAATTTTTTTTTTGATAATAAAAGAGTAGAAAGTGAAAAATTACATATGAAAGATAGGAAAAGTTTAAGAAAAGAAAGAAAGTTAGATGTTTTCTTAAACAAAACTAGAAATAAGTAGTTATGAGCCGTTGTTCCAAGGGTTAGTAAGATGAAAGAAATTACTAATCTAAAGAAAAAAATAAGTCTGAAAAATAGTTGTCACGCCCCGCTTCCCAGTGTACGGCGAAGGGGACATGGCAAGGTCCGCTACGTATATACTCAGAAGTACATACGCTAAGCGTATCTAAGCAATATAAAATAAATACACAAGAGACAAGAAATAAAAAGAACAGCTATTTTTATTTATTAACATTCTTTGTACAATACATGAAAGGAAATACAACTGAAATAAAAGATGCCTAAACAGTGGCATAACAGTAAATGAAAAATACAGAGAGGAAAAGTGTACGATGAAACTAAAATGCAGGGTCTTCAACAAACTGCTCCAAGTCTTCTTGCGATGGCTCGATCTCTGCCGGGTCCAAATCACCTGACGACATTCAAAGAAGAAAGAAACAGAATGTCGTCAGCGAACAGGTCGCTCGGTAAGTCCCAAAGGTAAGAGGAAGTAGAAAAAGACAGAATAAGAAGATATATTTTAAAGTTGTATTATCCTGTAGTAATATCGTATTAACGCTGTTGTTTGTAGCTTGGTACAGAAGGATGCTAGTGTATACGAGGGGAGTCTCTATATGCCAGAGACTAGAGGCACGTGTAGTATAAGGAACCGTTTATGCTACGGTATAATAGCATCTGGATTCATGTTAGGTGTATTAAATCTGACCACCTCGTGCCACCTTTAACACCTTCCGTACCAATCTACCCCTTAAACCCCGCGATGTCTTGTTTGTATTTTTATTTTGTAAAATTGTATTGATTGAATGATTGATCGAATGACTGATCGAAACCATGATATCATGAAACGGTTGTAACCGTAGAATTATGTAAATGGAATAGTGAGAATCATGTAAAAGGAATATATATCCATTGTTCGGTTCGGTCAAGTTGTATAAATTGATAATTGTATTCATGGATTCATGTGTTCATATTGAATTGGAATATTGTAGATTATAGCTTGACTTGAATCATATTCAAGTCAGATTAATCAGACTCAAATCCGAGTCAGACAATCAGGGATGTGAATCGAAGTCTTATAATTGCTAGGGTCCTTGGGGTAATTTATAAAACTTGAGGGGGTTTTATGTAAAAATACTTTTATATACTTTTCAAAATACGCCTCAAGTATTTATTGTTCGTCTTTAGAGTTGTAATGATGGTGGATTTTATGTTGTGACATTTCTAATGAAAATATCCTAGTTTTATAAATAAGGGTATTTATTTGTAATATTGATTATTTGAAGTTCATGGTATTTTAGTGTAAAATTTATTATTGTGATATTTAGAAAAAGGTGGAAATTTTATATTATAATAAAATAGATATTTAAATGATAAATATACATATATTTATACAGAAATAATTTTAATAAATATTTTATATTCCAAAAAACTCATTTTCTTAAGATGTCGTATTTTAAACCTTTCGAGACCGAATGCTCCTTGTGGAGGTCTGAATCTCGCACTACTAGCCCGAGAGTGCGCGATAAACCACACAATCCCGAATGGGTTCCCCAAAAATGGGTTGTAGAGGTTCTTTGCAAAAATTATAAAATACTAATCCTTTAAAAAATGGTTTTATAAAGTAAATGGTATTTATTTGCAAAGTGTATTTTTCCGTATTTTACATTCTAGGGTTTCCTAAGCCAACTAGCCTATTTCTAAATGGTCTAAACGACAAGTCGTTAGAAGCCTCAAATCGCCTCTTCACCGCCAATTGTGGCCAGGTAAGTACAAATAAGGAAAGGAGGGATCCGCTCACGAATCGTGAGACGGGCCTTTTAAACATACCTTTGCTCAGTTGTCTAGCCTAGACACCACAAAGTCAGGTTTAGATAAACGATCGATATCCACAATTTATCCTGTTTTCCTAATAAGAAGTATTTATTTAAAAATGTATCAAAGCTAAACTTTTAGAATTGATTTTATTAAGAATATGGTATTTAAATGAAAGTATTGTTTTATCGTATTCTATGTTTTTGATGATGTCGCTTAGGGTTGTATTTTCGTGTTTGTGGAGGTAGGTCATTACCTCGTGCTCTACTTTTAAATGTATAGCAAAGTTAAGGGGTTAAATGTGAAATCGAAACATGATGGTATTAAAGTGAAAAATACGATAAATTGGAAAGGTTATCATTTCATGTGATGAAACTTATTCAAATTGATTTTTAAAAGTTTAATAGTCAATAATTAGATGTTTAAGCATGATTGAATTGGTTAGAAGTGCAATTTTATAGAAAACCGAATCGGAAATCGGATTTGTTCCGATTCCGTCGGGTTTCGTAATTTCGTATTTTAGAGAAATAGAAAGGGGGATAGAATAGGACTTACGGGTTTCGATTAGGCAAAGGAGTGTAGGGGGAACTAAAAGAGTTGCCGAGGCGTTGTTTCGTCGCCGGTTGTTTCTAAAAACGTCGCCGGAAATCCCGCCGGAATTTCGTCGGAGCTTCGCTGCGAACTTGTTTTCAAAGTACACACTTCTTGGAAAATTTTGGGAGAGTGAGCCTAGGGTTTTAGGATGAGAGGGTAGAGGGTAGGGGGTGTATTTATAGGGTATGCTAGGGTAGGGTAGGTGAAAGGTTTTTAATTAAAAAAATTGTAAAAATTATAGAAAATCATTAAAAATTGTAGTAATGGGGTGTATTTAATTCTCGGGAACTGATCCAATTAAATGGTGTGTGCAGAGGGTTAAAGAATACAAAAAGACGGATTTTTTTGTTGGGGACTCGGCGGTCCGCCGGCCGACTCGGCCGATCCTGGCCTAGTTCGGTGGTCGATGGGTGTGGAAACTCGTGGGGTACACTCTGGTATATTTAGTTTTCTAGGTGATGTTCAAAGTTTGGGAGTTATGGTCTGTGGACTGTTGGGCTTCCAAGAAATTTAAAACAAAAATAATCTAAAAATAATGTGGGGCAGGGGATTTGAACTCTGGTGGCTTGGTTCAGCAGTGCAAGGTGTTACCAATGATCTACAAGCTCCTTCTTGTAATTATTGTGGGAAAATAAATACTTAAAGTGGTAACAGCAACATTAAATACCCCAAGTATACATCAAATTTAAATCAATTTTATGTATACAAAAATTGGAGTTGTTACAATCTACCCTCCTTACAAAAATTTCGTCCTCGAAATTTACAACTTTTATTTGAGAACTAGTTTACAAAGAGTTGAGGATATCTTGCACGCATTTCATCTTCTCTTTCCAAAGTGGATTCTCCTGGAGTGTCTTTCCTCCACATTACCCAGACCATATTAACTTCCTTGTTCCGAAGTGTCTTCACTTTCCTGTCCAGGATCTCCAAAGGCTGTAGCTCACAAGACAAGTCGGGCTGTATAGTGAGCTCAGAATGATCAAGAAGATGGCTGGGGTCACTCACATACTTTCTGAGTTGGGATATGTGGAACGCGTTATGCACTCCTTTCAATGAGGGTGGAAGCGCTAAGCGGTATGCCACTTCACCGACTCGTTCAAGTATGTCGAACGGTCCAATATATCTCGGACTCAATTTACCCTGTCTTCCAAATCGGATCACTCCGCGGTTTGGAGATATCTTCAAGAATACATGGTCTCCTGGCTAGAACTCCAAGTGTCGTCTCTTTGCATCAGCCCTGTGTTTCTGTCGATCTTGGGCTATGCGCATTCTTTCCCTGATAGTACGAACTATATCAATGGTCGCTACTATCATCTGTGGTCCAAGAAGTTCCCTATCTCCGATGTCAACCCAACTTAATGGTGATCGACACTTCCTTCCATACAATGCTGCAAAAGGTGCCATTCCTATGCTTGCTTGGTAGCTGTTATTGTACACGAATTCCACAAGGTGCAGGTGATCTTCCCACGATCCTTTGAAGTCTAGTATACACGCTTTGAGCATATCCTCTAAAATCTGAATAGTTTGTTCCGACCGACCATCTGTTTGTGGATGATAAACCGTGCTGAAATTCAGACTTGTTCCCAACCTAGCTTGTAGACTCTGCCAAAATTGCGATCGGAACCTGGTGTCACGATCGGAGACAATGCAGACCGGTACTCCATGAAGTCTCACAATTTCCTATATGAGTTCATGGGTATCAGAGATAGTACATTATGAAGAGTTTAAATCTTAAATAGATTATTACCTCCATGTACTTCTTTGCCAGTGTCTCAGTTGATTGGCCAACTTGAAATGGGATGAAGTGAGCCGACTTTGTGAGTCGATCCCCAATAACCCATATTGCATCGTTACCCTTTGTACTACGAGGAAGAGCAGTCACAAAATCCATCGTGATGTATTGCCACTTCCATTCTGGGATTGGTAACGGTTGAAGTAGTCCAGCTGTCCTGTGATATTCAGCCTTTACTTGCTGACACACCAAACATTTTGCGACGTTTCTGGCTACTTCACGCTTCATTCCATGCCACCAATAATTCTGACATAGATCTTTGTACATTTTGGTACTTCCAGGATGTACTGAGTAGGGAGAGCTGTGAGCTTCTTTCATTAACTCTTCCCGAACAAGACCATTTGGTACACACAATCTGCTGCCATATCTCAAAGATCCGTCTTCATGGATGATGAAGTCTATTCTGAGTCCATTCTCCACTTGTTCTCTGATCTTTTGTAACTTAGCATCACTTGCTTGAGCTGCTTTGATCTGATTGACAATGGTTGATAGAACATGTAGATTCATCAAACTTGAGGTATTACCTGGCATGACTACTTCAATCTCCATCTGATGCAAGTCTTGCTGAAGCTTCCACTGAGCGGTGAGATTCATCGATAATGGTTGGCGACTAAGAGCATCGGATACTACGTTCACCTTCCCTGGGTGATATTGCAAGTTGATGTCAAAGTCCGCCATGAGTTCTAACCATCTTCTCTGCCGCATATTCAACTCCTTCTGAGTAAACACGTACTTCAGACTTTTATAATCTGTGTAGATGTTCACTCGTTCACCAAGTAAATAGTGGCGCCAAATCTTGAGAGCAAAGATGACGGCTGCCAACTCCAGATCATGCGTCGGATAATTGCGCTCATGAGTCTTCAGTTTTCTTGAAGCGTAAGCCACAACCTTACCGTGCTGATGTAGAACAGATCCTAATCCCTTACCGGATGCATCATAATGCACTTCGAATCCTCCAGATTGATCCGGTATTACGAGAATAGGTGCAGATGTCAATCTTGACTTGAGTTCTACGAAAGCTTGTTCGCATGCTTCTGACCACACAAATTCTTCATCTTTTCGTGTGAGCTTGGTCAGGGGTGTTGCTATCTTTAAGAATCCTTTAATGAACCTTCTGTAATATCCAGCTAAACCCAAGAAACTCCGAATGTCCTTCACTGACTCTGGTGTAGGCCATTCGCTAACTGCTGAAACTTTGGCTGGATCCACAGAAATTCCTTCTCCTGATACGATATGTCCAAGAAAACCAACTTGCTTTAGCCAAAAATCGCACTTGCTGTACTTGGCATAGAGCTTATGTTGTCGAAGGGTTTCCAGGACAATTCGTAGGTGTTCTGCATGCTCTTTCCGACTCTTAGAATACACCAGGATGTCGTCGATGAAGATGACAACAAACCTGTCTAGGTACTCCCGGAAAACTTGATTCATTAGGTTCATGAATATTGCTGGTGCATTGGTCACTCCAAATGGCATCACTAGAAACTCTTAATGTCCATAGCGAGTTCTGAAAGTTGTTTTGTGAATATCAGCTTCCTTGACCTTCACTTGATGATAACCTGAACGAAGATCCAATTTAGAGAAAACACAAGGTCCACTTAGCTGATCAAATAAATCATCGATGGGCGGAAGTGGATACTTGTTCTTTATAGTGACTTCGTTCAAGGCTCTATAATCGATGCACATTCTGTATGAACCCTCCTTCTTCTTCACCAGTAGTACAGGTGCTCCCCAACTTGAAGTGCTGGGACGAATCCATCCTTTCACCAATGATTCATCCAACTGTGTTCGGACTTCCTTCAAACCTTCCGGACTTAGTCTATAAGGTGCTTTGATCACCGGTTGTGCTCCTGGTATTAAATCAATACTGAATTCAAGAGCTCGATCGGGAGGCAAACCTGATATATCGTCAGGAAATACATTGTCGAACTCTCGAACTACCTCTGGCCTTAATTCTTTTTCTGCTTGAGCTGCTGCAACTACTACTTTCCTTGGCTTCGCTTTGTAGGTACTTGGCTCCAGGGTATGGTCTCCGCTCTTAAAATAGAAGACCGGATGGTCTGGAATCTCGAATACTACCCTCCTTTGAAGACAGTCGATGGTAGCATAAAAAGTTCCAAGTCAATCCATTCCTAGAACAACATCGAAGTTCGGTATGTCCAGTACTTTGAAGTCAGCATAAAACTCTCGGCTGCAGACGATGACTGGACACAAGCTGTATCCCATAGTTGCCTTTAGAACGCTATTTCCGGAACTGACATTCCAGCTGGATACAAGCGGTGAGACTGGAATCGCATGGGTTCGGACGAACCGTTGCGACATAAATCAGTAGGATGCTCCAGTATCAAACCGTGCAAGAGCAGGTAGTGAGGCTACTAGGTTGTACCTAAGGTATATAGGATATGTTTTAGGTATAGGGAATGTGTGTAGATAACTAAGACTACAAGATACGTTTAAGAAAGAAAGTTTACCAGTAATGACTTGGCCAGTGGCCTCAGCTTCTTCCACAGACATCGTGAAAGCCTGGCGCTTTGGCACATTCCTCTTGGCCTGAGGAGCATTCCTCGGAACGTTCCTTTGAGCTTGATGGAACTGACGAGGAGGTGGTGCAGCTTGTGGTCCTCTGGGTGGTGCAAGTAGTGCAAGTCTTGGAGCAGGGGCTTGGATGGCTGGACGCTGTGGATAATTATTTGCTGGCCTGGGTGCAGCAATTGGATTTTGTTTATGAGGACAAGCCCTAATACCATGAGCAGCTGAGCCGCAGATCAAGCAAAGGTTGTTTGCACGCCGACAATCTCTCGCCAGATGCCCATTTCACTTGCAGTAGTTACAAAAAGGTTAGGCTGGGCATGTTGATTGGTGCTCCAGGACGCCTTGGCACAAAAGATGGTCTGGACGAGGCTCCACTTGCCATCTAGTTGGCAGGGCGCTTGACTCCTACATACTGAGGTCTGCCCCTAGCTTTTATCACTGCCTCCTAACTGCGGGCAGCTTCCACAGCATCCTCATGAGTCAAAATTTTTCCTGTGACTAGAGCAGCCTGAATCTCCGTGTCCATTCCTTGTTGAAAGCGACGGGCTCTGATCTCGTCCGTCGGTATCAAGTGTGCTGCGAATCTGTTTAAGGATTGTGTTAGCAATGTAGTATGTGATATTTAAAAATTGAACTATTGCGACATATCTTACCGGCTTAACATGGTGAATTCAGCGTCGTATTCATCTACTGATTTGTCCCACATCGATCCTTATTGTAGATGAATGAACTGCTGCTCCATGGCAAACCTGGCAGTCACATGGAAGTATTTCGCGTCGAACTTCTTGCGAAAAGTCTTTCATTCAATAGGCTGTGCAAGACGGCTTTCTTCCGCCTTCCACCAGTTGCGAGCATTGTCCGTGAGCTGTAGTTTCGCCACACGGTCCCAAGCTATGTTTGGTACTTGAGCTGCTGCCAGATCGTCTTCTATGCTTTGTGCCCATTCTTCAGCTTCAAGAGGGCTTCCTTTTCTGGAGAACTACTTCGGATGTAAAGCTCTGAATTGCTTTACCCCAGGAGCATCAGTCTCGGGACGGTTCAGGAGTTGTTGCTATCCCTCGAGAAGGCTGCGGATCGCTTCAAGTAGCACTGTTTGCTCGGTAGGTGGCGCAGGAACAGCTGGTGTGAGAGGTAGTGCTGGAGGTGTGTTGTTGACGTTGGTGCTGGTGTTGTTCGGAGAATCCATAACCCTGAAGAAAAATTTGGGTTAGGACAGATTCAAGTACATGAAATGATAAGATTCAAGGAATATGAAATTGCAAGATTCAAGGAACATGAATTGTAAAAAATGTTTTAGTTGCTGGTTCTTGTTTTATATTGCTTAGGTTGTTCACGCAGAACAGAACTGCATGATAGGGTTTCATACAGCTCTGACCTGCATGGGCCACCAACAAAACCTGTCACACCCCGCTTCCCAGTGTACGGCGAAAGGGACGCGACGAGGTCCGCTACGTATATACTCAGAAGTACATACGCTAAGCGTATCTAAGCAATATAAAATAAATACACAAGAGACAAGAAATAAAAAGAACAGCAACTTTTATTTATTAACATTCTTTGTACAATACATGAAAGGAAATACAACTGAAATAAAAGATGCCTAAACAGTGGCATAACAGGAAATGAAAAATACAGAGAGGAAAAGTGTACAATGAAACTAAAGTGCAGGGTCTTCAACAAACTGCTCCAAGTCTTCTTGCGATGGCTCAATCTCTGCCGGGTCCAAATCACCTGACGACATTCAAAGAAGAAAGAAACAGAATGTTGTCAGCGAACAGGTCACTCGGTAAGTCCCAAAGGTAAAAGGAAGTAGAAAAAAGACAGAATAAGAAGATATATTTTAAAGTTGTATTATCCTGTAGTAATGTCGTATTAACGCTGTTGTTTGTAACTTGGAACAGAAGGATGCTAGTGTATACGAGAGGAGTCTCTATATGCCAGAGACTAAAGGCACGTGTAGTACAAGGAACCGTTTATGCCACGGTACAACAGCAACTGGATTCATGTTAGGTGTATTAAATCTGACCACCTCGTGCCACCTTTAACACCTTCCGTACCAATCTACCCCTTAAACCCCGCGATGTCTTGTTTGTATTGTTATCTTGTATAATTGTATTGATTGCATGATTGATTGACTGACTGACCGAAACCATGATATCAGGAAATGGTTATAACTGTAGAGTCATGTAAATAGAATACTGAGAATCATGTAAAGGGAATATATATCCATGGTTCGGTTCAGTCTAGTTGTATAAATTGATAATTGTATTCATGGATTCATGTGTCCATATTGAATTGGAATATTGTAGATTATAGATTGACTTGAATCATATTCAAGTCAGATTAATCAGACTCAAACCCGAGTCAGACAATCAGGGATGTGAATCGAAGTCTTATAATTGCTAGGGTCCTTAGGGTAATTTATAAAACTTGAAGGGGTTGTATGTAAAAATACTTTTATATACTTTTCAAAATACGCCTCAAGTATTTATTGTTCGTCTTTAGAGTTGTAATGAGGGTGGATTTTATGTTGTGATATTTCTAGTGAAAATATCTCAGTTTTATAAATAAGGGTATTTATTTGTAATATTGATTATTTGAAGTTCATGGTATTTTAGTGTAAAATTTATTATTGTGATTTAGGAAAAGGTGAAAATTTTATATTATAATAAAATAGGTATTTAAATGATAAATATACATATGTTTATACAAAAATAATTTTAATAAATATTTTATATTCCAAAAATCTCATTTTCTTAAGATGTCGTATTTTAAACCTTTCGAGACCGAATGCTCCTTGCGGAGATCTGAATCTCGCACTACTAGCCCGAGAGTGCGCGATAAACCGCACAATCCCGAACGGGTTCCCCAAAAATGGGTTGTAGCGGCGCTTTGCAAAAATTGTAAAATACTAATCCTTTAGAAAACGGTTTTATAAAGTAAAAGGTATTTATTTGCAAAGTGTAATTTTTCGTATTTTACATTCTAGGGTTTCCTAAGCCAACTAGCCTATTTCTAAATGGTCTAAACGACAAGTCATTAGAAGCCTCAAATCGCCTCTTCACCGCCAATTGTGGCCAAGTAAGTACAAATGAGGAAAGGAGGGATCCGCTCACGAATCATGAGACGGGCCTTTTAAACTTACCTTTGCTCAGTTGCCTAGCCTAGACACCATAAAGTCAGGTTTAGATAAACGATCGATGTCCACAACTTATCGTGTTTTCCTAATAAGAAGTATTTATTTAAAAGTGTATCAAAGCTAAACTTTTAGAATTGATTTTATTAAGAATATGGTATTTAAATGAAAGTATTGTTTTATCGTTTTCTAAGTTTTTGATGATGTCGCTTAGGGTTGTATTTTCGTGTTTGTGGAGGTAGGTCATTACCTCGTGCTCTACTTTTAAATGTATAGCAAAGTTAAGGGGTTAAATGTGAAATCGAAACATGATGGTATTAAAGTGAAAAAATACGATAAATTGGAAAGGTTATCATTTCATGTGATGAAACTTATTCAAATTGATTTTTAAAAGTTTAATAGTCAACAATAAGATGTTTAAGCATGATTGAATTGGTTAGAAGCGCAATTTTATAGAAAACCGAATCGGAAATCGGATTTGTTCCGATTCCGTCGGGTTTCGTAATTTCGTATTTTAGAGAAATAGAAAGGGGGATAGAATGGGACTTACGGGTTTCGATTAGGCAAAGGAGTGTAGGGGGAGTTAAAAGAGTTGCCGAGGCGTTGCTTCGTCGCCGGTTGTTTCTAAAAACGTTGCCGGAATTCCCGCCGGAATTTCGGTGGAGCTTCACCTCGAACTTGTTTTCAAAGTACACACTTCTTGGAAAATTTTGAGAGAGTGAGCCTAGGGTTTTGGGATGAGAGGGTAGAGGGTAGGGAGTGTATTTATAGGATAGGCTAGGGTAGGGTAGGTGAAAGGTTTTTAATTAAAAAAATTGTAAAAGTTATAGAAAATCATTAAAAATTGTAGTAATGGGGTGTATTTAACTCTCGGGAACCGATCCAATTAAATGGTGTGTGCAGGGGGTTAAAGAATACAAAAAGACGGATTTTTTGTGTTGGGGACTCGGCGGTCCGGCCGAGTCCGGCGGGCGGCGCCGGCCCGAGTCGGCCAGTCCGCCGGCCGCCTCGGCCGATCCCGGCCGAGTTCGTTGGTCGATGGGTGGGGAAACTCGTGGGGTATACTCTAGTATATTTAGTTTTCTGTGTGAAGTTCAAAGTTTGGGAGTTATGGTCTGTGGACTGTTGGGCTTCCAAGAAATTTAAAACAAAAATAATCTAAAAATAATGTGGGGCAGGGGATTTGAACTCTGGTGGCTTGGTTCAGCAGTGCAAGGTGTTACCAATGAGCTACAAGCTTCTTCTTGTAATTATTGTGAGAAAATAAATACTTAAAGTGGTAACAGCAACATTAAATACCCCAAGTATACATCAAATTTAAATCAATTTTATGTATACAAAAATTGGAGTTGTTATAATAGTCCTTATTCTTGAGGCCAAACATCTGAATGTTGATACCGTACTATACGCATTTGCACTCATCTTGAAACTCGCGATAGTAGAGGATATCTTGAAATGCTCTTGTCTAAAAGACTTAGTATGAAATATATATATATATATATATATATATATAAGTGGTGGAGAAAAAAAATGAACACTGATTTTTTAATTACCAGACAGCATAAAAAAAATATAGCGAGGGTGCTTTATCACCTAGTACCTCAAACCAACTGGTTTGAGAGCCACTGATAAGCCTTAAGTGTTGCAAGAAGAGGAAATTACGCTTAAATGTGCGAGCATATTTTGTAATCAGTCGATTGGTACATCAAGAAGTATTAACGGTCGCATGAAGAATGTGTAAGCAATTTTATCGAAAATATTTACCAACTATAAAGTACTTTGGAAGATGGACAAGAGTATGATAACTTGAATTGAATTCTCTAAGTGTAGGAATGTCTTTTACACACACGTAGGGGTACATGATCAATATTTGGAAGAAAGATAGGGAGGAAGACTAAAGGCGATGTTTTCTTGACGGATGATGTGATTTCTAATATTTTTTCACGACCATTTATATAAGGCTCATAGCAACTGAAAAGTTGGCATAGTTGGAAATTCTTCTTTTCAAGTTATTTCTTTATAGTTCTTATTTTTATATGAAACTGTCAACATTTTTCTTTTATTATAGAATTTTGTGGGTGTAATATGCTGAAAACGCTCAGGAGACAACACTCCTCCTACTAGGGCCACCTAGAGGTTTAACGGCTTGTTGCACGTACTCAGTGCAATCGTGTTGCCTACGAAAGTGTGCTACTTAGGATTTTCTTTTTCTTTTTCTCCCTATCTTGAATAAACAGTTTGCTCAGGACGATCAAAGTTATGTTTCGGGGTATTTGTTCAGTCGAAAATAGTGTATATTTGATAACATTTTCCTTACTTTTCTTAGATATTTTAAAGTGTTTATTATAAATATGAAACATATTAGGATTTATCTGCAAATTATCTATTTTCCATATGTTTATATATTATAATTAATATTATGAAGGAAAATGTATGCATATAATATTTATATAATATTTTGATAATATAAATATGCATATCACATCAAATATCATTAACCAATATTCTTAAAATATAATATTGTATCAAATGGTTAGGATAATATCTCAAAAATACCAAATATTACTAACATTATTCATTGAGATATTGTGCAAGATTTAGTTTAGGTCAGGAGATCGAGATGTTGAGATATCGGGAATCAGAAATCTGTCGTTGAAGTTAAATAAAATCGAAGAATCAATACTGGCAGAGACTCAGGAAATATTTTTAAGTTTCAGACATCAGGTAAATCTCCATGTGTCACAAGAATAAAGCCCCGGAAATTTGCAGCCAAGATCCCACCAAACAGCTGCGGATCCATGGCCAAACCAAGAAATATGTGGCGGATCCGCGGCTGATTCACCGAGTCAGTGTAACAACTCCAATTTTTGTATACCTAAATTTGCTTTAAATTTGAAGTATACTTGGAGTATTGATGTTGCTGATAACACTTTAAGTATCTAATTCCCTACAATAATTACAAGAAAGCACTTGTAGCTCATTGGTAATACCTTACACTGCTGAACCAAGCCACCTGAGTTCGAATCCCATGCCCTACATATTTTTTATATCTTTTTGTTTTAAATTTTTTGAGAAGTCAACGGTCAAACAGCCATAACACACGAAATTAATGCGATATATAAAAAATGAAGTACACCAAAATTCCCCCCAGGCGAAACCACACCCAACGAGCCCCGACTCGGCCCCAACTCGGCCAAGTCGGCCGGCGGTTCGGCCGAATCGGCCGGCTCGGCCGGTTGGCCGAGTCGTCAACACAGAAAAATTCTGTGTTGACTTGGTCAAACCCCCCGTATGCTTTATTTTCCCAGAACTGTTATCATTTTCCCATTAAATCTCTTTTACTCCCAAAATTAATGAAATTTTAATGAATTTTTACATTTTAAAATATTTTTTTAATCCAAACCCTAACCCTAGCCTAGCCCTATATAAACACCCCTACCCTCTACCATTTCACCCTACAACTCTAAGTCCACTCTCTTAAATTTTCAAGAGAACTCGGTAAAAAGAGCGAGAAGCGAAGCGCTGCCGAAACCGACGACGGATTCCGGCGATCGTACTAGAACCTTCGCGACGTTTTCGACGCACCGACAATCACCACTTCCCTTAGCCTCCTTAGCTTGTCCAAACCCGTAAGTCCCATCACTTCTATCTCTCTTTTTTTTAATAGAAAATACGACTTTTTGGAACCCGACGGAAATCGGACAAACCGATTTCCGATTCGGTTTTTCTACAAAATTCCACTTGTCACCTAATCCATAATACTTAAACACATCCATGATGACTATTAATCATATAGAAACCAATTTAAATAAAGTTTCTCACATGAAATGATAGCTTTCTTCTAAAACCGTATTCTTTTCATAAAAATACCATGAAGTTTATTTTTCTTCGATTAATCAATTCCTTCACTCCTAAATATGTTTATCTTGATCACCAAACTTATAGAAATCAATTTGAATGAATTTTCACACATGAAATGATAACGTTATCTAATACCGTATTCTTGCGCTTTAATACCTTGAAGTTTAATACATCATATTTAACTTCTAAAACTTCATTAAACCCTAAAATAAGTCACGAGGTAATGACCTACCTCTACACACACACAAATATAATCCTAATGGATAAACGTCAAAATATAGAATACGAAAATACAGGCCTTTTCACTAAAATACCATATTCTTTATAAACCTTTCTTGAAAGCTTTAAGTTGTACACAATTCTAAATAAAATCTTTTAAAATGAAAATACGATTTGTCATGGATATCGATCGTTTATCTAAACTGACTTTGTGGTGACTAGGCAAGTGTGTCTAGGCTAGTGGTTTTTAATTAGGCCCACTACTGTGGTTCCTTCCCACTTACCTGGCACCTACCTGGCCGCAATTGGCGGTGAAGAGGCGATTTGAAGCTTCTAATGACTTATCGTTTAGACCTTAGAAATAGGCTAGTTGGCTTAGGAAACCCTAGAAACTAAAATACGGAAATTATACCCTTTTACAAATAAATACCTTATATTTATAAAACCGTTTTTCCTAAATGAATAGTATTTATAAAACCTAAGCAAAGTGCCACTACAACCCACCTTTGGGGAACCTGTTAGGGATAGTACGGTTCATCGTGCACCCGCAGGCTAGTAGTGCGAGATTCAGACCTCCGCAAGGAGCATTCGGTCTCGAAGGGTTTAAAATACAGTATTTAATAAAAAATGAGATTTTGGAAAATAAAATATTATTTAAAATTATTCTTGTATAAATATATATTTAATTATCATTTAAACACCTATTTTATCATAAGATAAAGTTTCCATATTTTTCCTAAAATTACAAGATTAAAAGTTACATTAAAATACCATGAATTTTAAACAAAACAATTAATACTTTTATTAGGATATATTCACTAGAATAACACAAACAAAATTCACACTCATTATAACTATAAAGACGAATATTAAATACTTGAGGTGTATCTCGAAAACTATACAAAAGTACTTTTTATATAAAACCCCTCAAGTTTTATAAATTACAATAAGGCCCCTAACAATTATTGAACTTCAACTTACCTTCTTTTAGTCTGACTCGGGTTAGAGTCTGACTATTTCTGACTTGAATATGATTCAAGTCAATCTATATTCTTTTATATTCCAAATCAATATGAATACATGAATCCCTGAATCCAGTTAACAACCTATTCAACTTGACTGAATCAAACCATGGATATACATCCATTATCCCGTTATTCCAATTACATGATACAATCTGTTTACTGATATCATGGTTTTGGTCAGTCACCCAACTTATACAATACAATACTAAAATACTGTTAAAACACTACGGGGTTTAAAGGGGTTGATTGGTACGGAAGGTGTTAAAGGTGGCACGAGGTGGTCAGATTAAGACACCTAAACTGAATCCTATTGCTGTTGTACCGTGGCATAACGGTTCCTTGTACTTTCCTTTTGCCCTAATCTCTAGCATATAGAGATCCCCCTCGTATACACTGGTATCCTTCTGTACCAAGCTACAAACAACAGCGTTAACTCAATATTCCATAATATTCAACGATAGAATACTTTAGAAAATACTTTTACAGTGTCTTCCTAATTCTTCTTTATCTTGGGACTTACCGAGCGACCTGTTCGCTGACGACATTCTATTTCTTTCTTCTTTGAATGTCATCAGGTGCATTGGATCAAGCTGAGATTGAGCCCACCGGTGAAGACTTTGAGCAGTTTAACGAAGTGCGCGAGCTCTAGATATTGTACCTTGTTCTTTCCAGTATTTTCATTTACTGTTATGCCACTGTTTATGCATCGCTTTTCATTTCAGTTGTATTTTCTTTTCATGCATTGTACAAAGAATGTTATTAATAAAAGTTGCTGTTATTTCTATATCTTTCGTCTCTTGTGATTTACTTTATATTGCTTAGTTACGCTTAGCGTATGTACTTCTGAGTATATACGAAGCGGGCCTCGTCGCGTCCACTTCGCCGTACACTGGGAAGCGGGGCGTGACATGTTTTTTTGGTGGCCCATGCAGGTCAGAGCTACATGAATCCCTGTCATGCAGTTCTGGTCTGCGTGAACAACCTAAGCAATATAATACAAGAACCAGCAACTAAAACATTCTTTACAATTCATGTTCCTTGAATCTTGCAAAATTCGATTCCTTGAATCTTATCATTTCATGTATTTGAATCTGTTCTAACCCAAATTTTTCTTCAAGGTTATGGATTCCCCGAACAACACCAGCACCAACGTTAACAACACCCCTTCAGCACCACCTCTCACACCAGCTGTTTCTGCACCACCCACTGAGCAAAAGATGTTATTTGAGGCGATCCGTAGTCTTCTCGAGGGACAACAACAACTTTTGAACCGTCCTGAGACAGATGCACCGGGAGTAAAGCAATTCAGGGCTTTGCACCCAAAGCAGTTCTCTGGTAAAGGAAGCCCTCTTGAAGCGGAAGAATGGGCACAAAGCATCGAAGACGATCTGGCAGCAGCTCAAGTGCCAGACAATGCTTGGGTCCATGTACCAAAGCTATAGCTCACGGATAATGCTCGCAATTGGTAGAAGGCGGAAGAAACCCGTCTGGTACAGCCGATTGAATGGAAGACATTTCGCGAGAAGTTTGACGTGAAATATTTCCCTGTGACTGCCAGGTTTGCAATGGAGCAGCAGTTTATTCATCTACAGCAAGGATCAATGTGGGACAAATCAGTAGATGAATACAACGCTGAATTCACTATGTTGAGGCGGTAAGATATGTCACAATAGTTCAATTTTCATATATCACATACTACACAGCTAACACAATCTTTAACAGATTTGCGGCACTCTTGATACCGACGGATGAGATCAGAGCCCGTCGCTTTCAACAAGGCTTGGACACAGAGATTAAGGCTGCTCTAGCCACAGGAAAGTTTTTGACTCATGAGGAAGCCTTATAAGCTGCCCGCAGTTATGAGGCGGTGATAAAAGAGAGGGGCAGACCTCAGTCTGCTGGAGTCAAATGCCCTTCCAACCAAATGGCAGGTGGAGCCACGACCAGACCACCTTTCGTGCCAAGGCGACCCGGAGTACCAATCCATCGTCCTAGCCCAGCCTTTTGCACCTACTGCAAGAGAACATATGATGAAGGACTGCCGTCGAGCCAACCGCCTTTGTTTAGTCTGTGGTTCAGCCACTCACGATATTGGATCTTGTCCCCAAAGACAGAACCCAGTTGCTGCACCCAAGCCAGCAAATATCTATCAGCAGCGACCAGCTCTTTAGGCACCTGTTCCCAGACTTGCACTGCCAGCACCACCCAGGGGACCTCAAGCTGCGCCACCTCCTCGACAGTTCCATCAAGGTCAAAGGAACGTCCCGAGGAATGCTCCTCAGGCCAGGAGGAATGTGCCAAAGCGACAGGCTTTCATGATGTCTGTGGAAGAAGCTGAGGCCACTGGCCAAGTCATTACTGGTAAACTTCCTTTCTCAAACTTATCTTTTAGTCTTGTTTAACTACACATTTTCCCTATACCTAAAACCTATCCCATATACCTTAGGTACAATCCTAGTAGCTTCACTACCTGCACTTGCACTGTTTGATACTGGAGCATCCCATTGCTTTATGTCGCAACGGTTTGTCCCAACCCATGCGATTCCAGTCTCAACGCTTGTATCCAGCTGGAACGTCAGTTCCGGAAATGGTGTTCTAAAGGCAACTATGGGATACAGCATGTGTCCAGTCGTCGTCTGCAGTC
Organism: Agapanthus africanus; assembly: GCA_030015575.1. NCBI lineage: Eukaryota > Viridiplantae > Streptophyta > Magnoliopsida > Asparagales > Amaryllidaceae > Agapanthus > Agapanthus africanus. Next base: position 541,008,105 of record CM057346.1, read on the forward strand.
GAGAGTTTTATGCTGACTTCAAGGTACTGGACATACCGAACTTCGATGTGGTTCTTGGAATGGACTGGCTTGAAACCTTTTATGCTACCATCGACTGTCGTCAAAGGAGGGTAGTATTTGAGATTCCAGATCATCCGGTCCTCTATTTCAAGAGTGGAGATCGTACCCTGGAACCAAGTACTTACAAAGCGAAGCCAAGAGAAGCAGTAGTTGCAGCAGCTCAGGCAGAGGAAGAATCAAGACCAGAGGTAGTTCGAGAGTTCGATGATGTATTTCCTGACGATATATCAGGTTTTCCTCCCGATCGAGCTCTTGAATTCAGTATTGACTTAGTACCAAGAGCACAACCAGTGATCAAAGCACAATATAGACTATGTCCGGAAGGATTAAAGGAAGTTCGAACACAACAACAACAACTGAGCCTTTTATCCCAAGCATATGGGGTAGGCTACATGAACCAACATGAAAATCACGCCGGGTCCAGCACATGAATCCTCTGTCTCCACTCACTTCTATCGAACAATATACTTTCATTGAGTCCTTTGGCAACCATATCGTTTCGTATCACCTCCATCCATGTTTTCTTCGGTCTCCCTTTTGCCCTTTTGCCATTACCCATATCGAGAGTATCTATTCGTCGAACCGGTGCTTCCATAGGCCTGCGTCGCACATGACCAAACCATCTAAGCCGGTTTTCCCGCATCTTCTCCTCCACGGGTGCTACACCAACTTTTGCACGAATATCCTCATTTCGCACCTTGTCTTTTCTAGTGTTACCGCACATCCAACAAAGCATGCGCATCTCCGCTACGTGCATCTTCTGTGTATGATGCTTCTTAGGAGCCCAGCATTCTGTACCATATAATAAGGCAGGCCGAATAGCGCTCCGATAAAACTTCCCTTTCAATTTTAACGGAAAGTTACGATCACACAAAATCCCTGTTGCACTCCTCCATTTCAACCAACCAGCTTGGATCCTTTGATTAACATCACTATCGATCTCCCCATTTCTTTGGATGATGGAGCCTAGATATCTAAACTGGTCGCTCGGTGATATCTCTTGCCCTTCCAATGTTATACCAATATGGTTTTGACTTCTCTGGCTACTAAATTTGCAGTGCATATATGCTGTCTTGGACCTGCTCAATCTGAATCCCCGAGATTCCAATGTTTGTCTCCATAATTCTAATTTGGCATTAACCCCTGCTTTCGTCTCATTTACTAGAACAATATCATCAGCGAATAGCATACACCAAGGGACCTCATCTTGGATAGTTCTAGTAAGCTCATCCATCACGATGGTAAACAGGAAAGGACTTAATGCAGATCCTTGATGTAAACCAATAGTAATCGGAAAATCACTTGTTAAGCCACCGCAAGTTCTGACATTTGCCACTACTCCGTCGTACATATCCTTGATTATGTCAATATACTTGACGGGGACCCCCTTTTTCATCATTGTCCCCCATAATACCTCTCTAGGTACCTTGTCGTACGCTTTTTCTAAATCAATAAATATCATATGCAAATCTCTTCTCCTCTCTTGAAAGCGCTCGACAAGTTGACGAAGCAAATGAATCGCCTCTGTCGTCGATCGTCCAGGCATGAACCCAAATTGGTTCTCTGTTATCTTAATATCCTTTCTTAGCCTGTGTTCAATCACTCTCTCCCAAAGTTTCATGGTGTGACACATTAGTTTTATTCCACGGTAGTTTGAGCAACTTTGAATGTCACCCTTATTCTTGTAGATAGGTACAAGGATACTTTTCCTCCATTCATTTGGCATCTTTTTTGTCTGCCAAATCTTATTAAACAGATCCGTCAGCCATTTAACGCCTATTTCTCCTAAGCATCTCCAAATCTCGATAGAAATCCTGTCAGGACCAACCGCTTTTCTTAAACACATTCTGTTCAAAGCTTCTTTAACCTCAGTAAGTCTTATTTTACGCATGAAATCACGATTTATATCTTGAGATTGAATGACAAGTCCATCCAAATTCTTAGTAAAGCTCTCATTGAACAATTTGTCAAAATAATCTCTCCATCTTTCCTTGATATCCTCATCTCGAACTAAAACATTCTGATTTTCATTTTTGACACACTTCACCGCACATAATTCCTTTCCCGCATTCGAGCAATCCGGTATATATCATTTGCAACCTCTTTAGTGTCTAATTTCTCGTACACCTCCTTGTAGACCTTAGATTTAGCTTCCCGAACAGCTTTCTTAACTTCCTTTTTAGCCATTTTGTACTTCTCAAATCTCTCCACATCTCTACTTTTCTTCAAATCTTTATAAGAATCTTTTTTAATTTTAATAGCAGCCTTTACATCTTCATTCCACCATGATATGTCCTTAGATGGTGGAGCACCACCTCTCGACTCACCAAGTAGATCTCTAGTTACTTTCTTGATACAACTAGCCATTTTGTTCCATGTTTTGTCTGGATCATCTTCCGACTGCCAATCCGCTTCATGTACTACACGATCTATAAAAGCCTTTTGATTACCTTCTTTCAATCGCCACCATTTAATGTTAGGCTCTACCTTACGTCTAATCTTCCTAGGTTCTCTTCTAAATCGAAAATCTAGAACTAAAAGTCTATATTGAGTAGTTACACTCTCACCTGGCACTACCTTACAGTCGATACAACAACCTCTATCTATTCTTCTCGTCAGAAAAAAGTCTATTTGACTAACATTTGATCCGCTCCTAAAAGTGATAAGGTGGGACTCTCTTTTCCTAAACCAGGTGTTTGCTAAGATCAAGTCATAAGATAAAGCAAAATCTAGAATCGAGCCACCTACTTCATTCCTTTGTCCGAAACCAAAACCTCCATGGATAGTATCAAACCCACTACGACTAGTACCTACATGTCCATTAAGATCACCACCAATAAATAACTTCTCTCCACTAGGTATACTTTACACCACCTCGTCTAAATCCTCCCAGAATAGACGCTTACTAGCGTCATCAAGACCTATCTGTGGTGCATAAGCACTAATAACATTAAAGATCTCTCCACCTAGAATAAGCTTAACCAGTGAAATTCTATCACCTTTTCTCCTAATCTCAACTATATCCTCAAGCAACCGTCTATCTATGATTATACCTATCCCATTACGATTTTTATCTCTACCCGTATACCAAAGCTTATAACCCCAAGGCTCTATGACTCTACTCTTTTCACCTACCCACTTAGTTTCTTGCAAACACATAATACCAACTCTCCTCCTAATCATCACCTCCACTAATTCTATTAGTCTACCCGTAAGGGAACCTATGTTCCAGGAATCTAGACGGATCCTATGAAACCCTTGCTTATTTGTCACTACACCCGGGGTCCGATGTAGCGCGCCGTCTCTGGACGACGACCCTTGCTTATTTGTCACTACACCCGGGGTCCGATGTAGCGCGCCGTCTGTAAAGGACGACCCTTGCTTATTTGTCACTACACCCGGGGTCCGATGTAGCGCGTCGTCTCTGGACGACGACCCTTTCTTATTTATCACTACACCCGGGGTCCGATGTAGCCCGCCGCATCTGGACGACGACCAAGCCCTTGCATATTTAACACTACACCCGGGATCCGATGTAGCGCGTCACTGAGTAGGGGACGCCCCAACGATATTCTTATTATGGTTCATGTCATAGAATGTGACAAAGTTTTACGTTGGCTGTCACAAGCCTACCACAACCCTCACCCTTTCTCATCCGGACTTGGGACCGGCAACGGTGGGTTTAAAGGAAGTTCGAACACAGTTGGACAAATTACCGGCGAAAGGATGGATTCGTCCCAGCACTTCAAGTTGGGGAGTACCTGTACTATTGATGAAGAAGAAGGAAGGTTCATACAGAATGTGCATCGACTATAGGGCCTTGAACGAAGTTACTATAAAGAATAAGTATCCACTCCCGCGCATCGACGATTTATTCGATCAGCTAAGTGGATCTTGTGTCTTCTCTAAACTAGATCTTCGTTCAGGTTATCATCAAGTGAAGGTCAAGGAAGCTGATATTCACAAAACAGCTTTCAGAACTCGCTATGGACATTACGAATTTCTAGTAATGCCATTTGGAGTGACCAATGCACCAGCAATCTTCATGAACCTAATGAACTAAGTCTTCCGGGAGTATTTAGACAGGTTCGTTGTCATCTTCATCGACGACATCCTGGTATATTCTAAGAATCGGAAAGAACATTCGGAGCACTTACGAATTGTCCTGGAAACTCTTCGACAACATAAGCTTTATGCCAAATACAGCAAGTGCGATTTTTGGCTAAAACAGGTTGGTTTTCTTGGACACATCGTATCAGGAGAAGGAATTTCTGTAGATCCAGCAAAGGTTTCAGCAGTCAGCGAATGGCCTACGCCAAAATCAGTGAAGGATATTCGGAGTTTCTTTGGTTTAGCTGGATATTATAGAAGATTCATTGAAGGCTTTTCGAAGATAGCAACACCTCTGACCAAGCTCACACAAAAAGATGAATAATCTGTGTGGTCAGAAGCATGCGAACAAGCTTTCGAAGAACTCAAGTCAAGACTGACATCTGCACCTATTCTCGTAATACTGGATCAATCTGGAGGATTCGAAGTGCATTGCGATGCATCCGGTAAGAGATTAGGATATGTTCTACATCAGCACGGTAAGGTTGTGGCTTATGCTTCAAGACAACTGAAGACACATGAGCGCAATTATCCGACGCATGATCTGGAGTTGGCAGCCGTTATTTTTGCTCTCAAGATTTGGCGTTACTACTTACTTGGTGAACGAGTGAACATCTACATAGATCATAAAAGTCTGAAGTATGTGTTTACTCAGAAGGAGTTGAATATGCGGCAGAGAAGATGGTTAGAACTCATGGCGGACTTTGACATCAACTTGCAATATCATCCAGGGAAGGTGAACGTTGTACCTGATGCTCTTAGTCTCCAACCATTAGCGATGAATCTCACCGCACAGTGGAAGCTTCAGCAAGACCTACATCAGATGGAGATTGAACTACTCATGCCAGGTGATGCTGCAAGTTTGATGAATCTATAGGTTCAATCAACCATTGTCAATCAGATCAAAGAAGCTCAAGCCAGCGATGCTAAGTTGCAAAAGATTAGAGAACAAGTGGAGAATGGACTCAGAACAGATTTCATCATCCATGAAGACGGATCTTTGAGATACGGCAGCAGATTGTGTGTACCAAAAGGTCCTGTTTGGGAAGAGTTAATGAAAGAAGCTCACAGCTCTCCCTATTCAGTACATCCTGGAGGTACCAAAATGTACAAAAATTTACGTCAGAATTATTGGTGGCATGGAATGAAGCGTGAAGTAGCCAGAAGTGTCGCAAAATGTTTGGTGTGTCAGCAGGTAAAGGCTGAACATCACAGGACAGCAGGACTGCTTCAACCGTTACCAATTCCAGAATGGAAGTGGCAGCACATCATGATGGACTTTGTAACTGCTCTCCCTCGCAGCACAAAGGGTAACGATGCGATTTGGGTCATTGTGGATCGACTTACAAAGTCGGCTCACTTCATCCCATTTCGAGTTGGCCAATCAACTGAGACACTAGCGAAGAAGTACATGGAGGTAATAATCTAATTTAAGATTTAAACTCTTCATAATGTGCTATCTCTGATACCCATGAACTCATACAGGAAATTGTGAGACTTCATGGAGTACCGGTCTGCATTGTCTCCGATCGTGACACCAGCTTCCGATCGCAATTTTGGCAGAGTCTGAAAGCTAGCTTGGGAACAAGTCTGAACTTCAGCACGGCTTATCATCCACAAACAGATGGTCAGTCGGAACGAACTATTCAGATTTTGGAGGATATGCTCAGAGCATGTATGCTTGACTTCAAAGGATCGTGGGAAGATCATCTGCATCTTGTGGAGTTTGCGTACAACAACAGCTACCAAGCAAGTATAGGAATGGCACCATTTGCAGTATTATATGGAAGGAAGTGTCGATCGCCATTTAGTTGGGACGACATCGGAGATAGAGAACTCCTTGGACCAGAGATGATAGTAGCGACCGTTGATGTGGTTCGTACTATCAGGGAAAGAATGCGCATAGTTCAAGATAGACAGAAACACTGGGCTGATGCGAAGAGGTGACACTTGGAGTTCCAGCCAGGAGATCATGTATTCCTGAAAATCTCTCCGAATCGCGAAGTGATGAGATTTGGAAGACGGGGAAAGTTGAGTCCGAGATACATTGGACCGTTCGACATACTCGAATGAGTCGGTGAAATGGCATACCGATTAGTGTTTCCACTCTCATTGGAAGGAGTGCATAATGTGTTCCACATGTCTCAACTCAGAAGGTATGTGAGTGACCCCAGCCATGTACTTGATCATTCCCAGCTCACTATACAGCCCGATTTGTCTTGTAAGCAACAACCTGTGGAGATCCTGGACAGGAAAGTGAAGACACTTCGGAACAAAGAAGTTAATTTGGTCCGGATAATGTGGAGGAAAGACACTCCAGGAGAATCCACGTGGGAAAGGGAGGATGAAATGCGTGCAAGATATCCGCACCTTTTTGTAAACTAGTCCTTAAATAAAAGTTGTAAATTTCGAGGACGGAATTTTTGTAAGGAGGGTAGATTGTAACAACTCAAATTTTTGTATACCTAAATTTGCTTTAAATTTGAAGTATACTTGGAGTATTGATGTTGCTGATAACACTTTAAGTATCTAATTCCGTACAATAATTACAAGAAAGCACTTGTAGCTCATTGGTAATATCTTGCACTGCTGAACCAAGCCACCTAAGTTCGAATCCCATGCCCTACATATTTTTTATATCTTTTTGTTTTAAATTTTTTGAGAAGTCAACGGTCAAACAGCCATAACACACGAAATTAATGCGGTATATAAAAAATGAAGTACACCAAAATTCCTCCCAGGCGAAACCACACCCAACGAGCCCCAACTCGGCTCCAACTCGGCCAAGTCGGCCGGCGGTTCGGCCGAATCGGCCGGCTCCGCCGGCCGGACTCGGCCGGTTGGCCGAGTCGTCAACACGGAAATATTCCGTGTTGACTTGGTCAACCCCCTGTATGCTTTATTTTCCCAGAACTGTTTTCATTTACCCATTAAATCTCTTTTACTCCCAAAATTAATGAAATTTTAATGAATTTTTACATTTTTAAATATTTTTTTAATCCAAACCCTAACCCTAGCCTAGCCGTATTTAAACACCCCTACCCTCTACCATTTCACCCTACAACTCTAAGTCCACTCTCTCAAATTCTCAAGAGAACTCGGTACAAAGAGCGAGAAGCGAAACGCTGCCGAAATCGACGACGGATTTCGGCGATCGTAATAGAACCTTCGCGATGTTTTCGACGCACCGACAATCACCACTTCCCTTAGCCTCCTTAGCTTGTCCAAACCCGTAAGTCCCATCACTTCTATCTCTCTTTTCTTTTAATAGAAAATACGACTTTTTGGAACCCGACGGAAATCGGAACAAACCGATTTCCGATTCGGTTTTTCTACAAAATTCCACTTGTCACCTAATCCATAATACTTAAACACATCCATGATGACTATTAATCATATAGAAACCAATTTAAATAAAGTTTCTCATATGAAATGATAGCTTTCTTGTAAAACCGTATTCTTTTTATAAAAATACCATGAAGTTTATTTTTCTTCGTTTAATCAATTCCTTCACTCCTAAATATGTTTATCTTGATCACCAAACTTGTAGAAATCAATTTGAATGAATTTTCACACATGAAATGATAACGTTTTCTAATACCGCATTCTTGCGCTTTAATACCTTCAAGTTTAATACATCATATTTAACCTCTAAAACTTCATTAAACCCTAAAATAAGTCACGAGGTAATGACCTACCTTTATACACACACAAATATAACCCTAATGGATAAACGTCAAAATATAGAATACGAAAATACAGGCCTTTTCACTAAAATACCTTATTCTTTATAAACCTTTCTTGAAAGTTTTAAGTTGTACACAATTCTAAATAAAATCTTTTAAAATGAAAATACGATTTGTCATGGACATCGATCGTTTATCTAAACTGACTTTGTGGTGACTAGGCAAGTGTGTCTAGGCTAGTGGTTTTTAATTAGGCCCACTACTATGGTTCCTTCCCACTTACCTGGCATTTACCTGGCCGCAATTGGCGGTGAAGAGGCGATTTGAGGCTTCTAATGATTTATCGTTTAGACCTTAGAAATAGGCTAGTTAGCTTAGGAAACCCTAGAAACTAAAATACGGAAATTATACCCTTTTACAAATAAATACCTTATATTTATAAAACCGTTTTTCCTAAATGAATAGTATTTATAAAACCTAAGTAAAGTGCCACTACAACACACCTTTGGGGAACCTGTTAGGGATAGTACGGTTCATCGTGCACCCGCAGGCTAGTAGTGCGAGATTCAGGCCTCCGTAAGGAGCATTCGGTCTCGAAGGGTTTAAAATACAGTATTTAATAAAAAATGAGATTTTGGAAAATAAAATATTATTTAAAATTATTCTTGTATAAATATATATTTAATTATCATTTAAACACCTATTTTATCATAAGATAAAGTTTCCATATTTTTCCTAAAATTACAAGATTAAAAGTTATATTAAAATACCATGAATTTTAAACAAAACAATTAATACTTTTATTAGGATATATTCACTAGAATAACACAAATAAAATTCACACTCATTATAACTATAAAGACGAATATTAAATACTTGAGGTGTATCTCGAAAACTATACAAAAGGACTTTTTACATAAAACCCCTCAAGTTTTATAAATTACAATAAGGCCCCTAACAATTATTGAACTTCAACTTACCTTCTTTTGGTCTGACTCGGGTTAGAGTCTGACTATTTCTGACTTGAATATGATTCAAGTCAATCTATATTCTTTTATATTCCAAATCAATTGAATACATGAATCTCTGAATCCAGTTAACAACCTATTCAACTTGACTGAATCAAACCATGGATATACATCCATTATCCCGTTATTCCAATTACATGATACAATCTGTTTACTGATATCATAGTTTTGGTCAGTCACCCAACTTAAACAATACAATACTACAATACTGTTAAAACACTACGGGGTTTAAAAGGGTAGATTGGTACGGAAGGTGTTAAAGGTGGCACGAGGTGGTCAGATTAAGACACCTAACCTGAATCCTATTGCTGTTGTACCGTGGCATAACGGTTCCTTATACTTTTCTTTTGCCCTGATCTCTAGCATATAGAGATCCCCCTCGTATACACTGGCATCCTTCTGTACCAAGCTATAAACAACAGCGTTAACTCAATATTCCATAATATTCAACAATAGAATACTTTAGAAAATACTTTTACACTGTCTTCCTAATTCTTCTTTATCTTGGGACTTACCGAGCGACCTGTTCGCTGACGACATTCTTTTTCTTTCTTCTTTGAATGTCGTCAGGTGCGTTGGATCAAGCTGAGATTGAGCCCACCGGTGAAGACTTGGAGCAGTTTAACGAAGACCCCGAGCTCTAGATATTGTACCTTGTTCTTTCCAGTATTTTCATTTACTGTTATGCCACTGTTTAGGCATCGCTTTTCATTTCAGTTGTATTTTCTTTTCATGCATTGTACAAAAAATGTTATTAATAAAAATTGCTGTTATTTCTATATCTTTCGTCTCTTGTGATTTACTTTATATTGCTTAATTACGCTTAGCGTATGTACTTCTGAGTATATACGTAGCGGGCATCGTCGCGTCCACTTCGCCGTACACTGGGAAGCGGGGCGTGACAGGTTTTGTTGGTGGCCCATGCAGGTCAGAGCTGTATGAATCCCTATCATACAGTTCTGGTCTGCGTGAACAACCTAAGCAATATAACACAAGAACCAGCAACTAAAACATTCTTTACAATTCATGTTCCTTGAATCTTGCAAAATTCGATTCCTTGAATATTATCATTTCATGTATTTGAATCTGTCCTAACCCAAATTTTTCTTCAAGGTTATGAATTCCCCGAACAACACCAGCACCAACGTTAACAACACCCCTTCAGCACTACCTCTCACACCAGCTGTTCCTGCACCATCCATTGAGCAAACGATGTTATTTGAGGCGATCCGCAGTCTTCTCGGGGGACAACAACAACTTTTGAACCGTCCTGAGACAGATGCACCGCGAGTAAAGCAATTCAGGGCTTTGCACCCAAAGTAGTTCTCTGGTAAAGGAAGCCCTCTTGAAGCAGAAGAATGGGCACAAAGCATCGAAGACGATCTGGCAGCAGCTCAAGTGCCAGACAATGCTTGGGTCCGTGTACCAAAGCTACAGCTCACGGATAATGCTCGCAATTGGTGGAAGGCGGAAGAAACCCGTCTGGTACAGCCGATTGAATGGAAGACATTTCGCGAGAAGTTCGACGCGAAATATTTCCCTGTGACTGCCACGTTTGCAATGGAGCAGCAGTTTATTCATCTACAGCAAGGATCAATGTGGGACAAATCAGTAGATGAATACGACGCTGAATTCACTATGTTGAGCCGGTAAGATATGTCACAATAGTTCAATTTTCAGATATCACATACTACACAGCTAACACAATCTTTATCAGATTCGCGGCACACTTGATACCGACGGATGAGATCAGAGCCCGTCGCTTTCAACAAGGCTTGGACACAGAGATTAAGGCTGCTCTAGCCACAGGAAAGTTTTTGACTCATGAGGAAGCCTTATAAGCTGCCCGTAGTTATGAGGCAGCGATAAAAGAGAGGGGCATACCTCAGTCTGCTGGAGTCAAATGCCCTGCCAACCAGATGGCAGGTGGAGCCACGACCAGACCACCTTTCGTGCCAAGGCGACCCGGAGTACCAACCCATCGTCCTATCCCAGCCTTTTGCACCTACTGCAAGAGAACTGGACATATGATGAAGGACTGCCGTCGAGCCAACCGCCTTTGTTTAGTCTGCGGTTCAGCCACTCACGATATTGGATCTTGTCCCCAAAGACAGAACACAGTTGCTGTACCCAGGCCAGCAAATATCTATCAGCAGCGACCAGCTCTTCAGGCACCTGCTCCTAGACTTGCACTGCCAGCACCACCCAGGGGACTACAAGCTGCGCCACCTCCTCGACAGTTCCATCAAGCTCAAAGGAACGTCCCGAGGATTGCTCCTCAGGCCAGGAGGAATGTGCCAAAGCGCCAGGCTTTCATGATGTCTGTAGAAGAAGCTGAGGCCACTGGCCAAGTCATTACTGGTAAACTTCCTTTCTCAAACTTATCTTTTAATCTTGTTTAACTACATATTTTCCCTATACCTAAAACCTATCCCATATACCTTAGGTACAATCCTAGTAGCTTCACTACTTGCACTTGCACTGTTTGATACTGGAGCATCCCACTGCTTTATGTCGCAACGGTTTGTCCGAACCCATGCGATTCCAGTCTCACCGCTTGTATCCAGCTGGAACGTCAGTTCCGGAAATGGTGTTCTAAAGGCAACTATGGGATACAACATGTGTCCAGTCGTCGTCTGCAGTCGAGAGTTTTATGCCGACTTCAAGGTACTGGACATACCGAACTTCGATGTGGTTCTTGGAATGGATTGGCTTGGAACCTTTTATGCTACCATCGACTGCCGTCAAAGGAGGGTAGTATTTGAGATTCCAGATCATCCGGTCTTCTATTTCAAGAGTGGAGATCGTACCCTGGAACCAAGTACTTACAAAGCGAAGCCAAGAGAAGCAGTAGTTGCAGCAGCTCAGGCAGAGGAAGAATCAAGAACAGAGGTAGTTCGAGAGATCGATGATGTATTTCCTGACGATATATCAGGTTTGCCGCCCGATCGAGCTCTTGAATTCAGTATTGACTTAGTACCTGGAGCACAACCAGTGATCAAAGCACATTATAGACTAAGTCCGGAAGGATTAAAGGAAGTTCGAACACAGTTGGACGAATTACCGGCGAAAGGATGGATTCGTCCCAGCACTTCAAGTTGGGGAGCACCTGTACTATTGGTGAAGAAGAAGGAAGGTTCATACAGAATGTGCATCGACTATAGGGCCTTGATCGAAGTTACTATAAAGAATAAGTATCCACTCCCGCGCATCGACGATTTATTCGATCAGCTAAGTGGATCTTGTGTCTTCTCTAAACTAGATCTTCATTCAGGTTATCATCAAGTGAAGGTCAAGGAAGCTGATATTCACAAAACAGATTTCTGAACTCGCTATGGACATTACGAATTTCTAGTAATGCCATTTGGCGTGACCAATGCACCAGCAATCTTGATGAACCTAATTAACCAAGTCTTCCGGGAGTATTTAGATAGGTTCGTTGTCATCTTCATAGACGACATCCTGATATATTCTAAGAATCGGAAAGAACATGCGGAGCACTTACGAATTGTCCTGGAAACTCTTCGATAACATAAGCTTTATGCCAAATACAGCAAGTGCGAGTTTTGGCTAAAACAGGTTGGTTTTCTTGGACATATCGTATCAGGAGAAGGAATTTCTGTAGATCCAGCAAAGGTTTCAGCAGTCAGCGAATGGCCTATGCCAAAATCAGTGAAGGATATTCGGAGTTTCTTTGGTTTAGCTGGATATTACAGAAGATTCATTGAAGGCTTTTCGAAGATAGCAACACCCCTGACCAAGCGCACACGAAAAGATGAAGAATTTGTGTGGTCAGAAGCATGCGAGCAAGCTTTCGTAGAACTCAAGTCAAGACTGACATCTGCACCTATTCTCGTAATACCGGATCAATCTGGAGGATTCGAAGTGCATTGCGATGCATCAGGTAAGGGATTATGATGTGTTCTACATCAGCACGGTAAGGTTGTGGCTTATGCTTCAAGACAACTGAAGACTCATGAGCGCAATTATCCGACGCATGATCTGGAGTTGGCAGCCGTTATTTTTGCTCTCAAGATTTGGCGCCACTACTTACTTGGTGAACGAGTGAACATCTACACAGATCATAAAAGTCTGAAGTATGTGTTTACTCAGAAGGAGTTGAATATGCGGCAGAGAAGATGGTTAGAACTCATGGCGGACTTTGACATTAACTTGCAATATCATCCAGGGAAGGTGAACGTAGTACCTGATGCTCTTAGTCGCCAACCTTTAGCAATGAATCTCACCGCACAGTGGAAGCTTCAGCAAGACCTACATCAGATGGAGATTGAACTAGTCATGCCAGGTGATGTTTCAAGTTTGATGAATCTATAGGTTCAATCAACCATTGTCAATCAGATCAAAGCAGCTCAAGCCAGCAATACTAAGTTGCAAAAGATCAGAGAAGAAGTGGAGAATGGACTCAGAACAGATTTCATCATCCATGAAAACGGATCTTTGAGATACGGAAGCAGATTGTGTGTACCAAAAGGTCCTGTTCGGGAAGAGTTAATGAAAGAAGCTCACAGCTCTCCCTATTCAGTACATCCTGGAGGTACCAAAATGTACAAAGATCTACGTCAGAATTATTGGTGGCATGGAATGAAGCATGAAGTAGCCAGAAGTGTCGCAAAATGTTTGGTGTGTCATCAGGTAAAGGCTGAACATCACAGGATAGCTGGACTACTTCAACCGTTGCCAATTCCAGAATGGAAGTGGCAGCACATCACGATGGACTTTGTAACTGCTCTCCCTCGCAGCACAAAGGGTAACGATGCGATTTGGGTCATTGTGGATCGACTCACAAAGTCGGCTTACTTCACCCATTTCGAGTTGGCCAATCAACTGAGACACTAGCGAAGAAGTACATGGAGGTAATAATCTAATTTAAGATTTAAACTCTTCATAATGTATTATCTCTGATACCCATGAACTCATACAGGAAATTGTGAGACTTCATGGAGTACCGGTCTGCATTGTCTCCGATCGTGACACCAGGTTCCGATCGCAATTTTGGCAGAGTCTGCATGCTTGCTTGGGAACAAGTCTGAACTTCAGCACGACTTATCATCCACAAACAGATGGTCAGTCGGAACGAACTATTCAGATTTTGGAGGATATGCTCAGAGCATGTATGCTCGACTTCAAAGGATCGTGGGAAGATCACCTGCATCTTGTGGAGTTTGCGTACAACAACAGCTACCAAGAAAGTATAGGAATGGCACCATTTGCAGCATTATATGGAAGGAAGTGTCGATCGCCATTAAGTTGGGACGACATCGGAGATAGAGAACTCCTTGGACCAGAGATGATAGTAGCGACCGTTGATGTGGTTCGTACTATCAGGGAAAGAATGCGCATAGCTCAAGATAGACAGAAACACTGGGCTGATGCGAAGAGGCGACACTTGGAGTTCCAGCCAGGAGATCATGTATTCCTGAAAGTCTCTCCGAACCGCGGAGTGATCCGATTTGGAAGATGGGGAAAGTTGAGTCCGAGATACATTGGACCGTTCGACATACTCGAACGAGTCGGTGAACTGGTATACCGATTAGCGCTTCCACCCTCATTGGAAGGAGTGCATAATGTGTTCCACATATCTCATCTCAGAAGGTATGTGAGTGACCCCAGCCATGTACTTGATCATTCCGAGCTCACTATACAGCCCGATTTGTCTTGTGAGCAACAAACTGTGGAGATCCTGGACAGGAAAGTGAAGACACTTCGGAACAAAGAAGTTAATTTGGTCCGGATAATGCGGAGGAAAGACACTCCAGGAGAATCCACGTGGGAAAGGGAGGATGAAATTCGTGCAAGATATCCGCACCTTTTTGTAAAGTAGTCCTTAAATAAAAGTTGTAAATTTTGAGAACGAAATTTTTGTAACGAGGGTAGATTGTAACAACTCCAATTTTTGTATACCTAAATTTGCTTTAAATTTGAAGTATACTTGGAGTATTGATGTTGCTGATAACATTTTAAGTATCTAATTCCCTACAATAATTACAAGAAAGCACTTGTAGTTTATTGGTAATACCTTGCACTGCTGAACCAAGCCACCTGAGTTCGAATCCCAAGCCCCACATATTATTTATAACTGTTTGTTTTAAAATTTTTTGAGAAGTCAACGGTCAAACAGCCATAACACACGAAATTAATGCGGTATATAAAAAATGAAGTACACCAAAATTACCCCCAGGCGAAACCACACCCAACGAGCCCCGACTCGGCCCCAACTCGGCCAAGCTGGCCGGCGGTTCGGCCTAATCGGCCGGCTCCACCGGCCGGACTCGGCTGGTTGGCCGAGTCGTCAACACGGAAAAATTCCGTGTTGACTTGGTCAACCCCCCTGTATGCTTTATTTTCCCAGAACTGTTATCATTTTCCCATTAAATCTCTTTTACTCCCAAAATTAATGAAATTTTAATGAATTTTTACATTTTTAAATATTTTTTTAATCCAAACCCTAACCCTAGCCTAGCCGTATTTAAACATCCCTACCCTCTACCATTTCACCCTACAACTCTAAGTCCACTCTCTCAAATTCTCAAGAGAACTCGGTACAAAGAGCGAGAAGCGAAGCGCTGCCGAAACCGACGAAGGATTTCGGCGATCGTAGTAGAACCTTCGCGACGTTTTCGACGCACCGACAATCACCACTTCCCTTAGCCTCCTTAGCTTGTCCAAACCCGTAAGTCCCATCACTTCTATCTCTCTTTTCTTTTAATAGAAAATACGACTTTTTGGAACCCGACGGAAATCGGAACAAACCGATTTCCGATTCGGTTTTTCTACAAAATTCCACTTGTCACCTAATCCATAATACTTAAACACATCCATGATGACTATTAATCATATAGAAACCAATTTAAATAAAGTTTCTCACATGAAATGATAGCTTTCTTGTAAAACCGTATTCTTTTTATAAAATTACCATGAAGTTTATTTTTCTTCGTTTAATCAATTCCTTCACTCCTAAATATGTTTATCTTAATCACCAAACTTGTAGAAATCAATTTGAATGAATTTTCACACATGAAATGATAACGTTTTCTAACACCGTATTCTTGCGCTTTAATACCTTCAAGTTTAATACATCATATTTAACCTCTAAAACTTCATTAAACCCTAAAATAAGTCACAAGATAATGACCTACCTCTACACACACACAAATATAACCCTAATGGATAAACGTCAAAATATAGAATACGAAAATACAGGCCTTTTCACTAAAATACCATATTCTTTATAAACCTTTCTTGAAAGCTTTAAGTTGTACACAATTCTAACAAAAATCTTTTAAAATGAAAATACGATTTGTCATGGACATCGATCGTTTATCTAAACTGACTTTGTGGTGACTAGGCAAGTGTGTCTAGGCTAGTGGTTTTTAATTAGGCCCACTATTGTGGTTTCTTCCTACTTACCTGGCACTTACCTGGCCGCAATTGGCAGTGAAGAGGCGATTTGAGACGTCTAATGACTTATCGTTTAGACCTTAGAAATAGGCTAGTTGGCTTAGGAAACCCTAGAAACTAAAATACGGAAATTATACCCTTTTACAAATAAATACCTTATATTTATAAAACCGATTTACCTAAATGAATAGTATTTATAAAACCTAAGCAAAGTGCCGCTACAACCCATCTTTGGGGAACCTGTTAGGGATAGTACGGTTCATCGTGCACCCGCAGGCTAGTAATGTGAGATTCAAATCTCCGCAAGGAGCATTCGGTCTCGAAGGGTTTAAAATACAGTATTTAATAAAAAATGAGATTTTGGAAAATAAAATATTATTTAAAATTATTCTTGGATTAATATATATTTAATTATCATTTAAACACCTATTTTATCATAAGATAAAGTTTCCATATTTTTCCTAAAATTACAAGATTAAAAGTTACATTAAAATAACATGAATTTTAAACAAAACAATTAATACTTTTATTAGGATATATTCACTAGAATAACACAAATAAAATTCACACTCATTATAACTATAAAGACGAATATTAAATACTTGAGGTGTATCTCGAAAACTATACAAAAGTACTTTTTACATAAAACCCCCTCAAGTTTTATAAATTACAATAAGGCCCCTAACAATTATTGAACTTCAACTTACCTTCTTTTAGTCTGACTCGGGTTAGAGTTTGACTATTTCTGACTTGAATATGATTCAAGTCAATCTATATTCTTTTATATTCCAACTCAATATGAATACAAGAATCCCTGAATCCAGTTAATAACCTATTCAACTTGACTGAATCAAACCATGAATATACATCCATTATCCCGTTATTCCAATTACATGATACAATCTGTTTACTGATATCATGGTTTTGGTCAGTCACCCAACTTATACAATACAATACTACAATACTGTTAAAACACTACGGGGTTTAAAGGGGTAGATTGGTACGGAAAGTGTTAAAGGTGGCACGAGGTGGTCAGATTAAGACACCTAACCTGAATCCTATTGCTGTTGTACCGTGGCATAACGGTTCCTTGTACTTTCCTTTTACCCTGATCTCTAGCATATAGAGATCCCCCTCGTATACACTGGCATCCTTCTGTACCAAGCTACAAACAACATCGTTAACTCAATATTCCATAATATTCAACAATAGAATCTTTTAGAAAATACTTTTACACTGTCTTCCTAATTCTTCTTTATCTTGGGACTTACCGAGCGACCTGTTCGCTGACGACATTCTATTTCTTTATTCTTTGAATGTCGTCAGGTGCGTTAGATCATGCTGAGATTGAGCCCACCGGTAAAGACTTGGAGCAGTTTAACGAAGATCCCGAGCTCTAGATATTGTACCTTATTCTTTCCAGTATTTTCATTTACTGTTATGCCACTGTTTAGGCATCGCTTTTCATTTCAGTTGTATTTTCTTTTCATGCATTGTACAAAGAATGTTATTAATAAAAGTTGCTGTTATTTCTATATCTTTCGTCTCTTATGATTTACTTTATATTGCTTAGTTACGCTTAGCGTATGTACTTCTGAGTATATACGTAGCGGGCCTCGTCGCGTCCATTTCGCCGTACACTGGGAAGCGGGGCGTGACAGGTTTTGTTGGTGGCCCATGCAGGTCAGAGCTGTATGAATCCCTGTCATGCAGTTCTGGTCTGCGTGAACAACCTAAGCAATATAACACAAGAACCAGTAACTAAAACATTCTTTACAATTCATTTTCCTTGAATCTTGCAAAATTCGATTCCTTGAATATGTTAGTTATATGTATGCCCTAGAGGCCATTACTATACATAGGATGTATATTGTAGTGGATGCTTGGACATATATAGGGAGGTCTTTCTTGCTCGACATGATAGTATGCTATCTGGTTGCTCTTTACCTTAACGTGTACACTGATTGTCTCTCTGTTACATGTTGGTAAAGCCCTTAGGATGTGTACTTGACTACCTGGACTATGATGCAGATCATACTAGTGGGGACATGGTAGTCCATAAGTACATCCTTCAAGGTCCCTAGTCGAGGGTGTATCGAGATGGGGCATCGATATACCAGAGTAGACTAGCGTATACCTTCTCGACCCATACAGATGGGCGATGGATGATCCCATATCCATTGGTGTTTGGCATCAGAGATGATATACGGGTGCTCAGTGTAGACTGGGTACACTGGACGGACTCGCCGAGAACTCCCAAATGGTATTATACCTTACGTCAGATGGCAGTTCTCTGGTGACACTGGTACAGAGTAGTCTGTTGACCCGAGATCGTCATAGAGTCCTGTGTGGTTCCCACTGTGCTTTGATTTCCGCCTTACTACGTCCAAGAGGGCGTGCAAAATGGTGGTTTTTGGGTACAGTCCCGAATCACATGGAGGCAATGAGCGATAGGAGGGGATTCGTCTCTCCCGGTATAGGGAGTTGATGTTGCACTGTGTTCGATTGGCTATAACCGGAAATCCCTGGCCAGGGTTACTGAGATTTACTGGTAAGTGTTACCAGCAGTTTCTCGAACTGTTATAGACCTCATATCGACACGACTTATCAAGCTATTGGGGTCTGACGTTTACCACCCCTAGGCGAGATATGCGACATATCAGACGACGAGACCGGACTGTACGGTAAGTGTTACTGGTTGGATTCACAGGAGTGTGAGCGGGCTTGCTCGTCGATCTTCTGATCGCTCAATACCCGGGTGGCCGTTACGTTTAGCAGACCGCTTGCGGCTTATGGGTGTTTGATATGATCATCACCTGCTGCCGGCGTATTGACGAGTCTTTAGAGTCCTACACAGAGGTTTCCTGGCTCAAGCGAAACGAAATAGGAGCGCATATGAGATATGTGCGGGACCGAGAATAATGCGTGTATATGATACTGTATTTCATTCTTGCGATGAATGTGTCGAATGGTTGTATGTGATATAACCTAGTTATCGAATCAAGGATTGATTCGATAAGCCGATACATTGGATATTAGTCGGTTATATGCGATATGACCGGATCGTTAAATCAAGTATTGATTTAATGATTTAATGCATAATTATATATTTGATATATTACTTTTCATTAACTAGTATTGGTTCACTTTAAATGAATTTTCTCACTTGAAGTTCACAAGTTGTATATGTGATATACTTTTGTGCACTTGTTTGTATCATGTTTGATGGTGCATGCTAACTTGGATTTGTATAAAGACTTAAACCATGATTAGTGAATGGTTAGGGTTTCATTTCACTTATTTATTTATTTATTCATTTTTTTGTGAAAAGATAAAAGAAAAACAAAATGGTTGCTTTCAAAGGTGAAGCTTGTTGAAGCTTCATGAAGGTTTGACTAATGTGACCATTTTGTCTTCATGTCTTAACCTAACCATTCAACTTAACCCTTGTTTAGTCTCTACACTTAACCATGGTTGGGATATGATAAGTATTCATTTTTTTTAATCTATTTTGATATACTTATCATATTATCATCTTCTTCTTCATCTTCTTCTTCAAGAAGAAAAAGCTTGTAACCATTAATGGTGATTTGATGAAAAGAGTGAGAAATCCAATTCTAAAGTAAACCCACTTCCTATTTCTTCATCCTCTACCTCTTGCCAAGTAGTATAGGGTGTTTTCTTCACAAGTTTCATGACTTGGTGAAGTGGGAGCTTGATCTTGTGATGCCTCGACGTAGATCATCTTCGGCATCGTAGTCGATGACCTAGCTCGCCCATTTCTCCGATGAAGCCGACACTAGAGTCCAAGATCCGATTTGTACAGCGGAGGGATGTCTGCGTGGAGCTAAGGAAGTGGAGAACCGGATCTACAAAGGTTGTAGCCGCTTTCTTTTAGTTAAGTTGTTAACTAGTTATCTTTTTCGCCTAAACTCGAGTCAACGAATCCGTATTAGGGTTTCTCGGCACTTATTAAATTTGAAATTGGCATGGTTGATGCCTTGTGAGACCTCATTAGAGTGCCTAGGAACCCTACAGAATATTATCATTTCATGTATTTGAATCTGTCCTAACCCAAATTTTTCTTCAAGGTTATGGATTCCCCGAACAACACCAGCACCAATGTTAACAACACCCCTTCAGCACTACCTCTCACACCAGCTGTTCCTGTACCACCCACTGAGCAAACAATGTTATTTGAGGTGATCCGCAGTCTTCTCGAGGGACAACAACAACTTTTGAACCGTCCTGAGACAGATGCACCGGGAGTAAAGCAATTCAGGGCTTTGCACCCAAAGCAGTTCTCTTGTAAAGGAAGCCCTCTTGAAGCGGAAGAATGGGCACAAAGCATCGAAGACGATCTGGCAGTAGCTCAAGTGCCAGACAATGCTTGGGTCCGTGTACCAAAGCTACAGCTCACGGATAATGCTCGCAATTGGTGGAAGGCGGAAGAAACCCGTCTGGTACAGCCGATTGAATGGAAGACATTTCGCGAGAAGTTCGACGCGAAATATTTCCCTGTGACTGCCAGGTTTGCAATGGAGCAGCAGTTTATTCATCTACAGCAAGGATCAATATGGGACAAATCAGTAGATGAATACGACGCTGAATTCACTATGTTGAGCCGGTAAGATATGTCACAATAGTTCAATTTTCAGATATCACATACTACACAGCTAACACAATTTTTATCAGATTCGCGGCACACTTGATACCGACGGATGAGATCAGAGCCCGTCGCTTTCAACAAGGCTTGGACACAGAGATTAAGGCTGCTCTAGCCACAGGAAAGTTTTTGACTCATGAGGAAGCCTTATAAGCTGCCCGCAGTTATGAGGCAGCGATAAAAGAGAGGGGCATACCTCAGTCTGCTGGAGTCAAACGCCCTGCCAACCAGATGGAAGGTGGAGCCACGACCAGACCACCTTTCGTGCCAAGGCGACCCGGAGTATCAACCCATCGTCCTAGCCCAGCCTTTTGCACCCAGTGCAAGAGAACTGGACATATGATGAAGGACTGCCGTCGAGTCAACCGCCTTTGTTTAGTCTGCGGTTCAGCCACTCACGATATTGGATCTTGTCCCCAAAGACAGAACCCAGTTGCTGCATCCAGGCCAGCAAATATCTATCAGCAGCGACCTGCTCTTCAGGCACCTGCTCCCAGACTTGCACTGCCAGCACCACCCAGGGAACCTCAAGCTGCGCCACCTCCTCGATGGTTCCATCAAGCTCAAAGGAACGTCCTGAGGAATGCTCCTCAGGCCAGGAGGAATGTGCCAAAGCGCCAGGCTTTCATGATGTCTGTGGAAGAAGCTGAGGCCACTAGCCAAATCATTACTGGTAAACTTCCTTTCTCAAACTTATCTTTTAGTCTTGTTTAACTACACATTTTCCCTATACCTAAAACCTATCCCATATACCTTAGGTACAATCCTAGTAGCATCACTACCTGCACTTGCACTGTTTGATACTGGAGCATCCCACTGCTTTATGTCGCAACGGTTTGTCCGAACCCATGCGATTCCAGTCTCACCGCTTGTATCCAGTTGGAACGTCAGTTCCGGAAATGGTGTTCTAAAGGCTAACTATGGGATACAGCATGTGTCCAGTCGTCGTCTGTAGTCGAGAGTTTTATGCTGACTTCAAGGTATTGGACATACCGAACTTCGATGTGGTTCTAGGAATGGACTGGCTTGGAACCTTTTATGCTGCCATCGACTGCCGTCAAAGGAGGGTAGTATTTGAGATTCCAGATCATCCGGTCTTCTATTTCAAGAGTGGAGATTGTACCCTGGAACCAAGTACTTACAAAGCGAAGCCAAGAGAAGCAGTAGTTGCAGCAGCTCAGGCAGAGGAAGAATCAAGACCAGAGGTAGTTCGAGAGTTCGATGATGTATTTCCTGACTATATATCAGGTTTGCCTCCCGATCGAGCTCTTGAATTCAGTAATGACTTAGTACCAGGAGCACAACCAGTGATCAAAGCACCTTATAGACTAAGTCCGGAAGGATTAAAGCAAGTTCGAACACAGTTAGACGAATTACTGGCGAAAGGATGGATTCGTCCCAGCACTTCAAGTTGGGGAGCACCTGTACTATTGGTGAAGAAGAAGAAAGGTTCATACAGAATGTGCATCGACTATAGGGCCTTGAACGAAGTTACTATAAAGAATAAGTATCCACTCCCGCGCATCGACGATTTATTCAATTAGCTAAGTGGATCTTGTGTCTTCTCTAAACTAGATCTTCAGGTTATCATCAAGTGAAGGTCAAGGAAGCTGATATTCACAAAACAGCTTTCAGAACTCGCTATGGATATTACGAATTTCTAGAAATGCCATTTGGAGTGACCAATGCACCAGCAATCTTCATGAACTTAATGAACCAAGTCTTCCGGGAGTATTTAGACAGGTTCGTTGTCATCTTCATGGACGACATCCTGGTATATTCTAAGAATCGGAAAGAACATGCGGAGCACTTACGAATTGTCCTGGAAACTCTTCGACAACATAAGCTTTATGCCAAATACAGCAAGTGCGAGTTTTGGCTAAAACAGGTTGGTTTTCTTGGACACATCGTATCAGGCGAAGGAATTTCTGTAGATCCAGCAAAGGTTTCGGCAGTCAGCAAATGGCCTACGCCAAAATCAGTGAAGGATATTCGGAGTTTCTTTGGTTTAGCTGGATATTACAGAAGATTCATTGAAGGCTTTTCGAAGATAGAAACACCCCTGACCAAGCTCGCACGTAAAGATGAAGAATTTGTGTGGTCAGAAGCATGCGAGCAAGCTTTCGTAGAACTCAAGTCAAGACTGACATCTGCACCTATTCTCGTAATACCGGATCAATCTGGAGGATTCGAAGTGCATTGTGATGCATCGGGTAAGGGATTAGGATGTGTTCTACATCAGCACGGTAAGGTTGTGGCTTATAATTCAAGACAACTGAAGACTTATGAGCGCAATTATCCGACGCATGATCTGGAGTTGGCAGCCGTTATTTTTGCTCTCAAGATTTGGTGCCACTACTTACTTGGTGAACGAGTGAACATCTACACAGATCATAAAAGTCTGAAGTATGTGTTTACTCAGAAGGAGTTGAATATGCGGCAGAGAAGATGGTTAGAACTCATGGCGGACTTTGACATCAACTTGCAATATCATCCAGGGAAGGTGAACGTAGTACCTGATGCTCTTAGTCGCCAACCATTAGCAATGAGTCTCACCGCACAGTGGAAGCTTCAGCAAGACCAACATCAGATGGAGATTGAACTAGTCATGCCAGGTGATGCTTCAAGTTTGATGAATCTATAGGTTCAATCAACCATTGTCAATCAGATCAAAGCAGCTCAAGCCAGCGATGCTAAGTTGCATCAGAGAATAAGTGGAGAATGGACTCAGAACAGATTTCATCATCCATGAAGACGGATCTTTGAGATACGGCAGCAGATTGTGTGTACCAAAAGGTCCTGTTCGGGAAGAGTTAATGAAAGAAGCTCACAGCTCTCCCTATTCCGTACATCCTGGAGGTACCAAAATGTACAAAGATCTACGTCAGAATTATTGGTGGCATGGAATGAAGCGTGAAGTAGCCAGAAGTGTCGCAAAATGTTTGGTGTGTCATCAGGTAAAGGCTGAACATCATAGGACAGCTGGACTACTTCAACCGTTACCAATTCCAGAATGGAAGTGGCAGCACATCACGATGGACTTTGTAACTGCTCTCCCTCGCAGCACAAAGGGTAACGATGCGATTTGGGTCATTGTGGATCGACTCATAAAGTCAGCTCACTTCATCCCATTTCGAGTTGGCCAATCAACTGAGACACTAGCGAAGAAGTACATGGAGGTAATAATCTAATTTAATATTTAAACTCTTCATAATGTACAATCTCTGATACCCATGAACTCATACAGGAAATTGTGAGGCTTCATGGAGTACCGGTCTGCATTGTCTCCGATCGTGACACCAGGTTCCGATCACAATTTTGGCAGTCTGCGAGCTAGCTTGGGAACAAGTCTGAACTTCAGCACGGCTTATCATCCACAAACAGATGATCAGTCGGAACGAACTATTCAGATTTTGGAGGATATGCTCAAAGCATGTATGCTCGACTTCAAAGGATCGTGGGAAGATCACCTGCATCTTGTGGAGTTTGCATACAACAAAAGCTACCAAGCAAGTATAGGAATGGCACCATTTGCAGCATTATATGGAAGGAAGTGTCGATCGCCATTAAGTTGGGATGACATCGGAGATAGAGAACTCCTTAGACCAGAGATGATAGTAGCGACCGTTGATGTGGTTCGTACTATCAGGGAAAGAATACGCATAGCTCAAGATAGACAGAAACACTGGGCTGATGCGAAGAGGCGACACTTGGAGTTCCAGCCAGGAGATCATGTATTCCTGAAAATCACTCCGAACCGCGGAGTGATCCGATTTGGAAGACGGGAAAAGTTGAGTCCGAGATACATTGGACCGTTCGACATACTCGAACGAGTCGGTGAACTGGCATACCGATTAGCGCTTCCACCCTCATTGGAAGGAGTGCATAATGTGTTCCACATATCTCAACTCAGAAGGTATGTGAGTGACCCCAACCATGTACTTGATCATTCCGAGCTCACTATATAGCCCGATTTGTCTTGTGAGCAACAACCTGTGGAGATCCTGGACAGGAAAGTGAAGACACTTCGGAACAAAGAAGTTAATTTGGTCCGGATAATGTGGAGGAAAGACACTCCAGGAAAATCCACGTGGGAAAGGGAGGATGAAATGCGTGCAAGATATCTGGACCTTTTTGTAAACTAGTCCTTAAATAAAAGTTGTAAATTCTGAGGACGAAATTTTTGTAAGGAGGGTAGATTGTAACAACTCCAATTTTTGTATACCTAAATTTGCTTTAAATTTGAAGTATACTTGGAGTATTGATGTTGCTGATAACACTTTAAGTATCTAATTCCCTAAAATAATTACAAGAAAGCCCTTGTAGCTCATTGGTAATACCTTGCACTACTGAACCAAGCCACCTGAGTTCGAATCCCATGCCCCACATATTTTTTATATCTTTTTGTTTTAAATTTTTTGAGAAGTCAACGGTCAAACAGCCATAACACACGAAATTAATGCGGTATATAAAAAATGAAGTATACCAAAATTCCCCCCCAGGCGAAACCACACCCAACGAGCCCCGACTAGGCCCCAACTCGGCCAAGTCGGCCGGCGGTTTGGCGGAATCGGCCGGCGCCGCCGGCCGGACTCGGCCGGTTGGGCGAGTCGTCAACACGGAAAAATTCCGTGTTGACTTGGATAACCCCTCTGTATGCTTTATTTTCCCCGAACTGTTATCATTTTCCCATTAAATCTCTTTTACTCCCAAAATTAAAGAAATTTTAATGAATTTTTACATTTTTAAATATTTTTTTAATCCAAACCCTAACCCTAGCCTAGCCCTAAATAAACACCCCTACCCTCTACCATTTCACCCTACAACTCTAAGTCCACTCTCTCAAATTCTCAAGAGAACTCGGTACAAAGAGCGAGAAGCGAAGCGCTGCCGAAACCGACGACGGATTCCGGCGATCGTAGTAGAACCTTCGCGACGTTTTCGACGCACCGACAATCACCACTTCCCTTAGCCTCCTTAGCTTGTCCAAATCCGTAAGTCCCATCACTTCTATCTCTCTTTTCTTTTAATAGAAAATACGACTTTTTGGAACCCGACGGAAATCGGAACAAACCGATTTCCGATTCGGTTTTTCTATAAAATTCCACTTGTCACCTAATCCATAATACTGAAACACTTCCATGATGACTATTAATCATATAGAAACCGATTTAAATAAAGTTTCTTACATGAAATGATAGCTTTCTTGTAAAACCGTATTATTTTCATAAAAATACCATGAAGTTTATTTTTCTTCGTTTAATCAATTCCTTCACTCCTAAATATGTTTATCTTGATCACCAAACTTGTAGAAATCAATTTGAATGAATTTTCACACATGAAATGATAACATTTTCTAATACCGTATTTTTGTGCTTTAATACCTTCAAGTTTAATACATCATATTTAACCTCTAAAACTTCATTAAACCCTAAAATAAGTCACGAGGTAATGACCTACCTCTACACACACACAAATATAACCCTAATGGATAAACGTCAAAATATAGAATACGAAAATACAGGCCTTTTCACTAAAATACCATATTCTTTATAAACCTTTCTTGAAAGTTTTAAGTTGTACACAATTCTAAATAAAATCTTTTAAAATGAAAATACGATTTGTCATGGAAATCGATCGTTTATCTAAACTGACTTTGTGGTGACTAGGCAAGTGTGTCTAGGCTAGTGGTTTTTAATTAGGCCGACTACTGTGGTTCCTTCCCACTTACCTGGCACCTACCTGGCCGCAATTGGCGGTGAAGAGGCGATTTGAGACTTCTAATGACTTATCGTTTAGACCTTAGAAATAGGCTAGTTGGCTTAGGAAACCCTAGAAACTAAAACACGGAAATTATATCCTTTTACAAATAAATACCTTATATTTATAAAACTGTTTTTCCTAAATGAATAGTATTTATAAAACCTAAGCAAAGTGCCGCTACAACCCACCTTTGGGGAACCTGTTAGGGATAGTACGGTTCATCGTGCACCCGCAGGCTAGTAGTGCGAGATTCAGACCTCCGCAAGGAGCATTCGGTCTCGAAGGGTTTAAAATACAGTATTTTATAAAAAATGAGATTTTGGAAAATAAAATATTATTTAAAATTATTCTTGTATTAATATATATTTAATTATCATTTAAACACCTATTTTATCATAAGATAAAGTTTCCATATTTTTCCTAAAATTACAAGATTAAAGTTACATTAAAATACCATGAATTTTAAACAAAACAATTAATACTTTTATTAGGATATATTCACTAGAATAACACAAATAAAATTCACACTCATTATAACTATAAAGACGAATATTAAATACTTGAGGTGTATCTCGAAAACTATACAAAAGTACTTTTTACATAAAAACCCCTCAAGTTTTATAAATTACAATAAGGCCCCTAACAATTATTGAACTTCAACTTACCTTCTTTTAGTCTGACTCGGGTTAGAGTCTGACTATTTCTGACTTGAATATGATTCAAGTCAATCTATATTCTTTTATATTCCAAATCAATATGAATACATGAATCTCTGAATCCAGTTAACAACCTATTCAACTTGACTGAATCAAACCATGGATATACATCCATTATCCCGTTATTCCAATTACATGATACAATCTGTTTACTGATATCATGGTTTTGGTCAGTCACCCAACTTATACAATACAATACTACAATACTGTTAAAACACTACGGGGTTTAAAGGGGTAGATTGGTACGGAATGTGTTAAAGGTGGCACGAGGTGGTCAGATTAAGACACCTAACCTGAATCCTATTGCTGTTGTACCGTGGCATAACGGTTCCTTGTACTTTCCTTTTGCCCTGATCTCTAGCATATAGAGATCCCCCTCGTATACACTGGCATCCTTCTGTACCAAGTTACAAACAACAGCGTTAACTCAATATTCCATAATATTCAACAATAGAATACTTTAGAAAATACTTTGACACTGTCTTCCTAATTCTTCTTTATCTTGGGACTTACCGAGCGACCTGTTCGCTGACGACATTCTATTTCTTTCTTCTTTGAATGTCGTCAGGTGCGTTGGATCAAGCTGAGATTGAGCCCACCGGTGAAGACTTGGAGCAGTTTAACGAAGACCCCGAGCTCTAGATATTGTACCTTGTTCTTTCCAGTATTTTCATTTACTATTATGCCACTGTTTAGACTTTGCTTTTCATTTCAGTTGTATTTTCTTTTCATGCATTGTACAAAGAATGTTATTAATAAAAGTTGCTGTTATTTCTATATCTTTCGTCTCTTGTGATTTACTTTATATTGCTTAGTTACGCTTAGCGTATGTACTTCTGAGTATATACGTAGCGGGCCTCGTCGTGTCCACTTCGCCGTACACTGGGAAGCAGGGGTTGGGATTTTCAGGTTGGATTTGCTGCAACTAACCCTTATTCTGGGGATCTTTAGTTTCTGGTTTTGGGGCTATATAAAGGACCGATGGCTAAACCCAGAAATCATCAAAACCGATGAGATCACGAAGTCCAAGATGACTCAAGAATCCAGGTTGATCATCAGCTGTTCATCTACCTCCTTAAGAAGAGATCGAGAAGCAAACTAGGGTTTTATAATCACTTTCTAAAGGAACAAAGTGTAATTGATCAAGTTGATTAATAAAGGTAGTTGTTTTATTCTTATTGCATTTTATTTTCTTTATTTACATCATGATCTCTATCCGTTCTTTTATCTCCATCATGCGCGAGTAATTCTCCGCTTGATAGGGTTCGTAGGATTATAGTAGATCAATGGATGAAACAATCCTTTAACTCCTTATACGTCCTATATATTTTATAAACTTTATCAAAAGAATAGTTAACATCCTAATTGGGTGCGCTATCAATTCATTGATAGTCACGACCACGATTTGATATTAGATTAACAATTGTTTTGGTAAAGGCTGGACATGAACGGAGATCCATGTAAAGAGAAGGGTTAAGAGTGGGAACCCTATTCCCTCCAAAAACTTTAATCTAAATGCATCTCTGTCGATCTAGTTTTAAATCTATTAAAAGATAAAAAAGAGTAATCTTTAATTAATCATCCATGACTACCAAATCTTAACGAACCCTACAAGCCTTCTTCTGATATAAAATCTACATCCGTCTTTAAACTAGATCTGTATTCCACATCCGTATTTGACATAGATCTAAAAACTATTCTTCACTATTCTTTATTCTTCTATTCGTCCTCTTTTTCAACACGTCTAAAATAAGATTGAAAGATTCAACATATCCCTGAGGACGATCCATACTCATCTCGGCTAGCTACACGCGAAACCGTTATTGATTGCGGTTACTACAAACACTTCTTTTAGACAGATCAATCATGTACTCATAGTACTTGGCCCGTTGTGGTGAGTATATACAACCTGCCTCCACGGATGGCTATGATGTAGTCTTATTTTACGTTGGTGCTTTTAATTAACGGTCCCTTGTCACCTGGGAAAAACATTAACGTGTACCTTCAACCCTTGTTCGATGAGTTAAAATTGCTGTGGGAACCTGGTGTGAGAATCTATTGTAGAGTGTTTTTCGTCATCCCATTGATATAGGAATATGTGTCGCTTGTCAGGCGTATACAGATTTCCCCTGCCTAGGGTAAGTTGGGGTTTATTGATTGTGGGGATTCGAATCTCCGACAGCCGCGGAATAAATTGCCGTTAAATACCCCTCGTCTTTGGAGCGATGGAATCACCGATTGACGGGTGAAACTGGTCATGCGAACTCAATGTGCAATATGTGTGTTGTGTTTTGAAAGTTTTTTGGACGTATTGGGGCCCTCACAGATTTTACGGGGGTTACGCATTCCCGATAGCGGGCTGGGGGTCAAGTGGGCTAGCGGGCTCCTTGTGGAGTGAGAGGCACCACCCCGTTAGAAATTTTTTTCTAATGGGGGACATGTTTTGAGTGTGGAACATGTAGGAAAAAGAAGGGTGATGAGCATCATAAGGACGTGTGAGATGGCACGTGGGCGCTGGACGCTAGTGGGTCACGTGCGTGGAGTGTAGTCGCTGAGCACCAGCGGGCCACGTTGTAGGATGTTTTTCGTCACCTCATTGTGATGGGAATACACGTCGCCTATCAGGCGTATACAGATTCCCCCTGCCTAGGGTAGGCTGGGTTTATTAATCGTAGGGATTCAAATCTTCAGCAGCCGTGAACTAAACTGCCATTAATTATCCCTGGCTTTTGGAGCGAGAGAACCTCCGATTGATGGATCAAACTGGTCATGCAAAATTAATGTGATGTGTTTTTTAAACAATAGGGACGCGTTCATTTTTTTTATTTATTCTATTTGTGACAAATGATTTTTTAAAAAAAATTTATTTTATTTATTATTTATATTTTATTTTATATTTTCTTATAAAAAAATTTTAAAAAGAGAGGAAGGGGAAGCCCCCTCTCACTCATGTGAAAGGGAGGCAGGGCTCCTACTAAGTGGGAGCCTCCCCCTCACGCGAGAGGGGGAAAGCTCCCACTTAGTGGGAGCTCCCTCTCCCTCACGTGAGAGGGAGCAGGGGCTCCCACTTAGTGAGAGCCTCCCCCTCACGTGGGGGGGTGAGGGAAGCTCCCACTCCTCTCAATGGGCTCCAATAGATTTTTTTCTTCTTCTTTTTTTAATGGAGTTAAACTCCAAAAGATTTATTTGGTGTTAAACTCCCAAAAGTTTTATTTGGAGTTAAACTCCCAAAAGTTTTTATATAGAGTTAAACTCCAAAAGATTTTAAGTGGAGTTAAACACCCCAAAAGAATTTTTATTGTGGAGTTGAACTCTAAAAGGACTTTTATTGTGGAGTTAACCTCCAAAAGAATTTTATTATGGAGTTAAACTCCAAAAGATTTTAAATGGAGTTAAACTCTTAAAAGGATTTTTATTGTGGAGTTAAACTCCAAAAGAATTTTTATAGAGTTAAACTCCTAAAAGGATTTTTATTGTGGAGTTAAACTCCAGAAGAATTTTTATTGTGGAGTTAAACTCCAAAACATTTTAAATGGAGTTATACTCCTAAAAGGATTTTTATTGTGGAGTTAAACTCCAAAAGAATTTTTATTTTGAAGTTAAACTCCAAAAGAATTTAAATGGAGTTAAACTCCAAAAGATTTCCTCCTTTCTCTCTTGAGAAGAAACCCAAATGAGTTCTCTTGAAACTTCAAGATTTAGATCACAGGTGATGAAAAGAGACAACATTTCTTCTTTTGAAGGAGGCTAGGGAGGTGGGTTTTCCTTCTTCTCCTTCTCTCAAATTGGATCTTGAGAATGGAGAAGAAGGTAGCGAAAATCTTCTCTTTTTTTATTGGATATGAGAGTTAAACTCTCCTTCAATGGGTTTATGGTAAAACATTATTTAGATTTGAGAAAAAGAGAGCTATGCTCTTGATTTAATTGGAAAATGAAAAGGAAGAAGAAGAACTTAAGAGAGTGGGGATGGAGGCACAATCCCTAGAGATTTTATGGGGAATGAATTCTTTTTTTCCACTACTACAATATGGGGTTGCCCCTACGGACTCAGGAATCCGTAGGGGCAACTATTTCTTGCCCCTACGGATTTATCCGTAGGTCCACATCGTTGTCCCTACGGTGCCTTACGTTCTAATTTGTTGTTTGGCCCTACGGAGCCGCAAACGGTGGACCTACGGTTATGTCCGTAGGGACATATAAATAGGCTATTAATAAAAAAAGCACAGAAAAGTCATTCATCGTTCCCAAAAGTTCTCTCTCTCACTCTCCCGCGCCTCATCGCCTGTTCTCGCGCCTCGTCGCCACCGCGCTCCGTGCCTCGTCGCCACCTTCGTCGGTCGTTCCCACAACTTCCTCGTCGAGTTCTTCATCGCCACCGTCCGCGACTCGTCACCGATCGTTGTCGACCACCGATTTCTGTCGTCTCCTCCACCACCCGGTTAGTAATTAAATCTCAAATTATTTATAATTTTGATGATGTTAGGTCTAGGGTTCAGCCAGGTTCGGGTAGGGATGAGGGTTTGGCATCGGCATCGGCATCGGCATCGGGTTTGGTTAGGGTTAGAGTTAGGGTTAGGGTTAGGGTTCGGTTGGGGTTGGGGTTCGGTTGGGGTTGGGGCTGGGGCTGGGGCTAGGGCTAGGGTTCGGTTGGGGTTGGGGCTGGGCTGGGGCTGGGGTTAGGGTAGGGCTGGGCTGGGGCTGGGGCTGGGGCTAGGGTTCGGTTGGGGTTGGGGCTGGGCTGGGGTTGGGGTAGGGTTCGGTTGGGGTGGGGCTAGGGCTAGCCAGGGCTTGGGCTTCATCACCTGATATAGCGAAATACAAAGCGTACTTCAGTACACCCGACCTCATTGAGTTTCCTATTGAAGTTCCCGGTCAAACGGCATATGCATATTTTTATTCGCCATGAAATCCCAATTATCAAGCTACCGAGGACAAAAAGCCACCTTTGTTAGTCGAGAGTCATGGTAATAGACTTGTCATTATAGATCATAGTCAATTGTTTTTCCTATCATTTTCTTGATCCAGATGCTAATCAACTTGTTAGTTAATGTTTTTATGACGTATTTGTCTATATTTGTTGACATTGGCCTTTCTTTTGGATGAACATATTTTTTTGATGCATTTTTCAGTCATGTGAATTCATATGTTGCGTATAACGCTTTATGATATCAGTATCCTACATTTGTAGTTTTAATTATTGATTGTTATAGATGAATGCCATTGCAATAATAGTTTTTGGTTGATATATTAATTTTTCAAATATTTGCATGTATGTATCCATGCCTGCCTGCATATATGTATATATGAGGATAATGGGTATATTATTAGGTTGCCGTAGGAGAAAATTTTCCTTCATATGGCTGTCAAAAGTCAATCCTTAATCTCTTTGTGGATGATCAGTTCTATCAATCTTGATCTCAATGGTTTAAAATCATGTTACACATACAACAAGAATACACAACAAACACATCATTAGAGAGTGATTTAAGATGTTCAAGTTAAAACAAATATATGATACTCGATGATAATATGAAACCTTCATATTCTCATCGATACTCATATATGAAACTAAAAGCGCCACTTAGTTCCCGTCTATCGGTTAACATATGTTCGATGTTCGTCGTGATATAGAACTATACGAAAGTTGTTAAATATCGGATGGTATAGCTCGATACTAACAACCGTCGTATAGTCTATGTGACAAGAAGATTCAATCGTATGATAACCGATAGATTTGTCCCGTGTAGATAAGTTAGGATTGTATAAAGCAAACACCTTCATTCACTTATGTTTTCATCCGTTTCGAGATATTTCGTCGGTACCTTTCCGCTGGTTCTCCGTGTACAAAGATAGATTAGATGTTCATTTCAACGTTGTTTCACAGCTTTGAAATGATTATCTATTCTATTACAGTGTTCTCGGAGAACAGCGGGGAGGTGCTGCCGAAATTTACTCGAAACGGTTGAAAGCACAAGTGAATGGGTGTTCACTCTATACATTCTTAATGGGATAGAAGCCTTATCCCCGACAGCCGGAACACACACATACAACAAGAATACACAACAAACGCATAATTAGAGAGTGATTCAAGATGTTCAAGTTAAAACCAATATATGATACTCGATGATAATATGAAACCTTCATATTCTCATCGATACTCATATATGAAACTAAAAGCGCCACTTAGTCCCCGTCTATCGGTTAACATACATTCGATGTTCGTCGTGACATAGAACTATATGAAGGTTGTTAAATATCGGACGGTATAGCTCGATACTAACAACCGTTGTATAGTCTATGTGATGAGAAGATTCAATCGTATGTTAACCGATAGATTTGTCCCGTGTGGAAAAGTTAGGAATGTATAAAGCAAACACCTTCATTCACTTGTGTTTTCATCCGTTTCGAGATATTTCGTCGGTACATTTCCGCTGATTCTCCATGTACAAAGATAGATTAGATGTTCATTTCAACGTTGTTTCACAGCTTTGAAATGATTATCTATTCTATTACAGTGTACTCGAAGAACAGAGGGGAGGTGTTGCCGAAATTTACTCGAAACGGTTGAAAGCACAAGCG
The DNA here is from genome assembly GCA_030015575.1 of Agapanthus africanus. Taxonomy (NCBI): domain Eukaryota; kingdom Viridiplantae; phylum Streptophyta; class Magnoliopsida; order Asparagales; family Amaryllidaceae; genus Agapanthus; species Agapanthus africanus. The sequence goes on from CM057346.1 coordinate 541,042,132, forward strand.
AATGGGTGTTCGCTCTATACATTCTTAATGGGATAGAAGTCTTACCCCCGACAGCCGGAACACACACATACAACAAGAATACACAACAAACCCATAATTAGAGAGTGATTCAAGATGTTCAAGTTAAAACCAATATATGATACTCGATGATAATATGAAACCTTCATATTCTCATCGATACTTATATATGAAACTAAAAGCGCCACTTAGTCCTCGTCAATCGGTTAACATACGTTCGATAATTTATTCTTTTCAACGACATACGCACACACAAAGCATATACACGGATTTTCTCCTATGTCAGTAACTATCCCGTTCTTATATTTCTCAAAATAGTCATCATCATCTACAATTTATATGTTATACAGTCTAACATGGCCCATGAGTACATCAGAGTAAAGGATTGGATGTATGCGGATTGGAAACAACGTATGCAACCTAAATTTGTCGCAGGAGTTGCTGCTTTTATTGAATTTGCACGCGCACATAATAAGATCATAATAGAGAAGATTCTCTATCCGTGTGATAGATGTGGCAATAAATACTGCCAGAAGGTAGAATTGGCAGAGCTTCATATTGTAAAATATGGGTTTACTAGACTTTATACAACTTGAAAATATCACGGGGAAGGAGAAGAATGCAGTAATGTGGCAGAAGAAGAAGGAGAACACGATAATGCGGCAGGAGAAGAAGGAGAATTCAGTAATGCGGTAGAAGGAGAAGACGGTAATTTATTTCCATCAGAAGAAATGGAGGATATGATAGAGGTTGCCCTAGGTGAATCTATTCATACCGAAGATGACATTCCTTCCGGTCAAGGACCGCGTGTGGATAAATATGAAAATTTCATGAATGATGCTAGAAAACCAATTTATGAGAATGCGAAGTATTCCACCCTCTCATGGTTCGTCCAACTTTTCCAAATTAAGTGCCTAAATGGATGGAGCAACAAGTCATTCACAATGCTTCTTTCGTTCTTGAAAGATTCTATGCCCCCGGGAAATAACGTGCCCGACAGCTGGTAAGGAGCCCAGAAGATGATGTCTGATTTGGGTCTAAAGTGCGAGAAGATTCAAGCATGTCCTAAAAATTGCGTGTTGTACCGGAAAGAGAATTCAGACCGAAAGATTCTGATAAGAACCTTGATATACCTGTCAAGATAGCACGATACTTTCCCATAACACAGAGGCTACAGAGGCTATTCAGGTGCAAGAAAACAACCAAGGCAATGATTTGGCATCACCGTGCTCCTCCAAGTGAAGATGGAAAAATGAGCCATCCAAGTGATTCACCGGCATGGAAGGATTTCGATAGAAGGCACGCAATATTCAGTAGCGATCCTCACAATGTCCGGCTCGGACTGGCTAGTGATGGCTTCTGCCCATTCAACTATATGGCTGGAAGTCACAGCACATGGCCCGTTGTAATGATAATTTATAATCTGTCGCCTTGGTTGGCTATGGACCAATCATACTTTATGATGTCTCTTCTTATCGATGGACCAAACTCACCGGGAAACAATTTCGACGTCTATCTCTGACCTCTGATCGAGAAGTTGAAATCTTTGTTCATTAATGGTGTAAAGACATACGATGCAAACACAAATACAACCTTCATACTGCGTGCGGTTTTAATGTGGACAATTAATGACTTTCCTGCATATGGAATGCTATCAGGTTGGTTCGTACATGGTCACAAAGCATGTCCTCATTTCCATCAACACACAACATCGGAATTCTTGAATTTTAGCAGGAAGGTTTGTTATTGCGGCCATCGACGTTTTCTGCCTCCAGACCACCCCTATAGGTTAGACATGGTTCACTTCGATGGTCATCAGGAGCTTCTTGGACCTCCATCCCCATTGTCCGGAGAGCACGTGACTGCTCAATGGGATGGTTATAATAATGTGACTTTCGGGATAGATCCGACGAAACAGGTCAAAACACCATTTTGTAACAAGCTAAGAATTTTCTTCGAGCTTTCGTACTGGTCAACAAATTTAGTTCGTCATTGTCTAGACATCATGCATATAGAGAAGGGAGTATCAGAGCACATACTCAACTTGCTTCTTTGTAAAGACGGGAAATCGAAAGACAAGCTGAATGCTCGGATGGATCTACAGGAGTGGGGAATAAGAAGTGAATTGCACCCTAGACCAGTAGCGGATAAACCAGGCAAGTTTATACTTTCCAATGCCGCTTATCATATGTCACAACCGGAGAAGAAAAGATTCCTGCAGGTGTTGCATGATTTGAAAGTTCCCATAAGTTTCTCAGGATCATTCAGCAAGAAGATAAAAATTGTGAAAGGCAAGATCGATGGGCTGAAAAGTCATGATCACCATGTTATCGTGGAGCACCTTCTTCCATTAGCCCTCAGGACTTCTCTCCCCGAATCGATTGGTCTAGTAATCAACGACCTATGTTGTTTTTTCAGAGAGTTGTGTGCTAAAACACTGGAGGCTGTGACGCTGGATAAACTAGAAAATTCTATTGCGTTGATACTTTGCAAGTTTGAGCGTATTTTCCCACCATCATTCTTCGATATCATAATACACTTGACTGAGGCTAAGTTGGCCGGACCGGTACAATATCGATGGATGTATCCCGTCGAGAGGTACGTGTAATTTTTCGTTTCGCGCAATTTTTAAATTTATTGTTGTCCTGTACGCCCGTATTTATTTATTCAACATATTTTCATTAGGTACCTCTACACTCTTAAAAAATATATACGCAATAAAAATCGACCAGAGGGTTCTATCATGCAGGGTTATCTTCTTGATGAAGCAACCACATTTTGTTCCCGCTATCTAGACGAGAACATTGAGACAAGACTTAACCGGCCTCGAAGAATTCAAGACGGGCCATATGGTAAAGCCGATTATAAGAGGGTAGACACTATGTTTATCAACAAGATATACCGGTTTATCTTGCTTAATTGCGCATGCCTTGAACAAATTAAAGAGTAAGTTTTTTTGGATTAATTGTTATATTTGTGTTTGTGTGTGTATGAAATGATATAATATTAATGTCACCATTATTTGTCGAAAACAAAATTCATTTTAACGAGATACGTGAGGGGCATCCTGATTGGAACGAAGAACGATTGGAAAAATATCATCAGGATAATTTTTGTGATTGGGTCACAGATCATGTAAATTATTTGAATTACATTTTATTGCTATCAGTTTTAATCTAAACTTGTATCGTTATGTATTTTTCGTAAAATTTGTTTTGTTAGATCCACGATCAGAACTTGTCGGTATCATTTGAGAGTGATTCAAGATATTTAGCTCAATTTCCTAGTATGGAGGTTGTATATTATAAAGGATTTGGTGTCTTTGGATACAAATTCGAAGTTAAAGATATAGAAACATCTAGAACCACTCAGAATAGTGGGATTGCGACGGTAGGATCGGACGGTGTGATTTAATATGGGTACTTAAATTGTATACTCGGCATCCACTATCCCGGACAATCAGAACCCTTTTATATATTCCAGTGTACTTGGTACGATACGCGAACTGATACGGATAAGTGGAGAAGCAATCTTGGGAATTGGAAAGATGAATATGGATTGACCAGTATGAACACACTTCGATTTTACGGTCAGGAAGATCCGTTTATCTTTCCGAACCAAGCGTTCCAAGTATACTACTCACAGTGTTTGAAGCATCCGGGATGGTGTGTTGTATGCCGATGGAAACCCAGGGATGTTTACGATGTCCCAGAATTTGAGGACAGCGATAAGGATGAAGAAGAGAGAAGGCTTAGAGTGCTCCGACCGTCTGTTTCGAAGGACGGGTTGTCTTTGACCGATCATGAAGTTACGTGGGTTAGAAATGACATCGACGATGAAATCCAAGTAGATATGTATAATGTGCCCACGAAACGAAAAAGGTTATCAGTAATGTTATATTATTACTTCACATTTTACGATCTATACATATATAGTCAATACTTTTAATGATTGTCTAATGCGTCCACGAACTGTTTATCTAGATTTGATGACGATGACGGGAGCAGCGAGGGGCGGCAGGAGTTCCAGCCGCGGCACCGGCAGAGGCAGAGGCAGAGGCAGAGCGGTTCTGCCGCCCGGAAAGCTGCGTAGGGAGCTTCAGAGGGCCGGTCTTGCAACCAGATCGGAGACCCCTTCGGATGCCTCCTTCCGTTTGGAGTTTGCCATACCTCCAGGTATATTGCACGCATATCCATTTTGAATGTAATATTATAAATATTCATGCATGTTTATGTCAAAATTACTTATATTGTCAATGTTTGATTGTCTAGTTGTTGGTGATGCGTCCACATCAGGGACAGAGGCCACTTCCGCTCCTCCAGGTATGTTTATATATCATATAGTGCATGTACATTGATTTAGAATGCTATATCATAAATATACACACTATTCCCCTCCGAATACAGGGACGCGACGTGAAGACGTCTTGCCTGAGATTCGGGGCAGATGCTATTTGGTTTTATCCGTCCACCTCTCCGAAGATGCCAAGTTGATTTATGGCACCGTGTATCGGAGGTTTAGACGGATGCGGCCGATGTAGCATACTTCGTCAGATTCCCCCTCGTTAGAGGGGTTTTTGATTGTGGGGACGCTCTTCCCTGCAGGCGCAAGCCCCTGCAGTTAATTACGCTACCGTATCGCGGTAAAAATTTTCTCCTTCTCCAGAATTTCATTTCGTGTCGTGTGTGTTTGTTTTGTTTGTGGATGCCCGTGGATTGTATACAAAGACTAAGTTATGCCGTCGCCCGTAGGACGTGGATTAGTCCAAATCCGTATTTACTTAGATTTGGGTTTGGTGTTTTAGTTTAAGGATACGTTAGCCATATTGAGGCTAAGATCAACTTAAACGTTCGTTAAGGATACGTTAGTCTGATTTGAGACTAAGATCAACTTAACGGAAAGAGTATTTAGGGGCTCTATTATTCCAGTTTAGGGACGTAGTGGTCCATAGTATGCATGGCCATCGGGACCCGTCGCCTCTCTGACGTCGTTGAAGGATTACAACGATAGGTGTCAGAGGAGTTCAGAGATGTACCCTTGGACCTAAGTTGATTGGGGGTCTTATAGTCCAATTTGGGACTAAAATCTGTTTGAATGTTTAAGGATACGTTAGCCATATTTGAGGCTAAGATCAACTAAAACGTTTGTTAAGGATACGTTAGTCCGATTTGAGACTAAGATCGACTTAACCGGATCGTTTAGATCCGACAAAAGAGCATTTGGGCTCTATTGTTCTAGTTTAGGGACGTAGTGGTCCATTGTATGCATGGCCATCGGGACCCATCACCTCTTTGACGTCCTTGAAGGATTACAACGATAGGTGTCAAAGGAGTTCAGAGATGTACCCTTGAACCAGATGTAAATTGATTTAAGAGAGCAGCCGTGCTCAATCAATTTAATTTGAGGACTTATTGCCAGAATTGGGCTAAGTCCAGTTGAGAATGTTCAACATTTTTATTTATATTTAGCCTAGTAGGCTTTTATTAGGGCTCTGCCTCTGTTAATAATGCACTGCATTTTATTCTGGCCTGTTAGGCCTTTTTTGATTTGGGCTCTGTCCCTTTTTTATAATGCAGAGCATTTGTTTTGGTCCATTGGGCTCTGTCCTTTAATAATGCGCTGCATTAATTAGTCTGACAGAGTGCCACATGGCTTGTCAGGCGCTTTGCGCTAATTGAGGAGCGCAAGGCGCAAGTCCATGGGGAGGTGACACGTGTCACGCTCAGGAGAGCGCAAGTGCAGTGCGCTGCGCTGTTGCGCTGCTGACACGTGGCGTGCTCTGGTGAGTTGCGCCAATTCATGAGAGCAGTGCTCTGTTTTTTTATAAGCGCATAGCGCAAGTTGTTCTGGAGCTGACACGTGGCGCTCTCTGGTGGCTTGCGCCAACCCAGGAGCACAACAGTGCAGATTCTTAAGTGCAAGGCACTGTTTCAATAACTTGATCCAATTTTGGATTCAAGAAAAGAATCTTTAAGATTCCAGAACTAATGGTTCATAAAAAAAAATGCAAGGCACTGTTATTATTTAGTTTTTATTGAAGATCATTGATCTTGTTTTTAGATCAATGATCTATTCAGAAGAAGTTCTTCTTGAATAAAGGTTTTTACCTTTTTTGTTCTTGAGTTCTTCTCTCAATCTTTCAAAGTTCTTTCTGCTTTGTTTTTTGAAGTTCTTGATGTTCTTAATCTTTATCCCTTTTGAATTGGGGTCTAGGGGTCTTTATATGGTGCCCATAAATTTGTTAAGTTTGTTAAAGAGATCATTCTATAAGTTATTTGGGGAATTTTCCCCACCGTTGGATCTTTGATTCAAGGGCTTTTGTTTTACAGAAGACAATCTTCTTGTTTTAACAAGAACAGAAGGATCTTACTAGAATTTTAATTCTGTTTGGCGCAAACAACCCAGCGCTTGACACATGTCACGCAGCGCAGAGCGCAGCGCAACTGCGCTAACACGTGTCGCGTAGCGCACAGCGCAGCGCAACTACATTTGCGCAACTGCGTTGACACGTGTCGCTCAGCGCACAGCGCAGCGCACCTGTGCTTGCGCCACTGCGCTGACACGTGTCGCGCAGCGCAGTGTTTGCGCAACTGAAGCGTTGCTTCCTTTAATTTTGTTTTAAATAGCGCCTTTCTCTGATTGGGCGCGCTGCCTCGGGCGCTGCGCTCTCTGCGCTGGCGTGCCTGATTTTGACATGTGGCGCCTTACGCGCAGCGCAGAGAATCTGAAGCGTTGCTTCATCATTTTTTTTTGAATTTTTGAAATTCAAACAGAGGTTTGCTCTGATTGGGGGAAATAAATGCCCCCCTACCGTTGCGCTCACGTAGTTTGCACGTGAGTGCAGTGGTGGCAAGATCTTGGCCGTTGGATCAACGGGTGAGTTGAAGGGGCGCAGGCGCCTATAAATAGGACCCTTGGTCCTTAGTAAATGTTTTCCCATTTTCAAGAATCTTAATTTTCAGAGCCTTGCTCTTGCTTAAGAATTTTAGAGCCTTGCTCTTGTTTATTTCCAAGAACTCCAGAGTTCAAAACCTAGAATCATTTTAGGTAAAATTTTAAATTGAATTAAATTTAATTAACAGAGCCTTGCTCTTATAGATCTTTGATCCAAAGAAAAACCCCCTTTGGGGTTTCACCAATAGAGCCTTGCTCTCAAGAGTTCATAGATCTACAGAGATCTTGTCTCATGGGTTTTAACCCATGAACAGAGCTTTGCTCTTGGATCAAATGTAGATCTTTTTGATCTGAAAATGAACTCCTAAGAGTTTTCATGGATCTTTAAAATCCCCTAAATTTTTTTAATCTTTAGGAGTTTAAAGAAAAATTCTTTTTAATAAATTTTCTCATCATTACCACAGAGCTAGGCTCTTTCAAGGAATTTTATTCCCTTGAGACCAGAGTTTGACAAGTGTCACTCTGTGATAGAGGTTTGCTCTGAAAGAGGAGATTTTCTCCTTGTCTCTAGGGATTTTATTAATGAGAATATTCTCTTGAGGATTAATTGACAGTTTCATCCAATGATGGGGTTGTCCTATTAACTGATGCACTGTCGTCCAGATTTTGTGGGTCCCTATTTGGTCCCCTACCCACTGCATTGCAGTGTGGTGTAAATTTTTAAAATGCCAAGCGTTGGAATTACAACACTGATGGCTAATTTTGTCCCTCCGCAGGAAACATGTCTTTCAATACCTCATTCTCATTTGTTCGTTCGGAGGGAGGATTCCCCGAAGCACCCGTAGACTGTGAGGTCCTAGCTATAATCAGGGACCACGACCCGGAATATAAGAATCTTCACCTTTGGGGGTCGTGGTACAACCAAATTATCATGGGTCGACAGAGCTTTTCATGCGCAGTATCATCGGAGCCCATTACGGCGATCCACTATGC